>JAWNOM010000484.1:4880000-6262500 GCA_035045965.1 Drosophila aldrichi
CGTGCCAGTGGCTCGGCATTAAATTCATTGGCTTTGCCACACCTCCAGGCCCCCCACCCATCGCTCGCTTACACTGCACAGCATAATTTGAGCACTTGTCACAAATTAACAAAATATTAACAAGCTAAAGCATTCATTGGCTATGAAATAATTCTATGAAGCTCCCTCTCTTATTGGAATTGAGTCGAGAGACTGATTCAAATTTTAGGTGAAATATTTAATTGTTCAGGCATGAACATACGAATAGACGAAGATCGTATGCCGGCTCCGGGAGGGGAAAAGATAAAGGGTCCCATGTACGGACTCTATAAATAGACAGATAAACACTAACCCTTGCCATCCCAGAGTCAGATTATCTAAGAGAGAAGCGCTGAGCCTTACAAACTCAGCGACTAATGCTGAGCCTTACACACTCAGCAATAGACGCACTAAACCCAGGCTCAGAAGAATAAAGATCAATACGAAACTAAACAGCATTATAGTCATCCTTCATCCAGTTTAGTAATAAGCTGAATGGAAGTTCGAATCTGAAAAAAAAAACTAAACATAATTAAGTGTAATATTCTTTATTTATATATATTTCTAAGGAAAAACAAGTTGTATACATTTAGGACGTCACACTGCACCGGATCTTGACTTCAAATCTAATCAAGGACCGATTCGGAAAGTCTTGACAAAATTATGAGTAGTTCCTTAATTCTAGAGGCCTAGGCAGATCTTCGACTGCCTTGAGAGTGTTGCGGTCTGAGTATTTCCCTAATTGTAAACACACGTCTAGGCCTAGTTAGGGCTTTTGGCTGTCAATGTTAATGTATTGCCTCATGTAAATCAAAAATTGTATCAGAATCTGAAATTAGACAAAAACAACGCCTATCTAGCGCAGTTCCCTCAGGCTGCAATGGGATGCAGCTGTAGAGGCTCGCAGGCACCAGGATATGTAGCTCTCAATCTCATACACTTCTGACCGATTGAGGCTCAATTGAGTACCGCAATTATGTAGCAGAGTTTTGGCAGCTGGCAGGACGAGTTTATTAAATACTTGACTACAGCTTGTCGCTCTTCAATTTTGGGCACAAGGGGCAGATGCTTCGATTGTTGTGCTACCTTTAAGAAATGAATGACACGCCCCACTCACACACACACACACACACGCACACTCTTTAGCCGACGCACGTACGGCTTAAAGAAGCTTAAGCAACGGCCGACGCTCGAGGAGGACGTCTATAATTTCTTTTGTTGGCTCATTTCATTTGGCAGTACGCGACGGTATTTCATTATTAATGGAACTTTGATTAAATTGCAAGTCGCTAGTCGCTCGTCGCTCGTCGCTAGTCTCAAGTCGCCTTCGTGCTGGCGCATAAAAAATTTACGATGTCAAATTTACACAAATTAGACGCATCCGGTACGAAGTCCGCTGCGACCGGCCCAAAGCTGGTCAAAATGCTCTGCTGCAGCATATTTTTCATTTGCACTCTGTCATTTATTTCATATTCCCACCAATAATCGCATATAAATCAAGGCAAAGTCACAGCCAAAGCTAAAGCAGAGCAATATTTGCCTTGGCAAACGCAAATTTTGGCTCGATTAAGATATTTCCATTCGATACAGTTTTGATTTACGAGATTTATTTAAAGAGTGCTACGACTTTTGTATTTATTTCGTATGTTATTAATGTATTCAGGTAATGTCTATGATGACATAATTTAGAGTGATGCCCAGCAGATGTTATCGATGCTTGCTTTTGCTTCGTAATCAAGCTAAATATACTTATTTATAGACCTATTTATTATACTCAAACATGTATGTATACGGTCGATTTTTTTCGTTTTACACAGAAATTCAAGTTATCGATAATTATCGATAACGATTTTTTTTTCAAAGGAATCGAATTTTTTCGACTTATCGCGATTTTCGATTTAGTGGAATACAAACTATCGAAACTCAACTGTACCCTGCATACATTGCATTTCCATTTCAGCTGTCGATTCGCTTTATTGAATTCATTTTTTCAACTATAGCGCCTATTACTTGCCTCAGTTGATAAAGGGGTTTGTGTAATTATAATAACCCCTATTATATTACACACAATCAAATCAATAAAATAGTTGTGCTCTCTCTCTCTCTCTTCCACTCTCTCTCTTTGTCTCTGTCTCACTTCAAATTTATTCGATTTAATTAAAGTACAAAAGCTGCATTTTAATTAAGGCTAAGCCACGCCCATTTAGTTGCCGCCTTTACTTTGCTTTATGTTATGTCTCTGTTAGTTCACAGTAATTTTGCCAAAGGGGCGTGGCTGGCAGCAAAATTGCAGCACTGTGCTGACGTTTACCAAATTAAGCACAGCCCACACACGCACACACACACATACATGTGTAGTTGTGTGCTAAAGGTCAGCTGGCCTCTCTGGCAACTGTATCGAAAATAAATGCAGCTGACAGCTGAGCCTGAGATCTAGCTGTAAGTGCATTATAATGTCAATTCAGCCAGGTATTTCCAGGTATTTTCAGCTGGAGCTGCACAAAATGGCGGCAACTCATTTCAATTAAATGCCAGCTGCCAATTCATTTGCCCACTTGGCCTTGGCATTCAATTGTCGTCGGCCTACTTGAAAATGTGCAATAAAAATACGACTTGACCATGGCTGATAGAGATTTACCTTTGGCCAGCCAAGCGCAGTTCGAACTTTGCCCCCCTCTTTGCTCGATAAACTCTGTGTTCATTTCACTTGACATTGAAATTGGTTATACAATTCACCATTTGACCAGCCTAATTACACTAGCCCACAAGGCATTTGTTCATATTTTAAGCACTTGATAACTCAAGCTCAAGTTTGGTTTAAATTGAACTGATTTGCATGTGAGATAATCTTATATGAATAACTACTCTGAGCTGTTTCAAAAATATATCTTTTATGGGAGCCCTAAGAATAGAAGAATATGTAAGAGACGTAAGGCTTAGCCTTAGAAACGCAGAGATGGGATAAGAAAAATCAAGAGAGTTGCCTGCCCGAAGGCCTTTGATTGCTCTGACTTTAAGCTAAATTTTTATTTAGAATTAGTTTCCTGTAACAATTATTAAATCTTTAGACTAGGTATGAATTTATAAAAGAATGAACTTCTGCATGAGTCTGGGCTATACCCAGATCAATCTAATGCTAAGCAGTTCACTCGGACTCTGCCTTCCGCCTGAAGCACTGAAATGGACGAAGGTGAACTTCAGTAGAATCCTGTTATAGCGACTCCGCTTATAGCGTCCGTACGGTTATTGCGACGAAAATTCTTGTCCCCAGACAAACTTTTATAAGCGAACTTATACGGTTATACCGACGGTCCTTTGAGTGTCGCTGTATCCGGAATCTACTGAAGTTCCTTAAGGAACTAAAGACGCCATTTTATTCATTTTATTCCACTTTATGCAGTCTCTGATAAGTTTCAGCTAACAAACTTATGTTGGCCTGTGTAACAGCTTGCTGATTTATGAGCGCCAGCTAATTTTTATGTCTATATATAGTTATATGTATACATACATATATATGTACATATACAATCTTTACATTATGTAACATTTTTATTTATATGCAAAATATTTGCGCATCCAACCATTTAGCCTGAGCCAATTAGAATTTAATAAGCCTGTGCATTCACATCAATAAATCGCAATGTTTGGGGTTTTTTTTTTTTAATGTTTTCCCTTATTGAAATATAATTTTTGTAATCGAATTAGTATGAGTAGGTCTGCGCATGATGTTTGAATATTTTTTGTTTATTTAAAGCAATTTGAAAAGTTTCATGTCAAATGCTTATAAATGAGGTCGATGCGACACCCTTTGGGAATGCTGGTGGCATTCGGGCGCATTTCGCTGAAAGTCAACTTGATATATGGGCTAATGATGTTGACGAGAGTGGCAGGGAGAGAGTAAGAGAGAGAGAGGGGCAGGTGGATTGTGAATGAACTGGGAGAAACACCTTGGCCAACAATGGCGCCTTTGTTCTTGCCTAACCGTGTCGATTTTGTTGAGCACTGCGGCAACCTGGGCATACCAAACACCCTCGGGCAACGTTTGAGGTCCTCATGAATATATCATGACAATATTGAGCCAAGCTGATGAAGCTGATGCCTTGACAGGCCGTCCGATTCGGTTTATCAATACATTTGAACAATGTTGCAGTTTGATGTTGTTATATCAACTCAATGCTTCACTAACTTTCAATGGCCAGACAGCTGTTGGACATGGTCGGGCCGATTACCTGAGTTGTTCGAATAAACTTTATAACGTAAATTTACAGAGCGTGCTCGAGGCTACGTAGCTACGTAGTAATTGAAACTAAATTTCCATTGCAAAGCTCACAAAATTTCACAAATTTATGCCAGCTGCAGAAATTCCATCCAGAAGGCATTAAGGATTACTATAAATCAAAATCAATAGCCAATATAAAGGCAGAAGTGCTTCACACTGCAAATGCTGCATTAATTAGGAAGCAGCTCAGCATAGCTAAATTTTCAATATAATATTACAGCAGGTATAGGCAGCCTGAGGAACTGAGGAATCCGGATTAGATATGTAATGTCAAGGCATTCTCAGCATGCAAATATTCATTGAATATCAATGAGCTAACTACATATACATATTAATTAGAGAAAATTAATTGGCTTTTCAGCGCATTTGCAGACAGAGTAGATGCACATAGTTGTAGCTAATATGCCCTATATATAAAGATATGCTAGTCAGAGTTTAAACATCAAAAATTCAAGCTAAAACAAAGTTCAGCTCTCTCACATCAGATCTGAAATAAATTCTGTCTTTAACAAGTAAGCTCTAGTCCCCTGAACCCTTCGGAGAGCTGATATTTCAATAATTCTTCGCGTCTTTCTGCTTACAAAAGAAGCACACACAAACACATACATAGACACACATAGGCACGCACGCATGAACAGGCACGGGCTCGGCATTTGAGAGACACAGTACTTGAGTAAAAGTAAAAGCAAGGAGAGAAGAAGTGCAGAAGATCATTAAAGTTGTCTATATGTGTATGCAGCAGCTTTTATTTGGTATTTGTATTTAGGTAAAACAAAGCTAGAGTGCTCACAGCAGCAGAGAGCGTTTCCATTGCTCACTTGAAGCTCGACTGCAGCGAGCTCTACCTGCCGTCGGGCTCAGCATTTGGGAGAGACAGTGCTTGAGTAAAAGTGACCCTATATAAAGGGCAGCAGCTGCAGCATTTCTTCAGTCAGTCTTCAGTCGTCCAGGCCTGCTGGGGGTCAGCGCAATAAAGTGAAGCTGAGTATGTGATCGATCAGCGAAGCATTAAAGACGTAGAGGAATTACGTAAAGGAATTACGTAGTGGAATTACGTAGTGGAATTACATAGAGGAAATACGTCAAGGAACTATGTAGAGCAATTCAGGGTATAAAAACACCATTCTCTATCAGGCTCTTAAGGGGGGTCTCCACATTCAAATTTGTTACACGAACATGTATATTGAAAGGACTATCGGTTGACATGTATATCAATATTTGTTTAGCTGTACTTTTAGAATTTTAATGCTGTTATATACATGTACATGTAAAGCTATCCATTGAACTAAATATCAATAGAGTTTTTTATATATTTGTAGAATTCTAATGTTCATATTGAAAAAACTATCAATTGACAAATATATCGATAGTTTGTTAATGATATATTTGATTTGTCTTATACAATTAATGTAGAGCTTGAATATCTAAGCCCGTTAGCTTTTTGCTTATACCCAAATAACTCAGCTGAATCCCATTCATATTACCTAGTTAGTTAGCGCTGCCTATCGAGCATGAATTAACGTAATTGCAGCTGCAGCAGCAGTCATTCAATATCTGCATTCGATGCAGCATGTCATGGACTGTCATGCTTATATAATATTATTCATTTGCTGTGATTTTACTTATGGCCAGCGTTGCCAGAGTATTCCATTTCTTCGCATAATACTGCAACTACCATTTGCATAAATATCTCTGTGTGAGTGTGGGTGTGTGTGTCCTACACAGGATGCTTCAATTGGATGCCTGCAATCAACTTACAATAACAGCTGAATACATTCGTTCTCATTAGTGCGGCTGCAGCATCGGCAATTCTTGATATTGCCCAGGTAACGGAAGGACAGCTGGGCATTAAGAGCTCGTAAGCCAGCATGCATATCAATTAGCAATGTGATTCGCAGTGATTCAGGGTCATAGTTCACGCCGCACACTTTCGCTGCACCGTCCCTCCCCTGCACTACCCAAAAACTCTTGCTCTTAATTATGAAGCTTGTAACTGTGCCACGGAAACCGAAATTATTAAAAAAAAAAAAGAGAAAAGCTCGAGGAAATAGAAAAACAACCAGGTGAGAGTGTGCTAATTGAGTGTACTCGAATATAAAATACCCTGGATTTGGATTTAGAGCTCTTTTATGAAGCTTAGACTGTAAAGCAAATAATTTGTCAGTTATCAAGTCACGTTCGACGATGACTAGAGGGATTTCTCAAATCAGCCACGCCTCCTGCTGAACACTATATACGAACCAATATACCCTATACATACATTTGCTGTCTCGATGTGTTCACAACTTTCAGCCAGTACGTAGCTAAGAAATTATTATTTTTATTATTTATTTACTTTTCTTGTTTTTCTTTTTTTTTGGCACGAACTAAGCCCAAGGCCAACAACATCTGGTGCAAAGTGAGAAGCGAAGAGGAAGGCGCCAGGTGTTGCGCCTTGTGCAACGTGCAGAAGTTCTTTTTTTTTTTGGCAAATGTTGTCTGACTACATGTTGCTGGCTCACGGGGCTGATGCCTGAGTTTTCTGATGCCTGAGCATGTGGCATGTGGCGTGTGGCGTGTGGCATGTGGCACACAGCAAAAGGGGGGGCACTTTAACAACAGTTTGCAGCAGCGCACAAAGTTTGCACAGCGACACAGTGCCACAGTGTTTTCACTTAAAGCGAACATTTGCAATTGCAACTCCGATTGGGAAAGTTTGTTGATATTTATGGGATTTACTAAACATATATAGATAAACATATATGTATATACATATATATTCAGGTCATGGCTCGTGATTGATGGCAAAGTAGTTACAAAATTCGCTTGCATCGATAACTGCCAGCAATCACAACAACTTGGCCAAGTCTTAATGAGATTCTCAAAGTCTCGAATCTTATCTCTCAGTGGAAGCGTCTGAGTAGTGAAATTTATTTAGGTCAATGGGTTCTCATGGATGTAAATGTCTTTGATGGAAATTAAGCTAAAAATCGATATGTATCGATAGTTGCAGGCAATGAAAACAATTTAGGCTAATCTTAAAGAGATGCTTAAATTAAATCTTATATATCCAAAGGAATTTCTTGAATGCTGAAACTTATTCAGGTCAATGGGTTCTGATGGATGGAAATATTTTTGATTTTTGATATCGATAACTGCCAGAATAGGCTCAGTCATAAACAGATTCTTATCTTTCTCTTTTAATGGATGACAAACAAGACATAATTGATCTAAAAGACTTTTTGCATAAATCGATATAACAAAATTTTGCACAGTCTCAACAAGATTCTCGAATTGAATCTTATATCTCCGAATGAAGCGCCTGAATACTGAAATTTATATGCATAAATCGATATATATCGATCAAATCAAAACAACCTCACCAAGTTTCAAGTGCCGACTTAAATCTCAGCTCTCATGAGAGCTTTTAGCTTTGAGTTTGTTGAACAAGTTGCCCGAAATTCTATTGAAGCTGCAACGGAAAGAGTTTGAGTTGAGTTACAGTTGCAATCAAGAGCAATGCTTTGGCATTGGATGAAATCACAGCAACAACAAAAACAATATTTGTGTTCCATGTAGCCAGAGGAAGCCCAAAGGAGTCCCGAGCCGAGCCGAGCCGCAAATCGTGACCACCAGAATCAGACAGTAAACAATAGCCCAACGCAATGTCCGAGAGCAACAAAGGCAGCGAGAAGAATGTTGGAGCTGCGGCGCCTGGCGGCAGCCAAGTGCCGCCTCCCCAATACATCATAACAACGCCCAGCGAGGTGGATGCCGATGAGGTGAGATCCATGGCCGACTTGGAGCTCAGCTCGCCCAGCGATGACAACGTCTTTGTTGTGGGCGAGCACCAACAGATGCTGCAGCAGCAACAGCAGCAGCAGCAGACGAAGCTAATGCACACACAGAAATACAGCCAGACGTCGAGCTCGTCGAGCACCAGCAGCAAATTGGCCACACGCTCCTATTCCGTGACCAGCAGCAGCAGCAGCAGTGCCGCTGCCACCGCCGCTGCCGCCGTCGCTGCAGCAGCAACCACCATACAGCACAGCCAGCAGAAGATCATGTCGAGCAGCACGCGCAGCCAGAGCCTGCAGTCGAGCGCGATTGTGGGCGAGCAGAGCGGCCATCTGCTGAGCACGGCAGCGGCGCTGGCGCAGCAGCTGAAGGCGCAGTCGTCCACCTCGATAATTACCAGCGAGCAGCGCAGCAGCAGCAGCACCAGCAGCAGCACCACCCGCTATGTCAGCTCCACCACACAGGGCGCCAGCAGCACCACTGGCGTCAGCAAGTCCAAGTTCCAAAGCTTTCTGCAGCAGCCGGAGGCGCACGGCTTTCTCACCGCCCACCAGAAGCACGTCCGTCAATTTGTGCGCTCCACCTCCGCCCACTCGGAGGCGGCGGCGAGCATTACGCCCGTGAGCGGTGCCCGGCCAGAGAAATGCATACGCAGCGCCTCCACACAGATCGATGATGCGTCGGCGGCCAGCGGCGATGCCGAGACCGGCATACAGATGTCCATGTCCAAGCTGGGACTGCAGCAGTCCTCCTCGATTCTCATATCCAAGTCGGCCGAGACCATCGAGATGAAGAGCAGCTCCTCCTCGGCGGGCATGCGCACCCAGCTAACGCTCAGCGGCGGCTTCCTGGCTCCGCCCAATCGCAAGATCACCATACTGAGTCCCATCCATGCTCCGCCGGGCCTGCACGATATGCTCAAGCGAGCCGGACGCTCGCCCCTATCGCCGCGCATCAGCTTCCCGGGCAGCGAGGCGGATCTCTTTGGGTAAGTTCATGGAGTTTGTAAATTCCAGATGACATCTTATCAATTATAGATGTTACCTTTAGTCTCAGCGAAGATCCTTACGATGTAGATAGTCTTTAGTCTTATAGGAGATCCCTAATATCCTCTCAATTATAGATAGTCTTTAGTCTTATAGAAGATCCCTACGATCCTCTCATATATAGTTAGTCTTTAGTCTTTTAGAAGATCCCTACGATCCTCTCATATATAGTTAGTCTTTAGTCTTATAGAAGACCTCTACGGTTCTTTCAATTATAGATAGTCTTTAGTCTTACAGAAGATCCCTACGATCCTCTCAATTATAGATAGCCTTTAGTCTTATAGAAGATCCCTACGATCCTCTCAATTATAGATAGCCTTTAGTCATATAAAAGATCCCTACGATCCTCTCAATTATAGATAGTCTTTAGTCTTATAGAAGACCCCATAAGTTCCTCTCAATTATAGATAGTCTTTAGTCTTACAGAAGATCCCTACGATCCTCTCAATTATAGATAGCCTTTAGTCTTATAGATTACATTTGGAAACATCCTTGCTTCCCTTAGACCAGATAGCTATTAAGCTGCAGCTACAAATGCTATAACATTCTATCCATATGGTAGTTGGCACTTCAGTTTTCTCTTTAAATCTGCTCCAAACGGAGTAAAAATAAAAAATCTCATCTTAAACAACAAAGTCTGATTTTATGTTTTCATAGGGCTTGCCTTTCTAATGCCATTTAAAATGTGATAAAATCAGATGATTTATAACAAAAGTTGTTCAAGTGTGTGCGGAGCGGAAGAAGCAGAAGACAGTTAATGTGTGTGTGAGTGAGTGTTTGAGTGTGATAGTGAGTGTGTGTGCGTGTGCGCATGTTTTTAAGATATGTGTGCGTGTTTAGAGATAAGTTGCAAAAGCCTCAAAAGAGCAACGCGTTACAGGTTAGGTCTGTTAGTCTTAATTGCCACCTGCTTGCCTCTTGAAATAGATTTATATACGTTATACTACGTAAAGATGAAAGATAGAAACTTAAAATTACCCAATGCAGTGAGATGAGAACGTATTTGACCCTGTCAGCAGGAGGCGGCAGCAGGAGGCGGCAGCAGGAGGTGTCAGCAGGAGGCGTGAGCAGTGCAGCTGCCCTTATATGTTATTTTATGTAATACTAATATATATATATGTATATATAATTAAACCGCACATGCATGTAACCCCGCAGGGTTACACACACACACACATAAAAAATCAACAAAATCGTATTTGTTTAAACTTGATGCGAGGGCAGCTCAAACACTAATTAGCCATTTCGTGGAAATGCAATATGCGAGTATGTCGAAAGGTCATATTATATGCAGATAGATTATATTTCCGGGAAATGACGCGTAATGCTGCAGGCATAAAAGCGCTTGACTAAGCTTAAATTGTTATCAACAAAAAAGAGAGAAAAGAGAAAGGGAAAAGAGAATATGAAAAGTTACTTAGTTAAATTTGCCGTTGACGTGTTTAACGCTTGAATAAATTTTGACACCAAATCGCTTAACAACAGCAACAACAACAACAACAACAACAACAACAGCTTGTTGATTAACAACATTGTCGAGCGGGTTGCATTCCTCACAGAGAACCCGGCTAATGAGCATGTTTATATCCACATCCGCTGCCACATCCGTA
Organism: Drosophila aldrichi; assembly: GCA_035045965.1. Classification (NCBI taxonomy): domain Eukaryota; kingdom Metazoa; phylum Arthropoda; class Insecta; order Diptera; family Drosophilidae; genus Drosophila; species Drosophila aldrichi. The sequence continues at coordinate 4,890,731 of JAWNOM010000484.1, forward strand.
TCCGTGTCCGTGTCCGGGTCTCGGGTTCGCTTGCCCGGATCCTTGACGGAATTTGTATTTGTTTTTTTTTTTTTTTTGTCTTTTTCTCTTGTTTTTTGTTTTTGTAAAATGCTCAGCTCTTCTTGTTAATTGTTATTTTGGCTGCGGGACAAGTCGCGTATACGCACCGTGTGCGCTCCAAATGTCATTCCGCTGCTTCGACAGTTGCCAGCTGTCAGCGTCTGCCCGCCCACACCTGCCCACCCCCCCTGCTGCGCAGCTCGCTGTCAAAATGCCAAAAATGTTTGTCATAGTCGTATAATTAAATTTAAATGTTTTCGCTCGAGTCGTGACAACAACAACAACAACAACACGAACAGAATGAGGGACACAGCGAGGGGGAGAGAAGGAGAGGGAGAGGCTAACATATACTAGGCCTTAGCCACGTTAATTGCAATTTACAAATTATGACAATTCTCAGCACACGCATAATTAAAGGGCAAACGGAAACCTTTTGCGAAAATGTTTCGTTTTTCAATTTGGAAAAACAAAAATAAATTGAAATGCAAATAAAAATAAAAATAAAAATAAAATGCTATCAAGTGAAAAGTGAAACGAAATACGATTTTGGCATTCAGCGTTTGACAAAACTTAATTAAACACCTGTCAGCCAGCAGCGCAGCTCGCGTTTGTTTGCCCGGCTATTTATATTTGAATACGTTATTCTCCGCCGCATTGATCCACATATAAATAGCACAATTTTTGCCCTGGAATTTAATGTGCAGTAGTCGAGGCGACCTCAGCGACAGCGCAACGAATTCATATTTAAATAAATAAATTAAAACGCGCCAACGTCGCTGTTGTTGTTGTTGTTGTTGTTGTTGTTGGCCGTGCCAATAGCTCACTTATTGTCGGCTTAAATGCATGGCATATGGCTTAAAGCAAATTTGAATAAAACACATGAACACACTCTCAAGTTGGCTTTTTTTCCCCCCCTTTCTTTTATTTATTTCTCTCTCTCCCGCTCTCTACTTTTTTCGCTGCACATTTCTGCATTGGCAGAGGCTTAATTTGAATTAAAAATATTTAAATATGTGCGAAAAACTATGCAAATGAAATGTCATACAGCATTTAGAGACGGTTGGGTAGAGCTGACCGAAGCTGGAATACCCTAAGTAGATCGAAAAATTAACTGAACGGCTAGCAAAAGAATTTTCTTTTATTAAAGCAAAAATAACTTCTTTTTTTTATTGAAGAAAAAAAATTTTTTTTTTTTTTGTTAAAAAGAAAAAAATTTTTTTAAGGAAAAAAGAATTTTTTAAGAATTTTTATATTAAAGAAAAAATATTTTTTTTTTTATTAAAGAAAAAATATTTTTATTTTTTTGTTAAAATGAAAAAAATTTTTTTAAGGAAAAAAGAATTTTTTTTATTAAAGATTAAAGATATTTTTTATTAAAGAAAAAAGAATTTTTAAGATTTTTTTTTTTTAAGAAAAATTATTTTTTTTTTTATTATATTATTATTATATTAAAAAAAAAAAGTTTTTTTTATTAAAGAAAAAATTCTTTGAAATTTATATATAATTTTTTATAATATTAAAGATAAAATTCCTTACATAAATTTTCGATATTTAATATAAAATATTATTTTTTTCTTTTTGCAAAAGTATAAATAAAACTGCTCTACCTGAGACTGATATTCCAATCACTCGTAGGAAGCGCGGTATCTAAAATCTAAAAATTATAAAATCTCTGCATTTGTTGCATGGACCTACGCAGTAAATTTCTTTAGTTTCATATTAAATACAATTTTTATTTAGTTTCTCTCTTTAAAAACAATTCAATAGTTTAGTTTATAGCCATCAACTCTAAAATTTCGACTTAACTCAAGGAAAATTTTGAAGAGTTAGTTTCTAGTTTCTTCTTGCTATGCTAATATACAAATACATATATAGATTATCCTAATATATAAATATAAAGATTTCCCGACTTTCCAAATATTTTAAATATTCTTATAGCTCTTCTTATATAAATTCCGATCTGTGCTAATATATAAATAGATAGATATACTGTCTTTATACATATTCCCCATATTCTCTTCTATGTGTTTATGGAGATATTAAATTCCGACTTATGCTCTTTAGTCTTAATACTCAAATTTGCAATCAATAAATCCAAATCAATCCATGCAATGCGAAAAGCCCACTTCTGTCTCTATACTGAATATGAATTTTTTGCCAACGACAAATTTGTTTGCCATGAAAAACGTGTTTACATTTGTGCAAAAAAATCATTGCATAAATCATAAAATAACATTAACACGTACTTCAATTAACTAATTAATTCAGATTAATGGTCAATTAAGTGGAAATCGTGCACCTCGAATATAACCAATGAAGTCTCTGTATATACTCGTATTTGCCGATGGTCAAGCAATGAATTGTGTGAGAGACAGGAAAGGGATTAGCTGTCATACAATGCGCATTGTGAAAAAATATCGATAGCGATAATAGGATAATGGTTCGAATTACCGATAGAACTTGTTAAGAAACTGGAATTAAAATTGTAAAGTTCTATTTCAACGAAGAACAGACGAACGGATAGACTGACGAATGGACGGACGGATGGATGGAGGGATAGATGAACGAACGGATAGACGGACGAACGGGCGAAAGAACGAACGAACAGACTGATGAATGGACGGACGGATAGAAAAAAGGATGAACGCATGAGCCTTCAAATAGTCGGACGGACACATGGGCGTAAGATCAGAGGAATGAGAAACGAGAATGAACGGAGAGTTGAACAAGCGAATGGACAGGAGGATGAACGCACGGAGGGGCGTTCAAACGGTCGGACGGACACACGGGCGGAAGATCAGAAAAACTGTAGGACGGACGAAGGAATGAACGGGCGGATAAACGGAAGGGCGGACGGACGAACGGACTGACAGATGGATGAACGGATAGACAGAAAAACGGATAGATAAACGAACATTACGAAAGAGGAACGGACAGATAAACGAGATGAACGAAACCATCAGATAAAGGGACGAATGGATGTATAGACAGAAGAACGGGTAGACGGACGGACAGACGGATTGAAAGGCATGGCTAAATCTGCTCAGCTAATCGCTCGGCTCTAAATTGATATGAAATATTTTTCGCAACTAAATCTGTATACGAGTTTTAGTTTTTGCTTTCAAATGGAGTGGCATATGTGTGGAATAAGAGTAAATAGTTAATTAACGGGTTGCGTGTGGGTGGATCAGGTGCAGTTAATTAGTTCAATTAGCTGAGGGCATTGAATGGCTTTTGCTATGCAGCCTCATTGAACTGCTGCGAAATGCATTCCATGTGCTGACCTCTGCCACTCAATTAACATGCCATACAATGAACTAATGAACTCTCTAGCTCCAGCTCCAGCTCCAGTTCCAGCTCCAGCACTAGCTCTCTGGCTGCTGCTTTTACTTTCGCTTTATGGCGCATTCCATGAGCTGCGCATATATGTAAGCATTCCGTTGGCTTTGTTAACATGAATTTCGACGCTAACTATTCGATGTTGGCTTTAAATTCCACCACGCCAACCACTCGAAAAGCCAAACAACCGACCGAGCGACCCCCAGCACGCATTTTGGGCCCAACTCTCAGAATGTGCGCATAAATCTCTTAAAGCCAAGGGCTCAACTTTTGCGCTTTATGTATGCGTGACTTATGTTTACAGTTTATTTATTATTTAAAACATAACAGACAAATGGGCCCAGGCACAACAAAGATACAAATAATTTTTAAAGAACGAGAGAGAGAGCGCACACCTCTGGGGAGAACTTACTCTGGGATACTTGCCGACTTTCACTTTGACTTGGACTCCATTTATATATGTCCAAGTATTTTCCAATACCCTGCGACCCGCCGCCTGGCGAGTGGGCACTTCTAATGCCACATTAAACTGAGCAGCTAAAGGCGTTCGGGGAGCTCGATTAGAGGCCAAGCGGAAGCGGCAGCAGCTCGCCTTGAACATCGTCCGATGACAAAACAGGCGCAAAACAAAGATGCAAAGGGCGGGTCTGGCCAACACGGCAAAGGTGACAGGAGAGGGGCCCCGGGGCCAGGAGTGTGGCTAATGGGGGATGGTGCTAGGCTTTGGGGTTTCGCTGGCTTCACGAAAGAAACAAAAAAAAAAAAAAAAAAAACCCTTTTAAGATAGCGCGCGTGCCTTTTCGTTTGCATACTTTCTTTTTTTTTGGCGATAATGAAGGCAGCAGAATAATTGAGGGCTGTGGGCGTGGCCCACTGAAGAAAAACTTTTGTGTGTCGCCTCAATTAACTGAGCAACAAAATAGAAATTTTCGCACCAAATAAAACAAAAAAGAAATAAAATAAAAATATATATAGAGTATATAAAATAGATATATAAATATATATGTATATAGCTATATATATTCATTCCGCTTGTGACTTTCTGGTTTCTATTTGTTTCTATGAGGGTCAAGGTCTTTTATTAAGGTGTTTATCTCATGCTAGGACCAGGAATGTGGATGAAAAGACGAGCCCAAAACAAACTCAAAACAAATAATTTATAAGAAGAAAAAACTTTAGCCAACATAAAGTTAACATAAGCAGCTGTTAAATAGCAGCAGGTGATAAATTCTCATTTAGATAAGGATTATAAAGACAACTACTGAATTGGTTGGGGTAGAGTCAAAAAAGAAAACATTGCGCATACGCCATGTGACACAAAAGCTAAACAGTTGCAAATCTTAACTAATTGGGCTGGGAGCATGTTAAGTGTTTCGGAGAGAGAGAGAGAGACAGAGAGAGCGACAGCTAGGTAATAAGATAAAAAGATAAAGAGCGTAACAAAAAGATAAGAACAGAGAGCGGTAGAGCGGTAGAGCGTGAGCTGGCAAAAGATTTAAGCGCTTCAGGCCCTCACGCCACAGCCACAAAGTATGCAACAGCGAGCTGCACGTGAAACGACGAATGGACAGACGGACGGACGAATGGACGGACGGACAAGCGCATAAACGTAGCAGTTGAATAATGTCACAAAGCTCGAAAGAAAAAAAAGTGAAAACAAATAATTAGAAAAGTAAATTACAAGCGCGACTTATGAATACCCGTTACAGAAAATAACTATATGATATTATATATAGATATATGTAGATAAAGCTAACTAGATTTAGTTAAATCTAAGCTGCTGCTTAAAAGAAAAATGCAGACAAAAAAAATTTTAATAATTGCAAAGAAAATCTTTAAATGAGTTGAGCTACGACTATTGAATACCCGGCACAAAAAACTGTTCAGTTATATTACTACTATTTATACTACTACTAATTATATATTATATTATTATATTACCATAATTATAGTAACTAAACCTATAACGAGATTTAGTTCTTTGAAAATTTCTTATTGAAAGGAAGCCCCCACAAAATTTTGATAAAACGACAAATAAATTCCAAGTTTAGCTCAAGCGTGACTAGTGAATACCCGGTACATCAAATAGTCAACAACTATATATATACAAACATGATTATATATGTATTTATGTAGTTGACAAACTCAACGAGATTTGCTCATATTAGCCTTTTTTTTTTGTCGCTGGCCCTTTTTAATCATGCCTAATGGATTCAAGGTATTCCAAAGCAAATCAAATCAAACATTTATCAGGAAAAAAGAAAAAAAAAACAAGTCAAGCTCAATGCTTAGCTGCCCATGTTTGTCGGCTGATTGGGTGGGTTGAGTGGGTTGAGTGGCTAAGCTGAGCCAAATCGAGTGGCCGTGTGCCGTGTGATTTGTGCCAACAAAAGGCCGGACGAGCATCGTCTTTGCTTAGCCACTCGAGCCACTCATGTTTCCAATTAGATAATGCATAAATTAATGCGAATTTGAGCGCACAACAAGCAGCTCAAATAGCTCGACAGTTTTAATCAAAGTATACGAATTTATATGCCTCAAACTAAAGCAGAGCTTCCCATCCACTCACAGTCGTCGTAGAGCTTTGGAGCTTTTCACCACGGCCCACTTACGTCGGCTGTGCAGCTTTTTGAAAGCTGCCTGGCAAAGCATTAAGCATTAAGCATTTACTTGCTGCTAGCCAGGCAAGGCCAAAGCTTTTGAAAGCTTACGCACAACAGGGGTTTGGCTGCTAGACAAAATCAATGAAAAGCTTTTGCCTAAAGCTAAAAAGTTCCTTTGACGCTTGGACTTTTAGCAGAGCAACTAAGAAAAAGCTTCAGTGGAACTAGAAACCAAATTTCTGTAAAACAAACTTTAATGTAGTTGTTGTATAAAAATTCGAAAAAAAAGTAATTTAAGTTCTTATAGATATCCGGTTATAGCGACTCCGCTTAAAGCGTCCGTTCGGTTATTGCGACGAAAAATCTGGTCCCCAGACAAACATTTCTGAGCAAACTTATACGGTTATTGCGACATCCGGCTATAACGACGCAAAAACGACGGTCCCTTGAGTGTCGCTATAACCGGATTCTACTGTGTAAGCATATAAATGTACCCTTAGAGGTATATCCACCTTTCCCTGATATCGTAACCTCTTCGAACTCTGTTCGTAGTAAGCGTGACTGTTGTACGTCTCATTCCCATCGTACATACATTCATGCATACTCGGGCACCTTCTGTGTGGAGAGTGGTACGACCCCAAAACTCTACTCTATAAGAGCAATTCAACTGACATGGACTAAGGGGTATCCACGTTTGCTCAGACTAGCCTGAGCTAAGAGGTTGCTCGAAATTTAAGTTAATAAATGTGAACGGTCGCAGCTCTACCAGCTTTAGTTATTAAAATCCTAGACTTATATACCTAGGATGATAACTCATCTAAACTAAAAACTAATTTTTTGTTCCTTTCTTCTTCTTACAGGTAAGTTAAAGACAAGCTCGAACTTGAATGTAGCTCTGAATAAAGCTGGTAAGCAAATGGCATATGAATAGAACTACGAATGTAAACATGAATAAGAATATGAATACAAGTGAATATATTGATAAGCTATGGCCAAAAAGAGTTCAGAATCATGAGATTCAACTGAATTCAAGAGGCAACGTGGGCGTTACCTAACAACACCATTTTGAGGTCCAGCCAGAGTTGGATCCCGCTCGTCGATCGAAGGGGGGGTGGCAACAAAAAAACGTTAAACAAGCAGCAACACGTTGACGCTTGGAATTTGTTTCGCTTTTTCAGCTATTTTCTGATTAACTTTGGAGGCGTTTTGCACAACAGCTGCTTGTCGACTACCCACAAAGAGGGGATGGAACCGGGGGGGTCGTGTCTGTGGGAGGCAACAGCGACGCCTGAGCCCCAAGCTGTGGCCGCTTCTCTTATCAAGTGCAACAAGCACAAAGCGATGCAAAAATAAAAATAAAAATAAAAATAAAAATAGTAAGAAAATAAATAAATGGGAAAAATATTTTGAAACGTATGCAATTTGTTGGCTGGCTGGCCTGTCGGCCACGCCCACCCGCTGGGCGTGCTGCAAGTGCAGTCGCGTTTACTCTGCGCCACGGCTATAATAAACATGTATGCACACAGACACAGAGAGGTGAGAGAGCGGAGGGCAGGGGGTTGTGAGAGAGGTGAGAGCAAATCTTCAAATGAGAAGAGAGAGAGAGAGATTGATTCAGCTGGGAGGGCTCGACTAGCAGATACCCTAAACCTGAGCAGGTATTCCTAATGTGAAGTATATAAAGTCAATGTGGGAAAAGGGAAGGAAAATGAAAAGGATATGGAAAGGGAAAGGAGAAAGTGAAGGGAAAGGGCAGAAGAAAGTGAAAGGGAATGGATTTTTAGTGGATATCACTTCATATTGGATATCCTTAACCTCTGCAGATGGACAGAGCTCTATTGCCTCTGTTCTTCATCCTGGCACCTGCCACGCCTCCTGCAAACATGCAAGCAATATACCCTGAATTTGCATTTTCAATGCGTATAGGGCATACAAAAAAACCAAAGTTCAAAGCGCAGGAAATTGAAAGCATGCAAAATAAACGAAAGTCAGTCAATACACAAATACCCTGTAAAATCAGCAAACAGTTTCGATTGAACAGTGAAATGTGAGAACATATAGAATAGAATATTAGAATGGATATTAGAAATTATTGTCATTTTCATTAGAGAATTACAAATTTTCAAGCAATCCTCCTTACGCATACATATTACAGGGTATTCGTGTATAAAATCCACTCAATTACATCTACACATATTATTACTTGTTCACATTTACAACTATTTTGATTTGCCCAACTAATAATACTCAAAGGACTCATTTGAAATGGGAAGACGGTATATTAGTTCTATGTAAGGAGGCGTGACAGAGCCCATATATAACCTATATTAGTGCCTCATCCAACCCATTCTCCACTTGTATGTGGCCCAAATCTCTGTGGAGACTTGAAATAGCATAAAATCGATAATCAAATAAAATCGATAAAAAGTATCGAACCCAATAAAAATGTAAAATCAAGCCATAATAGCCTAACAGCAGGGCATCTCTCAGCCGAGCGCATCTCTACAATGCTCGTTGCTCGTTCACTCAGTGAATTGGGTATATTAGTTTTCATGCAATTTCCACTTAGCTACAGCCAATGACTTCATGCGTATAATCGTCTTATAAACTGTTAAGATGCCTTCCATGCGCCCACTGTAGGCGTGGCTCAGCCTCATACATCGACGTCGACGTCGTTTTCGGTGCATAAACCTAAATGTTTTCGGACAATGAACGAGTATTCTGCAGTCTGCAGTGTGGGTCGGGCTTATCATCTAGTACAGCTGTAAAGCGTGTGCCTCCTGGGTGCCATTTTCCATTCATTATTTAGTTGTTTTGCCCTTCGCTGTTGCTATTCTTGTTGTTGTTGTTGTTGTTGATTGTGCTTTAGAAAAGCACAAAGCAGGCAAAAGCTAAAGCAGAGTAAAAAGTTAAAATATAGAAAACAAAGGAAATGCAAAATTAGCGCAGCGTTTGTTAAATACTCTTCTAAAACATGAAATCTGGAACTAAGTGAGCTATCGATATGAGTAGCGATAATCGATAAATAATGGTAAACTATTTGCAAATATGTTTAATTGTTATCGATGTAAAGTTTTCTAGTTGAGCTGCAGCAGCAATGAATATATCTTACTTCTACCTATCGATAACATATCGATAATCATCAATTTATACTCGTATTCATAGAGGTAACAATCAAAAGGCATCTATCGATTTGTATCTATGCATATCATCATACTAGACAGATAAGTTATCGATACTCAAAAATCGATAATCAGCTAAATATAATATTTCATAGATAAAGATATATAGTTATCGATATATATGTATCGTAGTCTTTACTCATCTGTCAGCTTTCTTAGACTATGCTCATCTATTGACTCTCACCAAACGATACTTGTCTATCGATAGTCAGCTATTGATAAGAAACTAACGATACTCAAATATATTTATTGACCTATTTAGGCTCTTCTATCGATAATCGTATACTCATCTACCCTTGCCCATATGTCGAGTATTATATAAAAATAGTCATCCACCGTTGCTCATATATCGATAATCATGTAAAAATACTCATCTACCGATGCCAGCTCGATTTTAATCGATATTAATCGCTTTAAAATGGTATCATATAACGTTTGCCTTGTTTATCTCTAAAGATGCAACTTATCGTTATCGAATTACATACCCATCGATATATGGAAGTCTTTTGCTATGCTTTAGAGACAAGAGAACAGAGAGAAACTTATTAAGTGTGTTAAGCTCATCGATATATCGTTTATATATAGCTTGAGCATATAAAAAGATAAGATAGGAATATTATTATGAGTTTCTCATAACATCCAACTCAATGTAAATTCGCTTAGATCCCTAGAAGTCGGCAGTGTAGATGGGTCCAAGAGCGAACCGCAGGCTCATCTTGACAGATCTTAGCAGTTGGGCGGCTTTATGCAAATGATGGCAGAGGGTAATGCTGGCGGTGCTGCTGCCGGTGCAAAACCTGGAAAGTGACAAGACCGCCCAGCTAGGGGCAATAAAACGTAAACGAAAACGCAGCCGGGAAATGGAAGCTGGTGGCTGTTAGGCCAGGTGTGGCCTTTAGCCCAGCTACAGCTGGACCATAAAAAATGTTTGCCATCGTCGAGCAAATATCAGCGCATCCAATTGCTTATTGTTGTTGTTGTTGCTGGCAATTTTCATTTAAGACAAGTGGCCCGCTGATGGATAACTCACGGGGCTTCGAGTAACAGGCGCCGGATAATTGCAATGCGAACCGAGTCGAGCGTCAGGGTCGTCGAGGTCTCTCGCACTTATTGGATTGCCGCCAGCCTGGCCGGGGCAAGAAATTTGAAACTTTCCGGGCGGACGGTGCTACCGGTGCTGCTGGACCAGTTTCACCGCCCACTGCCCAAACACCTGACGCACCTGAGTCAAGCTCAAGTGGCCAATAACGAAGAAAATGTCAGCCAACTGCAACGGCTGTCAGCTTCTACTTGGGGTCACTTGCCATTAAAACTGAAGCCTCACGAAATTCGCGTGACTTGCGGCTTGGGAATTCAGCTGGAAAGGGGGGAAGGGGGGGGGGGCGACAGGAAACAGCTTTGGCATTGGGGTTAGAGTAGGGGTTGGGATTTAGGTTAGGGTAGGGCAAGCGAACGGTGCTGTCTGTCATCAAGTCATTCAGAGTTTGTAATTACACCAACTAAACTCAATTGGCAATGGGTGCATCTACATATATGCTATTCTAGGGTGTAGAGTAGAGTCTATATAGAGTATATGGTTAACTAGATATATAAAGCGCATGAGGTAATAGAGATTACGATGATAATAGTAGGCCGTATGCTGTGTAAATAATAGGGAATCCGCGATCCACGAGATTCCCCATCGAATAAAACTCCAGCTAGAGCTATACATGTATCCTATAAATGATATATGGAATATTCTAATAGTAACCACAATGGTGAAATCGAAACTCTCTGGTAGTGTCTTGCTGTCTGTCTGACTAACCGTACGAGTGACCATCCGACTGACTGACGTATAGTTCGACTAACCCTCGCACTGACTGTCCGCACTACCGTCTAGACGTACTTCCGCCTGTCCCTCTACCCATTCAGTTTTCCTTAAAAAAAAGTATTAAGTGCTCCCTCTCTAGATCGGCGATAGTTTTCCTCATTTATCTCCCATACTTTGCTTGCTGAATCAGTTTGCCTTCGAGAGGAACTACTGCTACCGTCTATATCGGAAATTCATATATAATAGTCTACTTATGCTAGGAAGTCCACCAATAAGACTAGCCTTATCTCTAACAGAGCATCCTTAGTCATTAATCATTCCTAAGAAATATTCCTCTTGCTGACTCTACCAGACTTTCCATATACCCAGACCCATTTACTGAAACTATATGGGATTAGTCCTTAATCAGAATAGATCTGATTAGATTTTGCTATATGAAAATAAATCCCATGTTAATTGGAATATCAATTATCTAAGTTAAGGCATCTTAATATGATTAATACTTCATCAGAATAGATCTGATCAAATTTAGCAATGAGAAGATGATTACATCAGTTAAAGTAAAGTAAAGTAAAGTAATATTAAGTAATTCATGCTCAATCAGAACAGATCTGATTAGAGTTTTCCAATAAGAATATGTTTCTGCTGGTACCGTATTCCTTGCACATTATCTAATGTCAATTTCTAGCACTTGTTATGCCTAGTGTTAGCCAAGACGACCAACCGACCGACGAACCAACCCACCCAGTGCTTGACCCCGCATCGATGTTCTCCATTGCAAGTGCAAAGCCAAAAGCAAAAGCAAAGCCAAAGGCAACGGCAAAGGCAAAGCGGAGGAAGGGGGCGGGGGCTGCAGTGCAGTTATGCGTAGATGAAGTTTTCAAGTGCAATGCGCAACAACAACGACAACAACAACAGCAGGCGGTCTATGATAGCGACAGCAGCCGCTTTGACGCCGGCAGCGCAGCAGCTGCCAAGGCAGAAGAGCGCGCAGCTGTTGTGTGTTGCTGCGCAATGAGAGAAGATAGAGAGAGAGAAAGAGAGAGAGGTGCACATAATATAGGCATAAAGGTTGCTGCTCTCTCGCTCTACCTCTCTACCCCCTCTCTCCTACATTCTCTCCCACACACACTCATTCTCTCTCTCACACGCTCACTCGCTCACTCACGCCGCTGTTGACAATTGTTAGGCAAATGAAAAGCAATCACAACAATAACAACAAATGATAAGCAAGAACAAAAACAATAACATTGGTTAATTATTAAAAAAAATATGCATAATAATTATATTTTTAAAAATAATTAATATTTACAAAAAAAAATAACTATTAAGCTGCAGCTGCATCAACAAAATAAAAATTAAATAAAAAAGCAAAAGCAAAGCAAAAAAAAAACCGTTGCACAGCCTACACACAGTAGCAAAGGCAACGCCGTCAACGTCAACGTCAACGTCAGCGCCAGCGTCGACGTCTACTATTATTTTTGCGCACTTCATTCTACTTTGAAGCACGCAGCACGTAGACGGCGAAGCGCCGCTTAGTCTCTGTTCTCCACACAGCTTCCGTTAGGTTTTGGCGGCGTGCGTGGTCGGTCGGTCGGTCGGTTCGCTTGGCTTGGCTTGGTCGCTAGCTCACACGTTCGGTCAGCGTCGGCGTTGTCGGCATCGACGCGACGTTGGCGTCACTGTCGTTGCTCTCCCACAGCAGCGTTGGCGTCGCGCGTCGCTGGCTCGTTTGGTGCCAGTGTTGTGCGGTCGCTGCAGCTGTGAGCATCGCGAGAGCGCGCCGCGTCGCTGTCGTCTTGTTCATATGTGTGTGTGCGTGCGAGCGCGTCTAAATATATACATCTGCGTATGTGTGTGTTTGTGTGTGTTTGTGTGTGTGTGTGTGTGCATATGCATGTGACAGACAACAAACCGCCTCGCGCTCGAAATAATCGCAATAAATCAAAATAAACAATCAAAAATATAAATTTTAATTTTTTGTTTTTTTTTTTTTTTTGAAGAGAGCATAACAAGCAGAAGCAGCAAAAGATAAACAGAAAGTGCAATTTTTTTGACAATTTTTTTTGTTTTTGCAAGTGTTTTCTTGGACAGCGCTGCGGGCCGGCGACTGTCGCGAAAGAGGCGCACAAAGCAAACACACAAATTACATAAAATAACAGCAAAAAATATTGAAACGAGCAGCAGCAGCAGCAGCAGCAGCGGCAGAGGCCAAACCAAAAAGCGAATCTAAATTAAAATCGTAAATCAACGCAAATCACACAGCAGCAGCAGCAGCGGCAGCGGCAGCAGCAGCGACAGCGGACAGCGGACAACAAAGACATAAAGAACGAGAAGAAGAAGAAGAAGCTGAAGCAGCAGCAGCAGCAGCAGCTGAACGACAACAATCGCCGCTTATCAAATGCCGCGACGTCGACAGCGTTTAGCGCCGCGTGCGTGAGTTTAGCTCTGTGTGTGTGCGCGTGTGTGTGTGTGCGCGTCTTTGTGTGTGTGCGTGTGTGTGTGTGTGAGAGTCTGTGCATGTGTGCGTAAGTGAGCGGCAAAGTTTTGAACTGGCGGCCAAAGGCGACAACGCCACTGCCGCCGCCGCCGCCGCAGCAGCAGCAGCAGCAGGTGCAGCGCCAGCAGCGCGTCAACGGCGCAGTCAAAGCTTAACAACAACAACACCAACAGCAACAACAAACGGCGCCACAGCAGCTGCATCAACCCAGACGCCGGCATTTCGCACAAGACATTTGCTCAAAGCGACGGCCAAAGTGAAAAAGAAGAAGAAGTGGAAGCAAATCAGCTTTGTCGATGATACGCTGCAGTCGACGTCGCTGCTAGTGCCAACAGCAGCAGCAGCTACACAGCAACGCAAACGCTCCACGTGCAGTGCACCGCCAGCGTTAGGCGCCAGCAGCGCTCACTCGCAGTCGACGGCAGCGCGACGTTTAAGCAAATTCCTGAAGCAGAAGGCGAGCAGCGCCGCCGCAGCAGCAGCAGCGCCAGTGACAGCGCAGCGACGCAAATCGTCGACAGCGTCGATCATTGTCGAAACGGCATTGAATCGCTGTGCCGGCGGCCGAGCGGCTGAGAAAGCAGAGGCCGAACGTGCAGCGGCAGCGGCAGCGGCAGCAGCAGCAGCAGCAGCAGCAGAGGGCGGCGAACATTTGCCGAGCCGTCACAGCAGCAGCGCGACTGCGGGCAGCGCCACTGAAGAAGCCAGCAGCAATTGCAATACAAATACAAATACCAATACAAATACCAATACGAACGCCACGTCAACATTCGCTTCAGCATCCGCATCGGCATCCGCATCCGCATCCGCATCCACGTCCACCTGGTGCGGCAGCATTAACTTTCTCGTTTATATGGTTTGCTCCTTCTGCTGTTGCTGCTACAATTATCGCAATAGTCCAACAAGGTTAGTGGCCCCAACGACAACATCATCCATCCTTGGCCCTTGGTCCCTGCCCCTCCCCCTCCCCCACACCCAGCACCCAGCACCCTACTATTCTATGTCATGTGATGAACTGATCTATACCCTGTAAATACACTTGCAGAAGAGTAGGCATGTGCATTTCGCTGTTTTTACAGTGAAGATCGCCTAAGACGAATTACGAAATGCGTTCGTCTTATTTTGGTTATACTGTATTAAATATTTATAGCCATTAGGCTATACTGTGCATCTAAATAAAATCGAATTCATTTTCATTTTAGCCAAGCTATACTGTATAATTAAATTAGCAAAAATGTCCGTCTAAATGAGGTCCCACTGTTTATATAGTTAGACATATATATATTAGACAGGTAACACTGTATATCAAAAATAAGAATAACAAATATGTCCATTTTAGAGTGGGTTTACAATAAATATTTACCCAAATTTCTACTAGAAATCGATCCACCTTAGGCAGTTCATGCTGTATCACTTGATAAGAGTATTGAATTTGTCCGAATTTATTTACTGTAGCTCCAAGAAATTTCTGTACTTATAGAACTGAGAACGAATCCCATATTCCATTCATCTTAAGCGGGTCATACTGTAGTATGTCTAGCACAACATTGCCACTCGCATGTCTGCAAGGGTATTTTCAATATTCGGCTATTCGAAGTGCCATAGTTCCATGTATGTACATATTCAAATAACTCCCCTTCACCTCTGCATCCCATCTAGATCTTATGTATTCCAAATCTTCTTCTAGTGCCTAAGTTTCATATACTCTATCTATAATCTCCCTAAATACTATTAACTTTACTTTAATCTCTATTTAAATGCTCTATTAATAGATATTAAATTATAATGATATACGCTGAGAGAAAACTTGATTAATCTATGTGAATTTATATATGGAGCTATTTTCTCTTAGAACTAGTTATCCTTATAGAGATTTAAATATGTTATTTTTAATGTAAATTTCTTTTTACAACGGAACTTACGAAATCAATATAGAAAATAATATAATTCTTCATGTAATTCTTATTAGAGAATTACATTATATTTACCGATATTTGAATTTTTTTAATATATATACATATTTATTATTTCATAGAAATTTTTCTGAATTTAACGGAACTTTCTCGTTTCCAAGCATTTCACTTAATGAAATTGGAATTTTTCGCCCTCACCTACATAGCTGGATTTTTTTTTTTCTTTCTTTGTTTCCTTTGCCATCCAATTAGATTTGCATCCATAAACGGGAACCTAACGAACTTCTTCGTTTCATTTGCAGTTTTCAGAACTTGTTTTGCTTTTTTCTCTCTCTCTCTCTCTCTTCGCACAGGCCTTATCGCTGTCCCTTTCGCTGCCATAGAAGTGACTTTGATGCCGATTCTTCATATTTTTGTTTCTTCTCCTCCTCTTCTTGTTTTTCATAATCAGAACACTCCAGCTGACCATTAACCGCAATCAGGCATCCCTCTGTTCTCTGGCTGCTGCAGCAGCGCCGGCAGCGCAGGCAGCAGCAGCATCAGCAGCATCAACAGCAGTCGCCTAATGGTCGAGAGGCCGAGTGGCTCTCGTTGCTATGAAACCCACTTGGGACTAATTATTAGTTTGCCATTCCGTTCGAGTTCCAATTCCATTTACCGTTCATCAGGCTCATTCAGCGAACGAGCGACCGTGCGAGCGAGCGAGCGAGCAGGCAATCGAATTGTCGTCACATATCGTCAAGTGGTGGAAGGAGGCGGCAGCGAGCCATGCTATAGGCAGGTCAATCAAATTTTTAGGCTCAGATTAGAATGATTTCCACACACACACACAGAGCAAGAGAGAGAGAGAGACAGAGATAGAGCTATATATATATGCGTGTGTGTGTGTGTGCTTGTAAGTGTGTTCGCAAAGCTCTCGACTGACTGCTTGGCAGGCGCGAGGTCAAAGTTCAAGGTTGCCTGCCTGCTGCCTTGCACACTCACACACTCACACGCACACACATACGCACACAACGAGAGACGTTTGTTGGCATCTGTCTGTTTTGCTTGTTTCACATCCAGCAATTAACTGTACATCTCTCATAAGCTCAATTGAATTGTGTTAAATGCTAAATCTGCACAACTTGTCAATTGATGAAGTAAGAAGAAGAGGAAGACGAAGAAGAAGAAGGAGAGGAACAGCAATAACAACAACACCCACAACTTCCAATAAGAATTTCATAGCCAGCAAAAGCTTCAAAGCAATACCATCGGCATTGCTAGCTCTCTCCTTTTCTCTCTCTCTCGCTCCATCTTTGTCTCTCATTCTCTCCTATTTTTCCACACTCGCTGGCGCTGCGTCGCGACGCTGCTGTCGTCGCTGCGTTCGGCTGTTGTCCGTTGTTCCTTTTCAGCTGTTGCTCTGCAGGGGGCGCGATCTAGCGGTTTCTTCTGCATTTATTCCGTTGATAAGTCTACGGCGATCATTACGGCTGCTGCCTTTGTTCTAGCTGTTGCCGTCATTGTTGTTATTGTTGCTATTGTTGATAAGAATCGCGTCGGCACACTTTGAAACTGTGAGCCGACTGCAAATAAAACTGTTTGTATACCCTCTAAACATTGAATGCAATTGGCGATGTTGGTATTTAAGTGCATTATGTAACAGGCACAAAATAAATCTAAATTTTCATAAGAAGCAATTATCAATTATCGATCACATAAATCTCATTTAAAAATATACAGGGTATTTGTGAGCTAGGCACTTGTTAGACTTTAGTTTTTTATCACAGCGATAAATTAAGAATAAAACGAATAAGAAGAAGCACTAGATTAGCACATACCGCTTTAATAAAATTAAGAATAAACACAATAAGCTAAATAAAAATATTTGTGTGCAATGCGATAGGCGAAACATGAACTGTGTCAAGTGCAGAGAGAGTGCATTTCAATAAACCGTTAGACGACTAAGGGTACAAATTTACATATGTACATAATCAAACGTGTTCGTTTGCCCGTTACATACGTACGCTCGAAACCGATAAGCTCTCCTAACACGCTTTCAATGGGTTCAAGTATAAGAGATAAGCATGCTCTGCCTCTAAGTCACCATGCGTAAGCGTGCACGTGTGAGCGCATGCACGTGTATGTGTGTGTAGGTGTGTGTGTGTGTACAATGCAAGATAATTTGCAAGTTCGATTCTTCTTTCGGCACTTTTATCCACTATTGCACTCATGCGTATGCCTTGTGTGCATCTGTGTGTGTGTGTGTGTTTTAGTGTGATTGGCGGCGTCAAGTCATTGTACTTGTGTAAGCTGCAAGCTTCGATGTCGCCGCCATCGCCGTCGTCGTCGTCGTCGTCGCTGTGTCTGCCCTTGCATTTTGGGCTCTGCCGCTGCTCTCTGCTTGTAATTGGATTTCCGCTGTTTACCAACGAGAGAAAGACAGAGAGAGAGAGAGAGAGAAAGAGAGTGCGCGATTGAAAGGTGTAGGAGAGGGCGCTAAATGCGGCAGCTGTTTGATGATGAATCTTTTGCAAGACACCGATGTCAACGTAAGCGTCGCCGTCGCGCTACAACTTTCAATTTCGATTGCCAAATGCTCTCTCAGCGGCAACTTATTATGCCAAGGCACGTATTGAAAGGCTGGGGCCGACCACCCAAAAGCGCCACCCACCCAGAACATAGAACGTGCTAACGCAAAGCTCTCACGCATGCCGCTCAGCGCGCTCTCTATCTCTCACTCTCTCACGCCGCTGTCGTTGCCGTTGTCGTTGTCGTTGTCGTTGTCATTGTCGTCGTGCGCTCACTTACATCGCCTGGCGTTAGCTTCGTGCACTCATTCGTCTCGTTTCGTTTCATTTCGTTACGCTGCTGCTGGCGCTGCTTCTGCTGTTGCTGTTGCTGTTGCTGCTGCTGCTGCTGCCTGCTGCCTGCTGCTACTGGTGCTGGTGCTGCTTCTTGCTCGCTTGCTTGCGCTTGGTCTCTGTCTGTGAGCCGTTTCGAGCGCGTTGTTCGTTCCGTTCGTCGTCGTTGCCGTTTCGTTTTCATCATATAACGTATAAGCAACTTCGCTCGTGCGGCAGTTCGTGGGACTTTTCCTATGAAAAAAATTGTATTTTGCTAGAAAATAAATAATAATAAGCGCACATATAAATATATAATTCATATCAGCCCCGCGACGCACACCGAACGAGCGAAAATATCGAAACAAAAAGTTGCATTGAACGCGCGCGCGTCCCTCACATTAAATTATTCAATTTTGTAATTGTTTGTGCGTGATAAATGTGCCCAAAAGTGGGCTAAGTGGGGACTGTTGCTGCAGCAGTGGCAGTGGCAGTGGCAGTGGCAGAGCGCGGCAGCGGCAGCGGCCGGGACGTGCTAAACGGCGGAGGGGGTAACAACAACAACGTCGTCCAATCGAGCTACTAATTCGCCGAGTGTACAAAATAATATAAAAAATTGCAATGCACAAGTGCAAACGGCGAAAGGCAAAAACAAGTGGAACAGACAAATAAACAAAACGCAGCAGCGGCCGCACACACACACATACACAATCGCTCGCAAGCCGACACAGCGACACAGCGACACACACACACACACCGACACATTCGTGCGAGAGAACGAGCAAGAGTGCGCGCGGAAAGAAGGGAGGGAGGGAGACGGAAAGCAAGTCTTAGAGAGCGCGCCAGCCAAGAGAGTGAGCAAAAGACAGCGGAGAACGCGTGAGCAACTACTAAAAGTGCAAACTAGCGTAAGACAACAAAAACAACAACTACAGTAATAGCACCAACAACAACAGCAACAGCAGTAGCCATGCCGCTGTACGAAATTAATTAGAAAAAAACAAAATAGAAGCGCCCAAGCGACCTCATGGCAAAAATTTTAATGTTTTAAATTAATTGCGGCCGAGACGCGATAAAAAAAAGCAACAACAATAGCAACAAAAGTTGACAAAACTGTTGATTTTTATCGCGCGCCGTAAATGCGAAAAACGTAAAATGAAAAGCAGCAACAGCAACAGCAACAGCAACAGCAACAGCAACAACAACATTAACAACAACATGAGCGAAACTCAATGAAAATCTTTGCCATCACCCAAGTACATAGCGTGCTCTTATATGAATGTGTCTGTGTGAGAATTTAGATGTATGCGTGTATGTATGTGTGTGTGTGTGCGTGCGGCCGCCTTATAAAACGGCGCTAAATTGACATCGGGCTTCCCAAATTGTCGCGTGGCTCTGGCTGTTTGCTTTAAATTTGTATTTGCACTTGAAAAAGCAAGACACGCACACACACACATACACGTACTGCGTATATTGGCACACAGCGAATAGTGCATACGCTTACCTATACACATGCACACATATGTACATATATGCAGCTTAATGGCTATACATACATATTTCTCTTATATTTTAAGCAATGCTATCCACGCATTCCATTTCGTCTGTCAGTTATTAAGTGATTAACTCTTCGAATTATGCTTGCGTGTGAATGTGTGTGTGTGTGTGTGTGTTAAGTACGCACCGAAATAGAACAGTCAATTCTACTTATTAAGTATGCTCGTCTTATACGCATGCACATTCTGCATGCTCTGTACTCTTCGCTCTTTCCTGTTCAGGTCGTCTGGGGCAGAGTATAAGTTGTTTCGTTTCGTTTTCATGCCGTTCTGCCCTGCTCAACACAACGTGTGATCTCTCTGCTGCTGAGGAGACACAAATTTATTTATTTATTTATTTTTTTTTTCTTTCATTCTGTCAAATTTTTAAGCTCTTGTATTTCGCTTTAAGGAGGGGTGAGAGAGCTCAAATCAGTTTAGGGGGCGGAGCGGGGCAGGCTTTACAGACTTTTTACTTCTATTTCAACTAATTTGATATCATTTCTTTGCCGCTGCTTCTGTCCTTCTGCCGCTGGTGTGCATTCAAACGAAAACGAGAACGAAAATCAAATCAAATCAAATTGAATTTTCAGCACAGTAAAACGGTTTGCTATACATAGACACACACACATATACACGCACACCACGCCCATACGCCGCCCCCGGCCTGGATATGGCCAGGAGGACGTGCGCGTCCTCAAACTTATTGTATATAAACTTGAATGGATCAGTGAATCAGTTGCTGTCTTCCTCTTCTTCTTCGTCAGCTTCTTCCTTTGCCGTCGTCGTCTTCTTCTTCTTGCTTTTTCGCTGCTCAGCGAGCATCAACTAATGCGCCGCGCTGTTGCCGCACTTCTCGTTGCCCTACCCCCCCCTCCCACCACTGCCTGTCAGCAGCGCTGCTGGCGTTGATTAAAAAAAAATGAAATTTACCGCTCTGTAGCTGCTCCGGTCAGCATACTTATATATGTATGTATGTATGTATGTGTGTATTTATTTCATTTGTTTGCCAAGCGTATTTCTATTTGCTGCTTGGCTTGGCCGATGCGACGCGTAAATTAAAAGCGGATGCCAAAATAATAGTAAACAAACAGTGTCCGCGTAGCGGGAACGTTGGAACTGGAACTCAACTGCGCTGAGTGACAGAGACAGCTGTGCTGTCAACGTCAACGCCAGCGTCGGAATTGACGTCGACGCCGCTGCCGCCGCCGTCGCCTTTGCCTGCTGCTTTGCATAAGCCAAACGCAACAACTTTTTACCTAAACAAATCAAAAAGTTTTTTTTTGTTTTTTTTTTTTCTTTTTTGGTCCCACCCCGAGGGACATGAAAGGACAACACTTTCAGGCCCCCTCTCTCACTCTCACTGTGTCTTTGTGCCACTCTTCTACGTCTTCATCTTCAGCTTGTCTTCTTCTTGTCTTGTTTAGCGTCTTGGGAGAGCGGGCGTTGATGAAGTATGGCAACAGGGCAAACTGCAACTTTTTAGGGCAATATTTGCGAGCAACAATTAAGAGGAAACCTAATTAAATTTATAGCCAGGCCATGCCAGAAGCTGAGCTGAGCTGAGCTGAGAATCTTCACAAACTGAATTTTCATTAAGCTAACTCGAATATATGTAGCTACAGTAAACGCATTTGTTTCAATTCCAAGCATTTCATTATAAAAAGTTAAAATAAACTGCCTTTCGTCTATACATATTTTCCTTGGGCAAGTGGAGTATTTATGAAAAATGTGTTTCATTTCCAGTCGTTCCACATCTCCCATGAATAAAGTTAAATTTCTTATCTTTTACGTATATTCTATAACTACAAGTGGTATATTTTTAGCTGTGTTTCAATTCCAGACGTTCCACATGAGACGTAAGATTTTAATAAAAGTAAATTTCCTTTTACTGAAATTCCATGCACTTTTGAATCAAATTTGTTTTAATTCCAGGCATTTCAAGCACCAAATGTAGGACTTAGTATTAAAAACTACACACTTCTCTTTTGTTTCCTCTATTTCCTCTCAAATTTCGTTCCATTCTGTCGTCAGTTGCGCGTTCGTCAGTGCTGAATGCTGTCTGTACGCCGCAAATATTCGCATAGAATCCGTACGTGTCTACGCGCGCTTATCGAGCTTTTCAAATAATTTGTAAAATGTACATGGCTAAGCCATTATCATTTCATTTCATTTTTTTTTCGCTCACTTTTTTTTTTATTTGTTTATTAGCTACACCTGTCACGTAGTAGGCGATCGTGCACACTATGCGGGACGTCACTGTTCTTGTTGTAATGATCAGCATGGTTCAGTTTCACTTGTTCCGCATTGATAGCTGCAGTGTGCACACTATTTGAGACAGCAGTGTATCGAGCCAGTCTGAATACACGGTTCAATTCCACAGCTGTCACGTAGCTGGCGTGCACACTATTTGTGCCGCCACTGTCTTGCGGCTGATCGGCGCTGGCTTACATATTTGATTCCATTCCGCTTGTTTCGCGATCTGCACTTTGTTTTTGCGTTTCTTTTGTGCTGCCGACGTCAGCGTCGTTGCAAATGCAGCACATTCAATTGCGGCGTATAAGAGTGCATTACACTCTTATACAAGAGCAGCGCCGTTAGAGCATTTCGTTTCTTTGCTTTCTCGCTTGTTGGTTTGTTTGTGTGGATAATTGGATTCTCTTTTGCAGCGCTTAACTGTTTAAGCAAATTACCAATGCGCAAGCACTTGGAGCTCATCGAGTGATTGATTGCTAGATTGTTAGATTGATTGATTGAACTGACCAATGACAGCCACTCAAATCAGTTTGATTGACTAAATGCTCGGGTTTGCTTGCAATTTTTATGCAATTGCGATTTATTGAACGATTGCATTAGCATGTCAATCGCTTAGATGGCCACACCCACAACTAATAGACACACACACACACACACACACACACACAACTAAAACTTGCGCAAAAAGTTTATTGATTTTGCTTTGGCGGTTTTTTTAGCTTCCGTTTTTAGCTAGCTTTTTTTCTTTTTTTGTCTACTATTTCGCTATGCTTTCACATTTATTCTTTTGGCTCTATTTGCTGAAAGTTGCCACACACACACACACACACACTTACACACATACAAGGACAGAGTTAGGGCTTGGGATTCCGGGTCTTTGGCTGCGTTACTTTGGCGATAAAATTTTTATTTATTGATTTTCATTTATGCTCTCCGTGCGGTGTTTCACCCACTAAACAGCTGCTGCATGTTTTATGTGCCAGACCACCCCCCAACTACCCCGCCCTTTGGCTCCGGTGGCAGCTTCCACTGTCGCCGTCGCGGTGGCTGCAACCACCGACGCCGTGTGCAGCAATTACATCTTTTATCCACTAATAACCGTCTTTTATGGCCCGCCTGTTACAAGGGCTAGAAGGGGGGCGGGGGGTGGTGGCGTGGTGGGTGCGGCTGGTAGACCTATTTGTGGAATATAGTTCTAAAACAATATTAACGGTTTTTTTTTTTGCGAAACTTGTGAACGGAACTAAGTTGTGAACTGGTTTCAGTTGGCTGCTCAAAGGAACTAAAGGGACTTGTTATGAATATTACACAGAATATATAAATATTTGATCAGATGAATAGCCTTTTGGAGTAGTAAACGGAACTTCATGTAGAGCTGGTTCAAATGAACTAGTCCTGAATGAACTAGATCATTAAGCAGAGCTGTTGTAAAATATGGTAATATTTGCTCCAATGAACTTCTTCAAGTTGTTCATTTAACAGTTCAAATGAACTAGTCATCAATGAACTATTTTTTTGAACACTTCTTAGCATCTGAAACTTGATTCACTTAGCAGTTCAAATGAACTAGATGTTGGCTTGGCAATAAAGATTCTTATGATTCACTTGAAAGTTCAAATGAACCAGATTGATGCTAATGATTCACTTAGCAGTTCATCTGAATTTCATTAAATTAATTTTCTAATCTGAATCCTATTAGAACTTTTTAGTCTTTTCTAGAAACAATTTTCTTTATTTTCCTGTCATTAACACTAAGATATTTCCATTTTGAGTTCATCAAGAATTTTTTAGTAAATATTTTTATTTGCTGTTTTCTATTATTTTTTTTTTTTATTAATTGAAATTCCAATTTCTTAGTTTTTTCTTATCTCTCGCTCTCTCGCTCTGTCATCTTTTATATTAATAATAATTGAGAAATTCCGAAGAGCTTCAAGTATTTGTCTGTTGACCATATGAGTGCGCGCCTGTGTGTGTGTGTGTGTGTGGGTGCCTAGGTAGAGCATAATATAGTGGGTATATAATTAAAGAATCTTATTAAAAAATAGAAAAAAAAAGAAAAAGGCAAGAAATATAAAGAAAAAAAGCCGCAAGGCTGAGCCAACAATTCCAGCTGGAGAGGAACATCAGGAGCAGGACATTCTCGCCATGGCAACAGCCTTCTTTCCACTTACTTCTCATTAGAGAGCGACAGCAAGCGACAGAGACAGAGATAGAGAGATGAGCGTTGGTGCTGCTGCAGAGGCGGTGGCAAGAGGTAGAGGCATGTTGGTATCTAGGTTTCAGCTTTTGTTCGACTTTCAGGTAGAAGTTTTGTATCTGCTGCTGGCAACAACTTTTTCTTCTTCTTCTTCTGCTGCTGTTGCTGCTGCTGTTGTTGCTGCTTCTGCTTTCTCTTCTGGGCGCCATAAAATGTGTGTTAAATTATTATGAATGGGCCACGATTCGTTCGCATGGAATGAAGAAGCTGGCTTGCCCCTGCACTATGGGACCAATAACCATTTTCTCTGGCATAAAACAAAATATAAATAGTTTATACAATGTGAACATTGTAAACTGACCTTCAGCCTGGCATGTGCATCAACAAATTGAACTTGGTTTAGTTAACAGCGAAGGTAGCTAACATGGTTTAGCAGATGTAAAGCCTTTACATATAACAGAGCTTGGCTAAACGCGACTTTCATGGGATAATAGATATCATTGGCTGGCTAAATGTGGATCATAGTTGTTAACATAGCGTTAACATAGAGTTAACATAGATGTAACATACATGTAACATAGTGTTAACATAAAGTTAACAGAGCGTTGACAACGTATTAACGGGAACTCAACATAGAGTTAGCATAGAGTATAGTATTAAACTGTGATATTAATATGGGATTATATACAATACAATATGTTGGGTTACATATGTATATAGACAGTGAAAATGGGTTTAATTATAACAGAAATTAGTTAGCATAGACGATAGTTAATGAGAGCCAGACTTTACAATGTCAATACAAGATGTTTGTCTATGTTTATAGACAGTTAGCATGGGATATACATATGTATATCTGATCATAATTAACATAGACTATAGTTATCTACAACTCAGCTTAACAGCTGTAAGCGTAACAGCTGTAAACTCAACATAATTGATGGCTTAATCTTGGTAAATCTGTATATTTAAACCGTAGTTTTCGGCTAAACTTCTTTAGATAAGTATTATAATGTAACAGAACAGATCGTTGCATATATATTTCATATATTCCCAAACTTTATTAACAGTGGATGCCTATTCAAGTCTTACTTTACAAAAATGGAATCGTATCACTCTACTGCATCAGATAGTTATCTCAAAGCTTTAAACTAAATTCAATGAGTACTGCTTTCAATATCTCTAAAAAACTGTAATATAATATAATATATCTATAAAACTATTCAACTACTATATCAAAACAGTTGGCAAAAGTTTTTTTCATAGCAGGAAAGTAAATCCATGCTAGCATATTCACTTCACTTCAAAGTGACACGTTTTGAGCTTCTCTCAAGTTGACATGTGAATTTACATACCCACACACACATAATATATACATATATGTATATACATATGTATATCTATCATATCATATTTATGTACATCTATGGGGATAGCATCTTTTTCGCTCTAGAGCATTTTGCATTTTGGTTTGCTTTTATCTTTTGTTCGCTTCAAAACTCTGAATTGTTCATCTATTAAAACAGCTTTATTATTATTCTTTATTGCGCACTTTTTGAAGCCAGAGTGAGAGCGAGAGAGAGAGAGAGAGAGAGATAGAGAGACAGAGATGGGATGGTATGTGCGTTGTGTGGATTGATGTCTTCTACAGACGCCTTGGCACATTGTCGACAGGCCGGCATGTGGATTTTAATTTCCGTTTTCCGTTACATGCCGCTGTCATCGTTATCGTCACCGTCATCGTCATCGTCATCGTCATCGGTGTCCATTGTTGCTGTTGTTGCTTTAGTTTTTCCATTCTCGGATGGCATTAAACAAGGCGATTCATCCTGTGCTTAGAAATCCATTTGAGCCATTTGTAGCAACAGAATGCAATTCAAATCAGTTAACCAACACTGCTCTGTGCATAACAATTGCTGTCAGTGTTGAATAGCACATGTCAAGTGCTTGAAGCACTCTTTCCGTTATGAGTTTTCTTCAATTTCAATTTCAATTTTCAACTTCTGCCTGGAGCATATGAATGTGAATATGAATATGAGCAACTGTGTGAACTGAATATGAAGATGAATGTGCAGTGTACATTAGAAGTATGAGTGTGAGTAATGAATATGAATATGAATATGAATATGAATATGAATATGAATATGAATATGAATATGAATATGAATATGAATATGAATATGAATATGAATATGAATATGAATATGAATATGAATATGAATATGAATATGAATATGAATATGAATATGAATATGAATATGAATATGAATATGAATATGAATATGAATATGAATATGAATATGAATATGAATATGAATATGAATATGAATATGAATATGAATATGAATATGAATATGAATATGAATATGAATATGAGTATATGAATATGAATATGAATATGAATATGAATATGAATATGAATATGAATATGAATATGAATATGAATATGAATATGAATATGAATATGAATATGAATATGAATATGAATATGAATATGAATATGAATATGAATATGAATATGAATATGAATATGAATATGAATATGAATATGAATATGAATATGAATATGAATATGAATATGAATATGAATATGAATATGAATATGAATATGAATATTAATGAATACATATAATAGACGCCTATATGTATGAGCATAAATGTGAATCTGCTCACGCATATGAATAGTACAATGAGTAGAAGTATCAACATGCCAATGAATGTATTATATATTGAAATATGGATATATGAGTACTCATATTAATATTAATTATATTATTTACATATCGTAAACAATATAAATACTGCTCGCAAATGAGTGCATCTAAATATAAATATGGTCGTTGTTCGACACTCAGAAACAGAGTGCTGGCAATTAGAAACAAACTGCTGTCAGCTTGGAATGCTCGAGTGGCCATTAAAGTCGAGTTAATATTATAATTTAT
Organism: Drosophila aldrichi; assembly: GCA_035045965.1. Taxonomy (NCBI): domain Eukaryota; kingdom Metazoa; phylum Arthropoda; class Insecta; order Diptera; family Drosophilidae; genus Drosophila; species Drosophila aldrichi. The sequence continues at coordinate 4,917,890 of JAWNOM010000484.1, forward strand.
AGTTATATTTTCAGGCATGCACTGTTATAATGCACGGCTCGGGGCCTTGTGCAACTAGTTGCATAATAAACAAATAAACCAACTGCTTATTAACAATAACGAATCGTGCTAAATATGTAGATCGCGTGACCTGGTTGGGTGGCGATATATCAGACATATCTAGGGAGGGATAGCTGATAGCTGACCATTATAATGGCTGGCAGCGTTTGACTTGAAAACAAATTTCCATTACCAAATCCTCTGCTGTTGCTGCAACGCCAGCTTTGTCTTTGAGCCAAAGTTGTTTGGCAAAACTTTGGCAAGAGCAATCATTGAAGGCAGCAACAGAAGCTGAAGCTGAAGCTGTAGCTGGGTCAGGAAGTATTTGAAATTGCATAAAGTCGCTCGGCTGCTTGTGCTCAAAAAGATTTCAATTAAAGTTGAGCGTCCTACGCCCTTTCCCGCCTCCTGCTACAGCTGCTCCTCATTCTCCTCCATTCTCCTTCTTCCGCTCACAGAAAACAGCTTATCCTGTAAGCAAGAAAAAAGCAACCCGAGCTGATGGAACGGACAGACGGACAGACGGCAGCAGCACTCTGCATTAAGTGTAACACACATGCCGTCATTAAAAAACATAGATGAAGAAGAAGAAGTGTGACCAGCCATGCAAAAAAAAAAAAAAAAGAGAAGCGGAAAGCCCAACCAAAAAACTATGCAACTGCATTTCCCATGACCTTCAGATTGATTTTGACTTTTCGCATCGCTGCTGTCACTTGCCATGTTAACCTTTTAGCCAACTTGAATATGATGCATATTGATGAATACCATGAATGAGCTGAATAAATTGAGTTAGCCAGCAAAATGTCAACTTACGATTCAAGTTCAGGCAATTTGGCGATCTCATCTGATAAAAGCTTTTTGGAAAGATTAACATGAAAACTGAGCCGTGAGGAAACTGTGTGAAAGAAAAAGTTTCGAAAGAACCTCAAGAACTTTCAAAATAGGCATACTAAAGCAAGTAAGAAAAGTTATCGATTTATAAAAAAATCATATTCGATCTGCGCGAGGATTACGGGGAGCCACAAAAAATATCAAGCCTCTAGCTTTTATAGGTTTCGAGTTAAATGGATGGACGACTAGAGAGGTAGGGTTAAAACGACTCAGACTTTATAGGGAGCTGCCACGCCTACTTCTGCCTGTTACAAGCATTTCCATAAAAACTTCGGCTTCGGGGTATAAAAAGGAATTTTAGTCGAGGGATTTAGTATTTAGAATTTCGAGAAAACTATTTTTGTTTTGTTCATTTTTATTGTAGAAAAAAAGTTTAAATATATTTTTAAGCAAACATTTGTAGTACTTAAATATTCATGTTAATTGTATAGATTTTAATTGTAGTCAAAAAGTTTGTAATATTTATAAGCCAAGATTTAAATATATCCAAATGTAGGCCAAAATGTAATGCAGATAAATTTGAGAGGTAAAATTAGTGAAAAGATTCGAGTTGACCTTTGGCTGCTTTAACGATGTGTGAACTTATTGAATACCGGCTTTTTGGAGGCGTGTCCAGCAAAGCGAGAATGAGAGAGAGAGAGAGAGAGCGAGAGAGAGAGAGAGAGAAGTTTAAGTAAATAAAAACGTGCGCTGCATGACATTAAAGTTGATCTAATGACCGGCTACGTGAGGCGACTGCCCAACGGCCGCAATATTTATGGCCAAGCATTTTCGGTAGCGTTACAAGAGGTGCGAGAGGCGCTGGCGCCAATGGGCGGTAGGCGTGCCCATTAATGGCTACAAAGCGGATTAGCCAACTGGCGGCCTTGCGGTGCCCCAAAAGCAGATGAAGACACACACACACACACACACATCGACTATATATATATATATATTAAGAGCAAAGAGCATTTTTAATGCAAATTGTTAAAATGTCAGAATGCCTGAAAGAGAAGCAGAGAAGGAGAAAACGGGAAAGAGCTCAAGCAAAATGTAGAGAAGGCAGAACAAAAAAAAAAAAAAAAAAAAAAAGAAAAAGGAAGAAGCAAAGTAAATAACATTGAGAGGACCACAAGACGCTTTTGTTGGGGGGCGCGCTTATTGCACAAACACAATCAAATTATTACGGCGGAGACAAAATTGAATGGGCGTGGCAGGTGTAAGGGGCGTGCAAGTGTGGGCGGAGCGCATGCAAAGGCCATGAAATAGAATTAAAGCACTTAAAAAATTTTTCATTGCATATATTCAGACGCGCAGACGAAGCTGCGGCTTGACGTCGCACACACACACACAGACACACACACACAGGCAGAGGCACACACATTTTGGCAGCAGCAAACGCATAAATATTAATAAAGACATCAAGAATTGATTGGATCGAACTGCTTAGAGATAGCCGCGTGATACGCTCCGACAGGCCCGAATTGCCTGAGATTATGGTTTAGTCCCTTCATTTTCGATTTATTCGAGTTGTCTGCTTTTATGTAGTATATTGTCTGCCTCTACAGCCGCAATCATAATGTTTTATTACACACACACACACACACGCACACACACTCACACACATCTATTTAAATTCCTCCAAAAATTTACAATCAGACTTTAAGGTGTTTTTTGCTCGAGCAGAAGTGTGTGAAAAGGAAGCTGGATGGAAGCTCAGACAAATATGTATATGTATATTATATGTAAATACATCATCATTATTAGCATTGCTGTGATTTTACATAAGATTGCAGTTATCGATAGTTTCACAATATTGCAAAAATCGAAAAGTTAGCATATAGTTGCAGTAATAATACACTTGACTTTCGTTTGATAATACACAGAGGTTACAATAGTTATCGATAAGTAATCGATTACGATAAATAACACCTGTTAAGCTGAGCTTCTTAATAGTTCAAGCTGCTAGCTTATGAAATTTGTCAGCTTATAGACATATTGCTTCGAAACGTGCTTTAAGTTTGCGCCATAGATAATTATCGATAAAAAAACTGCAATTTTTGTAGATTTGCTTAATGTTTCATTTTAAGTACGACATGCCCGCTATAAATTGCTATAATCATAATCATTGCATTTTAGATTGCGGCTATCGATAGTTTTCGATAATTATCTATAGTGCTGCCCATTTTTCGATATGTAAATTCGTCTTTTTTCTGACACAATACAGCAATTAGCGCAAATATATTTAGTTCTTGTGTGATGTGTAATTTGTGTCATCGATAACATTATCGATTACAATTTATAGTTGACGCCAGTCAAAATGGAGCTCTAGCAGGGATAGTTAAAAGTTAACCTATATGCGGTTTGCTTTAAAATATGCAATTTCCACTATTGATAACTATCGATAACAATGATGACGTTCGTGCACATAAATCAGCAAACAAAACGATATGTGCAGCCAAGCATTGCTCTGCTGGGTAAACACACACTTGGTTAGCTTCGATAAAAGAATGGTTTTCAAATCTGGCCAGAGAGAGAGAGCGGAGGGAGAGCGAGGTAGACGTCAGGGGAAGTTCTTCGCTGTTTTTTTGGCTTAATGAGTTGCGCAAATGAAATGCAAACAAAAATATGTTAAAATTCAATTTCAACTTGAGGCAGCAGACAGAATAAAACCAAGGCACATGCACAGAAAACTTTTTTTTCCAATTTTTTTTTTTTCGCAGTGAGCGAGGAGAGAGAGGGGGGGGGGTGAGGAAGCAAAGGCTGACAAACAGCTGTAAATTGTGCGGTCGCCTAATGGCGTTTGGCTTGATGTTGATTAGGCGTCGCTTTAGCTGATAAACTCACTGCTAACCGCAAAGCATACCGCCACTGCCACGCCCACACATACACAATAAAGGGCCAGCAGACAGGACTTGAACACAGCCCACATGCTGCTTTTCATATGGAAATTTTTGTTAGCCCCAACAACAACAACAGCAGCAAACAGTCGAAAAAGTGAAATGTAAAACTTTTTGGCACAAATATTTTTTATGCAAATTGTTTTGGCATTTATTCATTTATATATATATGCGTGTGTGTGTGTGTGTGTTTCAGTGTTTTGGCTTTGCCTACTCCCCTGGCATTGTCACAATATCATTGTGTGTGTGTGTGTGTGTGGCTGGCATTTTCATAATTTAACTTTCGAGATTTAACGTTGCTGCAAATGCAGTTCATTTGCTGGTAGCCAACTTGATTAGTGGCCCAGGCACACATACATATATATATGTATGTGTATATATATTATATACCCTGCTGCCCTTGGGGCGCACTTTTGTGTCACTCTGCTTCGTTTGCCAACAACAACAACAGCTGCAAGAGGAGCAACAGCAGCAGCAGCAGCACTTGAAGCGGCTCAAGGATTCTCTTCTGCGCGCCAAGTTGTTTTTCTTCTTCTCATTACTGTTGTTGTTTTTCCTTTTAAAGCTTTCACTTTTCATGCATTTTCTTAATGAGAATTCGTTGTGCGACGAGTGCAAAAAAAAGCAGCTGCACTTGTTGCATAAGCGTCGACCGGGAAATTGATCGAGAACTTGAGTTAAATCTGTCATTCATGCAATTACCTCAAACAGCTGAGAATTCCAATTAGCTCTGTGACAAGCAGCTCGCTTGGACTAGCATACCCGGCTGCTGGCCGGCGCGGCCATTAGGCAGACAAAGCAAACGAAACTTGTGCCAAAATGGCACATAAGAGCCAGACGGACGGCCCTTTCGGCTGGCCAGTCTGAGCGAAACAGAGACAGAGAGGTAGAGGGGGTGAAACGTGTGGGAAAAACAGATGGCGCTGTCGCACACTTAATGTTGTTGCATACTTTTGAGGTCCTTGTGCTAGTAACGTTTCCGTTCATTCCACATTTGCACATTTTGTTGTGCTTGGAAACGTACTATTTGCATGCCATATGGATTCTCATATAGTACGACTCGCTCTCACTCTCACTATCTCTCTCTTTCTCTTTCTCTGACCATATATATATTTCTATTGTGATTATTTTGTAACTTGTAGCAAAAGAGTTGGTTGAAAAATGTTTGGCAATCACCCAAAAAGTTTCACTCTATAAATGAGACATACATTTAAGCAGCCAAACATGTATCTATATAGTTAAGTTAGCTTTCGACATAGAAATTCGATATAGAAATTGCTATTTGAATTTCAATTAATTAATCGATTGCTATAAAAGTCTATTTTAACTGCACATGTATTTTAATAGAAACATTACTGTCCATATGAGTAATATATGTTATCGATTATGTTAATTTATGTTATCGATAATTTCGCTCGTTTCATATTGTTGCCTTACGCACTCTGATCTATTTTCTTACTTTAAATCGATTAAAATATAAATTTTAGCAGTTATAATAGTGTTTTATCGATATCGTCTAGGTAATTTAATAATACATAAATAATAATAATAGCTAAAGCCATTATAAACATTAATTATGATAATGTTCTCCATATCATCATCATCAAATTATATGCTATGACACATAAATAATGATATCGATATCTATATTCATGTTGATTGATATATACAAATAATCGATATCATCATCATCAAATTATATGCTATATGATAATGAATCGATAGCTATTTCCATATCGATTGATATATACAAATAATCGATATCGATATACCGATCGATTTGTACAATTATGATATCGATATTATTTGACTTACTTATTGTAATGGTTTATAACGACATTGATATCGATATCGTTATCACTTGTTGTACTTATTGTAACAAACACGATATCGATATATGCTCTTAAAGGAAATATAGCGCACCATCGATATCAATATCCATATGTATTCATTTAACTTTGATAATGCCATATCTCTAGCGATATGGATAGCACCATATCGATATCAATTGATATTTCGCTTATCACAATGTCATATATCGGCATCGATAGAAATTTCAAGAATTATGATAGTGGTTATGATAGTGTTATCGATATGAGCATGCAATAATGATATGCAATCTTACTATTGTATCGATAATGCTTTGATAATGCCTATATGATAATGCTATATAGATGCTTTATACATATGTATATCGATAGCGCTATCAATTATAATGCCATATATTGATAGCTATATGCAATTTTCTCGGCTTGCTTCTGAACTTAAAGTTCGGTTTTTGTAGTCAGCTTAGCTGTCAGTTTCATTCATAAATGCATTACACCTGCTTATATTATATATGTGCACTACGTTACAGCGTCTTCTTTCAGCATATTTCCTTTGTTTTTTTTTTGTTTTTCTTTTTCTGACATTCCTTTCGAAGCTTTCAGCATTCCCCTGCTGCGCTCGGTCATCTCTTGTTCTCAGCATTTCTTTGCAGACGCTGAACTACTTACAGTTCCTTCATTTCAAACTCCTTTGACTACTTGTACGTTAGTCTCTCTCGCTCTCTCTCTCCCTCTCTCTGTCTCTCTCTCTCTCTCTCGGCATTGTCTTTGTGCCTGCTGTGGCATGTCGCTGTCTGTGTTGCTTACACTTTATTGCACTTCCGCTTTTGCAATTTCTTCAATTTGACTTCTCGCATTGCCCTCGGCATTTCTCACTTATTCCGTTTGTCTCTCGCATTCTCACGCTGCCGCTGCCGCTGCTGCTGCTGCTGTCTTCTGTCTTCTGTTTGTCGCCTCGCATTTTGCCACCACCTGTGCGACTTTTGTCGCCTAAAACGATGCTATGATTTTTTTCCCTATATATATATATGTATATACACATCTCTTTGTCTGTCTGTCTCGCTGCCCGCCTGTCTATGTCTATGTGTGCGTGTTAGCTGTAAGTTCTGCCACTTCATTTGTGGCATGCTATGTGTTCTGTCTGCACCCTCTTTGCTGCCTGCCCCTCCCTCCCCCCGTCCACCAATCTCTCACTCACTTAGACGCCTCTGGCGTCTGCTTTGTGCTGCCTTTGTTCCCAAGCTGCTTGCAGTTTATATGACAGCTTTTGGCATACACACAGACATACAGACACACACACACGCACGCACACACTTGTCTTTATTTGTATTCGCATCAAGCAAGCAAGCAAAAAAAATTGTTTATATATATGTATGTATGTATATATAAAAGATGAAGAAGAAAATTTGAGAAAAATACAGAGAACCCTTTCTGGCGCCTTTGCCTTTCAAAGAAATGCGAGTATATATTAATGTACCTCAATGTGACCGCATTTATCTCCATCTCTCTCTCTCTCTCTTTCTCTCTCCCCCTTGTCACTTGCTTGCTTTGCGTCTTAGTCTTCGTTTTGCTCATCACTCACTCACTTGTCAGACTCAACATATACACCCACACACACACACAGTCTCTGCTCTTTGTCTAGATCTCTCTCTCTCGCCTCTCTCTCTCTCTCTCTCTCTCTCTCTCTCGCTCTCTCTCTGTGTGTATTTGCATTTGTATTCAAAACGCTTAAAGTGGATTTTTATTTCCTGTTTCTGTAACATTTACCAGCTTCGCATCCATACTTACTTAGCTCTCCTCTCGCAACTCTCCATCGCATCCGCATCCGCATCCGCAACCGCCCCTCGCACTTCCACCTGCTGCTGCTGCTGCCACACCCACCGAAAGCAGTAACGCCCATCATCATCTGGCTTTCAATGCGGCTGGTCGCCTTTTGTGTATTTCTAATGCCATTTTTATACGCATTTACTCTTATTTTGGGCAGCATTCCTGTAAGTACATATACATACGAGAGAGAGAGAGTATATATGATGAAAATATTTTTATGTGGTATTTTTATATCGTACAACAACAACAACATCAACAGCGGCAACAACAACACAATAACATCGTTATCCTTATACTCTTCAATGGTTTGAAAGTTATTGTCGATTCTGCTGTAGACAACAAAAGGATATACAATATATGTTTCTTGTATTTGTGATATTTGTATTTCATTCACATTTCTATAAAGCCACTACATTATAAATATAGATGTATATGTATATACATATGTACGTACATATCAGCTCAATAGCAATACGATTGAGCATTACCTCTGAAAAAAAAAAAACACATTTAAAGCTTTTTAATAAATTGAAATGGTTTTTTCTCATTTATTTGTTGAGAATTATTAAGAATATTAAATGTTTCTCTAACACTTAGAAATACGCTTTTGGTAATATTAAAAACTTTTCTAACATTTAGACAAATATTTAATATTAGTAAAAATTTCTCAAAAAAAAAAAAAAAAAAAAAAAAATAAATAAATAAATAACCTTTAAAACTTTTTCATAAATTGAAATGTTTTTCTATTAAACACTTGGAAAAATATTGAATACTAGTTTAAATTCCCAACTCAACATATAGTTGCCTTTGTCTGGCAACTCTGTGCAACTGTGCTGTGTTAGGTCTGGTAACTCTCAAGTTCATATCACGAAATCTATCCTTAATACTCGCAGTCTAATTGAGCAAAACGTTTATCAATATAAGGTCAAATTTTGTACACTCTAAACCAAGTCTGGCAGCGCTGCACAACTGAGCTGTTAAAGGTCTGGCAACTCTGGAGTTCATATCACGAAATCTGTCCTTAATACTTGCAGTCTTATTGAGCAAAACGTTTATCAATATAAATTCAAATGTTGTACACTCTAAACCAAGTCTGGCAACTCTGCACATAGTTCGTAACTCTCATTAGCATATATTTGCAGATAAAATTCACTTTGATATTGAAAAATGTTGAGCAGATTTTCAATATAATCTGAATTATTACCTCTCTCTCTCTCTCTCTCTCTCTCTCTCTCTCTCTCTCTCTGGAGTTAAGCTTGCATATTGAAACATCTGGCAACACTAGAGTCGACTTATCTGTACTTCCACTGGCAGCTCCACATTCAGTTCACTTCATAAACTCTTCCAATGTGTTGCCTTACTTGCATGTTCTTTTAACTTAATTATTATGCTCTTGCCATTCGCTCTCTCTCACTCTCTCTCTCTCTCTCTTTCACTCTCTCCCTCCCTCGTTTGCATATTTTACACCTGCCACGTTCAACGTCCAACATTTAGCCTTGCGCTGTTCGAATCGAATCATTCGCTTTGGTCAACGCCTTGCTGGTCCTTTTTACACTTTTGCAACATTATCATCATTATCATCATCATCATCATCATCAGCCATTGGCATTAACATTATCTGCCACGCAGTTTATCGCCTGTCGCTATTTAAAGCTCATCATTTAAGCAGTGGAACGTTTAATTTTAATTTAATTTATGCACACACAGCTGCTGCTGCTGTTGCCACAGCTGCTGCTCCCCAATGCTGCCACAGTTGATGTGGCGCCACGCCCCCCACGCCCCTCACACCCAACCGCCCTCCCACACACTTGCAGCTGACAATTTGCAGTGCATTAAATGATTATAAACTAATTAGTTATTTTGCCGCACAACATTTCGCATCATGTGCGTCATTTTAGTCAAGCCCCCCCCCCCCCTCTCTCTCTTAAAAAAAAAAGAGCAGAGCATTTTAGCGTGCCTTCAATTTTTATACCTTCAGCCATAAATTGGGCCATTTATTTTTGAAATTATATTTTAGCCTGTTCGCTTTATGTTTTCATTAAAATTAGTCGTATTTGTGTTTATATTTTTATGGACTTGAAATGCCTTGCATAGAAGCAGTGCAACAGATTTTTAAATTGAAATTTTTTGTTAAATTTATAAATAAGATTTTATATAGGCTCGATGTTACAATAAAAAACAGACGCGATAATAAAAAAAATATATTTAATTATATATTGAAAAGCAGTTCTATATTGTATCAAACTATATAGAAGAAATATTTTGAAACAAAACCAATATACTCATTTCACTTTTGTGAATGAGTATAAATATATAAATAATCTTGCAAAAATATTATACAATTTTTAAACAACAAACTTTCTCTCTCTATAAAGTTTGATTGGGCTAGGAATTTTTTCAAAATTAATTTTAATATTAATTTTAAATTAGAAACATTTCATAACATTAAAAAAAAAGAGAATTGCCTTAAAAATGTATTTTTTGTTATGTGGAGTTTTTGCGTATTTTATTTTTATTTTTTATTTATTTTTATATTTTTTAAAAAGTTTTTCTTACTGTTTTACAATTTATTTCATATATTTTTTAAAATTAAAAAAAAAATTGTTGTTAAATATAATATAAAATCATTCAAAAATTTTCCATTTCAAGCTAAAAAAAACTCCCCGTTTAGCTTCTTGATAATACATACCCACACTCTCTGAGCTGCTATCTCTCTTCTCATTCTTTTTCGTGCTCTATGTAAAATCAAAATAGAATTTTAAACGTTCGTTTTCGTTTTCGTTTCGTTTCCTTTTAAGCATTGCGCACAATTGATTTGAAGGAGCCCGATGCTCAAGCGACTGTCAACTGAACTGTTATGTTGCGGCTGTATACCTGTCAGTGATACACGATGCGTTTCACGCGCAACTCGGTCGGGCAGCGCATTAGATGCGAGTACAGTTCAAGTTTGACAGCTTAAACCGGCTTAGCATCAAATTGAAATGGCTTAGGACAATGGCTGGAAACTTTGTCTATGCGAATGCCACTCAATTTAAAGCTTCAACTTTGAAGTTCCATATACACACATATATATATATGTATATATATAGATAAGGATGTATGTGTGTGTGTGTAGAAATAAATTCATGGCAGCGCCTGCTGGGCACACATGACGTATGCGCAATTTGAGGCCGCAAGCCAACTGCCGTCTCGGGTTTGTTACGCAGGCAGTTTTCCATTCCATTTCGCAAGTAACTGCTTGCAGTTTATAGCGCCTCACAAGTGCTATCAATGTGCTAACACACACACACACACACCCAGAGAGAGAGAGATAGAGATACACCCACGCAAAGAGATATACACATGACTACACACAGCAGCCGTTGCTCTCCTGAGTGCCGCATGCATTTTTGTAGGACATTAGCACACAAACAACGAGAGCTTCAGCAAATAGAGAACATTATAAGACGGCACACACACACACACGCATATATATAGCTATGTATATAAAGATTTATATACGTGTATACAGTCAGTTAGACAGTCAGTCAGTCAGTCAGCGAGTCGATTGTTGCTACAAGCATAATCGTTGCTTATTGGCAGCTGCTGCTGCTGCCATCGCCTGACGATAAAGCTGAAAACGCTGATGGCGCAGCGGCTTATTCTTGGCAACAAATTCGCCACGAATTCACCATGTCGACTTCAACTTGCGTTAAGTGTTGCAAAGCACAGCGAAAGTGGCTTAAGAAGTCTTGCTACTTAGCCGTGCTTAGCGATTGCAACAATCAAACGCACTAATCTAGTTGCTTTGAAGTAGTTTTACAACACTGCCAGTATGCTAGTTAACTGTTGTTAGTCGCCTTAAGTGCTTAGCGCTGCAGTGTTGTAAATGCATATATACATTCTCTATATGTATTGTAGTTGAGTCTACAAATTAAGTTAACGCTAATTGCTTGATATTACATTATGTTTCTTTTAGGTTGTGAAAGCGTCTTTGTAGTGTTGCACAACGCTGTTGTAACGCTCGAACGAATTTAATTTAAAGCAGTTTTACAACTCTGCTAACTGCTTTATGTTGTTGGTCGTTTCTCAATGCGTTTACTAACACTTATTACTTGCTATTTTGTTCTTTTTCTTAAAACTTTAACAATATTTTGTAAAGTTACGAAAAAATTACGAAAATAAAAAAAATATATATAACAAAAAAATTAATTAAAATAAATGAATGAAAAAAAAAAAAAAAAATAATAATAATAAGAAATAAAATTAATTAAAAAATCAAATACAATAATAAAAGATTAAAAACAAAACAAAAATAAAAATGTAAAGAATAAAATAAATTAAAATAAAAGAATGAAAAAATATACAATATATACAGAATAAAAAATAAAAATAAAAATAAAAATAAAAATAAACATAAAAATAAAAATAATAATAATAATAATAATAATAATAATAATAATAATAATAAAAATAAAAATAAAATAAATACATAAATAAAATAAAATAAACAAGGAGTAAAAATATAAAAAAATTAAATTGAAGCATAATAAGATTAAAAACAAAAATTAAAATAAGAATAAACAAATATATAAAAATAAATTAAAATAAAAGAATAGAATAAAAGTACAAAATAAATAAAATAAAATAATATATGCGAAAATAAAAAATGAATAAAACCAAATAGGAATAACAAAAAAATAAATAAAATTTAAGTATAATAAGATTAAAAACAAAAAATTAAAATAATAATAAAAAATATAAAAAATAAATGAAAAAAAGGACTGAAAAAATAGAATAAAGGTACAAAAATAATTAAAATAAAATAAGAGTAAAAATAAAATAAATAAATTTCAATTAAAATAATATTACAAATAAAAAATAATTTAAGAATAAAAAAATACAAATAATAAAAATAAAGTAAAGCGAAAATAATTTATTTTAAAAATATTTTCATAAAAATAAGAAATGCAAAAATAATTAAAATATAAAAAATAAATAAATTCTACATGTAGTGTTGCATAACAATGGCCACTGAGAAGCGTCGCAATGCACACGCAGCTTTACAACACTGGCTGATATACATACATATATAAAATAATATTTTCAAGCACTCATACAACTTAACTTGCCAGCTTTCTGCAGTAGCAAAACGAGTTATGAAAATGGAAAAGGCAAAAACTTTGTTAGCTCACAGTGCCTTGGAAATGTTATCTGCCCCATTAGCTGAAAGTAGTTTATATGTGGATATATGTATATATAGTAAAGAAAGTATTTCTTTGCCATTTAAATTGAATTGAAGTTTTCTTGTTTCTTTCTTCTTTTTTACATTTTTTCCAAACCAAATGAAAATTTGTCAATTAACATTTCGCCCAGTTGCGCAACGCGGAACAACACTCTAAATGCCTTCTTTGCCTGCGACTATCTCGCTGTGTGTGTGTGTGTATGTGTGTATTTGTCGCACCTGGCTGCTGTCAGCTACTGCCACACCCATCCACTGTCGGCCTCCTTCCTTTTGCCATTGCCATTGCCTTTGGCTTTTCCGATGCCTTTTCGCGCGCATAAAGCATACTTTTAGGCAGCCATTTTCCACTGTCACATTTAATTGAGTTTTGGCTCGACTGGCACGCTAAAAGCGACGTCATTACCTTTTACCCATGCCATGCCATGCCAGAGCCATGCCAGAGCGTTAGCTTCAACATTTTAAGATGTCCAACGGCTTCAGCTCGCACTGGCAGGAGGAGCAGGAGCAGCAGGAGCAGGAGTAGGAGCAGCAGCAGCTCAGCTTCCACTTATTGTTTTGCCCGGCGAGCGCAGCATTTAATTGTCAAATGGCTCGACTTGAATGTGCTTCAGGCACATACATATATACACATATATGTATATTTGTCTCTGTATTGGGTAGTTAGGATAGACGATGTCTCTGACGTGACATTTGTTGCAAGCTAAGCTATTTTTATAGCCAACGGACGAGTCGACTCGCGCCAGCCAAAAATTATTGTTTCCTCCTCTTCCTCTTCTACTTCTCTCCTTTTCGGCTATTGTCACTCGGTGTCCTTTCTGACGTCATCAGGCGCCATTTTGCAAACGTCCGTTCAATTTTGCCGCTCAATTTGCCATCACAAAAGAAATTACAGCTCATAAAGAGATGAAAGCGAACACACACACACACAGCCACGCCGTTCAGGTAGCATCGCAAAAAAGTGGGCGTGCCAATGGCTAATGGCCGAGTGGCCTTTTAAACAATCGTCTGCCAACAGAAATCAAATGGAACATTTTCGCCTTTTCCACATTTTTTGGCCGTGTTCGTTTTTCACTTATTTTTATTTTTTTTTGATTATTATTTGCTCGTCTTTTTGGTTTGGTTTTTCTTCCTCTTCCTCTTCTGTTTGTGTTTGGGTGTGATTATTTTTATTGCATTTTCCGCAGTGATTTCATTTTTGGCAAACTGGACCAGCTAGCCAGTGGGCGTGGCTGGCGCGCTACCTTGGCAGCCACTGTGACGCCTTTTGATGTGACGCTCGAGGCGTTGCGCTTTCGCCCACAAATCGCTTCAATGTGAGATCTATTCAGTTTCAGTTCAACTTAGTACAAATACAAACATTTAAAAAAAAAACTCTTAGTGGAATTGCAGCGAAAATGTTTTTGTGAAATTCATTTCGTTTGCTTTTTGTTTTTATTTTTATTTTTATTTTTTTTTTTTGGCTTGGCCATGGGTATCTCTGCCTGCATGCTGGCAGGACAGTTTTGAGCACGAGCCAAGTGTCAAAGACAAAAAGCAAGACACACAGTGACATACGCCCACACACACACAGACACACGCACACACATATACTCAATGGCAGGCGCCCAGTTATGAAGATGTTTTCATGTGGGTGTCAACTCTTGTCTGCTTGACATCAATTGACTTTTTGAGCATGCACACACATGCACACACACACAGACTGGTCATAGGCAGCCCAGGCAGCCCAGCCACGCCCCTTAATTATGTTGTCATTGAGTTTAATTGAAATTTTTGGGCAACAATTTTTAAAGTGCAAAACATTTTGTATATTATGCAACACATGCAGCATGCAGCATGCAGCAAGCCACCAAAGTGGATGAAAGTGCTATGGGTGAGTGTACGTATGTGTGTATGTGTGTATGTGTGTGTGAGGGTGTGAGGGTGGGCATGGCAAATGGGTTAAGTGTGTTAGCTACAATTTCATGGCATGCACATATGTAGGCGCCAAGGGAGAAAGAAGCAGCAGCAGCAACAACAACAACAACAACAACGACTGAAACGTTGACACACATATACAAATTGCAACGCTATTAACAGCAACAACAACGATAGCTTGTATAAGTCATCTCTCTATGTGTGTGTGTGTGTGTGTGTGTGTGAATCAATACGTTTGACACTAATTTGGGCAGCATTTGCATTGAGATTCATTGAAAATGGCATCGTCATTGCCCAATAACAACAACATCATCATAATCAAACACTATCATCATCATCATCATCGTCATCATCATCATCGACATTATCATTGTTGTTGAAGGCTCTGACAACAAAAGCATCAAATTGCAACTGGCCCCCCCCCCGAAGAAACGTTAAAGCAATGGGCCAACAGCAGCTGAATTTTGGCTTAAACAGCATGGCACAAGGGCGGCACACAAGGTGGGTGTGGCCGTAGCCAAAGTGTGATAGAGAGAGAGTGAGAGAGAGAGAGAGAGATAGCGAGAGAGACCAAAAGTGGCTTGAATGGAGCATGAATTGAATGAAAGTTTTTTTTTTTTTATAAATAGTTTGGAATATAGGGAAAGCTGCAAATGCGAAAAGTAATTTGATATGAGAGAGAAAGAAAGAAAGGGAGAGAGGGAAAGAGAGAGAGAGAATGAGACAGATAAGGAAAGGAGAGAAATAAGCAGAGTGAGAGAGAGAGGGCGACAAAGAGAATGACTGAAATAGAGACGGGAATAGACTCAGAGACATTGAGAGAGAGGAAAAGAGCGTATTTGGTCGCCCATACAACCAGTCGCTTTCTCTGTCTCTCTCCCTCTCTCTCTCTCTCTCTCTCTATCTCTCTCTCCCTCTCTCTCTCTCTCTCTCTCTATCTCTCTCTCTCTCACTCTCTCTCTCTCTCTCTCTTGCTGTCCAATTTTCAAATGTTTTCAATCTTCGCCGTCTTTGTTTCACTCTCCATCTACTTTAATATATCTCTTCTTTTTCATTCACTTTCATTCTCTCTTTCTCTCTCTCTCTCTCTCTCTCTCTCTCTTGCTCTCTCTCTCTGTCTCTCTCTCATTCTCTCTCTTTGTCTCTCTCTCCCTCTCTCCTTGCCTACGTCTTTTAGCTCTAGATATGGAAATCAATTCGATTTTGCTTCTCTTTTCAACGTACTGCATCAACCTCGCTCTCGCTCTCTCTCTCTCTCTCTCTCTTTCTCTCTCTCTCCTATATAATTATAAATCACTTGAATTTATTTGCTAATAACTTTCTTTATTCAATTGAGTTTTGAGTTGAACATCGAACAATCCATCTATCCATTTATCTATATCAATAAACTGAACAATCGGGACACTTGTTAAAGCAATTCGCACTTGACTTTAATTATATCTGCACTCAAATGACAATTTAAAGTTCACATTATATAAATGTATACAAATACATTTGCTATATATATATATTTGTATGTATGTATATTTTTGTATATATTTCATAGAAAGTAATCGGACATGAAATGCACTTGTCACGAATCATTCAGAATTTGCCATATTTGGAAATTGGCGTAAATTAATAAATACATTCAGCGAACGTTTGTTAATGCCGAAAACGATAATTGAATTTGGCTATCAGCGAGATGCAGCTGCAACAACATTATCTACCTCTCACTCACACACTCTCTCTTGCTTTTGTATGTATTTATTGAATGGGTTATCGGCATTGAGTTCTCAGTATTTGTGAAATTGCGCATACGCAATGTTGTCGCAGCGGGTAACCAAACCAATCGCTTAGCCAACGAAATATGCTTTGCATTATGCAATGCCTCCTGCCTGCCTGCCTGCCTGCCTGCCTGCCTGCCAGGCTGTTAATGCACTTGGTCACACAACACACACACACACACACATACACAGAGAGAAATAAACACACACACACACACATATATATATAGCAGCTCTACTCTGCATATATAAAACATGTTTTTGCATTAAGCGTATTTCACATTTTGGATTTTGCACACACACACACATTCTTCTATAAATATGTATATATATATAAATTTATATATATATATATATTTTGTAATACATTATTTATGAGGGAAGGACGTTGCAACTATGACGACCTCATGATGTTTCTAATGATTGCAGCAATCATGATAATGATCATCATCATCAGCATCATGATGCTGGTGCCACTGCTGCTGCTGCTGCTGCTGCTGCTGAGCTGTATTTAAGTGCACACACACACACACACACATACACACACTCACAGCATCGCCTGCCTTTTAAAGCTATTAAAGGGGTGCTGGCCTGATTGCTCGCTGCTCGCCTCGTTGCGCTGCTCTGCGACCTGTTTGACGTCATTTGGCTGCTCGTTAGTTACGCACATACACACACACACACAGACACACACATTGGCCAACAGATCAGCTGACTTGAGCTGCTCTGGCCCCGCTCTCTCTCTCTCTCTCTCTCTTTATATGTAATTGAAATTTCCGCGTCGAGCCACATTTGTCATTCAAAACCATGACTACCAAAAAATATTGCAAAATGCGCTGCGACTGCGGCTGCTGCTGCCGTTGCAGCTATTGTTATGAAAGTTTAGCATACCCTGTAAAGCGTATGACTAAGTGTTGCTTGACTGTTCACTTCACTGTTCACTTTTGGACTTAGCTGCATGAAGTTAAGCTATGAATTGATGGCTCCGCGCTCATAGCTTTTTACAGGGTATCTGTAGTCTATTCATAAATGTTGTGTATGCTCTGTGGGCAGTTGCTAATTACCGTGTAAGCACTTAGCAAGCACTTTGCTTGCTGAACTTCAACTATGCTAAGAACTCATATGTTTTACAGGGTATCTCTAGTCTCAGCAGTGTATCTCTAGTGTGAACAGTAACTCGGTATTGCTGAAGCGTTAAATATGCACTTTGCTTGTGCAAATTTGCACTTTGCTCAGTGCCTTTACAGGGTATCTCTAGTCTTCGTATGAATGTTTTGTATACCCTGTAAGACTGCATGCAAATACAGCTTGTGGGCGACTTCATATGCAGTTGGTAGTCATACATGAAGTTTTATTCACTACAGGGTATCTCTAGTCGCATTATGAATGCTTTTATATACCCTATAAGCTATGCGTGAGGGTTGCTTGATATAAATTAAGTCTGTTATTGATCGACTTGAGCTCTATATATATATTGTATGAGAACTGTGTGTGTGTCTTTACAGGGTATCTCTAGTCTCGCCATTCAATCCAGTTTCTTTGGCTTGGCCAGTTGCTGCTTTACGTCCAGGCGACTGGCGACGCGCAGTCTAAACTTGGTTGTTTTTTTTTTTCTTTTCTGACTATCTGACTGTGCTCAATCTGTCTTGTTCTTCCTTCCCTCCCTTTCTCTCTCTCTCTCGCTCTCTCTTTGCAAGTCTGTGCATTGCACTATGGGGAATTTTGCCGATTTTCGGGTATTTAGTCATTTTTTCTAAGTATGAAAACTTATAATTTTTTTATGCTAACATATTAATAAAACCCCAAACTTTAAAGTGCTGTACTTAAAATGTTAAATAACAGCCCACTGTTAAGCCTAACAGCTGTTAAAGTCAGCTGATATCATTGAATAGAACGTGCCTTCAGATTGCAGTTTTTGGTAGCCGATTTTCAAAGTGTCGTTATTCAAAGACCAGACATAATTTTTGTGAAATTTAAAAAGCATATGAATTATTAGGGTTTCTACTATGTGTTGGCTTAAAAAAAATTTGAGGGTTGAGCTTTTTCTATTAATATTTTGTAAAATTAGCAAATGATGTCAAATGTCATTTCTTGTAAATAAAGCTCAACTTTGCGAAGACATATAAAACAGCCATAAGGGCGCATAAGTGTAATTCCAAAAGTATGTTGTAGAGCCATTAATTGTGAACTTATGGCGTAAATCTCAATGTGCACTTTTGCGCACTACCGGCGCAAATCAATTTTCAGCAGGTGATGTTTGGCCTAATAAAAAGGGCAACTATAACCAAAAAACCGTAAATATGCATTTTTTAAGGCGAAACTAAATACGACTAATATTAATTCAGCTTATTAATCATATTAAAAGAGCAACAGCCACTTTTTTTGTCAAAATAAAAATGTCAAATGGAAGAAATGCTGCAAGATCAAAAACCAACATTTTTGGCTGTTCTGGAACTCGAAACTGAGGAATATTAATTTTAATTTTTTAAAGCTCGATTGTTTTCAATTTAAATTAATTTTTTTAAATTATTAACAAGCAAAATTTCTTTTAAAAAATTTTTTTTTCATACAAAGTTTTTATAATTTTTTTTTTTGGTGGGCGGTGACACGCCCATTTTTCTAAAACATATTTCTGAGCGTATACATATTAATAATAAAAAAACTGAATCAAAAAATCTTGCTTAGTTTTCAAGTTATTAATTAATACCCGATAATTTGGATTTTTCCCCATAGTGCATTGTCCAGTGGTCGCGTAAAAAATTCCATAGCATACTTTTTTGGGACTTGTCGTTGCGCTTTATTAATGAACATGGCGCGCAGCGTGTCAACAGGCCTCGACAGCGGGTTTGGCGCTAGAGCGAGACGGCACAAATACAATGTATAAATATTATGTAAACACGCAAACAATGAAGTGATTTGTTGCTACTTAAATTTAGCCCCCGAGAGTGAGGGGGAGGGGAGGCTTTAGCTGCTGCTGCTGCTGCTGCTGTTGGTCTACTTGGCTGCCTCTTTGGCTTGCTTAGCTGATGCTGCAACTTGAAGAAATCTTTTCTCATTTTTTTCTTTGCCTCTACTCGCTGTGCTCTACTTTTCTCTCTGTGCGTGTGTGTGTGTGTGCTTGTGTGTGGAATTAGTTGCCAAAGAAAAGTGAGGGAAGGCAAGCGAAAAAAAAAAGAAAGAAATTGAAAGGAATTATGTAGCCAGGCGTCGGTTGTCGAGCGCAGTCGCTGTAAAAGTAGCAAAACATCGCCCGAGGCAAAGCAAATGGAAGGCACGGGTTTGCCAGCCAGAGAGTTGCTAGCTTGTTTACCAACACTTAAGCAGCAGCAGCAGTGGCAGCAGTGGCAGGAGTGGCAGGAGTAGCAGCTAGCCTGGCGGGCGCGATAAGCCAGCCGCAATAGATGCGAGCGCCTAGAGATGCTTCTTGGCTAGAAAAATTGATGCTTGTACCTGTGGCTGTTTGCCAGCGCGGCTTCTGTTGCATGTCACAATACAGATAGACATATATATAGATATATATGTGTATGTGTGTGTGTGTTGCACTCTGCCACAAATGGGCGCAGCATTTGAAACTTGTTTTTTCCATCCTATAATTGAATATGAATAGCAGCCGCTTGATGAAGATGAAGCGTATAATTGAAATGCTCTATATCTCTTGTCTAACATGAAATAAGCACTCTAATAACATTATATAAATCATATTAAAGTTATACCACTAGTGATTAGTGGTGCTCTCGCGAATATATATAATTTAGTAACAATAGGTCTAAACTTTCTCTCGGCTGAATATGAACTGAGCCTTATCAGTTCTTTTGGTTGGGTTGGGCTCTCCCCAGACTGGACTATCCGGCCTCCTTGGATAGTTGACAGTCTTAACTTGTATACTTATCGTTATCGAAATCGATATCGATATCGATATATAACATAATCTAATATAGATATGTATAAATATGATATATGCTCATATATAGCAGCTGAGTTAGTCTAGGCCTCAGTTTCGACAATCGTCTCGCTCACGATATTCTCTTAAGATCTGAGATCTAAGAGACAGATCTGGAGCATATATGTATGTAGATGATGCGCTAGTAATCTAAAGTCTTATTCATGGAATTTGTTCTACAAATTTCACAGATTTGTAATACAGTGTATTCTACTTTGAGCAGAACTTTCCTCACATATTCATGCACGATATCTATCCTATGCTATTTTTAGAGCCTCTGGTATATCAATAAACCTTACTTTGTGTTTCCGTTTCTCATTTCTATTCATTGAAACTTGTTTAAATTCCTTTCCAAAGATTGATTTTCCTAGCGCAAATATCGCAAATTAAGGTTAACTTCAAATCATATGAACTTTTAACTT
This sequence comes from Drosophila aldrichi, assembly GCA_035045965.1. Lineage (NCBI taxonomy): Eukaryota > Metazoa > Arthropoda > Insecta > Diptera > Drosophilidae > Drosophila > Drosophila aldrichi. The sequence goes on from JAWNOM010000484.1 coordinate 4,938,618, forward strand.
GAAGCTGATTATATATTATTCTATATGTATATATATTGGTTGATTATGTAACACAACTGAGAATAAATAATTTCTTGATCTTATATATAGAATGTTCAGTAATCGCAAATCAAATAGGTGGATTTTGTAGCTTTCCTCAATATTAAAGTTGCCCAGCGAAAGCGTTGCCGTCTTATGGTAATCCTAAAAGCTACTCCAAAGATTCTTATCGTAGCCCGTTTTCGAATATGTTATGGATATTTCATAAAGCCAGATTCGAACAACAATTTAAACCTTAAGCAAGTTAGCTGCAGCTGCATATTTAAGTCACTTGGCTGCCTTAAGCCAAGCCCAACGTCTATCAAGAGAGATGCCAAAGTCTCGGAATTGTTATTGCATCAGGCGAGCTTTTGTTGAAGTAAATGAAGTGCAACATTCACACACACACACACACACACACACACGCATACATAGACTTTATAGAAATTTCCTTGGGCTTCATTAAGGCAGTTTGCCTTGCCAAGTCGTTAGACACTTTCAGGCTATAAACCAATTTAAAACAAATTAAAAATTGGTGCGTGGCAATTATGGCGCTGGCTAACAACAGCTGTCCAGGTGTCCTGGTGTCCAGTTGTCCAGGTGCCAAGGTGCCACGTGGCTTGTGCCAATTTGGCTATAATCAAATGAAATATTCAATTAGAGATAATTATGGCCCAACTATGGAATATTGAATGCATATTTGAAAATGTCTTTGATGGTAGGGCCGGCCAGAGGCCTTGAGGTAATTGGCATTGCACCTGCAGCTGAGTTCAAGCAGCTGCTGTGCTTTCTGCATTGTTATCATTATTATTACTATTATTATTATTATTAATATTATTATTGTCATTATTGCATTACAATTGGCCGTAACGCATTATTTAAACATATTTCAATTATAATTGAACTTGAAAGCAGCTTAGTTTCTTATATAACTGTAAATATAAGTACATGTACTTAAGCTGCCTCTGCACTACACTAACTATCCCTGTTGGCTTAGATATATATATATATATGTAGCTAGATAAATATTGCCTTCTAAAGACGCAACTGGAAAATTGTGCTCTTAACAAGGCAACGCAGTTCACGTCGCGCCGCTCAGTTGACTGCAGTGTGTGGGCAGCCCAACTGGTCCCCAACTGGTCCCAACTGGCTCCGATTCGCTTGTTAGTCCTGTGTGCAGTCTGTTGTGCCAGTGCGCGCCATAATTGTGCATTGATTATCATAATGCTAACCATCAGAATTGCGCAGAGCATTGCGCCAAACAAGCAACGCACACTCAATAGCCACTTAATCGCTAACTCGCTCGCTCGCTCACCCACTAAATCCCCCTCTCTCTCCCTCTCTCTCTGTTAGTCAATCATTCAATCAGTCAACCAGTTAGTGCAGTCGTTCAAATGAAGCGTGCACAAATGTTGTCATCGCAGGCCGCAGACCAAATCAAGCGATTTCTTCGAAATTGATTTAAGCTTAAATCGAAATTGAATCAATGCGAATTTTCAATTCAACTGTCTTGATGCTTCGATTAGTGAGGGCTGCACGACTAGCAAATGTGAATTGAGTTATAACTAGCAGTAGAGGGGCGTGACTTGATGGAACTAATCTGCCTCCTTGACCCTTCAACGGCAGGAGCTCTCAGCTATATAAACAGTATAAACTGAATGAGCTGATAACAGACAGATAAGTTGACTGACTGCAGGCATAACATGCTTCCGGGTATTTGTTAGTCGGTCAAGTTGGATCTACTAAACTCGTCTTGCTCTTAATAGAGTACAAGCAAATGGGATTGGATTTAATATAGATGCAGATGATCTTTGGTACGGGTAGCTATTAGTCGTTCATTATTGAACTAAAGAGTTCTTATAGAGAATGATGCAATAAGTAAACGGATTAGCTTTACTACGTATGCTAAGCATAGTCCGGGTATCTCTAAGTCGTGAAGAAAACTAAAAAAAGTGAGAGAGCCAATAGGCTGAGGTTTACTATGTATGCAAGTCCGGGTATCTCTAAGTCGTGCACATTGTATGAGAAAACTAAAAAAAAGTGAGAGAGACAATAGATAAAAGTTTACTATGCATGCAAGTCCGGGTAGCTCTTAGTCGGTGCATGTTGCTCAAGAGAAGTTTTGGTCTTATGTAAAATCGTATAGGTTAAGAGTTACTCTGGATGCTGATGACTGACCAGATATTTTGTAGTCAGTCAATATTGAAGAAGAGAGATTTTATTTCAGAACAACAACTATAGAGTGAGGTTCATGATCAATCAGATATCGAATAAAACAGAGAGCTCCTTTATGATTCTGTGCACAGATAAAGTAAACGATCTATTGGCTTATGTTTACCATGAATGCTGTTGAACGTTCGGGTATCTAAGAGTCGATCATTATTGCATTATGGAACTCTGAGTTAGGTAGCTTTGAGCTTCGTCTGGATGTTAATATTACTTTCTCGAATCTTAACTCGTTGTTCAACTTTCTTATATGGAACTTATTGTCCTTGATCTGTAGGCATATTAGATCTTTGCTGTTCTGTAAGTGGAAAACAGAGCAGCAACATTATACCCCGACTATATAGTACAAAATAGTTTCTCTCTTTCTCTCTGTGCCTCTCTTCGAAACTGCATCTACTTCTTTGACTATCTCTTCCCGTTTCCCTGTGTATTTGTGTGTGTGTTGGCTTAGCTTCCGTTTCCGTTACCGTTTCAATTGCTGTGCGTTGTGTCTCTCTCTTTCTCTCTCTCTCTCTCACTTACTCTCTAACAGCCTGTATATTCATGTAGCTCTCTCGTTCTCCCTAGCGCTTTGTATGCTAATGAAATGTTAAGTGCAATATTAAAAGCAAACTCGAATCGAATTTAAGTTAATTAAAGCAAAAGCAACAACGAACTCAAAGAAAAACGGCCAAAAAACGACAAAAAAAAAAAAAAAAACGAACAAGTGCAAACCAAACTCAACGAATTGCCATTCGAGATGCCAGAGCAACACTAGACCAACGCCCACTGCATAAGCCACACCCACCCACAGCAGAGGAAGCAGCCAACGACGACCCAACGACAACAGCAATATGATTGCCACACTGTTTATAATATTTGCATTTATACGCGCCTTCCCCTGGAGTCGGCGTCGCGCATATGCAGCCGCCGCTGGACGAGCACCGCTGGCGCTCACCTTGATGCCCGCCGACGAGGAGGAGCAACAGCAGCAGCAGCAACAGCAACAGCAGCTGGACAATAACAATGGTCCGCGCTCCTCCATCACGACCATGGGCAATGGGCATGGCCATGGGCATGCGGAGCATATGCCGCGCCCGCGTCGCAAATCCTCCAAGTTCCACGAGGTCACGTTCAGCGGCAGCGTCGGCGGCGGCGAGAGCGACGGCGAGGGCGTGGCCACAACAACAGCAGCGGCGGCGGCGGCAGCACAAGCGACAGCAGCAGCTGTTGCCGCTGGAGCTGGCAGCAAACGGCACTCGCTGGGCGCGACGAGCACCACCAGCAACTCGGGATCGACGATAACGGCGCCATATCGCACGCTCGGCAGCAGCAGTCGATCGCGAGGATCGCGCGACTACGGCCATGGCCAGCATGAGTATTACCAGCTGCATACGGGCTCGTCGTCCTCGAACGGGATGCGCGGCATGACGCAGCGCAGCGACACAATGGCCACCGAGGCGGAGGAGTTTGAGGATGAGGAACGGCCGCCGATGGACGATGATGAGGCTGCCAGCTATGATCGTGAGACGGAGGAGTTCTATAGCAATATACAGGATGCCGCTGGCACCGCCAGCAATCGCAGCAAACGCTCCTCGCTCTTCTCGCGCTCCGATAGCTCAGCCACCACCACCTCATCCAGTGGCGGCGGCACCTTTACCGGCGCCAAACGACGCTCAGCCGCATCGATCATGTCCTCGTCGATCTGCTCGGACGTGATGATCGGCAGCGATCGGCGTAGCTCCACAACCACCGAATACAGTGGACGTTCCGTCGCCGGTTCGGTGCCCATCAACACCCAGCGTCGGTCCAGCGGACGCATTCGTCGCAATGTCTCCCGTATGACCATCGCGGGAGCCAGACGTCGCACCACGGGAAGGTAACGCTAACGCAACCACACGCTGCGTCTACATGTCTATTGTAACACTAACTCTAACTCTTAACTCTTACTCTCCTCACTCTCTCTCTCACTCTTTTTTTCACTCTGTATTTCTTATACTTTTGTGTGTACTCGGAAGTCGAATATTAAGCAAGGTCTGACCTTATATAGAACTGAGTCTTAGAAATACATATATACTTTTATTGCACTAGTCAAGAACTCGTAACGCCTAGCCTCAACATTCAACAGAATATAATATAAGCTTTATTTCATTTAGTTTTGACTCCTTTTGGTCTTTCCTTTTCCCTTTCTGCTTAGTTCCTTTCCTCATTCCTAAACAGGCTTTAGCTAGAGTTCCGATGCGCCCGAACCCCCATCATCTTCTTCTGCTTTCTTTCTTTCTTCTTTATTTGCAATCAAGTCTTATACAAGTTAGCCTTCAGATAGTGCTTAGCCTCTACCGCGCACACCTCCTCAATCCTGAACTCTCAAATCCTCAGTGATGGGCTCTACTCGCGGCTCCTCTTCACTTAACTGGAATGGAGGCATTCAGGAACCGTTCTCTTGCTGCCACTGCTCGTGTTTGGCCAACAGCTTCATGCCCAGCGGTCGGATCTGCTGGAAGGCGCGCTCTACACTAGCGTCCTGTGGCGCCTGCGGCTGCTTGCCGCTCGAGTTCGACTCGCGGCAGGCACGTGTGGCATGGCGCATACGCTGCATGCTCACCTCCTTGCAGGCCAGGCGTATCTCGTCGCCGGTGAAATGCTCGGAGAGGGCGGTCAGCTGCTCCAGCAGCTTGGGCGTCAGGCTGATCGTTGAGCCCAGCAGGCGAGTGATGAGGCTGGAGCGTTCGGCGGCGCTGGGCAGCTGCACGAGCAGCTTCTTTTCGAAGCGCCGCAGGAAGGCCTCGTCGATGTCCCAGGGCAGATTGGTGCTGGCCAGCACGAAGATGCCGCTGAGCGTGTGCTCCATGCCGTCGAGCAGCTGCAGCAGCTCGTTCTTGAAGCGCTTCGAGGACTCGTGGTCTGTGGCGCGATCTCGTTTCGAGGTCAGACTCTCAATCTCGTCGAAGAAGATGACGGAGGGTGAGCGGCGTGCGGCCATGTGAAACAGTACACGGAGTATTTTTTCGGATTCGCCACGCCACTTGGACACCATGATGCTGGCCGTGATGTTAAAGAATGTCACCTTGCCGCGCGTCTCCGCGTAGAGGGCCTTGGCCAGATAGGTCTTGCCGCTGCCGGGCGGGCCGTGCAGGAGCAGGGAGCGCCAGGGCTTCAGGCCGTTGGCAAATAATTGCGGATACTCGATGGGCGTCAGCACCGCCTCCTTGACCAGCTCGATGGCGTTCTGATTGCCGCAGATGTCCGTCCAGCGCAGCTTAATGTCCTCGCACAGGATGCTCGTCTTGACCAGCTCAGCCAGCGCCTGCCATTCGAGCGAGGCGAATAGCGCATCGTCGCCCGCATGCCCATGCTCGATTTCGTTGAGTGCAGCGATCCGTGGCTCTGCCATCGACTCGGCCGTCTCCATCTTTTTGATGTGCAGCGACAGCCGGCTCGCCTGCAGCTGTCCAGGGCCCAGCTGCTGCGGGTCGGCGGCCAGGCTGGCGGCAGCTGCGGCAGTCGCTGCACCAACGCCCGCATGCCAATAAGCCTGAGCATCGCCTGATTGCGACTGCGACTGCAGCTGCGACTGCGACTGCGACTGCGACTGCGACTGCAACTGCGACTGTGACGTCGGCTGGTCGGTCGCCTTGACGACGCCCTTTGTCGAGCTGAGCTCCACTTTCAGTTTGGGTCCCAACTTTTTGAGCACGCGCGGATATTTGCCAAATTTCATGTTGAAATAGCTCGCATACTCCAAATAGATGGCGTCGAGGTCCACATTATCGCACACCTCATACTCCTCGGTCAGTCGGCCCTCCCCCTTCAGTGTCTCGGCGCTGTTATAGTAACCGTTCTCCACCAGATAACGGTGCATCAGGTACAGCAAATTGCGGCGCCGTGTGGTAAAGTTTCGCACATCCTCGACGAGCAGTGTTGAGGCTGCTGTTGCCGCAACGCCATATTTGGTCTGGGGCTTCATTTGGTCCCAGTGTGTGTACTGTATGATATGTGTGGTATATATGTGTTTGTGGATTTACATATATAATAGTTTATATATGTGTGTATATATGTTATGTATTTGAATATTATCTAATGTTTACTGCTAAACCTATCCGATCGAACTGACAGCTAAACCCTATTGACAACATTCCCACTGTTTGCCAGTGTTTAAACAGGGTTGTTATAACAAACACGTTCGGGTTGTTCGGGGCAACGTCACTGCAGCACTGCACCGTGAGCGAGAAAGGGCAAAAGTCTCAAACAAAGTCATTTCATATACACATACATATCTATCAATATTATGTTTAATATATAAATTTAAAATGTATTTGAATTGATGAAGTAAAGCTCAAAAGCTTCTAGAAAATTCATATACTAACTACTCAAGCTACCAAGGGTTGTCAATACTATTCTATAAATAACTGTATACAGATGATCTATACATATGTTTATGCCTATCTCTTGTTCTGTTGACCATCCTATACCTTGGATACTAACATGAAGTGAATTCCAAAGGGTTTTTGGATTACTTTTAAGAAATATTGAATATTATGTGAAATAGAATTTCATATAGTTCCGATTGATCTAACATAAAAGACTCAAAATATTATTCTAGATTATATTTATTTATTATATGTATTTATTTTTTAAATATTTAATATAATATATACTTCTATAGAATATTATCTATTGCAAGTTCAATCAATTTTCTCTCTATACAACTATAAATTTTCACAGCTTAACAGTGTAGTTTTTGTCCACTGTGCAACACAACGTTGCCAGCACAACAGTCATCAACATTTTGACTATAGAAGTACCGTAAATATGCCCAGCCGCAAAAGTCAACAAGATGATGCGAATGCGCTCTGACGAGATGCCAGAAAATGTGCCTGATTAGCAGCTAGAGATGCAGTGGGACTGGCCGACAGTTTGGCAACTGTTTCAGCTGCTGCGATCTGTGCGTCAAAATGTGTGTGTGTGTGTGTGTGCTGCCACTGCCACTAATTAAAATTGAGCAGAGCGTGAAGAAATCACTGAAAGCATCAGTCAGACACTTTAGCCAAAATGCTCTTTCTAGCGTTTTGTGGGCTTGCCCCAAAGTGAATGTTGATTGCATATGTATATATTTCACTTATATATATACATATATACATATTCTTTTTAGCTAGCCAGGTCATTACTCTAAGATTCACAAAACTCAACTATATTTTGGAGTAATTTACAAAACATATACATATTTGAAAAGGTTTTTTTTTTTTAAATATGTTTTTTTTTTTTAAATTCAAAAAAAAATATTTTCAATAATATACATTTTTATTTTTTATTTTAAATGTAAATATGTAAACTCTTATATAATATACATATTTTCCTGAACTATAAAATAAAAAAGTATTTTAACATATATACATATATTATTACTTGAAATATAATATTTTTTTATATATTTTTTCCTTAACTTGAAAAATTTTTTTTAGTAATTTACAAAACATGTACATATTTACAAGTTTTTTTTTTTATAATTTTTTTTTTTTTTTTTTAAATTAAAAAAAAGGGTTTTAAATAATATAATTTTTTTATTTTTAATTCGAAATTTCTTTATATAATATCCTTAACTTAACAAAAATATTTTGAATAGTATATATTTTAATTTTTTTTTTTAACTTAATAATAAAAGCAGTTTCTTTTCTTTTTTTTTTTTTTGAATACATATTTTTATTTTAAATATGATACTTTTTTTTCTTAATTCTTAATTTTAACTAATTTTTATTTTTTATTTTAAATATGATACTTTTTTTTCTTAATTTTTAATTTTAACTAATTTTTAGTTTTTATTTTAAAAATGAAAATTTTCAAAATTAAAATATAATTTCCTCAATATTAATTTTAAATAATATATATTTATATTTTTATATTTTTAATTGTAAATGTGAAACCTTTTTTTTTTAAATAATATTTTTAACTTAAAAAAATTATTTTAAATAATATATATTTTTTATTGTAAATATGAACTAGTCAAAGTGCTCACATTATTATTATACATACATATATTTATCATATTATATTTTTCTTTCATATATTATTATATTTTTACGATACATTATTATATATTATTGTTTATTTCTACAAATTTTAAGCCAATTTCATAGGTGCTTCGATTGCACTTTAGCAAGTCCAATGAACTAGTCAATGTGCTCATTGCTGCTGGCTCATGGCTCATGGCTCATGGGTGAGTCACGCCGGATGCTGTGCAGTGTGCGTTGAGCGTTGCGCTGCCAAGATGTTGCATGCTCAATTTGCTTTTTTTCTGTTTTTGTTTTTCGTGTGTGTGTGTGAGTGTGTGTGTGTGTGTGTTTGGTGGCCGCCAGGCGACAGCTGTTGCAACGGTTAATCAAATGCGCAACGCAATGAAATGAAAATCAACGAAATTTTTGATGGGTTGCCTGCGCTTTATGGCCAAAAATTATGCAACATGCATATGCAGCAGTGCCACACACACACGCACACACACATAATTTTTTGCTATGCCTATCAGCATTAAAAAAAACATCAACAGCCAAGGTAGCTGCGAGGCGGCTCAAATGGGTAGCAACACGGTGACTGGGCATATGTGTATGTGTGTGTGTGTGTGTGTGCTGTGCTCGCTCTTCATGTGTGTGTGTGTGCTCATTTCATATCGCATGCTGTTCGCCTCGCACTTTTAATTTGGTTTATACACAGCCAGAGCCAGAGCCAGAGCCAGAGCCAGAGCGCTGCCTGCAGCTTCTCGAATCTTTTGGGCAAAACTCAAGCCCCGTTCGCATCTCCTGGCCTGGCCCCTGCCCATTGCAGCAATGGCAGTCAGTCTCAGGCGTTTGTTAATGGCCTTGTATTAGTTTCATGTGTGTATGTGTGTGTGTGTGCGTCGCTCGCTCTCTCAAAAGCAGCTGCCTCACAAGTGCTGCATGTGTCGTTGAATTGGTTTTTGGATTTGGTTTCACTAACAGTTACAGTTGCAGTTGCAGTTGCTGCCGCTGTGTGCTGGGAATATTGTGGCCAAGGTCTTTTGGCAGCGGCACTTTGAATGCATTCATTGAATCCATTCATTGGCCGTTGCATTAGTAAGCCAGCGCATTAATGAGGCTGCCATAAATTCCAAGCGACTCAATAATTTACTCTAAGACAATGCACAGGGTGGCAGACAGCGGGAGAGAGAGTGAGGGAGAGGGAGCTAGGCAGCAATTCATTTTTGGCTTTAAAGCCAGGCTAACAACAAACATGTATTTATGTTGCGTGCCCCATTAGCGAATCGCGTGCGTGCTGCATGCCGACTGCAGGCTCAGTCGAGCAGCTGCTTAATGCCAACACCTAGCCAGGGGGGTACGCGGGGAGAGAGAGAGAGAGAGATTGTCATTGTTGTAGGCAGGCTGGCAGGCAGGCAGGAAATGTGCCCCACGGCTGTCGCTTCTCCTCATGCGCCTAATTATATGTGCAAATAAATGAACGACCCAAGCTGATTGTGATGAGTGTGTCAGAGGGCCCTCTCTCTCTCTCCCCCCCTCTCTCTCTGTGTGTGTGTGTGTGCTCTGATTGTGTATTGCTGGCGCATAGATTCAACTGCTGCCAGAGGCAGCGGCTAAGACCCGCAATGCCGCCAACTTAATTAGTTTGTTAAGTAGGAAGTCGCTGGATGTGAAATGATTGTATGCACGACTGAATGAATGGCCAAATGAATGAATAAGGGATTGACTGAATGAGTGCGGACATGAGGACGCACGACATTAATCAGTCAGGTCCACGTAGCAGGCAGAACAATGCGAGACACGCACACTCATACAAGTTATTCAATTCTCTGGCAACATTGTGTGTGTGTGTGTGTGAAGTGAAGTATATGAATATACATACATACATGCATATACATATATATAACGAAATAGAAAGTTGAGCCAACTTTAAACTGGAAAAAAAAAGTAGTGAAATGCCAAAGACGAAATACTAAAATACTGAAAATACTGAAAATACTGCAAACTGTGCCACACTCCGCCTGCCTCATAACTTTTGAAAAGTGCTACAAAGTATGCCATGGTAAATGGCGACATTGTTGCGCACAACAACAGCAACAACAACAATAAAATGGGGCGGACTGGTCGGTGGGCGGGGCCACACAACAACAACAGCAACGGCAACAACAGCAACAATAAGAGGCTAGCGTCAACTTTGTGCCAAGTTTACTTAATGACCCCGATATAAATTTTACTTAAAACATCATTTTTCTTTACGACTTTCGCTGCCAAAAGCGTCACGGCCTTCAAGGCGAACGGCAACAGGAGCCATTCCCAAGCATAAGGAATGCCAGCAGCAGCCATGGCAGCGGCTGGACGAGAAGGCCGAATGGCACAAGGACACAGCTGCGTCACACAGCGTCCAGCTAAGGAGCAGTGCGCGCCCCCCGCACCGATATCTGCTTCTGCTTATGAATGTAATTTCTTTAATTATGACAACGCCCTTAGATTGATGCCGGCCTCAGATTGCCTCTGCCTCTGCCTCTGCCTCCATTTCCATCTCCAACTCTGGTCACATCTGCTGCCGCACGACAAATAGCTGGCAATTGCATTTCATAGAGACAAATGACATTAGCGTTCGTTCCATTTCTTCTCTCTGTCGTGCAACTCTTTGAGCAGCTAGCGACATCTATGGGCGGCTGATTAAACTAATAATTCGTATTGATCAATAATACATTTATTTTCGTCTCAGTTCAGTTTATGAGCGTTGCGTACTTTGAAGTCTCTCATAATCAATAGTTAAAGTACCTCAAAAGAACTTGTTCATGAACAATCAGTGGAGCCAAGTGTTCAAAAATAGTCAAATGAGTCAATGGAACTAGTCGCTCATGAATAGCAGAACAAGTGAATGGAACTGGTTTATAAAGAGCAGAACAAGTCAATGGAACTTGTTGGCTATGAACTGCGGAACAAATCAAAGTAACTTGCAGTTCATCAATAGGGGAATCAAGAAAACTTGTAGTTCATGTTTAGTAGAATAAGCCAATTAAACTTGTGGTTCATGAACAGCACAACAAGGGAATGGATCTTGTAGTTCATGAGCAGTTGAACAAGTCAATGGAACTAGTTGTTCATGTACCGTAGAATAAATCAATTGAATTTGTAGTTCATGTACCGTAGAATAAATCAATTGAACTTGTGGTTCATGTACAGTAGAACAAGGAAAGAGAGTTTGTTGTTCATCAACAGTTGCATAAGTCAATGGAACTAGTTGTAGTAGAATGAGTCATGGGTACTTGTAGCTCATGAACATAAAAAGAAAAAAAAATGGAACTAGTAGTTCATGTACAGTAAAACAAGGGAAGGGTACTTGTTGTTCATGAACAGTTGAACATGCCAATGGAACTAGTCGTTTATGAACACCTGGCTATGTTAGTGGAACTTGTCGCGCATGAACAGCAGAAAGCAATAGATGTTATGGCTCACAAAAAGTCTAACGAGTCAACGGAACTAGTCATCAATGGAACTTGTTCGTTCGCTAAGTAAATTGTTTATCGTACACCACGACTAGTTCAGTTCACTGAACACTGCACAAGCTCACCTAGTTCACGGACCAGAGAATTTATTTTGTTCACATTGGGTTGTTCAAAGCGCAAATGTACTTTGAGTTTATTTTTTCCACTGCCGACGCCTTGCAATTCTCAACTAGTTAAAGCTTGTCTAGCTTGGAGCTAGTGTGAAATCGAAGCTTCTCTGTTTGCCAAAATGGATAACCATCCGAATTGGAATAGAGAATACGTTGGTTATTTGAAGACGCCCACCTAACCGGGCTTACTGGAAAACTTGATCCTTGCCAACCGCGCGTTAACTTGATCAGTGGCACAACTTTGGCGCGACTTGAATACACGGCCTGAGGGAAATGCGGCTCTACAGTGAAGTCAACTTTCAGCGCAAGTTCTCAATAAACTTGGCTGGAGTTGAGGCCAGGCTGTTTCTAATTTTTTTTTCCTTTCTTCTGATAGGGTGTGTGTGTGTGTGTGTGTGGGAGAGGGAGAGGGAGAGGGGTTGTTACATTTTTAGCCGAGTTGGCGCAAAAGTTTTCATAAGCAAGCGCGGCTGACGTCGACGCAGACAAAGGGCGAAAATGTCTAACGAATTGAAAAACTTTAAAAGCGCCTTGTTAGGCGCGCTTCCGTTTCCTGTAGGTCGTCCTCGTCGTCGTCGTCGTCGTCGCCAATGCTGCCCCTATTCCCCGCCACACTCACCTAAACCACACTCCACTTCTGGCTGCTGCTGTCTTCCGTTGGCGCTGAAAAGTTCGCTGTGTCAAGTCATCACGGCCGTCTATAACAGGACTCAAGTCGCGGCCTAAAAGCGTCGACTTTCAATTATTTGGGGTCACACAGTGGGCAGCTCGTAAAGTTATTGATAATGCCTTCAATTGAATAATTGCAATAATAATCATATTGATATTGATTTTCCTTTTTCGCTTTTTCCCCCCATTTACAGTTTCGATGTAGAAAATGGCCAGGGCGCCCGATCACCACTTGAGGGCGGCTCACCCAGCGCTGGTTTGGTTCTACAGAATTTACCGCAACGTCGCGAATCCTTTTTATATCGCTCCGATTCGGACTTTGAGATGTCACCAAAGTCAATGTCCAGGAACTCAAGCATTGCTAGCGAAAGGTAAGTGCCAAACACCAAATGGATTCACTTTATATACATATACATATATACATATATATTTAAAGTTCTGTATAATATTTTTGGTTTTGGTTTGGATATGGTTTTTCGTTTTTGCGTAAATTTATATACATATATGATTTCAATTCATCTAGATTTTCATTTACATGCTTTAAATATGATTTGAGTTCGTATACAGTATTCACGAGCATCATAAACTATTCATAATCCCATCCATATCGCAAAGATTCTGTGACAACTACGAATACATACTATGAGCATAAATTTATGATAAGAGCATAATCAACAATTCAAGCAACAGCAAACATGGCTGCAACACACCTGACATTGAAAGACAGGAGTTTAGCAGCTCTTTATTATTCCATTGTCATGTACGGCTCTAGGCTTTGCTAGCGTGTGCCACTCACTACTAACAATTATTTTTTTTGGTTTTCTTTTTCTTTTTTTTCTTTTCTTTTCGTTTCTGTACGTTATTCAATGTTTCATGTGATTCAACTACCTGTATCTCTACCTCTGCCCTGTACCCGGTGTACTAGATTTAATTTTTACAACCCTATGTGCCTCCCCTTTTAACGTCACCTACGTCTGTGACTTTTATGCTACTCCCATAGTACCTTTCCCAGCAACTACTACTATTTAAACTCTTTGCGCCCGCTCCCCATATTACTGTTAGCACTTTTACTCCATATTGGCAACACTTTCTACTACTATTACTACGACTATTTCGATTACCATTAAGGTATATAGTTTTACTTATACATATATTGCTAGTACGTTTTCTACTACTACTACTACTACAACTACAAATACTTTTCTTTACTTTTGCACATTTATAGCTACTCTTACCACTACAACACCTATTACAGCCATTTGAGCTACTACGAATTGACACTTTTCGAATCCTCCTATTATACTTTAGCATACTTCTTGTCCATACAACTTTACTTAATCTTATATTTACTACATATACTAAATGTCTTATACTGTGGTATAAGAAGTGCGATTAAAATTGAAAATTCCTTGCCTTCTTATACTAAGATTCTTATTCTACACAAGAAGTGCGACAAGAATATGAAATTAAACTTCAATTCCCTTTTAAGTTCCTTTCTTATACTAAACATCTTATACTATGATAGAAGAAGAACTTTAATTTCGTCTCCTATTTTACTGCACATTACTTTCCACTTCTAGGTTAAATATCTTATACTTATACTAGGGTATAAGAAGATTCAACTTAAATTTCCACTCCTATTCCACTTTACACTGACTTCTCATACTCAACATCTTATACTATATTATAAGGAGTGCTATGGGAACTTTCATTTCTTCTCCTATTTTACTTAACATTACTTGACATTACTTTACTCTTATATTTTAGGCTAAATATCTTATACTATGCTATAGAAAGCGAGACTTCTTCTTCTTATACTGTGGTATAAGAAGTGCGATCGAAATTGATATTACTTTTCCTATTTCACTTTACACTGACTTCATACACTAAACATGTTATGCAATAGTCTTAGGGTGCGACTAGAACTCGATTTTCCTCTCCCACTCAACTTTGCATGCACTTCTTATACTAATCATCTTATACTATGGTATAAAAAGTGCAATAAAAACTTGAATTTCTAGTCCTGCTTAACTTTACTTGACATTCACTTCTTATACTTAACATTTTAGTATATTCTTTACTATGGGGAAAAGAAGTACGACTAGACTTACATGCACATCTTATACCAAACATCTTATACTAGTATAAGAAGTGCGACTAGATCTTGAATTTCTACTCCTACAGTATGTTCTCAGAGAGCGGCCTTCCATTTCTACTCCTATTCGTGTTCTTCCTGCCCTCGTAGTAATGGGAGTAGAATCCTTACAAGTTAAGTAGTAGAAACTTTGTACTTGCCTCTGCTGCTTCCTTCTCAGACTACTATTGCAAACATTTGCTGGTCAACTGCAGCTTCCTCTGCCTGAGGGCTGCTGTCCTACTCTCCTGTGTGGCGTATTGCTTTGATAACTTTTCTTCTACTACTAATTCCGAGCACTGTACTGTACCGCAGTCGATGGCTTCTTCTAGTTTTTCTATTACTTTAATACCACTCTCGATGCCTATAGAGAATATCTCCAGGGCGTTTACCTCACACCAATAGACGAGTTGCTGTTGTTGTTGCTGTTGTTGTTGTTGCTCCCTTAACTTTTGAACATTTTCATTTAGAAGTCTTAAATTTGTGCTACCAATTTGCAGCATCTGTTGCTATTGTCTGGCTGCCTTTGCTTTTTCTGTTGAAAATGCTGCCACAATTCGCAATGCCACACCTATGTATGTTGCATATATGAGTATGAGTGTGAGTGTGCGTGTGCGTGTGAATGTGCAGCATCGTTTGCGGTATTTGAGGCACTTTGCCACATTTCAATGGCATTGCAGCGCACCGCCTCTGGAGCAAAGTTGGCAACATCATCATCTGCTGGTGGTCAAGAGCCGTCCCATTGATGGCATTTCTGAAATTCATAGCAAGCCTTTTGCCACATCTGGCTGCCTCTTTGGCAAAAATTCCATTCCAGCAGTTCCGGCAACGTCACCTCACCCAAAACCGTCTATATCTCTTTACGGCTTTGCTATGTTGTCTAACGTCTAACGTCCAATGTCCGTTGTCCGCTGTCCGTTGTCCGGCGTCAGCTGCTCTGTGCTCTGGGCCGTGAGTTGACCCGGCTTTGACCATTGTTTTGACAACGCTAGCAGGCATCTCGAATAAATAGCAATGGCAACTTTTTGGGAAGCTCTGGCAATAGATGACAAACAACATTTAGCCACAATTTTTGCTGAACTATTCGGGCTTTGATTAGTTAGTCAGCTTTACCTGGGGGATACCAAATATGCATGCCAATGTCACTCGTATGACACATGAATGAGCAGCGAGAGAGGGAGAGAGAGAGAGAGAGAGAGAGCAAGCAAGCATTATGCAACTGAAAACCGGAAATACAATTTTCTCTATTTGACAGCCATATTTTGTGCTCGAGGTGCGACAAGTTTTTCTTTTTTTTTTTTGGTGCTGCTGCATCAATGAACAATAAGAACAGAATAATTACACTAAACAAGATGAATGATATCAAAGCATCAGGTAGCATCATGTCAAAAGTCAAAACACAACACTGAAAACTGAAAACAGAAAACCGAAAACAAAACAGGCCAGAGCACCATATGGAATTAGCTGGGCATCTGGTCAGCGGCGAAATGCAACCTTGAGTAGACAAGAATTTTACAGCTATTTTTACACGACTCTTGGCACTCTCTCGTCGCCTGCCGTCTCAAAGGCCAAAGCACTAAAATATATCGCGCAAAACGCAGATGAAAAATTGCAAAAATATTTCGACCGCAAAACACTTAAGGCCCTCAAGCGCCCCGAGTCGCCCCGAGTTGCTCAAGCTGAAGCGTTTCGCCCATCAAAGCAAAAGCAACGGCATTGGTAATACACTATCAGCAGAGTTAACTGTAGCTAGCTTAGATCCATGTCTTAGCTATAATTGATAAGCATTTTCTACTCATATTGATTTATTTTAACTTTGAACTATCCCTATCTCAATCTCTGTTTCTGGCTATCTACTTACCTTTTGCTATCATTGATGTTTCATACAAAAGAATGCCAGTTTTGGATGTGCGTAAACTACTCTTACCCACTGTATAAATGTCTCTCTTTGTTCTTCCGTTTTGATGTTTGATGTAGAGCTTCAAATGCTTAAACTAAATATTCTACCCTAAGCAGTTATTGTCGAGTTTGCCTATATATGATTATCAGAATCAAATATTACTATAAGCTGATCTAGACTTGTGTCATATGCAGCCTAATTGACCGATGGATGATAGGTCAAAGGGTCAATCGAACCTCAGCTTTAGGTCTATATTAAGCTTACCCTCAATTTCAACAATTGTCCCATAAAAAGTTGGAGCTACACCTAAATAGGATGGTGGATCTTAAGGATAGCCTAGCCCTACATTGAGCTACCCCCCATATTATTCAACTAGATTTCTAAGCCAACGTAATCAACTAAAACAACTATAAGCTGTCCTATAAGATACTCTGAATACAACTAAGCAGGATGATGGATCATAAAGACAACCTAGAGCTATGATATATGATATATGATATGCAGCCTAATTGACTGTAGATTGATAGATCATAAGGAAAACCATAATAAGGAATCAAGTCTCGGCATACATTGAGTTACCCTCATATTATCCAACGAAATTTCTACGCCAACATTAACAAGTACACCCAAGTTGGATCAGATATCATAAGAACAGACTAGACCCAAGTCTAGAACTATGTATATTATGTTACCCCCATATCATCCAACTACCAGCACCGCTACACCCACTAATCTTACACTCTAAACACCCTAGTTCGATTCAACCTCAAGATTATGTAATCTAAGCTAGCACATAGAGGCCGTATATATACGCCGTTATTGGACTCAACGTGAAAGTGTCTTTGTGTCATAGAAAACATGGTTGGCCAAAGTTAGGAGCTGTGCGCCTCCCTCGCTTCTCTCACCAACTGCAGTGGCTTCAGGCTCTAGAACATGGCAACGATTTAATTATACATAGTTGAAATAAATACACATTTTTTTTCTTTCGGTATTTTCGGTATTTTTGGTATTTTCGGGTATATTGTTGGCTCCCTTTTCGGCCATTTGGCAGCGACAGCAACGCAATTTGCATTTATTTCTCTTTTGGCTTTCTTTATATACACTTTTTTCCATTGCTGTTGCTGTTGTTGTTGTTGTTGTTGCTGCTGTTTCGGCCTGACTGGGCCAGGCCAAAAAGTTTTGGGTCTGCTTTAAAGTTTTTGGCAGGCCTCTAGTTACGCTCCGCCCCTACGCCCCCCTCGATCCCGTCCATCCCTTAGACATTTGCTGGCTGTCGGACGTCGTCTTCTAGAGCGTATATATATGTATGTGTGTGTACGTATACCGGGGTCCGTTCGCTGCGTTTGCTTTCAATCAACTTGAATATTTTTGGTGAGACATATCGCAGTTCCCTCGTCTGCCAGTCTGCCACTTTCAAACAATGTTGTTGATGAGCCTGTCAATTGCAAGCACACACACACACACACACACACATGCACACGTACTTTCGGTTATATATACCTTAGACTTTGGCAGTGACTGGCCCCAGCTTAGCTGTCATGACAACGACAACGAACAAGTTGAGTGAAAATTTCATAAAGATTTCAACACTAATAACAAATAATTAGCTGACTGACTGCGGCTGGCAAATATCAAGGGCAACAAAATAACAAAAACAACAACAGCATTAGAAATGATTCAATTAAATATGTTTGTTAAATGCGAGCGATAAATGGATTAATAAATAGCAAAAACTTGCAAAACTTGACCAACTTGAAATTTCTATAAATTGGATCGAAACAGATTAAGATCATAAGCTGCTGATAGAAATTATTATATATGTATATCAGGCATACATATGACATACATATATGACCTTTATAAAAGATATATTGTGCAGGATTCTAAAGATCTGGCAACGATGGGTTTGGATAAAACTGTTTCTGCCTTGATGGCATATAAATTAAGTCAAGATTTCTAGACAATTTTAACTGATTTTAACTTCAGTTTCGATAAAGTGAAAGTTGCGGCATTATCTGGCATTTACTATATGTGAAAAATTATCCGAAATTTGTTTTGAAGATGAGCAAAGTGAGATCAAGAGCCCAGTGCCCATCGCTCGTCCTGCATGAACTAAGAAAGCACATCTTAAAAGGCTTCAAGAGTACCTGAAATTCTCTGCTCTTTGATCTTTAGCCTAATTCTCTTGCCATTAAATAGATTCCAGCTTCTGGTATTTGAGCATATATTAAGCTGAAACGCTTGTAGATTGTAGATGCTAAATTCAAATAGAGCACTGATCCATATAAGAGCAATAGCAAAATCCTTAGGGATATCAGAAGTAATCGATAAATTGTGTATGTAAAAGGAACTCAAATCGATATCAAACTGAAATCTTAAATTACTACAAAGTCGAATGGAGGTAGGTTCAATAAGGTTTTCAGCTTCTGTTATATACCAAGCTTATCAAGTCTATATACAATAAACGATAAATTATATCGATAGCAAATTTCTAGTACCTTAGCCAATCCGTGTAGATTCTTCGAATGCCTAGACTATTTGAAATAGTTGCTCGGCATACACACAGGGTATTTCGTAGTCGTACAACAGCTTCAACTTTTGTTGTCCTTTATCTCTGCGTAGGCAGCTGCAAAATCAGCTCAAAGTCGGCAACTACAAATCAGTTGGCATCACAAGCAGACGTTGTGGCTGTGGCAAGCACACGTTAATTGCAGATGGATCAAAGTGCTGGACGAGCTCAAAAGCAATTGATAGCCGGGCCCCAATGCTGAAAGCCATTCAGGCGGTAATTTGCGTTAAATGCCAAGGCGAAAAAAAAAGCAGGTGTGTTTGCCAGCTCGATTGTGGAACATGCAGCAAACACCACAAACAAGGGAGACAGAGAGAGAGACAGAGAGAGTGAGAGTACGTTAAAAAATAACGCTAGCTGTGGGCGTGGCCAGTGGGCGTTGTGCTGTTCTGTGTTTGTTTGTGCCGTTGGCATTTGCAAAGTGTTTAAAATGCAAGTCAGAGACACACAACGGCCATGTGTGTGCGTGTGTATGTCAGTGTGTGTGTGTGTGTTTTTTTTGTTGTTAAATGTCAACACTTCAACTTCGACTTTTGTGTGCAGGCCACTGCGACTGCAGTTGTGACGTGCGCAACAGAATGACGTCATGACATGGCCCCCGAGCAACCAGTCGCTTATCTATCAATTGCCGACGGGGTCATTGCCGTCGCATTGTCTACGTCAGTGGCGGTAACTGTGACTGTGACGGTGACGATGACTGCCAACGAGCCACTGCTTAGCCCGTCCCTTGCCACACTTGGCTAAACCATGAACATATCGTTTAACTGCTGCACGTGATGTCTCAATTAAGCTGCTTCAATCCCATTTGCCACTCATTGCATACCTTAGGGCGTCACGCACAGACACACACACACACACACACACACACACACACACACACAGACAATCAGAGAGAAAGTCAGACACATTCACACAGTTTATGTTAACCTTTTTTATTTGCATTTAGCTTAACATAATAAAATAAGCGTCAATTATTTATGTAAAGCGACAACTAAAACTGAAAGGCCGAACAAAAAGAAAAGAAAACAAACAAATTTTCAAGTCTTGGAAAATAGTAGAAACTTTTCGTTGACTTTCAGTTGAATTAGTTTGTATACCCTGAACTCTGTGCGAGTCGAGTCGTGTCTAGCAATGTCTGTTTGTCTGTAAGTCTAGAAGAGTTCGAGACTGAAATAGAAGTTTAAATATATATTCATGAATATTTTAGACACTACTATTATCATTTTTGCTCTCTATAACTCATTAGACTTTCTTGTTATCGATAAAAATCGATCACTTGTTACGGCATTTTATGTTTAGCTTGAAAAGGGGGAAGCTTTCAGCTGAGACTTTTGGGATTGGTTGTTTAGACTGGATTGGACTACTATTTATATACACATCTATATCTCTAACAGCTCTGCACCGAGTTCAGGGTATTTGCTAGTCGAGCACTACCGGCTAGATAACTCTTATGTGTTTATTTATAGTTTATTGTTTTCTTCTGCTTAGTTTTGTTTCGTTTTAGCTTAATTTCTGTATAAGTTTTGTGCTGTCTTGTACTCGTACTTATTACCTTTTCTACAACTATCTCTTAAGCCTATCGACTTATGATTGTTATTCGTACTATTATCGTTGTTTATTATTGTAACCCTTTTGCAGGTTTAAAGACCAGGAGGCCTCTATACTCATTGACAGATCGTACGTATGCCCAGTTCTATCTATCTATCTATCTATCTATCTAGCTAACTTTCTATCTTTTGTTTGTGTGCATCTAACCTATGTAATCCCTATTTAATCCTGTCTGCCTGCCTGCTTGCTTGTTCAATGTTTGTATTCTTGTTGCCGTTGTTGTTTTCATTTTCATTTTCATTTTCATTTGTTTTCCTTTTGGTACGGTTGCATAATTGTTTTGCACGCCTGTCTGCACCGGGCGTTAATTTCTTTTTTGCCTCTGCAAATAGAACTCTTTTGCGCCCCTTTGATAAAAATATATCTATATACGTATATACATATAAATATATTATTATATATATTTAGATAGGTATATATTATATACATATATTTATATTTGCAAATGAAAAAAAAAGGCAATACGAATTTGACGCTGTTTTCTATGCATCTCATTTTGTATCAAGTTCTTTTTTTTTCGTCTTCTTCTTCCATATTTATTTTAATTACTCAGCGCAATTAGTTAGTTAATTTATTCATGTTGGGCAGACCCAGAATTGTGTCCAGCAGACTAAAACATATTTATACTCTGGTTTTGAGCAGCAACAAGAGCTTATTGGATCTGAATAACTTGAGTGTCTATAGTCTAAAAAAAAAAAATCAATATATGAGTATATGAAAAATATATATCTAGTAATTATCAAATAAAAAGCAGCTTATTTAAATGTAAACTTGACATAAATATGCATAAATATATATTAATTATAAACTAATAATAATTAAGATATTAATTTATATTAATGTATATGGATAGGATTTTTATAAGCTATCTAGTTTTCAAGGCAACTTCTATCGAGTCTCACGCAGATTTTATTCAGATTATTATAGCAATACAGTTCACTTACAAATTTGAAGTACATATATGTGAAAATATATGCCTCAAGGCCTTTGTTGCTCTGGCTTTAAACTAAATTGTTATTTAGAGTAAATTCTCTGTAAATGAAAAACCTGCTATCTAAAGAACTTGGCCACCTCTTGAGCGCTGTCAAAAACAGAGTATCTCAGCAATCGATAGTTATCGATTATTATATATATATATCATATTTGTATATACATAAATCTAATTTACTTGATATACACACTTATATACATATATAAATAAGGAAGCGAGAGTTATTTAAAGCATCAGCTCTTCGCTCAACTCAACTGCGAGCTGCATTGAATATCAAATTTCGTTTGCATAATTCTCTCTGTTTACGCGTTCGATAGCTCGAACAGTGAAGAATGTAAAAGACTTGAGAGCTCATACGTGAGTCAGATCACGTTGATTGTTGCATTATTATTATTTTGCCTGTTGGTCGCGACGCCGAGCAACTCACATGACGTTCCGCGTGCCACATTTTGCAGCGCAGTCATCATTTGTTGCTGTCGCTGTCGTTGGGGCAATTAAAGGCGCAAAGTGTGGCCGCGGCATGTTGGTGGACTGAAAGCTGCCAAAGATGTGATATAAAAAGAAGAAGAAGAAGAAGGAGAAGCAGATGCAGATGCAGATACAGCGCAGCTAATTTAAATATGAAAAACATTTCCTATTTCCTGTACGAGCAATGGGAAAATTCGGTCAGTCCGAATGCAGAAAGGCAAAAACTCGGAGGGTGCTGAATGCTACTTGGGAAGGCGGTGCTGGCCTGTCGTTGGCAAAATTCAATCACAGGCCATAGCAACCGCAGCGATCTCTTCCCCTCTCTCTCTCTCTCTCTCACTCTCTCTCCCTTATAGCCATATGTTGCCCAGTTGGCCACATGCAGCGACGCTGGCGTATACGTAACGTACATATTATTCATACGCAGCGTGACATCGGAAAGAAAATGGGATTGGGATTCGGATTGGGATTCAGATTGGGATGGGCACTGCGCGTACCAACCAAATGAAATACGTTCTTTTCGCGTATTAAATTTGCCGCCTCAATTGCCGCTGACGCTGGCAAACGAGCCAACATTTTTTGACAGGCGCCCAATGCAAATCACACCCAAAAATGTATATGTGTGTGCGTGTGTGTGTGTGTTTCTGCATGATTTTGAGTGGCCTCTTGTGCTTTTAATAAAAATGCATCCCACACTGATTTGTCATGCAGTCGGCAAAACCCCAAAAAAAAGACAAGAACAAGAAAACGCCAACAACAACAAAATTGTATCCATATTCTGTGCTTCTGCGATTCGCACATGCAACAAAAAGCTGAGCTGTGAAATACCAAAATTGTATTTTAGTTATTTCATTAAGCAACTATCATATTTCTCTCAGCAAGGATAAGAGTTAAAAGAGGGTTATAGAGTAAGCTTATGTATGTTGTTTATTAATTCTTTTAAGACTTTTCAAGGCATTCAAAAAAAACCTTCAGGCAGATTTGGTCTTATTCAAATACGTATTCATTCAGAAAAAACTTTCAGGCAGACTTGGTCTTATTCAAATACGTATGTAAATATATGTAATAGCCAGAATGAGAATGCAGAGCCGATAATACAATATATACATATGTATATACAGACCTCAACGGGATATTTGGCTGAGTCAATCTAGTCATGTTCACCACAAAATAGACTAGAAATCTTTAACATATATACAGGAATAGAAATGGTTTTCAGCTTTCAGACTATCGATGAAAATCGATCACTAGTTATCGATTTTAAAGCATGTCTTAATGACTGCAAAAGATGCAAGCGTTAAATTCACTATTTGTGGTTTCTATAATGAATACACAAATTTAGTATATTTTCATTTTACTTTATTAGAATATTTGGCATTTTGGATAGTTCCTTCTTTTCACAATATATCAAACATAAGAGATTAGTAATATAGAGTCTTAGAGACTTGTGCTTTAAGTAGTATATTCAACTGAATATCATTATTACATCACAAAAAGTTGATAAAGAAACTGCAACTGGAAGAGAAGTTATTCAAGAGTATATAAAAGTAAGATACCCATAGTGAACCTCATAAGGGCAGCTCAAACACAGCCGTAGTAAGCAGTGAGCGTGGTTAGATTATACAATCTAACCTAGCAAATAAATTGTCAATTTAAATAACTTTACTCATCGAAAGTTGTAAGAGATGAATTCAAATTTGTAGGTATTTTGTTTAATATACCTAATATGAGAAATTGAATAGTATTTTCAGTACTTCTTAGGGTTATATATATCAAATGCTTAGACTTGTCTAACTGCTCTACCTATCAAGTCGTTCTTTAGGTATAACATTTAGTAATTTAGAATTATTCTAAATTATTATTTTAATGGAATATCCAAAATTGTAAGACTTGGCAGTTTAGCAATTTAGAAACGTTTTGGATAAATCATGAAAGAATGCCGCTTCTGTGTATTTCTTAATGTTTATGAACAATTTCATCAGGCACTTGACTCGATTCGATGGCGACTGCGCTGCGCCCACGTTGTCTGTCAGTCACGAGATTTGACCCGCAGTTGGCCGCAGTTGTTTATTAGATGCAGCGCCGCTTGTGGTTAAGTGGGCTGTTGGCCAGTGGGCGTGGCGGGCGTCAAATGATTAACGTAATCGGCTAACGGGTGTGTGTGCGTGTGTGTGTGTGTGCAATCGACTAGGGGGAAATTGAAATCGAAAATTGAAAATCAAAATGAAAAGTGATGCTGGCCCAGGCGGCGTATGAGTAATGTGCCTATTGGACTCGCTATCTCTCTCTCTCTCTCACTCACAGTGAAGAAGAAGAAGAACAAGTGGGTTAGCTAAATTAAAAATTGCTCGAAATTATTATTAGAATAACGTGTGTGCGCGCAGTTGCGACTAACCAGCTAGAGAGATTAAAAATAAACGTTAGTAGTTAGAATTATAAATATGCATATTAGCATCTCTATCCCTCCCTCTCCCTCTCTCTTTCTCTGGCTCTCTTATGTAATGAGCGTTCATTAAGCGCACAACAACAACAACAGCACAAAAATAATTGCAGATCGCTCAAAGGCAGCCAAATGGCAATTTGAGTTGAGAATTTATTAAACATTAGCGTAGGTAAGTGCGCGTCTAGAGTGAAAACAACAACAACAAGCAGCAGCACGAAGGCGCTTGACACAGCGTGCGTGCGAGCGAGACGGACTGTGAATGAAATTAATTTTGCGTGAATTGTTGGAAAACAAGAAAAGCGAGAGATAGACAATCAGGTGGAAGGCAAATTCTACTCTCTGCTGCTCATAATGAAGTGGATCATAATGATAATCACTGATAATGATGATGATGATAATGACTGATGATGATGATGTTGCTGTTCTTGTGTTATGTCAGGCAAGGACGCGATGCCTGACTTGCCGGACATTGGATATGTCAACTGTGCGTGTATGTGTGTGTGAGTGTCCCTCTGTGTGTGTGTGCGTGTGTGCGTGTTTGGCATAGCTATCAAACAGGGTGCACAATTGATTTAGCTTTGATTGAAGTCATTGTGGTTTATAGCGATTCATGTTAGATCTTTCACTTTGGTATTTCTTTGTTGAACTTTGAATATAACTGAACTATTAACCTAGTAGTAGACGGTAGACTATAATTCATACTCTTCCCATTATTGGAGATCATTAATAAAATAAATAAAGAATCCTATAAGCATACTGTGAATATTATGGAAAGTAAAAATTAATTATTAGAGAAGCGAGCGATTTTTTGTATTTAGTATTTCTGTCTCTGTTCTAACTATCCCTGGTCTTATCCACTTTTATCTTCTTCCTCTTCTGCGAATCGTACTATGTCTATAAAGTATATACATATATAGTATATATACATTCCGATCATACAAATGTATTTACCTAAATCTGAGTTTTATTCCAAATTCTACTCTACATACGTATCCAGATTCTTCATAGAGATGGGTCTATCTCCATATTCTATGCTCTATGCACGATAAATGAATGTGTGTCAAGGCGACACCCTGTATATTTCTATAATTGAGCAAATGTTGTACATGTTGTGTCAGTTCGTTCGTCTCGTTTGTTGCTGCTGTTGCTCAAGATGAAAAGCAAGCAAAAATCTGACGCGCGCGCGCAAAAAAACAACAACAACAACAACAACAACGAGCAAATGATGAAAATGAAATGACACACAGACACACACACGCATACAGTCACACTCACATGTACAAATTTAATTTTATTTATTTATATTTTTATATACATGCATATATCTATTTTTTTTTTAAGTTGAATATAATTTGTTTCTTACGTTACGTTCAGCTCAGCTGATGGCTGCCGTCCGTTGCCAGCTGCTCGACGCCGACGTCGCTGTCGCTAGCGTCGCTTTTCTACAATAATTTTTCTTCTTTTTTCATTCCTGAGCGTGCGAGTTGTGTTTTGAGTTTTGTATTTTTGCTGGCCACGCCGCGGGACGCGCTCATTCTCGGCCAGCGCGCACTCGTGGAAAATTCAAAAAGCTTTCGCCTTGTCGTCTCGCTGTCGTTGTTGTTGTCACTGTCGCTGTCGCTATTGTTGTTGTCAGCTGAAATAGTCCGCAGAATCGTTGTCGAGCAATCAAAGCAATCGGCGCACAGTTATATAGAAATTGAAATTGCAAATTGCAAACTGGAATTGAAATTGATATTTGAAATCGTAATCGTAATCGCAATCGCAATCGTAATCGCAGTCGTCATCGGCATCGCATTAGCCAGGCGCTTCCTGGTCTAAGCCAAAGCCAAAGCCGGCTCGAATCAAATGTGCCAATTGCCACAATTTATTTTCGCATTCTTTTACTGTGTCTATGTGTGTGTGTGTGTGTATGAGTGTGCATTATCATGCTAAACAAGAATTCAGCCTCGTCGCCGTCGCTGCCGCGCGTGCACAGCTTCTTCAATATGATACCATCGATCCTGCAGGACGATCTGGCCGTCACCATATTGGCCGATCGCGATAACATGTTCTCGATCAAATCGCAGCGCAGGTAACGACGCACACTATGAAAGCAGCTAGCGACGACAGCGATTCCAAAAATTCATAATCAACTATAAATTGAGATCGCCCACGCAATATTTTCATCTATTTAATGACAAAAAATAACAAAATACAAATCAAATCGAGACCAAAAAAACAGCACAAATATACGCAAACTGTCCCAGCTGCCAGTTTATTTACTTACGCATCTCGACCATACATATTTCTCTATTAATTATGAGCAGACACACACACATACTTAAACTATATATTAGTCTAACTATTATTAGTAGAGCAGAGATTTATATTCTAGAAGTCAATTAAGAGCGTCTATTTGTAGTGCCTGCACAGCTTTTAGCTGCATTAATAATGCCTGAACTACTCTCATTTCATATGCTCATTGATTTAATAAGACCTATAATACCTGAGTAATAGCTACACAGGTCAGCAGAACTCGGAAATTATTGAAGCCAAATATACAGCTGAGAATATTAAGAGAAATTCAGTGAAAGAAATGCTTGCGATTAGGCATAATAATTTTAGCTGTAGCCAAATATATCGATATCAATTTTATGCAATTGCAAATCAAATTTTTAGTTGAAAAATTCTTAAAACTTCTGCCATATATGCTATCGATAATTATTTATCAAATTGTTAATTTAAATATATGCAGATAAACTGCGCCAATATACATATATCAGAAGCTGTATGATAATTAATCAAACTATTATATTTTTAAAAATTAATTTTGGATATATATTTATATTTTTTAAACTTGAAAACTATTATTATCGATAACTGTTAAAGAGTGAATTAATACAACTATGATTTTTTTTAATTTATTTTTTGATATATATTTAAATTTATTTTAACTTGAAAACTATTATTATCGATAACTGCTAAAGATGATTTTAAAAAAAAATTTTTTTTTTTTATATATGTATATGTATTTTTAAATTTTGTAAACTTGAAAACTATTATTATCGATAGCTGTTAAAGAGTAAATAGCTTATATTCTTAAATTTGTTAAGCTGTGTTCAAATGAATCGATAGTCGTATAGTTTCTGGTTATAGTTATACTTAATAAAGCTATAATATGACAACTAACTAAGCTACATCATATACAAACATACAACACATATGGTTAGTGGCTGCCCTCGAAAATATGTAAATATCTATCGATAAGCCTTAAAGAGTGAATAGTTAATATTTTACAATTCGTTACGCTGTGCCTAGATATAACGAAAATATAAACTATTTAGTCTTTAACAATTATTGATAACATAGACGTAGATATTTTTGAGTTAAATTTGACAAATTACATAAAAATTACAGGTTTATGTTATCGATAACTGTTATAGACTGAATAGCTAACATTTTCAAATAAGTACTGTTGTGCTCATATGAATCGATAGCCATGTGGTTAGTGGTTAGGCCTTTGTTATCGATAACTCTTAGAGAGCGAATAGCTTACATTTTCAAGCATTGCTCAAATGTAACGATAACAAACGATTAAAAATGAGATTTGAATGAAATTTGTAATAAATCTTGATAGCATTATTATTGCTAACTATTATAAATGTAAATCTGTAATTTGAAATTAAGTTACTTTAATAATTTGAATGATTATTAGTATGATTATCAGCGGTAGCCCAGACTGCGCTATAGACTAGTAGTCCCACACATCAAACATTCATTTCAAATGCAGTTGGTACACTAAAACACTTTCTGGATGATTTGCGGGAATTGCATGCATTGGCATTTGGGTTGCTTGTTGTTTGTTATCCGGCCAGCTATTGTAGATCCTCGACCAGAACGCACCGGATGAGTCACGAACATGTTTTCTTATTTATTCATTTGTTTGCTTTTGTTTTTTTTTTTTATTTTTTTTTCTGCGTCGCAGTATTTATAATCGAATAACAAACTAGAATCGCACTAAAGTGCTCAAGAGAAGACGAACAAACGCGAATATGCGAATGTGAGCCGAGCGGCGCGACATGATTTCAAATGACAAATCGCTGGCAAAAACATTTCGTCTGGCTGCATAGTCTAGCGACGACGCGACGGGGCCAAAAGTGAAGAGTTCAAACTGAACGTGTAATGGTGGGGGCGGTCTCCGGGGCAGGGCCGAATGTGGTGCGGGTGGGCAGGGGTGGGTTTGGGTTGGATTTGGTTCGATGTGAATGCTGTTGCATATGGGCAACGCTTGGCGCTTGTTGTTATTTATGTTGTTGTTTATGGCAGCCACTTTAGATGTGTGTTTGGATGGATAGATGCGCGAGCATACAATATACAATAACATATTTGTACAATTGTTGCGACACACACACACAGAAAGATATAGATATATTGCAGCAGTGGGACGTGCCAAAAATCAGGCAAACATACCGCAAAGCAAGCTACCGATAGAGAGAGAGATTTTAGTGGTTAAAGAGAGAGAGAGAGAGATAGGCTACAATGAGAGCCGAGGGCAACCTGGCTGTAAATGAGTTGGCATCATTAATCGTATATCGTTGTCGCTTTACCCATCTGTCTTTGCCTATATCTACTTTTATATACATAGATATATACATATTTAATATGGCTGTTTCATTTAAAAAGCCATCGCTTAGCCGCATTGAACATTGAACATTGAACATTTTGTGAAACAGTCGCAAAATCTTTTATGAATATTTCAATATTTCCAACCATTTTCATTGCCAGCCAATTGGCTTTAGCTATGAAATACATATACATATATGTATATACATCTATACATCTATATAAATAGAAAAGCTGTACAAATTTGGCATAGCTTGGACATACCTAGTAACAAGGCTTCAAATAACTTTTATGTTTTCATGTTTTTATAGTTTTTTTTTTTTTTTTTTTTTTTTTTTTTTTGCTGAAAAGTTCTGTGAAATATTTAGGGAAGCACATGAAATGCATATAAAATTTAATTTCTACTAATTTACATTAGATTTATAATGTATACCTATTATAATATTCACATTTTGACGACTTAATGGGGTATATTGAGCTATATGCTATATGCCTAATATATTGTCTTTATTCCTCTATCTGCTATTGTTTATATTAGGTTTAATAATGGAACATATCGATACCATCCATTTATAAAACTATCGATATTAAGGCTATACTAACCTAAATATATCTAAATATATGGATTGGACTATGGTCTATTGAAAGCTTTATGTAGTAGATGAATGTCATTTAGGATTGTATTATACATCGGCTATATCGATATAAGCCGATATATCCTGATATTGATAGCATATACATCTATCGATAGGTATACATATATTAGCCGTTATCGACTGCCAATCGACTTATCAATATCAATAGCATTGCTATGGAGTCTTTCCCAGTATAACTAAAAAAAAGTATTATATCAA
This sequence comes from Drosophila aldrichi, assembly GCA_035045965.1. NCBI lineage: Eukaryota > Metazoa > Arthropoda > Insecta > Diptera > Drosophilidae > Drosophila > Drosophila aldrichi. The sequence continues at coordinate 4,968,694 of JAWNOM010000484.1, forward strand.
CTTTTGGACAGTATCAACTACCATTGTTTGGTATTGCCATGTGGGTGCACCCATTTCCAGCTCTTATGCCCATATACGTATATCTCTGTAGGCCCTGGCCACACACATGTTTAGTGGCTGCTAAGTAGCAATACCCATTTCAGTTTCCGCAGTTGTACAATCTATAAATACACTCTTTTATTGCTATTTTACGACTACAGGGTATATTTATGTATATATTATTATATATTTTTATACATATAATAAAAATAAAAGCTCAAATTTAAATTTTGGCGCCGTCAGCGTCGCTTCATGACGTCACTAATGGGCCAAGAACTTTTTTTTGTTTGTTTATTTTTAATTTTTTCCTGCATCTTTTTTTGTTCTCTCTCTCTCGCTTTTCCCCAATTTTTTTTTTAATATTTTATTTTATTAATTTTAATTTATGCCATTTTTTGTTTGTCAACGCAAACGACAACGTCTTCGTGCTCGTCTACTTATTATGATATTTTGTTTTTATTATATTCTTTTTTAATTTTCCCTTTTTTTTTGCCCATTTAATATTTATTTTCGGCACAAATATTTCAAGCCAAATGGCTCGTGTGCCACCAGAAACGTTTCCACAAACTGTGTGCGTCGCTTTTCGTTCCGCATATCTATAAAATTGTCGAGCCAACCTGCATCAAGTTCTTGAGCGTCGTCCTTTCTGCCATGATTCACCAAGTTTCCTTTCCCTTTGTTTCTGTTTTTGTTTTAATTTTAATTTGTATTTTTTTTTTGCCAAATCTATTCGTGGCCGTGCCGCGCTGACCTTTTGCGGCCGGCCCGGCTGGCGACCCTCATTTTGGGCACCTGAGTTCCATATCATCGAATGCCTGGGGCGTTAAGGCACCGGCGAGTATTCCAGTTGATTTGCCAGCCAATTGGGTTAAGCACATAGGCATTTCAATTTAAATCAGCTCATCATTTTCGTATATTAAAAAAAAAAATTTTAAAAAATATTTTAAAAAATTAAAAAAAAAAAAAAAACGAAATTAAAAATAAAATTGATATATGTGCGCGTTTATATGAATTAGAAAAGAATGGGAATGGACGCAGAGAAGTGTATCTACTAATTTATGCACTACTCGATTTCACATTTTGTTTACGGTTGGAGTTTATGGTAGAGGCTTACACGATGCCTGCGATAACTTGTCTATTAAGATTAATAACTTGGGCGAAGCGTTACAGTAAACGGTAAACGTTACGTTAAACGTTGATAGAGTAAAGAAACACAATGGTGGCAGGATACACACAGTGTTGACCTTTGTTTAGTCTGTTCTTATATTGCATACTCTTTCAGATATATTTATGAGTATTTTTGTATATCGCTAGAACTATTATTTGGTATTATTACTGCTCTATACATAAGCTAGTTATAGTATTCTATGTTTCTCTTATTTTATATATAAGTTATCCACTGCTTACCTATATATATATATGTAAATTCATTATTCTTTCATTCATATTCCTCACCAATTCACATCACTCGTTGCTCGTTACTTCTGCTACTCGCTTCTTCCACTATAAGCACTCGTTACTCGTTACTTATATTACTTATTTCTATTATTTGTTACTTCGGGTATTCGCTTCTTTTGTTACTTTTAACTTCCTTTTTTAATTAACCAATCATCGACGTATTGGCTTGAGTATAGTTCTCCTTTCTCATTCTCCATCTAAGTTACATTCATTAGTCAGATTATCATCAATGGCTGTGCAGCCCCCTTTTAATTTCATTCGCTATTCTCTTGACGTATCTCTATGTATGCTTCCGCTGATTACCAACAGCTCATATACTTATCAAACTCTTTCTCTCTCTTTCTTTTTGCAGCCATGGCGAGGATCTCATTGTAACGCCGTTTGCCCAAATTTTAGCCAGCTTACGTTCAGTGCGCAACAATTTATTAAGTCTGACAAATGTACCAGCATCAAACAAGTAAGTCGATTGTGACCTTGACACGCCCACATGCCCTATTCTATCCATCATATGTACATGAAAAAGTCATTACACGAAATGATTAAAGCTAGTGGCCCCCGCGATCCATGACAAAAAAAAATACAAGCAAAGAGGATTCGTTTTTTTCATTCTTTGAATAATCTGACCCCAAATTATCCCAAATAGCAACTCTCTCCCTCCACTTTGTTACGTTTGCTCCCTAATCCAGCGTATTCATTTATATATCTCACTCTCTCCCACTCCTGCTCTCTCTCTCTCTCTCTCTCTCACTCTATCTTTGGCCTTATCTGATTCTCTTTGTCTTGCTGCCTGTCGATGTCCCTCGCTCGTTCGCTCGCTATCTTTGTGTGTGCTCTCTCAATATCTTATTGTCATCTCACACTTTAATTAATCAAGTGGCAACAACAACAACAACAACAGCAATCAGAATCTGAACAACAACAACAACAACAAAAACATTAGGCATTCATCTACTTTTCCGACTAACAATAATTTCGTCTGTATGCATATGTGTATGTGTGTGCACACACACGCACACAGAGAGACAAAAGCAAATGAATAAAGACCCACTTAAACAGAAATGACGACAATGATGTGAAGAAACAAACCACAGTGCTAGGTGGGTGACTGGGCGGTGTAAGCGGAGGCAATGGGGCGTCGGGACAACGGTTTATGTGTGCTCTCTCTATCTCTCCCTCTGTGTATGTGTGTGTGTGTGTTTGGCATCGTGTTGACGTGCCAAAAATACCGCAAATAAAAACCGTACCAAGCATTTTGTTATTTATAATTTTTCCATCGAATATGACGGAACTCAATTTTAGAAAATTGTCAGTTCTATTGAACTGGACGCAGTCATCGAGCCAAGGAGGCTGGGGGATGGGGGATGGGAGATGGGGCGGCCGATCTCTGCTTGGAATCCCAAAAATTTTGTTGTTATTGTTGTTGTTGTTGCTTATTGGCACTAATTTCTAAGTATCTAAATGTGTGTTTGAATGAGAACGTCAATGGGCGTTAGTAAAAACACCAGCAACCCCAACCCCCCCACCGACTAAGTTGCATAAGTTGAACCCCTGGAGTATGCCAATTAAATCTTAAGCTAATCGATAACTTTTTTTAATTAAATGTTGTACAGAAAAAAAAAAAAAACCAACCACAGATTCTGCAATTCAATTTTGTTCATGTTTTTTTTTCTCTCTCTCTCTCTCTCTCTCGTTCTCTCTCTCTCTCTCTCTTTTGTATATGAATATATATATATATAAAAATATATACTTCTGTTTAATATATGTGTTTATATCTGTCTCGTTCGCTCGACTCTAACGACATTTAATTGTTGTTTTTATTGTTGTTGTTTTAATGGAAAAAAAAAAAAATAATAATTCCCAACTCTGAATGTTGTAAAACACGTGTATTTCTTGCTGTGTGTGATTGTTAAAAAAAAAAAATCTTAAATAACAATAAAAAAATCTATTACTTATGCATTACTTCCCCTGGTTCCCCCCTCACACTTCCAATTGTCTGTTTAATTCATAATTTCATTTCAATTTTGATATTTTTTTTTTTTTTTTTTGCATATTTCACTTTGTTTTGTCAATGTTTTTCCCATTTGCCCCCACTTTGATCGTTTTCCAATTCAATTTTCTTGTAATTTTTACCTTGTTTGTTTTTTTCGTTTTCGTTTTCTTTTTCTCTTTTGCGATTTTTGTTTGTTCTCTCGTTTGTTGTTGTTATTGTACCTTGTACCTTGTTCCTTTCATAATCAAAACAATTCCTATGCTATTCCGTGCATTCCTCCTCAACGTCTACCTCCCCCACACTCATAACCGCCTTCTTCCTTTGTCTATCCCTACTTCCTTCCTCGCCTTCTCCCTCTCTCTCTCTCACCCTGTCACTGTCTCTGTGTGTGCGTGCGTACGTGTGTGTGTGTGTGTGTATGTGCGGAAATCATGTATTAATCAAACAAGATCCAGGCGGCCAGCTCAATCATCATCCGGACGGGGCGGAAATACTGGCGGTGTCCAACTAGCACAAGGAGATGAAGCCTACACACGCCTAGCCACCGATACTATTGAGGAACTAGATTGGTGTTTGGATCAACTGGAGACCATACAAACGCATCGCAGTGTCTCTGACATGGCATCGCTAAAGGTGCGTCTAAACATCTTAATCGATCTCTATCGATCAGCTCGATAACTAATCACATTTTCTATCATCTCTATTTATCGAACAGTTCAAACGCATGCTCAACAAGGAGCTATCACACTTTAGCGAGTCCAGCAGATCGGGCAATCAAATATCCGAGTATATTTGTTCAACATTTTTGGGTAAGTTTAGATTAGAGTTCATAAACTTGGATAGTGATTTCTATCGATACATTTGAATACATGGTATAAATTACTATAGAAAGAAAAGATAAAAGCATCCTTGGCATTAATAGGTAGAATAGATAGAAGATTTACACTGAGCAATAGTTTTTTCAAGGTCCACAAGGTTTGGGTACAGAATAGACCACGAAATGAATTCATAAATATTGGACAGTAAAAATATAATGATCAATATATATTAATATATCAATATATATATATATATATATATATATATATATATATGTATGTACATTTAGTATGTAGAATTCTTGAAAGAATCGTTTGCATTTCAAATATGCACACAAAGATGTTTTTCAAGAACCTAAGCCAGCTCAGCTTGCTGCTTGTCTGTATTTGATGACATTTGTGATTGTTGTTGTTGCTTTTGCTTTTTAGCAAGCGACGCACACACACACAAAAGTATGCAATAAAATTGCATTAACCACAGGAAAGTTCAAGTAGTGCCAACACCAGCCGCCAGCACCCGCCACCACCCGCCTCTACCCAGCACTCATCCAATTAGAACTATGAAAAACAAAAGCGAAAAGTTTTCTGATATGCGAATAGCAACAATGCCACACAGAAAAGAGCTGCACAATGCATAAATGAAAAAGCTGAAAGTAAAACACGATGCAGAGAGGGAGAGAGGAAGAGGTAGAAAAGTAGAGTAAAATTAAATATAATAAAAAAATGCAGGGGAAAAAGTAGAATAACCAGACTTAAACCAAATCCGTCGAATTGAAAGTGCAAAATTAAATTATGCAGAGCAGCATAAAAACAGATGAAGTGGAAATTTCATTGTTTAACCTACGAAGCTCCCGCCAACACACACACACACACACACACCTCCAGCTGGCCAGGTCCCCCAAACCCCTTTTAACAGAAAAAAAAAAGAGAGAAAGAAAAACTATGACCACGTTTGACGTTGCCTCGGGACATGCACAAACAAAGGCGCGTAGTGCAAAGCGAAAGAGTTACACACAAAACAAAACAGAGAAGAAAAAACACACACACATACACAGAGAGAGAGACAAAAAAGTGTGCGTGGGCAGGGTCGACGCCTAAAAGTGTGGGTGTGGCCAAGCATAAGGTGGGCAACATATTTGCACATTTGTCCATATTTCTGCTTCGCTGAGCTGAGCCAAAGCCGAACTGAAACGAAACGAAACGAAACGGAACGGAACGGAACTTAGTCCGGCTTGAACTCAACTTAAATGGCTAAAATGGGCAGGGCCATGGGCTAAACTGATTTTATTTTCCTCTTTTTTGTTTAGTGTTGTTGTTGTTGTTGTTGTTGTGGTGCTGCCTACCTTTGCGGCCACTAGCGCATTTTATTTTTTGGCCTAAGCCTTTGGTAGTTGCTTTTGTTGTTATTGTAGTTTATCAAGCATAAAATCGCATTTCACCCAAGCCTAGATGGCTGGCACCTATACGCACACACACACACAGACATAGGCAGGCCTGTCCTAATGTCTATTTGTAACACTTCATTTGAAACAGAAGCGGCTGCCGACTGGGGCAACCTAAAAGTCACACACACATGCACACATGGCCAGGACAACAGAAATGCGTCCGCCCAGTCGATAAGTCGACTGTGCGTATACGTAATGTCCATGGCGTTAGCTGCGATTGCGAGCGAATGCGTGTGTGGCGCGGACGCTTAATTGAAACGGCTTCACATTAAATTTACATATGTGTGGGAGAGAGAGACAGAGAGGGAGTGCGAGTGCGAGAGTAAATATCTTGTGGCTGTCGCATATGTTAATCAGGCAAATCGTTAAGCACGAGCGCAAATATAAAAAAATAAAAAAATGAAGCAAATGTGAAACGGATTTCAGATTCAAAACTCAAAACCAAAACCAAATCGTATGCAAAATATGTACATATGTCTGCATACACTCACATCACTGAAACTCACGCTCTCTCTCTCTCTCTCTCTGTGTGTGTAGAGTATATATGTATGTATATAAAAAACAGCAGGCAGCTGAGACAGCTTTGCGTCGAGTTCGTAGCCGTGGGGCAGGTTAGCGATGTGTTATGGATAGGATACGTGCCAGGCTCTATATGGACATATGTGCTGCTGTGCATGTGTGTGTGTGCATATTTGTTTTCTATGCGCATTTTAAAGAGTTGGCGCCAGACAACAACAACGACATGGAAATACTCTATAGACTAGCTCAAACATAGATAAATATTTACTTCATATTGCCGAGCAGCAACTTTATTTATTTATTTTGATTTTAGTTTGGCATAGTCTGTGTGTGTGTGTGTGTGTGTGCTGAAAAGCCTTTAAATTCAATCTGACTCGACTGGCATTAAATGTATATCAAAAAACAGTTAAAGCCCTTGGGCATAAATAAACATAGCCCCTAACGCGGCTCAGCTTGGCTGAATGAATGCTGCTTGTTCTAACTGAAATATTAACTAAGCCTTTGCGCTGCGGAAACCATTTCAAATCTGTTGGCTCTTCTATGCACATATTTACAGTTAGCTGTATATTGGGCTGCCTAATAAAAGGGTATACATCTAATATTTATATACACTTGATATCAATTCACAACTTTTTCTAATTAACTTTTGCTCGCAGTCTGCGTTAAAGCTTTGTGCATTGAATATTTCAAAAACTATACCCTGGGAATAGGGGCCATTAGGGTGTATATTAGATGAAATAGGTAGAGAGGGAAATTGAAGTATACATATATGTAGAAATTTAAAAAAATACCAAACTGACTTTTGCTGCTTGCCAAGCACGTTAATATATTGAAGTTAAGCTAGTTATCCTAGTGATATATTAACGTAACGTAAGCGTATATAAACGTAAAGGATACAACCAGAAAGAGTATGCTACAACTTAGAACTATACTACGTAACAGTGTATTACGTTAGATATGTTGTGTGAAATTAATTACGTAAGATATGTTGCGTGAAATACAATACATAAGATTAAAACATTCATGATATAGTTTACCATAATATATATCGTGATCAATACTTAGTATGAGTTCATTACGTAAGAGTTCATTACGAAAGAGTGAATTACGTAAGAAGAAATTACGTAAGAGCTTATTACGTAAGAGCTTATTACGTAAGAGCTTATTACGTAAGAGCTTATTACGTAAGAGCTTATTACGCAAGAGCCTATTACATAAGAGTGAATTACGTAAGAAATTATTACGTAAGCGCGAATTACGTAAGAAATTATTACGTAAGAGCGAATTACGTAAGAAATTGTTACGTAAGAGCGAATTTCGTAAGAAATTATTACGTAAGATATTACGTAAGAGCGAATTACGTAAGAAATTATTACGTAAGAGCGTATTACGTACGGGTTTATTACGTAAGGACTTATGCTATGCAAGGGTATAAATATTTCATAATAAATATGTCGTAAGGGTATATTACTTAAGGAAATAATATTTGAAGGTAGATATATGACGTACGGTAGACAAACTGGACGGGTAAATGAATAAGTCAATATATTGACTTAGGTACTTTACGATTATTCAAAATGGTCGAGCTTGAAGGCCAACGTGGGGCTGCACAAAAATAAACTCGAAATTCTATCAGCCAAGGCAGGGTATGTGTCCGCACGTACTCAAACGTATTTATGGCTTTCATTGTCTACAGGGTCATTTAAAATTTAAATAAATCTCATTGTATGCACAGGCAATTTGCAATTGTTGCATGGAAAAACACGTTACGCCCCAAAGTAGACAATGCATTTCGGATTGTTGAATATATGAGCAGGCATCTGCATATTTATGGAGAGTTGAGCGTTGCCGAAGGGCAACATGACGTATACGTCTAAATAAACTATATTGGTATTGTTTTTGGCATTGCAGACAAGCAGCAAGAGTTCGATTTGCCATCATTGCGTGTCGAAGAGAACCCGGATCACTCGAACCTACAGACCACCACTCAACAGCAGCCGTATCAGCGCAGTCGATCGCCGCGTGGTCCGCCCATGTCACAGATCAGCGGCGTGAAACGGCCCCTGTCGCACACGAACAGTTTCACCGGGGAGCGCTTGCCCACGTTCGGCGTGGAGACGCCCAGAGAGAACGAGCTGGGCACTCTGCTCGGTGAACTTGATACGTGGGGCATTGAGATATTCAAAATTGGCGAGCTGAGCTGCAATCGTCCGCTCACCTGTGTGGCATACACCATATTTCAGGTAAGTCAATTGATCAACAGATCTTTTTTTTTTATTATAATGCCTCAAATCTCTCTTCTTTTGTATTTACAGAGTAGAGAATTACTGACCAGTCTTATGATACCACCGAAAACTTTTCTTAACTTTATGACTACTCTGGAGGACCACTACGTCAAAGACAATCCGTTTCACAATTCGCTGCATGCCGCTGACGTGACACAGAGCACAAATGTGCTACTAAATACACCGGCATTGGAAGGTGTATTTACGCCCCTCGAGGTGGGCGGAGCGCTGTTCGCCGCTTGTATACACGATGTTGATCATCCTGGCTTAACCAATCAATTTTTGGTTAATTCAAGTAAGCAAAAACATTAACTGAATACTAGAAATCTTCATAAATAATAATCATGTTTCATCATTTCGTAGGTTCCGAACTAGCATTAATGTACAATGACGAATCTGTTTTGGAAAATCATCATTTAGCTGTTGCCTTCAAATTATTGCAAAATCAAGGATGTGATATATTCTGTAATATGCAAAAGTACGTAATTGCCTAGATAATCGGAGTATTTTGGATATACTGAGGTAAACTGTTAATTTCATGATTTTAGGAAACAACGCCAAACATTGAGGAAAATGGTTATTGATATTGTGCTCTCTACGGACATGTCCAAGCACATGAGCCTGCTGGCCGATCTGAAAACTATGGTGGAGACCAAGAAAGTGGCCGGATCTGGAGTTCTGCTCCTGGACAACTACACAGATCGCATACAGGTAAGACAATGCTAAATATACATATGTTAAAGGTACTCGGCTCACTCTCTCTTTCATTCATTCTCTATAGGTACTTGAAAATCTGGTGCACTGCGCTGATCTGAGCAATCCCACCAAGCCATTGCCGCTGTACAAGCGTTGGGTGGCGCTGCTTATGGAGGAGTTCTTTCTACAGGGCGATAAGGAACGTGAACATGGCATGGACATCAGTCCGATGTGCGATCGCCATAATGCAACCATTGAGAAGTCGCAAGTGGGCTTCATCGATTACATTGTGCATCCACTGTGGGAGACATGGGCCGATCTGGTGCATCCAGATGCCCAAGATATACTCGATACGCTTGAAGAGAACAGAGACTACTATCAGAGCATGATACCGCCATCGCCGCCACCATCGGCCGCCGATGAAATGCCGCAGGACGAGAAGATACGCTTCCAGGTATATATAGTATAAAACAAACAGAATGAGATAATCCCCATCGTAAGCTCATCATCAAGTAATTGATCGAATTAACTAACGTTTTCATTACTCACTTGTAGGTAACGCTCGAAGAGTCCGATCAAGAGAATTTGGCCGAACTGGAGGAGTGTGATGAGAGCGAGAGCCGGGATGCCTGCTCCAGCACAACCACAGGGACAACAGCCCCAAGTGCGGCAGGAGGTGGCTCCGCTGGCGGTGGCAAGCCGTCTGGGAGTCAAAATCAGGCGCCACACGGTGGAATATGACGGAGAGTCGTGGGAATTTATCGCAAATTTACGGAAAAGGCGCACAGCTTCTTCCTAATACGTTAGTGACTATAATTAACAAAAAAAAAAAAAAAAAAAACAATAGAAACAAAAAAAAAACTTCAACCAAAAATTTAAGAAAAGTAAAAAAAAAAAAATTAAACTAAAGCTATGAAAAAACACAAAAAAAAAATACAAAAAAAAAAGATTAAGCAAATGTTTAAAGCATAAAACCAAATCAGCAATAGCTAAAGTACCGTTTAACTTCTAGAGAAAGAAAACGTAAAAGAAAACATAAAGAAAAAAATAAAAAACATAGGAAATTAGAAATTTACTTACTGGAAAATAAGATCGATGTGGAATACACTGGAAACCAAAAAGAAAACTAAAAGAAAGCTAAAGTAAGAGAAGGAGAAAGAGCAGCATTAACATAACATTAATAAATATGTAATCCTAAAACCTCCCAAGACAAGGCAAACGCGCAAACGAAAAGCAGAGCAAAACAAGAGAAAGAAGAAAGAGAAGCTATCAACAAAATAATTTAAAAATCGGACATAAGCACAACCATAGACGTTTTTACTAATTCGATTCAACTAAATCTTTTGTGTTTTTAAATATATTTTTTTTTTTAAATTCAAACTCTAGTTTTACCAAAATCCAATTTCTGTTAAATTTAAGTCAACGGCTTGTTTTTTTTTTTTTTATATATACATATATGAATTAATTTTTATTATATTGACAAATCAAGGCCAGGAAGGCAACTCTAGAACAACAACAAAAAATAATAATAACAAAATTAGTTTTAAGTTTTTTTTTTTTTCGCTTGTTTTGATTTTTTTAAGAGAGAAAGAAAAAAATTTGTTTGCATGCATAAATTTACAATTTTAATTATTAATTACGATAATTGATTGATTGATTGAAAACTATTTTATCGAGAGATGACAAAAGCAACACAAAAACAAACCAAATAGAAATATCAAACACTAATTGCAATTAGATCTATAAAAGATATATATATATATACTGTCAACCTTCCCCTAACCCGCCTAGACGAAAAAAAAATATATATATTTGCAACCCAGTGAATTAAACAATATATGAAAACAAAAACACAAAAAAAAAATTCAAATTGAAGCAAAAAAAAAAATATATATAATAATAATAATAATATTAAAAAAATAATAATAATAAAAAGAAACATATGTACAGTCTGCAGCTTGGACTGCAGTTGTAAAGTACTATATACATAAACATGCTATATATACAATGATATATGTATATATACATATATAAAATTATAATACATATTTTTTTTTTTAATATTTGTACATAATTTAAATGTTGGACTCGAATTTAAAATAAAGCAGCAAATGCTTGCAGCTAAATGAAAACAAAAACATAAGAAATGATAAATGATAAAAACAAAGCCAAATAGAAAAAAACACTCTTATTTAATTTGCTTAGAAAAAAAAAAACTTATAAATAAAAAGCAAAAAAGCAAACATATTTTTTACAAAAATTAGTTTAAAAAAAAAGTTAAATATTCTTGATTTTTTGTTGCTTCCAAGTAAAACGCTGTCTTCGCAAAATATTCTTATTTTAGTCGTAACAGTAACAGTAACAGTAACGTTGACAGAGTGAAACCTTAACATTAACAGAGCTGCTAAACAAATTCGATCTGTGTATGTTAACGCAAGGAAATGCCACACGAATTTAAACACTTTGATTTGATTGACTTGAGAACCTGATCAACCTTTTGGGCCACAGTTAAAAGAAATATTCAACAATTATAAAGACTTAACAAGCACAAGCACTAGCAAATTCTTAATTAAAAAGCGTACAACCAAAAAAACAAAAATAAAAAATAAAAAGAAGCAAAATAAATGCAATTTAAAATTAAACAAAAAAAAAAAAAAAGTCATTGGCTATATACTAGCATACAAATACAACTAAACATACATATGTGTACTTCTATATAAAGCAATCTGTGCTATATATATATATAGATATATACTATATATATATATGTATATATAGTCACATGCTCACGCTGGTGCGTGATCGATCGAGAGAGTGTGGCAGGCCAAACTAAAAAGCGCATAATTTATTACGTTTATTGTTATTAATTTATTAATTTTTTTTTAAAATATATATATGTATGTATTTATATATATATATATATATCTCTTAACCCACACACATACATGCATATATATGTATATATATACAACTGCGGCCATACAAATAGTACTGCGATTCAGCACTAAATGCGGAACAAAAAAAAAAAAACTTTGGAAAACTGAATGAAAAGCAAACCGAAGAAAATAATTAATATATATTGTAATTCATTAATTGTTGATATTAAGTTTTTCTGTCTAGCATTTAGTGCTTCCTCGCAGAACTATTTTGATGACCGCAGCTGTATATATATTTATATATCTATTACAATTGTGTTTTAGCGGGCAGGATCCGTTAAATTGTGTTTTTTTTTTTTTAATATTTACATAATAATATACATATATATATATATATACATAAATGAAAAAGAAAATATTTAAATGAATCAACCTTGATGGTCTAAAAATATCATTAAAATTATATACTATTATGCACTATTCAAAATACAAGAAAAAATATAAAAAATATATATACATATATATATAAATATACATACATAAATACATGCATACACAGCATAAAATGTATATTGTTTCAAATAAGCAAATTGTTGTAACTGAAGTGAAGAATGCAAAAATATTGTAAAACTGTTAGCAAAACAACAACAGCAACAACAACAACAAAGAAATACTTTACTAGCAATTTAAGCAGCATTGTAAATGTGCGCTTCAGATATTCAATGAAACCAAATAAACTAAATATATATATACATATATACATATACATATGTATGTATCTGAACAATAGTTGAAAGCAGGGCGCAGTCCATGGCAAAAACTGAAAGCTACTTTAACAATTGAGTGAAATGAAAAATTACAAATAAATGAAACAAACAAAACAAAAATCCAAATGACTTTTTTCTCGCAACCAAAAATTATATAAATAAATGAAACAAGCAGAGCTAATGGTTAATTATACATATATATATGTACATACATATATATATATATATGTATACATTGAGATATTTGATGTATTATTTAGAGATGTATTAAACAATTGGTTACTAATCCACACTCGATATAATATCTAGTATATATATATAAATATTTCGAGGCACTTGAGTGTTAGAGCAAGTTACTTACGTATGTATATGTATGTAAACACACACATACACTGACAACACAGCTAAATATATATACATATATGTTTAGCTGTACTCGACAGTGTATTTATCTACTACTGTGTATAGATATATACATACATATATATACGTATTATGTATACAGTTACTAATATATAGCCGTATGTTGTACGTGTATTGTGTGTCACTGTAATTAATGAATTTAATATATACATAGAGTTAGCTCTCTTGACTATTGTATACCCTTCACTTTCATCTATTCTACATTACACTACAGTTCAGGTCTATGCAGCAACTATCTACAACTTCGATATACATATATACATATATATGAGAGAGGCATGCCGTCAAGTATATCAAGTATATATGAGGTCTTATACATATGCAAGTAGTATTATATACGTCGTGTTTTTTTTTGCTAGTAAGCTACGTCCCATAATGTTAGATGTTAAAAAAAAAGGATTTGGCCAAGACAAAAAAGAATAGAAAAATAAAAATACTTTTTTTTTAAGAAATTTTTTTTGTGAATTGCAAGATAAAAAGAAAAAATAATATAAAATTATTTATACATATATATATATATATAGATGTATACATAGATTAATATTAATATACACATATATATTATATATATGATTATAAAGCAAAGTCAAGCAGAAGAAAAGAGTATCAAAAAGAATCAAAGATATATATACATATGTATGTATCTGGCAGACAAGGCAAGTAGTTTTGTACTTAAATGAAATGTAAAACACCAAAAAATGAAAATACAAAACTCAAAAGAAAACAAAAATAATATAGAAAAAAAAAAATAAATAAATAAAACAAATAAAATGTGCGCAGGCGACGGTTGTTAAGAATACAAAAAAAAAAAAAACAAAAAAAAAAACAAAAAATAATTTAAATGTGGCAAAAGTTGAAAATCTAAAGAAAGGGCAAAAGAATCTAGCAGAGATATGAAATATGATGTGTATAAAGTATTATATATAAAAACATATATACATCAATATACATATATATATAGAGTGTAACGCTGGCGTTACATGGATGCAGTTAGAAATTTTTTTTTTTTTGAAATTTATACAATTATATACAAGAGAACTCAAATCACACATACACACACACACACACACATACACAGACAACTGAGAAATCGAAAAACGAAGCAGAAAAGTTGACTTCAGCGCAAATAGTTAAAGAAGCAAAAGGTATGTGAAGCAAATTAACTAAAAAGTACGCTTGAAGTTAGAGAAACGAATTGAAACGTTAAAAAAAAGCCAAGTAAAAAATAAAAGAAGAAGAAGAAAAAGAAAGAACAAAAAAACAAACGAGTTTAAATCCAACAAGAAAAAGAAAAATTCATTAAAAATATTATATGAGAAACTACATAAGAAAATACATTTACGAATAAAGGAAAAACTAAAATTGAAAAATTTGAATTAATTGCAAAATGAAATGAAACGTCAAGAGTACTATCCATTGAATTGCATCAGGCATATATACAAATTAAATTAAATTAATGGACTACCCCAATTATATACAGGACACGTTTCTAGGTTTTCTTTCTGTTTTCTTCTTTTCTGTTTTTTGTTGTCGTCTATCGCGTCGTCCCTGTCTCTCGTATATAAACCATAAATTGTACATATATATAGTAATATATGTATGTATATACATGTATGTATTTAAGCATATACACGCACACATATATAAATCTAGCTATGTATGTGAAATAAGCATTAACATTTATGAAATGAATTCTACCCAAATAAGAAAAGCGAAATTGGAAAGCAAATGAAAAACTCCATGTAAAACAAGTGAAAATTTATTCAGTTCGCAGAGATGAGTTACAGAAGTCTCCAAGGCATATAGATATATGTATGTATATATATTTGTATGTGTGTGTATGTATGTATATAAATATATATATGCATTGCAAATGTCAAGTAATTGACATACCAAACATACATACAGATATGTATGTATATGACAAGAGCATTCTATATACATATATAAATATATACATACATACATATACACATACATATACATATATATAGTAAATATATATATATATATATATGTGCAGAAACTTTAATGATAACAAAATGAAGAGAGAAATAAATAAATCTAAATGAAATGAAATTACTCAACTTACATTTGCAGCTGGGTGGGCACGTAAGGGCATATAGCGTAAGGATATATTACGTAAGAGTATATTACTTAACGGGCAACTAAATAGCGAAAGGATATAACCGTATATATACGTAAAAATACAACGTAAGGGCATGCAACTAGTTCAACTTACATTTGGGCACGTAAGGGCATTTTAATGTAAAGGTATACATATTACGTAAGGATACAATAACGTATGACTGTATAACGTACAGGTATATGTATTATGGAATCACTTAGATTTTGCAGGCATATTAACGTAACGTAATACTTCATTAACGTAAGAGTATATAACTTAGAGGTATATTACAAAAAACTTAACCTTTGCAGCACAAGGCATATTAACGTAAGGGCATATAACGTAAGAATAAATTAACGTATGCGTATTTAACGTAAAGGTATATTACGAAACTAATTAACTTTTGCAGCATAAGGCATATTAATGTAAGGGCACGTAAGAATATGTTAACGTGGGTATATCACATCTATTACGAAATTACTTAGCCTTCCCAGCATAAGGCATATTAACGTAAGGGCATATTACGTAAGAGTACGTTAACGTGGGTATATCACATAAAGGTATATTACGAAATTACGTAAAAATAGATTAACGTAAGAGCACATATTGTACGTAAGGGTATATTTTGAAAAGGCTCGTCACACTGAAAGTTTTTAGCGAATTACATATAAGTATACTAAACTAAGGATTTATGGACGATTCGAAATATTGTCAAAAGGAGCTGTAGTAATAAAGCAATCATACTTGATTGTTACGTCATATATATCTATAGATCAAGGCATTTGAATATAAGGGAAACATTCACAAGAAAAGGTCTGCTCTAATAGTATTTAAGTCTTGAGTAGTCAACTATCCAAATCCTGCTCTCGCTTAATCTATGCATATTTACCAGCTACCTCTTCGCTATGAAGAGTGGAAAGACATATATGTCTACGGAAATACAATTATTTCTCAACTACGAATTAAAGCCTAAACACAACTAGGTATAATACAAAAACTAAATATGTGTATTGAATTTTAATAATTATGTTTATTTTTAAATAGTTCTTGCGTTTTCTTTTATTATTATTAGTATTATTATTATAATTATGTGTATATAATTTTTCCACTATAATTTTCATTTAATTATGTTGTTTGTATGTTGCTTAATTAATCATTTAAAATAAATTCATTAACAATTCGTTTTAACAAATTAGGAGTTTGTTTTTTTTTTTCATTTGTTTTTGTTTTTTCAGGTTAACACTGACCAAGAGAAAAAAGAGAAATTAAAAAAAAAAAAAATCCCATATCGATATATTTATCTTTATATATATGTGTCTATGTATCTATTTGTTTGCCTCTTGTTCCGGTTTGTTCTGTTAGTTCGTGTAGTTTTTCAAACTCATTTTACTTTGGTATAATACGTGCACTGCGATCTCTATTTTAAGTTGTTTATATTCATTTTTGTTTTTTGTTTTGTTTTCATTTTGTGGAATTGCTTGTGGTATCAACGTAGCTACGTTTTAGGTTTAGTCTCTTCGTTTAAAAAATTCACTTGGTAATTGTAATTTGTATGTATTATTTTATCGAGTCAAATTGAGTTAAGTCTACGATCAACAATTGAAACGTTGTTTGGTTGTTATGCAGAAGAAAATCAGCGAAGCGTTTGCTTTTCATTTCCTATTCGTTCTTACTTTGTGCTAATTTCTAGAGAAATGCAAATTGAGTTTGGTCAATGGGCTCAGCTATAAATTGTAAGCGATTTCTTATAATGTATACAATTTAAATTTAAGAAGAAGAACAAATTCTAATCTATGCATTTCTTGTGTTTTCATTTTGGGTTTGGTTTGAAGTTGTCTGAACAAAATTTGCTTAACTGGAAACTCTGCTGCTCTACCTTAAAAACGTAAATTTTTGGTGGTTGGCTGCCCACAAAGAGGCAAATGATTGTGTGTATGTGTGTGTGTGTGTATGTTTTTGTATAGAGGAAAAGTCTATATAATCATATATATACATATGTATATGTATATTCATATATGAAGGTGCAAAATTGAACACGCGAAGTTTAGACATCGATGACGCTGTCGTTCTTCTTCATCTCCATGAGATGCGTCTGCTTGAGCTTCTCCTGCATTTGCGTGAGCATGTCCTGCATGCGTCGGATCTCCTCATCCTTCTGCAGCAGCAGGCGATCCGTTTCCGAAATGGCCGCATCGAACCCGTTCGTTGAGCTGATCGAGTCGCGCTTCAATTTGCCGCGCTCACGCAGCGCATGCTGTGATATCTGTGAGATGCACTGCGCCCGAAAGTTCTCGTAGTGCACATCCTGTGAAGGCAATGAAGGTGGAATGAATTGGCGATTGGAGTTCGCGTAGCTGATTGATTGACTCACCTGTGTGGTGTCCTTGAGGTCCTGCATGTGCGTCGATATGAGGAAGGTGCGCAGCTTTATAAAGTCGCTATGCTCCGCATCCTCCACGTTGACCACGCCCCACGGATACTGACGGCCGCGCACCTTCTTGCCAGCCACCTCCAATATGGTGTTGCTGCCGACAACGGCAAACGGTATGGATGCCTTGAGCTCGCGGTCCTGCTGCTTGAAGTCGTCGTCCTCGTCGGAGTCGCACTCGGGAAACTGATACAGCTGTATGTGATTGTCCTCGAGATCCTGCAGGATGCGCTCCTTCAGGTTGCGCACCTCCGTCTTGTTCAGGCAATCCGCCTTGCCAATGACCAACACAATGTTCACCTTTCGATGCAGTCTCCTTATCAAATCCAAATCCATCTGCCGCAGGCTGAACCCAAAAAAGAATGGAACAGAATTGATTGGGATTGGGAATAGGATTTGGATTTGGTACTCACCTGTGCCCCCAGGGCGGCACAAAGTACAAGCAGCAATGCACGCGATTGTCCTGTATGTTGCGTCGATTCAGGCCGCTCTCGTCCGTGAAATACTGACGGAACTGTTCGTCAATGTACTGGGTGCAGACGCGCCAGCTATCCTCACAGTTGATCGCATCCCCAAAGCCGGGCGTATCCACCACGGTTAGGCGCAAACGCACGCCCCGCTCCTCAATGTCCATGGTCTTCTTTTCGATGCGTGTCGTCTTCTCGATGCGCTCCTCCACATTGGGCACCGTGCGATTCTTGTACAGATCGCCCAGAAACAGGCTGTTGATGAGCGTCGACTTGCCCAGGCCCGATTCACCCACAACCATCAGCGTGAACTCGAAGCCGCGCTTCACCGACTTCCGATGCACCTGCTCCGGCAGCGTGGCGAAGCCAATGTAGTCCCGATCCTTATCAAATGACGGTGTCTTTGCTGCGATGAGAAGTAGAAGAGTAGAAGAGATAAGTATGAGTATGATGTGAAGTGTTTAATCCTTTGCCAGGACTCCGGGAGTCGGGACACGGGAGGTGGGACACGTGCTGAGTGCCAGCTCCATTTGCTCATTAGTGCGAAACAAATGGAATTGCTTGGCCGCTTAGCTCAAGTGCCAACACACACAAGCTACTTCACAATATGCAATGCACTCGCTGCGCTGCCCCTCCCTCCAGCCCACTCCACTTTCTTTTACCACCTGCCCACGCATCAATGTGTGTGTGTGTGTGTGTGTATTTACTTACACATGGCGCTGTGTGTGTTGATTTGTGGCTCGTTGCCTGGTTCGTGTATGTATATATCCAAATGCGCCGCCTATTTCAGTATCTAATGGGCCTTGCCTTTTTCTTGGCACTGAAGAGTTTAATTTGATGCCTAAGTTTACTTTCGTTTTGTTTATTGATAAAAGTAAAAAAACAGACTAAAAAAATATTCCCCGAGTTTTTGAACACTTTATTGTTGTTGTATATTGTATTTGTTATCTATTCTTTTCTTTTAGTTTTCCTGCTTGTATTATTATTATTGCCTTTTCCCGTGGCTGGAACAGCCTCAGCACGACTCAAGTCACGGAGCTGAACAGAGCGGCGCACTGGCCCAAGCAAAACATGCCCCAAACACAAAAATAACAGCAACTTCTCAAGGCAGGACAGCAACAAAAAGCACGCGAAAAGAACAGCCCATGAAACTTTAATGAGCCCACTTTAATGCGCGCTCTCTCTCTCTCTCTCTTTGGCTCTCTTGGCAAGCTGACCGGCTCTCTCTCGCTCTCGCTCTCCTTGCGCCTGCGCCCAACGCGTGCTGCTAGGGTGGATGGGTGGGCGTCCCGTGTCCATGCGAATCTATGCCACTTGGTAGTTGCAACTAGTTTAGATTTGGGGGTTGCAGTCCTCTCGGCGTTACCAGACAATGTAAACAATGCTCATGGCTCTGTTTACAGATATATTACTCGATATGGGAAGTAGGAACATATTTACAGTTATCGATCTAGCATTTATCGATTCTCATTATGCATACATATATCGGAATACCTAACAGGAATTATCGATAAATAATGCTGAAATCTGTGCTGATGGCACATGAATTTCGACAGTTGCTGTTGGCTATCGAGAGTTATCGAATATACAAATGCCTGTAAATGATAACTATCGATAGCTGGTGGCTAAATGTATGCAAGTGTAGGTTAAGGATTAGCACGTTTTGTAGCCAACGATGATTACCGATTGTTAAGATAAAAATCGATAATTGCTGATAGTATTTATTAGAATTTAGATAATGTTCTTAAATTATCGATAATTGATCAAGAGCAAGTTATGACCAAGTTAAATTTTTTAATGTGTGTATCATAGAATATGAATCGATAATATATCGATTACCTATCGAAATGCCTAATACATCTATAAACATTACATTATGCTGGCTTAGCTCTAAGCAATGTGGCAACTCTCTGCAATCAGCTCACCCCTAATGAACGATTCAGCTAAGGGTGGCCACTGCACTCTGTCATCCTTATTTCCCGGTGCTTAATCGAGTTTGGACACGTCAAGTAGGCAAATTGGGCAACTCTCAACAACGTGACCCACCCTCACTCCCGCGGGTGTTCGATCAACCCCTAAACAGTGCTCAGTGCACTCACTTATCGATAGACAACAACAACAAATGCAAGTGAAACAGAAACCGGATGTCAATATGCAAAAGAAGCAAACGCTGGATGAAGTAGGAACCCCCACGTAGTCGCCCAGTTGGCAATTAGCCAAAGGAAATCGTGTTTACAACAAAGCTCTGCGCCCTTGTTTACAAATGCGAACGACGCTCAATGCTTCAAGAGCTTCTTATGCAACACTTTTGATTCAATTTGTCAATAAGGAATTCATTGGGCGGTAATAATAAGCTTTAAAGCTGTAATTTGTACTATTATCTCTATTGAAAATGATGTAGCATATGTTAAATGCTCACTCCTAATCCAACTGCTCCTCCTTTGTGTTATCGATAGTTTTCTAGCATGTTTCAATCGGCGCTAGAGTTAAGCCTTGTTTTCATATATATTTCAAATTCTTATTTATATGGTCTAATATTAAGTTTTTTTTTTTTTCAATTATCATGCATAGGGCTTAAAATGTTTTTCCAAAAATTATTATATTTCTTATGAAATATATTTCGTATAAAACTTTTTATGCAATTATGTAATTAAAAAAAAGTTGATATATTACTTTATATATTTTATTATATATATTAATAATTTATTATTTTCTAACAATTTCTTAAAATGTTTAAAATAATTTTTTTTTCTTTAAATATATTTAAGAAAAAATTAATATATATTAAAAAAAATCCTATTCTTTTTTTCATACATCCAAAATAAGTGTCTTTGCCATATGTGCCTTGGATATTTTTATTAATTTAAAATATTCAACAAAATAATATTATACTTAATTTTATTTCATATAGAAACAAAAACAATTTAAGCAAATATAAACCAACTTTTGTTTTATAGGAAGTACAGCTAATGAATAATATGAATGTAAATATCCATCAACGCGAGGGAGCACTGTGATTCGATGTTAATAAATAAATACCCATTAATTTGTTGCAGTTCTCCTCTTGCATATATCATTCAATATGTAGATAAATGTATATTTTCCCTCTGATCTAACATCGATTTGGTTAGCTGAGTTAGCTGAGGCAAAATGTTATGCGAATTTGCTTGGCAGAGATGACGGCGTGACGCATTCCAGGAAGCGTATTCGTCGAGTCGTTGCTCATCTTGGAATTTGCTCAATTGTTGCGATATTTGTGCGAAAATAAACAAACCTCCACATAAAACACGCTGAAGAAGAAGATGAGGAGGAGGAGGAGGAAGAAGAAGAAGACGCGAAACGAGCGCTGTTTACTAACGACTTATAAAGACTTGGGCAAGAGGCACAGATAACTTAACTTAAGCTGTATATCCGTATCTCTATCTGTATCTGTATATGTTTTGTTTTTGTTCTTTTCTTGCCTCTTTTGTTTCGGCATCTGTCAGATAAATGCGCTTTATACAATGTATGTGTGTGTGCGTGTGTGTGCGTGTCTACAAATGTCAGCGCTGCTTTGCAAACTGGTTTCAACTTTGCCGAATGCACATTCATTCAATCAGTCAATCAGTCGCTCAATCACTCAATCATTGCGTTGATCAGCCTGGCATTCAACAAGTGCCATCTCGAATCTCGGTCCTAATTCGAAAATCAACTCACACTGTATCAGATCTTTATCGAAAGCGTGCGGCGCCTTTGCTTTATGCGGGCGTTTTGCCGCTAACAATGCCCCCTCGCACCTCTAACCCTGCTCACGCCCCACCAGCAAGGCCCCTGCAAGCGCCCCCACGCTTCCACGTTCGACATGTTTATGTGGTCCTTCGTAATGTCTTGAGAGTTCATATGAAAGTCGTCTTCGTCTTCGTCTTCGTCTTCTTCTTCTCCCCCACTTCTGCGCCCTCCGCCTCCCCGCCCAACGTCTTTTAATGCATTCACAGTTCATTGGCTAGACTTTGTCATCGATAGATGCTGCAGCAGGCAGCAGCCGAAGAACAACTTCAGCTCAAGGGGCCACAGGCGAACAGAGGAACAGGGTAAGGGGTAAGGGCATGGGGAAGGGGGGTTGGAGGGGGGATGGTGGGCTGCTGCACATTCACATGCGTTAATGGCAGCGCTACATTTGCTGTTAGACACATTTGCTGGAGTTCATGGGTGTCAACCACTTGAGCATTGTGGCCCCCAAATGGGGCTCAGCATAACTTCACAGTATTCTACATGCGAATATGTTGGCCATGGTCTAGAGATGGCAGCGTGTCACGAATGATGAGATCAAAGTAATTAACTGAACTGAGGTGGGAATATACAGAGAGAGAGAGAGAGGGGGGGGGGGGGGGAGAGCTGACTAATCTATGAATGAATATATGAATATATGTATATCGAGTTTATTCTTATATCTTAATCATTTCATAAGATCATCATTAGCAGTACCCAAACTGAAGATCAAATATGGATTTTAGAACTAAAATTTAGATATATAGTAGAATCCGGTTATAGCGACACTCAAGGATTATAGCCGACATTCAGAAAAGTTTGTCTGGGGACCAGAATTTTCGTCGCATTAACCGTACGGACGCTATAAGCGGAGTCGTAATAGGTGGATTCTACTAGGAATGGGTTCTTTAACTTCACTTTAAGATAAACGATGAATAAAATGTGTAAACTACTATTGATGTATTCCCTACGTAAGCTACTCAGATCTAATCAAATAAAACATACCTTAGAAGTAAGAATATTTATATATACGGTGTTCAGTTGCACTACTAAAATCACAAAGAGATAACATATGCTTAGATGGTCGTAAGTCCCACTAGGGAGGTGTTCTCTATATGGAGATTCGCAATCTCAAATGTGATTAAGGTCTATGAGGTCAACAATTTCATTTGATTTCCTGTAAGTCTTCATGCAAGTAAATCCCATCTCTAGTTCAGAAAGCTCTCCGCTTTTAGCGACGATATCATCATTATGACAGCTCATTTGACGGCGCACTTAGTGTGCGCACAGCTCCAAATTGAAGACGACGCATGAGTTTTGAATGAATCTCAGCGATGATTCTCGCTTGCCGCTGGCATCTGCGTCTCATGTATCGAGTCTCGTGTCTCAATTTCATGCAATTAAGTTCAATTCGAGCTGGTTGTAGGCCTCGAGTGTGTGTGTGTGTGTGTGTGTGTAGGCCTTGCAGCGCGGCAACTGTGGATCGAGTGGCTCTTGTTGAACGCACGAGTGCAATTGCAGCACCGCCCCCGCACACCACCCTCAGCCAGGCAGCATAGTGCAACGGCATCGATGGCTCGGTTTCGTGTTGCAGCTTTTGAAGTAAACAAACAAAAGGCAAAAGCAGCAGCCGAAGCAGCAGCAGCAGCAGCAGCAGTCGCAGCAACAACCACCGCAGATCGCACCACCAAAGGGCCACTCGATGTGCTCCCAATGTTCCATAAATAGAGCTGCAGCACGTTAAGAATTTCGTATCGTTCGTCTTTCCAAACAATTGATGCACGTTTCAAGTGGCTTCACAGCTTTGCCCAGTGAATAGACCCGCCCCCTGTTCACCTCACCCTGGCACCTGGCTTGCCTGTCTTCCCTAGCCTATGGCCAAGCCTCCAACTGTGCAATTCCGATTCCAATTCCTGCATCCGTTGAGAATCTCATGCGAAATTCTTGATTTGCATTTTCCTAGTTAAAGATTTCTTTGCATCCCAACTAAATTCCATTCCATTCCAACGAATTCCATTCCATTCGTTTCTATTGTGTTTCCTCGGAGTGTTATAAATCCTTTGCACAAATATACCTATATCTCTCTCTATATATATATCTGTTTATATTTATGTATGACTCTGTCTATTTAGCTTTAATTGTTTGTGTTTGTTCATATGTTCTGATAAAACAGACAGCTATTAGCACATCGTATGGTTTCAGTTCCAATGCGTGATTCAACCCATTATTATCTATTACATATAATATCTTTTTTATAGTCAACAGCTTAAGTCAGTCGATAAATTACCAAGGCTATCAAATGTGCGAACATTACTAATTGTTTTTACTTATACAAAACCAGATACCTATTTGTATTATATATGTAAAGGAACATATTTATAAGGTAGGCACAGAGATATCAGATATCAGATATAAACACAATGTCTTTGTAGGAATCAAGTTTAAAGTTCCCATCTGTTATGGTACGCTTTAAAAAAGAAATCAAATTATCAATGATGATTGATAAAGAGCAAATTGGATGAGTTATCGAGAAAGCATATGATAAAATTGTACTGCGTATGGTATATACATTAAGGATTACAAGTCTCTGGCTGTAGTTGACTAACATAAATAATAGATAAACAGATGGTTCGAGCTCCTCAATCTATTGGTAGGTCCAAATCATGGAATCTTGTTTGACACCTTCTATTCCACCCGGCATTTTCTAGTAGTTCGTAGTACTTTTTCAGGCCCCCTATTCAATGGGTTCAGATTATACAAGAACCTTGTTCTACATTTATTTATATATAATTTGATCTCTAATGTATATCATAAATGAAATGAAATTAAATGAAATAAATGAGAACCATAAGAATAATATATCAAAAAAGTCTCATTAGCTGAATAATATCAGAGATAATGAGGATATACTTAAAAAAAAGTTGTTTTTTATTAATATTAGAAAAAAGTGCAAGCTAAGAAACAAAATTAAGAAACCCTATTTAAGAAATCCTCGAAAGAAAAGAAAAATACCATAGCATGACAATATACTTAGTATGAACACATCACATTAAACTAGGTATCTATTGGCATTTAGTGATATCAACCATATTGCTATACATACGAACAGTTAAAATAGTATACTATCTATATAAATCATACATATATTCTGTTTTATCATCTGGCAATTGTCATTTCTGGCGAAAAGCAGTTGACAAAGCTTTGTGTTGATTTACGCTCCAGTTGCGGCAATATTTTGATTCCCTCTATTAATGCTGCCCAGTTACGCCCCCGCCCAGCCCCTTTAACTGATGCAGGCGGGCGGGCCCCTCGCTTAGACAATGCAATGCAAACAACAATAACTAACATGCCAACTGCAACAACAACAACAACAACTGCAACAAGAGCAATTAAGTATTTCTAATGACTTCTCATAGAATAGAAGAGGAAGAAGAGGGAGCGAGCCAGCAATTGCAATTAGAAATATTAATAGGACAGAGGGAGAGCAGTACTAAAACGGCAAAAAAATGGAAATAAAAACAATAAAAAAAATAACACTAATAATTTGCCATGTTTTTCTAATGTTTAGTTTAGTCACGAATTCCAAATGAGAATAAAGAAAACAATAAACAATTTGTGACGTCAGCGCGTGACTAAAGTTAACAAAATACCGAGTGCTATACCTTAGAAATGCGTTTATAGAAAAATTGAAAATATTCTGGTTAAAAATGTTGTTTATCTTATCACGTATCAGGCTAAGATATCCATAGAGCTATGCGTATACCCTGCACACCACTGGGATTGTATACATACATACATAAGTATAAGCATTACAAATTTAACGGTTATTTATATTTATACTGCATACACATACATACGTATTTTAATATTCAAATATACAATTTAAATTTGTCATCATATATAAAGAGTATTTAAACTTCGACTTCTTTAAATATTTAACTGTGATTATTATTATTTTGTATTTTCTTACAACGGCATATCGAATAGCCCTACCCGACCGACGCCCCCTTTAGGGCGACCCCAAAAACAAGCAGCATAAGGAGAGAGAAGAAGAAGACGACAAAATGTCAGCACGAGTGAAGCGAACGCTAACAACATGTCAACTACTGTTAGCTGCGGTCACGTTGCCTCTGCCGCTGCCTCTGCCTCTGCCTAAGCCTAAGCCTAAGCCTCTGCCGCTGCTTCTGACATTGCCATTGGCATTGCGATGGGCCGCAACTGCAGTTGGAGGTTTGTCGGCAAACTGGAAATAGACACGCCCACCAAAAATGGGCAGCGGGAGCAGAAACCGCAGCCACGATCAGCGGCTAGTTAAGGCAGCGACCACAGCCGCAGTCGTAGTCGCAGTTGCAGCGCAGTCGAAGCTGGAGCGAAAGCGGCTGCGACCGCAAAATGTTGTTGTGCCAAAACTGAAGAAAAAAAAACAAAGAAAAAGAAAAAGAAAATCAAAGAAAAGAAAGGAACGAACGAAGGGGACAACAACAAAAGCGCAGATGAACGAACAACTATTTGGACTATGTAATTTGCGAGCTTTTATGGAGAGAACAAGCAGAGAGAGAGAGAGGTAGAGGCAAACGAGCAAAGAAAACAACTAAGTAAAGGGCAGGGAAACAATTAGAGGCAGCAAAGGGGAAGCAAAGGCAGAGATGAAGTGCCATTAAAACTGTGTAATGTGCGAGCTCTATGACCACACGGTTCAATTATTTGAATGCACTGAGAGAAACAGTGGAGCATATCGAAGATCAAGACTAACAATTATGAAAATAATTAATAATCTATTAAGTAAATACACTTGAACTCTAAATCAATATATTGAGAGTCATAGAATTTGAATAAATTTTAGATACAGTAGGCACTCGCTTGATTGAACATGATTAATACAGAAATATGAAGAAAAAAAACGAAAAACATTGCAGATTGCATAAATTATTATTGATATGTATATGTATTTATCATACTATTATAATAATTCCATTTTAGTGCATATTAATGCAACGAAAAAAGCATTCACCGAGGTATTACTGTATATTCAGCTTGCCATACTGGCAAATCTTTCAATAATAAACTATATAGAGAGACTCAGACTCTGCCTCAGTTTCGTTTTTAGACTCTGCCACAGAGTCTGAGTCTTAGGCCTAGAACGAAATGATTCACTGATTCACATTCACTATTTTAAGTGAATCAGAAATTCCCATTTGCAATTTGAAAGGTGATTTTGGAAGCTGGCTTTGTTTAACTGTAGGCGACTCATATTACTAATTAGAAAAGTACTTTGCCAGCTAATGTTTTTCTTTCTTTGCTGAAACTTGTAGGTTAATGACTGCCATTATAGCCAGTGATTGCTGTGACACTTCCAGCAAAGCAGCTTTGATCAGTCATTGAGTGAGTCAATCAATCAGTCATTTCGTATATCAAATGGTATCAGCTACAGATTTATAGCATTTTGTCAAACAACCCTCGCATGCAATTCTACTTACGTTTCGGATAGAGAGGCGGGCGGCTTTTTGCTGGCTCCGCAGCGTTGACATCGGCTGCCGCTGCTGCTCCTAGTCCTGCTGCTCCTCCTCCTCCTGATAGCGACGGCGGCTGCGATTGCGACAGCGACGGCTGTTGTTGCTTCATTGCTGAGCTGCCGCTGCCCAAAACGCCGCCGCCGCTAAAAAGGCGACGCTGCTGTAGAAATGCCGTTTTGTCTGCCGTTTGCTGCTTGTTTGTGTATTATATTTATAACTTTTATTATTATTATTTAACTTATATTTTTTTTTATGGGCAATGAATTATGCGCAAAAACACCGATGCTTCACAATTTACTGAAATAGCTAAATGTTTATTGTTGATTTTTGATGCTTATCAGCGATCGAGATAAACGTATGTATTTAGGTGTATATGGGTGTGTGTGTGTGTGTCAATAGCTCCGTCTGCTAAAATTTGCAATAGATGGGCTTAAGAGTTGCAAGAGCGAGCAAGAGAACATGCATATGTATTTACTTTTAGGGTTTCACACACACTAACACACCAGCACACACGTACATACAGCTGCCCTATATTTACGTCCTGCTGACACCGTTAAATGTGTAATTGAAAGCGAATTGCCTTCAATGACAGAGCAACAGCAACAACACAATTACAGAAACAATAGCAAACTAACGGTGCTTTGGGCAGCTGTTCTTGCTTGCTATCCTCTTTGCGCCGCTTCACCTTGACCTACACGAATTCAATCATAAATGAGCGCAGCCTGCACTATGTATGCAGCACACACACAAACACCAACACTTGAACAAAAACGAAATTAAAATCAAATCATTCGCACATTTGTTGTTTAACAATTTGAAACAAACAAAAAAATAATTTAACTATGTACATATATCCGTTGCACTTGGCTTTCAAATACCTTTCCACTCGAGCAGCAAAAATATAACACAACCGACCCGCGGCTAGTGTAACCGACTATTGACGAACCGAAAATGTGTCGTGCCTATATATACCTCAAGCGCAGCCGGGCACACTGCCTTTACTAAACTCATTTTGGCACTGTTGTTTAAACAGTCGGTTTAACATTTCTGTTAACTTAACCCAGTGCAGTTGCAGCAATAGTATCGTATGAATCATCGCAGCATTTTTAATCGATTACGCACAGCTGTTACTTTGTTTATCTTGGAGAGTTGGCGATTATAACAGAGCAGCAACAAATTCATCGAAAGTGATATCGAGATATTAAGTATGTTGTCGGCAACTTTGAATTACTTGAATATATTAAAAATACGTCTTATTTCATGATATAGTCGCCCGTAATTCAATTAAAATTCTACAGCATGAGTTTTTCTCGATTACAATTGCAGTTTGTTAAGCTAAGTCGCTTGTCAATTACAGCAACGCAAAGCCGGTTTCATACCAATTCGGCATTCATCGCTAAATCCAAACAGATAACAGAACAAATACAACAAACACAACAAAACAGACTTTGTCATTGCAGAAGCCGGAACAAAGTCAGCAAGAGCATCGACACCAACATGCTGAAATACCTGAATCAAAGCGAGGCCATCAATGTGGATCTGGAGCTCTTTAATGAGTACAAGTTCAGTGTGGATCAGCTAATGGAGCTGGCGGGTCTCAGCTGCGCGCACGCCATAGCCAAATGCTTTCCGGCGGAGCGCTTTGGACGTGTGCTCGTCTGCTGTGGCCCGGGCAACAACGGCGGCGATGGGCTGGTGTGCGCCCGCCACCTGGCATTGATGGGCTACTTGCCCGTCCTCTACTACCCGAAGCCAACGCCAAAGCCGCTGTACGAGAATCTCGCTCATCAATGCAAGCGCATGGAGATTGAGTCAATTACTGATTGTCCTAGCGTAGCGCTAGCGGCTGAGTGCTACGACCTGATTGTGGATGCCCTGTTCGGTTTCAGCTTTAAGCCACCTGTGCGCGCCGACTTTGTGCCAGTCGTGGAGCTGCTGCAGCAGACGAAGCTGCCCATTGCCAGGTCTTTGAGCCAGCTAGCACTTAGCCAAATCCTGCCTAATCTCTCTTTTCCCCTATTGTTGCTTTGCACAGCGTGGACATACCCAGCGGCTGGGATGTGGAGGCCGGCAAGCTAAACGAGCGCGACATGGAGCCGACGCTGCTCATCTCATTGACGGCGCCCAAGCTCTGCGCCAAGCATTTCAAGGGCAAGCATCACTTTCTGGGCGGACGCTTCGTGCCGCCCGCCCTGCAGCGCAAGTACGAGCTGAATCTGCCCACGTATCCGGGCAATGAGATGTGCCTGGAGCTGTGAAGAATTAGCGGAATACGCGAACCATAGATTGTTAACTCTTTTGTAACTGATCTGATCTGGAACTAAAGTCTGAGAATGTTGGATTCTTTTAAATTTGTATATTTGATTAATATTATTTTACATACGCATGAGAACATATATACATATATGTATGTGCTTAAAGGATAAGTTCCCGCCCGTTATTTGTAGAGGCGATTGTAGTTCTTGCGTCGACGGTCCTCTTCGAAGTTGTTGTTGCGCGCCCACTCCTTCAGGTTGCCCTTGGAGCGCAGCATGGCCGACTTGGAGTCGACGTCGCGCATGACGAAGGGCGAGAAGCCCGCAATGTAATCGTCATCCAGGGCATTCGTTTTAGTTTTCGCTACACGCGAAGGCATCTGGCGCGGCATGGGCTGATCCTCGAACAGAATGGGATTGCGCGAATGCTTGCCGCCTTGGAAACGTGGCAGACTCTGATTCTTGTACTTGGCGGTCAGCGGGCGCCGCGTATTGATGTGGATCACCTGCTTGCCATTCTCGTCCAGGCTGATGGCGACGCGCTTCAGCGTCTTGTTGCCACAGTTCGGGCAGAAGACCTTGGTCATGATGCTGGTCGTCTTGTAGCAGGCGTAGCAGCGCAGAATGTAGGTGCGCAGCTGCTTGATGATGCGTCCATTGAGCGCAGCCAGCTGCAGATTCAGCTGCTTCAGCACATTCTGCAGCGCATAATCTGTGGTCATGCACGCCACTGGCGGCACAATGTCAGTTTCCACCTTGCCCTCGAGCGCTTTTTTCGCCTTCTTAATGTTCGAGTGCGTGATCCAGCCATCGTCGCCAACGTCATCATCGTCGTTGCCGATGTTGGAGGCATTGTTATTGCTGCTGGGCTGGTCTTCTTCTTCGTCTTCCTCTTGGGGCTCTGCCACCAGAAGATCACACGTTGCCTTCTCCTCGTCCGCCGATGGAGCGCATTTCAGCTTTTCGAACAGCTTGTCTAGCTCCTCCTGCGTCAAATCGTCGCCGTCCTCCTCCTCCTCCTCTCCATCTTCGTTGTCTTCATTTGCTGCCTGTTCGCTCGGTGGAGTCGTTATCTGTTTGCCTTGCAGCTGCGCTTCGATAGCTTCCTTAATGTGATCCACCTTATCGCTGCTTTTATCCAACTGTTTCTCATTGTCATCCTTGTTGGTGGCATCTTCCCCCTCTTCTTCTTCGTCGTCGTCGTCGTCCTCCTCCTCTTCCTCGTCATCTTCGTTTCCCTCGGGCATGTACCAGCCCACCAGCCGTTTGTTGTTGCCGTCCTGCATCTCTTCGGGCTTGTCCTTGGAGGCTATCACCTGTGAGACGACTGGCTCGGTGCGCAGATGATCGGTGCCCAGCGTATCCGCCTCCAGCTCGTATGTGAGTGAAATCACCTTTAAATCAATGCCAGACAAACTGGCATAATCGCCGGTCTTCTTAGCAAATTCGACGCAGTGTTTGACGCTTTCCGGGCGCGGCTCGCGCACCTGCAGATCAAATGGCAGCACGCAGAGGCGGCGTATCTGTCGCTTATTGCGCACCTCGGCCACCACTTCTGGCACGGTGAGCACATTTTCGGCGTATTCCTTAAAAACACAACAAAAAACACATAAAATAATTACTAACATATTCTAATGTGGCACTTACATTCAGTGGCACTGCATTGATAAATGCTGTCGTATCCGCTACGAGATATTTGATTTTCGTGCTAGTTTCACTCATTTTAAGTCGTTCATAAATAGCTCGTTCAGCCAACACTGCGAGGAAAAACAAATTTTACAATTGCACGTGTTATTCCCATGCATACGGCAGATTAAGAGGTTACTCGTTAGTGGAGCACGTACTGTTATGATTTGGGAAGCTATGTCACAAATTTAATTTCTTAGACCAAACAGTTCATTTTTAGGCCAAAACAATTTATATATCTAATTAAGGTTATATTTATAAAGTATATATGATTGACATTCAAATTTATGTTCGTTTTTCCTGAATAAATAATAATTATGTACGCCAAACTGTTTAGTTACGTCACAACATTTCTGTAACTGTTACTTGCAATGTAACCTATAAAAAACTACGATACTATGATTCAGAACCATGTCACAAAGTTATCGAGTGCGATTGCTTTAACATATCGATATAATATCAACATACATGGCAACGCTCATCTCTAGTTTTCAAGCCAAAAATGGCGAAGTGCGTGCTCTTTTTTGTTGTTCGGTTTTGGGTTTCTTGTCAATTTTGAAGACCGCACAAAATTATATAAAACGTTCTAAAGTAATTATAAAAGTAGGTAAAACAATATTCAGCACACAACCATTTGTGTAGCTTTTTACCTAAAATCATTCGTGCGTGAGTTGCAGGGAATTAAAATTTGAAGTATCGCTAATGTGGAATCAGTGGCCAGTCGCTGCGGTGCCAGCTGCGCCAATAGCTGCACCGCCGCCTCAACCTGCCATACCACCTCCACTGCCAGATGCGCCGCCGCCGCCCCCACCATCAGACTCCGCAACTCCTGCCGCAGCTGCTGCCGGATCTTACATGCCCGCGAGCGGAGCTCAAGCTGCTACGAATCCGTATGAGCAGTATACGTCCGCGCAATATGCGGCAATGACGCCGGAACAGCAGTACGCTCTGCAGCAGCACTGGCAGCAGTGGCAGACCTACCAACAGGAGTACGCCAAGTGGCATGCCCAGTATGGAGAGCAGGTGAATTGTGTTCATTTTATATGTATTCTAACGTTTAAACACGATTCTATTTGTGAAACAGTATAAACGGGAAATGGCTGCTGCAGCAGCTGTCAGCGCAGTGCCTACGCCTGCACCGGTTGCAGCGCCCATTGGTCCAGTCGCTGCACCAGTGCCCTCGGCTGTGCCAGTTTATCAGGCAGCTCCCATCGGTCCACAGTTGCCCATCCAGCAGCCCGTACAGTCATACTATGCACAGCCGCAAATGCAGCCAGTGGCGCCACAAATGCCACCGCCGTCCCATTCGCAGACGCAGATGCCTGGCAAGATAATGGCCCAGCCTCAGATGTATAATCAGCCGCCACCGCCGCCGCCGCAGGCCTACCAGCAGCAGCAGCAGCAGCAGCCGCCGATGCACCAACAACAACAACCACCGCCAAATCATTGGCAACAACAACCGCCGCCGCCGGCTCGATTCAATCAAATGCCGCCGGTAGGCTACAATCAGCCGCCCACTTCTGGGGAATCCAACATGTTTCCCAATCTACAGCAGCCACCGCCTTCGTACATGCAGCCGCCTCCGTCTGCGGCACCGTCGTCGGCCAATCAAATGGATGGCAATTGGTCAAAGGGCAAGGGCAGTGGAAACATGAGTGAAGCAGAGCCACGCCAGCGCTGGGATGGGCCACCACCAGATGTGGGATCGCCGCAACAGCAGGGCGCAGCGCGAAATAATCGCTGGCAAGGCAAAGAACCAAGCAACAACAACAATAACAGCAACAACAACAATAATAACAACAACAACCAAAGCCCCAATAAGCCAGGTCAATTCGGCAACCGACGCAACTGGCAGCAGAATTCTGGTAACAACAACAACAACAACAACATGAATCGGAACAATCCGTTTAGCAGTGCTCCACCAGGGCATTTTGGGCCAGACGATGGGGGTAAAGACTCTAGTGGATCTGGGCCTTCGAACTCTGGTAATTTTGGTGTGTCGAACAGCAATTACGGCGGAAACTTTGGCAATAATGGACCAGGCGGTCCGCCTAACTTTGGCAATAACAACAACAATAATAATCGTCGCAGCGGTCGATGGGAGCCCAATCGGTCAAATCAGAGCGGCGGCAACTTTGGGCATCAGAACAATAGCAACAATAGCTTCAATGACGACGGCTTCAATCGCAACTTCAATCAGCAGCAGGGCATGCAGCAGCAGCAGCAGCGTGCACCGGACTTGGACGAGGCCAGCTTCGATCGGCTGTTCAATCAGTGGGAGAAGCAGTTCGAGGAGTGGAAGCGTGCCAATGCCAATCATCCGGATCGTGATGAGTATCGGCGCTATGAGGAGGAGTTTGAGAAGCAGCGACGTCGGATCGCCGAGCGTCGTGAGCAGATGCGACGCCGACGTCAGGCGCAGAATCCCAACCAACAAGGCCCACCACCTGGGCCCCAATTTCATCAGCAGCAACAGCAGGAGGCCGATGGCCACTACGATGGGGAGCAATACGAGCGAACGCAGCAGACAAATGCTAATCCGAAACCGGGCGTGAAGCAGGAAAACGACATGGAGTCGCAGCAAGAGACGGCCAACGGTAGAAATCCAGATGAGTCGCATTACTATTCACCGCAATCGGAAGCGGATGGAAAGGCGATGCCGGTGGGCTCGCGCGCTAGCAAGGAGCCTATCCAAAAGACGCCGCAGGACGAGGATGCAGCGTCGACAACAACTACAACAACAACACAGCCAAATAAAGCTCATCCCCTGGGCAAGCGTAAGAATAACGTTGACGGCGGCAACACCACGACACCGGCCAAGCAGCCCAAACAGGGCAAACAGGAGAATATTTTGATCATTTCACTGGACGACGATGATGACGAGGCTGAGGCACAGAGCTCGACGGACAAGGGAGCAGACGCAGGTGGCGATACGCCCATGAAGAACATATTCAAGAAGAACGATGGCATACCGGGACTAGATTTCATTGCCGACGGAACTGCTGCGCCGCCGCCACCGCCCACTGAAGCAGGAAAGTCGAAGGGCACGGATAACAATAAGAAGATACCATCGCTGTTCGATGTGGTCATCGATAAGCCGCGGACATCGCCTACCGCGCGCACTGCCAGCGATGCGGAGAAGACGGAACAGCCAGGGTCTGTCGGCGAACCTCTGCCGGAAAATGTTAGCCATGTGCTCAAGGATCCCGAGTTTATGAACAACTTGTCGCAGGCCCTTGCTCAGGCGCAGGGGCGTGAGCGTGACCAGCAGCAGGATCAGGAGCAGGGACAGAAGAAGTCAGGCGAGAGCAACGAAAGTGCCAGCAACAACAAGGCCAACAACAACAACCACAACAATGCCGACAGTGACGGACGCGGCCTGAGCTTTGCCGAGTGGCAGCGGAAGAAGAATAACCACAAAGGTGGCTCGCAGGACGGACAGTCGTACGGCATGCCGGATAATGGCAATCGTGATAGTTTCGGACCTGGTTCAGGTCCCGGTCAGGGTCCGGGCCATGGTCCGGGTCCTGATCAAAGATTTGGACCTAATAATGGGCCGCCGTTTGGGCCTGCCGGTACGCAGGTGATGGGACCGAACTTCGTTGACTTTAATGGACCGAATGGACCGAATGGGCCCAATGGACCCAATGGTCCCAACTTTGGAGGGCCTAACTTTGGTGGCCGTCAGGGACCCGGACCCGGACCCGGACCCGGACCCGGACCCGGACCCGGACCCGGACCGGGACCATTCGGTGGCTGCCCTGGACCCAATGGGCCATTTGGACGTAATTTTGGTCCGAACGGACCAAACAATCCCAATTTCAATGGACCTGGCCCGAATTTCGGTCCCAATTTCCGTGGCAATGGACCCGGCAACGGTCCCGGCCCGGGTCCATTCCGTGGACCGAATTTCTGTGGCCCGAACGGACCCGGTCCAAACTTTGGCGGTCCCGGACCATTCGGCGGACCAAACTCACCCGCAAACTTCGATCGAAACTTTGGCCCACCAGGACCCAATCATCCGAATTTCAATGGACCCCACAACAACAACAACAACAAAAACAACTTCAACGAAAATCCATTCAGACGCAATAGTGGAGGGCCAGCGCCCAACTTTGATGATGGACCCGGCTTCGGTCCACGTGGCAAGCAGCATCAAAAGAACTTTGGACAGCAGCGCAACTTTGGCAATGGAGGAAACAACAACAACGACAACAAGCCTTGGTCTGACGGGTATGTATCATTAAGTTGTATTTAACTATATATGTCTCTCTCTCTCTCTCTCTCTCTCATTCACCAACCACCCAGACTCTCGCTCTCGCTCTTTATCGCGTGTCTTTCTTATCTGTATGTATAGAGTAAAGTTGGGGGGATTAAGCAGAATTTCTATAAACATTCCGTCTGAGTATGAAGAGTATTATAATAGCAGAACATTTGTCCTCATTTTGTCTGTCTTACTAAGCCCGAACTGATTAAGATTTTTATTTCAATACAGTTAACAATTCCGAGGGAATCGGGAGGAATTCGGGAAAACTTGATCTCCTTTATTGGACAATTTCCGTTAGACCTTAGGCTTAATGCATTATATACTATATTTTAATCTCGATCTCCAAGTCAGCTACCTTTCCTATATTTATTGATGATATGCTATTATGTCTTAAGAGTTAAGATTGGTGTAGTTTCAGTATGATTGCTGAATACTTTTATGCTTCCTTACATAGATTGTCTTAAGACAAGAAACCACAGGCGGGGTTTACTATACTAGCTATGTTCTTATCCGATCGATATTGAATTGATTTTCATAGATCTTGATTTATTTTGATTTATTTCTTAATTTTGAGAGATGGGGCTCTACATACAACTCAATTCAAAAAATATAATAATTACTATTCTGATGCTATGAAACCACAAACAAATTGACATTGAATGAATGAAAACCAACTATATACTATATGACTCCAATCCCAACTCAAACTCTATCTAAATTATCAAAATCGAATATAAAACTTGAAATTGTTTATCTTACATCTTAATAATCTATAACAAAGTCTCCATATTAACGGAGAGTTCTAGGCTTGCAAAACAACTCATAAATCTGATTGCCTAAAATTGAACTTGAATGATTCGAAAAAGCTTTTAAATGCCATGAGAACCTTGCGAATATTTGTGTTCAATTTAGGAATGTTTTTCCAATGTCCCACAGTTAGTTAAGCAGAAGTCTCAATGAGAATGCCTCAATTACAAGATAAGAAAATCTCTCGTTAGAAAGAACCACCCGATAGTTGTCAAAATTGTCCCGCCGCCGTCCATTATAAATCTGTTCTCTTATACGTTTTCTATGTTTGTAGCTTAAATGTGCAGGCATTTTGTTGATCTCGTCGTTAATGCTGGAATTTCGATTCCTTACCCGTTTTCTCTTTTTCTCTTCTACTTTTATGCACCCAAATATATATATGTATATATATATATGTATAAAAACGAAAAACAACAACATAAAAACTAAAATAAAACTCACACAATAAATGTATATCTATATTTATTACGAAACTCAATTGACATTGCTATGCATTTCACTTGATCCATGCTCAATGCATATATGTATGTATATGTATATATATATATATATAAATCCATTTATATATGTATATATATGTATATGTATTATAGCAATCGGTCGTTTCGTGGTAGGGGTAACAACTCCAACAGGAGCAATAGGAGCATGCAGCAGCAGCAACGCGGACCCAGGTCAAGCTAGATACGCGCCCTTCTTCTCGATTCTCCAAGCGCATATCGAAAATAAAATAACACAACTGAATAAATCAATGTTAACAACAAGTCAATATCTCTCTATCTCTGTCTCTATCTCTCTCTCTCTCTCTCTCCGCCAGTTATTTTTATATACTTTACTATTTATGTACATCATTAACTGCTAAAATCTCTTAACTAATTTTTAAGATCTCCAAAATTTTGATTATTTTATTTGTTGTCAAAAGAAATCATGAAATTGAATTGAATATTTTTGGGAATATAAATTGAAGTGTTCACTTCATCGAGGTGTATTGCTTATCCTCAGTTATCTGAAGCCACAAAATCGCAGTTTGATTTCTAGAAATTTCCCATCTATTTAGCATAATTAATAGTTATTTACATACACATAATAAACTTATATAAATATGGAACAGAAATCCCTAAAGTTACACAGAGATATATAAAAAAAATATATTAACAAAGAATACATTGAATTAATAAAGTGATTTTAAATATTATATAAAATGCTGGCTTGCATTTTCATATGTCAAGAAGGGTTTATCTAATGGATAGAACTTTAGTAATATTTATTTAAAATTTACTTTTAGAATTCGTCCGAAACTTTCAATAGAATTTCCTATGCAGTCCGATTTCAAGTGGTCTTGATATTAACCACAGAAAGGCAATCAACTTTGACTGAAAATTTATCTAAATATAAATTTACTTTATTGAATTAATTACTTTACAAGAATCACCCATATAGTCGTAATATTGAACAACTTGAGCCAAGATTTCTGTCAATTCTCTTCAAATCTTGATCAGCTTCTCCTTAGCTGCTTTATCTATCTAAATGGAAACATAGCGTTATGCTTTTGTGAGTATCCTTAGTTCCGGTAGCTAGATAAAGCTTCTGGGGTCTGGGAAGTTTCGTGTCCGATTAGTAAGGGAAATTAGTTTTCAATGGCATAGTTATCATGATCTTAAGAACTTATACAAATAGCTCATAAATCTTTTAAGCGATCGCTAGATGTTTTGTACCTCGCCCTATTATATTAGTTAAGTCACTGCCCCCCCACCGAAAGGCTTGTTAAATGCTAAATGCTTTCTGAACTTCCCAAAGCTGTATGCTGTCTCTCACCCCCATGTAATATCTATCTATTGACCAAAGCCGATGCTATCTTAGTTATGTAAGCACTATTAAACACTGAATACTCGAAGAGTTGCCCGAATCTATGCAAATTTTGTGCTGATCCCAATAAATCAACAACTACTATTATTTAACACTGAACTTCGGCAACAGTCGAAGATCCCTTAAAGTCCCTTAAATTATTTTGATCTGATTTGTATACTATGATATGATGGGTCCTTCAGTTGTCCGATGACGAATTCTCACTTCGTAGTCTGTCATATTCCTATATATTATTGATATTCTGGTCTGTTTGCCAAATCCGTTGTGATGTCCTCCGTCTGTGCTTAAGAAACCTGAACCCGATTAACTCATCTTTAAGAGCCTTTTGATTATTACGTAAGTTTGGTCTGTCTACTTCGGCATAGCCGAATATGATGTTTATCTACCTAAACTATATTCTCATCATCAGGATGAATGAATGCATATATAGATTGACTTCGGCTGTCGCCGATGGTATATGTCTGTCTCTCAGAGTTCATTTATCCTGTTCACTGTACGCACAACAGGAACTCAGAGTCTCTCACCTTCCCCCTGCCCCCTGCTCTGCCTCTGCCTCTTGTCTCTTGATCTGTTATGTAAATATCTTGAAGCTACAATTGCTTGCCCCATGACAATAGCAATATATTTGTAAAAGTTTAAGTGTTTCTTTCTGGTTTAAAATTATGTATAAAAAAAAAAACTAAACAAAAAACACAAAAAAAAAAAAAAAACCAAATGAAAACCCAACAAATAAACAAATGTAAAATGGAACAAAAACTGAAAAAAAAAAAACACAAACAAACATAAACAAATAACAAATAATTGATACAAAAAAACTGTTAAACAAACCAAACCTCGACCCTGCGTCACGCAACGTTGCAGCGCGGAGCAAACCGAAGACGAGATGCGAGCCGGCGGCAGCGAGTCCGTCTATCGTCCGATGCAAGTGTTTGACTATCAGAACAGCAGCAACACCGCCGCCAAGGTCATCGACTATGGCCACATGTCGGCCGAGGGGGCTGCCAGTCGGATGGCTGCCGTTGAGCCAGGATCAGGATCAGGACCGGGAAAGGGAAAGGGAAAGGCTCCGGGAACGGGACCAGGATCGGGTCCGGGCCAAGCTCTGCCGGACTTTAGGCCGGGTGTTACCTTTGACTATGGACATGCCTCGGTAGCTGGGCCACCTAATGCTAGGCCGCTCAATCGGAATGTTAACCAGAAGACTGTCAACAACAACAACAGCAGCAGCAACAGCAAGAAGAAAAACAAAAGGAAAAATAAGAATCGTCAGCGTGCAATGCAACAGCAGCAACAACAACAACAACAAGTTTCGAACTCATTCTTGATGCCCGACACTGAGGTAGGTATCAAAGGTGGCTAATACCGCTGCAAGCTATCCACAATGGGCGTATATAATGTCATGTCGTTCTGTATATATCCATTAGTTGAATGGCCAGCAGCTGGCCGTTGGCAAGCCCGATGACCTCGAGGACATATCCGATGGCGAGGAGTAAGTTTCAATTCAATCTATGTAAGCATCCATTTTGCTAATGCCGCACATTTATTGCAGTAATCTAACGGATCTAATGCACGCGGAATCGCCACCACCGCCACCGCCGCCAATGCGCATCAGGCCGCCCATTGAAGGGCCAATGCCACCGAAAGCTTTCCCAGCTAATCCACAGCGTCGCATGCTGAGCGAACCACCCACCGCTCTGTTCCCATCGACAGCAGCGGCCAATCAACACATACCGCAGCCAACGATAGATACCAGTTTGCTGGAGATGAATATATCAACGCATGAGCATCGCAATACCTTATCCATTGACGAGGTGCTGCTGCCACCGGGACGTCTGATGCGGCCGAAGCGCATATGCATCATATTG
Organism: Drosophila aldrichi; assembly: GCA_035045965.1. NCBI lineage: Eukaryota > Metazoa > Arthropoda > Insecta > Diptera > Drosophilidae > Drosophila > Drosophila aldrichi. The sequence goes on from JAWNOM010000484.1 coordinate 5,009,036, forward strand.
CGTGGTCCGCCGGGCTGTGGCAAGTCGTATGTGGCGCGACTGATCAAGGAGAAGGAGCTGGAAATGGGCGGCAACAGTCCTCGCATACTCAGCATCGATGACTACTTCATAGTCGAGAACGACTACGAGGTGAAGTGCCCCAAGTCTGGCAAAAAGGTGAGCGCGGATGGCCGCATAAGGTCTCTCTGCATATTGTATTCATGGTCGCTCCATTTTGCAGATACCGAAGAAGGAGCTGCTCTACGAGTATGATGAGGCCATGGAGGAGACGTATATGCAATATTTGATCAAATCGTTCAAGAAGACGCTCAGCGACAATCTCTATGACTTTGTTATTGTGGATTGCAACAATCATTTGTTGCGTACACTCAACGAGTTCTATTGCAGCGCTAAAGAGTCGAATTTCGTGGTACGCAGCTCAAACACTGTCTCTCCCTCCCTCCTTCTCTCTCTGCCACTGTCTCTGTCTTGCTCTATTCCACTCTCACTCTACCTGTCTCGCTCAAACCGATGCTGATGGCTCTCCTTTTACCCACAGCCCTACATTGTGGACATGCACTGCGATGTGGAGACGTGCCTGGGACGCAACAGCCATCAGCGTAGCGAGCACGACATACGTGCTGTGCTGGACAATTGGTGCCCTACGCCGTTGCAGTACCTTAAGCTGGATGTCTCGTCGCTGCTGGAGAACGTTGTTGAGATGGAAGATGTTGAGAACATGGCAACGGTAACTATGATGCTGTAATGCAATCTACGGACCAGCACAGCTCACCAGCCAGCCAACAGCAAATGCGTGTGTGTGCGTGAGTGTGTGTGTGTGTGTGTGAGTGTGTGTGTGAGTGAGTGTGTGGCACTATCGTCGGTGTACAACACTGGCAGTCTACAATAGTAAATAGTACATAATACTTGTATTTACATTTATATATCTATCTATATCTATATCTACATCTATATCTATATATATATAGTTGAATTATATATATACGAACAGTCTGTAGTGTAAGCAGGAGTATAACTTAGTTGCCTACAATGGCCAATGGCCACGATGGCTCTTTAGGCTAAGATTCTCTTGAACTCGTTTATATATGACTGTGTATGGCATATGTATATATTGCATACATGCGTACATAAATGCTGTAGCTGTATATTGTTAATATATACATACATACATATGCACGACCATGCAAGTGCAAAACTGTAAATCTGATCAATACAAATAGAGAATTGCGTTGTTGTAGCAAATTCTTGATCAACTTATCTCACGAATTATTTTGAAATTACGTAACTAAGTAAATGGTATTTGGTGCGCTGGTCAAGCAAACATGTTGTTGATTTATTGTGGCTTGTTCATTGCAGGATGATAATGCCAATAGTGCGGAGCCAGCAACCGAGGAGGGTGGCAGCGATTCCCAAGCCGCAGCCGCTGTCGCTGCCCCCGATGAGGACAGCAATAATAGCGCTGATGCGGCCAACGATGTAAGTGTCTAAAGCATCAACCACATCATGGTTAATTGCTCCCACTGTGGGCATAAGCTCTCTGGCTCTTGTGCTATGCCACTATCTCTCTCTCTCTCTCTCTCTCTCTCTCTCTCTCTGTCTGTCTGTCTCTTTCTTTGTGTGTGTGGCTAATCCAAAAATATCTCTATATATGTTCTTTCATTGTACGATTGTCTTGGCTTGTGTGTTGGTTGTGTAAAGTGCGGCTTTCTGAAAAGCAAGTGGGAAAATGATACCACGGAGGAAAATCTGGGTAAGTGCTGTCAAGCTTAAAGCCATTCTCCTTTCTTGTATGCCTAATGTCCGTCCCTCAACTTCAGCCCGTCTCGATGGTACGAAGCGCCTCATGAACAAGCGCAAAGCCGCTAGCATGGCCGACTATTTGCAGCTGGATGACTGGGAGCCGCCCACAAGCAGCTCGAATGGCAAGAAACGCGTAAGTGCCAAATGGCATCTATTTATACAGTATTTGCGTAAAGCTCACATATCAATGTTCTAGGTACGCTGGGCGGACATTGAGGAGAGGCGAGCCCAGCAAAAAATGCGCGCGATTGGCTTTGTGGTGGGCCAAACCGATTGGAAGCGCATGATGGATCCCAATGCCGGAAATCGTGCACTCAACAAAACCAAGTACATTGAACGCGTGCACAAAAGGCGCTAATCAGGATGGATACAAATGGCATCGGATATGCCATGCGACCTCATTAAAACTTGTTTTTTTATTTTTTTTTTTTATTTGTAAATGTTGTTATTAATGGCTGATCGTAGGCTAGTTAGTTAGTTGCTCGCATGCATCGCGTGTTCCAGCGAACAAAGAGAACAAACCAACCAACAATGCAATCAATCATCTACCATTTCCAATACGAATTGTGCTCAATTTCCAGAACATCATGCATGCATGACAAGTGTGTATTCCATAATTACTAATAATATGCTCTAGGCAGTTATCAATGATGTCAAACACTTTAACCTATGTGCATTTACAGTCGCCACATAACTCAAATTATTTATATAATGACATTTTATCTATTGTTTGTGTATTTTTATTTTATTTTATTTTTGTTGAGTTATGCTCTTTAAAATAAACATGCATTCAAACAGTTCAAACAGAAACTTATTAGTAATAAAATAAATTTAGCATAAATATATAATCTAGTATAAATATATAATGTAGTCTAAATATATATTATTGTGTACAGAGTTAAGCGAATTCTATGTGTATATTAGCAAAGTTTTAACATTAGATTTTAAGCAATGTAAAGTCTTATGTATTACTGAATATATATATATTAATTATTAGCATATAACTAGATGAATTACTCTGAATTACTGACACATATTGAAATTAAAGTGCAACTTAAAAACAAACAAATTTTAATGTTATATTTAAGACTTTTTTTTATACCTTGAACCCATTGAAAATATGAAATCAGGGTATAATGGTTTTGTTGAAATGTATGTAACAGGCAGAAGAAGGCGTGTCAGACCCCACAAAGTATATATTCTTATTCTTTCTTCTTCTTTTAAGTATATTCTCTAAGTATTTCCTCTTTCTTCTAAGTAATTCCTCTACGTAGTTCCGCTTCGTCTTTAATGCTTAGCTAATCGATCACACACTGTACTTCACTTTATTACGACTGAAGACTGACTGAAGAAATGCTGCAGCTGCTGCCCTTTATATAGGGCCACTTTTACTCAAGCACTGTCTCTCTCAAGTGTTGAGCCCGACGCTAGGTAGAGCTCGCTGCAGTCGAGCTTCAAGTGAGCAATTGGAACGCTCTCTGCTGCTGTGAGCATTCTAGCTTCGTTTTACCTAAATACAAATACCAAATGAGACCTGCTGCATACATGTAGACAACTTTAATGATCTTCTGTATTCGTTCAGGAGATTTCCTAGTCGAGCGGACTCGACTAGAGCTTTCATACTTGTTTTGTCATTATAAAGTTCTTTTTAAATTGAAAGTGCTGCAATCGATCTTAAGAGTAAATTCTTGAAGTAATAATTATAAATGAACGATATGCGTATATTCATATTTATGTAAACATATAGCAACTGTGCTTTGAGTGTAGGTTATCTCTTGGCCGTTAGCTTTTCTGTTTGCGTAAGTCTTGACATTTCTATTTGGCTGATTGAACTTGCCAAATACGTCAGGAATTGGCAATTTGAGCTATTACTCACGACCCAAGGCTAAGAAGTTGCGCAACTTTCTAGCATGGATCGAGCACGCGATGTTCGCAAATTTCGAAACGATAACAGCAACAAGAACAACAACAATAACAGCAGCTGTAACAGCAGCAGCAGCAGCAACTGTGTCGTAGCTATCGCCACCCTTCAACACCCATACACACACACACACACACAAGTGTTGCGTCGCTAGCGGCATGCGCGTGAGTGTCAAAAAAGGAGTACGGGCCAAAAGGACAAACGCACACTAACACCAACACCAACACCAGCACACAAATCACATTTCGAATTCGCATTCGCATTCGCGTTCGCATTTTGGCGATGTGTCTGTGTCTTCGGCGAAGCTGAAGTCGTGAGTCAGCCGAGGGCAGGCAGAGCCAGCCGTTCAGTCGAGGAACGTAACTCGAACGTAACGGACGCTCGGGCTGCGCAGCCCCACAGCAAAAACGAGCAACGGAGCAAAATAGCAACAACTGAAACAGCATTAATAATAATAAAAAAAAAAAACAACAACAATAAATAGTGTGTGCAGCAAGTTGAAAGAGAGCGTGTGTGTGAGAGAGAGAAAGTGCGAGATAGAAAGGACATATTGAAAGGCTAAAAAGAAACAAACTAGTTCTTCCTCTTGTTTTGCTATTTTTTTGTTGTGTTTGTTTTTTATTTTTTATTGTTAGCCTGTCATTTGTTTAATTAATTGAATGAACGTGTGTGTGTGTGTGTGTGTGTTGTTTGCTGAATTTTGAATTCGCCCAGAGGCAAAGTGGAAGTTACGTCAAAAGGAGCCAACGGCCAACAACAGCCTAGTGCCAACAGCAACAACTACAGCTGTAGCAACAGCAACAGCAACAGCAACAGCAACAATAACAATAACAAGCGACGCGCCAAACTGTTTTTGGCCGCCTTTGGCGCGTCGTCCTTTGCCCATTGTTGTCACGAGTTACCGTTTGTTGTTATTATGTAGCTGTAGTTGTTGCTGTTGTTGTTTGATATTACCTATTTGCTGATTTTTTTTTTTTGTTTTGTTTTAGCCGGCATCGGCAACGTCAGCGGCTACGTGGCTCGTGCTTATATAAAGTGTAATATGGAAGCATGTCTTCCACATCCAGCTCCGTGCTAGCGCTGTCATCGTTCAATTTATTATTTTTCACCCAAGGTAAGGCAAATGGACTACAATACGCATAGCTTGCCTGCCAGCTTTATATAATCTGCAAAATAGAAAAAAATATAAAAGAAATTGTCTTCGGACAGACCGAAGCCTTGACGAGGCACATGACTCGTGAACTGAAATGATCAAGTGATGATTTTTTAATGTATATAACATCTCTAAAATGTATTATACATGTATTTTAGTTTAGATAAGCTTATTTGAAATTCTTTTACTCTTACTTTCTATCTACTCCTCATCTTTAATAATCAAAGAACTCGATCGTATTTAAGTAGATCTCGAGTGGAAAGGGGCTTATCAACATGTGATTGGTTGCTGATCTATAATATATTGTGGATAATATATTTATTTTACTCGCTACTGTTTCTATCTATTGTTCATCTCTATATGATCATAGAGATCTTGCCTATGATAGTGATAGCTAATGAGTATGGTTAACCTAGCACTCTTTAATAATTTGTGGTTCCTGATCTATAATATAAATAACATATATATATTTCTTACATTTCTTTTACACTCTATTATTCTTGTACTCTTTCTACATATTCTTCATATGATCGCAATTCGATATCATTTGATCGGTCAATGATACGAATTGTCTAGCCAGTGATAATGCCTATGATAGTGATACGTATGTATGAACAGCTTAGCGACGCATGCAGTTGTGGTTGCTGATCTATAATATAGATTATAGCAGATGTATTCATAGATCCACCTAAATGTACCCACCCATCTATAATACCCCTGGGTAAGTGCATTGTCGCGCAATAATAGCACACAATGGCCCCTGTTTGCGAATCGATCAAATATTCCATCTAAATATAAACGTCGCAATTGTTGCTCATACGCCGTGTGGTACGTCACGGTGCCTGCGTCCGCAACTAGCTATCAAGCGTTTCCATAATTAATAAATCAGCTTTAAGTTTTGGCCACAAAAGCCCAGCAACGCAACGTGACCCAGTTTGGCTTCGCATTTGCCGGGGGCAATTAACGTGGCCCATGTGAATCAATCCCCAACAATCTGCCCTGGCCCTGGGGGAGTTGCTAAGCTGGGACAGAGCCAAAGGCTCACTGCATGCTGTATCATTAATTTTAAGGTTGCAGCTGGCTGAGTTTCGCTGATGATGTGCATTAAGCTCGGTGGTGATCAAGTATACGACGTGTAATACCAGGGTAGACTGAAAGCAAATGAAATGGGTTAAGGGCAAAGCCATGTAGAACTAGGTGAAATTTCTTTATATTTATATATACTTTAATATGTATATTTTATTATTATTTGATTGATTTAGTTAATAAAAAATGTGCTTCATCTTATCCAGCCATGCTCTTGAGTGGCATAGGGTATTCTTGTAGTCGAGCAGCATATTTATTTGACTATATTTACTATTTGGGCCAAGCAGATAAACCAATTCCGTTTGTTTGATTTATTGCATTTTCGTATCAAGGAACGGTTGTCCAGTCGTTGAGCAGCTTTCGAATTGAGCTCAATGCGAACTAATTGAAATTTATAAAATAGAGCCGAACGGCCCAGTAGTTAGGTTTAAGTTGATTTTGGCTTTATATTAGCCTACCGCAAAAGTTAAAAAATATATGTATGTATAATTCAGTAAATCTCAAATTCTTCTTAGGAGTAAAGTTTCAAGGTCAGTCTTCTTCGCCCCATTCAGTCATGGTTGAGGTATTTTGTAGTCGAGCAACAAATTTACTATTTTAGTCAATTGTCTGCTTAATTATGTTTGCCCATTTGATTTTTTACATTTTTATGCTTATTCAGGGAATTGAAATTCATCCGTAGCTAGTCAAAACTTTGAATTTGGTTAGGGTATTTTGTAGCCGAGCAGACTATTTACTTCCACATAATATGATTCATGGCATTTCAATTTTATTTATTTCCTTTTAAAGTCTGGGTATCTGTTAGTCAAGCAAAGCTCGACTTGAGCCGAATGAAAACTTTTGCAAATGAAACAACTAAAATTTATCAAATATATATTCACATATATGATATGTAATAAGTATAAGACTTAATTCAATCTCTTAATTCTACGTAGTCCAACTTTTAATTTTGTTAGGGTATCTTGTAGCTGAGCAGATAATCTTATTTACTTCTGCATAATATTTCAGCTGAAGCACTTTTGATTTATTTATTATTTTTCCTATTTTCTTGAATTTTTTTTGTAGAAAGGCCGGGTATCTGGCAGTCGGGCAGCTCTCGCAACGAGTCGAATGCAATCTGTAGCAAATGAAGCAACTGAAAGTTATAAAATATATATTGATTTTTGTTGTCGCTCCTTGAGTTGCGTCAACGAACTAGTCGCTTGTTTTTGCAAAAGTCTAGTTTATGGGGCGGCTTTGGCGTTTTATGATGGGGAGTTCACAGCGAGAGAGAAGGAGAGAGAGAGTGAGAGAGAGCTCGACCATGTGCGTATTATCGTATTATTTTTACAGTTAGTTGCTTTCCGTTTGCCATTTAGCTTGTCGTTTAACGGCAATTTAATGGCCTTATTGTTCTGTTGTTGCGCAATGAATCTCGGTTGACTAAGTCGAAGTCCAGCTAAATAAACCATGCAATGCAGTGCAAAGGTTGCCCCACCGTGCCTCCTCCCGTCACGAATCCTCCCCTTGCCGTAGTCCTTTGCCCGCAGCCCATTTGTTTTACTCCCGGCCAACTCGATTTGCATGCAAATTGCGTATAAATCCTTGAGTCGTTGTTGCTTAGGTCCTGGCTTCAAAGCGTGGGCGTTGCATGCACTCACGATGCACGACTCACGAGAGCACGACAAATCATTGGCAATAGCTGCCACAAAACGCGGCACGAACTTGCATTTCTTTCTGCTCGATTTTTTGTTTTTTTTTTTTGTTTTTGTTTTTTATCTCTTCTCTTTTTGTTTTTGGCTATCGTCCGGCTCGTGGTCATCTAATGGCCGAAGCGTTTACTTTTAATTAAAAAGTTCTTTTCGGCCAGCCAAGAGTGAATTAATGAGAAATGGCAGCGCGCACACGCTGAGTGCTAACAATTCAATTTCGCCAGCGCTTTCAATGTTGATATTTGTCCTGAAACTTTTGGCAGATGCTGCCGCCATCCACACTTAATTAGTGCGCGCACACGACCTGGCCGACATTCCTTAGCCCGGCCAAAATGATAGCAGGCCCTGCTCGGCCGTGCTCGGCACCGCACCACAGCTCATATTGTACGAGTGGGCCAGCCGAGTGAAAGGAAAATAGCAAATTTTTAATGATATTGAGTTTGCCTTTCCTGCTCTTATCATCTCATCTCTGGGCTCTGTGAAGCCAGTGCAGACAAGCGCCTCCAGGCAAAAACTCTCGAGCTCGCCTTGGTCTAGGTCCATAGGCTTGAGTAAGCCATATATAGTCCTTGCTCCTCTAAGGGCTTTACTTCATGTGCCCAATGCACAACTAGAAGACTGGCTTAGAGATATTCAATTGATTTCTGGAAATGCTGATACTTTTACTAATTCTTTTGTTCAATCTAATCTGTGCAGTAGTATTCCTACTACTATTTCTTCTACTATTTATACTACTATTTATACTACTATTTCTACTTGTACTTTTACTTATAATACTCGACTTACTACTATTCCTGCAGCTAATCTTTCTTCTTCTGCTTCATCTCCTGCTATTTCTGACCTCATTTAGTTATACTCCTCTGTCTATTGGTATTTCTGCTACCACTTTTCTTTTTACTACTCCATTCACTACTATTTCTGCTACCAATTTCACTTATACTCCTTACCTCTACTACTATTTTTGTTACTACTTTTTCTCCGTCCTATATTATTTGTACCAATCCATCTATTACCACACCTACTGCTAAATCGACTGCCACATCTACTACCACATCTACTACCACATCTACTGCCGCATCTACTACCATATCTAATACTTCATCTACTACCATATCTAATACTTCATCTACTACCATATTCACTACCACATCTACTACCACATCTACTACCACATCTGCTACCACATCTACTGCCGCATCTTCTACCATATTCAGTACCACATCTACGACTAGATCTACTACCACATCTACTACCACATCTACTACCACATCTACTACCACGTCTACTACCACATCTACTACCACATCTAAGACTAGATCTGCTACCACATCTATTGCCGCATCTACTACCATATCTACTACCACATCTACTTCTTTTACTTCTGCTTTTACTTCTATAAACTACCACAATAATTACTACTTCTACTACTCCATCTACTACCACATCCACTATTTTTTCTACTACGCCATTTGCTACTATTTCTGCTAATTATTTTATCTTTTCTACTCCACTCCTACCACATTTGTGATACTTCTTTAGCTTCTACTAATCTATCTAATACCAAATCTTCAATTCCATATACTACTATCAATGCTGCTACTTTAACTTCTACTTCTACTACTACTTTGACTTTCCCTTCTGCTATTATTACTTGCACTACTATTTCTACGACTATTTCTAGTTCCCCTCTTCTTACAACCCATTCTACAACTACCTTAACAACTTTTAGACCTCTACCTCCCACATATGCTACCGTATATATTTTTGTTGTACTCCTTCCTCTCTCTTTCGATAGGGCTTCTGAGTCTACTACTTTTTGGGCACAGCATACGTTTCGGACTCAACGCTCGTAACGTATTGTCGCTGGGAGCGCCTTAAGGCGTTTGCATATTTAAGGCAGGCTTCGTTTCAATGGGAATTCGTGATTCGCCGCTTCACGTGTCACGTGTTGCTTGTGACAGGCGTTGGCTCTTCTGCTCCAGCGATGCATGTGCTCGCCATGCATTATGCATGCAAGGACGTCGCCATTTCAATGGCAGCCGACAGCAGTCAAAATATAAAACAATAAGTAGACAAACAGAGCGAGCGACCTGGGTCTCAGATCCTGCATTAAGGTGCAGCCCAAAAGCCATTGTGTGGCTGACTAATTGTTCGGTTGCCACGCCTACGAGTGGTTGCGGTGGCTGTGGTGGCTGTGGTGGTTGCGGTGGTTGCAAGTGGTTGCACGCCTGTCGTTTCTGCTTAGTTAGCTGCCGATGGCTTTCGGTGGCTGTACACGGTGTTCTGACGTGTTTGTTGATGTTTTCCACGAACAGGGTTTATTTTTAGTTGCAAAGTGCAATTAGGGCTTAAAGCTGCCAGCTACCAGCTACCAGCTGCTGCGACAATGGCCAACAGCAACTAGCTGCGGCTGGCAACAATACGCTTTGGCTACTTCCCCAACTCAATGCCAAGCGCTAAAGGTTACGTGTCAAATATCATTCATTCTTTGTTCTATACATAAACACAAGCCAAAGACGCCCACACACACACGCACACACTCACACACAGAGAGAGAACTGGCATGTGTGTGAATTTGATTTTGCATTGATTTTCCTATCGATGGCATTGAGTGGACGCAAGGCTAAGAATTCGACAGCTGATGCCGCTGATGCAAAGGCCTGCCCGGAATTTATTTAATCAAATATAGCTGCACATTCCGCATTTACAGGGTAAACGTAGTTCAAGCCAAGCTAAAGAATGGATAAAATGCTGAATGATATGCATTAATATGCATGAATACCCTGTAAATACATATTGTTAGTGAAAGACTCGACAGAGACTGATACTGCTATAGAAATAAGTTTACACCCCCTGAGTAATATACTCGAATTACAGGATATACATACGATAGTTTTAGCCAACTGACAAAAGCTGTTTTGCATGCTCTTTCGCTACAAAATTACGCATACGCACCGTATTTTGTCTATAGAGGCCCAAGCGGCCCATGAATTACAGGGTATGCTTATCTTTAGTTCAAGAAATACTCTGCTTCGACACACGTTTCTTATGCGCCCACAATCGAGCTATATACTTCATAAGTGAGTGCATGAATTATAGGGTATATATTTTTGTGTAAAATAAAAAATTGTGCAGCGATCAAGCAAATACTACAAAATTACGCATACGACATGTGTAACAAGAATCGTATGGCATGCCATATACCCCATAATGTATGCATTGTTTATAGGATATACATATCTAAACCAACAGAAGAAAGGAAGAAAAAAAAACATTTGGCACCAACCAACTAGCTCGTATTACACTCTGTTTACTTCAATTAAAGTAAATGTGATATTATTACGCATACGCCCCATGCGCAATTCCCATAATCATGTGGCCACATTTATTTGTATGGTGATTAGTGTGTGTGCTCACATATTTTTAAACAAAATATACACGCATTGCCTATTATGTGAAGTGTACAGCAGCAAATGCTGTAACTAGGAAATTACACATACGCCCCATGTGCGACGGCCCGAATCATTTGGCTAGTTAACTTTTGCGGCGACAGCAGAATTAAGTATTTAATTACAATTGACATTTGTTCTCGCCACCTCTTGCTCTCTCTCTTGCTCTCTCTTGCTTTCTTTTCAACTGCAGACAGGAGCTGCCAACGCTGTTTTAGTATTTTTGGCATTTTGTGTCGTATTCACGTTGCCGCCAGCGACCTGCGACTGCAAATAATTATGAATTTTAATTAATTCTGGCACACTGCTACTTAGTTGACTTGCAAGAGAGAGAGAGAGAGAGAGAGAGAGAGGGGCAGAGAGAGAGGCAAAGTGTTGTGCTCTGAGTGGGCGTCATTGTCTGCCAACAGCAACAAATCTCAGCCATCGGCCATCTGCCAAATTGCCTCATTGACCTCAACTCGGTTGATTTCTCGAGTCCGGGCGGTTACACTTGCAAATGGCCCCCAGCTGCTGGCAGCTGGAAAACAATTCTAAACATTCTTTCAAATGCAAGAGAGTCCCGCTTGGCTGCCTCCCCTCGCATCTACTTTCTCCTGTTTGGCTTGTTTGCTCAGCGCATTTTGCACAAGATTAAAAGCTCTTTTTTCTATTCCAATCATAATAATAATAATAATAATATTAATAACAATATTTGTTTATTGTATTTTGCTGCTGCAGCGGGAAATGTTAGTTGTGTGCATTTGTATACCCTGCAGTGCGATGGCGAGCTATTGGGGTATATTGCTGGGAGCCGAATATTATCATATTATTAGAAATTGGCATTATATGGTACGAGCCCAAACCACTATTAATTCGAACAGCATGTTTTTTTCACAGTGCGCAATGTTTAACACACTATTCTGTCAATACTACTAAAGATAACACATACCAATGCGTTTCGTCTTAAAGAGAATTTTATTCTCTTCACGATGAAAAAAAAATTGTTGCTCTATTTCCAACAGCAACAAAAATATGAGTAATTTACTAAAACGCTTGGCTTATGAGATAAGAAAAAATTGACCACTATTAATTCGAACGCTGCGTAAGCTTACCTTTATCTCAAAATAAAAGCGAAAAAAACAACCAATGAAACAGAATAACTATCTAATTATAGTCTGCGAATAATATCGCAATACAGTGGCAAAAATTTTAAAATTGCTGCAGATGCAACGATGCAACCACGATGGTACGTGGTAAGCCTATTTGCAACGAAATCAGAGTTTTGCTTAGAGGTTATTTTAAATCTTAAAGAGATCACTAAGCAATTAAATTAGTCTAAATCGTTTATGCGTGGGGTGATACAAAATTAAAAAAAAAATAATTTGGGAATATTGACGTGAACATTGCGAATAGAGGCCGAACATCAGCAATAACACCCCGCGACAAAAGACAACTAGCCAAAATTGTTAAGGCTGATCGTCGCCAATCTTTAAGAAATTTGGCTTCTAAGTGGTCGCAGGAAATTTCCAAAGCTGTCAAGCAAAAAAGGACACGATTGCATTTTAAAAATATTGGATATGGTTTTTATAAAGTATGTTTTGTTATTACCTATGCATCGTACCGAATAACTTATCTTACTCGTGGGCCAAGGAAACACCTTTGCTTACGCTTCCTCAAAAAAGAAACGCTTGCAATGGGCTCGGGAAAGGATGTCTTGGACTCAAAGGCAATGGGATACCATCACACTTAGCGATGAAGCAAAATTTGATGTTAGTGTCGTTGATACGAGAAAACGTGTCATTCGTAAGAGTGCAGAAACATACCCTCAATACTGCCTCAAAGAGTAAAGTTTCCTGCGAGCACTATGGTATGGGGATGTATGTGTGCCAAAGGATAAGGAAAGCTTCATTTCATTGAAAGGACGGTTAATGCTGAAAAATACATTCATATTTTAAAATGTAATTTGCGGACATCAACACCAGAACCAAAACTTTTCAGCAGGGCAGAGCATCATGTGCACAGCCAAACGCACCAAAAATGGCTGGAATCAAGTGGAGGTTTTAGATTGGCCATTAATTAGCCTAGACTAAGCCCAACTGAGAATATTTGGTGGTATTAGCCACCATCATTAAAGAGCAAGCTTCGAAATGAAGCAAAAATGAACTTTTCTGATTTGAAAATCGAATTGCAAGAGATGTGGGACTCAATTTCTCAAGAGCATTGCAAAAATTTTTTTAAATCAATTCTAAAATGAGTTAAATGCGTAATGCAGGCCATGAGCGACGTAACACAATTTAAATATTAATTAAATTATTGTTTTAAGTATGATAGAAAATCACATTAGGCAGCGTTCGAATTAATAGTGGTCAATTTTTTCTTATCTCATAAGCCAAGCGTTTTAGTAAATTACTCATATTTTTGTTGCTGTTGGAAATAGAGCAACAATTTTTTTTTTCATCGTGAAGAGAATAAAATTCTCTTTAAGACGAAACGCATTGGTATGTGTTATCTTTAGTAGTATTGACAGAATAGTGTGTTAAACATTGCGCACTGTGAAAAAAACATGCTGTTCGAATTAATAGTGGTTTGGGCTCGTAGATATTCTTTCGTTTTCTTTGTCTCCTCATCTCATCTCTCTTTCTTTCTCTCTCTGTATCTTTTCCCATTCCCATCCATTCTATCTCCAGAGAGCGAGAGAGAGTTACAGAAATATATAGAATATCTCAGGTAGACAGAGAGTGAGAGAGAAAGAAACAGAGACAGTGATAATCGTATTTCAGCTTTACCCATTGCTTAACTACTTCTACAGGGTATCTGGCAATCTAAGTTTAGCTAAAACTTTCGCAAATACAGTGAAAACCGAGATGGAATGCAATTGAAAACGAGTCGAAGCCAAGCTACGAAAAATGTTTGTCAATTGGTTAACAACATTGTGGCCACCAACGGCAACTGGACTCTGAGCTCAAAAGCCGTTGAAAAGGAAAGGAAGCAGAAAAAGAAAAAAAAAGAAAAAAAGGAAAATTGCATTTGAATCGACCGGAACGTGGCTGTGCGGCATTTCCACTGAAGCCCAAAAGAGCCGAAATGAAAATCGCCAACAGAAGCAAAAAGTAGGGGGAAAAAATATATATATGTGTATGGCAAGTGCGAGTGCAGTGGGGCGTATTCGGTTGCGTAACACTGGCTGTAGTTGGCGTGGCGGTTGCGTTAGGGGTGCTCCCTATTCCTTTGATACATGAATAAACCCGCCCGCTTGATTTATTAAAATTCATTTATTATTATTTTATATTTAATTTTAAGAGCGTTGTAACAAATATGCTCCTTTGAACTCTGTGAATGGGTAAGCAGAAATTATTTCGTTTGTGCTTTCACTCGATGGGCAACGCGCAGAGCAGAAAGCGAGCAGCTTAAGAGTTATATATATACCCTAGACATATTGTTGAGCGGATATAGCTAGTGTGCTGGATTATATGTGGGCTAGTGTATGGATAGTGTAATATGTAGTCAAGTGTATTAAGGATACGGTTATATGCAGTCTAGTGTATTGATAAGTGTATTGGGATATTTTAATATGTAGTCTAGTGTATTGCTTGGTGTATTGAGAATATTGTATATATGTATATGTATTCTAGTTTAAAGTAACCCCAATTCATCCGACTCCCCAGTAGGAATCTTTGCTGTTGTTATAGATAGTCAGATTAGATGGGAAATATATTGAATGGATTCATTATAGAGCAAATGGCTATATTCCAATCTAGCACCGAGTTTCTCATGAGCTACACAGAGATCCATAGAGGTCTTCCCTATGGAATCAGAAAGCTGAAACGACTATAGCCCTATAAATGTTGTCATTACTGATATACACTAGTTTCCTGCTGAATCCCAGCATGCAATGAATGCACTTCCTATAATTTGACAGTCTAAGCTTATTACAATTTACAGGGTATGCAGTGAGCAGAGCACTTTAATAGAACTTTTGGGCTATACTTGAATATGCTAAATGCCAAATTGCAACATTTTCATCCACTTGGTAATCCATCCGAATGAATGCTGATGCATTTCCTTTCAATTTGTGCTTAAATTTTCAGTTTTCTTTTTCCACACTAGCTTCAAGTCTGGCTTAATTAGCAGCGCCTACAATGTATGCAAATTCCTGTAGAATATCGTGCTGGCCATGCAACGGCATATATTAAGCTGAATCGATAGACTATATATAGCGTGCAGGTGGATAGGGAGAGGGTCGCAGCTGAAAGCCGATGAGAGTTGCTTGAATTTTTGATTTAACAAAAAAGAAAACATAAACTCTATTAAATTTCATTGCATATTCTCAGTCGCTGCAACATACTGCCTTATGTAATGTGTGTGTGTGGGCATAACTGTATGTGTGTGTATGTGTGTGTGCGTGTTATGGCCTTTTGTTTTTACCAACTGCAGTGTGACTCTACTTGCCCTTATCTGGCGTTAAGCTCGATATTCCCACACTCTGACCCCATGCCACAAGGACTCCCTCTGTGTGCATGTGTGTGTGTGTGTGTGTGAGTGTGTGCGTACATATGTGCTTTTGGTATGACTCTCTGTCTCCCGTTTGCCCCATTTCAGCAGAGAGCATATCAAACATTTCAAAAGTTGTTATTACTGTTCGGGTGGGCCAGTTCGCATTTGCTGGCGCTTCATCAACATGATGAGCGCATTCCGAGCCGGCTGCTCTCATGATGGACGGCATGACAGACAGCATGACGGACTGTGTGACAGGCGGACACAAGTTTCAATCACATTCAAGGCAGCAGCAGAGGAGTTGCTTGATATACCAAAACTAGATTGAAAACTTGATTCATAAAATGAAATTTTAACAAATTATACAGAGAAGAAAGAAAGACGCTAGTGAATAGCTATTTCTCCAAGTGTAGTCATTGAAAACTTTTGAGTTACACAACAAATTAATAGAAAAAACTTTGTCAAAAGAGGAAAATGTTCAATGCCAAAATGAAGATTTATAGATAGCAGAACGACTCGAGTGCATAGTTATTTCTCTAAGTGTAGTCATCTTGTTGATATAGCATTAAATGTTCAAGTACTGAGAGCATGTTCAGTGCTTGGTTAAATGACGCATGCTGATGCCCCTTCTGCTGCCTCTTCCTCCTCCTCCTCTTCCTCCTCCTGCTGCTGCTGCTGCTGTGCTTCTTTTTGGACGTCGTGTTTTTGTCTGCTTGCTTTTGGTTCTTTTACCTCTGCTTTGGCAACGATAAAGCTACACACACACACAAACACATACATGCATATATCTACACCTACACAGCAACATTTGTCAATTGCTTTCAATGCCCAGGGACACAAAACTGGGAACGTGACTGAAATGTACTCGAAATGATGAGCAGAAACTTAGCTGACAATTGAAGTTGACTCAACCCGCAGCGCATTAAAGTCATGTTCTGGCTCAGCTAAATGCAAATGCCGACATTCGCATAATTACTGTAACTTGAACGTGTATCAAGCGAAGCTCTGAGGGTTATTAAGGACTCGGTTAGGAGATGCTCCAAAGGTCAGTCCGACTCGAAGCGCAGCATCGAAGCTTGAAGTTCAATTCGATGTGCCAAGAGATTTTGGTAGCAATTTAAGGCTAGATGGTTGATATTGGAAATATATAGAGAGTTGATCGGGCTGGCCATAAAGTAGAGATGCTTCATGCTTCCTTCATTCACTGTGCCCTTTCCTTGAGTAAATCGACTCACGGTTAGTCGATTTTTGATTTGTATTCTGCGTTTTATTATTTTACAAGTATTACAAACCGAATCGACATTTGCCGCCACCTGCAAAAGTTAAAGCGCTTTCCAATAGCTTGGGTTACGTTTGCCCCACCCATTCCTATCTCCAGGTGCATTGAATTTAGAGACTTGAACATTTACAATCTTGTGTATAACAGCAGCAGGTTCAGCCAACATATTTAGACGCATTTGAGTACGTGACAAAACAGAAAAAAGCAAATGACAATTGAAAACTTGTTCTTCTCCATATATATGACTTTAAAAATATGGGGCTGGCGTCGATTAGGAGCAATCTGGATCAGCATTCTCACATTCATCACATTCATGACCAATCAGGATTATATGATCCAATGGACCCATGCCAGTCCATCCAGTAACTTCCTGTGGCTGTAATGGTGTTTCGACAAACGCTTGTAGATTATTTTCACTCATAATGCGATAAATCTGATTATTTTATGCTGCACAGTCATGCAAAAGTGGATAGCATCAGTTTGTGTGCCATATAGGTGGATGAAGTGCTCATTGAGAACGAGCTCAGTAGATCCCTAAGACTTGACTTCTATTTCTATAAGTAACCTTAGAGCTTGTTAAGCACTAAAAGTGACAATGATATTAAGTAAGTGAGTGTGAACGATGATATGAAAGTGGAATATTTGGTGATAATCATATAAATAGTGTGACTGATGCCTAAATGTTCTTCTCTGTCATATCATCGCTCACACTCACTTACTTAATATCATTGTGAATTTTACTCTGCTGTGACTAGAGAGAGATCGATATATCGATATTCGATATATGCGTCTCACATATCCACCCAGAGATCTCTTGGTATACCATGCACAATCCAAACATCTATGCTTGCCTAGCATACTATTTGCTGTATATATATTTGATATAGACTATGTGCCATGCAGCAGCAACATCTCACTATTATCGACCTTTGCAATTCAAATGGGCTTCTCATGAAGCTCTCACTGTCGCACGCTGAGCGAGTATTAGGCAGTCGCTAGCGTCCGTTTCAAGCTTCAATCATCGCTCGTCTGTGCACTTTCAGCCGGATTACCATTTTAAGCATGGCTCGCACCATAATCGGCTTACATCGGGCTATTAAGCGCATCAAATGGTTGGGAAGTCCCCAAATGGCAGCGCCGCGCAGTAGGCAACAGTTTTTTTTTTGCCGCTGCTGCTGTTGTTGCTCTTACTTATTCATGTTCTTGCCTCAATATGTCATATGAGCTGTCAGTTTTTGGGGTACATATCTCCCTATATGTAGATATGTGTATATGCAGCTGGCCTTTATCAATTTCAGAACTGACAGTTGTCATGCAAAATTCATGTGATATGCCTTTTGAATAGCATGGCTAGCTATGCGACATGTATGTCAGCCGGGAACAGCATTTACTCGTTTCGCTATTGATATATGCATGGATAAAATAATGTTATCTTTTATGAATTGTTGTTTCTACTATTCCATTGAAAATGGGCAGCCATGGGGTATGAGCTCTTATGTGAAAGCAGGAATGATCAGATAAATATAGCCATGGTCATCTGTTCAATACTCCGCCCATTCGATTGTCCGTACGTCCGTCTCTCTGACTGTTCATATAACTGCTTGAGATTTGTTACGAAGCATATTTTTGATCAAATTTTTATTGTTCGACCCTTTTTGCTGTTATCGATAATAATCGATATACATTTTCCTTAGCAGTAGAGGCATGTATTTATAGAATATAGACACATATGTTTGTTCGTATTACCATCTGAAATTCTGATAGAGTAAGTTCATGTAGAATGATAGTTATTCAGCCGTAAGGTTTCCATGGTAAAGCCCTTAAGCGCAGTAAACAGCGCGTGTGCTGATGTGTGTGTGTGTGTGTGTAAGAGAGTCTGTAAGTGTGTGTGTGTGAGCGTTTGTGTTTGTGCTCTGACTGAATCAGTTCTTCAGGCTAATTCTTAGTTGAATACTTGAATAGGAAGAGCAGCTTCAGCTTAGTTTTTCCCCTCTGAAAGGAATGCTTGGAGTAGGAAGCTCTTTCAGCTCTTTAAGGTATATCCTTGTCGAATACTTCCGTCCATAGCTCTCTGACCTGTACCTTTAATTTTTTCGGGCGCAGTTCCCAAAGGAAAAATGATATATTGACTTGGTGCCTTTCATTTGCATTTACATTTTCATTTTCATTCTCGTTCTCATTTGTATTTTTATTTTCATTTTTATTTCCTTCTTCATTTATTCACGTTAAAGTTGTTTGCTCACCTTTTTGGCTAATTCCCGTGTGCACAAAGCCATAAGCTGTAAGGCTCTTTTGCATACGAAATGAAATTTCAGCTTTGTATCTCAAGTCGAGTCAATTTTGACTCAGAGATTGATTAAAGATGAGTAGAGAAAAGAGCTTTGTTTCTTGGAGCTGATTTATGCTTCATAAGCTCTGAGTATTTGTTAGATATATTTTAATTATGAATGAATCTGTCATACATACATAATTAATGAATATTTATAATATGGCAGAAGTAACTCAAGTTGGTCTTTGCCTAGCTCAGCTCAGCTCCGCTCAGTTCCTCTGCTGTTGGGTAAGGCCAATGAATTGCAGAAAGATGACCAGCGAATCGATGATGAAGAACAACATCTGTTAAGGAAAAGCCAAAGAAAATAAACTATCCAGCAAATTGATTGCGCTTGAGCGTACCCCACTCAGAGTCTTGAGATTCAGATGGTAAATGCCACAGACTTCGAATTGCACCGAGTTTTGCATGATCTGCAGCGCAAAGTCTTCCGTTTGCTTGCGTGCGATTGAGGCGCGTGCTTCAATCCCATTTCCGGCTCCGGCTCCGCTTTCGCTTCCGTCCGATGGCTGCCGCCGCCAAGCGCCATTAATCAGCACCAGCAGCTGCTGTGACTGGTAAAGGGATTATTTGGAACTATTTTTAGCCATAGGCTGGATAGGTCGATGGACTTACGCGCTTTGCACAGCTGTCGCAGACGGCGCACAGTGTCCAGATCTTGATGATGGTGGGCAGAACCACGTAGACGGTCTGCCAGAGCAGCAGCCAGCTAATGTTAATGGTGGTCAGCCGCCACAGGATGATGTAGGCGTAGCAGACGACAATGAAGTCGCCCATGCAGAGCATGTTCATCAGCAGCACCGACAGCCCATAAATGCGGGAGAGCTGGCGCATCAGGCGCAAAATGTGAGCATAGCTGGTGCGTAGCTCGAGGCTGCAGCGGTGTCCGTGGAGCAGCTGCTGCTGCAGTGAGAGCAGCTTGATGTCCAGCCTCACCACCATCAGCGACATCTGCAGGTAGCGCGCTCGCACCGCCTGCGTCGTGTACAATTCACGCAGGCTGGGCAGCAGCTGCTGGCCCTTGAGCGCCTGGAAGAGGGCCCTGGTTGTCGCACAGGCGACGATGAAGCACTCGAGAGCCACATGCAGCCGCAGATTGAAGCCCGTGGACATCGACCCACCTACAGACGGTAGCTGAGCCAGGAGTCGGCGCTCCCGATTGCGCAGTAGCAACGCCTGCTGCACCATCAGCATGTGGGCCAGCAGATAGGCGAGGTTCATGGCATCGATGATCTTGGCGTAGGTGCCGAAGTGCTTCTGGCTATGATCGTGCACCTCACTCAGCTCCCAGCTGTGGGTAAAGTAGCGCCACACCTGCCGCAACATATCGCCCAGCACCAGGGCCAGGTAGCTGCTCAGCAGCCACTGCGCCGCCGGCTTCTGGGCGCTGCAGGTGAGCGCCAGCAGCCGGAAGTAGCCGGACGAAAAACGCTCCGTACGTCTGTCCATAATCTACTCAACTGAACTCTGCATTTAGACGCGGTGGCGCGACATAATTAATGAGCATTACGCCAATCGTGCCAATTAATCCAAGTGGCTAATGCAGACTGTGGAGAGGATAGATGTGTACGACAAATGTTCGATAGCCATTAAGAAATTTTTAAATTTTCTACTTTACTCTGTGAATCTTTCTAATAATCTGAATTGAAGTGTACCTCTGTGGAGAGGATAGATGTGTACGACAAATGTTCGATAGCCATTAAGAAATTTTTAAATTTTCTACTTTACTCTGTGAATCTTTCTAATAATCTGAATTGAAGTGTACCTCTACCTCTACCTCTACCTCTACCTCTACCTCTACCTCTACCTCTACCTCTACCTCTACCTCTACCTCTACCTCTATCTCTACCTCTACCTCTACCTCTACCTCTACCTCTACCTCTACGTCCACCTCTACCTCTACCGCTACTTCTATATTAATAAGGAACTCTACCTTTACCCCTACCTCTATCTATCTAGGTCTCAGTCCCTTTAGTTAAACATAAATTAAGTTCTATTTCATATTTTTGTTTTCTATATCTATCTATCTTTCTTTATCTTCTTCTTCTTCTTCTTTATTTTTAAATTTTCTACTTTACTCTGTGAATCTTTCTAATAATCTGAATTGAAGTGTACCTCTACCTCTACCTCTACCTCTACCTCTACCTCTACCTCTACCTCTACCTCTACCTCTACCTCTACCTCTACCTCTACCTCTACCTCTACCTCTATCTCTACCTCTACCTCTACCTCTACCTCTACCTCTACCTCTACCTCTACCTCTACCTCTACCTCTACGTCCACCTCTACCTCTACCGCTACTTCTATATTAATAAGGAACTCTACCTTTACCCCTACCTCTATCTATCTAGGTCTCAGTCCCTTTAGTTAAACATAAATTAAGTTATATTTCATATTTTTGTTTTCTATATCCATCTATCTTTCTTTTGCTTGCAGTGCTAACGGTGCTCAGTATCACCATCAAGTACAACGAATATGCGACAGACAAGGGCGGCAACATTAGCATACCCTGCATAGCACAGGGCAACATTATGTGGGTCAAGGAGCACGGCAGCAATAGCACCATTATACAGGTAATAATAGATCTAAGTGAATAGAGCTTTATCTGATTATGAACTATTGCCAAACAATGCATGTGTGTGAATGTCCCTTCTCTTCCAAAGACGGGTCGTATATTGGTGTTGCGCAATGTGAGCACCTCGGACAGTGGGATTTATGTCTGCTTTGCAACGGTGCCCCTCACAACAACAACAACAACAGTGAGACCAACAACGACAGCGACAGCAGCAGAAGCAGAAGTAACTACCTCAGCGCCACAGCAAGAGCAGGAGCTGGAGCAGGAGCGGGAACAGGAGCCGGAGCAGAAGGTGGAGCCAACACAGCCAGTCGAGGTAGAGGAGGAGCAGGAGTACCGGGCTTACCAACGCAGCAAACTAACTGTGCGCACCACGCCCGGCCCGGTGACCCAGCTGTACTTCAAGGCCTCCACCATATTGGGCTTTCTCATTTGGCGCTTCAACAAGACCCAGTCCGGTGGGTATCCAGTGCGCAGCTTTACGGCTGAGTATCGCAACATCTCGTACCGTCAGCCGCCCTACAATGCCAGCTTCGAGCACGCGTGGAGTCGCATGGATCCCATCAACATAGCGCCCAATGTGGTGAGTAGCGCCCATTTCACAAGAATCATTTCCGCTACATAATCACTTCCTTCGAGTGACAGCGCCAAATGGAGGTCTATCGGCTGGCGCCCAACACCACCTACGAGTTTCGGATATGGGCCAACAATGAGCTGGGCAGCGGCACGGTGGTCACTACCAATGTGACAACATTGCCCGAGACCAAGGAGGAGGGTAAGCGGCCACTTAGACTAGCTGACTGCCTGTCCCACAGCCAACACCAAATAAAAATACTAACTAACTAAACTACTAGCTAAACGACTAACTAACTATAAATGCTAATCATAAGAATTGAATCTTAAACAAAGTCTTAGTTCTAGCTAGATAAACATTCGATAGTTATCTTGCTGTCGTGCCTATCTAGTATCTATCTGTAGAAATTGCTGTTATTTGGTGTCAACTGTACGCGGCACAGGATCTACATACATGTATACATATATATATATATATATATCCTGTGCGGCGTTATTCTAGTAGTAATTAACTATTGTCTTTATAACTTGATTTCTCTATAATTTCACACACTCCTACACACATACCTACCTACATACATATATGTATCTACAGAGATATAGAGATGATTTTATTTACAGTACTCGTATTTTAAGTAATTCGTAATTCTGGTAATTTTGTCGTTTGTCATCATCTCTCTTTTTTCTTATCTATCTCAATTATATATATATATACGTACGTGCTCGAGGACCGTGCAGATCTCATACGCCTTATTAAACCCGACTTAGATAATTTCGATCCGCGCATTTGGATAGTCGCCGTCAGCATAGTGCTCGGAACACTTGTGATATTAGCCATCGGACTCTGTATTGTGCTCTCTAAGGAGTGCTATCAGGCAACGCAAATGGGTACAGCCAATTCGCCAACAACAGTAGCAAATAACTGAAACTAATTGAGATATATATCTGTATATATATATGTCACGATATGCATATATATACATATATATATTTGTATATGCTGTACATACACGATTTATGATTTGGCTAATGTTGTTGTTATTGTTGCTCGTAATTTAACAAACAAACAAACAAACAAAGCAAACAAAATGCAAACAGCAATTGCTGCTGATTCGAAAACGCAACTCGCTGCTTATCATTGTCATTAGCATTGTCATTGTCATTGCCATTGCCATTGCCAGTATTGTATATTAACCTGATTCCCAAATGCTTTTTAATGGACTTCATGCACTACATAAAATATATAAAAAATATATAAAATTCCAAATGCATATATAGTGCTTGGACTCCATTAGCGTGCTTCTTCTTCTTTCGTTTTTTTTTATTTATTTATTTGTTGTTTTGTTTTCTGTTTCATCTGCCTTTTTCATTGGTTTCATACATAAGCTATGCATATTTGTGTTTGTTGTCGTTGTTGTTGTTGTTGGTGTTCGATTTCGCATTGTTTTTGGTGTTTGATTTATGCTTATTAAATATATATGTATGTATATATATGTATATACATATATACATATATATATATTTCTAGTAGCTATTCTTAATAACTATCATTAGCTGCAAAGCCATAAAATGCTTATACATATATATATACATAAATATTTATACATATGTATATGTATATATTCATAGAAATTGCAGTCTAGCTTTAAGCAAATAATTATATTTAGCTGCAAACGACAAAAAGTATTGCAAGCAAAATCTAAATTCAATTAAACTAAATTGATATTCAATTCAATTAAATTTCTAATGAGATTTCAAGTGAAACGTAATCAATTTCATGCGAAAACAATTCAGAATGTTGCAGTCGGGCACCATCGACTGCATAATACTCGTTCGCAGCTCAATCATATTGCAATTTTGTAGCTTGAGCTTAAAAGAGGCTTAAGATATGGTATTATATTTCGATTTTCCGATATGGTAAAGCAATGCCGAATGTTGAATGATATATTAAGATGAATGATATTAAGTTCTTAACTGTAGAAGCTACAGAAGCTACTACTACTACGTTTATATATATAAATACTATATGTATATTTGTAGCCTTCAGTTGTCCATAAGAGTATATATTCCTCATTTCAATCCCAAAATAGTTTAAAGTATAACAAATTGTTTTAAGTCCAAGAACTTGATTTATCTGCCAAGAATATGAACTTCAAAGCAGGTGCCAAATTTTAATATACTAGCTCAATTTAAATCTTTTTAAAATCGGAACTTTCCAACACCTTCCATAATAGTGTTTACTTTAGACCAACTACAGTATTATCATATTTGCTATCATTAGGCAAGATTAGAGTATAGAGGAGTATATTATTTGAATTACAAGTTGATGCTTGAATAGCAGAGAAAGAGTTTGCTTTCATATGAACGGATGGACGGATTAGTGGATAGTAGAGCGATGGACGACTTATAGAGGGACGGATAGGCAAATAGACAGACGGATGGACAGACAGACGAACGGAAGTGAGAACGGACTAGTGGATAGTAAGTAAAACGAGCGGATGAGCCACTAGCAGACAGAAGTATAGAGGGGCAGATGGACAGCCGGATGGGCAGGATACGGATAATTAGACATACAGACGGACGGATAGATAACCGGATAGACAGACAGACAGACGGAACAGTGGCGAACGAGCGGATAGTTAGTAGAAGGACGAACGACTGACAAGCAACGCACAAAGCTAATAGACTCTTCTGTGTGCGTGAACGAGTATAAATGCCCAAAAATGACTAGCAGCAATGAGCTGAAATTTTAACTATAAAAAAAATTTATATAGTTAGTTCTCAATCAAAATAATAATAACTAATGCCGTCTCTACGCAAGACCTCAATATATTAGCGACCAAAGTTTTTTAGCCACATCTGTGATAGACAACGAGCACAATCTCAATTCGCACCTAAGAACCATAAGTAGAGCTCTAGAAATATATGCACTGAACAAGTAGGAACATAGATGCAAACATTCCAGATAATAATACTAAAAAAAACGAAGCTTTAAGCCGTGACCAAGAGTGAAATGAAAATAGAAAAGCAAAGAATATGAAACAAAGTACCTATCTATATATTGTATATGATATGATATGATATGTAATATGGGCAACTTGGCAGCGTGTGATACGTTCGGTGATATATGATTTATGCTTTCCTGCCTTCCTCTGCTGTCACTTTGCTATTGAATTTCCATTTCGATTTCGATTTTCAATTTCCATTTTCAATTTAAAAACCAATTTAAATGTGTAATAAACAAATTAAGCAAATGTTAGTTTAACTATATATATTGATGTTGTAAACTATATACACACACCCATACATATATATATGTTTATATATATGTATATTCACATATACATAAGTAGCATTAATATTCCATTTATGTGCTTTGTGTTGTGGCACGCCAATTAAATGTTTGAATCCTTATATTTATAAAGAAAGTCAAATACATTTATCGGAACATTCTCTAGAGTCTTGAATTGTTACCTCTTTTAATTTCAGTTAATGTGCTTATTGTTAGACATACATATATGTCGCATATATAGACACACACTCACACACACACACACACAGACATACACACGAACGCTTGGCTTGAGTTGAATTTACATTAAAAATATGCAGGCACATATTACGTATACGCAGCGCTTAGTCGCTTTTTGGCTTAACAGCTGAACTCGTATATTAACATAGAATATACACCATTACTTATATGCATACACCCCCCCCCACTCATATATATGTTTGCCTCAATTTGAAAATATTATCAAAATTGTGTTAAATACAAATATTACGCATACGCCGTGTTGCTCGCTTTGCCAGTGCGTGAGCGCGTTTATCAGCATATGCATAAACACATGCACATATATACAGACACACAGACACACACACATGCACACACATACATGTTTGCCTTAATTTGAAAATATGAACAAAATTATATTACGTATACGCCACATTGGTTTCGCTTTTGCCAGTTGATAAGTGCGCTTTACCGCTACACACATACACATAAACTTACATACACATATATATATACTTCTATATATGCACATTAACACAATTATTAAAAAAAAAAAGAATTTAAAGCAACTAGCAAAAGGTAATGTAATTAATGTCAAATGATGTTTAATGCTATTTTTTCGTTCTACTCTCTCTCTCTATTTATCTCGATTCTCGTTCCATGTCTATCTCTTTTCCTCTCTCTGTCTTGCACTTGCTGTCTATTTCATTTCCCAATACACACATTTTCTCTTTTTCTCTCTCTCTTCCTCTATCTATCTTTCATTTCTCTATTTCTCTCTCTCTTTCTCTCTTTCTCTTTCATATTGCATTGACTCTAATTTCTATATCCTGCTATGCGGCCTTGTAGAACTCAAAGATGGTTGGGACAGCATTGAGCTTATACCGAATATAATACTTAATCCCGGTTTCAGTGAATCCGACGGACCCAAGAGCGTGCCGCCATTCACGCGCACCGTCATCTTTGGCCACAATGGACAGCCCTATAATGATGATGACGATGACGATGACGAGGAGGAGGAGGATCCCGAGCCGACTATGGAAAAGTTTAAGCGTAAAGTTTCGGTATTCTTCACAGGTCCCACCATCAAACGTATTTGAGAGTACAAAGTGCAATTTACTGGCTACGCCCGTTCAGATCTATCTAGGTTGTTTTTGATTGTGCTACGGTTAAACCCAAATTATACACACACACATACATCGGTACATCAGTACATACATCTGATGTACGTAGAGCTTATCGTTTGTGCGGCAGGCGCGATAATTTGATTTTCGGTTTCATTCGCTTCGACTATGCTATGTTATCTATCTACTGTTAATTGTTGAACTACATTTTTGTAACACGAACTGAACACCCCTATGAGTATGCTAAAAAAAAAAACTCGGCTCGACTCCAAAAACTTTCCACATTTTTGCCCAAGCTGAGGGAGAGCTCACTCTGTAGATAAACGTGAAAGATGTTAACAAAAAGTTACAAAAATCGAAATGCGAAATGTTCAACATTTCGTGCTCATAGAATGTATTTTGGACAGGTTAACACACACACAAACACACACACACACACATACACACTGGTGTATTTTACATAATGAAATGACAAAAAAAATATTGCTGTGATATAAATTCAATTGAAGGACATTATAAAGATTTATTAATACTCGTATATAGCAAAATCAAATCTCACACACACACACATACGCCCATACATACACTGAGAGAAATTCTTAGCTATTTTTGTTGACGTAGTGAATTACAGTTACAGGCATAAATAACATAATTGCTGAAAATAATTATTTCATGTAAATAATATATATTTATATAAATATATATATAAATATTTTTTCTTTTGGAAAAATGTAGAAACTTGATAGAGTTTTAAAGTATATATGGATAAATTTGTTTTCTTTTTTCTAAGAAAATATTTAAACGAGATTTAGAAAATTTTTAATATATTTTAAAACTCTAAAAAGTTTTCAATTAAAAAAAAATAAAAGAAAAATATGTATATATGTACTTCTTTCTTTTTCGGAAATTATTTTTAGTAAAATAACAAAAAAAAAAAACTGTTCGCAGTTTCTATATAATTATGATTTATTCAAGTCAGATAATCAAAAAAAAAAAAAAAAAAAAAAAACTGTGAATGAATTTTATAAATGAGCAAATATTTTGCACTGTAGCGCGCACCAAAAAGAAGAAGAAAAAAAAACAAATATAAAAATATATATACATGTGTACAGTGTACATGTAGTGTATGGAGAGTTATATAAATTTCAGCATGTTAGGAAAGAGTTTTTTTTTATTTTTTTTTTTAAATATTTAAAAACAAAATAAAATTGCCTGCGCGACATAATTTACAGGAAAGAAAACATATATATATATATATACAAATATATATATATATATATGAATATAGCTAAATTGCTTCCAAAACTTTAGTAGATACAAGCGAAAGCAAACAATGAAATTGTTATTGATTTTACCTTTAGAAGAAACACGTTCTGTTTTCAATGAGAATTTTCCAATGAGCACATTGTATAAATATACTACATAGATGTATGTATATATACACTATATATATATATGTATATTATGTAAATTAAGAAAGACTGTAGCTAACTGTTAACAGACATTTAGCCTGATTGCTATGCTTTATAACCTAACTGTATTTCAGTTGTACATTGCTCTCGCCTTAAAGCTAACAAAGTTATCAGCAATAGTTAAGAAATATCTTCAGCTGCACTTTCTGTTCTTTACCAAAAGAGATTGAGAGGGGGGAGGTAGAGGAAGTGGGATAGAGGTATATGAAATACTTCTGAATTATATAGAGAAGCACGCTTGAGCCTTAAACGACGCTTTAAGATATTCACCGTTCCGTAAAAAAAAAAATAAAAGAAAAACAAAAGTATGCTGCTCCTTAATCATAACTAAATCTGTGGATATAGTACGTAATCATGTACATATAGACGCACTCAAGAGTTTCCAATTCCAATTAACTTCAAAGCTCTTATGCTTTTTGTAAATGACCATTAAACTATATTTAGAGAATAACAACAAAAATGGATTACAATAACAGAGCAAAGAAAAAATTGAAATAAGCAAATACAAACACACTTACATATATATACACACACACACATGTGAACAAATATTGAAATAAAGTGAAGTTTACACAAAAAGTAAGCAAATGGCTTAAAACGTTTGAGATCTCATTGTTGTTTTTGTTTTTTTGATTGTTTGTTCAACTTTATTTAAGTAATTTATACTCTGGGAGGTCATCATTTACTTATCTTCTCTTATCTGGGACAAAAAATGCATACATATACATACATATATGATGGGGGGACAACCATGTGACAGGGCTCCATGGGATGCCCAGTTCGCGTTAGCATTGATTAATAATTAATATGTAAAAAGCTTAGCTTAAACTTAAACGCACTTAACGAAAATGAGTGTAGCCGAGAGCCTAGAGCGCTACACTCGCCAAAGTATTTGCTGTCGATTCCGTAGCTAAACTTAACTTAAACCGTACACATATCATATCATATATTGTGAAGTGGGAATGCATTCCAAATCAAAACAAATCCAAACTGAACGAAATTCCTACGTTTGCCAAATGCAACGTGTTAGATAATTACATTTTGCTTATTACATATATATGCACATATATACATATACGTATATATATATATAGGTATATTCCATATTTATATTTTATAGAATTTGTTTAGCTGTAGCTGTTTTTTTTGGTGTCAACATCTCAATTATGGGGTCCGTGTACGTTTACTCGCCCACTATTAAACACTAATACATCATCCATCATCTTCATCATTATCGTCATCATAAATTTTCATAAAATATTCTAGTCACATTTGCCTTGAGCCCCACCCAAGTGTCATTGCTGTCCATCTCACATGGACATTTCGGGCATTCTGTTGTGCTTCAAATTGATCTGCACACTTTGGGAGAACATCTTGATGATGCCATAGTTATCGTTGGTGTACACCCTTAGAAAACTAGGCACATTCTTGTTCAGAAGCTCGTGACAAAATTGCGGATACTTTCGAAACGCTGGCTGCTTATCATCCCACATGGACAAGATGTCGCAGTCATCGCTGTAAGCATTGAAAGAGACATATTAGCACAAGTATTCGAGTAAGCGGAATGGACAGACAGACTTACTGCACTTCGTTGGTGCACTCGTTTAGCGATATGATTAAGTATTGGATTTTCAACTGGGTGTACTGATTGTAGATATCAGACGACTGCTGGCGACTGTACACCGAGTAGACGTGCTCCGTCCGCTCCCTGTGAAGTAGTTGATAGTTGGCATAAGTACTTGGAATTGGCAAACACTCGAAATAAGAGACTTACGCCATTTGACGCATTTCGAGGTGCGCATGATTGACGATCGGCCGCCTGGTTGTCAAGTGCACGGTGCCAATTATCTCGATGGGGCCGGCGAAGACGGCATCACGTTCCGTATTCAATTTGATCCACTCGAGCATGCCCTCCAGGTCATCAGTCGGCTGGTTGTATCGCGTGGGAAAGTACTCCTCGCGTATATTCTACAAATGAACTCACTGAAGTCAATAAATATATAAATGAGAGGGAGAGATTGTTAGCTAACCACCATGCCGGGATCGAACATGCTGAGCAGGAAGACGGCCAGCGAGACGGACCAGAAGACGTTGCGCTGACGATGATACCAGATCTTGGAGCAGACCGTCGGCGCTATCACACAGCCCTGCGTGAAGCTGAGAAAGAAGAGCTTGCGCACGGCCAGGCCGACCAGCGTGAAGATCAGCATCTGGATGAAGCTGTACAAGTAATGCAAGTTCAATATCTGAGCGTTGATTGTGGGCACGACAGAGTCGCGACGCGCTGCCGGACGGCGTCTGCCGTTGGCTGGCTCTTTGGGCTCCTTGGCTTTGGACGGTAATGTTTCCTCAGGTTCAGTTGTTGTCGCTGTCGGCGGCACTTCAGTTTCAGTTTCCATTTTAGCATTAGTTTCAGGTTCAATTTGTGTCTTCGTTTCTGTATCTGTTTCCGTTTCTGTCTTTGCTTGAACTGGAGTTTCAGCGGTCGTCGGCTCTTTGGCATTCGATTCGCTGGCCTGTTCACGCTCCTTGCGTTGCTTGTCACTGTTGCGATGTATCTGCGCCTTGAGCCGCTTGATGTCCTGCATGAAGTCATCACGCTCCGGTGGCTGCTCTTGCTGCATTTTGGCCTTTTCCCGCTTGTAGCGCTCGTAGTCGTGGTCGCAGCTCTCGAGCATGGCGAAGCATTGCTGGAGCTGCTGTTCGGTTTGCTTGTTGGACATATCGCTCATGGATACGTGGTGCTCCTCGAGGAAGTCCTCCAGCACATAGTTGCGAGCGCGCTCCCGTTGCTCCTGATTGGCCTTTGTGATGATGTTGCTCTTGCGCCACTTGCGGAAGAATGTGGCCAGCATGACGACGCCGTACATGCAGTAGGGCTTCACGATCAGCGTCTTGACCAACTGCCACAGCTCCGACCAGGCGACGCGCTCATAGAGCGGATTGCAGGCAGACAGATTGGTCACGAAGCTCACCTTCGTCTGCAGCACCCAGTATGCCCACATATCGCAGTAGTGTACGTAGGTGTTCTCCTGCCAGTTGAGCAGCCCCGACCTGTTCAGCATGTCCACAAGTTTGGCCTGCATGCTGTTCGCGAACAGCGGCGCCAGCAGCAGAAACTTCAACGAAAAGTAATCGCCTTGCTGCGCATTGCTAGATGGACGGCGATTACGAAATTGACGGAAGAGCGTAATCATGAACATGCTGAGGGCCAGGCTCAGTTGCCAGGTGAAGAGCAGCTGGGTGTTGCCGTGTGAGATCAGAAAGGCCAGGGCGTTGCCCAGCAGATGCGAGAGCGAATAGTCCAGGGCGAAGGCCAGCCCCACGGGTATCGAGCAAATATTCCACGAGGACATCACTATTAATATCTGTGTGGTGAATATATAGTTGGAGAACGGCCACGAGAGCAGGGCGCAGGCCGTAAACACAGACATCGAGCCGACCTAGACGAAGTACAGTCACATAGCATTATTTTGGATCGATCACAGAATAGTCTGGATATTTACCATAAAGAAGCGTGAGGTGTGCTTCTGCCGATGCAGCAGTCGGCTGATGCAAATGCACAAATAGAACATTTGCAGGAATATAAAAGGAAATGCAAAATTTTCACGTGCCAGTGGCCGTTCATAGATTTTGCCAGCAAAGCTGTGGAACATCAAATATGAGATGACGCCATAGATGCCGCCAAAGACATTCTCGCTGAGCAGCGTCCCGTACAAGTAGAGCACCAGCAGCGTGAGGCCGCCCATTAGCCAAACAAACTCCAGGTAGAACTCCATGGGCTGCAGGCTGGGATTGAAGCCGGCGCGCGCAATATGGAAGATGTAGCTGCAATCAAAATACCAAAGGGAGATAGAAAATTTCATCAGTCAAGCCTCATTTGGCTAATTCCCATAAAATCACAGTATAGGCTGCCTTCTTCATAATCTCAGTCACTTTGTTTATTGATGTAAGAGTAGACGATGTTTTTGCTATTCTTTTGCACATATGTTTTACTCTCGTATCAATTACCTAACTAGAAAACGAAACTTCTACTCAAACAATGATTCATATTCCCAGAAATAAATAATAATCAAATTGTGCATGCTATAAGGGCGTGGACCTCGACCAGATTCGAGTGCATTTGTTATATTAAGTTACTTACGCTGTAACCAGCTCGGGAAGCACATAGAAACGCTGGAGCACATTGACGCTGTGCGGATACTCAATGTCTGTGACATTCTTCAGCTGGTCGTAGCCGTGCCAGAAGTCTGGGCCATCGGCTAGCTTCTTGTAGAATGTGTAGTAGAGGGCATCTTCGCGGCGCAGCAGCGATTCGCGCTCCAATTGATTGAGATGCCGTATGTTGGTGCGCGCCTCGAAGATAACGCGCACATGATGCACATACAGAAAAAAGAAACCCGAGCCTAATGGCTGCGTATTATCGCTGAAGCGGCCGGCGATTTTCAATAAAATCTACTTACCAATTAGCGCGTGTGATAAAATTACGTACAAATTGGGCTCGCGCATATTTCTGTCGTTTATGTTGCGTCTCTCTGGTTAGTTCGATTGCTTATTCATAATTTGTGCTTGCGTCTATTTGATTAAATTAGCAGAATTCCCCTTGATATGGCTGCCGCTTTTACCCGTAAACAAAAAAGTATTTACCACAGCTGATATCTTCGTTGCCATAAAGATGAATCAGCTGACTCAAGCGAATTTCACCAGCTGTGCTATCGATGCGCTAAAATTTACTATTTGTATATCGAATATAACGAATTCACAATTCTATATGATGTGCAAATTATTTAAATATTTACAGATTACTGCAAATAATTAAGTCAGGTCTTAATATAAATCGACTGGCTTTATTTGATAATTAGTGCGATACACCTCAAATTCAAGGCACCTACTATCGATATCGTTGCCATCGATTAAAGGCTTAACGATGATTGTGGGTGTTTGGTATTTTGCGTGAAATGTTTTGTTTTCAAATTGCAGTCACACTGCGGCTTCGGTACATTTCTGCATTTGAAGGCGCATTTTAATTTTTTAAATAATTTTTATAAAAAGTAAGTTGTCTTCGCTGTCCACTGACCATGGAGCGTTATTTGGTGAGCTCTTTGGTGGGCCAGGGCTCATTTGGCTGTGTGTACAAGGCCCAGCGGCGAGCCGACGACAAAGTAGTGGCCATCAAAGTCATATCCAAGGTGGGTTCTTCTCATAACATTCCGTCAAAGGCTAGGCGAGTGCTGCAGCTGAATACTAATTAGCAATATCTTTGCAGCGAGGTCGCTCCAATCGTGAGCTGAAGAATCTGCGCCGCGAATGCGACATACAGGCGCGCCTCAAGCATCCCCATGTCATAGAAATGGTTGAGTCGTTCGAGTCCAAATTCGACTTGTTTGTGGTCACCGAATTCGCACTCATGGATTTGCATCGATATTTATCCTTCAATGGTGTCATGCCCGAGGACCATGCACAGCGAGTTGTCTGTCATCTGGTGTCGGCGCTCTATTATCTGCACTCGAATCGCATACTGCATCGGGACTTGAAGCCACAGAATGTGCTTCTGGACAAGAATATGCACGCCAAGCTCTGTGACTTTGGCCTGGCACGCAACATGACGATGGGCACCCATGTCCTCACCTCCATAAAGGGCACACCACTGTACATGGCTCCGGAGCTGCTTGCCGAGCAGCCATATGACCATCAGGCCGATATTTGGTCGTTGGGCTGCATCGCATACGAGAGTATGTCCGGACAGCCGCCGTTCTGTGCAACCTCCATACTGCATCTTGTTAAACTTATCAAGCACGAGGACGTCAAATGGCCCAGTACGCTAAGCAGCGAATGCCGCTCTTTCCTCCAGGGCATGCTCGAGAAGGATCCGGGGATGCGCATCTCGTGGACGCAGTTGCTTTGCCATCCATTTGTCGAGGGCAAGCTGTATATACCCGAGGTGCAAGCGGCACAGACTTCGCCCTTTATAAACCCCCAACTGGCCAAAGACACCAAGCTCTTGCAGCAGTCTCGGTGCGTACTCAATTTCAACTAAAGTAAACTCTGTTAATCCTTCACTTTTATATAGACACAATGGCGTGGATTTGGGTGAGGTATTGGCAGCTCTTAAGTTGAGCGACGTGGCCAATGAAAACTTGAGCACCTCCCGCGATAGCATCAATGCCATTGCGCCGAGCGACATTGAGCAATTGGAAACGGATGTTGAGGACAATGCGCACCGTGTAATTGTGCCATTCGCAGACGTTTCCTATCGAGCCTTGCCCAGCAACACAGCAGCCGTTGTGGCTGGTGCCATGCCACTGGTCAATTCACAGACCTGCTTCGTCAGTGGCAACTCGAACATGATACTCAATCATATGAATGATAACTTTGCCATCGAAACGCCGGCGGCCAGCGCAACGAAATCGATGAAGTCCAAGCTGAAGATGGCCCTCAATATTAAGCAGTCGCGCAGCAAGGACTTGGAAAAGCGCAAGCTTAGTCAAAACTTGGACAACTTTTCGCTGCGGCTGGGACAGAGCATCGATACAGAGGCGCAGCGTAAAACAACCGAGATGCTTACACAGCAGACGCAAGCGCAAGTGCAAGCGCAGCAGCTGAACGAGAAGAAGGCGCAGCAGCTAAAGCAATCGATGCATTCGAACAACGATGAGAAATTGAGCAGCGAGTTAGTAAATCAATGCGGAGCTGAGGTTCATTCATTTTAAAGAAATCTCTTCTTGTTTCAGCAATTCACCTCCTTGTCTATTGCCCGGCTGGGACAGCTGCGACGAATCTCAGAGCCCGCCCATTGAGAACGACGAGTGGCTGGCGTTTCTGAATCGCTCGATACAGGAGCTGCTGGACGGGGAATTCGATTCGCTCAAACAGCATAATCTAGTCAGCATCATTGTGGCACCGCTGCGCAACTCAAAGGCCATACCCAAGGTGTTGCTGAGCGTTGCGCAGCTGCTGTCGCTGCCCTTTGTGCTGGCCGACCAGCATCTGGTGGCGGAGGCCATCAAGGGCGTCTACATTGATGTGAAGCTGGTGCCCAATTTGATGTACGCTTGCAAGCTGCTCCTCTCGCAGCGCCAGTTAACCGACTCGGCTGCCTCGCTGCCCGGCGCCACGGGCGTCTCTCTAAGCCGCACGCTACGCAGTGTCTCCGACCTCACAGCCGAGGAGATGAATACCGCCTGCAGCTTGTACGAGCTGGTCTGCCATCTGGTCCATCAGCAGCAGCAATTTCTCAGCCAGTTCTGCGACGCAGTGGCCATACTCGCTGTCAACGACATGTTCATTAGCTTTCTAACTCACGGTAAGCAAGTGGCAGGAGTCGACAAAAGCGATTCAGCTCTAACGATTCCCTTCTGGTTGCAGATTTCAAAGACAGCAGCGCGGTACGTTTGGCCAGCTGCATGCTGGCCTTGTTCTGTTGCGTTCTGCGCGAGCTGCCCGAGAACGCCGAGCTGGTCGAGAAGATTGTATTCGATTCGCGTCTGCAGCTGGTGCCGCTCTTGCAGAGTCAGCATCAGCTGTTGCGTCAGCGCGCCTGCCAGATGCTATTGCTCCTGGCACGCTTCAGTCTGCGCGGCGTGCAGTGCATTTGGAGTGGCGAGCTGAAGAGCGCCCTGCAGGCGCTGGCCGAGCAGCAAACCTGTCAATCCCTGCGACTGGAGGCCGCCCAAACGCTGGAGGAGCTCAGCCAGTTCAGCTTCTTTGTTGCGCAGGCAACTGCTTAGTGTTTATTACTCAAATTACTTGTATTTGCTCAATAAATCGTAATCCATGTCTAGCCAAACAGACCCTGCAGATTGCCTTGAAAATAGTCGAGCAGCTCGTCCAGGTAGCTCCCAAAGACATCGAAGCCCAGCAGATCGCTGCTGTTGCAGTCCTGTTCATACATTTCGTTCAGCTTGGAGATGTCCTTCTCGGACAGGCCGCGTCGTTGGCCCAGCGAGGCGTACGGATCCTAGTTATAATAAATACTCATTATTATTAAAGTGATATGTTATTCAATTTTATTTTATATTCCTCACAATTTATAAGTATAGTTCATTTGATTAAGCTTTTTCTTTGTACTTTTATATACATATCTCTATCTCTCTATAAGTAAGATATAATATTTTCATATCTGATACCAATAATAAAATTGACAATATCTTTAATTCTCACTCACTCTCTCTCTTTTATCCATCTGTCGTATTCCCACTCTCTTTCTCAATCTATCTTTATCTCTATATCTCAATTACTCCTCCTATCGAGAGATATCTCTTGTCTACTCCTCTCAGCCATTCGCTCTCTCTCTGTCTGTAACTCCTATTGCTTCTCTTACTTTCTCTCTCTCTTTGCCTTGTCTTCTCTCTCTCTCCTACTTCCCTTATATTCTTGTCTATTCTTCTCTCTATATATATAGTATTTGGATTAGAGACTTGAACTAGAAATCACTTACCAGCGGCTCAATCGTTGGCTTTCCATTCTTGCTGAACGCCAGGGAGCTGTAGTGCATGACGCTCTGATAGTCGTATTCGACGCCAAAGTTGGTGATGTGGGTGCGGGCGTACTTATTGAAGTTGTGGGCGTGGCCATCCAAGATATTCTCCCAGTTGATCTTCACATACTCGTCGCGCTCGGTGGCGCTCTGCTGGTGATAGAAGCCCAAAGCGTGCAGCAGCTCGTGAACGATCACGCCGTGAGTGACACATTTGGGCGTATTGAGATTGAGTATTTGGCCGCCTTGGCGCCGGCCGACGCTCGACCAGCAGCCGGAGTAGTTGCCCTTGATGAGCAGCCAGTGCTTGTCGCCCTTCTCGTATGGCCGAAAGCGTATGCAGGTGCGATCGTGATACTCCTTGAACGCCTTCAGTATGACCATTGTCTGGTTGGCCGCTGTCCCAAAGCACCTTTCAAACTTCAATTATCGCATTGGATGTGCATTTCTTTGGCTACTCACTGAAGTCCTCTTCGTCAATGTAGAACGGCACGCCGGCATCCGGCCACGTCTGCCGCTCGTTCAGCAGCCCGTTGCGCAAGAGCTCCCGATGCAGCATGATGTCGCCCTCGAAGAGGCCGCTGTGCTCCCAGATGTTCGTCTCGCTGTTCTCCGTCCAGAAGTCAAAGGCGGCACCTGGAACAAACTGTCATATAGACCACATCAATGACCTGGCCTCCATGCGTACATACTGTTGTGCCGGCGCAGCATCTGCATGTTGGCGCCCCAGCGTGGCGGCGGCGGCACAGCCGGCTTGAAGCGTCCCATGGCCGTGGCCAGGCCGAGGCCCACGGCCAGCCAGTAAACGATGAGCGCGCGTCTCGGCATTGTTTGGCCAAAAGAAACACCTTCCCGATCGTCTCAACGCTTTTATATATTTGCCCAAAGCGCCCAGACGGCCGTGCGGCTCTGGGCTGGCGACAAAGCGACAATTGAAAGTAATTGAGCTCGGGCAATTGGTCGGGGCCCAACGTCGCTAACACCATCGCCCACGCTGCTCGATTCATGCATAACGGATTTATGCTGCCCTGCGCATGGACGGGCATTCACACATTCACAATCGGTTTGCCACACTGAAGTTGTATAGGAAAATGATGAGCATGAGATGAATAAGAGCTGAATATGATCCTACTTGGTGCTGAATCTGTATGAACTTAATTCGAGCTAAATCTGAGCAGAACATCTGCTGAATATCAGATGTTGAATATGAGCTGAATACTGTCTGCATCTGAGCCGAATATGAGCTTACCAGGAGCTGAGAATGAGATGAATATGAGTTGAATATGATTATAATAGAATAATAGAATTATAATAGAAATGTAACTAATGTATATGAGCTGTATTTGATCAGGCTATCAGCTGAATATCAGATGCGGCCAAAATTGATAAAGAGGATTGTAAGGAACTTGAAGAAAACTTTTTATAGTTTTAGGATTATTTAATTTAGGAAAAATTAAATTAGTTTGTTTCTTCAGATATGCATCTATCTCTACCTATAAGAGTATTTGTTATATAGAAAATAATATATGTAAATAATGAATACATATACGTTATCCATTATCAGATTTTCGAGTACTGCTCTCTCATCAGCTTAGCTTCCCTTAACTATTCTTGCTCTGCAAGCTCTTCAATTTATAATTTCGATAGGGCATTCAAATGGCTATGCAAAGCATATAGTTATTTCTTCATTTTCTTTTGACTTTGTCTTTGTCTTTGTCTGTAATTGGCGTTGTGCTCTCTCTTTCAGCGCGTATTTAAATTCCCTTGTCTTTTACGGCTTTTGATTTCATATTTAACTGGGATATTGGGTTATCAGCGGCAACAGGGCGCGCATATGAAAATAGCACAGTCACCGAGCGCCGGCGATGCTAGTGATGGGCGCATGTCGTGACACGCAGCAAAGTCATAAATCTATGCCTATATGATATCTACTTTATATATTATATCTATGGTATATATATGATGTGATTACATATTGGTGAGGACGTGCATGCCCATCATAGTATGTATGCCGTCACAGTCACGAGCCCATCTCTTTGCCGCCAGAACATGCATGCAGCCATCATACGAGTTGTATGTCATTTGGAAAGTTGCATGCAACATATATGTATGCATGCGTGTGTATCCAAAGTGCATGCCTTCATATGTTTGTCAGGAAGTTATTTTTCAGTTATTAAATTCACAATTCTTGCACGTCATTTAGGGACTTTACAAAGTGAAGTTGGCCGCGCTAAAGAAATTAATTTGTATTAACATTACTTAAGACTAATTCTACATAATTTCTAGTAGAATAATAAGTATAATAAGAATACATTGTCATAAGGATGTACTCATAGTGCACATCCTACGCTATATCGTCTACAGGGTATCCAGCAAAGTGAGCAGCCTTAGCAGACATTTCGTCGCTTCATGGAACAATTGGAAGTCTTCACAGATAGTCGCAGTGGCGTCTTTGAATTTAAAAGCGCTCACGTCGAGAGGTGACGTCGTGAAAGCCTAATCAACAACGATCGCGAAGCGACAGTGAATGGGCGATCAAAAAGTTCTTTGAACCTGTATCTGTATCTGTATCTGTATCTGTATCTGTATCTGTATCTGTATCTGTATCTGTATCTGTATCTGTATCTGTATCTGTATCTGTATCTGTATCTGTATCTGTATCTGTATCTGTATCTGTATCTGTATCTGTATCTGTATCTGTATCTGTATCTGTATCTGTATCTGTATCTGTATCTGTATCTGTATCTGTATCTGTATCTGTATCTGTATCTGTATCTGTATCTGTATCTGTATCTGTATCTGTATCTGTATCTGTATCTGTATCTGTATCTGTATCTGTATCTGTATCTGTATCTGTATCTGTATCTGTATCTGTATCTGTATCTGTATCTGTATCTGTATCTGTATCTGTATCTGTATCTGTATCTGTATCTGTATCTGTATCTGTATCTGTATCTGTATCTGTATCTGTATCTGTATCTGTATCTGTATCTGTATCTGTATCTGTATCTGTATCTGTATCTGTATCTGTATCTGTATCTGTATCTGTATCTGTATCTGTATCTGTATCTGTATCTGTATCTGTATCTGTATCTGTATCTGTATCTGTATCTGTATCTGTATCTGTATCTGTATCTGTATCTGTATCTGTATCTGTATCTGTATCTGTATCTGTATCTGTATCTGTATCTGTATCTGTATCTGTATCTGTATCTGTATCTGTATCTGTATCTGTATCTGTATCTGTATCTGTATCTGTATCTGTATCTGTATCTGTATCTGTATCTGTATCTGTATCTGTATCTGTATCTGTATCTGTATCTGTATCTGTATCTGTATCTGTATCTGTATCTGTATCTGTATCTGTATCTGTATCTGTATCTGTATCTGTATCTGTATCTGTATCTGTATCTGTATCTGTATCTGTATCTGTATCTGTATCTGTATCTGTATCTGTATCTGTATCTGTATCTGTATCTGTATCTGTATCTGTATCTGTATCTGTATCTGTATCTGTATCTGTATCTGTATCTGTATCTGTATCTGTATCTGTATCTGTATCTGTATCTGTATCTGTATCTGTATCTGTATCTGTATCTGTATCTGTATCTGTATCTGTATCTGTATCTGTATCTGTATCTGTATCTGTATCTGTATCTGTATCTGTATCTGTATCTGTATCTGTATCTGTATCTGTATCTGTATCTGTATCTGTATCTGTATCTGTATCTGTATCTGTATCTGTATCTGTATCTGTATCTGTATCTGTATCTGTATCTGTATCTGTATCTGTATCTGTATCTGTATCTGTATCTGTATCTGTATCTGTATCTGTATCTGTATCTGTATCTGTATCTGTATCTGTATCTGTATCTGTATCTGTATCTGTATCTGTATCTGTATCTGTATCTGTATCTGTATCTGTATCTGTATCTGTATCTGTATCTGTATCTGTATCTGTATCTGTATCTGTATCTGTATCTGTATCTGTATCTGTATCTGTATCTGCAAGATGACGATTGATTGCCGCTCGGCTGATTGCTGCAGGTGTCAGTAAGAGGCAAAGCCAAAGCTGAACTTGATTGCCTCCGGAATGGTTTGCTCTTGGTCTTGGTAGCGGTCTCCGCTGCGGTTGGCTACCTTCTTCGATTGAGCAATCACTGCAAGTGGTCGTCCAAGCGATTGTGGCAAAAGTGAGCACTTACCGCAAACAAGTTCTCCCTTTCTCTGACCCAGACCCGCACGGCACTCTCTCAGCAGTAGGTCAGTGTAGACGAAACCAAAATATGTAGGTCGCCAAAGTACGGCCATGCGGCCATAGCTGGGTCCGATGACCGTACCCATTGCCGTTGGCCACTCAACGCCCACCAGTTGGCGCACTGACCCCAACCGCAACGGTACATTGACCCCAACGGCCGGCATCGAACCTGCAGTTTCAAGTGTTACAGGCCGCAGCTACCGTACATTTTCCTCAATTGACTCGCAGCTCTCTGATCACCGATCTCCGATCGCCGATAGCCGATCTTAACGCTCTTCTCTCTACTCTTCAGATCACATAATTACAAATTTCTATTCAATGAAAATATTTTTGATATTCAATTTCTGATAGAGTTTCTTCTCACTTGAGGTAATGCCCCTTTTACATTGAAGTAAAAGCTTCTTTTATTCACTTTTTATTATAGTCTGGGCTGAATTGAAAATGCTTCTTTTGTGTGTAGAACACAGAGGATGGGGTGGCCAAGATCATTAGAGTACTGAGAACTGAGAATTTTTTACATTTTTGGATATCATAATGAAGCCCTCTCGCTCTATGTGTAAACATAATGAGCTTAGAATAATTGACAATTTTCTGTAGGGGTTTTCTTTGCTTAGTAGAGTCCATTAATCGCTAATTGTCTGCCCGCTTACTCTTAGCCTCATTCACCATTCTAACTATGGGCCCTTCTCTGCAATTCTCATTGCTTCAATTAGCACTCCATATGCTGCCTTCGAAATGAGCACTTTTTCTCATGGGTTACGGTTCATGCACACATACTACTGTGATACGGTGACTGACAATTTTCATTCTAAAATTCGAACGCTTTGTTCACTTGATCGGCGGATAATTGACTTTCGTGCTGGCATTGCGAGTGCTTGCCACACATTTCTGCATGGCATTTGGCGTGTGGCTGCACTTTCACTGGAGCAGCGTTGGCACCGCTAGAAAAATCAAATTGCACCGAAATCTAAGCCAAAACACTGCGAGATATTGAGAACATTTTGGTCATGGCAACTGGAATGGCACGAGCAGCGGATGCAGCCATAGACCTGCTGCTGCTGCTGCAGCACCGCCAACAGCAGCACCAAATACATTTGACGTACTATCTGAGATGTACTTGATCTTTGTCGAAAACTTGACACACTTTTTTTCGGTCAACAGCTGGCGGCAACGACTTCCAGCTACAATAACAACAGCAACAACAGGTAACAGTGGCAGCAGCAATCGCAGCTCCAGCTCCAGCTTTTAGTCTTACCTCCAGTCAAGCGGCTCGGAAAATTCGAGGGAAATCGCTGCTGCTGCTGCTGCCGTTGCCGTTGCCATTGCCTTTGCTTTTTCCCCTCCCTTGCCGGCAACAGCGCTCAAATGCAATTTTCAATTGAGAAAGTTTCACAGCCAAAGATTGCAAATTTCAGACAAGCCGCCGTCTCAGTCTTGGCAAGAGAATGCCCAACCTGCGGCAAAAAGATCTCTGCCAAAAAGATCTACATTGCATTGCCAAGAGGCGCTAAGAACAAAACCAGGGGAATGTATATTATATATAAATTATGAACAAATTCAGGCAACACTTACATTTTATTTTGTATTATTAGGATTATTGTTTTCCTTAAGCCCCTGTGGATGGGCAGGAAGCAGAGTTCTTCCGAGCAGACTGCGATTTCTCAATAATCTAACACAGTATCTGCTTCTATATTTATATTTTTGTTTCTCGGCTGAGTGCAGATTCAGGTCCCATTGACTGCCATCATAAAAGACATACTTATCCCCAAAATTTGTATACATATATGTACATATATTATTTTTATATATCTATAGCTGAATTCGATACATATGTCAATTGAAAATGAAGAGTGAAAAGCCACAAAACATTTTCAGGCAATGCGTAAATTAATTCACTTTGGATAATTCGCATTTTTTTTTTTTTAAGCAAAGATGAGACCAGAAATAATGCAATGAACCAAAAGTTGGGGGCTTATTAACGTTTTTGTATGGTTACTGGCTTAGATTTCTCCACTTCCTTTTAGCGGCGACAGCAGCAGCAGCAGCAGCAGCAACAACAACAACATTAATAATAGCAACAACAATGCGCATCGCTGGCTGACACAAAACTGTCATCAACATATCAGCGACCGCTGAAGCCTCACAGCGAATGTCAAGTGCAACAACAGCAGCAGCAGCAGCAACAACAACAACTGCAGCAGCAACTGCAGCATTGGCAAATTTAATCACTGCAACAGCAACAACAACAATAAAATAAATATAAAAAAAATAATATAATAATGTTGCTGTTGCCAGTTTTTGTCAACAACATGTTGCCGCTGCTGCAGTTGCTGTTGTTGCTGCATCTTTATAATTGACCAGAAATGTGTGCGACAGCAATTTAACATGAATTTCACCCGGGCGGAAAGTCAATTGTTGAAAGGCGCCACATTTCACTGTTACGACACCAAATGCAAAGCGCAGCAGCAGCAGCAGCAGCAGCAACACGAGCAACACGAGCAACATGAGCAACATTTGCTTAAATGAAATCAACAGCAATGCCACAAATCCTAAAGCGAAAACCAGTTGAGGCAGTTTCCTTCCGGAATCAATTATTTTTCACTTTGCAGTTTGTGTTTTTGTTGTTTCACGTTCATGGTCACAAATTGTGCGCAAAAATGAGCAAGTGCAACAAAGCACATGCAACAGTTGCCACACCAGCAAAACAGCAGTCAGTCAGTGTGTCAGTAGTGGATGTTGCAGCAGCAGCAGCAACGTCGTCGTTGTCCATGACTGACTGACTCAACTATTTGCAATCATCTTGTTGTTATTATTGTTGTTGGTTGTTTGTTGCTAGTTGTGCCACTAGCAACTGTTGTTGTTGCTCATGCTTGCCTATTTTTGTTGTTGTTGTTGTTGTTTCACTTTGTTTTTGCTTTTTCGTGCATTTTTCGGATACAAAGTTGCAGTTTTTGTTGCTGCTGCTGTTGCTGTTGCTGCTGCTGCGAGTTGCTTCCCATTTTGTTGCTTTAGCGACATTTGGCCGTTCGCTGCTCGTCTCGGCAGGTAGACTTTTTCCAAGAAATTTCTATCGTCATTTGAACATTATTTTAATTGGGGAAATTCATTTATTTAGTTTGTATTTTAGTTTTATTTTCGCAGCAGCAGCAGCTGCTCTACGCATTTGGCGAAAGTATGCTGTGGACTGGCTGCCCCTTTGTGGCACAGCAACTGGCCGTGTGTGTGCCACGAAATGCGTTCAACAAAATTCGAGAAAATTCAACTACCCCAGTGGCATATATTTAAATATATATAGACATATAGACTTAGACATGCACATAAATGCAGCATCCTTTAAGTAAATTGTTCGAGAAAAGTTATCATTGCTTTTTTTCCACTTTTGCATGAGTTTCTCACAAAAGGAAAATCAGAATTGCATTCTTAGTATATTCGATATTCTTATATCGAATCGAATTAAATTTCATAAAAAAAAAAATGTTGAAAAAAAAAAACAATTGGCAAAGCCAAATAAAATGTACAAACTTGTTAAAAATTAAAATAAAAAAACTGAAAATAATAATAAAATAAAATATATTAAAATTAATAAAAAAAAAAAAATAGTACTATCATAATATAAGAAATCAAAACAAAATATTATTATATTTATTATTTTTTTACCAAAAAATGGCAAAAAATTATATAAAAATAAATAAATGTGTAAACAAATAAATATATCTAATTTTTTTTTCTCAGAGAAAATT
The DNA here is from genome assembly GCA_035045965.1 of Drosophila aldrichi. Lineage (NCBI taxonomy): Eukaryota > Metazoa > Arthropoda > Insecta > Diptera > Drosophilidae > Drosophila > Drosophila aldrichi. The sequence continues at coordinate 5,053,949 of JAWNOM010000484.1, forward strand.
GCATCAAAAAATGTTTATTTAGATCTTAAAAGTAAAAATTCTTATCTCAGAAAAAACTATAAAAATATGTAAAAATGTGTAATAAATTCTGAAAATAGTTGATTAATTTGTAAATATAAAATTTGTGAGCCAAATACAAAAGTTATAAAGGAAATGGAATAAATAAAAGTAAATCTATAAATTATAGTCTAACTAAATTACATTGAATCATTTGCTGAGCATAATTCTAATTCAATTCAAACATTTTTTTTCTAAATAATTTTCCATTTTCTCTCAGGCAATGCAGTAAGTGTAGTAATTATTCCTAATATGATAGGAAAATTCTGATAAATTTCCGCAATTTTCACTGTCATGGGCAGCAAATACGAAAGACTTAGGCAACGAACTTGCTAGAAAACTTGCAACAATTTGCAAGCAGAGCGAAAGTTATCTTACACTTGATTGATTACCAACTTTCTACTCCTACGGATATTATAATATCTGCAATTTCGAATGATTCTGAGCGACAACACAGTCAAAGCGAAATAGCGCCAGAGCCGACGGGAGTGGGGCGGACGGCAGCGGGAGAGGAGAGGCAAAGAGTGGCTGGGGTGGCTAGAGCTAGGCATGGACATGGCTATTAAAGCTGCTGATATATTGCAGAGCGAAAGCAGAACATTTGAATTTCTATGTTAAATGAAGTCAGCAACAGCAGCAGCAGCAGCAGCAACAACAACAGCAACAGCAATAGCAGCAGCAACAGCAACAACTTGATGCCTTCCCCTCTTGCCCGTTTACGAAATGTTAATGAACTTTGCATGCATAAATTTCAACAACAACTTAACTGCAACATCCGCCTTGAGCTGTTGCTGCTGCTGTTGCACTCTCCATTAGTTTTGCATATGGCAGAGTTTTCTTTTTTTGTTTTTTTTTATTGCTGCTGTGCCAAATCTGCGAATGTAGGACACGAGGGGCGCTCGTTGACATTGAAGCGGATGTGGCTTTGCCTGCTGCTTCCTCTTGCCTCTTACTTAACCAGCATGCTGCTGCTGGCGCTGCTGTTGTTGCTGCCGCTGTCCCACTTTAGTGTGCCCATCTTTGTGGCATTTTGGCGATTTGGCTAGCGTCGCGCATACGACGCGTGGGCCTTGCGACCTGCGATCAGCTGTTCGTGCCTTGGCAAGCGCGCAGCACTCTTTGCCAGCTCTTTAACAGCAGTCCCAACTGTTTCCGCTCTCTCTCTCACTCTTTGGTCTCTCTCGCTCTCCCACACGCGCACTGCTTCTCTTTCGCTCTGCGGCTCTCTGGAGCTGCGCTGAGCACTTTTCGTCTGTTTTGTCTCAAACATGTTCGAGCTGGTTGCAGCTGCTGCCTCTTATCACTTGCGATTAGCTGCCACATCAGACGTTGGCCATTCGCCAGCGCGTCGTCACGTCGTGGAGACGTGTGCGCCGCAATCGCAGCAATTGCAGTTGCGGCCAGCTCACAAAATGTATGCCAAATGCCAATTCAAGGCAGCAGTAACATTTGGCCAGGACACGAGCCTCTGCCAGTTGCTGTTGTCGCCGCAGCAACAGCAATTAACAAAATTCATTGAGCTGCTGCTGCTGCGCCGTCTAGTCGCTCGTCGTTGCTGTTGCTGCTGCTGTTGCTGTTGCTGCTGCTGCTGCTGTTGCGGTTGCGGTTGCGAGTTCAATGACATTTCACCTACTTGTATTCAAATTTGAATAAAAAATGTAATAAAACAACAAAATGCTGCTGCTGCTCTGCTACTGCTGCTGTTGCTGCTGTTGCTGCTGCTGCTGCTGTTGCTGCTGCTGCTGCTGCTGCTGTTGTTGTTGCTGCTGCTGCTGGTGTGTGGCACGTGTTGCCAGCATTTAGATTCTATTTAGTACTTTTACTTTCTGGACTTCTTTTCTGTTTCCCCCGATCACAATAATCCTGCACTTACATGTCTTAAGTATACAATGATATATGTATATAATAATAAGAAAAAAAAAAAAAATTGAAAAACTTTCTAAAGTATGAAAAAAGATGTTAAAATTAAACAAAAAATCCGACTGCTTGTAAATTGTTGTTGCTGTTTGTGAGCAGAATCTGCAGCAGCAAAAAGAAATTTTACGGCCTATTTGAGCCGTTGCTGCTGCTGCTGTTGCTGCTGCTGCTGCCTTTGAGGGTCCGTCTACGATTCTGGGCTGGCATTTAAAGTCAAATGATGATGATGATGACAATGACGATGGTAATGGCGATGGCAATACCCCTTGCCAGAGAGTGTTGCTTCTTAGGTTTTTTGGAGTTGCTTTTGAGGGCAATTAAAAAGTTGTCGAGCCGCGTCGCTGGCTGTTGCTCTGTCCGTTTGTCCATTTGTCTGTTTGCTGTCGGTTGTCGGTTGTCGGTTGTCGTTTGTCCGTTGTCCGTTGTCTGTTTGCTTGTTGTATTACAGTTGTTTGGCCAAATTTACCGTTGGCTTCTTGGCCAGCGTCAACTTTTGACTCATTTGTAATTTGTAAAGGCCTATGGCGCGGGCTTTCTTCAACAACGATCTCTACATAACAATTGTTGCCGCTCTATGTACACTGCCCCACAGCAACACGGCTGGGCGTGTCATTTCATCAGCAAACATTTGTATGGACGTATTTAGTTTTAATTTTTAGCATGTGCTCGAATAGAAATTGAATTTGAGGCCTGGCACACACTTTACACAAGATTTGAATTTCATTTGAATGTTGAGGAAATTTGTTGGTTTTTTTTTTGCCTGAAGAGGAAATTGTGCGTGTGGCTTAAGGCTTGACCTACCTTTAGCATTCGTGGAAACATCAACTTTTGCACAATCTATAGTAGTTTGAGATCAAGATTTGGCATACAAATGTTAGCCTTATCACATTCACCCATTCATGTTGGGATTCATGGAAAAAGCTGTTAACATCAATCTGAGCCTATCGCAGTTGTTTCATGACAAGATCATTATCATTATTGGCCAACTCCAAACCTAAATTCAAATTCTTTTTATCAGATTGACATTAGAGACAGTTGCTAAAGGTATTTTAGAAGCGCTGAAGAGCTTTCATTATAAAGAGGTAATGGAAGCTGCAATGAGGAGTGCATACCATTCACAATGCATATGGAATGGAATATATATGGACTGGATTGCAGCAGCATATCATTTGGAGTAAGGTCTGAAGTGAAGGAATGGAGTTTTACAATGTTTATTTTAAGTAAGGCCAGAGAATGAGAGAGAAGAATGAGGCGAAGGCGATATACATATGTCGAGAGCCAAAGAGATAGAGATGAGAGATTGAGAGAGAAAGAGAGGCAGAGAGAGACAGATAGAGATAGAGAGAGAGAGAATGATACAGGGAGAAAGAAATATAGAGCAATAGAGTGAGAGATATAGATGCATATATAGAGCGTAGGAGAGAAAGAGAAGGAGATATATAACGAGTACGAGAGAGAGAGAGAGAGAGATTACGAGAGAGGAAGGAGATATACATATATAAGGAGTACGAGAGAGATATAGATAGAGAGAGAGGTGAGATATATACAGATAGAGAGTACGAGAGAGAGATAAAGAAAGAATGAAAAAGAGACAAACGAAGATAGGGGGAGTGTACGAGACAGAGAGTGAGAGAGAGAGAGAGAGAGAGAGTGAGAGAGAGAGAGCGAGAAAGAGAGAAAAAGAAAGAAAGAATAATAGAAAGACGATGAGTTAGATAGATATATGTATATATACATATTTAGCGAAAGACAAGTACAAAAATTGATATTTTTCCTTGAGATTAGAATTAAATTAAAATTATAACTCACTTAAGAATTGAGCAGTAGCACTTGGGGCCTTTGGCTTATAGATAAATTATATTCTTGGTCTATTGGAAAAACTCTATAGATAAGATATTACTTGATGATCTCTTTTATGTCACAATTACCAACATATTCAGCTGTATTTCAGCTAGTCTTCTATTTATGTCTTTAAGATTATAATTCTATATTTGCATTTGGGCTTGGTGTACTTCTCATGTAGCGCATCAGAGTTCGGCTATGGCGCAGCATCAAGACAGCGAGCGCCGACTTCTGTCGCTCTTGTTGCTGCTGCTGCTGCTGTTGCTCCCAAGCACATTCATATTTTACAACTTTCGGAGATGCTTTCACTTCCATATACCAGCAATTTGCTGCTGTTGCTGCTGCTGCTGCTGTTGCTGCTGTTGCTTCTGTGGCTCACTAGCAACTTCCGTATGCAGCAGCAGCAGCAACAAGAATCAATTGCAATTGATTCGCCTATTGAACGATGTAGAGTCGCCTAGCCGAAAGAGCTAATTTATTGGCTAATTGTATCAATTAAAAGGCCCAAACAAAATGCTACAAATTGTACATGAATATCTATGACTCTTCGCGGCTGTGTGGCAATAAAAAAAAACACACACACACACACACAGACATACAGAAATCAAAGATACAATATAATACAACACAAGAAAACAGAGGCAAAGCCGAAGCAAAAGCAAAAGCAACAACGTGAATATTATCATTAGCATAAATAATGGTGAAAAATGAAACATACACACAGCGACAAAGCACTTGAGCGCGACTCACATGTGTGTGTGCGTGCGTGTGTGTGTGTGTGTGTGTGTGTTTACAACACACATTTCAAAAGTCGGTGACTGTGGCACTGAGTTAGTAGTGCGTTAAGTCAACGAACGCTGCCGCGCAGACGCTGACTGCGGCCGCGATGGCAGCGGCAACAACAACAACAACAGCAGCAGCAGCAACAACAGCAGCAGCAACAACAGCGTCTACATTAGCGCCGGCAGCATTGCCTGTCTCTCTCTGTTTGTTGGCCTCTGCCGGGGCTGGCGCTGCCGGCGCTGCTGCGGCCACGTTTGCATGGCATCGACATCGGCATCGGCTTCGGCATCGATGGACGCTGATGATGACGGCGTCGATGTCATCGTAATGCAAACGTAAACGCACTTACAATTTGGCGTTTTTTGGTTGCTTTCACAAACGTTGCACGTTGCTGTTGCTGGTTGTTGCTGCTGTCGACGCGGCTGTTGCTGCCGGCATCGCCGCTAAAGTTTGCTTTTGGTTTTATTTACTTTTTTTTTCTGTTTGTGTGTGTTTGTTGTTTTTTTTGGCAAACTTACAAGTTTATTGAACTTTTCACAGTTCTGGGGCCAGAGCGCTCAGCTGGTCGGCCGCTGGGTCCGTCATCAGCAGCAGCCGTTGCGTCCATAGAGCGACGCAGTCGTCGCGACGCCAGGGGGGGGGGGGCACGCATCGCTTGCCGCGAGACTTTCTCCGCAATCGTCATCAATTTATCAATTTCGTTTGTCTTTGCCCACTTGCTGCCCATCATCATCATTATCAGTCTCACATGCTCATAGTTTTATTTCAATTTCAAATCAATTTTTGTTGTTGTTGTTGTTGTTGCTTTATTTCAGTTTTTGATTTTGATATGAAGTCAAATATAAATTCAAATTTGATTTAAATACTTTTGGGGATTTTTTTGTTTTTTTGTTAATGCTGGCTTAGTTTATATTAAACTGCTAACTTAATTGAAATTTGATTTTGAATTTTTTCATTTATTATTTATTTATTGAACTATTTTTTTTTTTTCATTAATTAAGATAATTTTTTTAATTTTTTTTTTTTATTATGTAACAGTTTAAAAAATTGTTTATAATTTTTTTTTTTTATTTTATTGATATGTTTTCATGTTTTTTTTTTTTTTTCTTTTAAGCTAACACATTTTTCTATGTGAAAAATTTTGTATAGAGAAAAATTTGATTTGATTTAAAGTAAAGCATATTTTATTTTTCGTGGAAATTTTTCAAATCATTAACTATTTTTTTTTTAAATTTGATATTAAATTGTTTATTTATTTGTTATGGCGGAAATAATTGAATATTATTATAATTGAATCCATTTTAAGTTTAATTTGGCTTTAAGTTAAGTTTTTTCAATTTAAAGTAAAATATTTTTCCATCTTAAGAATTTAAACTAATTTTGTACCTTAAACCAACTTAACAAACACCTTTAACTACAGGGTATACACGATAGGCTCAAAATTTCTTTGGCTTTAACAGAGATTTGCATTCCTACGAATAAAAGGACGGACAGCAAGATGAACGAAGCCAATATACTCATTTGACTTTCGTGAATAAGTATGAAAAGTAGCTCTCTCTCTCTCTCTCTCTCTCTCACTCTCTCTCTCTCACTCTCACTCTCTCTCTCTCTCACTCTCTCTCTCTCACTCTCTCTCTCTTTCTCTCTCTCTCACTCACTCTCTCTCTCTCTCTCTCTCTCTGAATTGAATAGAATCTAAAATGTACTAAAATTTTGAAATCTCTCAAGAAGAAGTAAGGGTATTCAGACTACAACTGGGTCCACAGCACATCCTTGAGTGTTCGCACGAGACCAACAAATTCAAAAAGTAATCAAAAAATCAGAGATATATATATGTACATATATGTATATGAAAATTAGTGGAGTGAATGCGAATGGGAAGGCGAATACAAAACGAAAGTCGCCCGACCGATTTGCAACACGTTCGATAATAATCAAAATTGAAGCACGCAATAAATAAACAAATTTTTATAATTTCACTGACTGTTCTTCTTCTTCTTCTTCGTCTTCGGCTGCTTCGTTTCCTTTTCGAATGTTTCCACATCATTGTTAATTTCGTATTTTATGTAGTTTTTATTTTATTTTGTTTATTTTTTTTTTTTAATCTTTTGCGTTGTTGTTGTTGTTGCTGTTGGCGCCCGTTCTGCCTGGCGATGCTTATCAGCAGCATGAATGCGATTTCAAGTGCGAACAGCACGATATACATATGTATGTATGGGCTCCACTGCGCGTACGATCACTCATGCTCACTCGTCTTTCAAAAGTTGGTCAAAAAGAGCTTGGCTTGTTTGCCCGGCCAACGACAAATATTGAAACTGCGCATCAAGCGCGCTCGTAATTTGAGTGATAAGTGGCCAACGGGCAGTCGTGGGGAAGGGGGACGTGGAAGTGGTGGGGAGGGCCGGGGCCATTTACAGGTCCAGTGGGTGTCCCACGTGATTGCTGGTGGGAAACCAGGGCCCTGTGGGATTTCACAGAATACGAGAACTCCCAAAAAAGAACAAATTGCAGTTCACATTTGCACAAACAATAACAAACTCAAATACACACACACACACACACACACACAAGCATGGACAGCGTGTATGTGTGTGTCTGTTTGTCTTCTCAGCTTACAGTAGCTGCACGTTGCCATGCACGTTACTCATAGAGGACCATTCGATTGAGCTGACAGCGCGATAAGCAGAGCCAACAACAAGTTGAGGAACACTTGTTGACATCGTGTCCAGGGCATTCATTCTCATTCACATTCACTTGTTTTGTCTTGCCTTGCTTTTGTTTTTGTGAAACATTCAATTGGCCAGCAAACGGGAAAGGTTACAGGTTTGTTTTTCGTATGAGTACAACTTTAGTTTTGGGCTAAGTACTAAAGCACCCTAAGCAATTATGACTGCTAGATTATCTAAGACTGGGTTCAATTCTAACTCAAAAGTATGCTATACAATCGGAGTATCGAGACATATAGTGAAATTATGAAAAATATAGTGAAAATGATATATAGGTGAAATCTATATATAGATAATAGAGATGGTCTTTAATAGTCCAAATTTAGAGATGGGAGTCTAGTTGTAATACTCAATAGAACTTGTAAAATTATAATAAGAGAAGAGGAATAAGCAAAGTGTAACTTTTTGATACATAGGATCCCCTAGGTTGACTAAGAGTTTTTGTATCCCAAACACATGGAAAGTTGGATATCATATGCCCTAATCTTTTGTTAATTTCCGATAGCTTTGAGTTCTACTGTTAATAGCAAGTCTTATATAAATGAATATGAATCCCATGCGCCCCCCACTTGCTACGCCTCTGGATGGTGCTGATGAGCTATGTCAATAGATTAAACGATAATTAGCGCGTTAGTAGAGCAGAGAAATGAATAGATGGATTTGATATATGAATTAGGGATCAAATTAGATGAATAAGAGAATATCACTATGACAATATGACTATCAAATAGCTTAATTAAACTTTGGTTCGTAAACCAAATTGGAAATCGTGTCATATACTTACAAGTTCTTCAATGTACTAAATTTTGGACTCTCTTCTTTTCTACATAGAAATATATGATATGTATATTATATAAAATATAATATTCTTTAAAATATAGGGAATATTATGGAACTAAGTTTTGTATTGCAGCATAAGGTAACTGGCAATTGAGTCAAACATAAAATGAGAACTTAAATTTATAGCTCACATATTGTGGAAAATGCAAAAGCAAAGAGAACATAGAGTACACAGTTGCAATTGTATACCACATAAGTACATATATAGAATAGAGAACAAAGTGCTCAAGACTTGATATTTGATCAAATCCCAAAGGGGAGACACTCGATGAGCTTTCATAACACATCACATGTTCGAGTTGTGTGAGTTATTCAACAGATAGCTGGCCAAAGTAAAATATATATGTACATATATACAAATTGTGCTTGACCGATTCGGCTTAGTATTGAACAAGTGCAAAAGATTACATAAGACGCGCTCTCGGATTCGGCCTGGTAGTCGGGATTTGAATCGGAATCAGAGTCGGAGTCGGAGTCGGAGTCGATGGCAGTTGGCCCTGTGGGCATACGATCCTATTTGCATAAAGTGAATTCTTCAGTACGCATCGCGGAGTCTTGGTGCTCGGCTCGCTAAAAGGGGTCTCTACGGGTCTTGTGTGTTCGGTCTTCGGTCTTCGGTCTTCGATGGCCGCACTCTCATCAGCATGTTCAAGGTTCAGTGTTAAGTGTTAAGTGTTCCGCTGGTTACGCCAGGCCTCGATGACAATCGATCGCAATCAGCTGTTGGTCTCGTTGGCCCCACCAGCGATTATGTGACTAAGTGACTGACTGACAAAAGTATTGATGTCGTTACAGGTAAATAAAAAGCGCGCACACACCGTGAGCCGGACAGAAACAATCAGTTGAGGCGAGAGAAAAAAAAGCGGTGAAATTTTTTTTTTCCACAATTTTTTTTTTTTTTCTTAAGTTAACGAGCGCTGCACGTTCAAGGGCCTTACGTAAAACCCATTTTTTTGTTGTAGTAGTTGTTGTTATTTTTTTTTTACTAAAGAGAGTTTTAGCCCTTTTGTGTGTGTGGTAGGAAACAAAGTCATGCTCATGAATTCCATTTGATTGTCGCATATTGTTTAATACAACAATACGGGCATACATTGTGATATATATGTATGTATATGCTTATGTGCATATAGGTATATATACATCCAAAGCCTAATGGACAGCCGCGCATACCCAATGGCCGGCGCACGCGAACGCCCCCAAAACGAGCCCAGCGCCCAAGCAGCCAGGCCAGGCCAGATCAACGTCCGCACTGTATTTAAGCAAATCGAAATTAAGTTATAGTTGCCCCGATCGAGCGACTTAAAAATTCAGTATTTTCCATGTTTTGCATAATAAAAATGCCTATCAAGAAACAAAAAAAAAAAAAAAAAAACTGAAAAAAAAATTAATGTAACTGGCGCTCGAATGCGACTGCGGCTGCCGCTGCGGCTGCGCCTTCTGTTTAATTTGTTTCTTCTTTTTGATTATTGATTTTTTTTTTTTTTGGGTATTTTTTTTTTTTTTTTGACGAGCAGATATTGTGACATGCTTTTAGGGTCGCCTACGGTGCCTTTTTTTTGAGCAATATTTCTGCTTTGCATAAGTAGAAATTTGTTGTTTTTTTTTTATATATTAATTTTTTATTTGCATTTCATTGGCATTGCGGCCATTAAATTTATTTATTTTCATTTTTCAATAGGAAACTGGTTGGCGTCCAATGCGTTCAAGTGTTTGCTGTTGTTTGTTGGCTTGGTTTGGCGCTGCTCCCGCCTCCTGCTCCCGCTCCCCCTCACCTCCTCACACTAAATTTATTATACGAAATGCGTTTGTAAACTTTGGCTAGATTAAGCATTTTGAGTTTGTTGCTTTTTTTTGTGTTTCTATTGAATTTTGAATTTTTTGGGTTTTTTTTTTATATTTTTTTTGCTGTAGGTTTTTCGGCTCACATTTGTATTATTTGTATAATGCTTTTTGTTTTATTGTGTAGCTTTGCACTTTCTCCAATGAAAATTCAATTAAATAATCCCTTATATTTCACGTTTTCGAATTTTTAATTAGTTGAGTTCAGCTCGAATGAACCTTGAACTACAAAGGTTTTGTTGAATAGTTGAGTTTCTAAGATTTGTAAATGTATATGTATAGAATTTCATATATATTTGTACTTTTGGGTTCGTAAAAATTAAGATCGAAATAAATAATAATGATCCTTTTGGGAAGATCAAAAGTCATTAGGATCTGCACATCGGGGCTATAAAAAAAAAACAACTATGGATCTCCTCGAGACTTATGCTAGCATTTATAGTCAGAGCTTAAATATTTATATATAAAATATAAGTTTTATATAGGCATAACAATCCCCTCGCTCTCACTCATCAACATTCACTGTACTTGCTGCACTGTACATACATTTGTTTCTCTCTATAGGCATCTCGCTCTCACTCAGCAACATTCTTACTCTTCACAAGCCTAACGATCCTATATTTTTCTCTTCACTTCACTCTGGGAATGAATCGTCTGATGGGATCCTTTGTCTTTAGGATACATTTCAAGTCTTTACTTCATGGGATTGTTGCCTGGAGCATAAAGCTAAATACAAGAATTGACAGTTCCTTACTAAATTGATTTGGAGCAAAACGAACTCGAAATTCTCAAGTCGTGAGTGATTTTTGCGACAGCTATACCAGGTTAAAATAATAATAAAAATAATACTTTATTTATGACTTGCGTAACTCATAAAGTGCGGTTTTTTATTGGACTGGAAAGTCTTTTGTGGGAATGCTTTATTTCGGGTTGTTTTTACGACTTTTGGCTAACAGGATGCGCAATAGGCAATCAGATAAGAGATTAACCTAAAAAGCATTCTTTTTGGTAAAAAGAAAGCCAGATGTTAAGTGCCGGATGGTATTACTACGGGAGCATATGGGCTGCATTTCGCTTGGCAAATGGGTCAGGCGATATTTTGATTTATGATTTCCTGAGTTGGGGCAATAATCTTCGCATTTACTACCTGCGGCAGGCTTTCTCAAAGTCTGCCATTTGGCATTGCTAGGGACACGGCTTTAATTGTTAATGAAAGGGATTTTAATACTGCAAGCAACCGTCCCCCTCTCTCTCCACCGACAACTCATCACCTATAAATTCTGAGCTGGCAATCGGCATCTTGGTTCGGCTTACAGTCGCATCGAAGCGCAGCGCCAAGCTGCAAAGAGTTGAATAAACTTTGCAAAGAGTGTAGATACAATTTAAGCGCTTGAATTATCGTTTTGAAGGCCATTTTTTGAAATGAGCTGCGAACGAGGCTAGGCATTCGCAATAGTGTGGATGCTGGTTGTGTTGGGGGTGCTGCTGGCAGGTAGCGGCGGGGGGATGAAGGTGTTGGCCGAAGCTAGCCAAGCAGCGCCAACGTCAACGTCAACGGCAGCAGCAGCAGCAGCAGCGACAACGCCAACGCACGAGCGTGTGAAGCTCGGCGAGGTGAGCCGAGCTCAGCTCAGCTGAGGCTCAAAGTATGCAGCACAAAAGTTCAATAAACTAAAGTGTCTTTTGAAAAAAATGGAAAAAAAAAAACAGGTAAAAACAACTAAGAATGCTCTAGTGACGGCGGCACGACTAACACATACCCTGCACACACCACACACTCACGATCGAGTCTAGGATTAGCTGACTTTAGTCTCTCTCTTGGAGCAGTTGTCTGTGTGCGACATGAAACCCCTTGGGTTGGCCCGGTTACAGGGTATAGAAAGGTGACAGCCAACCGGTGGTCGGCCTGGGCCCGGCTCCGGCTCCGGCTCCGGGCCCGCCGGCTCTGCTTTGCTCAACTTCATTGCAGCATGCGTTTGGTCGTATCTGTGCTGCTTCTCTCTCTCTCTCTCTCTGCTTCTCTCATATATGGTGTTGCATGTATTTTGTTGTTGTTTACTTTTATTTTTTTCATACATAGTATTATTATGTGCAGCGCTCGAGGTGTAAAGAAAAATGCAATTCTTGCCAAGCCAGTTGGCCAGTTGGCCAGTTAGCCAGCGAATCAGCCAAGCGAACAGCCAGAATCTCGAATCTGAATCTGAATCCGGTGCGTATGAGTGATTGGTGACTGGCCATAGCAATCAGTTGAGTCAATGTACACTGCATCGAGCTGCTTTCGCTCTGTCAGCCAGGCACTTCCTGTCAGCAGGACATGCCAAAGCGGGCCCCAAGTGCTGCGCTCCCATCGCCCAGCCGAAGCTGGCCCCTTGTTGACTCTGACGACGCGTCGCAGCGTCACTGACAGCGAACCCAACTGAAACTTTCACGTCGGGTGAAATGGTCTTTTGTTTACCAAGCCAGCCAGACCAAGCCCCGCCAGCCGGACAGGCGGACAGCCAGTCGGCCAGTTGGCCATACGTCTCGCTTGATCTGTGGGGCTAGAAAGAATCTTGGAGCTACAATAGCTGTCTGGCATTTCGTTGAGGGTTTCTGTTTGAGTTTGAGCTTTCGTTTTTATTTTTTTACCCAGCTGACGATGATGATGATGATGATTTCACACAGAGATTTTCTATGAATATTCAAGACTTAAATGGGATCCTATGCCATATATAACTCAGACATTTATTTTGAATACGGTTGTTAATAAAAGAAGAAGAACCTAAGATAACTAGAACATGAATAAAATGATATGAGATGAGCAATCAATATATTTAACGCTTAGACGTGGGAGAGCGATTGGAAAAGTTAAACGGAAATACATTAAAAACCAATAAGGGGCATTTTAGGGGAGTGGCAGGAAAAAGGGCTAATACGGTATTTTGGCAAAAGGAAAGAATAATATAAGCTTTGAACTGCCAAAGCTGTGAGGCAAAGAAATAAATGTAAACTAAATATGTAGAGGGGTAGAGTATATATAGGCTATACTTTGTACTACTACTACTACTTTTTGCAAGGTTTCTACTCCTACTGCTACTGCTACTACTACTACTGCTACTATTTACAACTTTTCTACTACTACTACTACTACTTTTTACAACTTTACTTCTACTACTTATATTATTTTATACAACTTATCTACTACTAGTACCACGCTACTACTACTTCTACTACTTATCTACTACTACTTTATACTACTTATCTACTACTACTTTTTACCACTTTACTACTACTACTTTTTACCATTTATCTACTTTTACTCCTACTACTTATCTACTACTACTTTATACTACTTATCTATTACTACTTTTTACCACTTTACTACTACTACTTTTTACCATTTATCTACTTTTACTCCTACTTCTACTTTTTACGTTTCTACTCCTACTACTACAGTTTACTACTTTTCTACTACTACTACTACTTTATACCACTTATCTACTACTACTACTACTTTATGCTACTTATCTACTACTACTACTACCTTATACCACTTATCTACTACTATGTACTTTTTACCACCCTACTACTACTACTTCTACTTTTTTTATCTACTACTTATCTACTAATACTCCTAAAACTACTTTTTACTACGCTTCCATATACAGTAGAATCCGGTTATAACGACTCCGCTTAAAGCGTCCAATCGGTTATGTCGACGAAAAATCTGGTCCCCAGACAAACATTTCTGAGCAAACTTATACGGTTGTAGCGAAACCCGGCTATAACGACGCAAAAATGACGGTCCCTTGAGTGTCGCTATAACCGGATTCTACTGTATATCAAAACTATATACTTAAATGTATAGTTAATAATATACTATACTATACTAAAATATACTTTATTATACTAATATACTACAATAGGTAAATACATAATAAATATCAAACAAATACTAAATATACTAAAATATTGTATGTACATATACACAGTATATACCATATTTTACAAATTTACAATTCTAAAAATAAAAAAATTGAAAAAGTCTTAGACAAAGATAAGTCTTAGACAAAGTATTCGCATTCAGTTCACATAAATTTCAGCAATCGTTAAGAGTGCAGAGAAGGGGAATAAGTAGAGTGCAGTTCTGTTTATGATATGATATATGTATATAGAAGAAGTTAAGCAACCTGGTTTTTCACATCTATTAGCCATTTCAATTAAAATATCGGGTTCGACTGGTTCCTCCTTTAATTCAAGTTCCCAAATCAATAATTGATCTATATTATTGTAATATATTCAGATATTATCTCAGTTGGCATTCGCTTGGAGTACTCCAACTGTTTCTTGAGTGTCTTTCAATGGATCCTGTATGCAATGCACATCAATTGAGGCAGAGAGATACAATATATATTGGCAAGCGGCTCGTAACTCTTCAGCTCTTCAGCTCTGCTGTCGTCGCAGTCGTTGGCCCGGTTCAACGGCATTGCTTTCATATTGAATTCAAATGAACGAAAGACCTACTAAAAAGTGAAGAAGCGAGAGTTTGGCTATGACGTTTCATTTGGGCCAATACGCCCGGGTTCAGGGACAGAGACCGTGTGGCGGCTCGGGGGAGCTGGCCAAGCTGGCATGAATTCTCAATTAAGGTTGTGCCACCAGCTGTGCGCTGGAGAGCAGCAGCTGATTCTGTGCGGCTTAGAAGGAGCCATAGAACACCGTCACAGACGGAGAGACGGAGATGCTGACGTCGACGGCGACGTCGATGTCGACTTTGATGCCGACACAGAGCAAATGGTCAACGTTTTCAGCGCAGTCGCTGCTGGCGTCGACGTCAGCGCTGTTATAAATTGGCAAAAGTGTTGTTGCGACGGCAACAGCAGCAGCAGCAGCAGCGGCTGTGACAGCGGCAGCAGCAGCGATAGCAGCAGCGACAGCAACAGCGTCTTGGCTTAAAGCCAGCGACGAGTTCGTTGACCGTTGAGGTTTTTTGAAGTTTATTGCTGCGCTTGGTGGCTTCGCCAGTTGGCCGCTTGGCCGCTTGGCCGCTTTCAATATGCCAAATATGCAACCAGGAACAGCAAAAAGCAGCAGCAACACCAACATCAGCGGCAGCAGCAACATCAGCGGCAGCAGCAACATCTCCGACAGCAGCAACATCTCTCTCAATGTAGAAAACGCGAGTTTTTCGAGCAATCAGCTGATTCTGAGCTGAGCTGAGTTGAGCTTCCGCTTTGCCTTTTTCATTTTTATTTATTTATTTATTTATTTTTTGGTCTGTGAGCATCTGTTGCGCGATCTCAGCCAAACAATTTACACATTCGCGGATTGACAAACGCAAAGCATTTAACAAATTCAGCAAACAGTTGGCCAATCGTGTGTGAGCCCGTTTTTATTTTTAGAGATTTTGATATTTTTGGCACGCTTCCGGTGCGACGTCGATGACCTTTTCCGCCCACATTCGAGCTGGCCAGGGCCAATGAAATGCCAATTTTTTTTATGTATTTTGTTTATTTATTTTTTAATTTGCATGCATTGTTGCTGCTGTTGCTGCTGCTGCTGTTGCTGCTGCTGCTGGTGCTGCTGCTGCTGCTGTTGCTGCTGCTGCTGTTGCTGCTGCTGGGGTTGACAACCTCTCAGATCAGCTGTTTAACCTGACTTTGTTGCTGTTTGCTGCCGGTTGTTGTTGTTGTCGTCGCTGCTGCTGCTGCTGCTGTTGCTGCTGCGGTTGTCTGTTTATTATGTAATACAGATGAGCAGCAATTCGCAATCAATATGATTTGTATTTGTTGTTGTTGTTGTTGTTGTTTGCTTTTAGCCAGTTAACTGTACTATTTGGCATTGTTGTTGTAGTTGTTGTTGCTGGCGAGGAAAGTTTTTGACCCCCTCGGGCGACCCAGCGGCCGGCTAACAGTCCGCCCGCACGCCGAACGTGAAAGTTACTCGAAATATATATTAACAGCAGCAGCAGCAACAACAACAGCAGCAACAGATATATTAACCGCAGCAACATCTCCAGTCAAACAGCCAAATTCATTGAATACATATAAAGTTTATTGGCTTTTGATCCCAACGCATTATTGTTGGGGTGGGTAATGGTTGTTGAGTTGTTGTTGTTGCTGTTGTTGCTGTTGTTGTTGTTGCTGGTTTGCGCAATACAATTCACCGCTGGTGCTTTGACTGCTCATGATGCATACGTAACGGTATCGACAGGAAGTTGTTGCTCTGCCGCTGTTGCTTTGTTGCTGCTGCAGCAGGAGTCGAGAGGAGTTCATTCAATGCCGGCCAGCTTCCAGTTTGTGTTGTGGCATTTCGTTTGCCTGAGGTCATTGTTGCTGTTCATGTGTTTCTTATTGTTGTTTTTGTTTTTTAAATATTATTTGTTGACTTTTCCGAGCACGTGCTGCGACAGCGTCAACTTGACGAGTGAGAGATATACTAAATATACTTTATATTTCTATAGATTCCATGTAATTATTATGAGTTGCTGTGGGCGAGACTCACTGTGTTAAGTTGCGAATAATAGGCCGAAGGCTTTTTATCTTAAATTAGTCTTACATCGAATCTCTAATAAATAAATATTGTAAATAAATAAGCAGCAAAGCTTTCTGCCTGAGGACATACTTTGAGCATATGCCTTGATAATGGAATTTTCATTCTCCACTTCAGTTGTTTACATAAATCGAAATGGTATTTTCAACTTTAAACAACAAATAAATATTTAGTGTAAATTTAATAAAATATAACAAATCATAAGGTTATTTAAACTATATATAACTACATATATTCGAAATAAATGAAAACTTACGTCAATTATCAAGAGAATTAAATTAAATTTGAAGTTAAGTTAAATTTGTTAAAATATTTAAGAATTACAAAAAATATTTATAATGACATTTTTCGATAAATCCTTAAATATAAGGAAAAATTAAAAATTAATTTCTTTATATATGACAAATGGGGAATAACTATATTTTTGTCAGTTTAAGAATTAGAAACCCAAAATGTAACAACTAAATTACTGTTGAGATCCTGCATTACTGGAGGCCTGCCAAATCGAAAAACCTATCTGGCAGAGTATTCTGTAGTCGTTAATGGCCGACTGAAACTTTGTTGCTTTTCTCAACATGAGATTTTCTAAATTTCTTTAGAATAGAATTTTTAATTAAATTTTCAAATTGTTTTTTTTAAAAGACTTTCCATATGATTATTATAATTATCATTATTTTTTTATTATTATTATTGTTATTATTATTATTATTAATATATATATTATTGTTTTACTTTAGCCAATAAATCAGAGTTTTTTTTTTTTTTTTTATTGTGTTAAATCACAATAATTGTTTTGTAAATGTCCATACAAGGAAGAAAATTAAATATAACAAAAAATATATATTTAGTATATATAACTTAATACAGGTGTAAAAACATCCATTTGATTCAAGAGAATTGAGCAAATGCAAACAAAATTGAATTAGTCGCAGTTAGTTAACTGCTGTCATTAAGTTCGTATCATACAAGTCTTTCGTTTCTAGCGCTCTGGAACTGGAGCCGGGAGCGTTAGCTGGGAATTCCGTTGTGTGCTGCCGCTGCTGCTGCCGGCGTCGTTCGTTGCCAGTCACACTAAGAGCAACACCAACACCAGCAACACCAACAACAACAACAGCAGTGCTCGGTGTGCGTATGTGTGCGTGTTGCTTTCTGGTTTGGCAGCTGCTTCTTGGCACACACACACACACACACACACAGGCGCACACATCAGCACACACGCACACAGAAGCGACGCGTCGCGCTTTTACATTTGTATATGTAGGTCTACGTCCGATTTTACTTTCACTTTTAAAGGTTTACGAACTTTTCTGTTTACAAGTCAACGCTGCTGCCGGCAGCCGACGCGTCGCAGCAGCAGCGACGACAACGACAACGACGACGACGACGCGCATTTCAAATGCTTCTCACACACTCAGAGCTCAGGCACAGGCAGACAATCAGACCGTTGGACGGATGATACTAAAGAGGCGTACAGACGGACAGACGGACGGATGGACAAACAGAGAGCTTTGCGCTTACATCTCGGCTTGAGAGTCGCCGCCGCACAGTGGCGCAGATTGCTGGCAATTCGGCGTTTAACTTAATTTGGCCACATTTGCGGCTGTTGCACACCACTGTGCCGGCTCCTCATTGGCATTGGGTTGACTCATGCCTTGGACGCATGCGTTATATTATTTATTGTTGTTGTTGTTGCTGTTGTTATTCGCTTTGCAGTTGCGGTTGCTCGTGTGCATCGCATAAGGAAGTCGCGTGTGCTCAACTTCCTTGACATTGAAGCGGCAGCAACCGCAACGCCAGCAGCAGCAGCAGCAGCAACTGCAGCAACAACAACAACAACAACGAGGTTTTAGTGTAAATGAACGGCAAGGATTTTTGCTGCTGCCAAAAGCGATTGCTGTGTTGCCTCGGAAGTGACAGCGACAGCGGCAGCAACAGCAACGACGCGTCGGCAGAGCTGCCAGCAACATGTACTGTCAGGTATGCTGGCATGTGTGTGTGTGTGTGCATGTATGTGTGTGTGCTTTTTAGTCGGTCGGTCATTGACCGTTGCAGCTGAGACGCATTGACGCCGCTGCCATTGGCATGGCCGCAAAGGCGGCTGCTGTTGCTGTTGCTGCTGCTGTTGTTGTTGCAGTTGCTGCTGCTGTTGTTGCGTTTATCCTGGCTAAACTAAATTGTGCAAAAAGCTCAGCTCAGACAGACGGACATACACATAGAGAGAGAGAGAGAGGCAGAGTGAGAGAGAGAGAGAGAGAGGGAGTGGGAGTAGGAGTCGGAGTGAGAGAGCAACACAATCAGAGACACTGAGCCACAGCGAGCGAGTGGGAGCGTGAGAGGGAGAGAGAGAGAGAGAGAGGTTGAGCTTGGCGTCGTCATCGTTAGCTGCTGCTGCTGCTGCTGCTACTGCTGCCGCTGCGTCGTCTACCCAACTCGTTGGACAAGTTGACGGCCTACGTGAGTGGCGCGTTATGTGCATTGAATTGGAGTTGGAGGCTTGTGCGTTTGCGCAAAAGTCAATGAACTCCGCTGGCTTGACGCTGACGCCTGATCCGCTTGCAGCGCAGCCGCTGCTGTTGCTGTTGCTGCTGCTGCTGTTGCTGTTGCTGCTGCTGCTGCTGCCGTGGGGGCGTCGTGTCTTGTGTGTGCAATTCACACCAACACAGCTGCATTTTGGGAATGTAGGTAAGCCACTTGCCAGGCCGGGTTGTTATTGTTGTTGCGGATGTTGTTGTTGTTGCTGTTGTTGTGTTATGTGTTGCTAATGTTGCTGCTGCTACTGCTGCTGCTGTTGTGGCGGCTGCGGCTGTGGCTGTGTTGCTGCTGCTGTTGTTGTTGTTTCTAACCTTTTTGCAATGCGCCGCTGCGTTAGGCAATAGCTTCACTGTCAACACTGGCCAGCGAGTCAGTGCATTGATCTCGCCATTGATGTGTGCTCAGCTCTCTCTGTGTGTGTGTGTTGCATGTGATACAATGTCGTTGACACAGTGACCGGAAAACAGATTGACTTAATGACTGACTTTTCAAAATCAATGCTGTCGCCATTAGAATGCCAAGAAGGGTTAGACAGAGAGAGAGAGAGAGGGAGGGAGTGTCTATTGTGGGCGTTGGAGGGCAGCGATCAGCTGCCCAAATTGCGGAACGTTGTGCCATAGCCGACAGTTGTAGGCCAGCGGTCAACGACCGATCAGCGACAACAGACCAAAAAGCAACAGCAGCAGCAACAGCAACAGCAGCAACAGCAGCAGCAGCAGCAACAGCAACAGCAACAGCTTAACTTCAAGCAACCAGTTGAACGACCCACTGAACCAACTTGTCATTTGACCATGTCGCTAAGCTGCAGCACTCAGAATGCTTCTCCTGCCTATGCGTATGAATATATACATACACACACGCACACACACATATACACATAAGTGTATCCTGTGTAAGCGGCTAATGCGACTTGGGGTTGAGGTTGCAGCCAACTGCCACACGGCATTAATATTACCGTTATTTGGCAATTACTTACGCACTCCGGCACAGAAAGTGACCCGACTAATTGCATTTCACCAATTTATCACACAGAGAAAGGGAGACAGACAGCGAGAAAGAGAGAGAGAGAGCGAGGGAGAGAGCAGTGAGAACTTTATTTAAGTGTTCTGCATTTTTAATGCTCGACATGAATATGCATTCGCCGACAAATTGATGTCAATTATCTTGCGAAAGTAGCTAGAACAAAGCAACAACAACAGCAACAACAACAGCAACAACAACAGCAACAAAAGCAACAACAGCAACACTGTAAGTCATATACAAAAATAATAATAAAATAATGAGTAAAAGCTGAGAATTTTGTGGGTAATTATTGCAGCTGCCGCTGGCTGACTTTCTGTCCAATTCAGCTTGGTCGCACCAACAGTCCGCCTCATGCCGCCCCCTGGCCACCCTCTCCCACTCTCAGACACTCGCTGGCAGCTGCTGTTGCTGCCAATTTCTACATTTCATGCCAAGCGCTGTCGCTCTTGCCATTAAATTTGACCTCAAAAAATATTTCAGTTGCTGCTTGCAGCTGTGTGTGCGTGTGTGTGTGTGTGTGTGTGTGCGTGTGTTCGTCCATTTTGCCATGAGGTGAAAATGCTGGAACCAGGGAGCCGCTGCCTATCTACCTACCTGCTCTTACCTGTTGCATGCCACTGCAGCGCCGCCAGGTCAGCGGCTATAAATGCCGCCAGGTCAGCTGCTGGCAAGAATTTTGATATTGATTCTGATTTTTGCATGCGCCGCAACAATGTTGCACACGAAAACATGAATCGAACCATGAATAACGTGAATGCAAGTTGTTTTTCTTTTTTTTTCTTCACTCTTTATCGCTCTGGGCAAGCTATTGAATATTTAAGAATTTAAAAATATTTGTGTATACACTTAAAGCAGAATATAAATTTATGGGATATTCTGTTTGCATATTCTTAAATATGAACTCATATAAATGTGTATTATATTTATAATAATAATTTTCTGTGCTTTTAAGAGGAATAAAAAGTACAGAAAATTAGTATTATACATATATATTAATATATATATAAGAGTTCATAGTCGACTCTCGTTCGTCAATTGCTTTTTAAATAATTATAAAAAAAATCCAAATAAAAAAAAATAATAATAAATTTAAATAAATAAATTATCTTTTAAATAAAATATTTACTGAAACATTCAAAAATGATTTACACATTTTCTTAAATATGCTCTGAAACTATCTCTGCCAATTGCGTTTAGTTAAATATTCTATAATTGTTTATAAATATAATGCTTAACTCAATATGTCTTTTGTTTTAATATTTGATAAGTTCTTAGATGCTAAGCTTTATACAGCAAATTTAGGTATTATAAGTTGTCATGCAAACATTAAAAAAAAAAAAAAAAATAAATAAATAAATAAAAAAAAAATAAAAATAAATAAATTCAATGCTCTCATTATTGCCTTTATATGAGATATGTGCTAGGCATATTGCGCCTAATATTAGTACTATCATAACTACTTTCCTATTTTTTAAAGACAATTTGAAGTAGGCGTCTGGACAAGTACAAAGACTCTTAACATAAATTTATAATAATAATGTATAATTTTTTTTTTAATTTTTATAATTTAACTTTTATTTATTTTGCGAAAAAAAAACATAAATATTAATATTAAAAACACAAATAAAATATTATGTAGATGGACATTTCATCAGAAAAGTCCCCTTGTGTATTTTTGACAAAAAAAAAAAGCTTTTTATGTTAGACAAATTGTGGATTTTCTTGCTCTTTATTGATGCGGTTGCAATAGAATTACAAAAGAAAAATACCCAAGGGGTTCTGACGTTACAAAGGTAGACTTTCCTAGAGAAATGCTCATATTTATGCGCATATTCTCATTAAATTATTATTAAAATAAAAAATATATATATATTTTTTTAATATAATCTAATATTATTATTATTCATATACACATATGTATATATGCATTAGTATGATATATGTAGTTGCTTTCAATACACAACTAGCTGCCTATCACTTCATCTAATGCCTATCAGCTACTAGTCGAATATATGAAGATTTACTGTAGAATGATAACAGAGAGGAGGATCTGCTATGGAAGCTTACCAAAAAAGAGTTATTTACATATAAATATAAGTATATTTTATATTACTTAATAATTTAAGTAATTTGAATAGACATGAATATACGTATAATATACGGAATACATATAATATAAAATATATTTTTTTTATAATTAGGAAAGTTTAATGAATGTAGTGTAGTGATACTAAGTGCATTCATTAGGCAAGCTCTTCTGATTAGAGCGCAAGGTGTTCGCACGTCACGTGCCTCGATTGATCACGTGTGTGGGCGGCATATGTAAGCAACTATACACATATACATATACATCTATATATATGCCTACATATATGCGACTGCAACAGCTGCGATAGTGGGACCAGAGAGTATTGCAATTGCATTTACATGCAACTCACATTGGGGCGTTAAATCGCAATTGCATGTTGATTGGGATTAGCATGCGTCGCCAGAGTCAAGCGATTTGTTTGAAGTTAGTTTGTCAGTTTATATAATGCGAGCTCAGTCGCTGTCGCTGTCGCTGTCGCAGCTGCTGTCGGCGCCTTCGCTTAATGTGCTTCCCCGTAGATTGGCAATGCAATTGCACGTACTTTACATTGAGTATACGACCCGTTTAACAGGTTGCCAAAAATAACAACAAAAAAAAGAAAAGAGATCATTAAAATGCTTGAAGAACCTAATGTAACACGAGTGGTATATGAATTGAATTTTACCATAATTTAATTTGCAATTGTGAATGGCTGTGAATACACCCTTTGATGCGTTCGCCTAGGGTATCTGCTGGCGTGCAACTTGTTGCTACATTTGTTATTCAAGTGTCACATTAGAATTGAAATTTATCGTTGTAATTGAATTGTCAATGGCTGACATTGTAATTGCTCAAGCGCAATTCATGTAAATAGAAATGACTGAGAGATGATATATGAATGCATCTATGTATATAGAGAGAGATATACATATGTACACATATATTCAATGGTAGCTCCATCAAGCGTTACACAATCAAAATGAACATTTCATTGAGCTTGTCAGCTAATGCGTTCGATCCTGTTTGACATTATCCAATGCCTAGTCCAAGGCTTGCATCGCCTGAGCTCATTTTGAGAATTTCAAATCATATGATAATTCTTCTACAGAGTTTCATACAATTGCATGAGCATTTGTCTTGGCTTATTTACAATATGTAGTTATTAGGAATTTTAGCTCGAGTCATGCCCTTGTCTGGCTTGTTTATTGCCCATGGCTCATAGCTATTTTTCCGGCTGGCCAACTGTCTATCCGACTGTCTGTCTGGCTGACCTTCGAACATACTTCCACTGCCCTAGTCGGAAGCTAGGTCATAAATTCGAAGGGCCACATTGAACTATTGCCTTGGCTGCTGCTGCTGTTGTTGGTTGTGTAACAGCTGCGACTCAACCCAGAATTTCAAATTCCACTTCAGCATTACAGCAAGAGATCAATGAACGCTTTCAATAGGAAATCGAAATCGAAATTGAAACTGAAACGCTTGGCGTTTTCTTTGTCATTTGTCTCAGCGTCAGACAGAGATAGAGATAGATAGAGGCACAGCTTCAGTCAGAGTCTCTGGCTCTCTCAGCTCTAGTTCCATATGAATTTTTTTGTATTGCTATTGATATATGACCGATGATTAGTAGGCACGTTATTAGCGATTAAGGCGATTTGATTCGATGCGATTTGATTTCATTTGATTCAATTCGATTTGATTCGATTCGATCCGATTCGATTCGATTCGATTCAAATTGGCATCGACATCGACAACAGCAGCGACACGATTCGTTGACCCAACCAATGCAGAACCTTGGAATTAGCATAAAACGTTGTTGCTCCACATTAGTCCGGCTGGGTGCTCTGGCTGCTAACTAAGCTGTCGTCCGACTTGGACTATACTACTACTATTTATCATATTCAATCATTTTTATTATATTCGTATATTTTGTTGTCTGCCAAGCTAATCCCATAGACGAGAACTAACCCTTGAGCTAGGTGAATGATTCGACAGATTTTTTTTTATCGAGCATTGAATTTGAATTGAACTTTTGTATTATATGATTAGAAAGTTTATTTCATTTAAATATTTTATTATATTTATTCGCTGCTTTCATTTTGATTTTATTAGATTCTTAAGTTTAAAGTCTTGCCTGCTATGCATTTTTAGTATATCAATATCTAACTGTTCTCTGTTCTTGAACAGTCTTTTTACACTTGAATATTTTTTACATTTATGAGTGCTCAAATTTTTTAGAGAGAGATGGAAAGAAGGACAAAGAATGAGAGAGAGAGAGAGAGAGAGAGAGAGAGAGAAATAGAGAACTAGAGACAGAGAGTAAGACAAAGAGATAGAGAGGGAGAGAAGGACAAAGAGACAGATTATTAGAGAGATGCGGAGAGAAGGAAAAATAGATAGAGAGTGAGAGAAAGAGAGTGACAGATAGAGAGACTAGGTAAGAGAGGGAGAGAGAGAGATAGAAAAAGTCCTTGCAGTACTTTAGCCGTTACTAATTAAGGTGTAGATGTGAGGTGTGTGTGCGTGTGTGTGTGTGTGTGTGTTTGTGAGTGAGTTTGTTTCTATCTCAGTTGTAAAAACCTTTTGAGCAGGTGTCGAAACAATGTGTGGAGCGCAATTTAAATTAGAATGTTGCCACATTCATTAGACGATTAACAACAACATTAACAACAACAACAACAACATAAACAACAACACGAACAGCAACAGCAGCAACAACAACAGCAATTACAACAAACTCATATAAAAATGTCAGAACAAGTTGAGTTGGCAATTTGTCAACCGGCAACAGCAACCGGCTAGACTCGCGGCCCGGTCTCCAGTTTACATTCGAAATGAATTTTTTTTTTTTTTTGCATACTCGCATCTCAGAAATTCCAAAATTACTCCCCCCTTGCCACCCCAGCGCCACTGCGCCACAGCCCAAGCCAAGCCAGCAGCAGCAGCAGCAACAACAAATAATAATAAAAGAAATCAAAATGAAAAACGAAGGCAAACAAATAAAATTTCCGTGAGCTCTTAATATTTGTATTTTGATTTCTGGCCCGGCTGCCACTTGGCCAACAACTGGCTGCCCCCTAGCAGGGGGAGGGTGGGCGCTAGGTGCGGTGGGGGTTGATCAGCCAGTGAGTGTGTGTCCATGTCCATGGATTTGTTCATGCGCAAGGTTTTTTGCCAATGCGCGCGAGATTCGATTGGTTCGCCTGGCCTAGACTGGCATCGGGCGGGCCGGCCGGTGGTCAGCCAGCAGCAACAGCAGCTACCACCCCCGCCGCCTCCGCGCAGCAGCAGCAGCAGCATCGCCAGCCGGAGCAGCTTAATTGTTAGAGCGGCTACGCGGCTGCTGCGGCTGCTGCAGCGGGGTGCATTGATCTTAAAATGGCGCAAAAGCCATTGAACTGTGCGCCATTGCAACGGCCTGCAACAACAACAACAACAACAGCAACAACGTAGCGGCTCGGTGCGGTTCGGTTTGATTCGGTTTTTGGCTACGACTCCGGCCACAGACTCAGACGCAGAGACAGTGTCAACAGCGGCACAGACAGAACTTTTCAGCGCCAATTTGTGAATTGTACTCTACACTTATGAGTGTGTGTGTGTAGGTGTGTGTGTGTGTGTATGTGTAGCATATGCTAATTTGTGCAGCTAAGTAACTAGCGTTTACTTTGGCCCGGCTAGTTGGCACAGCCAAACGAAATCGAGAATGAAATAAAAAAAAAAATCTGAAATGTAAATTCTTTTCAACGACGACGCCGCGACTGCTGCAACTGTTGCTGCTGCTGTTGCTGCTGCTGTTGCTGCTGCTGCAACTGTTGCTGCTGTTCTTAATGATTATTAAAAGCATTCGGCTGCACGTTCTTAGCTCTGCTGCTGCTGCTGTTGGCACTCTGCCCGACGTCGACTGCTTGGATGAGTTAAACGAACGCGCGCTTCGCCTATGAAAGATGTCAAGGCTCAAATTTTATATCTGATTTCGCACGCTGAGCACAGAGTCGAGGCAGCCAGCTAATAAAGATGCAGACAAGCAGTCGCAGCGTATGTCACCAAATCGAAATCGTTAATCGATTGCATCGGCATCAATTAATCGGCCTGATCACTTGTCCATTTCTCTTGACTTGAAGCCGTTTAGAATTTTGCATTCAATAATTGAAGATCTTTGACTATTGAATATTATTATGTTGTTCTAGATCAATTCTCGTATTCTCTACTTTGCTTTATTTTTTCTCCTTTCCGTTACTTTCTGCCGCTCCTGCTTTTTATTATTTCCTCACTCTCGCTCTTGTTTTCGTGGTTCACTCTTAAGCTATCGATCTCTCTCTCTCTCTCTCTCACTATATTTATCGCTCTACATCATTCCTTTTATTTCCCTTCTCCTTTTCTCTGTCTCACTTAATAATTTTGTTGTACCGTTATTTTATTTTCATTTCCATATCTCTCTAAATTTTATGCTCCTACTCTCATGTTCTCGCTCTCTTTCGCTCTCTCTTCCTTACTCTCTCTTTCTCAATGTCCTCTTTATTTTTCATTCTATAATTTATCTTATATTTTTATTATATATTATCATTATTACCATCTCCACAATCCCTTCATAAATTGGTTTATTTTACCAAATATTTTTCTTTCAATTTATATTTTAAATTGTAAACAAAATTCAAATTTTTCCAGATTTTTTTGTTTACACCTTTTTGAATACATATTTATTTACAGTGTTCTTTTCATGTATTTACTTAAAATATTTAAATAAAATAAGCGAAAGCAAATATTTACAATTGGGCGGAATAAATCTCTTTTTCCTTGAAGCTGTCTTTCGATTGACAGTTCTATTGATACGAAATAATGTTTCTAATGATAATAGACTGAACATATGAGTCACTTCTCGAACTGTCTATATAGAATGTTCTTGAGCTTAGCAAATGTATATATGCATATATATAGTATTTATATAGATTTGCATTCAGTTTGTCTAATCTCAGCGTATACTAATCAAATTGCAATGATAACGTTTTCATATAGATTAATTAATTTATATCTGGAATGAAGTTTAGAAGAGGGGGAAAAAGAGAATGGGATTGAGAAAGAGAGAGAGAGATAAAAGAAGACAAGAGATAGATAGAGAGGGAGAGAGAGAAGGAGAGTTAAGAGAGAGAAAGGAATGAAGGAGAGGTGTGAGAGTGACAGGAATAGAGAGCCGGAGATGTTGGAAATACATGATATTTAAGAAAGATAAAGATAATCCGTAATCAGTAAGAATGCAAGATTAACAAAGACTAGAACAGAGACAGAGAGAGATGGTGAGAAAGAGAGGTAGGCAGATTAGAAAATATTTGATATGCTCTGTAATTTGAAAGCTCCAACAATATGTTGCGCAGTGCGATAAGGGTGGGAGTAGAGCTGCATGTGAATTTGTCATTGATCTTTGTTGATTTGATTTGCAAAGTGCAGGAGGAGAATAAATTTGATCAGAGTCGGGTAATTGCAAGTCTTGCAATTGGAAATGGATGTGACCATGAATGTGAGGCATTCCAATTAGATTACAAATGGAAACAATTTGAGACAGTAGATGATTTCATAAGCTGCATGCAAAAACAATAATGAAACAAAAGCTATTTGATCAGCTCAAATGGCAATAGAAGTGCGCTTAGCATTTGGGGCACAGCTCGATTTACCATCTATGCCCAAAACAAAAAACAAAGGGTCGTATAGCGACGCGTGCAAAATACAAATACCAATGCGAGTCGGATTCTTCTACAACCTTGGACTTTGGGCCAGTGCAAATGCGAGATGCGCTCCATTAATGCCCGAAAGTCTGACGAGGCAGTTTTTTTTTTTTTTGAATATTGACAAGCAATCAAATATTTGTTTATGTGCATATATATACTATGTATATATATATTTAATATTTATATATATATAAATGCGCAGCGGGAAAATTGGGTTAAGAAATAAAGCATGCAAACTACCTTGACACATTTAATCGAGCTGCTGCTGCTTTCGAAATTATTTATGTACAAAGCAAATACATTGAAGAATGCTTTGTGTGGTCTGCCGGCGGGGAGGGGATGGAAGGGCCAGAGACCAATGCCACTGAGGGCGTGGCACGAGAACAGAAGCAATCACGGTCTTGTTCTTGTTGTTGCTGTTGCAATTGTAATAAATATGTATATAAGAAGAAGAAGCAGAAATTGTCTTTACGAAATGTACATCACATGCTACAATAAGTCAATACACACTCTTATAAAGAATGTGAAAATGATAAGAACAACGCGCATACGCCACGTGAGCCGGACTAAACTAAACTGACGACCGAAGCTGTCCCCATTATTGAACCGAAAATTTGTATGCGCAATGCGCTGATTAGACATTAGAGCATAATATCAATTTGAAGTGCAACTGTGTGTGTGTGTGTGAGTGAGTGCACGTAATGCGTTTGCGGCAGGTTTCAAAGTCTCAAAGTTTGTAAAGTTTATTGACCACCCAGCCGAGCTGTTGCCAGTTACCACGCGTTGGCTAACGACAGACAGAGCGAGACAGAGCGAGACAGAGAGAGAGAGAGAGTGCGAACGAGATGCCAGCTGAAGGGTTTAAAAATAATCCAGCAATCGCGCCGATCCAAGCAACTGTCTGGCTGGGGTTCATGTCCTTTCCATAGGATGTTGTTGGCCGGCCAATGATCTTGCTGTCGGTTTGAACCTGTTGCCATCTGAGCAACGTGGCTGTAGTACTCCCCCTCCACCTAGCTTCCCCCCCCCCCTTCACCCCCTCCTCAGTCCTACTACAGTTTCTTGTGCAGCGGTCATTGAGTCTGGCAAGGCAACAATTTCATTTTCTGGAAGCTTCAGCCCTTGATCAGTGCCGTTGGCAACAATAAAAAGGTTCACCGACCGAGGGTTCTGTGCAATTTATGCCAGTTTATCGTAAGCTAGTCAAAGCTAACTAGCTAGAAAATCGCTAAACTAGCTAGAGTTGCGGCTGAGAACGATTCATATGAAACTTCAGCTCTGAAGCTAATATGACAGAAGGAGTGAGAGAGAGAGAGAGAGAGGAAGGGAAGAATTGAAAGAAATTATAAGAACGATCAAGAAAGATCAAATAAAATCAAATTGTAGAGAATGAGCGACAAAGTGATGAGAGAGAGAGAGAGAGATAGATGATGATGATGAGAAGCAAGATGAGAGATAATGAAACGACTGAGAGATCAAGTGAGATAGACTATATATGCGAGATCTCTCTCAGATGAGAATTTATCATGGCAGAAAGATAGAGAACAAGGAGAGATCATGAAACAAAGCTAGCTATATTCAGCCGAATTTAGCGGTAAAATGTGACGAGCTGATCATCTCCGGTGTAGATTGGCAGTCGGCAGTTGCGGTTCATTGGCAGACTGGGATTCATGGGTTAACGTCTGCCGTCAGGTCATTAAAATATAATGTTGGCGCAGCGACTCTCGTAAACGCCGAACGCAGCAGCAGCAACAGCAGCAACAGCAACAGCAGCAACAGTCGTACATCTTGTGCCTGGCCCTGTTTTCTGGTCCTTTGTGCGCCACACGCATGCGCATATCCCCATTCCCAGTCACTCGCTAAAGTCAATGGCACGGGTCTTGGATTCTATTTTAGCGCATGCCAGCGGCCCTGAACTTGTTTTTTCTGCTCCATTGTTGGAAGTCTTCCGTGCCTGGCATGAATCAGCGTCAGCCCGAGATAGTTTCTCTCAGTGCGAACTTGAACTCCCCCTCCTTGGCTTGGAACTTTGCAACATTTTGGACAATTCGCATCAACGGTAAATTCAAAATAAAACAAAAACTCTTTTAAAAAAACAAATCAAAAGCAAAAGCAAACTCAATCGCATTGCAGACGTATGTGATCGCGATAGAGTGGCAAGAGATGATAGACCAAATAGTAGAACTTCTCGATGGTGTCGTCCAGTAGGAGTAGATCGACCACGACCGGCTCTAGCGGATTGAGGGCGCCGTTCAGGGTCAGCTGGTCGATGCTGCGGGCGCAGTGCAGCATCTCGATCAGATAGTAGGCCTTCTTGCGGGGCATCTCGAGACTCTCCTGCTGCAGGTAGATCGTCAGCTTGGCGTACTCGGCCCACGTGGTCTTCTGGACGTTCGCATTGTTCGGGTAGTGCAGCTCGATGTAGTTGTTGGCCGCATTCCACTTCAGCAGCGGCGCATGGGCATTGTAGTACTCCAGCCAATTGATGTGCGTCTCCAGGTCCTCCAGGCCCAGATGGAAGAGCAGATGCGCCGCCTCCTGGTACGTCGTCTCGCAGTCCTCCTGGAAGCTCTGCAGCAGCGAACGCAGCTTCTCGTGCAGAAACCTGATGGCATGCTCCCGATGATTCACCAGCTTCATTGCTATAGATCTTCCACTCGTTTTGGTAGCGTTGTTTCTGTCTCTCTTGTCCAGATTTTCAATATTTATGTAACGGATTATATCACATTCATTATTGTTTTGCCGTACATCTACGTGTGTGCGATTGTGTGTATAAGTGTGGGGAGGGGGAATACAATTCCCAGGCCTAGTTGATGCGATAGTGTGGAGAGTCACAGCACGACTTGACCAAGCACTTGATATATGTAGATTGGATAGAGTAGATAATATTATGAAAAGCAACTATATATAGTACTATATTATTTTCAGTCTTTATATATATAGTATATATTTATATATAGTATATATTTATTTATGTATTTTTAAGCTTTTGGTTTGATTTTATGTCCTATTGAAATCTTTTATAAAAGTTTTTTTTGGCATCTGCTTTGGACTTTTCCCCAAGTCACTCTATATGCCTTACCCCTGTATATACAGAAGAGCTACATATATTTAAATAATTGGAATCGCTTTCGAACTCTGAAAAAAACCCCATGAAAAAAGCCCAAAAATTTGCCTTAAAATTTAGATGAAAATCAAAACGAAATGGAGTGAAGCAAACTTCATCAACAAAAACAAAATTTGAGACGCAAAAGAAATTGAAGAGCGTACCTCCAATACCCTGTAAAATATTTAGAGAATTTGTCTTAATTTTTGATTGTTTTATATCCCTTAGTTCTATAATATTTTTTTGTGAAATCATTTGACTTTGTTAGTTAAGCTGAATTGCACGGAATGTTTAAAGTCCATAAAGCAGCCTGCGTCTACTGTCGACTTACACTGAAATTAAAACTATCGAGAATTATCGAGAATGAATTTTGTTCAAGTGGATATAATTTTTGGCGATTTTTCGCTATTTTTGATTTATCGGGGTACAAATTATCGAGACTTGAATGTACTTAAATGGTATATCTTTAAGTTTCCTCTACTTTTATCAATATATCGAATTAAATAGTAATCATAGTCCATCTATTGCATAGTACAGCAACTCTTAGCTGCTCAAGTCAAGTCAAATTTAGCCAGGATATGAACAAATTTATAAATTGTAAACAACTTAACATATGCAAGAGATTGCGAGAGTGAAGGCATTACAAATGCGCAAAGATCTCTATCGCTCACTCGCACCCTCTCTCTCTCGCCCTCTCTCTCCCTCTCTCTCTCTCTTTCGCTCTCTGTGTGTACTTGTAAATGTATGTACATAGCATTTGGCTATGTTTCAATTTCAATTTTAAAGCAAGCCAAGGAAGCAGCGAACCTTCCAGTACTTATAGCTATAGATATATACAGAACCACACACACATATATGCAGATATGTATGTATATAGGTATGCATGTGTGTGTATCTACTGTACGGCCTTCGGCTATGCCCGGTGTCTGCCTGCATTATTACATTTCGCTCGCAAATCCATAGAAATTCCAGTAATTGAAGAGCCGCACAGTCGAACGGACGTCGGTCAGAGTGCGGACATTTGAGGCTCTGAGGCTGAACAAGGGACAACAAGGGACGCGCGGACTACCTGATCTCTACCTGCTGTCGCAATGAGTGCAGACGAACTGGGCCTGGTCGTCTTCGGGGTGCTGCTGTCGCTCGTCTGCATCATAGTTGCGCTGATCTGTCAGCGCCGGAATGCGCGTCTGCTGGGTCGCACGCCGCCCGGGCCGTGGGGCGTGCCGCTGCTTGGGTACTTGCCGTTCGTGGATCGGCTGGCGCCGCACAAGTCGCTGCAGGCGCTGGCCCGGCGCTACGGCGCCATCTATCAGCTGAGCATGGGCAGCGTGCGTACGGTGGTGCTGGCGGATGCGGCGCTGGTGCGCGACTTTCTGCGGCACGAGGAGCTGACCGCACGGGCGCCGCTCTACCTGACGCACGGCATCATGGGCGGCTACGGTAAGCACTCTGGCCGCACTATGCCACCAAAACGAATGACTTAAGACAGCAACTTGCAGGCATCATTGGCGCCGGCGGCGACATATGGAAATATCAGCGCAGGCAGCTGATCGAGTGGCTCAAGGCGCTGGGCATGACGCGCAAGCAGTGCGAGACGCGTGCGCAGCTGGAGCAGCGCATCAGCAGCGGCGTCAGCGAGTGCGTCCAGGTGAGTCTCTTTCTCACTCTTCCTCTCTCTCTGTCTGACTAATTGACTAACTGGCCGCTGTGCGAGAAATTCCAAGAATCATGAAAGTGAAGGTCCTACGCGTCATCGTCATCGTCTCTGCTGCTGCTGCTGCTGTCGTCGTCGTCTCTGGACATTCACTTTCCGTTGTGGTCATCACTCGACGTCGCTGCCGCGGCTGCTGCTGCTGCTGCTGCTGTCGGCGTCGACAACGACGACGCATAAATTTAAAAATTTGCTAATTTTTTGTTGTTGCTGTCGCATGTTTTTGCTGCTTTGCTTTGCCATTTTTTTTCTGTCTCCCTCTCTCTCTCTCTCTCTCTCTCTCTCCCTCTTTGTTTTTTTTGCTCTTTTTCTTTTTGTTTTCCACCTTTCGCTTTTGGCACTTTTCACTGTCTGTTCTCGATCTGACGTGCTCTTTGTTCGCAGGCCTACGAGTCGGAGGCGAAGGCCCCACTGGATCCGCTGCCGGCGCTGCAGCACACGCTGGGCAACATCATCAATGATCTGGTCTTTGGCGAGACCTACGAGCGTCGCGATCCCAATTGGCTGTACCTGCAGCAGCTGCAGGAGCAGGGCGTCAAGCTGATCGGCGTCTCGGGCATGGTCAACTTTTTGCCCTGGCTGCGCCATCTGCCGGGCAACAAGCGCAGCATACGCTTCCTGCTGGACGGCAAGGCCAAGACGCATGCGCTCTACGATCGCATCATCGAACGCTGCGCGCAGCAGCTGCAGCAGCAGCCGCAGTCACCTAGGCGCAGCATCTTGGCGCACTTCCTGCACGAACGTCAGCCCTACTCGCAGCTGTATTGCGATGAGCAACTGCGTCATCTGCTGGCCGATCTCTTTGGGGCCGGCGTGGACACGTCGCTGGCTACGCTGCGCTGGTTCCTGCTCTATATGGCGCGCGAGCAGCGCTGCCAGCAGCGACTGCAGTCGGAGCTGCGCAACCTCAGCGAGTCGCCCACGCTGGCCGAGCTCGAGCCGATCGCCTACCTGCGCGCCTGCCTCTCAGAGGCGCAGCGCATCCGGTCCGTCGTACCGCTGGGCATACCGCACGGCGTCGACCAGGACACCATGGTGGGTGACTACCACCTGAGGAAGGGCACCATGGTGCTGGTGCTGCAGTGGGCCATACACATGAATCCCGAGGCCTGGCCGGAGCCGGAGCAGTTCCGGCCGGAGCGTTTCCTCAACGCTGACGGCGACTATTCGGCGCCCGCTCAGTTCATACCCTTCCAGACGGGCAAGCGCATGTGTCCCGGCGACGAGCTGGCCCGTATGATGCTCACGCTCTACGCGGGCCGCATTCTGCGTCGCTTCCACGTGCAGCTGCCCGCCGGAGAGGCACAACACGTGGACTTCGAAGGCGAATGTGGCATCACCTTGGCTCCCGCGCCCTACAAACTTCAATTTACCCCCATGGAAGAGCTACCCAAGCATGAATAAATTTCTTTGGATTATATTTTTTTAAAACATTTTTTAGAATTAATTGGCTTTTATTATTTTTAAACAATTTTTTTATTTTTTTTATATATATATATTTTGCAAATTAACAATTTGACTAAGTGCATTTATTTTCTCTTTTTCTATGCTTAACAAGTTTGGAACTTTTATCTTATAACAATATAAATAATAAACAACAAATATATTAATCTTATTTTAAGCGGTGTTTGTCAATTTTTTTGCTATTATTTTAAGATTTATGTCAACAAAAAAAAAAAAAAAAAAAAAAAATTAAATATATAGTGTGTGTTTTTTTTAAATATATATTTAACGATTGAAAATAAAAGATATGTTATTTTTTTGGGAATTTTTATTTATACAATTTATTTATTTATTTATTTTTATTTTTTTATTTAAAGAAAATGGCTTTCTATGTGCTCTATTTTTTTTTTAATTGGCAGATTTTTGAATAGACATTTACAATTTTTTTTAATTAAAAAAAAAAACTATTAAAAAGATAATATATTGATTATTTTTATATTATTAAGACGAGCTATTTTTTTTTTTTTTTTTAATTTTACAGATCAAACCAAAATTTGTTTCAAATTGTGACACATTTAAAAAAAATCTGAAAAACTTTTATTCACTTGAGATTTTTCATTAAATAACATTTTTTACCTATACAGTTTTTACCCAAAACAAATTTTTTGCTTTTTATTTATTTATTTATTTTGTTTTACTGCACAAATTTGTATAGTTGTGTGTGTGTTTTTTTTATATTATTAAAGAAAATAGTTTGGTGTTTTTTTTTTCTAATTTTGTTTTATTATTCAAATTTTTATAATTGTTTTGTTTTTTATGAATTTATTTTTATTTTACCTATATTTGTGTGCTTAAAATAAACCACAGTTTGTTTTGTTGTTTGTTGTCTTAAATATAACAAAAAAAAAAATCATGAACTAACTAAAGACAAAAAAATTATATATGTATATGTATCTATATAAAGATGTTTGTAAACAAAATATTTCAACTTGGCTAATTAAAATGCTAATTAATTAATGTATTTTAATTACGAATTAGTTATTAATTAACTGAACACAGCTTCTTGGGGTTGAAAGAATAGAATTTGATTGCTTCATAACATAGCTAAATGATTAATGATACAGAGGCATTATCTCCAGATAGGTGGACCAATGCATCTGTATCTCTTGATGACAGGCTCGTCGTATAGCCTTTGAAAACTTGTTACTTAACGCTAAGCCTAAGGCCTAATTTCTTAAGCAATATTTTGTCTCTCTATAAATCTCTAATAATAATAATAATATTAATAATAATAATAATAATAATCATAATCATAATCATAATAAAAAAAAACTTGTGTAGGAACAAAACCGTGCTCTGTTGAGCCCCGCCTAGTTGGGGCTCAGTTGGCGCCCACATTGCGCACTTGATGCGGCTCGCTGGCCGTGGGCGCCAGGGGGCGACGCTTGAGGCAGACCTTGAAGGACTCGGGCGTTATGGTGGCGCCCACATTGCCCTTCAGGCTGGGCAGCGGCTGGCCCTCGGGCAGCGCAATGTCGAAACAGTGCATGAACGAGGCGAAGAACAGGAAGAGCTCCATGCGCGCCAGCACATCGCCCAGGCACATGCGTCGGCCCACACCGAAGGGTATAAAGTATTCCGGCTTGCGCACCTTGCCCTCCGTATCGATGAAGCGCGATGGGCGGAACTCCTCCGGCTTCTCCCACAGATTGGGGTCCATGTGAACGCTGTTGATCAGCGGTATGACGTGCGAGCCGGCCGGTATGGTATAGCCATTCAGTTGCACATCTCTGTGAGGCGATAGCAAACAGAAAGAGAGAGGGAGAGAGAGAGAGAGAGAGGGAGATGATGCTAAGTTAGTCAAGTGTTTCAAACGAGCTGCAGTTCTTCTGCTTTTAGTATTATTATTGATTCGCTGTGCGGTTATCAGCTGACAAGCCTCTAATCAGAATTATCAAGTGCGTAGAACCGAAACTGGGCCAAACTGCGACGCAAAGGAAACCGAATGGCCGCACGGAGTGGCGGAGTGCGGGGCGTGCGGAAAGAGCTCGGGCTTGAGTACTGAATGAAAGGCAGTTTCCCAGTTTGGCTTGGCTTTCCAGTGCCAGTGCCATTTGATTTGATTTGATTTGATTTGATTTGATTTGATGTGATGTGATGTGAGAGGCAAAGCCCCAAGCACCTACCGCAGCCACCGCACCCCCTCCCCAGGCCGGCCCCTTGGCGGCGACAATGAATGTGGCAATCGCGTGCCATTGTCCATGCGTGGAGTGAATGAACGGACGAGTGCGGACCTCGTTGTCGTCATTTGCATTCAGCATTTGCGCACAATTCGCTGCATGCGTAAGCGGGCGCACGACCCGCGATCGTGGGCGTGGCCAGCTGATAACCGACTGATAGCTGATGAGCCGATGGCCAACTATCGATAGCTTACCTTGTGGGCGAGTGCGTGGTGGCCAATGGCACAATGCTGGAGCGGCGCATCGATTCGAGTATCGTTGACTCTGTGACTGGCAGATACTGCAGATCCTCGATCGTGGGCAGACGATGGCGACCCACAACCTGATCGAGCTCGTCCTGGACGCGTCGCATCTCCTTGGGATTGCGCAGCATGAACACGTTTATCCACAGCAGCGTCGTTTTGATCGTCTCCATGCCCGCCGAGAACAGATCAATGATCACCTGGACCAGCTGCTCCTCTGCAATGAACAAGGGAGAGGGCGAACGAAAGTTAATTAGCATTCGATATTGTGTTAAGCTCCAGGCTGAGAGTCGATCACTTACCATGATCCTTGCCGTCAAACAGTTCCGCATCGGTGCCTTCGGCCTTGGCCTTCTCAATCTCGCACAGATAGTAGTCGACCAGATCGCGCACATTGCTGGGATCGAAGCTGCGCTTGTGCTCATCGATGACGTCACGATAGAACTTCTGCATCTCGGCACGATTCTGGGCGATCTTGTTCTTGGCCGTCGAGATGCTGGGGAAGCACTGCAGCGTCGGTATATAGTCAACGGTATGAATCTCGCCAAACAGCCGCATGCCCTCCTCGATCAGAAAGTTGAAGCGCCTAAACTTGGGATCATCGATGCTGAACCGCGTCGACATCATCAGGCTGCAGATCACATTGCTCACAGCCACCGAGATGACCGGTGACATGTCAATTGGTTGTCCGTCGCTCGCATGCAAATGCCCAATGAACTCGTGCACCTCCGTCTGCGTGAGAGTGAATAGAGAGAGAGAGAGAGAGAGAGGGAAGGAGAGAGTTAAGTGAATGTTCTCTCGACTGCTCATCATCATCATCATCGTCGTCATCGTTGTCGTACTCACCATGATGCGCTTCTGCATCTGCTGCTTGCCATTGCCCATGTAGGTCATGCCGAACTGGCGCAACTTGTCGTGCAGAAAGCGACGCTGATCCTTCCACAGTTTGCCGGTGCTATTGATGATGCCTGCAAGCGATACAATGCCGTCCAATATATTAGGGCAACTTGTTCATAATATACATAACTACATACTATATGTCTATATAACTATATATATCTATATATATATATGTCCATAGCGAATTGAGTATTTATTTAATTTTTAATTGTATTTTATTGTTGTTGTTGTCTTCTTCTTTCTCTTTCTTTAATTGAGGTAGGCTCTGTCCCACTTCTGGGCCAAAAATGAAATCACCAATGCAAGAAATGTTGGAATTTGTTGTTGTTGTTGTTATATTTTATTTCTCTTATCATTGGAATACAAAATAAAATAAAAGTGGCTTATGGCCGGGCCAAAAGCAGCCGTAAAAGAAATAAAAAAACAACAACAACAACAACAATTATATATTAAGTTAAGCGGGCAACAAAGAAATGCATTGCTATTGTCATTTACTTCTTCTTCTTGCTCTTCTTCTTTTTTTTTGTTTGTTAATTTTTTACATTTTATTGAAAGTTGAAGTGCATTGCGATATATAAAGATATATATGTATATTTATATAAAGGTATGCATATCTGCCTGACTGCTTTTATTTATTTATTTATATTCACATAAATATTTATATATTTATTTGCATTTTGATTATTTATTAAACATTTTGTGCTGGCGCAGCAAAAGCTTGGAACGTGTCGATTGATTTGTAAATTTCCATAGTACGCAAAATAAAAATACTATGAGTAGTAAAATATAACAAATAAATATAATAAAAACAAATCAATATAAATATAAATATAAATAAAATGCAAA
Organism: Drosophila aldrichi; assembly: GCA_035045965.1. Taxonomy (NCBI): domain Eukaryota; kingdom Metazoa; phylum Arthropoda; class Insecta; order Diptera; family Drosophilidae; genus Drosophila; species Drosophila aldrichi. Next base: position 5,092,312 of record JAWNOM010000484.1, read on the forward strand.
AAATGAGCTCATCAAAATTTAAATTGATTTTCATTTAAATGTTAATTTGTGAGATTAAAAAAAAATTAAATTAATAAATAAATATTGTTTTTGTCATGTTAAAATATATGTTGATTTTATATATTTTTTTATTATTTACTAAATAAAAAAAAAAATAAATAAAATAAAATAAATGAAATCAAATTTTTAAGCAAAATTTAAATTAATGAAAACAAAAGCAAAATTATAATAAAAGGAAATTGATATGCTAATATTTATTTTTACTATTTAAACAAACCAAAAAAAAAAAAAAAGAAATATTAAAGTTAAATTTTTTCATAATATTTTAAATTTTTCATTTAAACGCTTATTTATTTATTTTTTTCTTTTTATTTATTTTTTAAAATTTATTAGGCTTTTTAAGTAAAATTAAATTTTCATTTTGAATTTGAATTTTAGTTTTTTTTTTATTTTTTAGTTTTTTACTAGCTTTTCATTATTTTAAATATATTTATTTTATTTTATTTTTATATTTTTTTTTGTGTTTTTAATGCTTTAATTATTTAAATTTGTTGTATGTTTATAATTTTCGACTTACCGTAACCGTTGAGCGTTTGCATGAACGGCGTGTCCGGTCGTCCTGTGAACTCCTCGCGGCGAAAGCACTCGCGTATCATTTTGTAGTCACTCATGACGACCGTCAGCTGGCTGCCGAGGCGGGTGGAGAAGAGGCTGCCGTACCTGGTGGCCAGCTCCATGAAGCGCGTGTGCTTCTCGTTGCCCATGAACAGCAGATAGCCGATGACCGGCAGGCCCCAGGGGCCGGGCGGCAGCTTGCGCAGCTCCCGATACAGGCGCAGCAGCCACTGGAGCACCTTGATCAGGGTGAGGAAGCTCAGCGAGAAGAGCAGCATATTCTGGGCATCCTGCTGCTCCATCAGCAGTTGGCGCTTCACAAACTTTATCACATACGATTCGCCCAGCATGTTGCCGAGTTTACTGTTGCTGCTCTCTGGTGGGGGGGTGGGTGCGGCGTCCTTTCAGCTGACGATGCTGTTTCCTTCTCTCTATATATATATATTCAGATATATATATATATATATGATTTTTGTTTTTGTTTTTTGCTTGATTTATTTGCTGCACTGCAGAGTCATTTGTTGTCACTTTTGCTTTTACTTGGCGTCCGAACGTTACGAAAAAAATTCAATTCTTGTGTTGGAATTTTTCTGAAATTTTTTTCCTTTCTTTCTTTTTATTGTAGTTTGGTCCGTGGCGCAGGAAACAGTAAAAAAAATTTCTCCTTTTTGTGTGATTTGAATAAATGGAATTGTGTATTTCTTGTTAACCGCCTAAAATTGTGCGTTTGTTGTGGTATTGCTAGCAGTTTAAGCGTAGATCTTAAAAAAAAAAAAAATAGTTGCGTGCTCGGTGTCGAAGAAGTAGGCGGAGAGAGACCCGGAGACGATTTCGCGTCGAGCGTTTATAGTTTTCGACTAATGGCTCGAGCGTATGTCCTTGCCACTTTTATAACAACTCGGCCGCCGCTTCGCAGAGCAGCGCCGAACGCGAACGAGTGATCGACGGCAATCGCGGCTCGGCCGCTTCAAGCGCGCGCACACTCCCAGAGCCAGAGCCGACGACGACGACAACGACGACGACGACGACGACGACCGACCGACCGACCGATACGACGCTGCCGTTTGCGACGCTGCGCGTCTGCAACGTATTCGAGCTGCTCGATTGGGCAGAGCGCGGGCTGGCTGCGCAGCTCCGACTCCGACTCTGACTGTGGCCCGCTCTGGGACAGAATCTGATAGTAAAAAGCTGGGCAGCGGCTGCTGCAGCTGCTGCTGCTGCCGTCGACGCTGTCGGCGTCACTCACTCATATCAGTGTTCGTCTGCGTCTGCGTCTCCATCTCCGACTCAGTCTCAGCCTCAGTCAGCGACTCAGTTTGATGCGCTCAAATTAGTCTTGAAATGACGCCGCCGCTGCTGCTGCTGCCGTTGCTGCTGTCGTTTCGCCTCAGCTAGCAGCTGCCCCCGCTGCCCCGCTAACCAGCGGCAGCGCCAAATCAACAAGTTTCCAATAAGCAGCGCAGCCAGAGCGTCTCACTCAATCGCAGCCAACATGTTGCCAGCGAGCCAGTTCGAACATGTTTGAGCTCAAAGCGTCCGCGCTCGGCTTTTGTTTTGAGTGCAATGCGCGAGCGCCGCTTGCGCTCTCTGTTTATGTTTTGTTGCTTCTTTACTTAGCTCCAAGCCAAGCTCAAGAGCAAGCAGACGCTGGCCAGTCGCCGCTCGGCAGTCGACAGCGGCTGACACAGCTGGCGCTGGAGCGATGAGCGGTCGCAGTCGCAGTCGCAGTCGTCGTCGCCGTCGCCGTCGCAGATGCTCGGGCAGTTGTACTTGCAGCGCTTATCAATTGATAAGACATACACACATGCACACATATATAGTCTAAGCTACACTGAGCGAAAATTCATACACATCTGTATATTTAGCGGAAGCAGTTGCACTTGCCTTTACCTCGCACAAGAAACCAATTTGCATTTGGGGTTAATTGGCTAAGCCTTCGCCTAGTGATACGCGGCTGAGATCGATTTCAAAAGAATCGATATTTGATATTTCATATTTATTGGTCTGGGCATTGTATCAAAATTCCGAATGACGTCAAGCCTTAGCATTGCATTCAAGTTCAAAAATGTTATTAACAAACTCACAATGAACAAGAAGAAGCTGAGCGGCAGATAAACAAGATAACAGATCTGTTTATATGACAACAACAACGAGAATCTCGGACGATATAAAGGTTTTTTTGGAGTTTTTTTTTTATTTTTTTTGTTTCGTTTTCAAATTCAAATGCATTTGTAATGAATTCTGCAGAAGTTTCTGTGGCTTTCGATTTCGTTTTGGGTTCGCCTTTCGATTAATTCAACGATTTGTTTGCTTCTTGTTTACCAACAACCAAAGACCATGCCGTTTTTTTTTTTGTTTTTTTTTTTTTGTTTTCTGTTTTGTTTTGTTGGGCTTAAGGACAAGATCTGACCCTCAGCCACACGCCAAACGCTGCCGACGTCGACAGCGCAGTCTGCAGTGGCAAAGAAAAAAAAAAAAAAAAAAAATGAAGCTAAGTGACAGACGGAACCAGAAGCAGACGCTCAGTTGCTGGCCCAGAAACTTCGATATATATCAAATAAATTATATATGAATATATGCATTAATATAGAAGAAAAAAAATATATAAAATATATATTTAAAACATAAATTTTATGCATTAAGTATAGACAATAGTAAAACTTCACTTTTTTTTCAATTAAAAAAAAATTTTATAATCAGCAAAGTGGTTGGAAAAGCTAAGCTTAAACTCAAGTGGAAAATCTCTAGTTGTAAATTGATTATTTACTATTCATATTCACCATACGATATATTTCGTTATATGTAAACGAGATATATTCTATGCTTATAGGAATATATACATAAACTAGAGATTTTAACTCATTTGCTACTCACTTCATATATCAATATTCATATATTACCTAAAAGTAAATGCAGGATCTATTTCAACTTGTACTCAGAAAAAGAAGTAAAAGTAAAAAAAAAAAAAAAAAATTCGGATTTGGATTAATATGGATTATGCGCGAAAGTTAATTAGTTTAGTGTTCGTTTGTCTAGCCATACACCCTTACATATGGGTATCCTTGTGTGATTAACTATAAGGACTTTCTCGAAACGCCCACTAGAGGTGTGGCCTATTGGGAAATACAATACATACATACATACATATTGTAATTCTGAAATGCTACTATGTAAAGTGTTGGAGAATGGAAATTTGAATTTCGTACACGAGTTGGGATCAGTATAAAAATATATCACATCATAACAATTTACGTGAATGAGTACCCTGCAGTCAGTAACGCCCGACTGCAACAATCTTCCTGTTATATTACATTAATTATATAATATATTAAATTTGTATTATTTCGGTATTTTATTACCGAGTAAAGCGCACTTGATTCACAGTAATTTGAACTAATTAAAATGAATACTAACTGTGGCTAAAACACCGTCTGCTAGGGCCTACGACCTTAACTAATTTGCCAGCCCCCCCAGCTGCGATCTCTAAAAATACGCTCCATATACGTACGTACGTATAGCTCTGTATATTGCTATAGTCGAATTCCAAAAAATTCTTGACCGCTAATGGACGCCTGTTTTGACAGTCTGTGAAATAATTAACCACATTCAGATATTTATGCGTATTGTGAACGGATTATGCACAATATTTGCGGTATTTTGAAAATGTTCAAAGCGACAGCGTGGCCTTATGCTGAAGCAAGTGTGTGCACAGATACCCTGTACTTGGGCACGAACAGAGCTTCAAGTGGGGGCTATACAGCTGCATTCTATATAAGTACAGCTCGTTAGAAAGCAGCACAGAATTGAAATTGTTAATTGAAATTGCAGGGCAGCAGCTAGTCGAGCATTTTCTATTTAGAACATGCTCTACTCGTTTTGTTAGCATTAGCGGGCAATGAACTAATTTGCATCTACTTAAATTCAATTCAATTTTGATAATTAGTAAGCATCAGCAAACAGCATAAGTATCTGTATCTCTCTAGCAACTCTCTCTCTCTCTCTGTCGCTCGTTCTCTCTATCTCTTCATATATACATACATATATGTATGTATATATTTATGCATATGTCTAACTCGTTCTCTCTCTCTTTCTCTTTCCCTCTGCTGCTCTCTATGCGTCTTTTGAGCTTTTGACTGCTTGATGAATGAAGCATAAAGCGAATAACAAGTCAATGGCAATGTCAAGTGCAGTCTCTGTCGCAGTCGTAGCAGTTCCCTTTCCCGTTCTGATTCCCGTTCTCACTGCCAGAGCCAGAGCTGAAATATACTAGAAGACAAATGTCGCGGCGCAGCAACAGCTTTAATAAACAACAACAGAGCTTCAAATGCCAAATGTGAAGCTTCAAGGCTGTGGCCAAAATCACGCGCCACATATGTGTAAACAGGGCTAAAAGCAAGAGAGAGAGAGAGAGAGAGTGGGAGAGTAGGAGAGAGAGCGGGAGTAAGCTGAAGCAAAAGATAATCAAGCCAGGAGTTAAGATTGCGACATGGCAACAGCTACAGCAACAGCAACTGCACTAGGCAGCAGCAACTGTTGTCGTACAGCCGCACAGAGGAGTAGCTAGTCGAGTCATTGAACTGGCAACAGCTGCCGAACTAGGATGCTGCATGTGGCAGGCAACTGCTGACGTGGCCTCTAGGAAATCAAAAATCAAAACGAAAAAAAAAACAAAGCACTTACGACAATGGCCGTTGGGTCAATGCACCCGCTGCAGCGCAGGACAACAAACTACCTATGCACACTCACTCACTCACTCACTCACTCTTTGCCCCTCTGTGCACATAAGGATCAGACGCACACACACACACAGACAGATCATGAAAATCGAGAACAGGAAAACTGTGCACTGCGCACGCGGCCTTGGAAGCGGTCATTGGCCCAGACACACAGATCTATAGCCAAAGCAGAGGCCGGTGTCAGCAGCAGCAGCGGCAGCGTCAGCGGCCGCATTGTTGAGCGACCGGCGAAGTTTCCAGGAACTGCTGCCAAAAGGCTAATGACTGACTAGGCAAGCCCCAGAATGTGAACTGAAATAGTTACCGCTTGTACAGTCAGCCAAGGATACCGGACATGAGTCAGTGCAGAAATATGCCGCCAGAGATCTGACAGAGAGCCACAGGCAGAGTCAGTGGTAAAGCCGGTGCCACGGCCACTCAGACAGGAGGAGACAGTGTCGGATTGGATTTCAGTTTCGTTTCAGTCACAGTTTCAGTTTTCGAGGCGTAGGCGAATGAGACTCACTGCACAGTCCCAGACGAACCCGGTGACAGGTAATAACTAACTGGTTTGCCACATCTCAATCTCAATCACAATCGCAATCTCAATCCCAATCTCAATCTCAATCGCAATCTGAATGATTCGAGGGGCAAAGGCAGCAGCCGTCATAACGTCAGCATATCCGCCCGTCTGCGATTGCACTTATAGACAGCAAACGAATAGCCCATTAATTAATACGCGTTTCGAAACTGAAATATACAAAATTTAGTCATTAATATAAATACCGCAATTATCTCCACATACAGATAGCAGATATAAATAAATAACGAAATTTTTTAATATATTCACATATCCATTTATCCATATCTTATATGCATAATACTCTCTACGAGTGCCGCAGATTGACTTCAGGAACTTTGGCAACAACACAAATTGAAGACGGCAACATTTCAAACTGTTTCTCTTCTAGATCTGGTATACGACCATCTCTATTCGGGTTTTATCTATTACAGAATTAACAGTTCAAGTCCTGCCCTATCTGATCACTGCTGTAAGTCGGGGAAGTTATCCATTTCGCCTGCCCATGGTAATTAGGGCTAGTGTTAATGCTAATACTAATGCTAATGCTAATGCTAGTGCTAATGCTAATGCTAATGCTAATGCTAATGCCAATGCTAATGCTAATGCTAATGCTAATGCTAATGCTAATGCTAATGCTAATGCTAATGCTAATGCTAATGCTGATGCTAATGCTAATGCTAATGCTAATGCTAATGCTAATGCTAATGCTAATGCTAATGCTTATGCTAATGCTAATGCTAATGATAATCATTATGCTACTGATAATCGTTATGCCAATCCAAATTTTATTACTAATGCTAATGATAATGCTAATGCTAATTCCACTCATAATGATAATAATATGGCATCTCGAAAATCTCATCCGTTTTTCCATTCCACCTGAGCTGCATCTGTTTCGGCATCGGCAACATAGAGTGTTTGAGGTTCGCTCTGAGACTTTTGCGGCACGTGTTGCTTAACGTTTTCTCTCTGTGTGTATTCGCATTCGTGATGCAATATTTAGAATTGTTTTTGCACACTTTTTATGGCGCGACCTTGAGCGGCCAAACAAAGCACCATTTGTAAAATACTCTAACATACACAGACGCGGACAGGTATGCATACAGGTGTGTGCATGTCTCTGCATGCATAGCAAAGCATGTTCACGCTTAGAATATACAGACATACATACATATGTATGTATGTCTATCTGTGTTTTTGTGTGCAGGTTCGCACACATTTGCAATAAATAACAAATTAGCCGACAAGCGAAACACAACAAAAAAAACTCAAATAAACCGAACAAATAACAAAACAAAAGAGTTTGATTCAGTCGGGAGGGAAGTTGCACCGAGAAAACCAGCTCAACTGAATGGATTTCGCTAACTTTCTATTCTTTTTCTATATACGATATAACAATAAATATTCCACAATTAATTATTCTCGGATATTTGTTTCCTTTTCGCAGAATAATACAATTAAGTGCGTATAAAAAGTGTATAGAATTATTCGTTGCCTAATTTATTCATGTCATTCTTAGTCATTAATTATTTATAGAGCCAATAATTATTGGAAAATGTGCATGCGCACATTGTTAAGCAATTAACGAAAGAACAAAAACACTTTAAATAAAGCAACTTGCTTTTTTTATACTTTTATTTGACATCTATTTTGGTTTGTTTAGTATGAGGTTAAAGGCTTGAAAGTACGAATATTTACTCACTATATATCTCAATATGTTATAGTGCCTATTGGAGCCGTTTCTATCATGGCAAAAGCTTATATTGCACAGGCTTATAGCTATAAAGAGACGATGATAATAATGATGACAGGGATAACGATAATGATAATGAAAAAGGAAATTGTCATAATAACAATGCTAAGGGTAATGATGATATGATAGGGATAATTGTAATGAAAGTAGAAACTACCATGGCTATAATGACTTCTAATGACAATGATAATGATGATAAATGCTAGTACTAATGAGAATGCTACTGTATATGTTATGATAATAGCAATGTTAATGGCAACGCTAATGTCATTGCCAATAACAATGCTTAATATAATTACATAAGCAAGTATGAATGCTAATAATAATTAATGACATTGATAATTGCAATGAAAATGGTATTATAAATAATGTTAATACGAATGCTAATGACAATGCTAATCAAAATGATAGAGATAATAACATGATAATGATAGTTATAATGAAAATGGAGATGTCAATGCGAATAATAATTACTAATGACAAAGCTAATGACAACGTTAATGACAATTACTAATGATAATGCCAATGATAATGATAATAATATTATTGATAATGCTAATGGCTGCTAATGATATTGATAACGACATCGCTAACGACATTGCTAATGACATTGTTAACAGCAATGCTAATGATAATGAAAAGATTTTTCCCGAACCAGCCAGCTCTGATGCATTTACCAACTCTTACGCGAATTACATCAGATGGTCTTGCGTTAGCTATGCTGGGCGTAAACAAGAATCTTAATGTCAATTGATTTCGAGTGTGTTTCAATATTTTAGGCATATCTGTGGGCTCGCAAGGTGTAAACAATATTATTTCATTGTTTATCTATTCCCCAACGATCTACGCAAAAGAATGCGTAAAATAGTCCTAAGCCCGAGAAGTATCGTAAATAGCTTCGGTGACAAGCCCATCTTTCATGTCGTGTGTGTGTGCGTGCTCTTGAACTTGAAAACAGAATTGTGAATTCCTGCTACAAAATCGAAAACAACAAAGACAAAAACAAAAAAATGAAGAAAAAAAAACAGACAAAAACAAAATAAGATACATTCAGTAAATGTCGAAACGAAAAAACAGAAGAAAAGAAAAAAAAAAACAACATCGGGCCACATGACAACGCAGAATCTAGCGAAGAATTGGCGGCAAGAATAGATCTAAGCAGCGTAGTGCCAGCCTGGTGCTGGCCAGCGATTTGAGACTTTGGCCACGATCCAAGCTTGGCCGGGAAAGGGGACGAGAGCGGCAGTGGGAACGAGAACGGGAATGGAAATGCGAATGCGAATGCTTATGGAAAAGAATAGAATATTGTGAAATTTTCGACGAAAACAAAAATAAATCTTTCCGACTGTCCGTCCGTTCGTCTGTTTTGTCCCTCCGTTCGTCTGTCTCTGTCCATTCCGTGTATCGATTTCTAGCTACTTATTATTCGGCAACTATCAGCTATATATGTATGTATGTATGTACCTGTCTTGCTCACGCCGTATACCATCTCGCTCGCACTCTATTGTCGCTCATCCTTTTGGCCTTGAAAACTCATTAATTCGAACTCGAGCTGACAAATCGATGTCGTGACGACGCAAAAGAAGCCGCCGCCACTCGAGACGTCTTAAGAATTTCACAGCTATCGAGCATACGAATCCGACGAGTCGCGAGAGCTGCGTCTCGGCCCTAACGTACCGCCGATGCGCTACGCGACCGTCTCTCTGCCCCAAGCAGCCAGAGCTTATGCAGTTAGTCAATTTCTATATAGATAGACACACATATACATAGGTATATATAGTATTTCCGTATCCATTTAGGTATGTATGGCCACAGTATGCAATGGGAAGTCTTTAACACGTACGGGGTCAATGAACGCTCAGGTATTTGATTAGCAATTGCAGTACGTACGTATATGAGTCGAATGTGATCTAATCAGACAGTTAGTGCTTCCTATAGACACGGAGCGATAGTTGGGCGAGATTATAAATGCAAATTTGGTTTTGTTGTGGACACGGCAATGCAGGTGTCTATATGGACTATAATACTACTACGTAGTAAGTATCTGGCCGGAGTTAACGAAATCCAATGCCCTCAACAGATCTTGAACAACATAACATATTTCTTGTTTACGTAAGCCGAGTCGATTCATAGCCGTTTTCAGAGGTGCCAAGCTCAGCGATTAAAATCTATGTATATGCATGTCTGCAAAAATGTAATTCTTTGTTATTCCTTTGGTTCTCATGTGACTTTTTGGAGCCAGCGTACAGCTAGATACCCTGTAAAAGTTGAAAAGATTGCTGTAAAGTTGTGGAACTCAATAGAGATGAAATATTTCACAAATTCCAGAAATTTGCTAAGTTCTCTTATTTTTTTAAATGTAATTGGAATTTCATAAATTCTAAAAACTTGCAATTTTTTTTCCATTTTCTTGTATTTTGCTAGACTCATAGCTACCCTATAATATGTATATATAATCACAATCTCAATCTCAATCAAAATTTGGTTAACTTTAAAAGTTTCTCTTTATCAACCTCGTTAAACTCTCCCTTTCGTTGCTCTTCAAGTGTAGGGTATTAAAAACAGCAATAATAAAAATATAAAATAAAGAAAATGAAAAAACACTCAAGCCTTTGGCTAACGTGTGAAAATGTTGGCAATTCATTGAACTCCACAGGGAAAATATATATACATATATGTATATGTTCTGGTTGGGCATTATGTAATTGGAGCTGGCGCTGGATGTGCGCCAACTGCGCAGCGAGCGTAGGGGATAGCAACAGTCGGCTCAATGCGATGGCATTCAGATTCACGCGCCAAAATATGCGAAGAATGTGCGTATTGCTGTCCGAGGCGAGTTCATTAAACTGACGGAATCGACAGCGAAGCGGAGAGCCAGAGGGGGACAGAGACAGAGAGAGTGAGAGAGGGAGAGAGAGATAGAGGCCGGGAAGGGTGACTGAGACTCAGCCCGTTAGTTCTAAGGGCCCGACTGAAACTGAAAACAAGAAAACAAAAAAAAAACTGCGACATTTCGTTTTCTGTTTACGTTTCTTCAGCTTCTGCTTCTGTTTCAGTTTTGTTGTTGTTGTTGTTTCTGTTTCTGTTTATGAGCTTCTGCATAACAACAACAAATGATTAGCAATGATGGCAGTTAAAGGGCCTCGCGCCACCCCCCTCCCGTCCCCCTGCACGCTACAAATACAACCTGTTGCCACACCGGCCGGGCCGCCAGTTGAGTCATGCTGACTCGATGGCTCCCCCCTAAGCTAATCAGCTAATCAGTTAATCAGAATCCCATGAGCCATGTGCCATGAGCCCTACGCACAAATGATGAGTATCAATCTGCCGCTCCCTCTCCCTCTCTCTCTGTTTGTTTGTCACCCACTGTAAGCCCATCTCGCTCGGTATTAAGCATATGCGTATTTATGAGATGCGGATACAACGTGTTTTCTTTTTTAGTTTTCGCGCCAAGCTCTAGGTAGCAATGAACTTTGTAGGCGGCGACGGCATGCGATGTACACATGTCCGAGTCGGACTACGATGAGTCCAAGACCGACTCTGAGTCTGACTATGAGTCTGATTCTGATTCTGATTCGGATTCTGAGACTTGGACTCAGATTGAGATTGAGTCGGAGTCGGAGTCGGACTGCGATTCCGATTCCGAGTCCCCATTGTCCGAATGGCGTTCATTAAAATGGCCAAATGAGCTCAACCTGCGACGGCGATTATATAATGTCAGTCGATGCGCCATAGCCAGAGCGTCGTCTCGTCACCATAGCCATAACCTTGAGCGCGTACGCTGACATCTCCAGTCCCCAGCGACAGCTCGGCCAATCTCTCGTACCAATGCTCCAGCACCGACATCGACACCGACACCGCCCCCGCCTACCGCCCCTCGCTCCCTCTCTCTCTCTCTCTCAGTCTCTCGGTAGCAGAACCAGCATCTGGCCCCAACCAACCCCCGCGCCCACAAGTCACGTCTCTCGTCTCTCGAGCGGTTTCGTTTAGCATTCTTGCTGCTACTGCGCCATAGCCAGAGACAGAGCCAGAGCCAGAGCCAGGCTGGAATCAAGCTGCTGCTGCAGGCCTGGCTCAAACACTGCCTGTGTGTGTGTGTGTGTGTGTGTGTGTGTGTGTGGGCGTAGAGCGTGTTCTCTCTGTGGCCATGTGTGAGTGCGCGTGTGTGTGTTTGTGCGGGGGGGTTCAACCACCTCGCTTAGCGGCTATCAACGCTGGGGTGGCACTTTGAGCGTATTTCGCTTTTAGCCCCAACTAGTAGTGCGCCACTTCCTCGAGCATAAATTTAAATATTCCAGAGCTCTGTAAGCAGCTCGCTTCAGTTTTGAATATTCTTGCGGTTTGCGTCAATTGGCAAATATGTTATGAAAATACGAAAACGAAATATCTGCATTTATAATAGCGCACAAAGCAATGCAAATTCTATCAAAACAAATGGAACTCTATTTCATATTCGTATTCCTGTTCTAGAACACAAAGAGCACACCAAATACAAATAAAATTATAATTAAATGAAATCATTATTAAGTAGAAATAAAAACGAAACGAGACTAGCTGCTGTTGGGCCACCTGTGAATGAGACAAGCGCGTAGATTTCCGGATTACGAGCCCCATCTCATGCCTCTGAGCTCGAGCCGAGTCTGTCCCGCTCCCGCTGGCCATGAACTCGTGCGCCAGCTGCGCTTTATTGGACATGACTGAAACGTCTTTGGGTTTTTTGCCATGTTCTTTGAATGAACCGTAGCTGGGCCCCAAAACAGAGACCCGAGCCTCTCTCCGTCTCCCTCTCCCTCCTCCACCGCCAGCTCCTCTTCAGCCGCCCACTTTATACAACTGCCGTCATAGCAACCGCTTCATTGAAATTTTGTAAAAAACAAACACACACACTCACACACACACACAAAGAACAAATATAATAATAAATTTCGTAAGAGCATCACAGAGAGACCGCGTGCTGGTCACATCGATTATCGATTCCCTGCCTCCACTCCCTCCTCGCCACGCCTCCTCTATTGTATTTCATTTGGTGGCAAGATTCTAGCGTGTTTTTCTGACGCGTCTCCCAAGTGTTTATGTTTTCATTCTGTTAGCTCCGAAATTTGTATTCAAGGTTACTCTTGTTTTCATGTCCATTGACCTATTTGGTATCACAAATAACACCATGCAAATGAGTCGCGTCGCAGCGATCTATTGATCTATCCAGATAATTACTATAGATCTCTCCCTCCGACCATTCCTTTAGTAGATTTGCGTAAGCATCATTTCACTCCCATGAGTGCTTTATAGTTCTGTGGAAATATCCATATGAATATATTATGTTACTTAATCAGATATTCAAAATATTTCATAGTTCCAAGTAACAGTTCTATGGAGAACTCCTTTTTTCCAGTAATCCATTGAGTTTTACCAACATTTTTGCTTATCCAATTTGTTTATTCTAAAATATCTTTTATTCAGAAAAAGAAATGGGTGTATTGGTGTAATACAGATTAACTGTATCAACAAATAGGTATTACACAGTCGGTAGTGCTTGACTGCAATAATCTTAATAGGTAGTTTCATATGATTCTGAGTTATATAGCTAGTCAGTAATTTAATTTAGATCACCTTAAAGGGTAAATGTTGTGGGTTGAAACGTTCCTTTTAGCTGATGATGAACTACTTGTGTGTCAAAGTCTCTATGCATGATTCCTGCACTTACTAATCTACTTAGCAGTCTCGATTGCCCGAGCTCTGTATAACAATCTAGAGAATATCCTGATTTTAGTTGGAATCCTTTGGAATCGTTAGCTCATATAGTTACCCGTACCGAAGTTGATTCTGAGAAAAACCGAATGCTCAATAAATATTATTCAACAATTGTTTATCATATAGTTTTTTTTTTTTCTGATTCTGTTTTCGTTGTTGCTTCTATTGTCCCAGCAACAGCATTGAATGGAACGTAATTGAAGCAAAGTCGAAAGCGATTGCAGCCAAATGCCGAGCGCAGCAGAAAAACATTTCCGTTTTCATTTGGTTTGGGAACCAAAAGCTATAATAATAATAATAAGTTGGGTGTTGAGTGCGGAGTGCACTCGATACTGGGATGGGCCATTCTGGCTTGGGTCATTGTCACGAACAATGGCGAATATCATGATTTCACGGTGTGCTATGCCTCCGACTCGATACCGTGAATGAGTATTCGGTAATTCAGCGAAAACTCTGCATCAACTCTTTGGACTGGCCAGCTCACATGATCATATATCATCATATCATATCATAGCAAGCTGAGAACGTGCTTTACTTACAAAACTGTTTTTAATGTTATGATAATAAAACAAAACCAAAGAAATAAACAATTTGTAAACTCATTTGTAAACTCGGCTTCCCATATCATTCAAATAACCTTTTTAGGTTTGTTCGTATTATTATTTACTATCCATTGGAAAATGGAAAATCCATTCGTTCGTGCATCTGTTCATCTGTCTGTTCGTCTGTGTGATCGTGATCTGAGGCAGCTAGATCTACAAAATTCGTTTCATATCACATAATTGATAATCACTTCTATTAAATCGATGAAAATCGATAAAAACTGATCGTATCGAATCACCCATTATTCAACACATTTTCCATAAGCATTGACGAATAAGAAGAAACATAGATTTGTAGTAAAATCTGTCAATGGTTGAGGTAGGGTATTTGGTAGTCGTGCCATTTATTTCATTTTACGCTCATATGCATTTCCCTGATGAGTACGACCTAATCTTTTTGATACGAATTTGTAACGAATTTGTACTGGGGCATAGAAAGGCCTGACAGGTGAGCGTTGCTCATTATATTCATATTGATAAGGAGGGCAATTTGATGTTGATATTGACTATAATAGAAATCGCTAGACCAATGACTTTTATAGCATATATAGACGATTATTTGAAATCACTCTGCAAATCAGCAAGTGCAAAAAAATCATTTATTTACTATGTGTACTATATGTACTATATATTAATTATTTATACTATAAATACTATTATATAAACTATGTATACCATATATTGTATACTACTACTTATAGTATTGTATTATCATTTTACTACTAGTAGTGAATTATATAACTAAATTCAATCTGATTTAAGTGCGTATTTATAATTAAAATTTTTAAGTTTAGATCTAATTATATGTATATATATATATATGTTATTCTATTTATTTTGATTTATAATTTAGTTAAGTTAGGAAAATTGGCAATCCAGATATTATGTATTTATTGAAATGCATGCAATAGACTGAAGAAGACTTGACAGACTATATAAAGTACAAGCTGAGTTCGTCTGTTCTGCCCGTCTCCCTTTACACCCTTTTAAGCTCGCCGATCCCAGAACCTATAAGAACTAGAGAATAGAGACTAGAGCTAGATCCATAACTATTCTTATTCTTCTTTTTGTGCATGCGTAAAAATTGGTAAAGCAGAGTTATAAGAATATCAGCTCTTCTGCAAGGGATCTAGGGATCGTGTAGTCTAGCCTCGACTAGATACTAACTTGTTTCAATTTCCATTAGTTATTATATATGTTAAAGACAACATTAAGCAAGAGCTCAGCAGATAGTTAAAGTCAACTTACTTTCCTCGACTCGTGTTTGTATTTGATATTTCACAGTATAATATTATTTCAATCATTTCGCTTATAAAATATTCAAGAATGTGCCCAGCGCGCTGGTTCTGTTCTTGGCTAAATATCAGTCGAGCTGCCGCTAGAGGGCGTTTTGCGCTCGCTGCTCGCTGCTCGCGTGAGACCCATATAAAATACAACAAATTGTAATTAATGATTAAGATTTCGCTTACGCGCAGTTATTCAATCATTGCAGCTGTGTTATTTTAATGAAATTGTTTTAAGCCTTTTCTTTGCGGTAGGCTCAACGATAACGACGAAAGAAAAAAGAAAAAAATGAAATAAATTAAAATAAAATAAAGAAACTTTCACCACGCTTAAATTACAATTGCAGGCATTTAAAATTCAAGCTGCAAGTATAAGAAAAAATAAAATGAAATAAAATAAAACATTTATATACATATATGTATTTATATTAACAAAATGAAAAATAAAATGAAGCCAAATGAAGTCGCCAACTAATTTCGCTGTGCACGAAGGTCAACTGCATGAAATGAGCCGCGAAACTTCTCCAAATGGCTGAGCCACGTTTTAAAAATTGCGACAGATAAACAGCATAATTAATATACAATACGAATAACCCGTTCAACTGAAGTCGAATCGCCGGATGGCGGATAGCGAACAGCGTACTGCGTACAGTGAACAGCGAAATTCAAGTAACGGCGTCGCAATTGTATAATTGGGCAAAAAGGGCGCGTCCGTTGCGCAAATCCGCCTTCAAGTCTCAAGTCTCAAGTCTCAAGTCGCGGCCGCCGTTTGCCATCGAAGACGATTAACAAAATCACAGCAGCAACAACAACAGCAACCAAAAAAAAAAAAAAAAGCTGGTCAAGGTCGCCATGCCGTTGCCTTACGGGCCCTCCGTGCGTATACTTGATGGGCAACAGGCGCATGCACAGTTAGGCATTCGCTTAACGCCTTCAATAACTCAAGTAATTGTTCGCTTATAAGAGTTTGCTGTTAAGCTTAAAATAAGTACAAAAAAAACGGTATATATATATATGAATTCAATTCGTAAATGTCGTAATCAACTGCCCAGCGACAGCAACAGCCACAGCTTCAGCCTCAGCTTCAGCTCCGCCCCATTCCTTTGCCCTGCTCCCTTTACAGTCTGACAATTACATAAGAGCGCGCGTACACTGACCTCTTGTTGTTATGCTCATAATACACTTGGCTAATGATATTATGACTTTCTTATGAAGCCTACAGATGAAAGCGCCCAGAGTAGTCTAGTTCTATGGAGAAAAGTACTGACTAGTTGATACCCTGACCTTGGAACAAACTGGGATGCTCCCACGATTTCTAAATTTCTAGAATAGTAGAGAATTCTCGCATTTTCATATGGAGTTGCTTGGCAATTTCCTGAATAACTTCTGTATTACTAAACCGATTTAAATGAAACTTTCAGCATATGATCTACACGTTCAATGGAATTATCGAGATTTTTTATAAATCTGATAAGTCTTTTACATATTAGGTATATTAAAGAAAAAAAAATATAAAATACAGATGACACTGAAAGTGAAAACATTCGCGATTATTCGAAATGGCAGATATTCTAACTATCGAGAATTATCGAGAACGAATTTTGTTCAAGGGAATAGAACTCTTTTCGCTTTATTGCGATATTCGTTTAAGCTAGGTAGAAAGAATCGAGACTCGTCCATATAATTTAACCGTTTTCTATATTTTAAACCAACTTGTTGGCTAACTAAGCAACTTTCTGGTTTATTAGTGTATTTAAATTTCGTCATGACAAATTTTTTGTTTTTCATTTTCATTTTTTGCTGTCAGCACGTTTATTGTACATGCTATATGCTACATATATATGTATATATATTGTATATGTTTATATATAATTTATTAATAATTGCCATTTAGTTTCGGGCAACGGAAATGTGTGTGTTTGGGCCAGCTCTTTAATTACTGTTCATTTCTAGGCCCAGTCCTGTTGCAGCACTTCCAACTCCTCCAGGCCGGAGCAGAGCACATTTCCGTTAGAGCATTTGGGAGCACCTGAGTGCTGGGGGCACGAGTGCGTGCCACACAGATTGTGGCAGGCTGTGACTGTGTCTATGGGCATGCCTCAAGCAATAAATGCCTAATAAATAAATAAGTTAATGCAGTTGCTCGGAACGAATGGGCCGTTTTAATGTCAACCGGAACGGCTTGCTGTGCGTGGCAGGGGCAGGGGCATTGGCAGAGGGAGAAACGGGAAGGGAGATGGGTGCCATTTATACAAGTGGAGTATTATGCATGTTTATTTGAATTTGAATTGCTTGGGAATTCGCACAGCTGCCTCAGGTAAGAAAAACAAAAATACGAAAACTGGGTCGCTTTTGAGCCAAGGACTGCGATCTTCCTGAACGTCTCTCTCTCCCCCATCTCTCTCTCTCTCTCTCGCGACATCTGAGCTGCAGGTGCTTCAAGTGCTTGCTGGCCGTGATCTGATTACAATTCCAAGAAGGTTTCATCAGCGTGCAGCTGGGCGTCGTATCGCAGCGAAAACAAATACTAGATAATTCCCCTGTCAGACATTGCTGACGTCGCGTCGTCGCCCCCACCGACCCACGCCCCACGCTCCACGCTCCACTCGTACAGCCTCTGTTTGTTTGCATGCTGTGGCTGTACTCATTACGTGTAATAACTGTGGTAATTGTCACGTAGCACCGGCCCAACAACAACGGCACGACAGAACGGCTAAGGACACTTGGCCAGCTGACGTCAGTTGGAGCGCGCGCGCGCTCCACTCTGATTGCGGGGGCTCGCAGCAAATGGGCCCATTGCAATTGTGACAAATCGAGGGACGAATGTGCTAATGGAATACACCACGATTCGACAGCGGCAGCTGCCATTCATGGCCCCAAGCATGGCCCCAAGCAGGCCCTGGCCTATTAATAAACAGCAAACAAAAACAAAAACACAAACACACACAAGGGTACGCTTCTAGCTGTTTCCATCAACAAACAATCAGCTTTTATCGAGTGCCCCAAATATGATCGCCCACAAAGGATATTGCAAGACGCGGCCCCATCAATTTATTGCATATGCCTGCATGTACATGTATATCAAGTGAAGCGGAAGCTGCGCGAAATATCTTCATCTAGAGCAATCGAGTGAGCAGAGAACATAAATTTATGAGAATCGCCTAGAAGAGACGTGAACATTAAATGAGTAGACTATGCGCATCACTTCTATGCGATTCTCATGAATTTATGTTTATACTTTATCTAATCATATATTGGCATAAAATTTGATGAGTTAAGGGCGTGAATATTGGATGAGTGGGAAGGTGTGTGTGTGTGTTCTATAATATGGCTCCTTACTTCCTCATATAACTAATGATAATAAAAAAAAAAAAACTATACATATTATGATATACAATAAAATATATATATATCTTATATGGATCCCTTGAAGAACTATTCCGTATGAGAAACTTATATATGTTGTATATATATATTGTGTATCAAAGAATCTACAAAGCCATATACCTTTTGCATCCTAAGAAATGTGCATAATAAACACGCTTTTATATACAGCTTTACGGAATCCACGGGGGGCGTGGCAGATATGGATTATATATAAGCTGTTTACTGTAGATATACATATATCTATCTCAGATGACATAGTATGTTACCAGGAACCCTCATTTACAAAATTATCGATCTTGTCTAATCGTTAAATTCCTTTCACTTGCATTCATATTATCGATACAAATCCATATTTTTGCATTTAAAGCAGAAGTTATGTTCCATATAATTCCATGCTCCATCTTATGTGACACTCACACTCTTACTGGTTCTCTCTCTCTCTCTCTCTCTCTCTTCCTCTATGCGATTCTCATTAGCTTAAGTAAGCCAAGCTTTGCCTTTTGCTAAGTAATTGCATTGACAATACCAAAAATATTTGCAGTTACTTTCAGTCTAATAAACAGTAATTGGAAAAACATATTCTCATTGTTGTGCAATGGAAAACGAATCCATATCCATTAAAATGATTTGTCACTTTGTCTTATCTCTCTCGATTTCTAATCGTTCATCAACATAATCAATGAGCCAACATTTGGCAGCTATCCCTTTCAACACCACTCGCAAAGCAAAGAGAAAGAGAGGGAGAGAGAGAGAGAGGAGTGAGAGCTTAGACCCATGTGGTCAGACGGTAATTGATTTCGGCTCGCACCCACTCGAGCACCCAGAGCTCCTGGCATAAGCATGTGTTGGCCACACACATCCTGTCGACTGGGCATTATTTATGGCACAGACGTTGCCTTTGTCTATCAGCATGACCAACGTGGCCAACATGGACAGCAGCTTGAGCAGAGCTTCGATGCGATGCGTCGCTGCTCATTAACTTCAAATGGGCAATCAATGGCAGGCAGTCATGGCTCATGAGTGCTCGAATGAATTCACTGCGAGTGAATGTTGTGCGGCCTTCCTTATAGAGCGCGGCCTAAAAGTATGCCCCGAAATAAATCTCGCTTTTGGTATTTTCATAAAACACATTTATTGCTATTTTACATATGGAATTACTGAAATTTGCACTTCGTAAGTTCGTTGAGGTGTACAGAAGTGAAAATATTGAAACTCGCTAACACGCAGACATATATATATATATATATATATATCTTCTGATACTCGTATGTATGTATAGGTACTACAATTATTTAGTTTATTTGGAAATTCATTGTTTGCGACATTCGAAACGTGAACCAGCTCTACTTAAATGTAAATTAATTCGCTTGGAAGTTACGACAAAAATCTCGAAATACTAAGCTAAGTTGACAAATAGTTTTGACGGACGGTTTGAAACGCGCCAAGGTTTGGTTTTGGTTTCTGGTTAACCCAGAGAAGGAATATATTCTGTTTACTTTAAACATACAGATTTAAGAGAATTTCTTTCTTTCTTTTTCACTCTGCATACATATATTTGATTGATATTTTCGTAATACTTTGCTGTTTGCCATTTTGTAGCTTGAGTTGAGTTTCAGGTAAACAGTTTTACGCACTCTTGTCAAATGCAATTTCTAGTTCGACTTGATCTTGCTTACAGCTACATATAATAAATTGGTTTTCACATAGATTTGAATCTTTAAAATTGTTGATTAATCTTACTCTTGATTGCGTATATATATATATAGTAATTATATATTGTATAAAAAAAAAGACATTTGTATAAACACTGAAACGCTGTCAGGATTAGTCTAACAATTTACATTTAACAATTAGATATTACAATAAAAGACAATGCAACAGCTCTGAAGTGATACGATTATTAATACAAATAGAATTTAGTTAGTTTCATGCATTGAAACCCAATAGCAACATATAGTATATAGTCTATACAAATACATATACATATGTATATCTCTTTCATCCATACCAAAACACAACTTACTTGGAGTAGAATCGTTGACAACCACAGTTTCAGTTTCTTGCACATCACATACATATTTATAAGGGTCTAGTCTAGTCTACTCTACAGTGACTCCGTCTCCATTAGCCCCTCGTTCGTGCCATTGCCCACACGCATATTGACGCTCTCCCTATCCCTATCTCTATCTCTATCTCTGTCTCTATCTCTGTCTCTCAGCGAACGCAGCTTCATTGACGTCTGCTGACGTCGACTGCCTCAGAGCCGCGGACTCTCCAGTATGGTGTGGCTAGACATCACCGAGTTGGCCAGCGCAATCGAATTTCCGGCCACGGACAAATTCGTCTTGTTGTTGGAGCGCCGACGACAGAATCCGAAACGCCCCCCATTGCACAGCCGCATGCCCTTGAAGGTGTCCACAAAGGCGCGCCGGAAGCTGGCGTTCATGAAGCAGTAGGTAATCGGATTGCAGCAGCTGGAGGAGTAGGCGAGCAGCTGCAGGAAGCTAATGGCCGTATAGTCCACATACTCGTACACCACGGGTCCAATCAGCATCGTCATTGTGTTGATCACATAGAGCGGCGTCCAGCAGATGAAGAACTCCAGCACCAGCACGAACAGCATCTTCACCACGCGCTTCTTGCTCTCCAAGCTCTTGCTCTCATTCGATCTGCGGGCAAACAAACGCAACGAAACCTTAGACAGATGCTGAAGCTCTGTGGCTCTCAGTGGCACTCACCTGCGCAGCGTCGCCTCCGTGATGCGCAAACTGGGCGTGGACAACGATTTGCGTCTCTCCCCATCCTTGGCTGAGCTCATGTACAGTTGCTGCTGTTGCCTCATTGTGGTCATTCGCTGCAGTCGGCCACAGCATTCGCCGGATACGCTGAGCTGCTGCTGCTGATGTCGCACCGACTTGACCGAAGCACTGCGCATGCAATAGAGATGCCGTCGGCCATCGCAGGAGCCGAACAGGCGACGCTTGCTACCACCGTGATTATATCCATCAGCTGAAAGGAACGAACGAACGTAGATATATTAGCCTCATGTAGATGTAAAGTTTGTCCATAGAGATCAATACGGTCCTGGCCTGAAACAAGCTCAAGTCAGGACGTGATTAGGAAACACCCTTTGCGTAGAGCTGCTGCTTTTCCCTTTATTCAACTCTTCTATAGAGCGGCAGATGGACGAATGGAGTGACGAACAAACGGATAGACGAACGGACGGGATGAATGGACGTACGGTAGAGCGATGGATGAGTAGACGAACGTGGCTAGGCCGACTCTGCTTGTCATTCCAAAACACCTTCTATATACTCGATATTCTCTGGTACTTCCTCTTCTGAACATATCCCAAATTCCCATTGCCGTCGAGTCGTAGACATTTCATAATGCCATGCAAATCATATACTAAATATATGGAACTCCTTCTTTGTACTACTGCTGATATTTTCATGCAATTCAACGGGAGGGAGAAGCCGTTGGGAGAGACAAGAAAAAGAAAACGAAACAGAAAAGAATAACAAATATGGGCAAGTCAACAAAAGGCAACGTTTCGCTGTAGCAAGTCAAAGTCAAAGGCGTTTTTAAATGTGATTCAACGTGGAGCACTATAAATCATCATTTCTGACATAGCACTCACATAACTGTACATGTGTATGGCATAAAGCCTTCTGACTTTATTTATGTGTATGTGTGTATGTGTGTGAGTGCTCTGAATCCAATGGCATTGAGCTGAGCGTGTCCGGTGGATGGGGGTGGGGTTAGTCTCTAAGTGATTAGATGATTCTCGGAGTTGAGTTTCATGCTAGCAGGGATTGATTCAACAGTTTATAATCACAAGCCAAAAGCTCGCATGTCTGCTAATGGAAGAACAGATTTGCATGCAACCAAAGCTTAAGCTGAGCATTGATGGGAGGGGCCTGCACGACCGGCAGATGCCCTGCAATAATCGCAGTGAGTGCCACACCACGTCTGACATCTGTCATCCACGACCACGAGCCTTTGGCGAGAGCCGAGACAGGGTATCCGCAGAGAGATAAAGCTGTGCTGAATGGATGGCAGCTTGGCTGGCATTGAAGTTGCCTAATGGAAGGTCCAATAAGAGCGAGCTCCACCTTTGACTGACAGCCGGCGTGTGTGGCTTATCAACTGCAGTTGGACGGATCCACGGGCACCTGGACGTCAACGTGGATGTGGATTTAGATGCGGATGTGAATGGGTGGGTGGGTGTTGGAATGCCATTGGTTAGTCTACAGCATAATGCTCGCTTGTTGGTTTTAATTAGCCGATTAGCAGGGTATTCGTTGGAGCCGTTGAGCTATCGAAGTAGATGCAGCAAATTGTGTTCCGCATCACCTTTTTGGCATTGTGCGTCCAGCTCGTTTATGGCACGTGGCGAATGCTGCCGGCTGCGATGCTGCAGCTCTTTGCACAGCAACGGTTGCCCGTTATCCGTTATCCGTTACCCGTTACCCGTTAACGGTTACTGCGAGCCGCGGCACAAAGGCCGTGCCTCAAGCCATGCGCTTATGTCCTCTGTGGGACGAACAGTGCCTCAAGCTAGGCAAATGGGTGGCAGCTGGGCGGCTCAACACGCTTCAGTTGGCTATTGGAGCATCGCGGTGCGCATACATATTGCAGCGACTGTGAGAACTCTTTAAATTTAAGTACGAATGGAGCATTGCGTTAAGCTAATGTGAAATTTTCCTGATGCAGTTGCAAAAGTCACACAAAATTCCTGAACTTTAAATGGAGAATTCAATTAGAAAATTCTAGCAGTTGGAGATGGAAAAATCCCCAAAAATTCCTGAACTATAAATGGGAGATTCAATTAAGAAATCCTTCCCGATGCAGTTGCAAAATTCCCAACAAATTCCTAGCCAACAAAAGGGGGAGTCAATTGGAAAATCCTTCCCGATGCAGTTGACATCACTCTGAGAGTTCAGTAAGCTCACATCTCTCGAGTCAAGTCCTCAATACGAGAAATCCAGAGTGAGTCAAGGCACTCACAGCCTTCACATTTGAAAATAATATTCGATCAAGTCGAAAGGCAAAACCAAATTTTGTTCTGCTCAAAATAAACTTTTAAAGCGAAAATGTTAAGCTGGCGCTTCTGTCTGCAGATAATTATATTTTTCTCGATTATGGTGTGGGGTAAGTGGAGCGCAATTCGCTTAGAGTAGAGCCCTAAAAGGTCTTCTGCTTACAGCGGTCATTTGCCTCAAGATGTCGTATGATCGGCTGACGAAGCAGCCAGATGAAGGCCATGCGGCAAAGAGCACTACAAAGAGCAGCACGGGTAAGTTTTGGCTCACACGTTAGTTGTTACACTCTGCTACATGGTTACGCGTGTACGCTGCAGATCTGCAGGACCTGTATCCGTACGACCTGCTGGCCGGCAGTCAGGAGCAGGATCGCATCTTCGACAATGGCTACAGCATTCGGCTGCTGCATCTGATCTACCGCACCGTCATGCGCAGCACCAACGACCGCCGGCGGCAGGTGGAGTTCGAGTGGCGTGTGGCAGCCGCTCACAGGTTTATGGCACTGGCTGCGGCAGCTGCGGATGATCGGCAAATGCCGGGCCTACGTCGGATCAGCGCCGGCGATGACCTGATGCCCATCAATATGCGACGAATTATAGATGCCTCAGGTGAGAGCCGGTAGCAGCGAAGAGCTTACAAATCTCTCTCTCTCTCTCTCTCTCTCTGCCTAACAGACCTGGTAGCTGCCGATGACTACAATTTGGCGCACTTAACAGAGAGCTCTGGGGTGTCCAAGTCAAATGGAGATGCTTGACTTGCGTTTCTTCGTATTTATGTTTATATATTTTCTTTATCTTCAATAAAAGCATTTAAGGCTAAGCGTTAAGTTTGTTATGCCTGCAAAGTCTTTTCAGAATTTACAAACGAATTTCTTGCCCAAGGCTGTAAAAAGTTCGCCAGTGTAATTCCTAGAAGAACATTTGCGGTTCAGTCCACTTGACTGCTTAATGCTCGCTCATTCGGATAAGAAGTGAATGAGGAATGAGACTAGCATGTCTCTACAGAGAACAGACTTCTGGCTGATCTTTTTATAGAACATCCGTCTGATTGTCTGTCCATCTATCTATCTAAAGTCTGTAAGTCTGTTCGTCCGTCCATCAGTCCGTAAGTCTATCGATCTGTCTACCTATTTATCCGTCTTTCTGTCCGTTTGTATAGCTAAGTGTCTGTCTGTCCGTCTGTCGGTAAGTCTATTTATCTAGCTATCGGTCAGTCCGTCCCTCCGTTTATAAATCCGTGCGTACGCCCATCTTTCTCTCTCTCTGTTCACTTGTGTATCCGTCTATATAACTATCCGTCCGTCGATTCATCTATCAATCCGTCCGTCAATCCATCTGACAATAACTCTGTCAATCTATCCATCCATACGTCAGTCAATGCGTGCATCTATTCATCCGTCTATCTAACTGTCCTTTCATCTGTCTCTACGTCCGTCTTTTTTTCTGTCTATTGAACAATTTCGTCGCTACTGACGACAGACTTCCTTCTAAGAACTAGCCCAAAATGATTTGCCCACGCTCACTGAAAGCGTGGCGTGAATCAGGTAAAGCTATTTGGGAGCTGGAGTTAAGATATGGAACCGTTAAAGTGCTGTCTCCTTCCTCACTCCCATGCTAACGGACCGTGAATAAGTATTATGCAGTCGGCAACGCTCGGCTGACTTGTTCATTAAACGCAAGAGCTTACAAAGTTGCGAAACAGATTAAGAATTCATCTTTTCCCATTGCCAATGAATAATATATGTCTAACTTGGGCAGCTGAGTCTTCGCTGGTAATTAAAGCACGAAAAATTTTTAGAGCTTTCAATTGCATATGAAGAACGTGAGATACTCCTCACTGAAAGAGCAACTGCATGTGTGAGCTGAGCTCTGCTGTGGCTACCCGTTGCAGGGCTTTAATGAGTGGCGCAAATATTACGAGTTTAGGGCTCTAATTATATTAGACTTGGTTATGCAAATTACGTACGAGCGCGCCAAAGCTCTGCGTTGAGTGTAATAAAACATTTGCGCCACCTCCTCCGGCCAGGACTCTAGCCTGGGCAGGACTCCAGTGGCTGGCTGCCAGTTTTGCCTCCCAAATTTATGACACAAAAATGTTAAGTGTTGGCCGTAAATTGGATAGGTTTAAAAAAAGAATATACAAAAAATAAACTTTAATAAAAATATATCATCAAGTAGCACTTCTCTCTCTCTATCTCTCTGTTCAAGGTGCTCTTTGCGGTCATGTGTTGTGCGTGTGTGTGGCATGTGAGAATGTGTCACCATGTGCCGGGTATAGCCAGCAATCTGGTCGCACTAATTTGCACTGGGACTTTTGGGTCGATAAAGGAGATAACCGGGCATTTAACGAGCGTTTAAATGCTCGACCCCAGCATAATTTACGATATTTGCTTTGGCCCTTTCGTCCGTTTCGAAGCCCGTTTAAAATGCGGAAGCGGAAATGGAACTGCGACTTCAAACTTGACAGCGGCATCCTTTTACGGCCACAGCCCGTCCATGATAATTCATTAACTTGGGCCTCAGCGCAACTTTATGCTAATATGCGATTTCAGTTTACCTCATTTAAAGAGCAACCGAGAGCACAACTGTATTTGGGTCGGGGCATACTTTCGGGCGCCCGCTGAAAAAGAACTAAGCGCATTACATTTTATTGGCACACACACACACACACACACATATAACTAAGCAAACTTCTAATTAACGCGAATAATGTTGACTGAGACGCACAGATAGAGACAGAGAGAGAGAGAGAGAGAGAGACATAGTCAGAGTCGTGTCGAGAGCCTGACAAACTATGAAATGTTTTAGGTTTATGAGGCCACTCTAAGTAGGCTTTAAATCTTAATTGATTGACAGCTAACAAGAGAGTCAGACAGAGAGAGAGAGAGAGAGAGAGAGAGAGAGAGAACGAGAGAGTGGTAGTGTCGAAAATTCAAATGGCAAACAGTTAGGCAATATTGGTTAAGCTGCAGCTTAATGTGCGGCACGTTTTATAGTTAAAGCATTTAAAGCTCTGCAATATCGTTGCGAATGAAAGGCCATTTGAGTGGCTCACTTGAATTTATCAAATGCTCGAAATCAAATTGAATTCAACGGCAGCCGATTTATCGCCACAAACACACGCACACACACACACACTCACACACGCAGAGCGGCCGATGCGGCGTATGAGTGACGCGGTTAGTTAGCCATGCGGCAGAGCTAAAGTAGGATGTTGAATCACATTTTACGCCTGGCTGATTTTGCCATGCAAATTGCCAGAGTGTGTGTGTGTGTGTGGGCGAGTGGGCGTGGCAGCGTTGGCGAGCAGAAAACTGCGGCAATTGAAGCTGTCGTGCGCTGACTTTCAACAGCCACACACAGCGAGCAAGAGAGAGAGAGGAAGACACAGACTCACGTGCATCGACTCACCATAATAATATTGGTTTGCTCCGCATTGTTGTTGCTGTTGCTGTTGCTGCTGCTGCTGCTGCTGTAGCAGCATATCCAGCTGGGCAGCACTGTCGACGGCCAGCGCCTCCTGGCGCATCTGCATGCGCATCAGATAGTTGGAGCTGCCGAAGGTGCGACGGCTGCCGCTGCAGCTGTTGTTGTTGCTGCTGCTGCTGGTGGTCAGGCCGACGTCGGGGCCGCTGCTGCCAAAGTTCATGGCGCGCTCGTTGCGCATGCTCACATAGAGCGTGCGCGTGATGAACATGTAGGCAAAGCTGAGCGCGAGCAGCGGCAGCACGAGCAGCGCCAGGTCCAGGAAGATATTGTAGGCGCGCTCATAGCCCAAGGAGCCGACGGGCCACTGCTCGCGGCACTTGCGCAAGCCTGTCAAATAGAGGCAATGACTAAGAAACGAGGCCTAGAGCGGGCGCACGGCTTACTCACCCTGGCGACTGGTGGGCATCAGTTGGCTAAACACCGCAATGGGCGTCATGCAGACCAGGCTGCCCAGCCAGATGAACGCGATGATCTTGTTGGCATGGTTAATCGTCTGCCAGGTGCGCGATCGCAGCGGATGGCATATGGCGTAATAGCGTTCGCAGGATATTGCCACCAGAGTCCAGGAGGAGACGGCCACAGAGGCGGCTGCAACAAAAAGAAGAGCAATTATATTTAAGCTATTAATTTGATATTAGAGGAAAACAAAAACCTGAGACGACACAAATGAAGAAAGTTCAAATAGTCATATCGATATTTGCCTCGCCTGCCATCGATAAGTATCATAGTTCCTGTGAACTATAAATACCGATAGTTATTTTGCCGCTCATCGATAAGTCAGCACTGCCTCAGTTCATAGTTCATTTGACTATTAGAAATATTCACAGCTTCAGTTCATAGTTCATTTGAGTAAATACAAATGTTCAACGAGTTCAAAAATTTTAAATTTTCACGCTCACGAAACACGAGTTGCGTTTTTCTGTATTTTTCGTATTTTTTTTTTGCTCAGTTTACATTAAAATGCTAATTTATGCCGACTCTAACTAGGTTTGCGTTCTGCGGGTTGTCGGCTGCTGGGCATAACAAATGTGATCCATTTGAGCACGGCCAACGATAATGATAATGGCCAAATGTTGGCACGCGCTAACGTTATTTGCATGCCGCCTGCCGGCAGCCCCCGCATAATGAAGTCAAGCCACCTTCAGCTCTTGGCCAACCCCGTGCAGCATTCATCATTGCCAATGCCTAGTTGGTATAGGACTGCTCAATTTGAACTACCTGCTGATGGTGTGGATGTTACTGTTGTTGCTGCTCCTCCCCCTCCACCTACTCATGGCTGCTGCTGCTGCTGCTGATGAGCGTGTCAAAGAGCAGAGGGCAGCGAGGAGGCGTGTTTCTGTCTGTTGACTTACGTGCAAAATCAAAAAAACACAAAGTAAGAAAATACACATACATGTCTGTGTGTGTGTGTATGTAGGTATACAAAATTAGGCTTTTACGTTACGTCAGAAGCCGCTTTGCATTCGTTCGCATGCAGATAGAAAGCAAACAGTGACACGACTGTGTATGTGTATATGTGTGCATGTGTATGTGCATGTGTGTGTGTGTGTTGGGTTAGAGGATTGGCACAAGGGATTAAGGCCGTGGGCCGAGCGCGACTTTGGTGTTTTTTCGTGGACCAAAAGGAAATGTATGTGGTTGTGGCTGTTGTTTTTGTTGTTGCTTCAGCGTTAACCCATTAGCTGAGCGTGGCCAAAATTGCTAAACAAGCCCAGCTCATTAACAAAGTAACAAAATTAAATTTAGCTACGTCGCCGCATCGCCGCTTCTGACCATGGTTCAATGAGTCCGCCCACAAATAAACATGCAAATTTTATGGAAATGATAAATATAGGAAAACTGACGATAGGGAGAGGGAGAGGGAGCGGGAAACGCGAGAACGAAAGCGAAAGCGTGCCCATTCCCAATCAGAATCTAGGTAGCCTAGCGCCTATTGAGCAATTCCCCTGGCAGTCCGTTGCAAAATAAACTCGACCCAAAAGATTTCACAATAAATGTAAATAAAATTTAAGTAATTGTTTTTTATTTTGCGCACGTCGCACAATTGAAAGATATTATTACTCCCAGCTCACACACGCACACGCACACACACACACACACACACAGAAGCCGAAATCTTCGCCCAGCGTCCGTCCAGGGGCGAACATTAAAGCAAAAATTCCATTGAGGTGCTCAAATTTAAAGTGCTAAAGTTCAAGAAGTTTATTGCAAAATCATTATTCAGTATATTTAGGTGTTCGCTGTTTGCTCGCTCTAAATAAGCCCGGCTCAGACTTGAGCCTTGAGCCTTGAACCTTGACCTCTTGAGCGGTATTATCACATTTCTACATCATGTTATTTCTATTTTTGCATCGATCTGAGCTAAAAGCTTCTTAGGCCCATCCAAATAATATAAAGTGTACTTAAACCTAAATTCGATTAAATTTTATTTGCTCTTTTATGCCCAGAACCCATTAAAAGTGCGAACTGAGGGTATCTCGGTTTTCTGGAAGTGAACGTAGATGCCATAAAGTGGTACATACGTATGTGAATGATAAGGACAAGGAGTTGAGTTGGCCTAGACTTGTTGATCAGTGACGCTATCCGTCCGTCCGTCCATTTAGCTGTCTGTTCGTCTATATAAACACAGCGATCTCGTGAACTACAAAGGCTACAGGTCTGAAATTTCATATGTATACTTCTGTATAACATACATTCTTATATTTGTTTTCGATAACTCCATTCATTTCACAATTATCGATAATTATCGATACTCGTATTTCAATTACTAAAGTCAAATATACACATCTGGTTGTCTTTATCACGTTCTAAACTATTGTAATGTCTATACCTAAATGAAGTATGAGTTTCAAGTTTTTCCTAATATTTGATCCCTCTTCCTTTTAAAGATACTTATCGATAGGCGCTTATTTGTATATTTTTATATATATGAATGGTTAGAGCTACAGCTCAAGTGTAGAGTTCCAGGTATCCGCGAGTCGGTTACTCCCAACTGAAAAGCTTTCTTCCTTGTTTGCTGTTTAGAGAATTGTCAAAATACTGCGCAATTTGTTCGTGCCTCGAATTACAAAAATTATTGATTGGCCGCCAGCTTTAGTTCGCTTTACACTTTGATTGAGCCCACAGCCTTAATTCGCTTTATAATTGACTCTGGCTAGATTTATAGCATAGATAATCGAGCTTGTTGTATCTAAACCCATAAGACGCTTAGTTCACAGAGTGCATGGAATATATACATATGTACATATATCCAGTAAAGCCACAACTCAACTAAGAATGCAAATGATGTGCAAATAAACATGATATAGAGTATTATTAGCTTCGACATCCAATGTTTTATTTTGTCCTTTGCTTGCCCCCGAAATACATATACATATATGTATGTACATATGTACGTTGTTATCTGGATTCGTGTCGCATGTTGAGCTTTGTTATTGGCCCGTAAGTTCGTTTGACCTATTGGGATTTGAGTTAAACATTGAAAATATGCTCCAATTGGCTTTTTATGTATAAAAATTGGTTTATTGCTTGTTAAATTTGGCTTACTAGTGGACCGGCAGGAGAGTAGAGCAGAGCAGAGTAGAGACCCGCTCCGAGTACGGCGGGAGCGCAGTGCCCACTGGCGACTGGGATTGATAATTCTGTCTCGAATGCAGGCTCATTGAATTGTAAATTGCTAAAATGGAGTTGCGTGTGGGCAGCGGCTGTGGCAACAACAGCAACAACAACAGCGCTCGTAACGGTCCCTGGTACGGGCCGGTACGGGCACTGGCTGTGGCAGGTAATGCTTATGCAGCTTAGTCATTTCTCATTTCTCAATTCCCATTACTCGCGCTGCTGTTTTTAGTTCGGCATGTGTTGCATGCTGCACGGCCCCCCAATGCCCCACCCACGCACCCACGCATGTCAAATGCCCGTGCACTCGGCGTTCTTTCTGAACATTCCATTTCATTTCGTGCGGATGGCGGCTGATTACGCCTTGCCTTGCTCTGCCATTAGCCATAATTTTTCACGTTGTCGCTGTCATTTGGCCACAGACATTGCGGCCGCTAATTTCACTAGCCCCGACTCGACTCGACTCTGAATGGTCGAATGTCCGTTTCATGCACAGACGATCTACCAGACAAGATTGGCTAAACGCAAAGGTCGGCACCTCATTTGGTTTTCAGGTTTCGCTTATTGATTTTCTTCAAATTGTGGCATTTGTTTGGCTAACTATTGGCTTCGACTTTGAATAGCTCATTGGGGCACCCATTTGTTTTTATAGTAGATCTGAGAGACGTTTTGCTTGAGAAGTAAAAGCAATTACACCAGCCAACAGGTTTGAGCTGTAAGAGATATGCTGCATTCGATTGGGAGACTATATCAGAGACTTTCAAGTCAAAATTGTGATTAAAATGCGATTATATTATATGCAAATATATTTTAAATATGTTTTATTACCTGAAATGTGCCCGAAATATATGTATATACATATATTCTTTGAAATTTTCAGAAAAATATTGGTTTTCTGCTGGCCTGCATTCTGTTGATAAGTCGTCTGATTTCTGTTATCGTTTGTTCTGTTCACTACTCTTCTGTTTATCTCTTTCCTGTTCACATGTACATTATTCTGTTAAATACTTTAATACTCGACTGTGATCTGTTAGTCTCTGCTCTGTTCGTCTACATTCTGTTGGCCTAGGTTCTGTTAGCTTAGGTTCTGTTAGCTTCTGCTCTGTTCGTCTAAGCTCTGTTAGCTTAGGTTCTGTTAGCCTCTGCTCTGTTCGTCTACATTCTGTTGTCCTAGGTTCTGTTAGCTTAGGTTCTGTTAGCCTCTGCTATGTCTGTTCTACGTTCTGTTAGCCTCTGCTCTGTTCTACGTTCTGTTAGCTTACGTTCTGTTAGCCTCTGCTCTGTTCGCCTACGTTCCGCTAGCCTCTGCTCTGTTCTACGTTCTGTTCGCCTACGTTCTGTTAGCCTGCCTTCTGTTGCCCAGTGTTATGTTGGTCTACGTTTTGTTGGACTGTATTATATCAGTTCTGTTAGCTATTTTTTTTCTTGGCTTTGCTTGGCCAGTGTCATCAATCAAATGCATATTTTATGCTTTAACTGTTGCCAGACGCCTCTCGCCCTATCAATTACCGCAATCAATACACTTCGAGCAGACTTTACTATATGGCTAACTCGTTCTATGATGGCTTGATATTGTTTGCCTTCAGTGCCCTTTGATGCAACTTGCTGTTGATTTTGTACAGCGAAAGTTGCTCATAAAAAGTTGTTTGTTTTTCCCGTGAAGTTCAGGTAAAGTTGAGAAAGTGGTCAGGCTTCTCCAGGAGCACAGTAGCTAATGGGTGCCGGATACACTCAAATTTGCATTTGTTGCCCTTTGCGCTTGCCGTGCTTTGGCTGTGGGCCCTGGGCCAATTGCCGGCTAATTAATTTAAATGAAGCCACAATTTGCTAGTTTCACAGTTGATATGGCCTGGCGCTGTCAAGGCGCAAGTTTTCCAACTCCAACTCTGTCCATGATCCGGCAGTCAGCCAAGCCCTACGCAGTTTCTATGCGGTTTCCAGAAGTAAAAGGTGTTGCTAATGAACGGGCCAACACAGAGGCGGAGGGGGCAATGAAGACCTGGTAGTGCAGTCGAAAAAACCGAAAACAACATTTCAACCGCAGCCGCAGCAGCCGTAGCTTCCGAGCAGAGCTGTAAGTGCATCCGACGCTTAAGCAAATAAAGCAGAAGTTTGCAAAAGTCAAATAAACTTTGCTCAGTCAATAAGACAGGCCAAGAGTAAGTTGGGCCATAAACTATGGTTAAGCCAGTTTTGGCCTGCTCAACACGTCAGAAATTTGCATTGCAATTTAGTCAGGCGTAGGCCAACATCGCCCCAGTTCCGATGCCGACTCCTGCTAGAAGCCCGAGGGGCCGTCGAATTTGATACTTTGATTAACCAATGGCACTTTACCTTGAAAATGATCTCAAATACAAATCGGAAAATTGTGAATACATATTTGAGTTGGCCTAAAGAGAAATATTTGCTAGACTGATGAGACGTGAGCCAACTGGAGGCAGGCGACTGGAATAAAATGAAGTGAACAGAGCAGAAGAGGAAGGAAGAGCAGTAGGGAGTAGATAAGTAGAAAAAATACAAATACAAACAAAAGAATAAAAGAGAACTGACAAAGAGAGAGAGGATAAGAGAAGAAGAAGAGTAGAGATTTTTCCCTCATAAAGGAAAGGCGATGAACAGTAGCTAAACCATGAAAGAACTAGCCAGGTGCAAACAAAAAATAGAACATAAAGAAGATAGATGACTCTTATACAACTGAGACAAATACTCGGACGTAATATTATGAAAAACCTTGGGCTGTCCTTCCGTCCGTAGGCCATAAAAGCTGAGGACTGAAAATGTGAAGCTTATATTTCTATATATGCAGTATAAGTAGAACATGTTTTTCGATATTTCATTACATATCATTGATATCGATACAAATCGATAAATATATTTCAAATAGTAGTAACTGAAAATTTGAATTTCTAGAAGCAGTCTGAGCATATATTGTTTTTCGATAGTAACCGATAATAATCGATAGAAGCACTTCAAACTCTAGAGCCCTCTAAGCCATAGAGTGTAGAGTCATAGTAGTTGAGGGTATTTCGTAGTCGGGCATTGCCGATTGGCTTATTTAATTCTGCATAGGGGCTTAAAATGTCAATGCTCATTCACAGTTATTCTAATTAGCAATTTATTTCCGTGGAAACTCTTGCCCTCTCTCTCTCTCTCTCTGAATCGCAGAGTCTCTGGAGTCTCTCTCTCTCTCTCTCACTCTCTCTAATTGTCACTTTACAAGTTTTTTGTCTGTCATTCGAAAGCATTCGTAGTCTAATTAGAATTAATGCAATAAGCTTTCTCCGAAATAGGTTTTTATTTACAAATGAATAGATCTTATAATGAGAAAATTATTAATGGAAAAGTAAATTTAACAAACAACTGAACTTTCTTTTCCTTACAATTCCTTTGACTGAAGGATATGTTGCACATCTATATAGGCAAATCAGGATTTGTATATCCGGCGCAGCTCAGAATATTGTAAAGCAATTGGCATTCAATTGACATAAAAAATCTCTCAAGTAGTTTGCGTCTGAAATTCTCTTTGTAGTAGGAGTAAAACTGTCAGGGCTCATATCTCGAGACTCCAAATCAAAAAGAGACAGAGAGTGTGAGAGAGACAGGGAGAGGGAGAGACAGTGAAAGTGTGAAAGCTGTTAGAGTTGTTGTAAATATGGAAATTTTATGTGTTAGTCACTTGAGATGAGAACGATGGGTAGTTCTCCGCCTCCCTCCCTCAATATCGCCCACCACTTCTCCCCCCCTCTCTATCCCTCTCCATATGGAGGCCATCAACCAAATACTCCAGCTGCTATTTATGGGCATTATCGATAGACCCGGCCGGCTTTTGATTTAGCGCCTGATGGCCATAACTAGTCGGAAGGCGTCTTAACTGCGATTTCATGGACTCGCTGGCACCTCAGGCTGCTCGTTGTGAAATGTAAACAAAATTGGAGTTGCTCATCCTGTTGGCCGTGCGCTTGTG
Source organism: Drosophila aldrichi (assembly GCA_035045965.1). Taxonomy (NCBI): domain Eukaryota; kingdom Metazoa; phylum Arthropoda; class Insecta; order Diptera; family Drosophilidae; genus Drosophila; species Drosophila aldrichi. The sequence goes on from JAWNOM010000484.1 coordinate 5,127,110, forward strand.
TGCGTTTTATCAATAAAAATCATTTCAATTTGAGTTAACAATAAAAAATGGCAAAGGCAAAACTTTCGGACGCCGCCTCGTAAAATATATGAGAAATCAGCAGAAATTGCCCTCGAGTCGGATGGGCTCTGCCCACACTGCCACGAGAGGGAGAGAGAGAGAGAGGGAGAGAGGGGAGTTGACTAAGCGCGAACATAAATATCAATAGACGCACTCGCATTCAGCTATATATGTATGTATGTATATATATATGTATGTATATATAGGCAATTGCGTACAGGGTATATCAATGTCAGTGCCATTTCCTGAAAGCAATTTGTGTTGGCTTTTTGTTGATTCTTTTTGCATTGACTTCTCTTCTTTTCTTTTCCATTTGCGGACCTGATCAACTTTTGTGACATACCCACCCATCCCCCACCCACCCTACAAGCGGACAAAAAATTGCGAAATTGTAAAATTATATAAGAAATTGGTTTTCATTGTTTTTGTTTTGTTTTCGTTTTGGTTGCTGTTGTTCTTCTTCCTCTTCTTTATCGACAGGGTGTGTTGGCAGCAAGTGTCTCAGCATTTGCCGGAGGCAACATTTTATTGGCTATATGTCTGTTGTTATTCAAGCGGAATGATGCCATAAAGCATACGGCGGAACACAACAAATTAAAATCTGATGCCGAGACATGAAAAGGCGCGACAAACAAATTGGCCAGCAACAGGGCGGGAGACAGAGACAGACAGACTGACGGAGACTGGGCACATGAGCGTCCGTTAATTGAGATGTTTTAGCCAGGCTGCGTATCTAACGGCAATTAGGCAAAAAAAAAATATTTGTGACGTGAAGCTGAACTAATTGAAGACTCGACAACTGTTGAGAAGCATTTGATCTATGGCAAATCAATCAAATTGAAATGGAGAAATGTTGCCAAAAATAAAAAATAGAAAACGTATAAGAACGGTGCAGACGGATGCTACCGACTGCAGCATACTCATTGGCTGTTTAGAAACAGTTGAATCAGCAGTTGGTAAAGGTGTCAGGAGTCAATCCATTGTGGTGGAATGTATATCATACCAATTCCAAAGTTTCCTCTGCTCTGCCACACCCCAAGTGGGCGTAGACATTCAATTTTCAGCCAGTAGCTATAACAAAACAAAGTGTGAACATTTCTTATAATAAAACAACTATTATTTGTAGGTCATCGTTGGTAAAGATCAACAACAAGCTGTACATTGCACAAAAACCAATATACTCTCTTGGCCCTCATGAATGAGTATAATGATAGAAAAGCTGAACTTATTGAACATCCAACAAGAAGTCTGGAAAAACATTTGATCCATGGCAAATCAATAAAATTGCCAACGAGAACTGAAATGTTGCATAAAATATAGAGCAGACGGACTGTGTGTATGAGAGAGAGAGAGAGAGAGAGAGAGAGAGAGAGAGAGAGAGAGAGTGGCAGAGCGCGCACTTCGTATTCCACTCAATCACCAAAGTCTGACATTATGCGAATGCAGTTGCAGTTCATTTCTCAGCAAATTTAAATGGATTGCAAATAAACATGTTTCGTTTGACAGTTTGTTCCAAAAGAATAAAAAGAGAGAGAAAGCTCTAGTCGAGGCTGCTCGACTAGGAAATCCCCTGAACCCTTTGGAGAACTGAACACACACACACACAAACACACAAACACACACACGCACACACGCACACACACACACACACACACACACACACACACACACACACACACACACACACACACACACACACACACACACACACACAAACACACACATACACACACACACACACACACACACACACACACACACACACACAAACACACAAACACACACACACACACACAAACACACAAACACACACAAACACACACATACACACACACACACACACACACACACACACACACACACACACACACACACACACACACACACACACACACACACACACACACACACACACACACACACACACACTAATTCTAACTAACTAACTCACAGCAGCAGAGAGCGTTCCCATTGCTCACTTGAAGCTCGACTGCAGCGAGCTCTACCTAGCGTCGGGCTCAACATTTGGGAGAGACAGTGCTTGAGTAAAAGTGGCCCTATATAAAGGCAGCAGCTGCAGCAGTTCTTCAGTCAGTCTTCAGTGGTCCAGGCGTGAAGTAGAGTGTGTGAATTATAAGCATTAAAGACGTAGAGGAACTACGTAGTGGAATTACGTATTAGAAATACGTAAAGTAAATACGTAGAGGTATTACGTAAAGAAAATACGTAGAGGGAATACTTAGAAGAAATAGACACCCTGATCAAGAACAAATATATATTTTGTGGGGTCTGCCACGCCTCCTTCTGCCTGTTATATACATTTCAACAAAACCATTATACTCTGATTTCCCAGAGACGAGCTCCAGTCAAAGTTTATATTCATGAAATTTTCATTTACTGCTTTTCTTTTTTGTGGGTTTCCATATAGGTCAATATGTATTTTTTTTGAGATTATTTTAATTCAATTAAATGTTAGTATATAACATTAAAATAACATCTGTTTAAGGAACTGTTAAGTAGCAAAGAGACAGAGACCCTGTTCCCATAGAACAGGTCAGCAGGAAACGGCAACGCCTTGCTAAATAAAAGCTGTGATATTGAGGGCAGTAGAGCAGTCGCCCTGCTTCAAATAAATAATAAAATAACCGAAAAACTAAAATTATTTCCAGTTAAGTCCAACCTTCAAAGGACAAGTGCAAAAGTTTGACAGCTGTCGGACTGCAAGTTTGTGGGATAGTTCAGATTGAGTGAAACAACCTTTGTTGGTTCTAAGGAAAATGGATTAAATGGAATTTCGTGTGTGGATAAATAAAAAAAATTTAAAAAAAAAAGTGTGTAAGCCAAGGCTTGGCTTGTGTAAACATTATTCAGATTTTTATACCAGGAAAATCAATCGTTGAGCCGTGACTTGCAAAGCTTAAGCGAGGCGAAACAACGATGAGCACGCAATGAAAATATATGTAAACCAATCATTAATAAGCCTAGTGTGAAATCGATTGCTGTTATTAATATTTATACTTGGGGTATTTTACCCAATTTGGGCATTTTAAAAATATATTATGATAGTATGCATGTAACATAAAGGAAAACTACATAAAAAAATCCCAACTAAAGCCATCAACCTCATATTGAGCCATACACCTTATTCCGTCTAGCCATCAGTCTATCCTTCATATTCACTTGAAAACCTAGAGAACTTGTTTGTGAAAGAATATTTTATGCAGCGATTATCCAAGTTGATCCAGCCTATCCTAGAAATATTAAATATACTGAAAATGCTTTTACGATAACTCGAGCTCTAACAATCGATAAGAGCTGAAGCTACTTGGGCATCCTTGCCTCGACTTTTTCGGCAGACTTCCGGTTATCTGTTGGTCGAGCACACCCCACGGATTGGAGAGTCGAGCTATTATGAGAGGAAATCAATTTGTAAATGAATTGCCAACTGGCAATTGATATCTATGCCACTTCCACTGCCTGTGGTCAACTGCAATTATCTTTCAGCTAATCGGCCAAATGTACGCTGAAATCAGATTGAGCCGGCTACATATAGACATTGATGTAGACGTTGCGGTGCATGGGTTAGGGTAAACACTTGGTCGAAATACTCTATTTGTGCTGGGCAAACACAGAGAAGCAAACATTGAACCATTTATCAATGGATTGGCCAGTATGCGGGGCTGTTGGCTGGCAGTGCGATTGGTTCCGGTCCGGGGGTCGTCACGTGGTGCGGAAGGGCCGTATAATACTTTGGCTGGTTGTGTGTGTGTAAACACAAGTTTGGTATTCAAAGATAACTTCAATGTTTCCGGGTGTCGAATTTAATTCATTTTATGGCAACTTTTCACTTTTCACAATGTTTTGCCTGCTCAGACTCATTGGCAAAGCAAACAATCGGGCGATGGAACGGAAGTCGTAGGGCGTCAGAGCATCAGGGCATCAGTGATATACAGGGCAGTGGGGCGTCAGGGCGTTAGGGCGTAACCAGCCAATATATTTAAAGCAGCTGCGTAATTGTTGTCGTCATGACACTGAATGGTTCGCCCGGTAGCTCCAAAAACTTTGACAATGATTCGCACAAAACTTGGCCGCCCTGGCCTGACAGCAAATGGGAAAACAAATTGAGTGCCAAAGTGGACGAGTTGTTGGTCAGGTCCATGGGCTCCTTAGTACTACATCATCATATTGGCTTAAAGTCGACGCTGTTGCCGTTATTATGGGGCTGAAACGGTTGCCTTGCCAGGGCCGCTGCTTATCACAGACAGAAACCAAATCAGAGTCTTGTAAAAGTTTAAATTGCCTTAAGGCATTTGCACATATATACTTCTTTGCTTTTCGCTTTAAAAATTGCTGCTCATTTGTATGCTTTTGTGACATATGGCAACGCACAGACACATACACACATGACCACACATGTGGCACAAATGCTTTTTGGTAGCTGACTTTGTGTGTTTCACCTGCCCATTGTGCTAAATGAATTCGTCTTGAGGTATATACTCCCTGGTTGCGTATTCCCTCAACATATTTGTCACACCTTAATATCAACTGGTCTGTCTCTGTCTCTGTCTCTGTCTGTGTTTGTGTTTGTGTCTCTTGTCTGCTAAACAAAAACAAAACTAGCTGAAGCCTTGAATAGCTTATTATCTGAAGCTGTCTGCTCAAGGAGCAAGGAGCAAGAAGCAAAGCCAAAGCGAATTCCCACATTAGTTGACTGAGCAGAACAAATATTAATTTCATTTAGCTTTTGTTGAATTTGTGTTTCATTATGGAATACCTCATTCATGACATCTATTCAATTATTTATTAGCCTTAATAATTGAATTTATGCATTTGACATTTGTTCGGTCTTTTGGCATTTATAGATGAATGGAATTGAATTTCAATTCAGGCAAAACTTATTTATTTCGTCTATCATGGAAATGAGAGACTCATTAGATTCTTGTTTGAATGTGTCTCTTTTCTTGGAACAATTTAAATTACATGCTTTGAATATTTGCAAATATTCATTAAAAAAAAAGAAATGACAATGACAATGACAATGACAATGATAATGACAATGACAATGACAATGACAATGACAATGACAATGACAATGACAATGACAATGACAATGACAATGACAATGACAATGACAATGACAATGTCAATGACAATGACAATGACAATGACAATGACAATGATAATGACAATGACAATGACAATGACAATGACAATGACAATGACAATGACAATGACAATGACAATGACAATGACAATGACAATGACAATGACAATGACAATGGCAATGATAGTTTTGATTAATAAATCATTTTGTCAACCTCAATGATTTTTGTAGTTTTGCATATTTCATTACGCCAGCTAACGGAGGTATATAATATGCATATACAATTATATATGGATATATGTATGTATATACATATGTATATGTATATATATATACGTATTTGTTTGTATGTTAATGTAGTAGTTGAATTTCATACACACATTTCCGCTAGCAGAAATATACATTTTTATGACCACAATTTGCATAAAATAATACGAATTTTTCCTCTTTCATTGTTGGGTAAGCATCTGCAGATATTTGATGGTAAATGGTTTTATTGCTGCTTTCTAGTTCGAGTGTGAAATTTAATAGAGAATTATGAAAATGTTCTACTTATTTATTGAAAATAACATTTGGCACACAAAATTTATGCAATCTTTAAGCTATTTAGGCGAACTTCCAATCGATTCACAGCCCTTAATGCGGACTTATTTTTCTCTTCTTTTTTTTTTGGCTTAAGCCAGTCCTGTTTGCATACGAGGCTTAAAGTATTTGCGTTTGATGTTGCCACAGTTCGAGTGTGAAATTTTTGCGAATTTTACCATTTTTAGCATAACAAATTTTGCAATCTTTATTCTAGGCGAACTTTAAATCAATACAGAGTCCGGACTTTTTTATTTCTCTTGGATTAAAGCAACTATTGAGTGCACATACGGCTAAAATGATTTCAATTTGTGCAACCGAAGGGCTGTGCACTGCAGTGGAAGAGCGCGGCGGCCGCGTTTGCTGCATTTCCTGCATTTCATGTTTTCGGTTGGTTAACTAAGAGCAAACGTTAAGAAATGCGCTGAAAAACATGTTGGCCAAATACAAATGAGTGCGGGCCTCATTACAGCTCATGTTGCAATGATGGGATCAAAAAAATGTGTAGAGCTCTTCGACTGCCTTCAATGAATTCCAGTCTAGTTATTGGCGAGTGTCTATTCATATTCATATTCATATGAATATTCACAGTTTTATATTCATATTCATATTCATCCTATGAGACACAAAGGATATGCTGAGACAAAGTCTCTCAGCTTGAGTAAACAGTTGTTAATGAAACAAGTAAGAACGTTGCCGTCGGGCTTTACCGACTGCAGAATACTCATTCACGCTCCATTCGGGTTTCCGATTGTTATGGATGATATGTTAATTTCAAATATGAGTTCTGTATGATTACTGAGTTACTGATTTGCCACGCCCCACGTAGGCGAACCGGGATAATCTTGTTAGTTTATCAGAGGAGGCTCTAGCGGCGCATTGGCTAGCTTTCATACGGATAGACGGACGGAATATACTTATCTCACTTTCTAGAATGAGCATTCTTTGAATTGAGCTTTATGTTCACATCATACATACATAGATATATATATATAGTCACATATATACATATATAGATTCATGAATATTTGTTGCTAGGCATAATTCTTGAGCTTAATTGCAAATTCTCAGACTGTGCATTTTGTTTGCTTGCCTTGCAGCCGTGATTAAAGCGATTTTTTAATGACCTACAGCAGCAAGAGAATATTCTACATGGTGCCTAAGATATATGAAAATTCAATTAATTATTAATTTGCACAGTGTCGGGGCCGTAGATCTAGCTGAGGCGTTGTCTTGACAAGCGCAGCGGGTAGCGTCTGGCAAATTTTGTGCCCTGTGCGAGGGCCTTTGGAGGCAGGCATGTGGAGAGTAAAAAATGTGTTGCATACATTTCGGGGCAGACGTCTAGGATGGCGGCGGGAGCGGGCGGCGATTGACAGGTGTCGAAATTCGTAATATTGAAGATTTCATTTCGTGTTCGAGTCCCAGAGCATTGCTCGAGAGAATTATTGAAAATTGACTAACAAATTGAATTTCGCCTGTCAATGCTGGCAATAACCGGATACCCTGGGCTCCGCATATAAATCAGCTGGCAGACTCAGTTTAGCTGGGATGGGGCAGGAGGCGGCTGTGGGTCTGCGACTTGGTGTGGCGAGTGCAACGAATGCACCTTGACATAATGATGGTCATAAATTGGTGTGACGGGCCGAACAGCAAACAACGTTGACATTTATAAATTTACGAGCCAGTGCAGGAGCGAGATGCCGTGTGCAACAGATGTGGTCCAAGGCGTAGCGCGCAACCACATCACAGCAGGCGAATGGCAAAAGGCAAAGCTCGAAAGGCGAAAGACGAAAGATGGGGAGGGACGAGCACAAGCCGTGTTTGGCTAACAAATTGCCACATGACGGCATTTCAATGTGTGGCTGTGAACGCTGGCGTGCAGATTGGGGATTGCGGGAGCAGCGCTGGAGAGATGTCTGCATTGGGATGTGGAATGTTGGATGACGAACGAGCGGACGGGCGGACTGATATGGTTAGTGTTCCTGGTACTCGGTATTGTTATTATGCCCTTAATAAGTTACTCATGTGGGTGTCGTGTTGAAAAATGAATGCCTGAAATAAACATGCACGTACCAACAGCAATATCAACAGTCAGTCATCCGAATACAAACTTGAACCAGCTAAGTAAACAACATTATAAACATCCCCATTATCATCATCATCGTCATCACCATCATCATCAGCAGCAGCAGCAGCAGCAGCAGCTGCACGGGCAAGCAGCAATGGTGGTGGCGGATCCGGAAACGGAAACAAGTCATAAAACTGCAGATGCTAACAACAGCAGAGCCCCCAAAACCTACAACGCTGCCCACGTCTGACAGCGCGCAAAGTCGAATTTCATTTTAATTGAAATATAAAACAAACAACTTGACGATAAAATATCTAGAGCTAAGTTTGCCTTAGATGGCAATGACAATGACAATGACAATGACAATGACAATGACAATGACAATGACAATGACAATGACAATGACAATGACAATGATAATGATAATGATAATGATAATGATAATGATAATGATAATGATAATGATATTGATAATGATAATGATAATGATAATGATAATGACAATGACAATGACAATGACAATGACAATGACAATGATAATGACAATGATAATGATAATGACAATGATAATGATAATGACAATGACAATGACAATGACGATGACAAACTGACAGCACTTCTTCTTCTTCGGCCAATTGGTAAGAATAATAAGATAAAATGCAAATTGCGAGAATAAATGAGGAATAAAGTCAGTAAGTTGTGTGCACACTATTTTTCCGTCGTAATCCCACTTGATGTCAGTGAATATCTATGGCAGCAATCTTCTTTTCTATTGTTTCTAGTTGGCTCCAATGACATGCCTACTCCTCTACCTCGGCGAGTTTAATATTACAATTTACATACATATGCATATAGTTATGTGGGTATACGCTGTGGGCTTAGCCCATCGTGCAACAATTGGGGCAGAAGCACACATAGCGACGAATCGCTGGAGGAATGCTAAAGTATTTTTAAAGAACAGACACACACACAGTCTCACACTTTTCAGTTAGAAGCAGAGACATTCGCACATTCGCTCAGTGCCACATTTTCACATCTGAGAATCTGGCAGCACTCACGTTAGCCTAAGACTTGCCTAATTCGCATTGAAAATAAGGATTTGCGCCGTATTATCCAAGAGTCATTGTTACGGGCTTAGCATTTGCCAGGGCCCGGCCCGGCCCGAGGCTTTAGCTGCAGCTCGAGCTGTATCTTTATCTGTATTTGAGTTTGTGTGCGTCGCTGTACTTGAGGGCACTTCAATTTATGTATATTCCGTATGTTGGCTGGCGTTGGCAGACCAACGAAGCAAAGGAGCAGGACGAGAACCCGTTAATACTTAATTTGATTCGGACTTTGCTCATAAGCCAACTGCGTGCGGGCCTATGCAGTTGGCTGAAATCACATTGAACACTGAACTTTTCGTGGCTGTTGAGTCAACCCTTCGACAGTCGCTTCAGCCAGGCGGAATCAGCTTAATCAATTGATAAGCATTTGTGACAGGTGCCAGAAGAAATTCTCTAAGCTGCTGTTAACATGCAGCAAATTGGCAACGGCTCTTAGCCAACTTTGGGGTTCGTTTAGGGGTAGCCAAAAGCCGATGATCGACTTTTGCTGGGTCACAGCCACTTAATTTGCGAAGGAACGCAGCCAAACTAACAAAAAGGCCCCACTCCCCCCCTCTCAATCCAGCTGAGTGTTTGCCTTCTGCAAGAACTTGGAACTACTTGAGAAAGTGCTTTGCCATAACTGGTAATTTCCGCTCAAAATATGCTCCCGTCCTGTCTCCTGCTCTGTTAGTGTGTGGGTGTATATACATTTATGTGTGTGTGTGTGTTGGCGCATATTTAAAATTTAGAGCTTTTGTTGCGGCCACCGGGATAGCTTAGCCATGATGACTCGCCCGTGCGAATTTTGCCGGCTCGATGACTCGCTAGCTGCCAAGAGCTTACGCGCTGAATAACAAACAAGTTGTCATTGATGTGCTCAGTGCGCAGCATGTAAACAGGATCCAGAGATAATAATTTATCAGTTCACAAACTTCTTCCCTCGCTCTCTCTCTCTCTCTCTCTCTCTTGTCAGATATTTTTGTGTCTGCTTGCGGCTACCATAAATTGAATTTAATAGCAGATGGCTAATCTTATGGAAATATGTTGCTACCAATAGGCAAAGACCTGATCAAAGGTTGCCATGGCCTTAAGTCTGTGCATTGAAAGGGTATTTGGCATCGCCAATCGCCAATAACTGTGCCACACTTTATGGCGCACCAAACGGCACTTATTTCAAATTATGAAGACGCTGCCCAACCGCACACTCACATCAATGTGTTCGTTGTACATAAATAATGCTTTGGCCATGTCTATAAAAGCCTGGCCATAAAAAGCCAAATCAATTCGAATAAAAATGCGTTACGTAGATGCTTAAATAGACTTTAACTCGCACATCAATTCAAATGAAAATGTCTTTACAGGCACATTGCGTGTTTAGCTGTAAAATCATCGATAGTAGCTCCACGCGATAGTGGCTCCCATTGAAGGCTGCAGCTATCGATACTATTGAAAGAAATATATTTTTGTTTATTTTCAAATTTTGTGAATATACAAAAAAAAAAAAAAAATTAAATAAAATAAAATAAAATAAAATAAAATAAAATAAAAAAAATAAAGAAATAATAATAATAGTAATAATAAAAAATAAATAAATAAAAAAAATAATATAATAATAAAATAAATTTTTTTAACTTAAAACAAAAATAGCAAATTTAATTTACAAAATATGTTGAAATTGAAAATTAAATATACGAAATAAATTAACTTTTTCTAATAAAAAAAAAATAATAATAATAATAAATAAATAAATAAATTAAATAAAAAAATAAAAAAAATAAAATTAATAAAAAAATTAAATAAATAAAAAAAAATAAAATAAATAAAAAATAAAATAAATTAAATAAATAAATAAATAAAATAAATAAATAAATAAAATAAATAATTAAAATAAATAAATAAAAAATAAAATAAAAAATAAACCTAAAAATTATCAAATTTAATTTAAAAGTATGTTAAAATTGACAATTAAATATATTTAAAAAAAAAATTATAAACGAACTTTTTAACACTACTCAGATGCTGTATAATTGAATAAAAATTAGCCCCAAAATAAATTATAACTGAGTATTTATTAAATGTATTTCAGTTTTTTAAGCTTTAACAATATGACGTATACCAAAAATACGTGTCAGTAAACTAGGTGGATTAATTCACTTAGAAGCGCTGCTTCCACTATCGGTTAAGTGAGCCGATATATCCACATTGCATAAACTACACTGATATATCGCCAAAATGAATGCACATCGATATTAATTGCAGTGCCATCGCTGCCTTTTCTTTTGGAATGCATATTCAAAACTTTAAAACAGAATTTATAGCAGTTTTCATGAATAAATTTTGTTGATTTACGACAGCAACAACAACAAATGGACAACAATAATGAAATTGCATTAAATTTGTATCGAACTGAATTCGAATGAAAAGTGGCAAAGACAAGAGAAAACCCACATCAAAGTGACTGAGAGCACAGATTTATGTACGCACTGAAACAAAGCTTGATGAGCATGTGCTTGAATACAATTGTTAACCCTCTAAGACTACTTTCTAAAATAAAGGCAGAAATTAGTTCGAATAATTTTTTTTTAAGTAAATAGGGGCTCCTGAGTTCAAATATGAACTCAGAAAAAATCTAGAAGCTTTCGTTTACCTGGAAGGTGAGAAAATGTAAATAAGTGCCTCAAGGCACTCTTGGGGCTTAAAGGGTAAAAAAATATTTCCCAAAAAAATTGATTTTTTTATTTTTTAAAATTTTTTTTTCTCTAAATCATATTATTTGTTGCTCTGATACTCAGCAAAACAATTTTCATTGGCCGAGAGGCATAAATGCAGTTTGCACAATATGCAAATGCACTGCGTTTGTGAAGTTTTGCAGTGGTTGACCATCTTTTTCCACATTGCGATCCAACTGCTCTGGTTCATGGGGTCTAATGATTCAAAAAGTCACACCTCAAGTCCTTTATTGGGTGGTTATTTAATTTTTTGGCATTATTTGAGTTGTGGCTGCAAGGGTCGCCGAGAAATTGGCGACTGCATAGTATGTGATGGCGGTATATTGACATGTACATTAAAATGCTGATATACTGATAAATATCTTCCGTTGTGATTTTAACCTTGTTGGCAATATTTTTCTTCAGGGATGCAACTATCATATTTATAATGTCAGAATTAAAAAAAAAAAAAAAACAAAGCAAAAATAGTTGATACCAAGTTTTCAGATGAGTTAATTTAGGATGCCAACGAAGAGTCGCCTTGAAAATATATATTGTTAATGTGCAATTGCTTTGATTGTTGTGCCATATAACTTTACAGGTTCCTTTTTAATTTACTCGATATCTACTCATAACAAATTAATGAGTTGGACTACAAATAAAAGTAATGATTTGCTTACTAAGCCTAATAAAGCCACCAGAAGACGGTAAAGATACACGTGTTGCTACTTCAATAACTGGCAATGGTGATTGAGGCCTCTTAGGAGGTTTTCGAGAAGGCTTATAGTTCTGCACATTATTTTCAATGATTTCAAAAGTACTGCACATTGAGGGTGCCATAGACGCATCTTCCAAAACAGTCTTTAGAAACTCTTCCAGGTTTTCATCCCCTTTGTCACTTCATATACGCGACATGTTCACAACCGAAGGTACTGATTCGCACAACTCCAGCAGTTTTTCATTCATCAGACCATTTACAGTGCCCTCTTGAAGCTATTTTTCAATCTCTATTAACAATTTTCAACAATAAATAAAAATCACACACAAATCATACAAGAAGTGCAAGCAGTTGAGGAATAGCTGCTGACAAAAAATTTTGCCGTTAAGCCCCAAGAGTGCCTCAAGGCTCTTATCACTTTTACGATGCTACTAAGCTCAATTTCAACATATTCGCACCATTTAAACTTCATTTGTATAGTAAATTACCCTACCTTTCACGAAAAAAATATTGAGTTCAATAGGTTTTATAAATTCGCTTTTATCAACATTTCAAAAGACAATATGCATCAGCTGAAATTTTTGGCGCGAAATTTTATGTGATGTGAACAGTTGTTTATGAAAAGTATAATTTAAAGTGTCTGAGAGCTTTAAAATTTTTTCAGGGCATTTTGGCAAGTATTTTTAATAGTCTTACGTTTTTTAAATTAACTAAAAGCTCTTAGTTATTTTTTTAAAATTAAAAATAAAATAAGTGCCTAGAGGCTCGCTTGGGGCTTAGAGGGTTAAGTTGGACAGGTGATTTGATAGGAACATGTCACCTTTGCGCATTTAGATAAGCTCTTAGACATTAACCCATTTCATTTCATATATGTAGGAGGACGCGCCAGCAAATATTTGAACCTAGCTCATTTTGAGTGTCATCGGACGAGGAGGACGGCGGCGGCGACAGACAAACACCTGCTGCAATCATAATATTGAGGCCACAAGCATTGGGAATAGCCAGACGTTAAATGCACACAGAGAGAGAGACTAAGAGATGCACACACCCACACACAGAGAGAGAGAGAGAGAGATGGTTAGTCGCTGTATTTACTTAGCTGCTCGATGTGGGTCAGCTCATAAATTAGAGGCTGCAGTCCGCTGAGTACACTGAGTTTTTATGAAGCTTGCAGCACACACAACCCTATCTATGCACGCCCACAAAGCCACACAGACACACACACCCACACACACACCCACACACACAGAGATTAGCCAACAGACACAATGAGTGCAATTCCACGCTCCATGCTCCACGTTCCACTGCTCACATTTACAATTCAAGTAGCTGCCATCACTTAAGGTTAGTCACTCGATTGGCATAATAAAACGATATAAATATATATGTATGTATATACATATCTTGCAGATAAGCGCGGACAAGGACAAAGGTAAAGCAGCTAAAGGCCTCTTACCCTGCGAGAACTGTATGAGCTTGCAGAGGAACTCGCCAAAGATGAAGTTGCGCAGCAGCGTGCCGACGAGTGTGACGGGCATACAGAGCACGCCCAGCAGGATGTCCGAGATGGCCAGGTTGAGCAGAAAGACGTTGGTGATGGTGCGCATGCGGCGATTCTGCACCAGGGTGAGCACCACCAGCAGATTGCCAACGACGGCGCACAGCAGAATGATGCTATAGCAGGGTATCACCCAGATGGGCACATCGGCGATGACGCGCGATACGCTCCGATTGGCCGGCTGCACCGTTAGCACCGTGGGCAGCAATGCCGGCAGCGATGCATTGCTGTCGCCCGCTCCAATCGTGGCAGGTGTGGCGATCGTCGAGTCCGGCTCCAACAGCTCATTGCTGTAGATGTAGAGATCGCTGCCGTTGAAGCCGTCGCCGCTGCCGCTGCCGCTGCCACTGGCGCCGTAGATCTCCTCGGCGGCATAGCTGGCATTCAGCTGCAGTGCAGCACTCGTGGCCAGCGGCGCGAGCGCAGACAACAGCTGCCGATAGTTGTAGTTGGAGCCAATCGTGAGGCTGTCTGTCACGGCACTCGGAACACACACACTGGCGTTAACACGAGAAGCAAAAAAAAAAAAAAAGTAAATGCTGTACTGAGGCAGCAGCAATCACTTGCCACACTGAGTGATGGACACAGACCAACTGGTGTATCAGCGGTTGCCGCGCCGTGTGCCGCCGTCTCGAAGACTCCGTCGTGCACTGAATGCTGAGCACTGCCGCCAGTTCTTGGACTCCCAATTGGACCAACAGTTGCGGCAGCCAACGACAAACTCACCACAGGCCGGCAACATGGGCCAGCAACATGACCACTGCTTGGCAACATGTTGCCAGAGGACTTGTTGCCACTCATTCATGCTGCCACTGCCCCACTTCCTCTGCAATTCGATACAATTTTATGCGCAACTATGGAATGCTGGCTGCTAAAGAGGTTTACCGCACTCAAGAATTAATTGACTGAGATCTTAAGTCAAATATTCACTTGAAATTCAGCTTATATAACTCTTTCTTACCCTCAAATATTCACTTAACAACACATGCTTATCATTGTTAAATAAGACTAGAATTAATTTGTTTAATTAATTTTCAGAATATATTTAATTGATTGCTATTTAAATTGAGTTGCATAAAGGAATCTTTGTAAAATTTGTTATAAATAATAAATCTAATAATTTTTCTAGTTTTTTCAATAGTGATAAAGCTTATCTAGAATAAGAATATGTTTAATAGCTTGGCCTTTTCTTATTGGATAAACACTCCCATATTCATCATTAATTCGACTGTTAATATTGAACAGAATGAGTATATATAAATAAACATATGTTTACCTCCATAAATCTCAAACTGTTTTATATAATGTGACCATATAGCACAATTTTAATATGGACTACAAATTAAATTTATATCGATCTGCCTGTTGCACTCACTGCTCACGTTAAATATCTATCGATAGTATTTAAAGCCTTTATGTTAAGTTTCTATCGATTTTGAATTAAGTATTTTATGTTAAGTATCCATAGCCACTGTTGGGGCACTAACAGTGGTTACTGTTAACGCTTTCTTAAGTGACTGTCGTGACTATCGATCACGCTTAAATAACTATCGCCACAGTGAATGGCAGCTTAAATAACTATCGTTACTAAATAACTATGCACATATGCATAAAGCAAGGCATTCCGTGCATAACATTTCATCGAGTATCATGCTAAAATACAGAATTTAAATGACAAGAATATTTATTTCCCTGGAACTCTTTGTTGGCAAACAACACTCGAAGCCGTTCAAGCAGTAAATTGCCCTAAGAACTGCACGTACATACATACATACTCATTGACACAAGCAGAAATGTCGCTGATGATCGACTACAAGATACCCGGAATTGCCACAAGGCTCACACACACACACGCACACACACAGACGAGCTGGCATAATTTATGCACTGAAGAGAGTGAGAGGAAAATCTGTTCGCATCGCATGAATATTGTAATTTTCTTGTTTTTCTGTTTTTTGCCGTGAACAAGTTGTACTATCGAGATACATATACAACATATATGTATGTACGTATGTATGTATGTGTATTTGTACAGCTTGCGGAATTAATTAAATGATTAATTGCTGCAATATTTGGCAATCAGCCGGCATTTACATAACTAAGTGAGTTGACAAAATTTGCATGCGCTGCCGGATTGGAGCGACGCAATGGCATTATTATAATCACTGACTCGAGCTGAAAGGGACAGCACATTTGTCAAGTTAATTAGCGCACCGGCGACGGCTTCCACTTGTTTACACCTTTTGCTCATTATTTAAGCGACGCGCTGCCAGACTCTTCTTTGTCATGTTTCCTGCCTGGCCTGTGGCCAAGGAGGGGGGAGGCGAGGTGGCGCCATTCATAAATCAAGCAACAACTTTAAACCACAACAAAAAGTGAGGCTCAACATTTCGCACATCATCTTGGGCCAGGACCAAGGCTTCTGGGATGACTCGGCCCAGTTACCTCTCGGACTCGAAAAAAAAAGTTTATGTTTATTGGTTTGTTGTTTTTGCTTCTGTTTCAATCTTATTTCGCTTTTCATACTCATTCACGTAACTGAAGTGAGCATATTGGTTCTGCTCCTGGGAATAGAAACCATTTCGATGTGATTCTGGAGCAACTACTTCTGTATACCCTCGAATTATAAGCCGTCCGTTATCTTAGATATCATATCATGATATGCTAATTGGGTGCGTGGTATTTAGGCCGCATTCAGGCCGTGAATGAGTATTCTGCAGTCGATAATGCCCGAGTGCGTCGCTCTTACATGTTTTTTGTTTGTTGTTTTCATCGCGGCGGGTAAGTGACTAATTCAATTAAACTTTTGGTAGGGTCCTAAAAGGCAAAGCGTGTCCGGGCACATAAATAATGCCGTTGCATTAATTAAACTTGGCCAAATCCGTCCGAAATTCCGGCTACATCAACTTGACCCATTTGATTGCCATGCCAAGAGGCGCACTCCATTTGTTTAGTCACTTTCGGCTTTCGTTTTAATTATTGTTGTATTTGCATTTGTTGCTCTTTGGCTGCTCTCTTTCTCTTATTATGTCATTAGGCCATATTTCTGGCATCTTAGCCTGGCCCACAGATCACTCACTGATGGCTCAACAATGAATATTTCACAGCAATTGATTTATGAACACTGATATTTCTTCGAGCAACTCTTTGATTAAGCACCGCCTCACCTCTACCACAATCATTAGGGTATTTCACAGTCGATCAACGCCAATGGGATAGAAATGCCTTTATTTCTTAATGCCAATGCAAATAAAGTCGTGCTCAAGTCCATTTCACATCGCCTAATGGCATCCATCCAGCAGCCAATGGAGATCAGCCGATAAACAAGCATTTAGCACACTTCAAATTAAGTTGCCGAAATTCTATTTAATGTCCTCCATATTTCATTCACATTTAAATGTGACTTCCAAGGACTTTCGAAACAATCCGCTTAGGAAATGAAAGCTCCTCTTGTTACTGTCTACAAATTTGTCTAACATTTACCTGACTAAATCTTGACTTTGACTTGATAGAGATTTCATGTACATAGGCATATACAGAGGTCTCATGCGTATGGTATATATAACATATTTCACAGGAATAACAAGCGCTGGGAAAACGGTCGTCACAGACTAGTTAATACTCGTTCAGGTTCTCCAAACACTTAAATCATTTTTAGTGAGTCTCAAGAGGAACTCTGCAGAAATCTCCAATTTTGATATACAGTATAGAAGGACGAAGGAACGGATAGAAAGACGGAGGAACGGATAGAAGAGCGGTAGGAAGAATGGACGAATGGATAGATGGTCGGACGAAACGAACGGATGGAAGGACGGAGGAAGGAACGGATAGAAGAGCGGTAGGAGGAATGGATGGATGGATAGATGAACGGGCGAGTAAATGGATAGAGGAATAGACTGACGTATAAACGAACGGATAGAAGGACAGAGGAACGGATAGAAAGAACTGTAGAGCAACGTATGGATGAACGAGCGATTGGACGCATGGAAGGCGATCAGATGGAGGAACGAATGGATGGACGGTCGAATGGATAGAGAGATGGAAGAACGAAAGGACGAAGGAGCACAGAGACGTATGGAACGGATGGAAGGTACGCTCATATATTGCGCACAACCAACATATATGTATATAATATATAATCTTTTCACTTCGCGAGCAAGCGAAATCAGAGTAGTGCAAGTCCCGACCTTAGTCCAGATTACGAGCTACCATCCGCGAGTTCTGCTAAAATACAAATACAATGCAAGCTTTGTATTGAGACAACAATTCGGTATTTTTTTTTTTTAGAAATACTATTCCCAATCAGTTCAGCTTCATCCATGGCCTTCAATGTGCAGCTGTTGCCATAGGTGCTCTAACAATTCAGAATCAATGATAAAACTATTAACTAAGCTTTAATTCAACTCCGCATCCAGCTAGATATATGTGAGCGAAAGTGCAGAATAAACAGTTTGCTTTGTGGTCAACAGTTGTGCACACACACACAGAGAGAGGGGGAGAGGAGCACACCCTTTTGAGCATGCAATCGGATTATAATCGCAAATGCTTTAGTCGCCAGCAAGGTCAGACTGAAGCTTCCGCAAATGGATATTAAATTATCTCGTGCTGCGCGTCCAGCTGAGGATAATGGAATAATTTTTAAGCGTGCGTGAGCGTTGCGTAGAGTCGGTAGAGTCGGTAGAGCACTTTGAAAAAGAATTCGAGCTGCTTAAGAACTATGCAACGCTCGCATTGCCATCATAATGGACGTAAAGTCATTAGGCATTCCATTTACAGTGCGTACAACAGGTGAGCGGCTTAAACTGGGTAAGCCCTAGTTGGTTAGCAGCAGCACAGGTGCACAGCTTTCGACAGTTAAACGGTTTAGCTCAACAGAATTCAAAGTCTCGCCCCCCCTCCGCCTGGCCCGCCTGGCCCAACTGGAGCGTCGAGCACGAATTTATAGCCGCAGTCTCGACGCAGCTCGTTTGCGCCCTGAATCACCTTTTGCAGTTACTGGTCTGGCTTCGTTGTTCTGGGCTTTTGGCTGTGCCTTAGTTTATTGACTTGAAAGAATATTCCTTCTGCTTCTTTTTGCTCTTTTATTGGGTTACAGTGGAAATTTCTTAGTGTACTCTTCCGAGAAACTTTTATGTGAGTTTGCACTGTGATTTTGTTTGTGGCACTTTTTTTTTGTTTGGTTTTTTTGTTGTCTTTGTTTTGAACCTGCTGGCATCAGTTTATGACCTTTTATTATTATTGCCCTTGCCTGGCTGTAAGCTCAAATTATGTTGCAAAGTGCAGTGGTAAATTCGTACCCTCCATTATTTGGCGCCCAGCGGCAAATGCGCTAAATACATAAATCGAGACAACTCGACGGCAATAAAGAAATTGTGAATCCAAAGTCGAATGTCTAAGGCAACGCCCACTCTCTCCGGCCTGACCGCTCACTTTTAGTTAAGTTCATTAAGCCTCGTCTGTTGACTTGGGCTCGTTTACGCATAAAGGTTTGCAGCCCAACTTTTCGATATTAACTGAATTGAGAATGCTCAGCATTCTATTAAGTAGATGCCGCAGACTCATTACACGCTTCGTTGGCTATGCAGTTTGCAAATTTCACAATTATAATTCGGTCCAGGTCCAATAAACACACGAATGGCTAACTTCGAGGAAAGTCAGTTAGCAAAGGAGTTACTTCTCGAGTGGGTCGAGTGTTGTTAAATGCATATCTAATTGAGCGAGAAATGTACATGTATCCTCTTTCCATAGAGATAGGTATGTCTGAGGAGGCAGCTCTACCGAGGCTAGTCAGGCAATTCCCAACATCATATGATAACAATTTTAGCTCTTGACATATTTATAGGGTATCTATGGAGGTGATGTACCTCTTTCCATATATTGTAGATAAGTCCGACAAAGCAGCTCTACCGAGGTGTTTGGGTATTTGCTAGTCAGGCAATCCGATAGAATATTTAGCTGCTAATCAGGTAATCCCCAACATCATATGATAGAACTTTTAGCTCTTGTCATATTTATAGGGTATCTACCTCTTACCAAAGCAGCTCTACCGAGTTGTTCGGGTATCTGCTAGTCATATGATAGAATATTTAGCTGCTGTGAGTTTTATAGGGTATCTATATAGAGAACATACCTCTTGTCATATAGATTTTTGTGACACAGCAGCTCTACCGAGGTGTTCGGGTATTTGCTAGGCAGACAATATCCAACATCAACATTTATCTCTTGCCATATTTATAGGGTATCTATATAGAGGACATACCTCTTTTCATATATTGTAGATAAGTCTGACAAAGCAGCTCTACCGAGGTGTTCGGCTAGTCAGGCAATCCCAATCAGTGCACTACCTCTCGCTCTCTCTCTCTCTTTCACTCGCTCATCATAAATTTCAGGTATAATTAGTTAACTGCAAATCATTCGCATTTCGTCTGTCTAGATGGCAAAGGTGAGATGCCAATTAAAACACAAAAAAATGATCAGCATTGTGCTGAAATAATGAATTTCGCTTCAGTTCATTCGGGCATAAATTTAATGAGCTTTGGCCTCTTCTCCACACTTGTTGACAACCAAATATACTTGGCTTGTCAAAAAACATGTCCACTTATCGAGTTTATAGCGTATAGCGTATACCGTATGACGTTGCTGTTGCTCATCATTGAATTTAGCATAAAAAAAAAAAAAAAACGATTTTTGATTGAAGAAAACATTTCGCATTTCACGTTTTCCAAATGGTCCTGGCTCTTGATTAATTTTTGGTCCTTCCATAAATGTTGATGTGGCATACGCCGTGTTTGTTGTTGTTGTAGTTGTTGTTGTTGTTGGACGAATGTTCTCTTTTGTGCAGACATATTTAATATTTGTGCACGGTCTCAATCGAAGCCCATTGCCCACGCTCATATCGAATCCGAAGGCCACGCCCACTCTAGCTCTCTCTCTCCCACTCTCCCACTCTCCCACTCTCTCTCTCTCTCCGTCACGCCTGTGGCGACGTTAGGCCGTGTTCGGGGCATGGCCCGATGCTGACTCCAATGCGCATTTGACAGGCATCGCACGTTTTTTGGTCAGAGCAAATACGAGACCACCTACACACTCGCATACAGTGATGTGTGTCTGTATAGATACCCTATAAATCGAGCAATAACTAAACAGTCTATTAAATGCTCTAGCCCATAGACAGATTGCATTTCGCACTCAATTAAATATTCATTTAATTATCAAAGTTCGACTAGCCAAACAAAGAGGAAACTCTCTCAATTCTACTATTGGCATATGAATAGTCTATATAGGCTATCTTTTAGTTGTACACACACTCGCTCTCTCTCTCTCTCTCTCTCTCGATTTGCTGTTGGCTCTTTAAATTGACGTTATGCATACGCCCTGTGTGGTAAAAATGTTTATGCCCCGACGCGACGGGTGACCATTTGCATTTTTTGTCCATAATTTGGAGTGAAAAAAATTACTACGTGTGTGACATCTTGTCAAAATAAATCAAGAGTGCGCCCAAGCCAATACCGCAGCTGCAAATGCCTCAGATTTGTTGCCATTAGCTCAGGTTGGGCTCAGCTTTGTCTCAGCGAGCGAATGTCATAAATTCAGTCGACTTGAAATTGAAAAAAAAAAAAGCATGCGATTTATGTGGCAAGGGAGTAAATGCCAAAAGTGGCCAGAGTGGTAGATTTAATCACCTGGCCGGAACGCTGGCCAAAGGCCCACTTAAGTGCCATCTGATAAATGGCAGTCCATCAAAATGCGGGGGCGGGCGTGGCCAGTGAATCAATCAAAGCGTGGCCGACTCTGCTAACCAGATATCCATAATCTGCAATGACTGGCGCTCGTTCTGCGAGATAAACAATACTTTAATAAATATATACATATACATATATAATGTATGTATGTCTATTTCTGCCTAATACTCAATCAGCAGCACTCAATCAAACACTCACTCAACGCTTGCTCCACGTGTCACGAAGTATTTAACAGCTACTCAACTCGCGAGGCAATTACGAATTTTTTAAAAGTTAGCAACGAATGTTTGAGTTATAATTGGATTCAGGCAAATTTATTGAAAGCGCAGGCAGCAGGCATGATAGGCCGGTGAAAAACGATAGCTACGGGATGAAGCAGGCAAAGCAAGCGATAGTAGCTGCGCTCGATGTTTGCAACTATCGGCCATAGATAAAACTTGATTTTTAAGCAATTTTTAATCCAAAAAAAGGTAGAAGGGATCGTAACGGTTATAATATTTATAGAAAACAATAAAAAAAATAAGTATTATATTTTGAGTAGCTAAAAAAAAAAAATTATGTTTAATCATTAAAACTAATTTGGACGATAAAAATAAAAAATAATTATTATAGATCAGTTTTTATATGAAAAAAAAAAAAAATGAAAATAAAAGTTAATTTTTATAATAAGAATTGAAAATAAGAGTTAATTTTTATAATAAAAATTGAAAATTTATCGCTCTACATAATGACTATCGATGGCTTGAATAGAACGAACTCTAAGCTCTACTCTTACTTACTTATATTTGATTATGAAATGGTCTAGCTTGACAAACAAAGATAAGCAATGATCATAGTCATTATAGATCATTAGTTACAACTTCTACAGAATTGAGTAATCGTCATATTTTGCAATTGCATGTGAAAGCAACGTCGTCTCGGGTTGATTGATATTTTCTGTTGTGACCCAAAATGCCCAGAATAATAATAATGCGTATACCCAGCTGGTTGGGGCAACGGCAAATCAGCATTGGGGGCCATGATTTGATGAGTGGCGTTGAGTTTGTGGCTTGATTTTAATTTTGATTGATTGCCGTGACATCATTTACGGCTCAACGGCAAATCAGGTGAGCGAAAGTGACAGCAGCGGCTAGATCCGAATCCAAATGGGAAACGACATTGCCACCACGTGCCCAAATGTTGCGGACGAGCATATTATATATTCTCTACCCCAGCATTTGTTGATCCAAATACACACACACACATACTCATACACCTACACACATAGGGATTTAATTACAGCGACAGACAATGAATGACTGCCAGTCGTAGCGAGATTCATATTCCACTGGGATTGCCATTAGGATAGCTAGTGAGCGCGACTTTATTCCCACACACTTCAAATTGGCCATGTCACAGAGCTGTAACCGCATTTCAAGCCAAATTACACAAGCCGACTAGCCGCCCACGCTCTGGCAAAGGCTATAGACACAGCCAATTAAATACCCTGGCGAGAATCATAAGGAACTAGCACTATCTATAGATATCCATAGGAAATGAGCTCACACAGGCTCATCATCTTTTCATATCTGTTTACTCTTGGCAGTCCCAGCCAAATTCAATTTACAGGGTATGCACTACCAAGCATGTATGTGTGTGTGTCTAAATCCCGGCTAAATGTCTTTGCCCAGAATTACTTACATTCAGCTCTGCTCTAATGCCTTTGGCAATCATCTTAAAGATTTGGCAAACTGTTGAGACAACTGTTGAGGCCAACTATCGTATTTAATGAGCTCGATCCGAATTGAGTGGAGCCACATTGCAGCCCGAGGAAATTGGATTGCCAGCGAGGCGTTGGCTGATCGCCATGATGAGATGTAAAATGCTTAAGCTGCGTGTGCTGAGCGGATTAGTGCGGCGTGCTGCCAGCTGTCAGATGCCGGCTGAACTCTAAAATGTTTACGCTCTGCAGCTCTGCAGCTCTGCAGCTCTGTGTTGCCAAAGTGCATTTCAATATCCGCGTCTGGGAGCTTTTCCCATAGTTGTTTGTATTTCGCCAAGTAATGCTGGGTGGGCGGGGGCGAGGGTATGCACACACGCGCCATCACATTTCTGCTGCGCCACATAATTTCCAAGTCACTTCCGGCTAACGGAACGTCACCTGCATGGATTTTGTTTGTTGCGCGAGCGCTCCGCACAATACACGCGGCAACTGGGCTAAAAATAAACTTGTCTGCTGCACAGTCAAATCAAACAACAAAGCTGAAAACACTCGCAAGCAGGTGCCTCGCTCAAATCGCTCTGTCTCGGCAAATAGCTGGAGACGTCAAGCAAAATGAAAAAGCTAGCAAAAACAGAAAACAGAGCAAAATAGAACAACACAACACAGAAAAAAAGAAAAAAGACAAGATATAAATAATAAGAGTAAACACGAGCAAGTGCAATTATCTACGGGTTAGCAGAAATTAAATGCCCTGTCTCACATGTCACAGTGAACTTCATTTTGAAGTGAACAAACTTGCAGTAATTCTGATTGGCTGAGCGTCTTAAAAGTCTAGCATTCATTCGGCAGTGCCAACTCCAAGTGAGAGAGAGAGACAAATATAGTGTGCTTTGCTAAGTTAACAGTGTTCTGTTAACTTGCAGGCGACGCTCATGGAGATCAACATGCATGTACATATGTAAGAGCTGAAAGCGCTGTTAATTAACATTAAGAGAGTGCATTCTGCATAAGCTACTTACTGATTGGTTTAACAGTGGCAGTTGCTGCAGCTCTCTCTCAGCAGACGATTCGCTTCGAGTGGGTGAGCGAGACAAACAGAGCTGTGGCTGAGCATAGTCGCGGCTGTTGTTAAGTGGAAGCGAGATGCCTAGCCATGGGTTTGTTTTCTGTACCTGCTTAAGGGCCTCAGACATTGCAAAGGCAATGGAAAAGTGAAAGAGTAGAATTGAGCTTAATTTATTATCATGTCATTATTAGAAATGACGAGCGATCTAAATAACAAATATGCTGCAAATTGTATAGAAGCGAATTGCTACCGCAATTATCTACCCAAATAAGTAGGCAACAGAGTGTTGTGATCGCATAATTCCTGTGGGACTGCAGAGTGAATGTAAATTCAAATGAAAACACACAAACAAACGGCTTAACTTTCTCGTCTTTGTTGTGCTGCTTGTGATGATTATGTGAGAGATCAGAAATATAATCTTTTCGGTAGGCAACTTAATATTAGTTGGGTCTCGACGAGGGGCTGGGACGCAACGGTTGGGGCTCGTTTGCTAAATTAATGTCTGAACTTACGCACATAAAATGTGAAATAAAACAGTGACCAGCCTCAGCCCCAGCCTCGGCCACACACCCGGCGGGCCACTTGAGAGCGTCCCGTTTCCTGCAGCCATTTTGCAGATGGCGCTGCCTTATCAATGTTTAAACAGCGCAGCGAGAAACAACAACACTGGCAACAACAATAAAAAGTAACAACAACAACAACAACAATACAAGCAGCGTATATGCAACAGCGAGAAGCAACAAAAGTAAACTTAAATATTTTAAGGCGCCATTTTATGATAAACAACATTCACAAACGGAGTTGGAGCTGGAGCTGGAGTTGTGTTTGGGCTCTTTGGGTTTGCAAATGGCGTCGGGGCTGTCGGCTTTGGGTTTTCGGGTTTCGGTTTTAGGGATTTGTGTGTGGCCAGTGCCGGCTCACCAGGGCAGCCGTGCTGCCATGTGTCGCCAGCGCCGCTGCTGCTCATTTGGCTGCCTGGCTTGGCGCCTTTTGCTAATGCCCGTCCTTTTTTTCCGTATATATATATATTTTTTTATTTGCAGTTTTTGTATTTTATGGTTTTTCAGTCCATTGTAAAGTTTTTTGTGGTTTCTTGAGGCGCTTAAAGTGTGTCAGCCCGTGTCATTTTTTAAGGGGTATAAACATACATACATACATATACAGAGAGAAAAGCATATACCAACGGCTCTGGGTCAGCGGCATAAAAGTGAAGGCTTTAAGCGGCTTTAAATGTGCAAATAAAGGAAACGATATTTTGTAATTTCCGGTTTAATGTCTTGACGAGTCGAAGGTCGTGCCGGGTAAGAGTTCAATTAATTGAAGGAAATTCAATTTATTTTTCAACGGGTCAATTTGGGAGCCAAGTAAGCGAACTGCAGCGCTGCTGTCCCTTGATGGATGGCTTAAGTAACCCCAGACATTTGGTGTTTGATCGCACAGCATGCATCCTTTGATTTCTCGTTAATCATATTGTCGCAAAATTCCGTTAATCGCCCTGAGCCCTGGGAATGGTGGAGTGGCTGGCTGGATATGATGGCTTGGGTCACGCCAAATCCATTTTTAATTAATGAGCACTTGACTTTTGTGCATCAGTCTGGCGGGCGGCAAATTAATTACAACGGCACCAGCGGCACCTTCGCACCTGCCCCCGGGGCCCGGACCACGGACCGAACTAAACCAATAAGCCGCAGAGCCGGTCGACCCTACGATGCGACCCGCTCCAGTCTCAACGCCATTTACCCATTTCAATTACTCAACTGGAATCGGTCTCAAACAGGTCCCAGTCGTGTTCTAGCTTCAGCTGCCCCCACCCCCCCTCGCCTTCTCCTCCTTCCGCGCTCACACTCACTGGTTTTCTCCTACGCTTTGTCTGTCTCTCGCGTATCTCTTCTTCGCCGTAACAGCGTCATTACATGAAATTGATGTTGTTGCTGTTGCTGCCGGCCCTTTGGGGCTTTGGCGACCAGCCCACTGTTGCACTTAGCACTCCACAGTTAAAAGCCAAAGCATTTTAATTTTAACGCTAATCACATTAATAGCAACTGACCTCATGCACAAAGCAGTCCCACTCTGCTGCCGCCTCCTCCTGCTGGTGACGACTTCAACCCTTTCCGAGGTTAATTGGTGGGATAATGTACAGAGTACAGTTAATTACTCTAATTTTGATTACTTTTTCAGCTAAGAGAAACGTAAAATGTATGCAAAATATGCAGAAAGCTGGTCAGCTATCGATTGCACTGTCGATACTATCGATAGTCAAGATTTACCAACTCTGGTTTAAGGTTATCGCGGTATTGAGAGCTGATCAACTATCGATGACACTATCGGTACTATCGATAGTCAAGATTTACCAACTCTGGTTCAAGGCTATCGCGGTATTGAGAGCTGATCAGCTATCGATGGCACTAACGGTACTATCGATAGTCAGGATTTACCAACTCTGGTTTAAGGCTATCGCGATATTGAGAGCTGATCAGCTATCGATGGCACTATCAGTACAATCGATAGCTAAGCTTTACCACCTCTAGTTCCAACTTATCGCGCTATCGAGGCTGCGTTTTATCGATAACTTGCAGAGCTGCAAAATATATGTATTTAAATTCCGATAGTTTACGAATTTAATCAAATAGCCATCGGAAGAATTCAATTGATAACAGCAACAAATCAGACATTGGAAATTCCCGTGGCCTGAGCGACCGTCTGCTAAACAGATTATCCAGACGGAGCTCGCAATGGTGTTGCATAAGAATCCCAGCCGAGGATTGCAGCATGTTGATGTTGTTGCAGTGTTGGTGTCTCTGGCCAAGACGTGGCCAATCGAGCGTCTGCCACAGGCGGCATAATTGAACGCATGTAATTAAATCTGTAATCAGCTTATGGGGCTTCTGGCGGCCCCCCTCCCCCAACCAGAGTCAAAGTCGAGGCATATAAGTAGCAGCAGCAGCAGCAGCGGCAGTGGCTGTGGCTGTGACTGTGGCTTTGGCTGTGGCAGGGCACGCGTCAGTTTGTGGTGCTTTTGTTGGGTGGCACACATGCCGGCTCCCCGGAGATGCCAGCTAGGACAAGCTCAAAGGAGGCGGCTGGACGGGCGCATGTGACACTTGAGCCACGAGCCACGAGACCAGAATCAAAACTCGTCACAAGGCGCTCAAATTATTTACTGAAGCCATCTGCATATGACGCGACTACATGAAATGCTAAATTAATTAACAATCTTTGTCCGTGGCGAGGGAGCGTAATTCCGAATATTTCTTTTCATTAACGGCAAAGAATAATGTGGTTGGAGCAGAGGAAACACTGGGCCCAAAGAGGCGTAATACATATATATGTTATATTGTATTATATTTATTAATTTTCATTTCAAGATATAGATATATGCATATATGAGACTGAACGAGGCGTGATAGACTTGAAGGTCTCGGGATATATGTAAATAGTCGCCATTTCGGCTGGCATCAGGATATAGATTGGGAATATATAAGAGGCTAAAGTAGACGTGGCAGAGTCTATCAAGACAGGCGCATAAATGAATAATCTATGCGAGAATTCCTAGTATATAGAAAATATAGATCTAGTCATATCCGTCTTTCTGTCTTTAAAGAAACATTTAGTTTCTAGTATATAGAGAATATATATAGTCTAAAGATCTAGTCACATCCATTTGTCTTTAAAGAAACATTTAGTTCACAGTTATGTCCAAAGTTTCCCAACGAAAGTGTAAACCAAAACCAAAGAGTTGCAAATTATTTTTGGGTAGCTCTCACAGGAAACAAGAGCCGCCTCTACCTAAAATTAAAGAGAAGCGCCTAAGGATGTAAGCCACGGCATAAATTCTTCTGCTACATAGTTTAATATTACTCAACATCCACATAGGCAAACTCAAACAGCTGTGAGTTAACCAACCCCACTAGGACGGGGCAGAGCGGTGGGTACATCTGCTCTTCCATATACTTAGTTTTAGTTTTCCATTGCAAATGAGTCAAACTAAATTACACACATTATGCAAGCGAGAGTTTCTTCTTCTTGCTTATATATAATTTTTTTTTTTTACCTAATATTCGTGTTTGCTCCTTCATAGCTACCACGACTAGCAAATATGTATGTATGACCCCAAAACTGTGGGTAAGAAATCGCATTTGTTTGTTAGCTTTTAATTGGAGTACCAGCAAATCCTTTTGCACTTTTTTCTGAAGTATACATTTGTGTAGGGGAGAGAGGGCGGTGTGGTGTTGGTGCGTTGTACAACGTTTAGCGTTTCAATGTAATATATGTGTGCACATATGTATTCCTTTTAATGGAATACCAAACGAAAATGTTGATAATTCAAGGTATATTGGCTGTAACGTCTAGATGGAATAAAATATAAAACTTTGAATATAAAGGGGATTTACATACATGTAGATGTATATACCTAATAAAAAAAGAAATAAGGTAAAATTTAACTCAGTCTTGGTTATTTTGTTCATTGAGAAAAAAAAAAGTGCAGGCATTTTCTAGTCGTTCATTGCTATTCCAAGAACCTTTACTTGTACTGATATGAAAAATAAGATTTATTGGGTGTATATATCCTTATATAGGTATAGAAATATGAGCTTGAAGAAACTCAATCTTTATCTTGTTATGCAACAGGAAACCATGCGCTCAGGTGCAGGTATTTCCTAGTCTTTCATTGCCATTCTAAATAATATATGAAGCAGGGGTATAAGTGTATATAGAAAAATCTATATATTGAATTTTAATCGAATATCTGGTTTGGTATATCGTCAAAAAGCAGAGCGGGCTCTCAGGTGCAGGTATTTCCTAGTCGTTCATTGCCAGCCTAAGTACTTTTACTTGTTTATATTTTTCACATACAGGTGAGCTTGTGCGTGTGTGTGTGTGTGTGTGTGTGTGGGCGTATGCGTGGGCATGGGAGTGTACGAGTATACGTATTGTACACTAACTAGAGACTCTAGCTACCTGAGAGCTTCGAGTGTGTGTTTTGTGTGTGTGTGTGTGGGTGCATATGGATGTGTGTGTGTGGGCGAGGGTGTATTTGTGTTCTGGAAAGTGTATGAATTTATTTTAGAGCACTTTAGTGCACTTCAGGCATAGCATACGGTAAACGTTGCTGCAACATCGGCGCACGCTGCAAACTGTCTCACCTGTAATTTTGAGCTCTGAGTGCAGCGCAGGTGGTCAGAAGTTCACGGTTTATTTGCCAATACATGCAGCCCCATGGCTCTACTCAAGTCCCTAGGCTGCCCACGCCTCGGTCAAACTTAGCACTGTAGCTGCACATTGACCTGGACTGGTGCTCAACGATTAAGGGAATCTGTGTCAACAAGCCCCGGTGCTTGAAATCATTTACAGTTGCTCCAGCTGCAAACATATTTGCACAGCCATGCGAAGCTGTAGTGGTGCTCATAGAGCAAATATGTTTACACCGAAATACATGGGCAAACATGGCCAAAAGTTAATAAACGCATTTTTCATTTACTGAATGAAAAACGAGCCCCAGGCAATTGTTGACTTTGATTTAATGTGTCTTGAATGGCCTGCCCCCCTTTCCCTCTCTTTCTCCCCATTACAGCAGTCGCTGGACACATTTGTTCTCATTTGCTGTGATGAAACAATTACAAAATTTCAATTAAACATTCGCAAAAGTTTCATAGACATTTGCACTGTGGTTGCGTTTCGGTCCAGCCGGCGGTTTTGTTGAACCTGCCCACATGTCTGACTTGTGTCTGGCCCTGAGTTCGCCGACTCGCAATAGGAGACCTACAAAATGCCCAACAGAAAAGAGCAGAAGAAGAAGCAAAAGAAGAAGAAGAAAAACAACAACAAATACAGTTCAAGGACTCGACATATATGAATTTATATCCTCTATATAGCTCTAACCATGTGCAAAGACGGTTTCAATGGCTTCAAATTGCAAAGAGAGAGAGAGAGACAGAAAGAGAGAGATAGAGAGAGAGGGAGAGAGGGAGAGTAGAAAATGCATATTAAATATTTAAGTATCGAATAGAAAATAAAACTGTCAATTTGAAATGTATCAGGCAGAGCAGGAATATGGAAATTATGTAGCCTAAAAATACCCTAACAGAGACGTAGAGTACTTGGCCGCTATGAGAGCAGGAGAAGGAGTCCAAGTCTACACTTCATTAAAATTTATGCGATATACAAATCATTCCACTGATATTAAGGACATAATTTATCGAATTATCGATTAAATCAATGAAGTATCTAGAAAAGCTTTAGGCATAGAAAAATTAAAAGATTAGAATATCAATCTATCTAAATTTTTCAATAACTCATCTCTAATCTAATCTAATAGAAGAGCAGAAAAAAAGAGAATTCTATCCAAGTCTAGTCTAGTTAATTCTCCCACCTCTTTAATAGATATGCTCTAAATTAAAGTGTATTATCGACATATTGTTTGCACTTTTTGCTCTGGCATCTGCCACATTCCATAGACGCCCGCCCCCGTCAGCTTATGATGATGAGGGTTTCCGTTGATTTGTGGCTGTGTCTGGTGCCTGCTCTAGAATGTGTGTTTCTCGGTTTTTGCAATTCAAATTGATACAGTTGCTTGGCAGCTACAGTCGGCTGGCGTGCAGCATAAGCATATCAGTGTATCAAAAATTGCAGCTTGGCTCGCCCAAAACAAGAAACAAAAAATAGAAAACAACAAAAACCAGTATGCAGCACCGTCCGTGTCAGACATTGCTTATTGCCTGCGTGCGGATGAGCACGCATAGCAATGATATTGTTTTGCATTATTCAGCGCCAGGTAATGTGGGCAACCAAGCAACTGCCAGACGCCCACAGACGCCAGAGACTCACAAAGATAGAAAGCAGCATTGTGGTAGCATGGCTGATCAAACAAGTAGAGGCGCTGTGGTAGGGAGTGATGCACTACCAGATACCCTGAAGTCTGGGCAGAGGTGATATACCAAGTGTTCCAGGCACTACATTGCTGAACTCGATCGTACACTGCATATGGATGGAGAGGTATTTAGACGGAAGGATGGAAGAATAGAGAACAGACGGGTAGACAGATGGATGGATGGATATATGGATTGAAGGATGATATTGAAGATTAAAGAACGTACGGATGGGCGAATGGAATAACGCGCTGACGGAGAAACTACACGGATATACATGCAGTAGGATAGAAAGATAGATCAACGGACGGACGGAGGAAGAGACGAACAGAATGACAGAGAAGACGTACAAAAATAGGGATAGACATACTAACTGAGCAATAGAAGAACGGATATACAAGCAGACGGATAGACGATCGAACATGCAGACGGATAGCATAACGTATATAAAGACGGATAAGAGAACAGACGAAGGGAATGATCGGACGCACGGACGGACTACTGTATAGTTAGATCCACTCACTCACATACCTTATGTTGTTTATTCTGTCTCCCCTTCTGCCAGACACAAAACCAGCATACCCAGAGTTGCCGCTTCCATTGTAGTCCAGGGTATGAAAATACCGAAGTCTGCCAAGTGTCCGACACTCTGGCACTCACACACACCCACAGGCACTCGAACACCCACTCAGTCGCTCAGGTATCTTGATAATAAAGATGGAAATAGCAACAGAAGCAGTGCAGCTCAAGTGTCTGAGCTGAAGCATAGTTACAATGGGGAGCACTTGGGCCAATGAGTGATATGATTTCGTTATGCAGATACCCTGCACGGGCAAGAACAAGTGCACTCCGGTCCAACTAATTGCCAAATCTGGGTGCAGATGAAGTAGCTGTGGGTAGATGTATGTGCAGATATCCTTGTAGCTCTCACACAAATCGACTGCCGGCTGGGGCACGTGGCATGTGGCAAGCGCGTTGAATAGGTAGTTAACAGGCACTTGCCGCATTCGCACTCAATTCGTGGAAGCACTTTCAGTCTAGTGCAGGAGCCATTTTAGTCTGGCACGCCCACCCACTTTAGCTGCTCCATTGCCGACGCACTTTTGCGTGGGCGACTCCGGGTGATAATTTGTCAGCTGTCAGTGTTATATGCTGATTGGCTGCCCCCCAGCCCGCCTGTCCGCCTGCAGCCATCGGCAGACATATTAATATCCAGCTGTTGCGTCAATGCAGCACACGTTACACGCTCCCCTCCCGCTCCATGCCAAGCCAAGTTAGTGGCACAATTTCGCCCGCATGTCAACAAAATAATCAAAAGCAGCGCAGTGCAGGGAGTCAACGGGTCGGGCCAAATGGCGCATCAACTGGAAAAAAAGGAGTAGAGAAAAAATATAAACCAAAAAAAAATATATATATATATATATATAGATATAGTAAATGTGTGTAAAGTTAAAGCTGTTCTTTTTTTTATTGCCAGCACTTTGGATCTAGTTGACGGCAAGCAGGAAACGTTTATTTCCAGCCCCAGAGTTGGAGGCACTAACCACACTTTATACAACATTTATGTTGGCTACAAATTGTCAACTGTTGCCATTTGGCATTTTATGTGGTCTGGGTCTACGTCGCCCATCAAACTGGTTAAAAACAGAATCGTAAACTACTGCAGCGCGACACTAAAAAAGCAAGAGTATCAGAAAAAAAATGTGGTGTAAATCTTTAGTTGATCGTTTTGACTCTATAGAAATTAAAATACCCGCTGTAATACAGGATATACTGAATATACCGGCACTCTCTATATGATGGAGAACGTATATCATCCATGGATCGCATCAAATGATGTAGAAACAATCATTTCCCATAAGTAGACCACTTAGGAGCAATAGCATTATAATTCTCAATCAAATCAAATTCATTTAACAATTTACATTGTTTTTTTTTTTAAGTTTATTTTGAAGTTCAATTCATGCCCATTATATATAAATAACACTTTAGTTCAATTGGACTAGCTCAGCTCAGCTCAATGGGAGTGCTATTATTCCGGTTATTGCGTTTCGTCTCATACAATTTTCCGGGGCTTCTTCATTGCTGCCTGGCTACGCCGCAATGACTCTGATGATGAGAGAGAGTGAGAGTGAGGGAAAGGGAGCTGGAGTACTCCAACTTTTCAACTGTGAAACGCCATGTTGACAACTGAGTTTGGGATGAAATTTATGCTGCGCATTAACAACTGAGTCGCAATTCCGCAATTTCGGTTGAGGGTGATGACAAATTCAAGAGCTGCGGATAGATAGAAATAACGGAAATGAAATCTACATTTCTTTACAATAATTTATAATATTATTAAGATATACAAAGTGGGTTTTATATATGTGAGATTTACAATAATTTAAATGAATTAAACTAAGAAAAAAGAAAGTTAGATTTTATAGCTTTCAATTTGTTGCTCCACAGTATTTTGAGACATGTGCTTCGAATTGGCTCCATAAAAGGCTAGAGTGTGAGAGAGAGAGAGAGAGAGACTTATCCGACTTTTCGAGCAAGCGAAGCCAACACCTTCCCACTTCACTTTGTTAAAACCGGAACGAACTTATTGCTGCTCTACTTGAAGAAGAACTTGTTGTTGTCGACTGAGCTGCAGTCGCTTCATTAATTGCTCAACCCACTCAGCTGGCATTGCAGTCCTCTCATTAGCACCTCCAGCAGCATCATTATAACCAGTTATGCTGCAGTGAACAAAGTCCTTCCTCCTGCCTCCCGCCTCCTGCTCCTAGCCAAACATGATGCAAACACACATTTCCGTTAGAGTTCCATGTCTCGTAAACAATACTGGGAATCATCGTTTGGCATATGGAGTGTCTGGCTAGTTGCCAGGGGACAACAGCTCGAGTGCCAGACGGTGCTCTACATATACATACATATGTATATTCCGTGCATTTCGTATTCCACATGTGTGGATGACTGGCTAATCGCATCTATCCGGCAGGTTGCGCCGCGTTGACACTGCTGGCGATTATGAATGCCATTTTCGGTGGAAAAACTTTCAGGGAAATGGATAAAATTTCATTAGCGTCGCACAACAGGCATAATTAAATAGCATTAATGGCTGTCAATGTGAAAATGCTAGACAGGGTGAGGAGGAGAGGGGGGACATGTGGCAAGTGGCAAGTGGCATGTGGCATGGGGCACGTGTTCAACTTGCAATAAACATTTGTTTGTTTATTTATACATATATTTTATGCTTTGTCTGGTAAACACGTTCGCTTGGCCAAGCGTCGAGTGCGAATGGCAGCAAAAGAAATTTTGCTTATCAGGCAAAAGTTTGAGAAAAACCTATATATATATATGTATATACATATAGCAGGCCGTATACATACATTTTAGTTGCTGCAATCAATATCTTATGAAACACTTAGCAATGCCAATGCCTTATATAATCCAAGAGCAGCACATAAAAAGGATTGTTGTCCCAGCTGTTGTTGTCGTCGCATCGGAATTTGAAGTTTGAAGTTGGCGCCGTATACAAATCCCTTTTGTGGCTGGCACCGAGATGAGCCATTCAAAAGTCGTAAATTTGCTGCGCCAGTCAATACATTCTTCTTTGTGTCTATTGCCGTACCGCCCTACCTCCCTCCCTCCCTCCCTCTCTCTGGTCTGTCGTCTCTATCGCACGCATAAATTGGCGTAATTTTTATTTTCCACTAGATTTGTGTGTGTGTGTGTGTGTGTGTGGCCCATCCCTTGATTGTGCGTGCTCTGTTTCCGGGCTTTCAATAAAAAGAATGCCAAACTCAACATCTTTGGCGTGAATTCTTTTATCCTACATGGCGTCCGCCCTTCGCATTCTTGTTTGGGGGCCATTGACCAATTTTGCGAGACAGTCGAATGAAATCAGCAACAGTTTTTGCACCCTTTCCCGTTTACTGTCAGCCAACGTGGCGTATGATGGATTTTGCTTAGGCAACCCAACCCTTTAAGCTGGGAAGTGAAGGCGAACAAATGCTATAAAATCATTTTCCAATCAACTTAATTAAGTCCTTCAGCTGTCATCCTTGCCTGGCATAGGAAAACCTCAGCCTTAGCCCTGAACTGGGAAGTTGAAATTCAGATGAGATCGGGTTTCCCCTTTTGCAGGATGTCTTCTAGTCGCGCACGCTCGCCTCGCTTTCAATTTTAAAGCTACGTGCTCATTCGTGATTTGATTAATTCCAAAGAAGTTGTTACCAAGAGAGAGGGGAGAAGGGAGAGGGGAAACGGCATGATTTATGATGGCAGATCAAACGACGTCAGACTGAATTGCCAAAGGCATAAATTCAACTCGCCGTCAATGAGGAGAAAGGGCAAGAAATTAAAGTTTCTTTTTTTTCGCTCTCTCTCTTGTCTTTTTTAATAACATGTGAAGTCTCGCCAACTGTTGAGCTCTTGGCCAGCATCGATGGCATCCGCTAGACTCCTGGGCGGTTTAATTGGCGAAAGCGGAATTCGGGCGCGCGCGGTGGGCGGGTTGATTAATTGTCTGGTTAATTGCATGACAATGGCTCGGTGACATGCACACCTCAAATTTCCGACTGCCCGCCGAGCTGACGGCTGACGTCTGATGGGTGATGGGTGACGGGTGACGAGGGGCCCTCTGTGTCTCTGTGGTATGTGTCGTGCGGCATGCGCTCTGTGGCATGCGGCATGTAACTGGAGTAACCGCTGAGCTTAATGGATGAAGATGTGACGATGTGAAGCTGTGGCTGCTCCGGCTGCACGTCACAACTAATTACAGTTACAGTTTGAGCGCTGATTCGGAGCCATAAATTAAACACGCACTGCAATTTCCTCAGCAGCAACTCACTGTCGGGACAGCGGACCTGGACGGACCCTTTGTAGAGTCCGAAATGATGTGCAAATATGCAAAATGCGTGCGCGATGTCGAAAGTTGGCAAACACGTTGTAGGAGGAACTGGAGGACCAGCAGGAGCTGGAGGAGCTGGCGAAATGCTCTGTAGCAGTCGCGAAGGACATTAGCATTCCGCCTGAAATGAGCCGGATGTACGTGCATGTGCCAATCGCCACATGCCGCATGCCACATGCCGCACAGCCCCGACCCGACCCAACCCGACCTCATACAGTCGACAGTTATTGGCTTTACGGTTCACTAGATTAAAAAATAATATACATACCCACAATATATATGCACATTGCTTTCGATTCCCAGGCAGCTCTTTGGCTACGAGACGGGACTCGCAACGAGATTTTAATTAGTTGCAAATGGTTTTATGTGCAAAGCGTTCAGCCACTCGTGTTTCACTTTAAGCCATGTGAAGTCGCTTGGCTGCGAAAGTTGGCCAAATTGATTGAAAGTGGCAAAGCCAATCACAATAAACACTGTCTAGACTAGGCAAATGCGTAACTCGTGGCCCAAGGCCGCAAGGTACCAACATAGAGTCGAGTCGAGTCGAGTCTCTGACTGCTCAGGATTTCCCTCTGTGGATGTCTCAATTGCCTGAAGGAGGCATTACTGCCGATTCACTTTAAAAGCTCTACAGAAACTACGACTGTCCTGCATACCCTGCAAAGTAAGTAAACTGCTATTAGTTTTTACTCACTTGAATCTTTCGAATACCAATTGAGCTCCCCTTGGGGCTTTAATAGTTCTCTGTGGTCTAACCACTTGAAGGTAATGCTCGTAATAGTCACACAAATTTTGACAGCCACTTATACTACATATACATACACACTCACTCACACTCACACTCACACCCACATTCACATTCACATTCACATTCACATTCACATTCACATTCACATTCACATTCACATTCACATTCACATTCACATTCACATTCACATTCACATTCACATTCACATTCACATTCACATTCACATGCACATTCAAATTCACATTCACATTCACATTCACATTCACATTCACACTCACATTCACATTCACATTCAAATTCACATTCACATTCACATTCACATTTACATTCACATTCATATTCACATTCATATTCATATTCATATTCACATTCACATTCACATTCATATTCATATTCACATTCACATTCACATTCACATGCACATTCACATTCACATTCAAATTCACATTCACATTCACATTCATATTCACATTCACATTCACATTCACATTCACATTCATATTCACATTCACATTCACATTCACATTCACATTCACATTCACATTCATATTCATATTCATATTCACATTCACACTCACACTCACACTCACACTCACACTCACACTCACACTCACACTCACACTCACACTCACACTCACATTCATATTCATATTCATATTCATATTCACATTCACACTCACACTCACACTCACACTCACACTCACACTCACACTCACACCCAAACTCACACTCACATTCACATTCCCATTCACATTCACACCCAAACTCACACTCACATTCACTGAGTGTGTGTGAGTGTGGCATGAATACAAATGGCAGACGCTGCGTTACGCTCCGTGCTCTGTTCTCAATGCTGCAACTTTAATTGCACAAAAGCCGTAAAATTTTGATTAGCTGTTACAAAGGACTCGGGCCAACGCGTAGCACCAAAGTCTGTCTATACCCTGTAGCTAGACAATGGCCTACAGAGGGGTGGCTATTTACATTGAACAGCCTGAAATTATGCTACATATAATATATATGGCAATTCTATACCATATACCAAAATTTGTCTCTCCTGCTTGCCGCTCCTTCGTCTGTCCGTTTGCCTTTCCGTTCGTTCTATCTATTCCTAGTCGACTTACAATTTCTTATCTAGATCTTGTATCTCCGCAGATCAAGTTTCTTTTATATGAATTTATTTTAAATATTATATATTTTATATTTTCATAGAATTTTTAATCATCCGTTTATGAATCCCTGGTATAGGATATCTCGCCGTCAATCATTCTTTGACATTATCATTAATTTTTCTACTCAGCTTATTGCGCAATATATATGTTAATGAAAGGGAAGTAGTCCATAGTTAACGAATAATATGCTCAAGTTCACACATACATATATACATATATATGTATGTATATCTATCTATCTATGTATACTTATATACATACCACGTGCTGCCTTTTGAGATAGTATATCTGATGAGTGTTTTGTCAGTAGCTAATGTTCTATTAATTTGTTCTATATGGGTATGTATGTATGTGTGTGTACTTGACGCCTTCATTTTGCCATTTATGGGAGCATTAGCTGAGGCAAGGCTTTTAGAGAGCTGTCAAACATTTTCCTGTGAAAATCTAAATTTCGTCGCACTTAGATCAGAAATGAAATGAAGCAAAAATTGATAAACAATGTGGAAGATAGAATATCCAATATACCGAGTCATATTGAGTAGAGCAGGAGTCGATAACAGCCAAACAGAATGATTCATTAGCTTAAGCTCAACTTTTCTTTGGCACTTATCTAATCCTTCTCCGATAACAGCCAAACAGAATGCTTCATTGGTGTAAGCTCAACATGCATTTGTATGTACAGTCCGAGTAGTATATAATAGCTTTCTTATAGGCAGAGAGTCCTTCTGAATCCATTTGCACTCCATATGGTATGAGTTTTGTTGCATTTATATTTTATTTGATTTCATATTATTTATTAATTAAACTAAAATTTCAATATATTCCAGGGCGCAATCAGCTAAATCGCGCTTTACGCTATTTGCTGGGGCGCACAGAGCCCCAAATGCAAACAGAGGAGGCATCGAGGGATTCACAATATTTGCTGTAAACAGATTTGGGCTGTGTTTGCGCTGAATGCAAATTGATGGCCAGATATGTAATAACTGCAGCTGCAATTTGGCCAATGAGAAAAGAGAGAGAGAGAAAGAGAGGGGGGGGGGGGGCTATTGCTGGCAGTAGCCAAAACTAATACCAAGTGGCCATGCAATGCTGTAGCCATGACCGGGCTTCCAGCATCTCTCAGCCAACTTTAAGTCGTCGTCTGTCTCTCGCGCGCGAATCACTCATACGCACTGTCTGCGGCCGGAGTGGCGGCTGGAGTCAAGTGCGTGCGCCATTCATTAGCCCCATCGCGCCGGTCTGATGTCACGGAATGTGCAGTGATCATCGTGGCGGCATTGTTGCCGGCATTGTTTCGATTACACTTGCGTTTATGTGGCACGGAAACGGAAGCCGCTTTGACACACACAAAAGAAAAATTGACAAAGGGTCGCGGCTCAGACGGCAGACGACAGACGGTAGATGGGAGATGGTAGATGGCAAATGGCACCTGGCTCGGCTGATGAAATTGCGTGTGTGTGTGTGTGTGTATGGGTGTGTCACGCAAGTGAAAATCGAAATTTATCACGCATTTTTCGCAACGCGCCTAAAGCGTTTATAGGCTCAACCCACACGCACTCCCATCCATTGGCCGTCCGCCCCCCCCCCTTCCGCTCCCCTCCTTCCTTCCATTTCCTTTGGCATGCGCTGCCTGCCTTTGGATAAATCATGAGCAGCGCTCATAATTTATTCACTTTGATCTGTAATATCAAATTTGCCCAGGTGAATGCAATTAAAAGGCATTCATTTATCAATGTTTGAGTGCCGAGGCTTAAGGCATAGCTTAACAATAATTAATTACAGCATTTTAAATAATGTCAACGGCATGGGCATGGGCCTGAGCCTGGGCCCGCCCCTCAGCTTCCCATATGCTAACAATCACGATTCATTTTCATAATTCGAGCGGCCTTATCGCATGTGGAGCAGCAAGTGGGGCATAGCAACAGATGTAAGTTAACTATTGTTTGCCCAAGCACGAGGTGTGCTCGTACAGTTGTGCTGCCCATTTTAGAGTGAGCCTATAAATGAAATAAGGAACTTTTTGGTGGTAGTGCAGCCGGTACCAAGACTGTGACTACTTGTTCCTGACTAAAGTCTGTAGAGCTACTCCTGAAGATTGGGGGTATAGGGGGGGCAGCGAAAGAGGAGCATTCGAGCATTCTATCTCTGTTTCTCTCTTTCCGCTTACTCTCTTCGTAGTATCTTTAGCTTATCTTTGCCTTTCAATCTCTCGCTCTCGCTTTATCCCTTCTTCGCTCCGACTCACACTCTCTCTCCATCTGTCTCTCTCTCTCTCTCTCTCACTCACTCACTCTCTCTCTCACCCTCCATCTGTCTCTCTCTCTCTCTCTCTCTCTCCTTCTCTCTCTCTCTCCCTCTATGTCTTTATTTTTGCCTTCCAATCTCTCGCTCTCTCTTTATCCCTTCTTCGCTCCCTCTCACACTCTCTCTCTCTCTCTTTCTCTCTCCATCAGTCTCTCTCTCTTTCTCTCTCTCACCATCTCTCTTAAATTTCTCTTCCCCACCTCTCTCACTCAGATCAATGCTTTTTCATTTAAATATCCAATTCGAGTCGAACTGTTTGCTTTTAAATACTTTTAATATATTTGCACAGCTTCATTATAGACCTTTGCCTCCATGCACTTAAATTGTTGTTGTTGTTGTTGTTGTTGGTGTAAAGCATTTGCTCATGGCAAGCCGAACACCGCAGGCATTAATTACCATCTTGCCACAGAGGCAGGTGATGACAATGTCTGGCAGAGACAGAGAGAGAGAGACAGAGACAGAGACAGAGACAATGGCTGTGGCAGAAACAGAGACGGCAGCACTGACAACAAATAACCGTAGAAAAGTGTTGTAAAGTGGCAACAAGTAAGTAAATTTACCTGCACTATGGCACCATTGCACCCATTACATGCACGACTACACAGACGTACACCTGTGTGTGTGTGTGTGTGTGTGTGTGTGTGTGTGTGTGTGTGCATTGTGTATTCCAGTCCATAGCCAACTCTACCCTTTGAGCCGTCTTTAATGCATTGAAAACGGCTTAATGGGGCATATGAATTTCAGGCCAGCAGAATGCCGACTGAATGAATGCATTC
The DNA here is from genome assembly GCA_035045965.1 of Drosophila aldrichi. NCBI lineage: Eukaryota > Metazoa > Arthropoda > Insecta > Diptera > Drosophilidae > Drosophila > Drosophila aldrichi. The sequence goes on from JAWNOM010000484.1 coordinate 5,168,272, forward strand.
GAATGCATTCAAATTCATTTGACTTGTGTAGACGAAGGCAAATCACGAATCGATGTGGCATCATAAAAAGAAAGCAGGGTAGCTCGCAGTCAGGTCGGTAGTGCCGTCTCGGTATTTGCAGCTTTTCATTGCAATCCCTGCTCAGGCACCTGCCCAGGTGTCATTTGCCATGAGCTCAACTTTTACGGTAAACTTTTGCTCTTTTATTTCGGTGTCGCACAAAGTTTTCAACGACTAAGTCGTCGTCGTCGTCGTCTCTGAGACTTTTCCTGGTAGCAAAAGAAAAACTATCGTTAGACTCGCATTCTACGATTTTCCTTTGTCTGCCCCGTTCCTGCCCTACTTTGCCCTTTTCCGGAACCAGAACACGGACAACGTGCCCCAAGCGCTGCGCGTTGACCAGTTCAGCTGCACATCGACAATGACGAGCCCGATGACATTTATAAAATGTTGCACTCGGCACGGCCCAAAGTGTCAAACGGTAAATGCAAAAGCGCTTGATGAGTGGATGCAGACCCGCTGGGGAAAAAGTCGACAGAATGTGAATGAATTGAATGAATGAATGATGAGAGAAATTACATATATAGATGGATATAGATATATTGGTCTGTGCTTGACTTTCATTAGAAGTCATAAAGGTGCACTCAGTAAATTGGCAATTGGGCACTATATTATGAATTGAATGAAATGAATGAATGGAAAAGATAATGATATATGGGTATATGGCTAGATATATGTATATGGGTAGATCTAAGAGAGTTGTACATTTCAATCTCTGTTTGACTTTACAATTGGCAATCGGAATGAATGAGTGACAAAGAGAAGGGACATGTAGGTAAATATGGATGGATGGATCTAAGAGACTTATAAATATGACTCTGTGCCTGACTTTCATTAGAAGTCATAATTGGCAATGGGGCACTATAAGCATTCACTGTACCTTGAATGAATGAGAGACGAAGCGAAATGACCTTTGCGCATATAAATACCTATGGGTAGGTAGATCTAGGAGAGTGCTACATTTCAATTCGCTTAGCAAACACAGCTCGACATTCATTAGCAGCCCTAAAGGTGCGCGCAGCCAATTGGCAATTGGGCACTATGCGTACAATCATTACGGGCATTCGCAGGCGACTGCACAATTTGCAATTATTCGAATTTAATTACAAAAACTAATTTCAAGTCGTGTTTGCCCATTCAAGTGTATGTTAGCCACCACACACAGAGAGAGAGAGAATGAGAGAGAAAAGCAAATTGAATTGATGGCCAAAAGCAAATAGCATTTATATTGTTTTGTTATTATGTTTGTTGTTTGCCTTTGTTTAAAACAAATGTCTCAAATCAATTAAACTGTTGCCTGAACTTTGACCTTAAAGGCAGCCGGCTGGCCCTGCCATCCCTTGCCGTCCCTTGCCGTCCCTTGCCCTTGCTAGCCGGGTTCATTAGCATCAAGGCGCATGAATAATAATGCCAGTATAATTAATTGAAAATTCAGCAAACAGAAAACAAGACGCGAACATGCCGAGCTGCGTCTGTCTGAATGTCTGCCATGGGTGCTTATGCTTGTTTCGATTACTTGTTAATCACAAGCATTTAAGATTCGAGCCCAACCGCAGTCCACAGGTCTATCGAACGACGCCGTCGCCGTCAACTCGGGCTCTGGGGCCGATGCGACGCAAAAGCGATTTAAACTGCGGGCAGCGCGCTGGGGCTTACAATCCAGCCTCATTACTGACTTTGAATACCAGCCAAAAACCCACCCCCAACCACACCCACACCCGACCCCATTCCTGCCGCCTACATCAAATTCCACAGCAACAACAAATGTCTTTCATTTACGCGTAATAAAAACGAAATCTCCCCTGAACATTGGCCGCCGGGCGGCTTAGGAGCTCGCGGTCTTTAATGCCCATAACTTGTTCGGCTCGTCTCATCCGGAATGACACGCAAGGCGATGACCTGTAAACAGGCAGAGGGAGCGATTAAATGTATATCTGATAAGCTCACTGCGCAGCTCATTATTGGGTACTATGAAAAGCCAAAACTAAATAATCTCGAACAAAATAATGACAATAATTAATCATTTTCCTGTGTGTTTTACAGGGCATCATTTAGCCATGCCTTGAACTATTCCATCACATTATCTCCATTCTCTGTCATTGTTCATATTGTTTGCCCTGCAGCCATAAAAATGTTTTGCTATCATTAAAATCTATGACAAAAGCAGAGCTCAAGTCCAATTTCCGCCTAAATGTTTCGCATAGATCAAAGAAAATTTTGTGTATTTTTATCAAATTTGCTAGATATATAAAAAAATATATAATACATTATTTTTGTGCTAGAAATTCAAAAATGTGAAATTTGATAACAAATATTTTAATTCATTAACAATTTTCAATGAAAATTATTTTCTAAGCTGATCTATGTTAAGTATTCAACTTAATAATTATAAGTATATTAAATGTTTGGATATTCCGAAAATAGAAAATATATATATATATATATTTTTTTTACTGAAAATAAAAACATACGAAATTTTAATTATTAATTCGTCTTCTTCAATTTTAAATGAGCTCAAACATTTTTTTTCAAGAAAATTATTTTAGGGTTTATTCGCCTTAAAAATAAAATATAAAGTTTGTATTAAAAATAATAAATTTACAAAATTAATTATTATAACTTAAAAAAAAAAATATGCTTTTAATAAATAATAAATTGAAAAAAAAAACAAAATTTTTTTATTTTTTATATTATTATTTTTTATTGTATAAAATTATTAAAAAAAAATAGAAAATTTGTATTATTTGAAATTTGATCTAAAAATGTTTTTGTTTTTTATTTTTATTAATTTTTTTTTTAATGTTGTATATTTTTAATATTTTAATTACATATATATATTTTCACTTTCTGGATTGCAAAATTTGCTCTAATATTTTTTTAATCATAGATATCATTGAATTTGAATTTAATATTTTATTTATATAAATTTTCAGTCAAATTATATTTTCTATATACATATATATAGAATATATTAAGAACATTACTATTTCCAGAAAGTGAAAACATATGATATTTAATATAATTATATTTTTAGAAAATATTTAGCAACTGAAATGTAAGAAAATGAATATGAATAAATTTAAATTTAAAAACATATATTTTTTATGAGCTTAAAAAATATTTAAAATATTATCCAAGGCAACCTAAAAAATAAAAATAAATTTTGTATTTGACTATCATAATATTTAATGCTCTCATCATCTTTTACAGCGCATCAGTGAGTCGATCAAATCAGTGCCGTAAAATCAGTGCCATTTGGTTTTTCATTCAGATGTTGGTGGCATCTCTGTCTCTGTCTTTATTTCTGTCTCTTTCTCTGTCTCTGCCTCTTACTCTGCCTGTGTAGCGCGTTCGCTCTGTTGCCTCAAGTGTATTTTACTTAACTTTGTATTTAATTTACGGCCCACATGGCTGTTCCGCTACGCCCACGGAGCAGCTCGAATTTCGCATTGGCACTGCCAGCAAATTGGTGTGGCTGTTAATGGCATACGGTGCGTGGAGCATGCATGGGCCACGCATGTTGATTACAGCCGAACAACAGCCATGAAAAGAAGAAGGCATAGAAGTTGCTTAAATATGCATGAGAAAGACAAACATATTGAATTTCAACAGGATAACAAGCAAATGCAGCGGAAATATTTAATTCCTGCTTACCGTAATTGACATTTTAAATCAAAAATAAAAACAAAAGGGAAAGCAACGATAAAAAACAAGGCGAAATCAGACAAAACAAAAAAAACAGGCAACAGCAAGCAATTAAGGCTTAATACAATATCTGATTACCTCACGTTGTTTTCGTGCTGAAAATGCAAATTTTTATTTACAACTTGTCCTCCGGGCCATAAAAGGTTCAATGTGTTCAACGTGCGTATACGCAATATTGCCCTTATTTCAGTAGATATTCGTATGGAATACACTTTCAGTGGTTTGGTCCAGTCTGAAGCTGGTTTGGCTATTAAACTTAAATTCGTTTGCCTGCAATGGAAATTAGAGAAGAAATCAAATGCAAAGTGTATAAAATATGCAGTAAGGGAATCATTTATGAGTTAGTTAGCCCGTACTGAAATATTCCCCAACCCAACTGAAACTTTTCCTGCCGCCTGCCCAAAACATGAGCTCGAGTTTTATGGCAAACTTTTGCACATTTCTTACATTTGTACACGTAATATCTATATATGTATATGTATAGTAGTTCCCTGATGTGCTGAACATGTTGTGACATGTTCTCGTCTCTCAAAGATCTATGCCAAAAATACATTTGCATTGAGAGTTTAATGGACTAAGGCAAATGTGAAAATGTTGCAGTCGGATGCTATCGACTGCAGAGCACTCATTCATGTTTGAAATGCTGAAGAATATGCGGACAAGAGATAAAACCCAATATACCCATTTCACATACACAAACACACATGTGATTATCTAATATAGGTAGACAAGAGATAAACCAATATGCCCATTTCACTTTGTGAATGAGCATATTCGTCTACTCAAACACACATGCGATTATCTAAGATAGGTGGCGCACAAGAGTTTTAATTGAATATTACATTACATATGAGGCTTGCTTGGCATAGATATTGTCTTACAGAAGCCAATCAATGCAGCTGCTGCAGATGTTTATATTGCAGTTGCCGTCTGCTGCTTGGTCTTGGCCAGCCAGTTGACCCAACTCCCCCCCCCCCCCTGCCCAGACATGTTGCCAGCCAGCTGGACAAGCTTGCGGACATTGGTCAGCTATCATATTTGCCGATGTCTGCATGTTGAAGCCCAAAACTTGCATATAAACTGTGGCCGTGCTGAAAACTGAGATTGAGATGGCAAACCGCCAAGCTGAGCGCCTACCACGCCCCCTACTCCTTTGTTGAGTTGTCAATTGCACCCACATGCGTGCATGCTATGCATGTCATGCATGCACTTACATGCATGCGTGCCACTCACTCTCTACCCGCATGTGGGTGACAAAACAATTGGCTGCGTCAACACGAGCAAGTGCAGGAGCAGCTGCAGCAGCTGTTGTTGTTGTTTGTCTCTGCATCCGCGACCGCCAGCCGGCTGTTAGCCAAATGGAGCATTTTATGGCCGACAACCGTTTTGGGTGGCTCCGGCCGGAATTTGTTCAGCTCAACATGATTGTTGAAGCCATGGGCATATAGTTTCAGCACTTCTCTGCTCAACCATTTCAATCCAGTTGGCAATTTACTCGATTCGATTTATTCACTAGTTGAATTCGACGAACTAATGTTTATAGTGAAACCAACTGTGCTAAATAAACTTTCCTGAGAACTATAGTTAAGTGTAACCGACTAGAAAATACTGTGAACTGTTGTCAAGTTTCAAGCTGCAATGGGAGAACTTGCAGTCAACTTCTCCTTCAACTGGAAAGCAATGGGGGCCATTGTAAAATATATTATTGTGAGATCTTCGAATGAACATGCTCAATTATCTAACATTTTCACTGTAATCAAGTTTCAATTTGAATAAGTAAGAAAGCTCATCCTGAACATCGAATGATTTAAGCTATTAAATATAATGTATTCATTGAAGCAAAGTTTTAAAAAAGGGAATAGAAAAACAAGTAAGAAAGCTCTAGTCGAGACTGCTCGACTACGAAATCCCCTGAACCCGTCTTTTTGCTTACAAAAGAAACACACACACACATACATAGGCACATATAGGCACGCACGCATAAACACGCATGGGCTGCAGTGTGGGCTTCTCATTGAAACTTAATTATTTAATAACTTTTTTTGTGGACGTACGTTCTTCATGAAACTTTTAGATTGTGATTATATCATTACTATGCGTGTATGTACCGAATCTCAAGTCTCTAGTATTTGAAATACGCATTTTACAAAGGTGAGGGTGAGGGGGTGGATATAGGGGTGGGGGGTGAATTATAACAAAAACCGAAATTCTAAAAAGTATATATGAGTCTACGTTCAAAATTTGGAGACTCTAGCTCAAAAGATGTAGGAGATATAAATTAATAATTGACATTCGATAAGGTTTTTCATCGATAAAAAAATAATCGGACAAGTTATCGAAATTATGTGATAAACTCGATATGCGCGTGCAATATACGGACATTTTAAAAAAAAGTTGAAGTCTCTAGCTATTGTATCTTCGGAAATCGACGCGTTCAAACATACGGACAGACGGACAGACGGACGGACGGACAGACGGACGGACAGACAGACGGACAGGGCTAAATCAACTTTTCTCGTCGCCCTGATCAAGAATATATATACTTTGTGGGGTCTGCCACGCCTCCTTTTGCCTGTTACATACATTTTAACAAAACCATTATACCCTGATTTCCCATTTTCAATGGGTTCAGGGTATAATAAATGGTTTTCTTTTTATTAACTTCTGATTTACTTAACCGATTTGAATGCAATTGCCCCTATATAATCTCTATATACTCATGAATATATGGCAATTTAGAAAATATGCACAATGTATTTCATATTGGCAATATTTAAAGCTGAATTTCGATTTGAAGATTGCTCCCAAAATAGAGTTACAATACACGGAAAACTACTTTACATACAAGCTGAACACTAGCTCTAAAGATATAAGAGATATAATTTTATGACTTAATTTAAACTAGCTTTTTAATCGCTAGTTTTCTAACGGAAGTATTTATCGACTTTAAATCGTGATCTTTCAATATGAAATCTCTTCTTCATACAGATTCTGAGATCGATAAGTTTTACATATGAAAGGAGGCTAGATAGACTCTAGAATTTTGTGGGCTATATATGCCACGCCTCCTTCCGCCTGCCTACATGAATTTTGACCAAGCCATAATACCCATAATGCCCATTTTCAATGTACACCCCTGTTTCTCACTCAAGCACTCAGCTGTTATGCCTTTCGCAATAATTTCCAATTGTATAGGGTATACAAAGTTAATACGCAGCTTTTCCCTAGAAACGGCTATCTAAACAAAGTCGTGTCTGTTTTTGGTGCCAGCCTCAAGCCAGATTTGTAACTGTAATTCGTAGACAGCTTTGCTCACGCAGTAGGCTTCTCAAATGGCACACAGCTGGCTTTGACTGGACTGCCGACACTGTCATTCCCGGTGGAAACGGAATCGAAGCTAGCCGACGAAATTTCATGGAATATTGAGTAAGCAAACTAATTTCAAGCAAAGCAATATATATTTCTTCAGTATATTCGAAACGGGTGAGTAGAGCACAGCGTTTCGCGAGCGAACTTGCCTATTTTATTGAAGCGATCGTTGTATTCCGTGCAGCAACAACAGCAGAAGACATCAGCATGGCATCGGGCATTGACGTTTCCGCTGAGTGCAAGGCAATTTTTGAAGAGATACGCAAGCTAAAGCAGCATCGCTATGTGATCTATGCCATCAAGCAGGAGCGCGAGATTATCGTAGATGTGGTGGGACGTCGCAATGCTACCTATGATGATTTCTTGAACGATTTGCGCCGTGGCGGACCGGAGGAGTGCCGTTATGCAGTCTACGATTATGCCTATCATCATCAGTGCCAGGGCGCCTCGTCGACCTGCCTGAAGGAGAAGCTCTTCCTAATGCTCTGGTGCCCCATGCAGGCCAAGATCAAGGACAAGATGCTCTACTCCAGCTCGTTTGCTGCACTCAAGAAGGAGTTCAATGGCGTCCAGAAGTATATTCAGGCCACCGAATTGGATGAGGCCTGTCGCGAGTGCGTTGAGGAGCAGCTTCGCGTGCTGGACCGCAACTAATCTGAGTAACATATATAACAACAACAACAACAACAATTACCACTATTACTACAACAACATATACCAATACTAATACTTAAACTACATTCCACAATATTAACCGCAAGCACTAGAAAAATGAACAAAAAAAAAAAAAAAACAACACATAGCAGAACCCATTAACTGGCATCCAAATTGGTTCTCAAACTGTTGAGTTGCATATTAAGCATAATTAGTTCTCAGTTCTTAAAGCATTATTCAAGTTAAACACACACACACACACACACACCCGCACCCGCACATACAGTTGAAGCAAGACAACGCCATCTTTAACATCTGGAAATCGAAATCTGTTGAGCTATACAGGCTCCACATGGCACCACATTTGCAACTGGCTCCGCTTGGTGGCAATTTGATTTGATTTTGCCGCTTCTAATGAGCCCATTTAACATTTGGCTGGGCGCGGCCACGCCACGCGGCATCATTTTGCAGCGTCAACTGTAATTTATTGCGGCCCCACCCTCAACTGATGACACGCCAGCCCCCCACTCGATGCGACGCCAACCCCCCCATCAGTCTGGGCTAAAAATAATACGAAGACGACAAAAGTTTTGCCATCGAGACTTTTTATCTCATTCATAAATCATGACCGAGTTGAGATTCACAACCAGCCGCCCCCAGTCCTCAGCCTTCAGTCTTCAGTCTTCAGTTCAGCCTTCATCCTCCATCCAGCTTGCAGTCGTCAATCTCCAGCCTTTCCATTTCATTTGGCAGAGCATTTGGAATTAATCAAGCCGGGAATGAGCACGTCGCCTGCTTAAATTAAGAATACAGCGAAATACAAGAGAATTTCTTACCGTCTGAGTGGCATAAGCCCAATAGTTCGAGTCTCGGCGACCGGCTAATGGCGATGCGAGGCGGGACGAGGCAAGCCAGCGTCAAATGCAAATAAACACAGGCGATATATAATGGCATTTGGTTTCGATCGGCTTGCGGTGTACTCGAACAATGGCAGCTCGTTTGGCCGGCGATGCCCCAGAAGGGAATTAGAATTCGAATGCGAATGCGAATGCGAGCTCATGAATATTCATCATACGCCCCGTTGCGGCGACTGTCGCCCAGCAAAGCTACTTGGAGCCACAAGAAGGAAGTTGATGGCAAAGCAGATTCAAGAGGAGCTTGCAACATAATGCATAAGGAAACATAACAAAACACAAAGAGAGAGAGGGAGAGAGAAGGAGAGAGGGAGAAAACACGAGTGAACAATACAGAGACAGGGAGGACAAGGACAACCACACTTCCATCGACCCACACCACCCACACACGCGCACAAAATCAAAGCAAAACTCAAAAGGGCACAGAGCAAACAACAACACGAGCCAAAAATCCACGCAAATCTAGTGGAAAATTAAAATTTTGCCAATTTATGCGTGCAACAGGGACAGCAAATGGCAGCCAGCGTCAGAGCGTAACGCCGGATATTGGAGCAAAGGTAGCGCCAAGCGAAAGGGGAGAGAAGAAAATTTCGTTTGTATAGCAAAACAGCCAAAAACAAATAGAAGAAGAAGACCACAACGAAAAATAAACGAAAAGAATTTCGGTTGCCCACATTTCGGAGTCCGCACATTCCGGCCAATGGCCTCAAAATTGATTAGACCCATAGTAGAATCCGCAGGAGATGCCGAAGCAATGACTGCTCAATCGACTAGCACCGTGCCAGTTAATCAAGGTGAAACTATCAAGTAATTTATCCAAATTAAATGCACAAATCATATGTATCGACTATTGAAATACCCTGTGTTTAATTGCTCTTGTGGGAATAAGTGGGCGTGGTCAGCTGAGCGATTGGCAATGTGAATAAAATAGTTTAATTCTTTCATGAGGTTAAGGTGCATCTTGGTTTTGGTCTGCCTGTTTATCCATCCGTCTCTTTTCAGTTCATCCGTTCGTATGTCTTGCTGTACGCCCGAACGGCAGTCTTTCGTCCGTCTGTCTGGATCACTGTCTCTACATCCGTACATCTTTGTGGTCGTACTTACGTCCGTCTGGCTTGGTGTCCATCCGTCCGTCCTTATTCCTGTCCATACGTACATCTTTGTCCGCCTGGCTTGCTATTCGTCCGTCTTATATGTTCGTGCGTATGTTAGGCTGTCCGTCCATCTTACTGTCCGCTGGTTTGTTCATCTTCCCATCAGTCCGTGCGTACATCTTGATGTCTGTCTTGCAGTCTATACTTATATCCGTCATGCTGTCCGCTTGTTCGTCTCATTCTCCGTCGTTGAAACTAGAGACTTCTTGAGGGCGTGAAAATATGTAGAATATGCCAAAGTCTTCAAAATTTCCCATCGGATCTATAAATCGTCGCCATGATATGAAACGAAGACTGAAACAACGATAAAAATCCAGGTTCTGAACAAACCATACTCAGAGCGCCAGCTCTCCTATATCCGTATAGCTCATACGAAAATAAATACGCAAGTCTTTTGATTCCGTTGTTTATTTATATTGAATTGCTTATCGAAAGTAAATTTAATTTGATCCGAGTTTTTGCATTTAACCTCTTTGTAAACATGTAAACGAAACTAGGTCCGCGCTTAGTGATTCCTATGTTTATTATTTCAGTTGAGTTGCTTCTCCGAACGGATATGTTGAGGTAGTAAAATCGAACGGTTGTATGTGGGAACGTGATGCGAAAGCATCAGCTAATGTTACTGGAACGATTGGTACTGGTAATCATAGTTACAAAATTTAAAATCAATGGTGAGGATGGTGTGGGTGCTGTGGGCTATAGTGTATCCCTATGGTGTGTAGCACTAATTGATTGGCATGTCTATAGCTGGTGTTTGTGTACGCTCTCCATGTTGCTGCTGGAGGTGGTGCAGCGGCCGAGCAGTAGGGGCGGCACCGGCTGCGGCAGCTGGTCTCGAGTGGATGATTTGCCGGCGGAGCGACGGGAGCGCTGCTGCTGGCGCAACGACCAATGCAGGCGGTAGAAGTCCTCCTCGTCGGACAGCTGCTCTTCGGAGCCAATCACGGGCTTCGGGGGGCGCAGGTGTTTGCTCACTTTGGTCTTCGACACCGAGTCGCCGGGCAGGGCGCGTAGGGGCGCCGAGGGCTGGGGGAGGCTTATTTGGGAGTCCGGCTTGTTGCTGTTGCTCTTGTCATCGTCCCAGGCGCGCGAGATGCCGATCTGGAGCTGCGCCCGCATTCGCTTCTTGACCACGCTGGGTATATTGATCAGGGAGCTGCGATAGTCGACGAAGCTATCCAGGCTGTCGGCGGGCGACTCTTTGCCCATCTCGGCCATGCCCAAGCGATGCATACGCTTCTTGAGCATATTGTCAAAGTCCGGATGTGGAGCTATTGCCAACGGAGACGGCTTGCCCGCCGCGGCGGCCAGCTGATCGCCAATCACTTGCTTGCGCAGGTCACTCAATCGTACGTCCGGGCCGGCCCGCATCCGTGTCTTCGCTAGTATAGAATGGTGCGGCGCTCGGTGCCTCACGATACTGGCGATGCTGAAGTCCGAATAGTCGTCCAGGGTGCTCTCCGGCTGCTCCCTGACCCCGGCACTGGTCCGATCGCTCTGGCTGAGCCGCTGCAGCACGCTCGGCAGCTCCACCGGCTGCTCCTGCTGCTGCTGCATGCGCTGCTTGAATATGTTGGCAATGCTGGACTTTTGGCTCTTCAGCCTCCTCTTGTCCTGTCCCAGGTCGCTCTCCGACAGCGCCCTATCGTTCGTCGGCTGCGAGCCGCTCGGCTCGTCAAGGAAGTGAAATCTATCGATAAAGTAGAGCTTCTCCGGCTGCTTGCCGCTGCTCGGACTCATCTTGTACTCGATCATTTGCAGCTTGTAGACGTTCAGGCGATATCGCATGCTGCTTATCCGGCTGCGCACAAACGAGGGCGAGAGGTGGGGCCCCAGCTGGTTGCTGATTTCCTGCCAGGCCTGACGCTTCAGGGCCGCATTCTCGTAGTCACTGATCGTTGTTTTCCACAGGCACGGATACTTGCCGTACAGATCGATGAGCCGCAAGTGGAACTCCTCGTCCTGTGTCGAGGGCAACTTCTCCACGGCAGTGCTCTTTGCCGAGTCCCGGCGCTGTCGCTCGAGGCGGCGTGCTTCCATTGCTCAACCGAGCCACGTACAAATCAAGAAAAAGAATGAAAAAAAAACACTGCTACAAAAATGAGTATAGACTTTACAACTATAACCACATGCCTAAAACACGGACAACTGAACTGTCAATGGGTTTTTTTTTTTTGGGTGAGTGACGAGATTCAATAGTTCAACAGGAATCGAAACAAATGTTGTAATCGCATAGAAATGTACGTTTTGGTCGAAATTTATTTTTGTGTGTTTTCTGTTTCTGTTCTGTCAACCAAACAAATTCTGTTCCATGCCAAAACGGGCACACAAATTATCGGCAAAAGGCATAGCTTCAAAGTAGCCCATGATTTTTACGTCACATTGAATGCTAGCTGGTGAACGAGAATGTTTTCTCAATTCATTTTAGCTTGTTACACGACACGAGTCGGACGAATTTTATCTTTCCAAAATTTTTTCCATTCTAAAATAAACCTCTAACAAACTTTCATTTTTTCCACATTTTTCGGCTATATACAAAAATACCTATAACACTATCATTTTTTTTTTTTTTTGTTCTTCTTCTTAAGAATGAATCCAAGTGGTGATTGTGATAAGCCATCAATGGCTGGCAGCCGACGACAGACACCAACTCAAATGAAAGAACGAAAGGAAGTTGAGGAAATTTTGGGAATGATCTATAACGAATCATCAGCGGCTGCATGCAGCGGTGACTTAATGTCGTCTGACACAGGAATACTGGATAGGATTGAGACTGTTACCTTTCCCGGTCGCTATGTAACCAGAGTTCTCACAGTTCGTCCATTTGAAGTTACAAAGCGTTTCGTACGTCCGCAAATATCATTTACCAAGGGATCTGAGCCAAATGCGGATACCGTCCTGAACAAACTGTTTGGCATTACGAATCTGGAGAACCTATTGCTTCTGATAACGCCAACAGAAGAAATATCGGATAAGCATATCGTGCACGGCTTTGCGATCGACGGAGAGCGCCATCAAGGCGTCACGAGTCTGACCACCGACGAAAAGGATCTGCTTGTCTATACCCAGAGACCAGATAACTACACTATAGTCTTCTGCTCGAACTACGTTGCGCTGGAGGACGCCTTCAAAAAGACGGAGATTAGGAATCGCGTTTTTGAGATAACCATAAGTCGGCCGAAAAAGCCCATCATTGTGAACTATGACGGAGATGACGTGACCCTTTCCTATCGTGTGTGTAAGCCCCGTAAGGAGCCACCTCCAGTCCCCAAAAAGAAGAAGAGCAACAAATCAGCACGGCGACCACCACAGCTGCCAGTCGAGATGAGTTCATCAAGGGGATTCCGGCAGAGGCAGCGTTGCATCTCAATGCTGCAAAATAATGTCATGGCCAAGAGTGTGGCAGCATACCGCATTCCTCTGGTTGAGACGCCGGACATCGGCCTGTTGGAGCAACTAAAGTCATCGAATGGCAATCGTACATCGAAAACGGTTATAAAAGCCAACACCGAACTGCAGCTTGGAAAGGACCGACCGCTGTCCAATTCAAGGACACATATTGAAATGAGCCCCCCACATTCCAATCATGTAGATAGGACTAATACAATGCTGCTCAAGAAAGGAAAGGCACGTACTCAGCTCCAATTCTCCGGCGTCAGTTGCAATGAGCCCACGATGTGTACTCACTCGGAAATAAATACCAGAAAGGACTCGGGCAGGGGTCGTACCAACGTAGGACTCAACTCGGACAGGAACAACGCATGGCCAAGAAGCTTTGCCGGCGATCTACGCTCAAGGATGTTTGACAAATTGCCAACTCGGAACCGTAGGGCTTCACCCGAAGTCTACGACATTGTTGACGATCGACCATTGAATAATCAGAACTATTTGGCGATGAGAAATGATCGCGGCGACAGGTCGTCAACGGGAAAGTGTAGCAGCTTGTCCAATGTTAGCAAGCCTCATGAGGAGTCGGACGGAGTCGAACGTAGTCAATCCAATTTAGCCATGTCGAGACGAAACAGCGAAGAAGTTGTCAACTCGAGGAGGTATGATTCTAAACAGAAGCGTTCCCAATCTCTCGGTCCCATCAACACCGGCAAAGACAGAGTTAAGAAGCTATTTAAGCATCGCACCTTTTCGACACTTGCATCGACCCGTCGTCAAAATTCACCGGACAGCTTCAAAATGTTCGATGCAAAATATCGTGAGGTCTTCGATAAAAAACTAAAAGTTTTGATGGAGCCTCGATCGCTGAAGCCGCTATCCCAGCACAACAGCGGTCCGCCATGTAGAGGCCTTCGCAAGCATGATTCCGTCATTGTAGTCTCACCGCCTCGCACCTCGGTGATGATAACCGACAGTGAAAGTTCAATGGCCAAGGCTCCACGATCGACCAAGGGTACCTCACATATTTCCATCACAAGTAGCGAATTTGGGTTCCCGACCCCAGTAATCACATCGCAAGAGGTTATTAGCGAACGCCATTATCCGTTGCCAAACAGGGAAGCAGCAAGGTCGAGTCGGACTAGTGGAGTCAATGGTACTGAAAGCTCGAAGTACAGCTCATCGGCTAAATCGTCCAGTCGACCCGGCACCTCGAGGGTCGACGTGTTTGTGGAAGATGACTACAACGATAGCCTCATGTCACTCACTCAAATGAAGAGGAACGAGGATAAACACGGCAATACGCTCCATCACGAGGAGCTGCGCACCGTCGACGGTCTACCGCCGCCAGCGCCGAGGAGAATGGCTGATCTGCCGCAGGAAGAGGACGATGCCACTCCCAGCACGAGTGCACCCAAGCGCCGGGTATTTATGACTGAGATCGACAAGTCGCAGATGCTGCAGCGCGAGCGCCTTTGGAATTGCGCTAACCCGAAGCGCCGAGTAGCGTTCAATGATGCGACCAAGTGCCCGAGAATCGCTCGGCATGTGTTGCAGAAGAAGCCATCCACAGTGCACGATAATGTTAAGGTCCTGTATAATCCACATCCACTACAGGAGTCTGATGGCGAAATTGCGGAGGGCACCGATGTATCCACTCTGAACTTTAAAACATCTCAGTCAATCGTGACTACCAAGTCGTCCGAATTCGAACGGGTCCTGGAACCGGTAAAGGTGCCAGAATCCTTTTCAGCGCGCGCCTACGAGCACCTGAAGTCTAAACTGAAGCGCGTGACTGCCAAACAGGCATTCGAGAACTTGGGCAAGCTGGTGAACAAGATCAATTCCCGACCCATACCACAAAACCGTCAGCTGTTGCGTTTCTTTCGTCTCGCCGCACTGCTGGAGATCAAGATGTTTGTTCGCCTAGAGACCTACTGGGGAATGCCCCCAACCATCGATCCGCGCTGTCGCCTCGAATGCTACATGTTCGACGATCGCAATGAGTTCGTGCTGTCGATGGGGCTGCTCTGCAAGCAGCTCCACATATTTTGCGAGCTATTTCCGACCATCAAGGCAAACATACGCTACGTAGATAATGCTCTGCAGCTGACCATGATACCGCGGGGATTAACCGACTTCCTTCAATCACTGATGTCCACATTCCGTGCCGAGAAGATCTTCAAGCTGTTGGCCGAGGTAGTATACGGGATGATGCAGCCGCGAGCTTCGCTTCTCGCCTTGGCACACGCTAACCAAACCAAAACTAGGGAATCTGACCAAGCCGATCAAGAGCCAGTAGAGCCCGACCGGAACTCTGTATTAGAAATGGAAGAAGCTCTGCGTCAGCTAAACATCGAAGAAGAACCAATCGCTATGGACTAACCTCATGTCAAATAACAGATTATTTACAAATTTCAATATTTTGACCCAACTCTATCCAAATCGCATCCAGTATTATTTCCCAAATTTTAATCAGTCCTCCCACACCTGGCGCGACCCAGTTAACATTTATTCCGGTATGTACTTTGCATTTGTGGCTGATAATATTTGAACACACAATCGATTTGAAAATTGAAAGTTTTTCGACAGTGTTACACAACTTCAAATAGATTGGTAGGGGTGAAGTGGGTAGCGGGTAGGGGAGGGGGGCTGTGGCGGTTTAGACTTGCGACAATAGAACAAAACACACACACCAATGCATCATCAGCAAGTTGAACGCCCCAGTCTCAGTCTCAGTCTCGGTATTCGTCTTAGTCCCAGTCCGTGCCCGTACCGGATCCGTGTCCGTGCCATCATTTACACGCTTCAGGGCGCTCGCATTATTTGCACTGTCAGTAGACTAGGGAAGGGCAAAAAAAAAAGTACGCAAGTCTCATAGTTTTCTCATTGTCTGCGCCAGCAAGAAAACCGAAAAAAAAGTGGACAAAATAGAAAGAAAGAGGACCTTAAATATTTACATAGCATCTACATGGCAAGAGTGTGGCAGCGCCGGAAGGAAAATCATTTCACTTAAACAAAAAGTAGTCCGAGCGACAAACTCTATAAAACTAGGTAGCTGCACAGTAATATCAAGCCAGACAGAAAGAGAGGGAGAGCGAGAGAGAGAGAGAGATAGGCAGCCAAAGTCATAACCATCTTTATGAGAAAACAAATGCATAAGAAAAGGTGCAAAGAGGCGAGCCAAGTCGATTGAGTAGTTTTTGCTGTCCGTTTACCCCGGGCGGACTTAAATTGAAATTAGAGCTCCGGCTCAGCCAACCCCCCTGCCAGCCAAGTTGAATTGTGGCTCAATGAAGTGTGTATTACATAGACCATTTAATCTCCACTTGTCCCTCCGCACACAACTTATGAAATTTGACTATTTGTTTGCCATCAGAAACATTCTAACATAATTTCATATTTGTTCTCTCCTCTCTTCCAGTCGTCAGCCCAATTTGCTGTCCCTTTAAAGTCGATACCATTCACGAGATGCACATCAGAAATGGATTACGTAATTACGTAAATAACTTTGAAGGGACAGCAGAATACGCTACCTGTGGATTGGAACAACCGAATCGGTCTATATGCTCAATAACATATATACATCCTCCATATATATGCCCATACCATGGACCCTCAACTTCCAGTCCACTGTGCCCAAATGTACCAGGCTGTCGCCGATACAAAGTGGATCATCATCTATCTGTTTAGCAAAAGAAAACTAGATAAGCCTACATCAAGACCACTTGAATCAAATGTTTAATTGTTGGGATCACAGCTTTTAACTTTTTAACTTGTTATTTATAAATCATATTTTTATTAAAAATTCGTACTTTGGAACAAAAGCCGAACTGTTTTTGTACCAGGAACTATATTAAGTCTTTAAGTTGTTGCAAATTTACCTCAGTAATTGAATGAGCCCTCAAGGGTGGTGGAGAGTGTAAGTAAATATCGAGTCTCAGCAGTTTTTTGGTTAGTTCAAGTGGTCGCAAAAATGTGTGCTCAGTGGGCGGTATCCCAGTCCATCATAAATCTGGCAAAGTATTTATATTGTATATTAGGGAAACTAATCGAAGTGGCTGGCTGCCAATAATTTGCCAATCGATTGCCAATGCTGTTGACAGTTTGCGCATACAAAAGTAATTAATGTCTTTTATGGCTTTTGGACCCTGGCCAGACCTGGCCAACCTAACTAGTTATAGCCCCCGAATCAATGTGAAGTGAAATTGCTTAGGCAGCGATTGCGCTCAGTTTGCATTAGCGACAAATTATAGTTGAGTAAAATGCCATTTATGGCTCTTAGATTAAACTGAACTAGACTAGAAGTAAAGTCAACGTTCTTCGTACTCATTCACGAATATGAAATGGGTATATTGGTTTGGCTGTCCAAGTGTGCGTATGAATACAAATAGTCGTGTCTTGATCCACCAAGTACACTGGGAACGAGGCACATCGTAAAATACATTTTCCGGTATATCTGTATTCCGGTACTCTGCAGTCGGTAAGGCCCGACTGCAACTGTTTTTCTTCTTGTTCTTATCTTACACTTTATTGATTTATATTTCATAAAACAAAAGGAATAAAGCTCATGTAACACTAATTTTCACATATTTACGAAATTATTTTGAAGCTGCTGCGATAAAAAAGATTTATTACGCAGTTTTTCCGACCATTTGCCCAACTTTGTCATTTATTTTTGTTTCTGGGTGGAAACAGCTGTAATAAATTCAACTTTCAGCACAATTGATTGTCGCCGTTGTCCTTAGCACTGGCGACTCCATGAAAGGCTATATTAAATATTTCATATGTGTGTCAAAATATATATGTATTATATCTTTAAACCAATGGAAGCTCGCTTCAACGATTGTCTGTGTGGTTTATGTGTGTGCGTGACACATTGCGGAATATATTGAGCATGATTCAATAATTCGATAACAGCTGCCGAGATAATTCAACCAAGCTGAATGACAACGGGGATTAGCATTTCAGTCAGACGGCTTGACCAGCAATAATAATAATAATAATTATTATAATAATTGATAAATTTCAATTTGAAATGCATTCGGTCGTCCATGGAATCAATTGGCTGACCAGATGTTGCTGTTAATTGAGCCGGTTTCAAATTTAAATCATATTTAATTCAGTTAAGACCGTTGATTAGCTCATACTAAAATGTAACTTTGAATTAAGTTCAGCCCAATTAGTAATAATTACAATTACTGAAAATTTGTTACCAATTCATTGAACTGATCTAATTGGTTGCCCGTGTGAGCAGCGATTGCAACATCGTATGTTAGTTCCTCGGATATTTGTTATTGGTGAGCTTTTCAACTTTGATGTATACATCCTGTGCACTCACTGCCCGTGGAAGTTTTTCTAATTGGTTTTAATATACTTGTAACTTGTACCATGCTGCTCCACGAGCTAGCAGGGTATAATTGAAAAACTTTACATGAATCATAACACACGCTCATTTAATTTTAATTTGAAAACTTTTGCCTAACCCAATCAGCGCGAGCTGAGGACCCTCATTGTCATTGTCATTGTCATTGTCATTGTCATTGTCATTGTCATTGTCATTGTCATTGTCATTGTCATTGTCATTGTCATTGTCATTGTCATTGTCATTGTCATTGTCATTGTCATTGTCATTGTCATTGTCATTGTCATTGTCATTGTCATTGTCATTGTCATTGTCATTGTCATTGTCATTGTCATTGTCATTGTCATTGTCATTGTCATTGTCATTGTCATTGTCATTGTCATTGTCAGTGTCATTGTCAGTGTCATTGTCATTGTCATTGTCATTGTCATTGTCATTGTCATTGTCATTGTCATTGTCATTGTCATTGTCATTGTCATTGTCATTGTCATTGTCATTGTCATTGTCATTGTCATTGTCATTGTCATTGTCATTGTCATTGTCATTGTCATTGTCATTGTCATTGTCATTGTCATTGTCATTGTCATTGTCATTGTCATTGTCATTGTCATTGTCATTGTCATTGTCATTGTCATTGTCATTGTCATTGTCATTGTCATTGTCATTGTCATTGTCATTGTCATTGTCATTGTCATTGTCATTGTCATTGTCATTGTCATTGTCATTGTCATTGTCATTGTCATTGTCATTGTCATTGTCATTGTCATTGTCATTGTCATTGTCATTGTCATTGTCATTGTCATTGTCATTGTCATTGTCATTGTCATTGTCATTGTCATTGTCATTGTCATTGTCATCAATTAGCTCAACTTTTAAGATGATGCTTGACTTAACAATGAATAGATCAAGAGTTTGCTTCCCGTAGCAAGCTCTTTAGCCATTTAATATGAATAGCCTGCTGTGATTGTATCTCAAGAGGCTAAGATGGAACCGTGGCGGATGCGAAACTGACAAACAGCTTTACAAGAGACACTTGCCTTGCGTCCTCAAACGCATCCTTTGTCCTTCGTGGCGCATTGTTGCCTTGCTGCAATTGCCGCTGCCACTGCAGTTGCTGTTGCTTTTGCTCCGTTTACATTTCCGTAGATGTCGCCATTTATTTTATGCACTTGTCGCCGTTTCGAAGAGGGCAGCTGCATTAGCTTTAAGCTGCTTAAACTGTCGCCCAGCGGTCCATTCGTCCGAAGTGTTCAGGCAAACGCTTAAGCCCTTCGCTTCGCTTTCTTGACTAACTGCCCGTTTCGCTATTCGGCTGCTAAATCAAATTGCAGCTGCTGACGGCCACCCAACAAAGCAACTGCCGCCGGCTGTGCTCACTCAGCAGCAGTAGCAGCGGCTGCAGACAGCTGAACAGGCACAAAGCATACTTTCGAACAATTGCAGACAACAAAGACTCCTCAAACAGCAGCAATACTAACACCAACAATGCCAGCTACATCAACAGCAGCAGCAGCAGCAGCATCAACAACATCGTGAAGGCATGTTTCACTGCAACTGGAGCTGCAGCCATTGATTTTATAACTTTTTGGCACTCTAGTTCCATCGGGACTGTAATATGGCAAAGTGGAACTACAAAATGGCAAATACTTTGATTGCGAATACGATGACTCACAATACAATCTTGTCGACTTTCCATAAGCCACTTCTGTTGCTGTTGCTTAAGTTGGCCTTAAAGCACTTTACGGCTAGTAAAACAGAGCTTAGCCTCAGCTCAGAGCATTTGAGCACAGAGTATTTGATAGTCGCAACCAAATTTAGCTATTACTGCCTTTTATTGCTGTTGTTGCTGTGACATAAACTCAACTGGAATATTCGAAATTTCTAGCCAAGGTCTTCCTGGAAGAAAACTATTTCAATTCGATAGGGTTAAAATTCATGTTGTAACAAAATTACAAATTTGTGCAAACATTATTGCACAAAATGAAAGGAATTTCGAAAAATAATTGCATAACTAGTTAGTTTGCCAAAAATAGAAACAAAACAGCAACAGCAACAGGAACAAAAAAAAAACTACTAGCAGCTACCGCAATAACCACAACAGGCCACAATTTGCCCCATCCACAGCACGCTTAACTGCTGGCCCAAAAGTTTTCCTGAAAAAAATGCGTACATAATATGCCATCGAAAAACGAGTGAGACGGACGTAGTCGACTACGGAATACCCTGAACCCATCGAGGAACTGATATTCCAATCTATACTCTGTAAACTTATTTGTTGAATTAATCCTCTTGATGAAGAATCTCAATTAATTTTTCTCGATTATTATCGATAATAAGGGTAATAGAATGAATCGAAAGATATGATTAGCTCTTACTTTGCATGTTATACAGGAGTATCCATGTAAAATTTCAAGTCTTTGACTAACAGGACGGATAGATCCAGCTTGTTATCCTGCTCAAGAATGTATATACTATTTGGGGTCTGCCAAGCATCCCTCAGCTTGTTGCATAAATTTCCACAAAACCCTATACCCTATACCCCCATTTCCAAGGGGTTCAGGGTATAAAAACATAATATGCCGTCGACAAAAAAAGGGAACAACAATAGAATACACAACAATGGTTTTTGTTGCTCTTACAGCTAGCAACCTTATATTAATCAAGGTATGTTTATTTATACATCTTTTTTTTTTTTTTGTCCTTTCATTTTTTTCTTAAATATATTTTTAGTAGCTTGAACTCTTTGGCAAAACATATTTTTTTTTTAATTTTATAAATATAATATGTTTATTTAAATTATATTGTATTTTATTTCGTATATTCATTTTTTTTATGTATTTTCTTCATTTTCTATATATTTTCTATATTTTATATTTAATATGTTTTATATTTTTTATATTTGTATAATTATATAGATAATAAAAAAATATTTGTTGTTTATACATACAACGTTTGTTTGTTTTTTTCTAAATATATTTATAATTATTGTACATAAATCAATTATTCAACATAAATCATATTTGTTCAATAAGTATATATGTACATACATATGTTATGCTTCATCTATTTTCATCCGTATTTATTTGCCTTTAGTTAATAATGAATAAAACTTTATCTGCAAGAAAAAAGAGCAATAGTTTTTGTTGTTTTGCTGAAACAATAAATTTAATTAAATTCAATAAAAATGTCCAGGAGAAAGGTAATTTGGCATAAACAAGTCGAGAATCCATTTTCATCTATTGAATTCAGTAGATTTTGTGTGAATGTGAACTCAAATGATACGCCATGATGTGAAAGAGAGGTGAAAGAGAAAGAGAGAAAAATCTATACATACATATATAGAGAGAGAGGCAGAGAGAATGAGAGAGAGAGAGAGAGAGAGAGCGAACAGAAAATACTAGATTTCTACATAGAATGGAATGGATTGGGACTAGAATGTTCTCATCTCATAAGAAATGTAGAATTGAATGAACTAGAACTAGAATATTCTCAGTTCATAGTAAATATAGAATGGAATGAACTGGAACTAGAATGATTCCAGCTCATAATAAATGTAGATTTGAATGAACTGGAACTAGATTGATATAAAAGGAGACAGACAGCTTTTTAGTTCAGTTGGTAGTGCACTAACGATGCCAGCGCTAAGAGCAAACTTGAATATACTTAATCCAATTGATATTTGAATACTCTAATATACCCAACTGATATTAACATTTTGATTAACATATCTATGACTATGAATTGATTCACAGCGAGCCTCATTTACCCAATTGACGCGTTTCCGGCACTTCGTCGGTCTGAGAGGCTTTAAATGGCGGCCACTTCAGCTGGCCATCAGAGCCGCTGTTACACTCGCCTTCAATGAGTGGCATTCGGAAGAAAAACATGATTTGAATATGGTCAGACAGTGGCAGGAGCCTGTTGCGCAGTTGGCAATGGCCGGAGCAGAGCTCTTTGGCTCGGACCGAGTGGGGCAAAGCAATTTGCAATGGTTTTTTTTATTTTCGCACTTTCCCTCTCTCTTTCTTTTTGTGTTGTTCTGTTTTGACAAACGACTCTGGCCACAATTTGTTTTTTGTTTTGTTTGTTTTTGTTTTTCCCACTTGCTTTTTTTTTTGTTTTCGCCAAATGCTTTCCACTTTGCGCTTTTTTGTCGCCTTGTCAACTGCAACTTTTGTTGACAATTTGGCCAGCCAGGTGTCGCAGCTGGCGCTGCCCGTTGGTATGGGCACAGAATGGCCAAAAATTTAATAAACTTGGCGCTTAAGCAAAAAAAAAAAAAAAAAGAACTGGAGCCCCATCGTCCACGTGCCAATAATTGAGTTTTGATGGACCTCGTCGTTCGAGGCGACATCTGTTCTCATGCAAATTTGTCGCGGCACCACCAACACCCAAACCACCACCACCAACGAACAACCAGACCCAGCTTAAGCACTGACCATTATATTGATCATACGCCCCGTACGCCTTCCCATTTGACCTTCAGCCGCAGCCGCAGCCGCACGAAACCCTTTGTGCCTATTGTGAATAGCCAAACGAGAAAACAAAATGTGCGTAGAGTGAAATGCTCTCTCTACTTTAAATAAACGTAATTCCCAGCTCCACTCTTCGATTCGATGCTCCTTTGTGGGTTGGCGCTCAAGCTCAGCCTTTTGCTAAGTGCTTAGCCGGCAAACTCAAGTAGGTGAGAGCACTCAATGCCGCTGGTGTTGGGGCATCCATTTCTATCAACGGAAACTAAGACTCCAATCAAGGCCACGTGAGCATGCAAGGCACGCAAAGCAAAGGCCCGACGACGACAGCCTCCACTACCTTCGATGCCTCACTTGACTTTCGATGCCATTCGCGGTCAAATTAAATGGGCAAAGGCGCAGCTTAAAGCCAACCAGGAGATGTGTGTGGCTGTGGAATAAACAAACGTAAACTCCGCTCGAATTTAGTTATCGATTGGCAGCCATTAATCAAGGTTGATTGAAGCTCCGAATACTTGACCAGAGCACTGCAGACACAAGCCGCAGCCCTCAGCAACAAATTCAGTTCATTCGTGCATCCTGGTCATGTCCTCGCCACGCCCACCTCTGCGCACCCAGGCACCCCAGGCGAACAAGCGTGAGAACTTGTAAATGAGTGTGAACGTATATCCTGCTGGAGGGAGAAGGACCTAGCTGGGAGTGGGATGAATCACACTCCCAATTTGTGCTGCCCGCTGGCAATTACGACTCGTAAATGGAACAGTTAAGAGCAAGGCTATATTTAGATTATTCATAAACCGTTTACTTCGACTCGCCGGCCCCTCCCCCGGCGATATACGCAGACAGCGCGACAAGTGCTCCTTCCGCCAGGACACGTACGTACTCCTGCCACGACAGCGACATAATCGATCGAATCTATCAACGATGGCCACCCTTTAGAGGGAGTGGCACCATCCACACTCCTTAACCTCTCCCTCTCTCTCTCTCTCCCTCTCACACCTCTCGCTGGATAAATGGCTGGCCATAAAATCTTATGAAAACTTTTCATCTTTCGCGCTGTCGTCTGCTGTATTCCCTCTCCCTCTTCTCTCTTCTGTCTCTTGTCTTCATTTGTGCCATATTGTTAATTATTTTTTATCTCTCTCCCTCCCCTACGACAGTCAGACAGTCAGCCAGCCAGCTAGACACTTAGCCATGGAGCTCAGTGTAATTTGATTGTTCGCAGCTTTGTTGTCGTAAGCTTCTGCTGTTTATGACACTGCGACGTGCTCTTCATCTGCGCGATCCTCTTATGGGCACAGCCACAGCTGGTGGCACTTGATGGCATGCTGTCCCATGCCTCCTTCGCTCCACTTCCCCCACTCCTCCGTGAACAGCGCTCGATTATGAGCAAATGCTCAAATAATTCGCCCAATTCCTTGTGGCCTTGAGGCCTTGAGGCTTCCTTTACAGGCAAATGTAATCATTTCTGGCCGAATAGTTTCATCTAATTGCACTCAAACGCATTCCATTTACCCAATCCTGGCTGTTACGTTAACTAGGCGACGATTCCTTGTGGTTGATTCAATGGAATGCGAAAAAGTTTTTCCGATTTGGCCAGCCTGATGCAGTGCGTCCCATTGCACTAGCACTGGGAGTGTGTCATGACAGAGGCAGGAAGAGTTGTTGCTGGGACACTCTGGCAGCACTTGACAAATGGGCGGCGTGGGTGAACTTGGCGCCCTTCATTCCACTCGAGTGAGCTTCACGGGTGCTTTGACCCCCTGGCAGCTGTTAATTGTTATCGCAGTGACCGAGGCGACAATAATCCACGGCGTTATGCGGTGTCATCGCACCGCCCCGTGGGCGTCACGGCGTGTCATTGAACGTGGCTTGGGATTCCATTGACTTCTGTTTGGGCCTTGTGGCGCAAGTTACTTTGACCGCATATTCAATGGGATTGCAGGCCGCAACGGAGGCCCGATGGAGTGGGACGCGGACTTGAAAACGTTTCAAACTTGGCCAAGCTGAAATCCATTTGAGTCAACAAACGAATAGGCAGTCGAACGCTGTGTGTTTGAAAAGCGGAAATTGAATTTATATTCAAAGTTTAGTTATAGCTAAAGCCGATGGCTGGACTTTCGCGCCGGATAAAGCGAGCCAAGCGTTGCAATTGCATTCGGCTGTCTGCGGCCTCTGTCCTCGGCTCTGTGCGCTCGATGCTCTGTCACAAATGTCCAAGAGTAAATAAAATAAAGAGCAACCGTTAGCTCCGGCCCATCCGTCCTCTCGGCTGATTGGAAAAAATTGCACGGCAAAGCGTAAATAAATACTCGCGTGTGCAAATATGCAGCCAGTCGATACAAACGATGCGAAATGAATTTACAGTTGAGATGCTCCGAACACATACACCAGTAAAAATACCTCTAGCTGTAACAGGAAAAAAAAAAACACATATCTCACGTCTGGCAGCTGTCGTAGGTAGCATACAATTCGTAGCCGTACTTAAACTATATATGTATATACATATATTAAAGCTCAGGCAAAGCCGGCTCCAAGTTGATCCAATAAACTATATATCCTGGACTTACAGCTCTGACCCGATTCGAGCAATTTCAACGGCAGCAATACGTATTATTTATTTAAATCATAGCCAAAGGCCTTTTCCATTTTCAATTACAAAATCCATTAGATTTCAGCTTATGTTTTGTAATCCGCCAGCAACTAAATGGAAAAAAGAAGTACTACACCATAGAATACCATATATGTAGTTCCGCCAGCAACTGGCAAACGTTAACGTTCCATTATTTATAGCATCATTAGAAATGTTGGCATTTGAGCGCGCAAATTGCCCGCACGTGAATTGAGGAAACACGATATTAAAACAGGCAAACGTACGTCAATCCAGAGTGCTCGACTAGCCAATACCCGGTACTATGGAAAAAAATCAAATTTCCCTAAGTAAAGTACTACGATCTATCCAGTTATCTATCCCAGTGATCTATCCCAGTGATCTATTCCATTGATCTATCCCAGAGATCTATCCCAGTGATTCAAAGATCTAACCCTGAGATCTATCCCAGTGATCTATTCCAGGGATCTATCTCAGTGATCTATCCCAGTGATCTATCCCAGTGATCTATCCCAGAGATCTATCCCAGTGATCTATCCCAGTGATCTACCCAAGTTCTATCTCATTGATCTATTCCATTGATATATCCCACTGATCTATCCCAGGAATTTATTCCCAGGAATTTATTATTATGATTTACTCTAGGCATCTCTTCTTGGAATCTATACTAGGTACCTCTATTTATCACAATATATACTACCCCTTTTAAGCAGACTCAATCAATTGCAGGGCATATAATTACAAGAGCAATTAAAATAAAGAGCTAATCAGATTGAACAATTCAAAATCGAAATGTGCATATTATGTTTGAAATAATTTAATTGTTTCGCAGCAAATTGAAATTGCATATTTGATGGGCTTCATACTCATACGGCCTCTTGGGGCGTGGTCTCATCAACAGCTAAGAATCTGCAGTATATGTATAGATGTTTTGATTCTATTCTGAGTAGTGAAGTAAGAGCACTCCATACCATAGAGCTGAGAGTCTAGAAATCAACATAAGTTCAAAAGAGCTGACTTGATTAAACTATTATCATAGACACTATTTCATCTTATTATATGCTTGATCAAACTACTTTCATAGACACTATTCCATCTTATTATATGCTCTATAGAATATACAGAAAGTAGTTAAAAACTCTGAAGAAAAGCAACTCTTATAGCAAACTGAATTCCTACAATAAATTCCGTGCTTTAAGAGTTCAATTGCTGTCGTTTTCAGTCCGAAAGTGGAACCTAAATTAGCACATACATATTTCTAGAAATCAATTTCTGGGAAATCAGGTTTTTATACCCGTTCATGAAGTGTTTAAGGTATATTGATTTAATTTTTTTCGTCTGCCTGTCGGTCTGTCGTCCTTCTCTTCACCCGTTCTTCCGTTTGACTGTCTGTCCATCCGTTTGATCATCTGTCCGTCGTTCCGTTTGAACGTCCTTACGTCTGTCAGTCTGTCCGTCAGTCCGTTTGTCCGTCCGTCTGTCTGGCAGTCGGTCCGCCAGTCCTTTTGTCCGCCAGTCTGTCTGGCAGTCTGTCCTTCCGTCTGCTTGTCCTTCTGTTCTATCCGTTCATCTCTTCGTCCGTTCGTCTCTCCGTCCGTTCAACTCTCCGTCCGTTCATCTCTCCGTCCGTTCGTATCTCCATACGTTCGTTTATCTGTCCATCCGTTTGTCCCTCTGTCTGTCGCTCCGTCCATCTGTCATTCTTTTCGTCCGCTCGTCCATCCTGTAGGCTTTCAAGAGTTGTGTATCTAAGTTCTATGAGTTGTATAATTTTTTATACCCTGAACCCATTGAAAATGGGAAATCAGGGTATAATGGTTTTGTTAAAAGTATGTAACAGGGAGAAGGAGGCGTGGCAGACCCCACAAAGTATATATATTCTTGATCAGGGCGACGAGATAAGTTGATTTAGCCCTGTCCGTCTGTCTGTCCGTCCGTCCGTCCGTCCGTCCGTCCGTCCGTCCGTCCGTCCGTATGTATGAACGCGTCGATTTCCGAAGATACAATAGCTAGAGACTTGAACTTTTTTTTAAAATGACCGTATATACAGCGCGCATATCAAGTTTGTCACAAAAGATCGATAACTCATCCCGTTATTTTTTTATCGATAAAAAACCTTATCGAAAGACAGTTATAAAATTATATCTCTCACATCTTTAGAGCTAGAGTCTTCAAATTTTAAATGTAGACTCATATGTACTTTATAGAATTTCGATTTTAGTTATAATTCACCCCCCACCCTTATATCGACCCCCTCACCCTCACCTTTGTAAAATGCGTATTTCAAATACTAGAGACTTGAGCTTCGGCATATACACGCATAGTAATGATTTGATCACAATCTAATAGTTTCAGGAAGAACGTACATCCACAAAAAAAGTTATTAAACAATTAAGTTTCCATGAGAAGCCCACACGGCAGCCCATGCGTGACTATGCGTGCGTGCCTATATGTGCCTATGCATGTGTGTGCGTGTGTGTGTGTGTTTGTTTTGTAAATAAAAAGACGCGGAGAATTATATCAGTTCTCCGAAGGGTTCAGGGTATTTCCTAGTCGGGCAGTCTCGACTAGAGCTTTCTTACTTGTTTTTTTTTTTTTTACTCATTTTACACCCCTTTCTCTCTTTCTCTTTAGACTGAAGTGTCGTCACGTGCCGAACGCCATTAACTTTAATTGTCTGACGACATTTTAGATGACAAATAGAAATGGAAATGAAAATAGTTATAGATACGCATCATCAATTCATTGGCGACGCATTAGCGCATTAGCTGGCTGAAATTTGCGGCAGGTGTTGCGCTGTGTCACGGATATTGTACAGTTATTAGGTAGAGTATATATATATAGTATCTAATATGTGAGTAGTTTTAGCTAAGCGACTTGCCGATAAGTTTTTAATTAAAAATTGTGGAAACACGCAGACGCCGACGCACCTGTTGGTAGTTCAGCTGTGGGGCGTGGCCCGAACCGGCCTGGCTGCCACTTAACCTCGGTTGTCTTGAAAAATCATAGCAGGAAATCAAAAATACACACAGCTGACGCCATAAATGAGATAACAAGTTTGTAATTTCGGCATAATTGCGCCCCACCCACCGGGAGCCGCCCTAAAGGGCAAGGAAAGGGCAAGGCAGCCGTAGGTTAACTCGGGGTAGCACTCCACTCCCGATGTATATTTGAATCCGCTTGAGCTTAGCCATAATGCTAACGTGGCGCAGTTGTTGCTCCTTTTTTTTTTTTTTTATTAAAATCAAACTGGCATATTTTTGTGCTCTGGCTGTGCAGCTAAACTTTGGTAAAACTCTCGCGTCGCCTACGCTGGCGGCCCCACACACGTGCTGCCAAATGCCAGATGCTCCACATGCCAGAAGCAAATGACAGCCACAATTACAGCCCCCCCTCGGGGCCCTTGGGAGGGCAAAGAGCCGACTCTTGCCGCTCATCTAATTAAGTTCGCATGAAATTTATAACCGGCATTCGTTTGGCCTTCTGCGTCGAGTGACAGCCTCGTCTAGTTCGGCCGAGCATTGGGATAAGGATCGGTATAGGGATCAGACTTGGGATTGAGCATTTTTATGCTTCGCTGCTTCGATTCAGGGCTTGCAACAACTACCTGGCCATGAACGATTTTTAGTTAACTGAGCTTCGCCTTTGAAGTTGGCCAGTCTATTGCAACAAAACATTTTCGCCAAAGTTTATTTTTCTTTTAGGCTTTCGTTTGGCTTTCCAACTTTCTTCAAATAACTGTGAGTTTTTCACTCTACACGCTTGCTTGGCCTCCGCCTCGGCCATGGCCTAGACCCTAACAAGAACTTGGACTTTAAGCATTGAGGCAGAAAAACTTTCAGCAGAACGAGAGCAGAAATTTGTGGCTTTTTACTTGGGCAAAGACAAGTTATAAATGCAATTATATTAATAATTACATTTTTTCACTTGGCACGAATTTTTCATAAGCCCAGCCAAGCTGAGTAAACTCTAGCCATGAGTGGCAATTGGAAAGTTCATGTCAAGAGCCTCAACTGTTTGGGGCGTATTGATTATTGCTCAGCATCAAAAACCGACTTTTCGTATGTGCATAAAGTTGGGGGATTATTGATCATAATAAATGATGAAAAGTCTTCCTTAAATTAAAGAAATTCTCGATCAGCCTTCGACCTTCCATGCGTCCTTAAAGTTCGTATATTCTTAATCATCATCAAAACCAAGGTTAACCAGCCTTTTTCGTCCTTCCGTCCGACTTTAAAATTGGTATTATCTTGATCAAAATATCTTTGTATGTTTTTCATATCAGAATTAATAGTCGCCTATCTGTAGCCCTATGCAAACTTCTGTCTTCCTTTAGGTAATAGATATTCTTGATCAGAATCTATGCAACGGACTTTCTAGCATTATATATCGTCGTTATAGCCGGACCTCATACAATAGAGCCCGAAACATTCGAAAACCGAAAGACACTTTAGGGTATTTGCTAGTCGTACACACTCGCTTCGAGCACTTTTAGCTGTTAGTCAAAGTAGAAACTCGTGATTTGGCTTATAAACACATTTTAGAGGTAAAAATCTACTCGGAAAATTGTATTTAGAAAAAAAAAAACGCAAAAATTATTCAATAATCCTATTAAAATGGATTTATTATGTACAAGCAAAATATTCGTCTATGTGTGCGTGTGTGTGTGTGTGTGGAGCTTTGGGCAATTTCTAATGAAGTGCTTTTAGCAAGAGCACAGTCTTTGCTCACACATTGAGAATTGATTTAATTAAGAAAACTGTTGAATTTTGATATGAATTATGAAGCAAATATTGCTAATTCAGGTTGACTAAACAAATGGCCAAATGGTTGACGTCAATAAGGATTTATTCGGCTTGCACTAAATGCTTTAATGTATTTGGTTAGGCGAGCTAATCCAGTTCATAAAGGCATTCTCTCTCTCATCTCGTCTCGTCTCGTCGGCCCCGGGGCAATGGCTGCTGCACTTCCATTCGATTCAATTCGAGTCAATTCAATTCAATTCAATTAAAAACCTAATGAAACGAGAGCTCAACTGATTTGCTGATGGTTAAACAAACAAAGCAATAAACATTCCGTCAGCCAGATTTTCTTCTTGTCTTTGCCCTCCGACCATTTCTTTCTTTCCTTCGTTTTGTCTAACACTCGTTCAGCGAATACAGTGGAGTATATTAGTTGAGGCTATGCACTCTTATGGATAAAAGTCCGCATGCAATGGAGAGTATAAAACTTGAGGATTATCATAGACCTGATCGACTTCCACCTGAATCGAACAGAGCGTGTATTATGCAGTCGTTAGCTCCCGTCCCTATCGACTCGCTCTCAGTTATTTTATTTGGCCGCCTCAATTATTTGCTGTTGTTCGTTGCCCTCCACGCCGGCTGTTGGCGGATTCGGACTTTGGAATGCTGGCGCTGGCTTTAGTCCGGGCACGCCGTATATATATTGCCACAAAATATTTATTAAATTGTAAACATAATGAATAGGAGAGTTCTTTGTGAACTCTGTGCACGAAATCAAAGCAAATATTCCCCAGGGCGCGGCCAACGAACATCGCAGCCAGGTATATTAAAAATGTATTGACATGTCGGCCATTTGGCCGCGGGGCGGACAGCTTAAATGCGCCAGCTAACCGATTCGAACAAATTAATTAAGTGCGTAATCCCCCTTTGACCAAATAGTATACAAGTCATTTAATGGCATTTCACAATTTTTCAAATAGATTTCAGCTCTTTTATTGTCAGCCTGAGGTGCGAATTGTCTAGTTGTTGTTGTTGTTGTTGTTGTTGTTGAGTCGGGTCACCTTTAAGGTTGAGCGACTTGGCTTTAATGTCATCGATTTTCCTGCCATCCAATTATTTAGCGTTTAACTGGCAGCGTCAGCAGCAAGTGGACATCTCTCTCTCTCGGCTTTATCTTCATTTATTTGCCCTGCCCACTTGCCAAGAAATTGAGCAGAATCAGCCTTTGCACGGCCCACGATGAAATGAGCACCAAATTGTGGCACTTATCGCAATCAAAAGACGCTCAGATAGCTGCCCAAATGACATACGCAAGGCACGGCCCATGCTCTGCTCTGTTCGATGGCGGTTGACTGTGCGTATACGCAACGCATGCACAATTAAGTGGCAGAGAATTTCCATTTGAGCTTTAACTGGGCTGCAGACCACAAACTAACTCAACTGGACGCAATTAAAACATAGTAAAGGCAAGACAGAGAGAGAAAGAGAGAGACAGAGAGGGAGAGCACTAGAATACAACTATGCAATCAGAGAACTGCAAGTGTGTCATTTTTTTCCACCTTACTCACACTCAATAAAATTTGTGTGCCGGTGCTACTCAACACTGGCTGAGCAAATCATAAATACACACTTATAAAAAATTGTGTGAGTGCTGCTCATGCAGGCAATATCTTGCTATCACTCACAACAATGTACCGTTTTCTTTTTGCTTGTCACCCAAGTATTTTTCGGCAACGTATGCCGGTCTCACTTACACTTACAGCGAACGTAAAAAAAAAGCGAGAGTGTGAAGAGAGCAATCGGTAACAAACACAAATAGACAAAACACATGTATGACACCCAAGTGTTTTACAGGCACCATGGTGTTTGTGTCAAAGTAGTGCAGCAGCTGAAAGAGTATTTTCTTTAGCGGGCAACATAATAACAGAAAAAAGAAATAGATTAGGTCCAAAAACGGTAGACAATTTGCTCTTTTTACACTCTTTTTTTTTAAATAACAATTTGTAATTTGATTTTTATTTTAAACTTGACTGAAAAAACATAATATTTTGTTATTTGCAATCTAATGTTTATATTTCTCTTATGTTAAACTTTAATATATTTAGTTTGTTAATTAAATTAATGCTTATATAATATATTAAATGAATATAAAAAAATATATTTTTGATTTAAATATTGTTTTTTGTTCACTATTTTTTCGTATTGTGCGCGCTTTTCCAGCAGCAAGTACGTAAACAGGTACATATGTACGTAAAAAAAAAAACAACAACTCAACCGAAGGCATGCACGAAAGAAACCTCAACATCGGACACACACACACATTGCATGACTCAATTTTTGTGTATCTCTTTTCACCCAACTTTTTTTCGACGCTCAAGCGTCGGCATATGTCACACACACATATGCAAAAAAAATACCTACTCACTTTTGCAGCTTGTGTGCACAAACACTCGCATATTTGTGTGAGCCGAGCGATTGTACTCGTTTGTGCGGTGGTTGAAAACACCCGGGTGTCAAAATCACCCAACATTTACCCGGTGCACCTTGAGTACCGGTGGCTTGTTGCAGTTCTCTGTATGCAATAGAATTCAATTAGCAGCAGCAACAAAATGGCAAAATTCTACTCAAAGCACAGGCGAAAGCGACTTTAGCGAGAAATATATGTATTTGCCATGCCAACAACTTTTATATATCTGCATCTAGGCAACTGCATTGCATTATACATATATATATACATATAAATTTATACATACAGACACTTTAACCTAGTGAAATGTTTATATTATGATGACATTGCACTAGGTTTTCATACAGTCACGTCCAAATCTTAAATTTGTGTCTGACAGACAGTATATAAATGAAATTATTTAAACCTGATGTCAATTCATTCAGAAATTCCAATTCCCGGTCTGCAATCTCTCACAATGGGCTTTCCCAGTATACCGACTGCTCTTCTCCTGCTCTTTGTCCAATAACAATCGTTATGATCCCACATGAATAATCATCTCGCTTAATAGCGTAATTTTACAAGGAATTTCCAGTGTGGTGCCCTTCGTAGTGGTCATTCCCAGAATGCCAATTGATAGTCAACTTCTCTTCGTCCAATGTCAATGGCTACGATCCTGCTCAATTGCCATCTCGCTCTTGCTCAGCAGCCCGCAGGATTACGATTGGCCACAGCTATGTTCGTCTCTCTCACACACTCAGAGTGAGTCGTCTGCTGAGGCTCAACAGCCGCTACATTGCTCAGTATATCTGTCTCCTTCTGTCTGGAGAGAGTTTAAGCAGATGGAAATCAAGCAATGAGAGAGCCGCAGCCAAGACGCAAACTCACTCGGATAATATTTTTACAACTATTTTATGCTCAATATGGCAGCCAATCAGAACTAAATGCAGAGTCTTATAAGACCGAACACAATGTCACTTTGTATATGTATGTACGTATGTATGTATATTTATTTTCTTTCTTTTTGTTGGACCTTTAGCTGCAACGCTTCGCTTCTAGTTTATCAATTCATATCCGATAAGCTCAAAATATTTGTGTTTACATATTTCGAAATATCAACTCGGCTTCTAACTGATAAATAATTCAATTATTTTTCTTAATATTTAAGCAATGTCAATTCAATTGTATATTTATCTATAGGACAGCTTGTCCCTTTTTCCCTCTATTGTTTGCCATTTGATATAATTTGTATTGAATTACATTTTACCTTTGATATACGAAAACTATGCGCATATGTATTCCTTTTGCTTTTGTTGTTGTTGTTGCTGCTGTGTGCCTATGTGTAAACATATTGCGTATACGACATGTGGCCTGGGTTATTTCATAAAAGGTCAATTGGCCTCAGGCCGGCAGACAGTTGCAAATGTGAAATGCTTTTGGTTTGTTCTTGGGGTCCGGGTCGGGATGGGGGTCGGGGTCGGAGCCGGGGCTTGTTAAAAATTCAATAACTACGTTTGTGTGAAATATTAAGAAACATTTGCCTGCGGCCAAACGAATGCGATTTGAATGTGAACAAAGCGCCAAGTTCTAGCAGCTTAAAGTGCTTAAAGTGGCTCAAAATGAAAGTGAGGCCGAGAAACTAAGGCGATGGCCGTACAACATGACTATTATATCATGTTTGGGTTGAGTGATTGTTCCTAATGTGTTAAGTTGTTGTTGTTGTTGTTCTTGTTGTTTTGTAGTTGTTGTTGCCTGATGTTGATGCGTTGCCACAAAAAAATCAGTGAGCTGTAAGAAACGTCCGCTTGGGCAGCGGCAACGTTGACAATTTCGATTTAATGGGCGGCGCGGCGGGGCGTGGCACATTGCAAAATCAAGCATTTCCAGCAGCCATTTCCAGCAGCTCAGCAATTGCCCATTGCGTTGTGTTTGCGTTTCGCATGATTTTTTTCTTCTTCCTCTTCTTCTGCTTCGTCTTTTTTATTTTTAGGCGCTTCCGCTTCCGTTTCCGCGTCACTGCGCCGAGGCAGGGTGAAATATTTGCGGACCGAAACGCATAAAAACGCTGTAAAACCAAGTGAGCTCGAGCCAGGAAAATGGCAACTGGCCGAGCCTACAAACTAAACTTTCTTTTATTTATATAATTCGCAAAAAAAAAAAGAAAATAAATAAATAAAAATTTAGAGTGGCAAAAAATCAAAACAAAAGAAAAGCAAATGAAAATAACATGAAATACAAAACAAAAAAGTAAAAGTGTAAAGTAAAGCAAATAAGGGCTGTCGCCCACCGCCCAACCTTCGATTCTGCCTAAGCTCATGTGAGCAGCCGCAGCGACGCGACGCGACGTCAGCTCGTCAACGGCTGTCGTTGGGCTGAGGGCAGAGCCAAAGGCAAGCCAAACGCTAAGTACGACTTCAACAACAACAACAAAAATGACGAAAGAACTCTTCAGATAATCACACACGTTCATGTGTAATTATAGATGTAT
Source organism: Drosophila aldrichi (assembly GCA_035045965.1). Lineage (NCBI taxonomy): Eukaryota > Metazoa > Arthropoda > Insecta > Diptera > Drosophilidae > Drosophila > Drosophila aldrichi. The sequence goes on from JAWNOM010000484.1 coordinate 5,203,639, forward strand.
GTGTGCGTGTGTGTGTGCGTGTGTGTGTGTCCTTGACTTTGGCTCAAGCAGCTGGCAGACAAACTTGTTCCCATGCGGTTTTACACAGTGACAGCAGCATCAACAGCTCAGCAAATCAATTGAAGTTTATTGCTCTTAAACTTGCCACATGATTGCCACTCATCATCTATGTATGTATGTATGTATATACATATGTGTGCTTGGGGTTAGCTAGCGATTCTTGGCTGATCCTTGGCGTAGATTATAACAAAAGTTTATGCGATGCACTCGATTAGGATATAATGAAGATAGTGTGTATGTCATGCTAAGTGTACATAACTTTATATGTACATACCGTAAGTGAAGCAGCTCGCTCTACGGTATTCAAGTGAATCTTACATGGTTTGTTGACAGTGACTTAGACTCCAGCAACAAGCGAAAAAAGTATACTTATATAGAAAAGTATGTTAGCATATTACGTGAATCTACCTTACCTTAACAAAATACATAAGTGTGTGGAACATACTCTACACACTGAGCTAGCTTACTTATTTCACATCCTTATTAAACCAACAATCAACAAGATATCACAACAAACTGTAATCCTAGGCCTAAAGAAAAACACGCAAAGAGCTCAAGAGTTCCCTAATACACCCAACACACTCACTGCATCGCTTCATTTAACTTTCATCTTAATATTGAAATAATCCGTTAGGCACGCCCTCAAGCCTCGACTAGCACACTAGAAAATCACTTACAAAAATAAAATAACAAAATTTATATAAAATTATATATTATAATATAATAGCACAATAATTTGCTATTTAATTTGTATATATGAAGCGAATATCATAATGTAAAGTAAATAAAAATAAGTATGAAAGCTCAAGTCGAGTTCGCTCGAACAAATTCTTGAAGCAGCAGAGAGCGTTCCCATTGGTCACTTGATGCTCGACTGTAACGAGAGAGACAGTACTTGAGTAAAAGTAAAAGCAAGAAGAGAAGAAGTGCAAAAGATCATTAAAGCTGCCTATGTGTATGCAGCAGTTCTCATTTGGTATTTATATTAGGTAAAACGAAGCTAGAATACTCACAGCAGCAGAGAGCGTTCGCAGTGGTCACTTGAAGCTCGACTGCAGCGAGCTCTACCTGCCGCCAGGCTCAGCATTTGGCAGAGACAGTGCTTGAGTAAAAGTGGCCCTATATAAAGGGCAGCAGCTGCAGCATTTCTTCAGTCAGCCTTCAGTGGTCCAGGCCTGGTGGAGGTCAGCGTAATAAAGTGAAGTAGAGTGTGTGATCGATCAGCTAAGCATTAAAGATGTAGAGGAATTACGTAAAGGAATCACGTTGCGGAAATACTTAGAAGAAAGACTTGGAAATACGTAGAGGGAATACTTAGAAGAAATAGACAGAAAAATAGTGCTAAGTCATCAAGAATATATGTATACCTTGTGGGGTCTGCCACGCCTCCTTCTGCCTGTTACATACATTTCAACAAAACCATTATACCCTGATTTCCCATTTTCAATGGGTTCAGGGTATACAAAAAATTATGTTTTCATTTAAAGGCGCAAATTGATACAAACATTCAGATTGCATTTAAATATTAAATTCGTATATATATGTAGCGCATCGCAACATAATATTATATTCTGTTTTCCAATTCTATTTAATTTTGTGCTGATTGGCTCCCACTGTCTGCTGCAATTGTATTGGTGTGTTGAGTTTGTGCCTTAATCCCACGCTTCTCTTTGCAAATGCTCACTACGTGAGCGAGAAGGAGGCAAAGATAACTCGAGCTGAACGATGGCGCCGGCAGGCAATTCACTTCAGAAGTGCGAGAGAGACAAACATACATAGCTGCGCCTCAACTTGGTCCCACATGATGCCCAGCAAGAGCGAGACGGCAATTTAGGAAGGATCGTGACGATTGTCATTGGACGAAAAGAAAGTGACTAGCAATTGGCTTTTATAGACGACACGATGTGTAAGTAAAGCACACAGCATAACTACTGCTGAGTGAGAGTGAGATGACTCTTTAAGCGTAAAGATCGTAAAGATTGTCATTGGACGAAGTGAAAATAAGTTAGCGTAGTGCTGCTTTACTCTTACGCTAATCAAGTGATTATTTTCTCTTATCAATATGCATAGATTAGATAAGGCTTATCCGTAACTTGGCTCTTTTTTGATTGTTTTCATTATGTTCCTGCTCTGCTTAAGTTGCCGAATAAATTATTCACATCCTTATATACAGTTTATGGCCTGTTCCTTTAACAAGCTAAATTGCTTTTAATTATCGAACTTCCTTTAATGAAATCAATCAATATTTAAACTCAAAAGTGTTTCAAGTATTTTGGCCAGAAAGCCCTTAGCTCAGCTCGCTTTCCGTTGGGCATTTATAATCAGATGGCTTCGCAACAGGAATTCCAATATGCCGACTAACATTGGCAACTTGCCAGCAAGCACGCCGACACACACACACACACACTCACACGCACACAGACACACAGGATGGCAGTCATTTAAATACAAACAGCAATTTACGTGCCGCTAAAGCTTTTGGCCATTTAACTTTCAAGCCGAGCAACACAAACAACCGAGACTTTTACAAGTGCTTAGCTAAGCAAATACCCTGTATTTTGACTTGAAGTGTTCGCATGGTTTAGCTGAAGATCGAGTGTATTGCTCTGAGTGCTTTCGTATAAACTTGAAAAAATGCGGCTATATCTCTATCTGGGATAAACAATCAAATTCAGTTTATCTTCTCTATCTAACACATCACAGGGTATAGATGGCACAGCCTGGCGCTTGGCTACGGCCCAAACGGCGCCTAACCGAAAGTGCAATCAATGCACAGTCACGTTGCAATCAGACCTCAACGGCTAGCAGCTCGACTGTTCCGTTACACCCCTGCGCTCGGCCATCCCGGAGGCGAGCCTAAGTGGCTGCGGATTGGGCTGTGGCTGCGGTTGTGGCTGGGGGCGTTGTTTGTGGCGACAGCATACACAAAGCACAAAGCACAGAGAACAAAAGTGAAATTGTTTTGCGATGTATGTGCTGAAGGTGCAGCGGCAGAGACTTGCTGCTGCTGCTGCCTTCAGTTATGTCTAGAGAATGTTTGCCCAACGGCAATTTCATATACTCAGGTCAGTTTGACTATGCGGCCGCTGAAACTATTTGACAAGCGTTTAAAGGCCTTTGGGTACTGCGTGTGTGTGTGTGTGTGTGTGCTTAGCCAGCTTGTTGTCAGCCAAATTGGGCAACGTTGAATAAACTGAAAATGCAATTAGATTTTCGCCATCCTTCCGCTTGATTATCGTTGCCCGCTGCAACAGCTCGTTGGCCGGGCTTGAAACATTTTTAATTGGAATATTTGTTGGCTCCGAGTTGCCGCCCATTGTCCATGCGATTTGATTTTGGCAACAGATTTGCCAAAGCGACGCATCCAGCTGGAATTGTTTTTAGCCATTGCAAACTCTGGAACGTAATTAACAAATGGCATGTCTCTATCCAATGAAAGCACACTCTCTCTCTCTCTCTCTCTCACTCTCTTGCTCTAAGCTCATTTCGAATGGCTGCAGCAAAATGATTTACAGCCGTAAATAGTCCATTGGCCCATTGAACAGCAATGGCGCACAGTGGGCTCTCACACTGCAAAACGTGGTGAATTTTTCAGGGAGACAAAAGAGAAATTTTACAAATTTTTGTTTAACAAAATATTACCAAAAGTATTACTAAATCAAAGAATTTATATGTATTGTTTATTTATTTATTTTCCATTTTCACAATTTATGATTCTAGAATAAAATCCAACTAGACTCAATTTAAATAAGCTCAAAGCCTATGATTTTTTCATTGCAAAACGAGCAACGCTCCCACTGTGCGGCGATGGCAAAAAGGGTCAAAGCACCCACAGCACCAATTGGTGGCGAAAGCACTCCAAGTGACACTCTTTAAATGCCCAGTTGCCAGACGAAGCCAACGGCCATTGGAAAGCTGAAACAACTCTTTCAGACTCCCAGCCCTGCTGCGTCCCTGCTGCAAATTGTTTCAGCTGCATTGCTTCGCTCCATTCACTCCTTCCCAAATGTGAAGCAGCCCCAAAGAGTGCTCCAAAAAACTTAAACTTGCCCAAACCGGAATGTGCAAACTTTTTCGCATTCCATTGAATCGGCCACAAGGAATCGTCGCCTAGTTAACGCAACAATTGGGTAAATGGAATGCGTTTGAGTGCAATTAGATGAAACTATTCGGCCAGAAATGATTACATTTGCCTATAAAGGAAGCCTCAAGGCCACAAGGAATTGGGCGAATTATTTGAGCATTTACTCATAATCGAGCGCTGTTCATGGGAGAGTGGGGGAAGTGGGGCAGCATGCCATCAAGTGCCACCAGCTGTGGCTGTGCCCATAAGAGGATCGCGCAGATGAAGAGCACGTCGCAGTGTCATAAACAGCAGAAGCTTACGACAACAAAGCTGCGAACAATCAAATTACACTGAGCTCCATGGCTAAGTGTCTAGCTGGCTGGCTGACTGTCTGAATGTCGTAGGAGAGGGAGAGAGATAAAAAATAATTAACAATATGGCACAAATGAAGACAAGAGACAGAAGAGAGAAGAGGGAGAGGGAGAGGGAATACAGCAGACGACAGCGCGAAAGATGAAAAGTTTTCATAAGATTTTATGGCCAGCCATTTATCCAGCGAGAGGTGTGTGCGAGAGAGAGAGAGAGATAGAGAGAGGGAGAGGCTAAGAAGTGTGGATGGTGCCACTCCCTCGAAAGGGTGGCCATCGTTGATAGATTCGATCGATTATGTCGCTGTCGTGGCAGGAGTACGTACGTGTCCTGGCGGAAGGAGAATTTGTCGCGCTGTCTGCGTATATCGCCGGGGGAGGGGGCGGGGAGTCGGAGTAAACGGTTTATGAATAATCTAAATATAGCCTTGCTCTTAACTGTTCCATTTACGAGTCGTAATTGCCAGCGGGCAGCACAAATTGGGAGTGTGATTCATCCCACTCCCAGCTAGGTCCTTCTCCCTCCAGCAGGATATACGTTCACACTCATTTACAAGTTCTCACGCTTGTTCGCCTGGAGGTGGGCAGCTGTCAGGCAGCTGGGACACGTTCAGGACACGGCAAGGACATGACCAGGACACACGAAATTAACTGTTTGGGACTGGGGCCCCCAGCCACTGGTGCTCTGCTCGAGCTTGACGTTTGCCTTATTTCTTAATTCGAATGCCAACAAAATCTCAATATGGACCCCTTTGCCGGCTGCAGAGGGCGAGTCCTGCTCGTCGGTCGTCGGTCGTCGGCGCTCGTCCATTCGGTTGATGGGAACTATCATGCATCTTTATTATCATTATCGTAGGCATCATCGGCCTCGAAGTTTGGCCGCCCACTTCCTTTCTACGGTTCAAGTGGCCTGGCCTCATCTTTGACGTTTGTTTATTTAATGATTGACCGCGGGGAGCTGATGCCTCGACCGGATGTACGCCAGTCAACTGGTTTGGGTGCCCATTCCCCATTCACCATTACCCACTATCCAGTCCCCTTCATCCTCCTTCCTTCATCGCTTCCACACCAATTGACCTGCTGTGTCTGTGGCTGTTACTCGAGCCGTTGCCTGGGCCGGTAATTCCCAAGCTCTTGATGCGTGCCCTGAATATTTATTTGCATTTGATTAAAGTCTCAGTTTCACTCTAAGCTCATTTGATTAAGCACACAAGGCTCCCAAGGCTGGGCGAGGCAGACGAAAAGAGGAATAGAATGTTATTATATATGTATATGTATATAACTACGATTAATGATTTTAAATTATGGAATTCATTAGGATTCATAGAGGGGGAGCAAAAGAGGAAACTAGAAACTAGGTCATAGTAACTGAATTTAATAAGGAATCTAAGCCAGACGATCCTTCGGGAGAATAAAGTTGGAATTTTCAGGCAATGGTTAAGTTTTCAAAGGAGCTGAGATAATGAGGACTGTACACCAAGGACACCTTCGGATGAATGACGAATGATGCATTGAGTAGTAGTAGTTAGACCCTTCAACAGATTATAGAATAAAGTAAGACGAGATGAAGCCTAGGAACTTACCAAGGGAAGCTTCGGATGAATTGAGTAGTTAGACCTTCCAAAAAGGTATAGAAGAATGTAAGACGAGATGAAGCTTAGGACCTTACCAGGGAATCCTTTAGATGAATGACCAAGATAGACTCCCTCAAAGAATTATAGAAGCCTAGGACCTTACCAAGGGAACCTTCGGAGGAATTGAGTAGTTAGACCCTTCAACAAGTTATAGACGAAAGTAAAACGAAATGAGGCCTATGACTTTGTTTCCTTGAGAAAACCACAGTTAAATAGACTCACACTCTGAGATATTAAAGTATGTCCGCTGCTCTCCATGCTAAGGCAATTCTCGGATTAGGCTAGCCGACAAATTGAACTAGGCCATCCCATAAATCAGACTGAGCGCAGTTTCGTTATAGATCAATTGTGGTTAAATTTTAGCCTTTGGTAAAATATTGAGAAGCCTTGCGGCTCGCATGAACCTCTCGCCTCTCAGCCCCTCCCCCCCCCCCCCTATTCCCATCCGCATTCTCAGTGCAGCGTCGGCTGAAAAGAGCTCATGAATAATGTCACCTGATGCCAACAAATAGCCTCATTACGGCCACAATGAGTTGTCGTTTTTCACGTTGCTCGCGGTGCCTTGGACTTGGCCCAGGACTCGAGCCTCCTGGGCTCTACTTGGTTAGGACGTATAGACGATATTTCAAATATTTAATTGTACCACATCATATACGGGGCACGTATGTCCGGTTATTACACATTTTTCGACCAGTTGGAATAATATGTGCGTAGAGCGGAAACAGAACTCATTCGGCCGCAACCATCCCCCCCGCACAGAAATCCGAGATCCAAGAGGCGAACGCGAAGGCAAACGCAAATTGGAGCCTCAGAATGTACTGCTACGAAATGAGCCCTGCAATTTGTTTGCCCTGCCGCCGGCTATATCAGTTTGTCATCAGATATGTAACGCAATCCTGATTCCCACCTCCCACGGGACGTTAAGTGTATAACGTATTGGCTATAACTGTTTCTCATGCCCCCATTTCCGCCCATTTCCCTCAGTCAGTGTATTAATTATTCGCCGAGCCTTGGATAATTTGCCCCGACTTTCTTCGCTCATTTTATTTCAGTGTAGTTTATTTTGTTGCTTTTGCCGAGACCACAGAAAACGGCATGAATGAAGCAATAGGAAGCTGGTGAACGGCAAAGTTGAGGGAATCCCCTTATCGTGCCTGGCTTGCCTCGCAATGTCCTTGACTGATGGAACGGAACAGATGCAAGCCGGGGGATAAGTTATAGGGGCTGAAATTCCAAAGGCAGTTACAATTTGGCTTTTGTCACAGTGACTATGTAAATAACTACAGAATAAACCAACAACAACAACAACAACAACAACAACAACGATGACAATCACTACACATGGCATAGCCAACATTTTTTGGCCAGCTTGTGGATATGCTTATTTCTGCTTTTATTATGTGTGCTCGGATCTCTAATTTTTGTGCCTTTTTTTTATTTCTTTCCCTCTGCCTGTGTGTGTGTGTGTGAGTTTGTGTGTGAAACACATAAATTAAATTACTTAAGGCACAAGGAAAATGCTGTGTGAAAAACTAACAATAGCTTCCTTGAAGGCATAAAGCAGCTTGCAAGCGAGCGTGAGAGCGAGATGGAGATAGTGCAAGAGAGAGTGTGTGTGTAGATAGCCGGCTTTTGGCTTAACAGAGGGCCAAACGAACAGTTATTGACATAATGGGAGTTTTAAAATTGTAATTTGAGAAATAAATATATATTATTGTATATTAGATTTAGTATTTTTTTTTTTTTTAATTAAAATAATTGCAATTATTTATTTATTCATTTACATATGTATGTAATACAATTATGATAAAAATGGTAAATAATAATATATAATGGTACTTATACTTTCAATATACGGACGTGTTAGCATATAATAAAAACATTAAGAAACTTTGGAATAGATTTTCATTTTTTCTTTTATTTAATTTTTATTTTTAGTAATTTTCTTGCTAAAATATATTTATGCATACGTAAATTATATATTATATTATTAAAATGGTAGTGCACAATTAACTAAAGCTGAGCAACATATTTATATATGTAAACCAATAACTGAGTTGAAGACAATAGCTACATATATGTATAAAACCCATATTAAATTCTGAAGAAAGAATCTCCCTAAATATCCACGCCTAAATATAAACAAAAAGATATCAAAACTTTCTAAGCAGCCCTCTGGTTGAGCTGCCATCATCTCTCTCTGGATATTCGCATCATATGCAAAAAAAAAAAAAGAAAAAAATTTAAGATAAAACAAAGAAATGATATAATGCAAATTTCAGTATTTCTCTGGGTGCTATCTATATTCAGTCTGGTGTGGCCTGCTTAAGTTTTCAGCCAGGCTGACAAATTAGTTGTTGTTGGTCCGATTGCAATTGCAGCTGGAGCTGAAGCTGAAGCAGAGATTCACCTGCAATGAATTCCACACGGATAACCTAATTGAAGCAGGTGGATTGCTCTTGTTTTTAGCCCGCTAACAGGTTCATTAATGAGACTGTAATAAACAAACGGGCAAACAGCGCTCGCCAAGCACAAGTTGTCTGAGTGCCAAGCAGGCATCAGCCTGGAATGAAAATGCGCTCCACCTCACATTTGCAATCCAGGTGCATGCAAATTAACAGCAATGCACAGTGGTTCACACTTCTTAAACTAACATAACCATCACATGACATGACATAAAATAGCATACCATAAGACAGTATAACGTAAAATAACGAAACGTAACGTAACTTAACATAACCTAATCTGTTATATAAATAAAATAAAATACATAAAATAATATACCACGACATAACATACCAAAAGACAATATAACGTAAAATAACGTAACGTAACGTAAGGCAAAAGAAGATAACATAATATAACTTACGGTAGATTGAGATAGTGTAAGATGATTTGATGATAAGACTTAAAAAGATAACGTTATAAGCTAGTCTAACGTTACGTTCAAAAATAACGTACCGTATAATAACGTTCCGCAACTGAAGGCAATCTAAACGAACGTTACGTAAGGTAAGCTACCAAAAATACTCTTACGTATGATAACGTATTTAACGTAATCTAACATTACGTAACATAAACTAAAGTGAGATAATGTAAAGTAACATGTATTAATATAACGTAATATAAATATAACGCTTCGTTACGTATTTTAATGTACGACAATATAAAATAACGTAAGGCAACGTTGTGTTAAGTAATTTGAAGTGTGATATTAGCTTTAACGTTTTGTTACGTAATTGAATGTTTATTAATATATCATAACGTAAGGTAACGTTGCTACGTAATTGATGGCCTTAATTCATCATAACGTAAGATATTGTTCTGTTACGTAATTTAAAGTACATAACGTAATGCCATATTTTGTTACGTTATTTAACGTCTATCAATGTAACATAAAGTAATGTAACATTCTGTAATGTGATTTACCACATCGTGAAACATACATATATAACGTAGCGAAAGCTAGCTTTACATAAGATGTCACGTAAAGTAATGTGACAAGCTCTTCCTCCTCCCGCCTGTCTCCTATAATATCATAACAGTAGATTTCAATAAGACGGCGAGCAGAACACTCAACTTAACATGGCCTCGCAATACATTCGAATTAGCCCCACAGAACGTAACGTGAATTGAAGTTCTATTGCTGAAATAGCATATAGGTAGGTATATAGTTGTTCTGTGCAGTTTGTTTTCTGGCATAAAGTCAACTTAATTTGTCCACAGGGAAATCGCATTGGAAATGTTTTTCGACCTCACCTTTTGTCAGTTCTTCAGCGTGTCGAAACAGGTTCGGGTTTTCTAATTGGAAATTGATCCCCAGGCGCATTTGTCACAGCTCATTTGAGGCAGCAAAAATTGGTTAGGAGACTTTGGGCAATGACATTTCAGTTCGATGCGGAAATTAACGTATTTGGCCTTAATGGCACAATGTGCAAAGCAGCTTAAATTGCTTTCAAAAGTCTTGGCCGAATGTCCGGCCGACCAGAGTGCTTCGTGCACTCTATTTGCCTTTGCTCACATTTTTCATCTTTCATTTTCCGGTGTGTGTGTGTTTTTTTTTTTATTATTATTATTTTTTATAATTGATGCAGCCGAAATGAACATTTTAATTGCAAGCTCAACGACAACGACAGCGGCAAAAGCAAACGTCGAGCCCAAGCCGCTTACGGCCCGGACAAGGGTTGGCCCGGTCGGTTGACCGGGCCACGTCTGAGATGGCCATTTGGCCAAAAGCAAAAGCTCGGCACTTGTCCACTAAAAGCAACTCTGGCAACAATTAAGAGCCACAGCAAGCTCTGCCACTCTCTCCGTCTCCTTCTCTCACTCTCTTCCTCTTTGCTGTATTTCCAGTAACTGAATTTGGCACAAGACAGGCAGCCTGGCCAGCATCGCCTGTCAACACTATTCGTGGCCCAGGAGTACTTCTTGATTAACTGCAACAATGGGCTTTATACAACAGCAACAGGCACTCATCTACCCATCATCTAAGGCCTTACAGAAATCTTACATATACTTTGTCTCTGTCAAGTGCAGTTAACAAGAATTTTATAATCTATTCCAGCTGCTACTAAGACAGTCGAGATATTTTCCTCGGATTATATTTCAAGCAGTTTTACCTAAATTAATCTTAAGCAAATGCTTGAAATTATAATATCAACTTTATATACTTTTCTTGGAAAAGTCAACAAAAAATAGAACATTAAACTGGCTATCGATTTTTCAAAATAAGTTAGATCTGCGGGTGCTATACAGGGACCTATAACAAAAATTTCAAGTCTCTAGCTTTAGTAGGTTCTAAGATTGCCTCGCTTACACATGCGAACAGACAGTCGGACAGAGCTAAAACGACTCAGTTCGTTCAAGAACTCATATACTTTACGGGATCTGCCACGCCTGCTACACACACTTTGTAAATTCATGATATATAAGTGAAATTTTGTACATAACATTTGTATATACATAAATAGACGATCAAGTCAGCATTTCAAAATTGTTGTGCCTATGGCCTTTTTCGTTTCGGAATTTTATTCATTTTTACTGTAGCAACAATACAAGTTAGTTCACAAAAAAAATTTAAAAACAAAAAAAAGTTAATTTTCCAAATTCATAAATAGCGCGTATACCTTTATATATATCTAGTTATTTATTTATACCAAGTTACCGTAATTTACCAAAAATGAATTTATACACTTTTGAAGAGCGCTGGAATGAGAATCATCCCAATGATCGCTATCTGCCGCCGTTCCTTGGTGGACCGATTGATGAGATCTTTATTAATTGCAAGGGTAGGAAGCTGGAGTTTCCAAAAGTCATTGTGGCTGCTCTTCTGCCCAACGGGAGTAGCGACGACGAGGACATGGAGAAGAAGTCAGGCGACGCAGTGGTAGAGGAGAATATGGATGAAGAGAAGAAAATGGAGTACGAGGAGGAAGAGGGGGATGAGGGGGATGAGGGGGATGAGAGTGAAGAGAAGGAGGACCAGGAGAATAAAGAAGAGGAGGAGATAGAAGTGAAGAAGGAGAAAATGGAAAAGGGGGAGGAACAGAACGATGTGGGAATTGAGGAAGATGAGAATAGCGAGATGCGTCCACTCAAAGTAATACCGCTTCCAAAACTAAAAACTTGCCGTAAATACGAAACGCATCATCTGATGCGCGTCGCTGGCCACTATGTACGTGTGTCCGAAGTGCCGAATAATCTGTATCACATCGTCTATTACTTCTTCACCCAAGTTCCCACACTACACACAATACACGCCGTCAATGACAGAGCGTTCTATGTGCTCTATAAGAACCCACGGGACACTCTACGTGCTCTGTCTCTCAAACATCGACGTCTCTCATTCCTTGGTGACATCGTGATTCTTAAATGTGATCTGATGAAAAAGTCGCAGATGAACCAGCTCCGTAAGTTCCAAATCCCGACTTCCACTGAACGTCCCTACGATGAGCACAATAATGACAATGCTAATGATAATGAGAATCCTAGTGAGAATGATAATACTAGTGATAATAATGCTAGTGATAGTGATAACAATAATTATGATGGTAACGATAACGATAGTAATGATGACAATAATGATGAGAACGGACGAGATGACGACAATAGCGACGACGATAATAATAATGATGATGATGATGAGGATGATGATGACGATGATGATGAGGATGATGATGAGGATGATGAGGATGATGAGGATGATGATGATGATGATGATATTGACGATATTAACTATGACTACGACTGCGAATATGCCAACAATATAACGTACTTCGATGTGAATAGATTGCTAATGTCCAACGATCCGTACTTCACCCGCGCCGAGCCGCATCGTCGCCTGTATGATCTCAATCAGACCATGGGTCGCTGGAACTCCCCGAACAGGCCCTACAACTATAACCACAACTATAACTATAACAATAATCAACACTATAACTATAACTATAACAACTATAACAACAACTATAACAACTATGACGCCAATGGCATCTTTTATGACCCCTACTATAACAACTACTATGACAACTTAAACTATAACCCAATCGCCCTACGTCCCTATGTGGAGATCCGCACTCTGCGCTTGCCCACCATGTATGAAATCACGTACTGGGCACGCAGGCTCTGGTTTATGGCCAAGGAAAAGGTCCGCATTCTGCTCCTGTATTTAACAGCCAATTTGTTTTCTTAGTTTGATTTTTTTTATTATTTATTGTTGGAACCCTTAGGAATTTTATGTAATTGAAACATCGAAAATACTTAGTTATTAAATTGTTAAGTAAAAAATAAAAGCTACCAAAAAAAAAAAACCCAAGCGACATTTACATATTTACACGCAATACATATATATACAAATATGTATATATATATATATAGTAGTTAGATAGACAACTAATCCCAAATGTGCGTTCGATCCCAGCAGAGAGAGAGAGGCTTAGAGCTGCGGACTGTCGGCAGCAACGGCACTGTTCGTATAGACCACCGAGTTCAGCTGCTGATCGTGGCGGGACCGTGTGCGCCAGGTGTCTAGGCCCATGACAAGGCCGGGATTGGCATTCGCTTGGCTTGCCGAGAGCTGGCCGCCCGCCGTGCCGGCGCGCTTCCACGGCAATCCCTTGAAGGTGTCAACAAAGGCACGCCGGAAGCTGGCGTTCATGAAGCAATAGGTGATCGGATTGCAGCAACTGGATGAGTAGGCCAACAACTGCAGGAAACTGATTGTGGTGTAGTCAATGTACTCGTACAGCGCCTGCCCGATGAACATGCTCAGCGTGTTGATCACATACAGCGGCGTCCAGCAGATGAAGAACTCCAGCACCAGCACGAACAGCATCTTCACCACGCGCTTCTTGCTCTCCAGCGTCTTGGCCTCGTTCGATCTGTGAAAGTTGAGAGATTGAGCAGATGATAATATGAGTTTTGGCTATCATCCATCATTGGTTTCTAGCTTCTGCTGTAGAAGCTATATAGATGATCATATCTAAAGGAACTTGCTATCGGCAGTGGGTAGAGTTTAGTAGAGCCACAGCTAAACTTGGCTATAAAAAACCTTTACATAACGTCTTAATATTTATTAGTATTTATATTATTTTTTTCTGTATATTATTTCTGTATATTAATATTTTTTTCTAATAAAAAAAAATAATAATAATTAAATATTGAAATTAAAAAAAAATAAAAAAAAAAACATAATACTAATATTATTTTTTAATTTGTATATATTTTTAATATTTAGAAAAATGTATTGTCCACAAATTTGTGGATTATTATCATTATCTGTTTTTATCATCATTTATTATTATTATTATTATTATTATTATTATTATTATTATTATTATTATTATTATTATTATTATTATTATTATTATTATTATTATTATTATTATTATTATTATTATTATTTTATTTTTATTTTTATTTATTTTATTATTATTATTTTTTTTTTTTTTCATTATAAAATGTTTTCTAAATTTTGATGAATTCAAGAAATCTTTTAGATTCTGTCTCGCAGTTCAATTCTCGATTAGTTTCATTTGGCCAATTTGCAACCATTTTTGCCCCACTGTGCGGTGTTCACTTCATTAAGATTCAACTTCAGTCAATGCGTTCATAATTCCGTTTGCCATCCCAGTTAAAGAGACATTCTCAGCCAGCATCAAATCAGAGTCGACTCTTAAATTTCAGCAGAGTCGCGTTCATAGAAATGTTTCTTAATATCTGGTAAGCAGATGAGCGCGATGTCTCGCTAGTTGGGCTAGCTAATTATGCTAAGTGCTGGGCTATGGCAATGCCAATTCGAAAATTTGGGTCCATGACTAATATATGATAATACGCAGCTAAGCTGGTCTGGGCTGGTATAGGCTGGACTGGAGGGGGCTCAGCTGGGGATTAAGGGTTATTTGGACGGAGCTCACCTGCGCAGCGCCGCGTCGTGGATGCGAAGACTTGGCGAGGCTGTTGTCTTTGCTGGCGTAACGGTTGTCAATGTCGTTGTTGTTGTTGTCGTTGTTAATGTCGTTGTTGCTGTTGCCGCCGTTGTTGTTGTGCTTCGCGTTGCGTTGTTGTTGTTGCTGCTGCTGCTCTCTGCGAATATTCGGGCATAAAATGCGCATTTGTTGTCGTGCAATTCGGTTTTTATGCAGGGGAGGGGAGGGGCAGGGCTGGGTAAAATATACCGACCCACTTACCATTATAGTCGCCCGTTACATTCAGTACCAGAACGCAACTGCTGCTGCCAGGCGTAGCGCTTATAGCCGCCGTTGCCATCGTCTGAGCACTGCCACTGCTCGCTGGCAATGTTCGCACATCCTTGCCCACAACCATGCCCACGTAGAGAGTGCGTGTTATCAGTATGTAGGCAACGCAGAGCACCAGCAGGGGCAGCACGAGCAGAATGAGATCCAGCATAATATTATAGAAGCGCTCGTAGCCCTGGTCGGGCCAGTGTTCGCGGCATTTGCAGAAACCTGCGGCGAATTCGACAACACAGCTACTTAGTGGGCAGCAATCGACAGCAATCGGCAGCACTCACCTGGCCGGCTCGTTGGTATCAATTGACTGAATACGGCTATCGGTGTCATGCACAGAATGCCACCCAGCCATATGAATCCGATTATCTTGTAGGCATGGCTAATTGTCTGCCAGGACCTCGACCGCAACGGATGACAAATTGCATAATAACGCTCGCAGCTGATGGCCACCAGGGTCCAGGAGGAGACGGCCACAGAGGCAGCTGGGAATTCAGAGAAAACGAAAACCTATTTTTACCAACATTCATTTTAGTTTGCTTTTGCTTTTGCTTTTGTTTTGGTTTTTCTTTTTTTTTTCCCCATTATTTTTTTTATAGACTCTCTTGACACTTATATAACTGTCAAAACGTGCCCAAGTTTTGCGCACAGTGTATTTGCTATGCTATTTATAATTAGGGATACTAAGGTGGACGCTGGCTTTGCATCTCGAGAGCCTTTTGTTTGTTTCATTTTTCTGAAGGATTCCACGAAAGCTTAAGATATAATTTAATTTAATTAAATGAAATGCAGGAAAAAAGGACAGCCTGTGCCTGCTTATCAAATTCTCCATTAAATGGCCACATTTTTTAACTTGAAAACAAAGGCAAAGATGGGACAAGCGGTTAATAAAAAAAAAAAATACCTCTGGTATGCAAAGCCAATGCCATAGCTGTCTATATAAATAGCAGAGCCGGGCAGTGCCCATAAAGCACATTAAGCATTCATGACGTGAAGTCAGCTTGAATTTAACCTCATTATACAACAGTAGTAGAGTACAAAGAGAGTCGTAATAGAATAGTAGTAGTAGTAGTGTTACAGTAGTAGTTGAATAATTGTAGAGTAGAAGGAGAGCAGTGATAGAATAGTAGTAGAAGTAGAAGTAGTAGTAGAGTGTTAGTTGAGTACTGGTAGAATATTAGTAGAACTAGTAGTAGAAATAGTAGCAGAGTTAAAAAAAGTCAAACTATAATTGTTGAAGAATAATACCAATTGAAGTTATAGAATAGTAGTAAACTAGTAGTAGAGGAGTAGTAGAATAGTAGTAAAAGAGTGGCAGAACAGCCTTTAAAAAGTAGTAGAATAATAGTAGAACAGTAGTAGAGTAGTAGAAAAATAGTAGTAGAAAAAGTAGCAGAATAGTAGTTAACTAATTGTAGAATAGAAATAGAGTAGTAGCAAAATAGTAGTAGCAAAGTAGTATTAGTGTTAGTAGAGTATTAATAGAATAGTAGTAGAAGTAGTAGTCGAATATTTGTAGAGTAGAAACGAAGTCAAAGTACAATAGTTGTAGAATAAGTACAAGTAGTAGTAAAATAAAAGTAGATTAGTAGTAGAGTAGTAGTAGAAGAGTCGTAGAAGTAGTAGTAGAATAGTAGTAGAAGAGTCGTAGAAGTAGTAGTAGAATAGTAGTAGAAGAGTCGTAGAAGTAGTAATAATAGTAAAGTAGTAGTAGAGTAATAGTAAAGTAGTAGTAGAGTAATAGTAAAGTAGTAGTAGAATAATAGTAAAGCAGTAGTAGAAGAGTCGTAGAAGTAGTAGTAGAATAATAGCAAAGTAGTAGTTGAATAGTATCAGATGTAGTAAGAGAAGTATAGAATAATAGCCCTAGAGTAGTAAAGCTTAGTAGTAGAAGTAGAGGAGTAGTAGAATAGTATTAGTATCGTATGAGCAGTAGTAGTAGTAGCCCGTATCTATCTACACATGTATGTAGGTAGTAGCATTTCCCAATTAGGAAGAGATCTGTGTCGACATCAGCTTTAAGTGGCAAATTTATCTATCAAGTGTTGTAAAACGCTGCACATTAAAATTTGCGCTGGCATGCCAGGTTCTATTACCAAATTGCTGGCATATGAGCGGCAGTGGAACGTGCCGTCTGCCTGGGTTGGGGCTGGTTGGCATTACGTCTATTGGCGATGAGGTAGGTAGGTAGGTGTTTAGGGGGGGCTCGAATTGATGTTCTTTGGGCCATATGTAGGATTGGCTGCTTAAATTTGTAATCATAGAAACGCAAACGGGGTCTTAACTTAAACAGCACGCACACATTTCGGCCATATGTCATCGAGTTTGGACTTTCGGCTGTTGTTGTTGTTGTTGTTGTAGCCAGTGGCATTTGCCGTGTAGGTTTTGTAATGGGGTTCGTTTGTATTAGGGCCGGCTATACAAATTTTGTGGTATTTTGGCTCCTTGATGCTTGTTATGCCTTGTTTTTCCGGCCGCCCAAACGCCCCCCAAACCGTTTTTATTTGCGGCAATCAAATTTTATCGCCCAACTGACGCTTATAAATTTGGTGCTGTCACAGCGTCAGGCTACGCATACTTATTTATGTTTTCCTTAGCTGGCGCGCGAACATGTCGTATACGTAATATGCTCAACACGTCGACCAAATCAGGCAGCTAGATTTGAAATCGAATGCTGTAGCAGGAGCTGAAGCGGGAGCTGAAACAGGAGCTATGTGAGATCCACAAATCGTGTGTTCGGATTTATGTTGCTGACTGTTAAGATGACTTAAAGATGCTGCGTGCGCGTTCTCAAATCAAATTCAATCAACACACACACACGCACACACACAGATAAATGTCAGTGTGTGTGCGTGCGTGTGTGTGGGTATAAATACATGCATATGCATAAGTAAGTAAATAAAGAAAGCATAAAATTGAATTTGTGTTCAATGTTTATTCGTTTTCGGTTGTCGCTTGCCCGCCTACTAGTCACTTTGGTATTTGTCAATTGAATTACATACACACACACACACACACTCACATACGCATACGCATTTTAAAATGATTTAGTTGTCATGACGCCTAAGGCCAATCAATCAAACTCTTGAGTTGTCACACTTAAGTTAAACAACAAACATGCCTCACTACACACACACTTAGATAGGCAATCACACACACACACACTTACATTAGATCCGTTTATATCAGCTTGTCTGTAGGTAATTTATAATTGCGGCACATTTCGCCATCCAGCATTGTTTTACAGCTAGCTGCTCCACAGTGCACTCTAAAAGTATGCAACATCGCGTCCACAGCGCGTTGCATACTCGCGGGCGCATTAAGAAGAAAAACTCAACTCCCTTAGGTGCGAAATTAATTGAAATATTGATGACTCGCAAGATGCTGACGCTTTCAATTGAACAAGTTTTCGTCCCACTCCCACACACACACAGAGAGAGATAGAGAGAGAGAGAGACTTTTCCAAGCCATTTCCCATCCGCTGGGAGTTCAAATTGTTGTTTCGCCTGCATCGATAATTTACAATGAGCTCTGATAAAAAAAAGTGGAGCAAAATGGAAGAACTTTAAGGAAAACTGCTGCATCACCTTTTCCACTTTGCTCGTAATGCTCAAAGTGGAAACATTAAATTTCGACTCTGTCAAACTTTATCTCTATCAATTTGATGAAAGACGCCTCAAGTGAATATGCATAAATTAAAGAAACTTCAACGATACGTCTTAATCGAGATGATCTTACGTAAATGTAAGCAAGAGAGAATGCTACAATCGACCCGTACCGAGAATAACAGATATAGTCTCCGATTGTCAGGTTAGGTTTATCGAAAAAGCAAACCTAACATTTAATAAAATGCGGGTACGGACGCAAAGTTAAGCAACAGACGGAAGCACAAACGGACGGATGTCCATAACGGATGGAAAGCAATATACTCAGCCAGTTCGTGAATAACTAAAATCAATCTAAGATTGAGCGAATGCCAAAGACATTTTCAACTTGAACTTTTCCGACTCTTTAAAATATCTATGCATATATATATTGACATATTTGTGTATGTCTGAACTTCTACATTTGACATTTGCATGCTTCAGATTGATGTTGGACTTTAAGTTGGAAGACGGCGAATTATAAATTTGCGCAAAACTTGAGAAACTTTTCGCCCGTTGACACTTGAGACGCAGCAAAGTTTTTCCTCTTTTTTTTTCCTCTCCTTTCTTTTTTGCTTTTCCTTTTGCTTTAATTATTTTCATTCATGCTGCTAGCGCTCAAGGATTGTCGGCTTGGCTGCAGCTGCAGCTGCTGGTGGAAAAGTTATTTCTTTACTCAATCCCCCTAATTTGAGTCTCCGTCACGTCATTTGCACCTACGACGGATAAGCTGCAAGTAAGTGCGCCGTGCTGCCACATGCTGACCAGTGTATGATTAACGACGCGTCACAGTGCAACTTGCGTGAAGTGCGATGCTTGAATCAGCAGCAGATGATGGGAATGGTAAAGGCTTCTCTACTGTAGTCTACTCTACTGTAGTTTATTTTACTCTACTGTAGTCTAGTCTACTCTACTCTACTGTAGTCTACTGCAGTCTACTCTACTCTACTGTAGTCTACTGCAGTCTACTCTACTCTACTGTAGTCTACTCTACTCTACTGTAGTCTACTCTACTCTACTGTAGACTACTCTACAATAGTCTACTCTGCTATACTTGTAGTCTACTGCAGTCTACTCTACTCTACTGTAGTCTACTCTACTCTGCTCTACTCTGCTCTACTCTGCTCTACTCTGCTCTACTCTGCTCTACTCTGTTCTACTCTGCTGTAGTCTGCTCTACTCTGCTCTACTCTACTCTACTCTACTCTTCTCTACTCTACTAGTTGCCACTACTTGACTCTACTCTACTCTTCTCTACTCTACAGTACACTACTTGACTCTACTCTACCCTACTCTCCTCTACTCTACTCTGCTCTACAGTACACTACTTGACTCTACTCTACTCTAATGTAGTCTGCTCTCCCCTACTCTACTCTACCCTACTCTACATTACTCTACTGTTCCTCTCTCTCTCTCTCTTTCTCTCACTCTCTCTCTCTGCCCATCTCTTCTCTTAAAGATAAATTATTCCGCCTGTTTTTCTTTGCTAAAAACTCTTCAATGCTTCATGGCTAGCCTGGGTGTTCGTTCATTCAATTATATTGGAAAAGTTCCAAAATGTGTATTGCCAGAGAGACGAAAATAAGAGAACAACAAAAATAATACAAACTTTTGTTTTGTTTATTTTTTAATTTTATTTGCGTTATTTGAAAATGTACGGGCGGCACATCGTGCCGGGTAGATCTTAATGCTATTATTGAAACTTTGCGCAGCAACAACGAGTGGCAAATTCGTTTAGATTCAATGGATTTAACACATAAGTAAATGCCAGCATTTAAGCGCAACAATCACAGCGGCTGCGGCGGACTGCCGACAAATGGCCGGAGGGGTTACGGCGGAGCGAAAACTTTCGAACGTGCCCAAATACCAGTCTCTTGGCATGCTTTGAAAATTCTATTTAACTCAAAAGTGAAACAAACTTGACTGAGACTGCTCGACGCCCGCGTTTTTCATCAAATTAAATAAGTATTTTAAAGTGCCTACGTAAAGCTGTATGTGTGTGTATATGTGTGTGTGTTTGTGTATGAAAACTTTGATATAAGCTAAGCTGATTTCTAGACCAAACTCATGTCTATCGAGAGTTCTGAAGCTGTTCAAGCGAATTATAATAGAGCTTGCAGATTCACTGCATACACAGACAAAGAAAGAAAAAGAGAGATAGAGAGGTAGGCGGAAGAGCAAGGGGGAGTGGTAGATAGCTGCACCAAATGTGCATTCATTAAAAACTTTCTTCTAACCGAATCCCGATGGCATCAACTTCACCAACCAAGTCTATGGAATATATTGAGATAACAATCTGGCTAACAGTACGCATTGAGCCCTGAAGAGTCATTAGCCAGAACAATCAGGGCATTGCATTGTCTTGCCACCAGCAACGTGTACCCCTTGCCACACCCTGCCCCACTGCCCACTGCCATGTACTCCCTGGCCTCTAGCCATCCTCCATTCAGCCATCCATCGCAACTACCGAACAACTAAAAAACAAAATTAAAACTTTCCCAAGAATCCGAGCATAGCTGAGCCGTGCTCCTCACAACTACAATGTAAATATGAAGAGAAAAATCATTTAACAACTGAACAGAACAGCAGCTAGCTGGCTGTACGTGGCAGCGCTTAAATGATCCAATTAATAGAGCTTACCAGATTAAACCTTAATGCGATTGCATTAAGGCGTCGCGACGAGCTTTAAATAACTTTATAAAATTCAAGTTTTGCGCGCAGCTACAATTATGGGTAGTTATAGATCTCTAGCAGTGTTTTGCTGTTCCCTTATTTACTTGTTAAAGAAATATGTATCTTTAATTTAGTTGAATATACAAATGATTTGATTTTTGGAATGCTATTAAATTGAATACTAGGTATTATCAGCTCAACTGACTTTTATATTCTGAATATAAATATAAACTAACTTAACTTTTGTCAACCAGTCTATATATGTCTATATCAATAGATAATACTACATAGATATTCTTATTATAACATAAATCAGTTTTCTACTTCATCTTTAGTCAATATTTCTAAATCTATAGATATCGGTAGATAAATATTCATATTAAAGTCAAGACATCTTCCAGTAAACTACTCTATATATGTCTATATCTATAGATATTACCAAATAGATAATCTTAATATAATCTAAATCAATTTTCTATTTCATCCTCAGTCAATATGTCTAAATCTATAGATATTGGTAGATAGATTTTCATATTATAGTCAAGCCAACATCCAGTCTATTATATATGTCTATATCTATAGATATTACTAAGTAGATGTTCTTTTTATAACCTACAATGAATCTATTTTCTAATTTATTCTCAGACAAAAAATCTATAGATATACATATATATCTTCCAGTTCCCTGCACTCTTATGTAGTTTAGCATCGTTTGTCTAAATTATCGTGACAAAACTCTATTCAAAACTTTCGGAACTTGCTTGAAGCCAACTGTTTTATTGTTTTGTAGATAATTATTTAGTTAGATTTAATTATAGAATTTCTGTTGTTGTTTCTATTTGTAACCCCCTACACGAAGGATTATTTAGAACACGAAACGTTCGTTGTTGTTGTTGTTGCTTGTTATATTCAAGCGCGATTTGAAATGAATGTGTTTAACAAAAGTTTTAATGCCTTGGCAACGTGCACATAAAATGCAAAATGTGTTGTTAACATGGCGGACAAACATAGACACACACACACACACACACACAAGCACTCTAACCAGCTTAGTGCGGGAAATATGTGGAAAAGTGGACACACGACATATGCGACCAGGCGACCAGGCTGGCAGCCTGGGATTTGGCCATAGAAGGACTTGCTGCTTGGAGGATATTCGGGCTCGTAACTATGGCTGGATTAAACAACAGCATGATGACAAACAGCACACAGAGCTCTGCATGTTGTTTACTTTCGGCAATTGCTGCTGTTGTCGCCTACCCCCCACCCCCTCGAGCGAACTGACCAAAAAGTGCTCGGCAGGTTGCACAATTTGCCTAATGACTTTTTAGCTGGCGGCAAAAGATTTACGCTTGTTGCTCTGTTGGCCATTTTCGACTATATTTCAATATCACACAAACACACTCACTGTGGTCAGCTGAAGCCTAAGCCTGCGCTTACGACAGTTTGTTCGTTGAACATGATGTGCTGATGCTCCCTCTCCCTCTCTCCCTATCCCACTCACATACACACATTATCGTACATCAGCTTATATTCAATATAATATGTAAAATCAGTCAAAGATTGGTAGCAATGAATGGACGTCATTCCGGCAAACTGGACAACGATGGCCACTCTCCGAACGGCGCAGCTGCTGGGCACACTCCTTGCATAGGCATAGATGTCGACAGGGTAGGATAACGATGTTCTTGTTCCTTTCTAGACACACTACACAGTGTGATTGATGACCCGAAGCTGTTGCCGATGCTTCCGAAACCCAGGAGGCTTGCCGATTAGTCCAGTTCGCCGACCACTGTAAAGCCAAGCGTCCTTTTGTTGAGATCTCATTAATAAGGGTCCTTAGCAGATTAAGCGCTATCTGATTAACATTTCTGCGAAACACGTAGATCACCACAAGCAAGGCAATGCCAATCGTGAGCTGGAAGACGTTCTTGAGTAAATATGCGCCACGCTCAACAATATGTCGAGCTACCTGATCAAACGTTCGAATAATATAGTCAACTATAGCTATAATGGCTCTCGGGAGCAGCAATAATATCCACAATGTGCAGTTGCCAAGTCCAATAAGTAAGTTGGCCATAAGAAGGAGCAGCTCCTCTATCAAGTACTGCGCAAGATTCAGCCCGTCTCCGGTACCATAGTAAATGTAGTCCCAAACACTGTCCACAATATCCCGAAGCTTATTATAAAAAATGTTGCACTCCTTCGCGATAATAGTTGCTATTCGATAACAATCACAACATATGCGCCAGATGTGACCACCGGCTTCGACGAGGCAGTAACCTATGAACCAGCTGACAGCGAGAAACGAATATATTATATTTACAATGCCCTCAATCGCGACCGAAATGGGCAGCAGTAGCAAACTATCAATTACAGTTACAACTTTAGTTAGTATTGCAAACATATTGAACGCCTCAAAAATATTTTAAATAAATTGTAACGAAAGTAACAAAATGATAGTAATAGCAATGCCACTCCGAGAGAGAGGAATGAAATTAACTATGATTAAATAGTCAAGGCAATGAAATTCAAGTCAAAACGCAGCCCCTAACAAAACAGCTCCATATCCAGGCATTAAGTTATATTATATTCGCATCAAAAGTTCATAAAAATCAATTTACGTTGATTTCCAACATCAACTAAAACCAATTATGTTTCCATGCATAACTGAATGAAATAGATCATATCATATATGATTTAAAGCAATTTCAATAGAACTTCTCTATCTACTTGGCTACAGTTGCTTCAGGCTATCTAAATATAACTCCAATAATCTAATTAATCTACGATTTCACTCACATTTTCTTGGAGATTACAATTTACGATGTTTAAAGAGCCAACCTTATTGAATACTTACTATAAATAGTTTACTTTTAATAATATCTCAAAAAAGAGCTTATATATAATTAATGAGAAACAAGTCTAAACGTTGCAGTCGCGCTTTACCGACTGCAGAATACTCATTCAAAGCACAATTTGGTATATCAATATATAAATATAGTTTTTCCCGATCCCTAATCGTCATATCTTATTGAATTTGGTCTGTCTACTCGAATATTCCAAGATTTTAGCATCTGTAGTGCTCAAGGTATGTACGCATTTGTATGAATTATTCAGCTGATCATAAATATCTGCTTTTTATGATATCTGCCACGCTCCCTTCCGATGTTACATACAATGTCACATATACGCTTATTTTCCACTTTCAATGGGTATAATAATATAGAAATACAGCCTCTAGTTCCCGGAACATTCATAAATATGCTTTGAAGAGCTTAAACTATGAAAAGTTAAGAACTACGTACTTCGAACTAATGTAACTTAATGCAGATTTCTTAAAAAGATTTCGGGAATAGGTAAAAATTTAAGAGAAGTCCAGTCAGGTTCATGTTTAGGTAGATCTTAAAACTTAAGTATGTACTCATCTTTATCAATATTTTTATGAATATATTATATTATATTTATATAAACAACACCATATAATATCATATATTATATGCACACATTTCTATTCATATTCCCTATATAACATTGTTTTTGTTTTTTTAATATACTCATCTTGATGCATTGAGCCATCAAGTCAACTAAATTTGGAGCGTGCATTTAACATTTCGCCCTCTGGCTGGCAGCTAGTGTAAGCCAATTATAATAATGACCCACTTAAATACAGTTACTTTAGTTTTAGCCAGCTCTGTGGGGAGCTTAGCTGCCAGGCTTCAATTAGCCAAGCTCACAAATATTTCGACAATATGTATGTGGGAGCATAATGCGTATGAAAAGAGAGCGTGAGGATGACATAGTGAGAGGCAGAGAGGGGAGGGCATGAGTATGAGTGTGTGTGTGTGTATTGGTGTCGGTGTATATCCATTAAAATCATTTTTAATGTTTATCTGCGCATATGAATCGTTTTATTGACTTTTGTCGGGCACGAACTAGCAATGGCAGACAACGTACACACACACGCACACACACACACATGCACACACACACACACACTTATAGGCGTATGTATATTTGCCAACACCCACACAATAACCACACATGCGGAAAATTTGGAGACAACTCGCTGTTTTTTTTTTTCGCTCCACTTTGTTTGGCATAAGTTTCAGTTTTTTTTCTATTTTTTTTTTTTATGTTTTACCAGCAGCAACCGCGAAAAACAAAATAGCATCGATCTATATTTAACTGGCATACTTTCCGGCTTTATCAGGCATGCAAAATGCAGGCAGAGTTTTCCATTTGAATTCATTCAGCGCTTCGGTACACTGAAGTTGGGTAAAGTCTTTAGCCAGCTTTTAGTTAGTTGCGATTCAAATTGTTTCCTCTACTCTTTGATGCGTGCAATGCGAGTATATTGGTTTGTTAAAGTATTTTGAAACATGGTTTCTATGGAGTACATAGTCGTATATGCCCTAGTCATAGGAGAAGAGACTAGAGACTTGATAAAAATGAAGACAATATATGCTAAATAGAATATTTATATAGGATATAGATATAATCTATGCAGTTTATACAGAGTATATGTAGGGTATATATAAGGTTCTTATGGGTTATACGTATATATAGAGGATATAGAGAGTACAGGTATGGAGTAGAATGTATAGAATATATACAGAGTATAGGGTATATAGAGAGTCTATGTATGTATATGCATATTATATAAGAGAATATGGTAGAGTGTGTCATTAGAGAGAGATGGAATCATCCCAGCCACATCAGCTTTGATCTAAATTCCATTGAGAATAATATTCTAAAAGTTTCCTGAGACTAAAGCAACTCAGATCCTGAATCAGCTTACTACTGCGTCTGTCTTGAGGATGGCTCATTGTGCTTTATTGGAATGAAGTATGTATGTAGTTGGTGGCAATATTATCCCAACCGCGCTAAGCCAGACGCTCCATGGCCGTGTGATATATGGGCTACGATGGCTAAGCTTGTAGACTTATAAGCATGTGTCCATGTGCCAAATGGCCATCAAATAATTTCAAATCAAACACTTGTCCGTTCCGTCGCCCCTTGGAGCCTATTAAAATGATA
This sequence comes from Drosophila aldrichi, assembly GCA_035045965.1. Lineage (NCBI taxonomy): Eukaryota > Metazoa > Arthropoda > Insecta > Diptera > Drosophilidae > Drosophila > Drosophila aldrichi. The sequence continues at coordinate 5,229,871 of JAWNOM010000484.1, forward strand.
TTTGCGAGAGGGCTTTGCATCGTCTGCCCCGGCTAGAAACTAACGAATCTCTAGTCTTGTGGCATGGGCGTCAAAGTCATTTTTGGCATCACACTTGTGTCAACCCAAGGCAAAAACTCGCACTTGGCCAAGAGAAAATGATATTTGGCCAGTTCGGCGCGAGGCGGACGCTGCGGCTGGGCGTAGACAATTAGGCGGAATTAGGTCGACTTGCTCGCTGCTTATTGTTGCTTATGTTTATGATTATGTTGTAGGCGCATTAGCGAACACACACACACACACACACACACACACACACACACACACACACACAGAGACTTGCAACTTAAGGCAGTAATTCGTGGCTGCCCAAGGCCAGCGGCAAATTTTATTTAGAAACTTATGTAAGCGCATTGCATAACAACAAAAAAGAGAGGTAGAGAGAGAGAGAGAGACAGCGAGTGCCTCTATGCAGTGGAGCATCAGCGACTGTGTGATACCCTGTAGACCCAGATTATCGATTTTCTTTCGGGTCTCTCCCCAGAGAGGCCTCAGCAACTGTGTGATATGTAGATACCCTGTGTAGTCAGGGAATGCTAATTGCAATCAATAACAAAATGCTGTTTTTTTTTTCTGTGGGAATACCCCAAATGTTTTGCCCTGAAGCTGGGCATCAAATTGAATAAGTTTGGCTTAACAAACACGAAAATGTTGAATTCCATTTGCTGCATGGAAATTGAAATTTATGATAAATTGAGCAGGCTGACCAAGTAATACGAAAAGAAATTCCAATTATTTATTTGACAGATATTACTTTGACATAATACAGTAGAATCCGGTTATAGCGACACTCAAGGGACCGTCGTTTTTGCGTCGTTATAGCCGGATGTCGCTATGACCGTATAAGTTTGCTCAGAAATGTTTGTCTAGATTTTTCGTCGACATAACCGGTTGGACGCTTTAAGCGGATTCTACTGTATATTATATCATGGGCGCTCTCAATGCAAAAACTACTCTGAGTTTTACTCCATAATACTTGCTAATACATATATGTATATATATTCAATTCAACTCTACTTTTACTATAGCTTTACCTAGAAATCTCCATCTTTAAGTTGGCTTAAGATACAGAGACCTAGCTCACGCTGGGTATTTCAAATGCCACCAACAATTAAATTTTCTTAAATTTCTTCACGTTTTCAGATGGATCAGTTAGGCAGACCTTAAACTACATTTCCACAACTTTCCTATCGCCCTTACTTAAACAACTACCATCATCACATACCACATTACCCTAACTGGGTCCGCCTATGCATATATTTTCATTTCGCTCATAAAAGTATGCTACAAAAAGTTTGATTAATTTGATTGTGTAAGAAAAATACCTCTAACAATTATATTTACATATATTCCGGCTAATAGAAAACTGAATGAAAAAACTCTTAGCACCGTTTCCGGTACGACAAAATACGTTGAAAACTGTGCATACTTTTTGTTCAGCTGATTATGTTATGGAATATGATTATTAATATTCAGTCGTGAAATCGTTAGTATTATAGGCCCACTACGTTAATGAATGCCAAGTGGAATGTGGCATGCGGCATGCGGCATGCGGCATGCGGCATGCGGCAAGTGCTAGCCAAAATTATTACAATGCTGCGAGGCTTCGTGTGCGGCACGCCAGAAATAAGGCGGCAAAAAAAACAAAATACGCGTACAGATTTAATCAAAGTCCACATTACGGCGCAATACATGAATACTGCACGCATTCATTCCGGCAAGTAGGACGAACCGTAAAGGCCTCCGTATGAGGCAGTCACGAATTGCGGCAACGAGGCAACGCCAAAGCAGCACATCTCAAACTCTTATACTCCTTAAGCGGATATCATAATTTTTCCACGAAATGTGGAAATTGTGTGTGAAGAGAGTGTGGAGAATGTAGAGAGTGTAGGCAGTGTAGAAAAGAGAGTGTAGAGATTGTGGAGAATGTGGAGACTGTTTAAACTGTGTAGACTTTGGAGACTGTGGATAATGTGGAAACTGTATAGACTAGAGACCGTATAGACTGTGTAGACCGTGAATGAATGAAGACTCTAGAGACCCAAAAGCCTGTGGAGGTTGTTTAGACTGTGTAGACTTTGAAGACTGTGAAGAATGTGGATACGGCGGTGAATGTGGAGACTATAGAGAATGCGGAGACCTTGGAGACTATGGAGAATGTGCAGACTGTATAGACTGGAGACCGTATAGGCTACAGACCGTGCATAAATGGAGAGAGACTCTGGCAACCGAATAGGCTGGAGACCTAAAAGACTGTGGAGAATAAAAGACTGTGTGCGAAGGCTATGGAGACTGTGGAGAATATGGACACTCTGGAGCCTGTGGAGACCATACAGACTGACGACCTAAAAGACTGTGGAGACTCTTCGAAGTCTGGAGAGTGTAGAGACTGTGCAGAGTGTGGAGAACGTGGAGAAACCGTAAAGACTGTAGAAACTCTGCCACTCTTTCCAGATATTGTAAATAAAACTTTGCATGAAATTGACTTGAATTGTTTCTTTGGCTGAAATTCTAGTCATCCTTTGAACTTCGTGGTCCTCAAGAGATAAAAAGGTTCATTGCGGAGTCAAGGGCAGTATCAAAAGCACGAATAGAGCCATAGGTAAAGTGCGTCCAAGCTAAATTTGTGTAGTATCTAATGGAGCTGACTTTAAAGCGAGCAAAAGAGATGTTCATGAATGATAAAAATAAATACGAAATACTTTCAGATGCAACAAATTGCCATGAATAGTTGAGTATATCAATAAATCTATATAAAACTGTCATAGAGCGCTAGTCTTATTCGTTTTTGAAAATGCCTTGAATAAATTTCACTACCACAAGAGAAGCTGTCATATAAATCAGATTTACAAACGTATATCCTTTTCAACTTAACAATATATGTATGTATGTATGTGTATTCATATATCTTATTTGAGTTCATATAAAAGAAGCCATGGACGACCTTTGGGAGCAGTTCGATTTCGGTGAGTTGTAGTCGTACGCTCTCTCCTCTCTCTCTCCTATTCTTTGCAATTTATCATTGTTTTCAATTGTTTTTTTTTTTTCGTTTTTCGTTTTTTGCCTTTGGCTTTTGCTTTCGTTTCAATATGATTGTGCTACATGTTATTTGTGTGCCATCTACCGCCTTCGCTTTGCATGTCATTTGCATGACAAAAGGGCGCTGAAAATAAGTTGGGGAGCATCGCGTGGGCGGTAGTCCGAGTCTAAAGGACATCAAAATACCAAAAAATAAATGAGTAATTGTGCATGAGCAGGGTAATGAACGACTGCCAAATACCCTGTAGCAGCTAAAGTTCTTTATAGCTCTTTACTTTTAAGTTATGTCAGGATTTACATGAATTGTTTTTTTTATACTATATTGTTTTGGGAAATGTGGATACATTTATCTTTGGAAATCGGAATTCCACAGCCTTGGCATCCTCTTCTCATAGAAACTTGGGAAATTGAAACTCCAAATCATTTGTAACTTCTTCTCCGGATAGTTTGCAGTCGAAGATACCCAGAACTCACTTTTCAAGCATGTAACTCTCAAGTAGCCCATAGTTTCACGGCTATGCCAGGCACAACATTTCTGGAGTATTTCCCTAAAGGCAAGAATTAAAAAAAAAAAAAGTAAAAAATTCTGCAATGAAAAGCAGAAAAATTTCGAAATTGTAAAAGTCAGACGAGAGCAACTGCTGAAAAGCGTTATTTATTTGCGTCTGCATAGCATAAATTGTGATTTAATTTGTGTAATTTTAATAGCAATCGCAAATGTGACAGGCGACAACAACAACAACAACAACTGCAACAAATCACAAAGAGACAAACGCGCGGAGCCATTAAATGAAATAAAATTGTGAATTAAGATGCCAGCGACCCACGCAGTAGTGAAACGATATATTCTATCTATTGTTCAGCTTTCACTTTATATTAGCTAATCTACACACACACACACACACACACACACTAAGACTGAGCAATTTAATTGCTCTAAGTTTATAGCAAGAGATTTGATGTCAATGAAATAAGATAATTACGAATGGTTATCAATAAATTCATGGTGAATACTTTTTGATACCCTGTACACGTTGAGAGTGGGCATATGGGCATATGTTTGTTGTAGGAGGAGTGGCAAATGACAATATACATACATATGTAGTCTTTAAACTGAGCTTAGTCAACATATATGTATATCGATATATATCGAAATGTCCAGCTGTCCATCCATTCGACCCGTTCAATCTGAGTATCAGTCCGTTAAAACTCTTTATTCTAATTCTACATAACTGCATCATCACGAAAATCACTTCACACCATTATCGATAATAATCGATAACTAGAAACTTGTGCTTTACATCCAAATGATTTCATTTAGATTTTTTTAGTAAAGCATATCTATGTGTATATATGTATGGGTTTACATAAAAAAATACTTATAAAACTCAGGGTTCAGGGTATCTGCCAGTCGATTATTCCCACACCTTTCTTGATGCTATTATTATTAAAGTGTCATTTCGTTTTCAGTTCAGGCTCAAGCACAAAAATAAACAAATCAATTTAATTCCAATGTAAATACATTTCAAATTTATTTCGCAAAATGTCTTGCGTGGGTATGTCTAAATATAGCTTTATTTATTATTTTAGCATTTTATTCTTCACAAGCAACTAGGTATTTAGTTAAGAAGAAGACGGAGAAATTCGGTTGAAAAAGCAGCCAATATTTCCATCTGAGTTCGGCGGAATCCTAAAACAAGGATAGAGTTACGCTGGCATAAAGAGCTTAAAGAAAGTATTATTTGTATTATTATTATTTTGTATTATTATTATTTTTCTCGATAAGATATACTTGAAATCATCTTTTCTCTCTCTCTCCCCTGACTTTTTTTCGCAGAGGAATTAAGACAGATAGAAGGGACCGAGCTCTCTATCTGTCTTGTCTATGTTTACTTCTCTGTCTCTTTCTTCCTCTCACTCTCTCTCTCCCTCTCTCTCTATTCCTGCCTGTTTTTACATACCTGTCTCTCTCCTTCTCTGCCTTACCTTCAGTGTATCTGTTGCTCTTCACCTCTTTCTGTCCTATTCTTTCATTCTGCTTCTTTCTCTCTTTCTTTCTCTCACTGTCTCTCTCACTGTCTCTCTCTCTCTTTCTGCCTCGCTCTCTCTCTCTCTCTCTCTACTACTATCTCTCTTACTTTTACTTACTGTCTCTCTTACTTTTTCACTGTCTTTCTTTCAGTGTATCTCTCTCTCTCTCTCTCTCTCTCTCTTACTGTCTCTCTCACGCACTCTCTTTGTCCCGCTCTCTCTCTTTCTCCATCTACTCACTCAAACTCTCACTTCAAACTCTCTCATTTCATTTCTACTTTCATTTTTCACCTCTCTCTCTCTCTCTCTCCTAAATTCCCATTATCTCATTCTCTCACTCTCTCTTTCTCTTTCTCCACTCACTCCCCTCTGTCTGCCATCCTTCTTTCTACCTTCTTGCCCACACTTGTTTGCAGTAGTAAACGACCCTCCAATAACAGCTTTATATTATCTCATCTATTTATATACCCTGTACTCCATGTACTCCTGCCATCTATCTCTTTGCCCATCTGTAGGCACGTCAATCACTCTGCCTATCTCTGTCCATTTAGGAATGTGTCTATCTCTGTCCGTGTCTGCTGCCTTAAATTAATCTCGTGAACTTTAAAGGAGACTAGAAATTCATGCTTGACTTCTATAGCAAAATATAATACTCCCTGATCGTGGCCTGAGTGACACCTAGTCGAGCACTACCCACCACTCCCCCTCGTCACTTGTTGCTTAAATCTAAATCTCATTAAATCTAATTTACCTCCACGTAACACCAGCCAGCCCATGCGAATGTTAATAGTAGAGAATTTCACTTTCGCCCTTTAATGTTTAACTTTTCCTTTGATATTTTAATATTTACACAAATATAGATGTATGTATATAGATGTGTATAATGGGTATATGTATATTTAGATAGATATTCTAATAAGCATATTTTGAGCCATAATCATTTGATGCCCACGTTCAACTTTTGTAGTGGGAAACACTGAAATTTTAACTATATATTTAGATATTTAAATACGTATATAATATAATATAATATAAATATAGAAGTTGATTAAAGTTCAGTTGGTTGATGTTTCACTTCCTCTAAATATGCAGGGAAAATAAAAAAGAAACTTTGCTCATTTCGTATGTATAGCAAAAACTGTTGACAGTTTTATGTATGCGTTTTTCTATATACACTGTTAACATGGTAATTAAGAGCATATTAGTTTTAGAATGCACTTGAGAATTGCCCGGGTTTGCGGTAATAATTGAGCGGAAATTCACTAAATGAACTCATTTTATCAGCTCATCTCTGCTCTCACCTTGACTTTTCAACAGTGTATTGCGCAGTCGTTGACACCCGACCCGACGCTGTCATTCCCTATTTACTAACTGAAAGTTTAGCTGGCAGCATACAAGTTTTCATGGTCGCCATTGCGCCGGCCCCTTCATAAATGATGAGAACTTCAATTTAAGCATATGCGCTTTATTGACCAAGTTTTCCCACAGCAGCAGATGTTACTAAGTGTGCGACAGCCAGACACTGCCCATGCATCCCAATACAGACATACATATATTCATAATTTTTTATTAAACTGTCCAAATATGGGTGGGCGATAAATTTCAAATTTGAAATTTCAAATTTGACAGTTGTCTTGCAAGTGTCGGCAGCTGGCAGCTGCCAAATTGATGCAAGATAAATTAAATATAGTTATATTTTAAGCTCACGAAAGATAAAAATAGGAAACCCAATCAATGTCTTATTAAGTTATTCATTAAAAAAATATATGTATATATTTATATACAATATATATTTTTAGCCCATTTTGTCTTCTAAGCTTAAAGGAACAGCCGCAAAGAGCATTGCAGTCGGGTGTTACCGACTTCAGCATACTCATTCAGATGCCTAATCCATTTTACGCTATGCCACGCCCTCAATTCGTATATGCTTACTATACGAAATTGAATAAAGCATATAAACAGTTCTTAAGTTATCGTTATCGTTATCGTTATCGTTATCGTTGGTATTTCTAGCTCTAAAACTGTCGAAGATACAGTTCTTCCGATTTGCCACACCCATGGTGGGCATGGGCATGCCACAGGACAATATTTTTTAACAAAAAGGAGAGAGAGAAAAAATACGTAAAGGCAGAGTATCTTTTAATATGCCACGCCCCCCAAAAGCCATCGATAGAGAAGGCCTACAGTAACTCCACTATCAAATTTTGAAGTTTCAAGCTGTAGTGCCTTACGTTTACAATTCGCCACGCCTCCAATAGGCGTAGATAGATTCGTCATATCCATTTGAACTCTTGTACGTAAACTCTTACTCTTACTCTTACCAGGTTGGCTGAGCTACCGGAAAATGCATTTGTCCTGCTTTACCACGCCCCTAGTGAGCGCATCGGGCTAACTTTGACAGTTTATACTATGACGGTATACCCGAATATACTTATATTTGATATTTCAAGTCTCTAGCAGCATAGTGTTTTCTATTTATACGGACGGACACGGCACAAAATCAATATACGCATTTCACTTTCATGAACGAGCATAAACATTAAAATTTAAAAATAAAAAAATAATAATAATAATAATAATATTGACAAACAATTAATTTAGTCATAGTTTATGATTTTTGTGCAGGAAAATATTTGTATTAAATTTGTCAGCAGGAATTAAATTAAATTAAAGCGAAATAAATGTAAAATAATTTTTTTATTTACAGCTGTACATGTATGGACAATAAAAAAAGTCTTTGATGGTTAATATATTGTTTTAAAAATACTTTTTTTTTAGTTTTTCGTAGTATTTTTACGTATGCTTTAAGGTCGCACTGCAGTTAGCCAGCACTACTCGACGCTAGATGGCGCCATAAGCAGGCAACACAATGTTGCCAATGTAGACTATGAAATGTGTGCACTCAACGTTGCCTGGGGTGCAGCACACACACACACACACATGGCCAGGTGAAGCAGTGCAATCAGGCAATTGCCATACTTACCCTGCGAGAACTGTATGAGCTTGCAGAGGAACTCGCCAAAGATGAAGTTGCGCAACAGTGTGCCAACGAGCGTGACGGGCATACAGAGGACGCCCAGCAGCATGTCCGAGATGGCCAGGTTGAGCAGAAAGAGATTGGTGATGGTGCGCATGCGGCGGTTCTGCATCAGCGTGGATATCACCAGGAGATTGCCAACGATGGCGCAGAGCAGGATCAGGCTGTAGCTGGGTATTAGCCAGGCGGGCATTTCGGTGGCGCTGCTGGCGCTGCTGCTGCCACCGCTGCTGGCGGCATTGGCAGCGGCAGCGGCAGCCGGTGCTCCAATGCTCGTCTCTGTGGAGACGCCATCGGGTATCAAGAAGAATTGGCCAGCGCCCAGTGCATCAACATCGTCATCAGCGCTGCTGCTGATGCTGGCGTTGCTGCCCAGGCCAGCGCCACTGCTGCTGCCGCCGCTACCGCCGCTGCTGCTGCTGATGCTGCTGATGCTGCTGCCGTTGCCGGTGTCGGCCAGGCTCAGCGACAGCGTTTCGTTCAGCGGCGACAGCGTCAGCGAGACGATGTGACTGGCGGCGCTGCGTGCGTTCGCGTAGTAGTCCACCAAGGCCTTGTAGGTGTCGGCCGCACGGGCAGCATCCTCGGCGCTGGCGCTGTACATGGCCACAGCGTGATCTGGTGCCGGTGCCGATGGCACTACCGGATTCCGGATTCCTTTCACTCACTACCTAGTCTTTCACTTAACAAAAAATCACAAACAAAGAGAAACGATCCTCAGAGAATCACACACACAGACACAGAGGCACACACGATCCGTGGACTGCCGCGCGACTAACGGTACTTGGGAACGGGTCGTATTATACGTATACGAGGCAAGCGACGCCCACGACGTTGACGTCGTTTGCTGGCGCGCTTCGCTCTGCCTAGCCGTTACCGTTACGTTGAACGAATCGCTGGCAACTGGCAGCCGCCGCCGCCGCCGCCGTTGGGGCAACTGCGTGGCGCCTGCACGAAACTCACCACAGGCGCCAGCAACACGGGGCATGTCACAGCGCAACATGTTGCCAGCAACATGCGAAAGAAGCCTCGTTAATATGCAACGGCCAACGTCTGGGCAAATATACATACGTCTCCATGTCCACAGTGGCTGCAAATAGTCTGGGACTGACGACTGCGGGTAATCTAAACTGATGCAAATTGAATCCTCACGGACGGACTGATTGATTGACGCACTAACTGACTGATGAGGCACTGACTGAGAATGACTGAATAGAGTTGAAGCTACTGAAGCTAAAGAGCTGAAGAAATTGAGAGTAGAGAGAGTTAATGTGCTAGAGTGATTGATTGATTGATTGACTGATTAACTGATGATGATAGCATAGTGTAAGGAGCTAGAAAAACTTAAGCTGTTTAGACAAACAGTCTGACTGACTGCATGCTTGACTAGCTATAGACTTTAGGATTGACTAAATGATTGATGTTTAGCTGGATTAATGCATTATCTGGCTGAATGACTGCTTGATAAAGTGATTGACTCTCTGAATGATTGCTTAATAAAATGATTGACTGATTAATTAATTACTTATTATAACTTAACTCTATGATTGATTGCTGATCCAGCCACTCGTCAATCATTGTTGTTTTAGCTATTTATTTATATTTATTTTACTGAATGTTTCACTGTCTGACTATTGCAAATTGTCTATGGATTGACAAGCTAATGAGCTAATTGACTGACTAATTGATTGATTGGCTTACTGGCCAAAATACTAACTTAACGATTGATTGACTGACTGTGGATTAGATTATCAAATCATAAAGGGAATCCAATCAATCTGATTGACTTATTGACCAATTATATGACTGATTGTCTGTCTGAGTAGACGATTGTCTGATAGATTGATTCACTGATTGAATGATTTATTAATTGGCTGATTGATTAACAGAATGATTGGCTATTTGACGAACTTAACGATTTGACTGATTAAGTGACTAATTGACTAACTGATTGTATTCCCTATTTCACTATCAGTCAGATAATGAGTGTGCGAGTTCGAATTTGATTGATTGCCTAACTAATCAAATGACTGACTGATTGATGTGACTGATTGATCAATGTGTAACCTGATTGATTATCAAAGCTCTAGGCTAAGAACTAGAATGTTATAATCTAGAACTCTTCAAATTAAGTAGACTGCCTCTGCATTTTGTATCTTGACTGACTGACTGACTGATTGATGATCATCCCAGCACAGTCCACACAGCACCGCTGAAAGCTAACTGAAAATTGTTATAAAGAAACACTCTTGTTATTATCCAATCAGACTTAAATGTTTGTTCGAAAAGTTTTAACCACGCCAATCCAAATAAAAGCCAAACAAAATGTGGACAAAAAAATAACTCGCAACACTTAAGCTCCTTTCCGAATAAAGCCAAAGTCATTTATATACTTGAAGTACAATTTCGCATATCACAAACTTGCCAGCTGATGAAAGGCGGGCGAGAGTTGGCGTCCTCTCCAACTTTTATCCCTTTAGACATCTGTTTAAAGTTTCGCCTCAAAGCTTCAAGTTTGTTCCAATATTATTCTGTTACGTGTTGTTATTTCTATATTCTCCCCTGTACTCTAGTTTTATTTTTCAATATTTTTTCGTTTTTTATTTGATTTACTTTCAAAACTACTTTTTTAATTTCACTTTAAACACATTTAAAAATGTATAGTAAATTGTATTCAATATTTTTATCATCATCAAATTAATATTTAATAAAGACTTTAATTTGTTTTTCTTTTTTTAAGAAAATGTTTACTCGTTTCATAAATAATTCCCACAAATCTTGTTTGATTTTATTTTTACAGGGTGTTTTATTGATTTAATCACTGATAAATTGAATGATGAACATTTTGTTGATTTTCGTTCATTTTTTTAATTTTCATTTTTCATGGAAATGCTTCGGCGGCGGCATAAAATCAATTTTATTATGTTTTCCTTTCGGTAAGCGAGATTAATTAAATCTGCAAATTTGCGTTAAGAAGGTTATTAAAAATATTTTTAAAAAAATATATATACATATATCTATATGACAGACATGCGAATTGATAAATGTCGATGAATTCAGCAGACAGACATATGTATGTATGTATGTACACATGTCTTTATATAAATACAGTCTAAGACACATGCGGGGGGATTAGTACATATATACATATATACATACATGCTTGTATAGAGTGAAGCTAATATGTACACATGCTGACTTCCATGTCACATATGTATATGTACATACATATATGTATGTACACAGATGGATGCATGTGTGTAAACCTGCTGGTTTGCTGGCATACTGATATACATACATACATACATACATACATACATACATACATACATACATACATACATACATACATACATACATACATACATACATACATACATACATACATACATACATACATACATACATACATATATACATACATATGTACATACATACATACATACATATGTATGTACACACATACATATATACATACTTGCATGCATACACATACCCATATATACATACTTGCATGCATACACATACCCATACATGAATACATGCATGCATATGTACACAAATACATAAATATATACATGTATAAGCACCTCCATGCATACATAAATGCATATGTATATACATACTTATATACATACATGCAAATGTACACACATATATACGTATAAGCATGCATACACACACCCACATGCATATATACATCCATAGATCCATACATACACACATACATATACACATACATGCGTGTATACACATGCCCATACATAAATACATGCATGCATATGTACACGACCACATGCATATACATATATGTACATCCATAGATCCACACATACATACATGCATACATATGTACATACATACGCACATGAATACATGTACGTACATAAACAGACGCATGCATGCACATACACATACGCGCATATGCAATTATGTAAGTATACACACATGCAGAAATGCATACGCATGCATGGCTATTTATGTACTGGCATGTCCACAAGCATGCATTATTGGTACATGTAAATGCATACATGCATGTCCACATACATAAATGCTGGCATGCATGACTACATACGTACATAGTACATACATGCATAAATATGTATATACACTATTCTTATGTATGTTCGCATTGAAATTCGCATGTTTACATGTGCCTCCACATGCAAGCCGTTAATAATCTCCCCTTAAAAGGAACACATCTGCATATATAGCATACAAGCAATAAAAATCAAGGCAACCAACTCTCGCTTCAATTGATGATGAGAATCGCCGAGAACGACATTAACTGGAAGAGCGTAAAACGTAACTGCAATTGGTCGACATTTCGCATGCACTGGCACTGGGGAGAGAGTTAAATTCCTAAAATATAAAAATGCATATGCTTTCTTTGGATCACCCATAAACATATTTATTTTTGTGTACAAACAGCGTACGGCATTTCGGAATCTCTAAACGCACTTTCTAGGCCAACTGGTTTGATTGTTCTGTTTCGGATCTGTTTATTTGGTTTTATTGCCGGTGCACATGTTTTGACAAGTGTTTGCTCAGACGGCTCGAATGCGAATGTGCTCTGGGGTTTATCTGCATTACTCTGTATTACGATAAACCGAGCCGGAACAGCTTTGGCACTAAATTGCGAATGTCAACTGGTTTAATAGGCCCAATCAAATCTATTACAATATATTTGTGTTCCCTCAATTAATTGTGGAAATATGTGATAAAGCAATCAATCTTATCTAACTGAATAATTGAGGAGTGCTAGAGCTAGAGTTATATGTAAATAGAACACTCTAACTGTGAGTAAGCTAAGCGGGAGTGCCCGACTAGGGAATACCCTGAACCGAAGCGAAGAACTACTCCGCCAATAGTTTTACTTATTCTTAAAAGACTTTTTATCGCAATTAAAGTAAAGATGGGAAGGTATAGAAAAGAAAGAGTATCCGAATTTTCAGCTATACCAAATAAGTAAAAAAGTATTATCAATTTTGATCGATAAGAAAATCGAATTACATACATATTTCTTAGATGAATATATATTTCAAATCACAAGTCTCTTGCGTATATAGTACGGGCGGATGAACAGAAGGATGGACGGACAGACGGCCGTAATTGAGTTTTTAATGGGTTCAAAGTATGAGAACTTGATCTATTTATAGAAAACTAGGTAACAAGTATCAGGACTCGAAATATATGTTTGTCTAGTACCTCTTTGGGGATAGATCCCAGAACCTTCTCCAATCATCTTTGCTGTTGCTCTATTATAGACTCTACTTTTGTCTCAACCATTGGTAGCTTCTAATCATAATGATATTAATAATACGACTAATAATAGTTATGATTATGTAATAATGGGAATAATAGAAAACTCGCACAATCTCTCTCGCTCAGTCTCAGACTAATAATGTCTGGCATATACCATATACATAAATGTTCGTAGTATATTTCATTCGATATTATTTGTAGCCACATTCACCTTCTATAATATATCTTAGCCAGTTTTGCCGAGCAGCGGGTAATTTAGCCAACTGATTGCTTGATTCACATTGCGCTGTTTGCGGCCTGATAAAGCGACGTGGATGACGCTGGCGACGATAAGCCCTGCACCGGATAAGCTCCGATGCCGTCTCCCGTTCAGTCACCAACCCAAGTGAATTTCACAGGAGAGAGAGAGAGAGAGAAAGAGACATTGTGGACTAGTACGTGCGCACTTGATTGCAACGTGTCCCAGCCTCAGCAAACGGTGTCTGCAGCTGTGACTGCGACTGCGACTGCAACTGCGGCAGCGGCAGAGAGCCGGCTGTGGTCTAGGCAGCGCATCTCAAGGCTGAGGCAAGGCTGATGCGGCACAGATTGCTGGCCGAAGATGCCGTTAAGCCTACACCTCGACTTGCAAGTGTTCGACCGGTTGATTGGGAACAGGCTGCGCCACACAAACCCCCCCCCCCCCCCCCCTTACCACTAAACACACCACAAACCCAACCCCAATCTAGTGATAAACAGTATCCAACAAAAAATAATAAGTAAAATAAATCAATTTTTAAAGAACAACAACAAAAAATTTTTCAAGTTATCGCTAGGGCATGACTTCATGGGAAGATAAAGCGTCTATTTGTTTAACACCATTTCAAATTGAATGTGATAATAATTTCTATAAAATATACTATACTAGATATTACTATACTATGTACATGATACTGATACAAAATGTTTATGTGGAACGTCAGATAAGTTCAATAGAATTCCGACTATACGTACTTAAAAGATAAGTTGAAGTTAAAAAAAAAAAAACAATTATTTCTATATATGTTTGTAGATTATGGTATATCATAATCATATACATATGTATGTATGTATGTATTTAGATAATTAGTTAGCTATATATAAGCTATTACCTCTACCAATTATCATATATAATAAATGTACATATACATTTATCACCAACTATATTCACATATCCACAAAACCTCAATAATTATTAATCTATTTTAATCTTAGCGCTCAATCTAGTTTATTAAATTGCTTGAAGATTTGTGACAGTGCATTTATTTTAAGAACATTGAGTGCATTATATATACATATATAATAATAAATAAATTTGATGTACGTATGTACAATGCCTCCACATCCTAAACCATGTATACACACACACACACACACACACATATGCGCGCTTGCGCTCAACGGTGTCAAACATTTTGTCAACGGCGCAGTCGACGTCGCTGCCCGCGCACTTTCAACTCTGAAACTGAAACTGAAAATAAAACCAAATGCGGCGACGGCGTCGTCGCCTCCGTTGCTCCGTTCTCTGTCTCTGTCTCTGTCGCTCAACAGCTCGCCAGCTTTATTGGGTGCTCCCACTTGCTCGCTCGCCGACTGCGCTGCCCGCTTCGTTTTCGTCGTTATGCTTTGTGCTGGCTGGCGCTGCTTCTGCGTCAGCCACTTCGTTGGAGTTGCACGCGCTGCCGGCCCGCATTCGTGAGCAACAATTCGTGCGAGTCGGACGGAGTCGGTCGGCTATTTTGGTCACTCCCGATTAGAGCCTGTGTGCCTTTTGCCTTTGCCTTTGTTTTCGTTATTAATGTCATACATACATACACACTCGTATATATATGCATAAATATATATAGATATATTTTTTTTTATTAATTTTGTTGTTGTTTATCGTGACACTTGTCGTTAAGCATTTGCGTGTGTTGTGTTCACAAAATTTGCACCAAAACCCCAAGCCGGTAAAAAAAAAAAAAAAAATTCCCTGAACTGTCACTCGAGAGTTGCAGCAACAGCCGCAGCACCGAAGAACTAGAAGAAGAGGAAGAAGAAGCAGCAACCCAACAGTAGCCGCAGCATCCCATTCAGCCAGCCAGCAACATGTCAGACGGCATTGAAGTTGAACAAATTGTGGAGAGCAAGCCGAAAAGGGTGAGAGATACTTTTAACGCAATCTTACACACACACGTACATATGTACATATATGTATCAAGAAAATATTAAGTGCGGCACAAGACGAAACAAAAAGAATTAGACTCATAAGAGATGCGACAACGGAGCAGTTAAACAGCAACACAGCAACAGCAACAGCAGCGCAAAAGAAAATCTGCAGAAACAGAGAGAAAGAGAGAGAGAGGAGAGTGAGTGTGAGAGGTGTGTGCAAAAGCTGCGAGCGGCAGAGCAGGCCAAAAAGGAAGAGGGAAGAGTCCGGCAGCGTAGCCTCGCTATAGTTGCGAGCCCCAGCCCAAAGTCAAGTGTGCGTATGTATTTCTCTGTGTGTGTGTGTGTGCCTGAGTGTTGAACTTTAAATAACTGTGACTCCACACACAAGAACCGGCCAGGGCCAGGGCCAGTACCCCCAGTCGCAGTCGCAGTCGCAGTCACAGCAGCAGCAGCAGCAGCAGCAAAGGCAAAGCCAGTGCCAATGCCGGTGCCGGTGTCGACGCCGGTGCCAGACAGCGAAAAATAAAGTATAAGAAGAAGAAGAAAACACAGAACAGCAAAAGAACACGAAAAAGAAACAATAAAACAAAAAGAGCGAATATCTTGCTTATGCTTTTTAAGTGCGGGGGCGGATGCAGCATGCAGCGCAGCAGCCAAAGGGGTAGATAAGCAGGCGTAAGTGTGTGTGTGTGTGTGTGTGCTGGTGTGTGGGCATGGCCATATTAGACAGCAGCAACAACAACAACAGGGAATATGCATATCAAGTTCAAGTGCGCAACGCCGCACTTGTGCGCATAGCTAATATACATATACTTATATGCATATGTATGTATGTGCATACACTCACACCCACACACACCAACACACACATGTTGTAAGATTTTCAATCTCTATCTTATCGAGCATGTATCGAGTAATTGTTGCGGTTACATTGAGTTCCATATCAAATTTGTTTAGCTACTGTGTAACAGTAATTCTGACATCTGTGATTTATTGGACAGCTGTGTGTGTGTGAGTCATTTTGGGTGATTCGCTTGATTCGACTGTGACTCACACACATACACACGAACAGAAATACACGCTGACCAGGCGCAGCTGCAGTTCAATTACCTACTATATTAAGCAGCTATCGAAGCGACATGACTCAAAATTTAATCAGTGAAAGAGACGGAGAGAAAGAGAGAGAGAGAGAGAGAGAGAGAGAGAGAGAGAGAGGGAGATGGACGTTCGTTTGTTCAGTTGCTGCAAAGCAACGAAAATCACAAGAAGAAGGAGAAGAAAAATAACACGGATTAAAAATGAAAACTAATAAAAGTTCACATAAACTAAAGTTAGCTGAAAATGTTCATAAATTGAACTAGTTCAACAATTTTGCTGCAGTCGATTAGAGCGTGCTCAATGCAAACGAGTGCAATACATAAAATATCTATGTATATACATACATCCATACATATGCATGCACATTCTCTTTCCTTATCTGTCGGAACATAAAGACGAACCATTTACGGTTATAACTCAATTCAATAAGTCAAACAGAAAGCCATGAAAACTGAAATTGAAACTGAAAATATGTACGTTCGTGTGGATGCCGCAGCAGCAACGGCAACAGCAACACCTCAAATCAATGCCAATGGCAATAAATAATATTGAATATCGTAAATCTCTACCCAAGCCAGCCACCCGCAAACGAGCTGCATTCGATATGCATTACATTACCGTTAGAATTGAAAGTGAATATTGTGTTGGCCAATGCTATTGTATAACATGCACACACACACACACACACACACACTTGCACGCATGGCCTCTCTCTTCAATTTTGTTAAGTTGGCTGCGCTTCCTGATGCACCAAATTTGGCTGTTTTTTTTTTTCCTTTTTTTATTCACTAATGAGTCACGCACACAAATCAATAAACGACGTTTCTTTGTTTCATTGCAAAAATGCAGAATTATTAATACATACAGCACAACAACAACAACAACAACAGCAACAGCTGCTGAAACAACGCGTGAAGCGAAATAAAACAAAAATTAACAGCCTTGCAGTCTGCCGATGCCCTTACCATCTACCCTCCCCACAGCACTCTCCTCGCTCACATACACTTGTCGCTCCTTCCGCCAGTCACGAAGCAAATGAACGCAGCGCTGATTCATGCCTTGCATTGTGATTTTCTTATTCGATTTGCGTTTTCGAACTTAATGCTCGACAAAAAAAAAAAAAAAAAAAAAAAAAGGTTGCAAAGAGTTTTCAACAGCAAAACTAAAACACACGTGAATAGTACTCTTTAGTCTGCCCCTCTGACCCTCCCCTTACTGCTCTTTCGCATGGTAATCAAACTAATATCGAAATCGAACTTTAATAATTAGGCGTATTTTCTCTTTGTTATACGTCAGCATGACGATGATTAATCAAATTAAACAAAATATACAATAGTTGGCTTGAATATCCTGTAAAAAATATTATAAACTAAATTACTAAATATTTAATATTAAAAAAATATTTAAAATAATTAAAATGTACTTAGATAATTTTTTTTTTTTTTCAATAATTTAATACAATTTTTCAAATTTTTCAAGTAACTTTAAAATATTTAAAAATAAAACATCAAATATAATACTTAAAAACTGATTTAATTTAGAATTATTATAAATTAAAAACAAAAATCAATTTAGAATATGTATTTATGAAAATTTTAAGGAACATTAATTATAATTGACATAGCATACTCATACGCAGCTCATATTTTCTACAGGGTATTCGTAGAATCTCAGTCTGTTTCAGCATTTCCCTCAATTTGTGATTCACGCACTTGACGCACAATTTTCTTAGTTTTACTTCCAACTCTTCTACTTATTCTTTTCCTTATTTAATTTGTTTGCGGAAAACTTTTACTCGATTTATGTGGAACTTTATAATTAAGCCACGAGCGTTGCTTATCTCAAATGGCATTAGTCAACATTATAAGCGATTATAGTATATATACATTTATTTATATGTATTTATATTCTACATATATATGTATATATGTATGTATAAAGCTATTCATGTATTATTGTAGCAACACCTGCTGTGCATTCCTTAGATTTTTGCTATCGTTAGCAGAAATTTCGCATATTTTGTTCCCAAAGGTAAAAAAAGTATATTCGCTTTGCGCAATGTCCGTCCGTCTGTCCTTATGAACATAGAGATCTGATAAAGTGTGGTCAATTTTGCCAAACCCAATCCCAAGATCAAAAAGATATGGCGGATTTATGTATCTTCGCCTATTGGAGTCACAGCAAATCACCAACAAAGTATCACGCAGTCGTTTGCTCCCCACTGAAACGTCCTTAATTAATATTTTCTTTATTTTTTGCTGCATTCGAATTTTTTCTGGCCACATTTAAATTGTTGGCTAAAGCAATTTGCTGATATGGTGCGCTTTGTTCGCCCTGATATCGACTTCCATAGATATTGGCACACAATTTATTTTATATATATAATTTTGTATGTACATTTTTTTATCGCCGGACTTATCAAAGGCCATTACAGTACTTTTTATGCCCGCCAATTGGCAAATGGCTTAAAAAAAAGAATTGCAAAAAAATGTGCACTTTTTACAAACACGATTTCCGTGTTTTATATCCAATTGCATATCCTTTGTGAATGATTTAAACTTATTTACATAAATGTATAATAAATACCTCAAACAAATAAAATATTTACAATTACGTTAAACAAGTACAAATTAAATTTAATAAAAATAGAAACAATATGCTGAATTGCTTTAAAAATGTATGCAAATAAAAATTAAAATTAAATATTGCTAATATTTCATATATCTTTTTCAATAGGGTATATAGTAGAGCTAGTCTTTGTGTACATATGTATATATGTTTATGCACCAGTTAGCAAGGGTATTCCCTAGTCTGGCATGCCACTCATCGCAGCTTGCTTTACTGTAAAAAGTAGCCATTGCTCACACAATCCCGAATTACATACAATGCATTTGCTTAAAGCGAATCAGGCGATCAGCCCAGTAGCTGTTGACTTGAGATTAGATAAAAATAAGATTAAACAAGTACTCAAAAATAAATATATATTTTAAATATTGTACATGTGCATATAAAATATACACACACAAGTATGCACTTGGCAGCAAACCTGACTGTGATAAGGATGGCAATCAATAAATGTTTGCCGATATGATTATGAATATCGATAACTTTTACTTTCGTTTGCAAATGGCTTGGCGCACACAACTAACTAAATACATATGTATGTAGTTGCAATGAACTGGAACTATTTGATTGCACAAGAGAACTAGCTGAGAACAAGAGCAAATGCAAATGCAACAAGCAGCAGCAAGTCAGCGTGTGTGTGTGTGTGAGAGAGCATGTGTGAGGGCTGGCGTAAATCAAAATTCGATTCACACATGCTCCGCAGCTTATCTGATTCGCAAGAAATGTTAGACAGAGAGCAAGCGATTGGGCTTGCGTCACTGCTGCACCCGCTTACGCATACGCATAGTCGCCCGCATCCGCACCCAAAGCCGAGCCCAGGACAAACAAATAAGAAGGGGAAAAAACAAAGGCAACAGCATGCGCTGTAATTGCGGCAATATACATATGTGTATATATATATGTATGTATATGATTAGTTATCAGACACGCCCAGTCAACAGTCGCATCTGAGTGTGTACCAATTCATTTTGTGGCGTTATAGTTGAGAGAAATGTCTTATCAGATAAATAAAGCAAAATACAAAAAAAAAGCCGTTAATTTGCGCTCGAAATTATGGCAGATGGCCATATACAAACACACATACATACAGACATGCATACATAATTCTGAATTCTCTCAGCTTATTCTGCATTAGCTGTTTCCTATTGCAAATTGTCGGCAGCGCACAAATTATGGCAACGGTTTTATTTCACTTCTCTGCTATTCTTCGCTGTGTGTATGTGAATGTGTGTGTGTGTGAGTGTGTGTATCTGTCTCTGTCTGTATTTTTGCTGCTGGCACAGTTTTTGCATGTTTGGCTGCTCATTTATTTTTGTCTAATTAATTCAATACAAATCAAAAGATTACAGTTTTTATCGTCGTGAAAGTCTAAGAGGAGGCCAAAAATTTTCTATTCTTTGATCTTTCTAATTGTTTGTCAATTTGTTATCATATTCTGCTTTCCAGAGCGCACTTTTCTAAATCGCTTTGCGCTTTTCTAATTGATTTTTCTCATACTCACACACACACACATACACAGAGAGAGAGGGGCGCAGACTACAGTCACACAAAATCTCTCTCACACACGCAAAACCAATTTCGGTCAACGAACGCATTATGATCCAGCCGCTCTCTCATTCGCGCTCCCTCTCTGTCGCACTCACACGTTTTGCTACTGCTGCTCATCTGTTCATCTGCTCATTCTGCACTGCTCCATATGGCGACAGTTTTGTTGTTATATTTTATGCTCTTTGTTTTGTCGCGACCAACATCTCAGCCGCCGCACAAAATTATCTGTAGACCGTTCTTTTTTTTTTCATATTTCTTTTTCCCGTTGTTGTTGCTGTTGGCGGCGGCTTTGCTGATTGAAAATTGTGATGCTTAAATTGTTTCAAATGGAGCGCATACAAACAAAACAATACATAAATCTCGATTGAAGACGCCCGATCAGCTGTCACCCAAACGACTCTCGATGACTTTCCAAAGTAGCTGTAACTCGCTCGAATTATTCGAGCGTCGTATGCGATGTGGGCTGCCTTTCGACATCGAAAACTAATACATATGTATGTATGTATGTATGTATCTGTATATGCCCGCTTGAAAGTACCCCACAATAAGTCGAGACAGAAAGCGAGCGAACTCATTCACTTTCGATATCGAAAACTACTACAGTCTCCATTGAAAGTCGACGGCCAGCAACAACCACAGATAACACATTAATGCATCATCCCCCATGCAAGTTAAATTAAGCAATAATAAATGAAGTCGCGTTTACGCGTTTACTGATCTGACGGAAACACAAAAAAAAAATGAACAATTTATTTTTATTTATTTGCCTCACGCACAAATCGGTCAGTGAGGCTATTCAATCAGTACAAATTATTTACGCATGCAAATTCAATTGCATTTTTATTGCGTTAAAAATGATTGAGATGTATGTATGTATGTGTGTGCATATGTATATGTAAATACTTTTATTACATTTTAATTTTAGTTAAAATTAATCTTATTTTGCATACAAATTATATTATTGATGTATTATAAAAGAAGATTTTATAGGGCAGCTGTATAGATAGAAATTCTTGGAAAGAGGGAAATAAATGGAGTACTTGATAATAATATACATACATATGTATATAATAATGACTGCTTTGAGTTTTACTAATCTTTCATATGGTACCGATAGAGACTAGATAAAGACAGAGTGAGAAATAGGCAGAGAGGGTGTTACAGACTCTTCCCACGCCCATGAAAACGGAACCAATTAGAGATTATGTTCGAATTTGCTGTGGCTTAATCTACGCCCATGTTTGGGTCTATGTCGTTGTTACTTTCCAAGTATTATCTAAGATCGAAATGATATAGAAATTGTTGTTTCATTACGCACGAAACATTGTGTTTATATATATTTTTTATCAATTGAATGAAAACAATTTCCGTTAAAATAATAAAAAAATAATAAGAAAGCTCTAATCGAGACTGCTCAACTAGGAAATCCCTTGAACCCTTCGGAGAACTGATATTTCAATAATTCTTCGCGTCTTTCTGACACATACACACACACACACACACACACACACACACACACACACACACACACACACACACACACACACACACACACACACACACACACACACACACACACACACACACACACAAGCTAGAATACTCACAGCAGCAGAGAGCGTTCCCATTGCTCACTTAAAGCTCGACTGCAGCGAGCTCTACCTGCCGTCGGGCTCAGCATTTGAGAGAGACAGTCCTTGAGTAAAAGTGGCCCTATATAAAGGGCAGCAGCTGCAGCAGTTCTTCAGTCAGTCTTCAGTCGTCCAGGCGTGAAGTAGAGTGTGTGAATTATAAGCATTAAAGACGTAGAGGAACTACGTAGTGGAATTTCGTATAAGAAATACGTAAAGTAAATACGTAGAGGAATTACGTAAGGGAAATACGTAGAGGGAATACTTAGAAGAAATAGTCAGAGGAATAGCACTAAATCGACTCAACTCGACAAACTGATCAAGAATATATATACTTTGTGGGGTCTGCCACGCCTCCTTCTGCCTGTTACATACATTGCAACAAAACCATTATACCCTGATTTTCCATTTTCAATGGGTACAATTCTCATACGAAAACTTTGCTACTTTTTGGCTTGAGGCAATTCAATTATGGTTTATATATAGTATATATGCAATGTATGTATATTTAATATTTTTAACAATTTTGTTTTGTTGTTGCTGTTGCTGTCTCGCTCTGTCGCACTTTTAATTTATGCAACATTTCGAGCTGAACAAATTGAAGAGTTTTGCGCATTGGCGTGATTGATT
Organism: Drosophila aldrichi; assembly: GCA_035045965.1. Classification (NCBI taxonomy): domain Eukaryota; kingdom Metazoa; phylum Arthropoda; class Insecta; order Diptera; family Drosophilidae; genus Drosophila; species Drosophila aldrichi. The sequence continues at coordinate 5,252,983 of JAWNOM010000484.1, forward strand.
CATAATTTTATTGCTATTGCTATTGCTATTGCTATTGTTATTGTTATTGTTATTGCTGTTGCTGTTGCTATTATTACTATGCTGGCACGGAAACGAAAGCGAAAGTATCTGACGGATGCAGTCAACAACGAAAACAAAACAAACTGAAAATAACTACAAAAGTGGGCGTGGCCACTCTTCCGTATTTGTATTTCTATTTATTTCTTTTGTTTGCTTCATTTGCTGTTGCAGATGCCGGTGGCCACATCGCTGGACAAGGAAGCCATCCGCGAGGCGTACGAGGACGTGCGCTCGGATCTGACGGACACGGAGTGGGCGGTGTTCAAGTTCGATGGGGCGCAGATAATTGTGCATGGGCGTGGCCAGTGCTTTGAGCAGTTCCGTGAGCAGTTCGGCGACTCGGAGCGCGCCTTTGGCTACATCCGCATACAGATGGGCGACGAGATGTCCAAGCGCAAGAAGTTCATATTTCTGACATGGATCGGCCAGGAGGTGGGCGTCATCCAGCGGGCCAAGATGTCCACGGACAAGGCGCTCATCAAGGACGTGCTGAATGTGAGTGCATTGGCTTTGAGCTTCACCAGAGATTCGCTCCTCTAATTTCTCATCATCATTGCAGAACTTTGCCGTGGAGCTGCAGGCGGGCGTCCAGGCGGAGCTGGACATTGAGCTGTTCCGTGAGGCACTGAATCGTGCCGGCGGCGCCAACTACGGCACTGGCGTTCGGGACAACTGAGCTGGTGGACAAACCGACGGAGCAGCAACGTCATCCTGCTCAAGCACTTCCTCCTCCTGCTCCTACCTTGTCTCTACCCGTCTTCTATTTTTTTGTGCACCTCTTCAATTGCTGACTTAATCCTGCTTTTTACTTAATTATTATGAATTAATTTTATGCGATCTTAAAATATTTACTGTACATTTGTATGTAATATGTAATAAATATTAAAACAAGAAACAAAACGATAAAACGAAAATTTAATTGAAACTACAGCGAAATCCAAAAGGGAGAAAACATATTCAAAGTAAAACTCAATTAAAATCCAGAAGGGAAAAAACCATATTTAAAGTAAAAAGTCCAATTCCACTTCAAGATCCAATTGGTCCGTTGGAATGACCATTCAAGCGGAATCGAAACGGTGCATACATACATCTATTCCAATTGGTATTCCAATTAAGTCAGCTCGCATATAAATTCATACAAAATTCTTGTGATTTTTCATGAGTTGCTATACGAATCCAATTGGAATGGATAAATCAATCGCAAACGTAATACAATTGGTATTTCAATCGACCAATCAGAATAAGGTCTGTTAACAAATATTAAGCAACAGCAAAACTGAATTTGTTGAAATTCGAATCCAATTGGGATTTAGGCTAGACTAGAATTGGATGTGCTCCATCTATGCCCGATTACCAGAAGAGATTAAGAAATTCTACAATCTATATATTTCTCAGAACAATACATCTTTATTTCTCATTTTCAGGCTAAAATATATGTATGTATATATGTGTGTGTTTATATATATATATGTGGTATCTAATCTAATCAGAGTTGAACGCCTGCTGCAAACCTAGACTAAAACATGCTTTAGCTGTAGCTGCTATATACTGTTTAGTATATATATATATATATTAACTGTAGTCGTAATTCCTAGATGCTCTTGAGTATACACATAAAAATGAATAAAGAGAGAGAGGGGGGGAGGGAAGATATAGACATGCAGGGAAAAGTTGGTGTACCATAGTGAAGCTAAATACGGTCTAATATAAGAACAGAGTAGTTAGATAATGAATATATATAAAAAAAATGTGCTTAAAAAATTGATTAAGAGTTGACTAAATGACTATATGAACTTTGAAGACTTTCGAGTTAGTGTGTGTGTAACCAAAGGAGGTACAACAAAATATGCTTAATTCTATGGTGCGGGCTTCAGAGCAGATCGAGATGAGGCTCGACTGTACTCTGTTAATTAATGTCAGTGGCTAGGTGAATCGTTCGCTTAGTAATTGCCTAAAGTGCGTTCATCTTGGCTGTGCGGGCCAGGCTGGATGGCCTAGCGATCGCGGAAGAGCACCGAGTGCAGCGCATCGATGTCCACCTCCACGCCGGATGAGTTTGTTGTCACGGTGCGTGAGCTGCAATGGGGAGTGGGAGACAGTTGAATAGGAAGACAAGGCAGTGTGGGGAATCTTCGCTTCCACTCACCTGACCGAGTACGTGGAGCGATTGGAGGAGTGCGGATTGACCAGCACACAGTGCATCGGCTGGCCATCGAACTCGCGCTGGTGATACGCCTCCACGGCCATTTCGGCGTGCTCGAGTGACTTGTAGATGACCTCGGCCGTGCCGGGACGCACCACGTGGGCGTCGTACATGGGCCCGATGTCGTTGAACAGCTCACGGATGTCCGCCGTGGTGACGTTCGCGTGCAGATTGCTTACCAGCAGTCGGTAGCCGGGCTTGTTGACCACGCTCAGTGGCAATGGCATCGACATGCTCGGTGGACTGCGCCGCTGGTGCATGGACCGTGAGGACATATGGTGCGTCTCCAAGTGACCCTTGGAGTGGCTGCTGCCATTCTCGTTCGCGTAGATGCCATGCGAGACGCGACGATCGGGTTCGCCGCCAAAGAGTCGGGCACGCAGCGACTCCGGTAGATTGGAGGTGGCCACCAGATTGCGCTGCCGTCGTTCGAACACCTTGTCCACGCTCTCCACACGTCCGCTGCCCAATGGCGGAGGCGGCATGGCGGGTCGCTCCACACGATTGCGCGCCGCCTCGTATACGGAAAACGGATCATTGGACAGGGCACCACTGCCCGGGGATGTGATCTCCACACCGTCCATGTCCAGGTCATAGTCGTCGAAGCCACGGTTCATGCGTACGCGTGGCCCAGCACTCGAGGATTGGCCGCTGTAGCTACCCAGGTGCATAGTTCGTGCGATTTCCTCTATGAGAACGAATGAGAATGAGAAAGAGCGCGATTGACATTATTGGTACACTCTCTTACCATCCTCCAGCTGCTGCATATTGTCGTAGTCCACGTAGCCGCGTGGCACAAACGGCTTGGCGGCCGCATTGAGTCGGCTGGACTGATACGAGATGCCCGAACTGCCCGGCTTGTAGCTACCAAGTCGAGAGCGTTCCTCCTTCGGATCCCATAGTGTTTGTATGACGGCGCCGGGTCGATTGTTCATCGTTATAATTCGGTGACCAAAGCGACCCTTGTGCAGACTGCCGGCGCCGCCGAGCCCACGCGACGGCGAACGACCCGTCTTCGGGGGCAGCGGCAGGGGCATCGGCATGCGCTCCTTCTTACGCTCGATCAGCACGTTGCGGGCATCGATGCCGGACTCGCGAATATTCTGGTTGAGTATGTCTCGAGCGTCAACGATTTTTGCGCGCGTCTTCTGGATAATTTTGTTGCGGGCGTCGTATGTGCGTGTGTTCAGGCCCTGCTTGATAGCCGGCTTGCGCGGCTTCATCTGAACGGCATGGCTGTGGACAACGAATGGTGTGAGAATGCCAAATTTTAGCTAATCAGCGCCATTTTCTTTTGGATTTCGAGCACTTACAGTTTTTTATCGGTGGCCCGTGGGGCATTCTGTACGCGCTTGCGTTCAATTATTTCGTCTAGGCTGAGGTCCACGTCCATGGTGATAAATTTGCGCGGCGCGCTCTTGTTAATTGATCGATTCGAAAATTTCAGCTTTCCATATACGAAAAATCTTTCGAACGAAAATTCTACGTGAATTTCCTTGGCAAGCGATATAGCTGGCTTCGTTAGGGAAAGTGAGAAGCGGCGGCCAGGGCTGCACAGTAACTACTTTAGATATCGATAGTATTTTTTGACAGCTATCGACTGGCTATGTTTACTATATTTTTTTTTCAAAATCTAGCTTATAAAATGTTTGTAGTTATAGTTTACTTTTTGTGTAGTTTAGTCTACAGCAGAACTATAAAAAATATATTTAATAAGGCAAGAATTTCATAATTTTTGCTGAGCTTAGTGCTTATATAAATTATGCTTCAAAGTGATTATTAATTATTATTAATGTTTAATATGTATAAATAAAGTCAACAATATTTGCTTATGTTTTTGTTTGCATATTTTGTATTATTTATTTATTTATTTTTATATAGTACTATCTATTTTAAATATTATATACCATATATGTGATATGTTAATATGCAAACATGTAAACTCAACACTTTGGAACACTATCAAACTGAAAGCCTAAGCCATAAATGGTGTTAATTAAAATTATAGCTAACTACTATAAGTACAAAAATAAAATATTTGTGTATATTTTTAAATATGAATATTTCCATATCAAGATTTACCGATATATTGCGTGCAGATGTTTCGCGATTTCTTGATTATTCTGCGATGATTGCGATTTGTGGGCGATGCGATTGCACATCACTATCGTCGCCGCTATTTTGTGTTGTCAATTATTCTCTTAGTTACAATTATTTTCATCTGCGCTCGTTATACGAACATCTGGAAGAGTAGTAACCGATCGCAAAGTTTGACCCGCAACACCCAGCATTGCCTCTTTCAACTGAGCTCATTACGAGGTTTGTATTTTTGCTGCAAGGTTGCTGCAACAGCGGACACCGCATGCTGAATACACCAACAACATCAGCAGCAGCGACAACAAGAACAACAGCAACATCATCAGCGGAAGCAACATGAATCCCTGTGCTGTGCCCACACCCGTGCCCGATGTTGACGGCGACAAGCGCTGGCTGAGCATACACCGTCGCTTCATCTCGGATTGCCGCGAAAAGGATCCGGACGTGATATTCCTTGGAGATTGCATATTCGAGACTCTGCAGGATACCGACACCTGGAATCAGTACTTTGCGCCGCTGCACTGCCTCAACTTCAGCATACGCGAAGATCGCACCGAAAACGTTCTCTGGCGCATCGAGAACGGCACCCTGGACAATGTCAATCCTAAGATCGTCGTCCTGCACGTCGGCACGAACAACACGAGCAACAGCGCCGCCGAGGTGGCCGAGGGACTGCTCGCCAACGTGGCCAAGATACGCGAAAAGCTGCCCAGCGCCTACATCATATTACCAGTAAGTCGATCGAACTGTATATATATATATATATAGAATAAAGATATGTATATCATTTGAAATCTTTGCAGTCGCTTCTACCACGCGGCCAGCAGCCCAATGTGCTTCGCGAAAAAAACAAGGAGATCAACGAGCTGATCAAGGAGAGGACAAAGGGCATGGATCGTGTGCAGACTGTCGATATTGACAAGGGGTTGGTGCATACGGACGGCAGCATTAGCCACCATGACATGTTCGACTACAAGAGTCTGACCAATACCGGCGCCAAAAAGATACTCGAGCCATTGCATGATTTGCTATCGCAGATACTCAATGAAAACGAACTGGAACGCGATCTCACACCATCCGAATAACTCATAATATATACAAAAACAATCAGCAACAATAACAACAACAATGGAAATCCAGAACACTCTCAACCCAACCGCTTGATCTGCAGCAATGAAAGTATTTACTCGTCTATTGAACGGGAGTATCAAGTTTTTGGTTTATTGTTACCCAAACAACAAAACCAAAAGCAAACAAACGCAAGTTTCCTTAAACACCTTACATAGCTACGATATTGTTATATATATATTTATATATATATATATATATATATATATATATCCATATATACATATATGATTTCCCATACTCATTAGTAGGATTAAAGTCTATAGAAAAGTATATAGAAGACACACACAATGCGCGCATGAACGTTTTGTATTTTGCATTTATACTAAAAGATAATTACAATTATATACATACGACATAATAAATAATTAATAACAACTTAATATGCAAATTAAGTTTCGAGACAAAGAAATTAACAACAAGAACATTCCCTGAAACTTACCAATATATATATATATACGTATATATTTATAAAATATTCATATTTTTTTATCATCACAAGTTTTGAGTAAGCTTCAGAAAAAGAAATCCACGTGCATTAGGTGATAAAGAAATGCTAAGAGAATATTTTATACGCGGCAGCTAAAAGTTACTTCCTTGAGCTCGGAAATATTATCTATTTAATTTCTTTATTATTATTTTTTTGCACATGTATAATAATAAATGAAAACATTTTGTGTATGAAAAGCTCAAAACGAATAATTATTACTAACCAGAAACCTTTCTTTGCGATTTTCAAATACTCCGAAAAGAAACTGAAGATGCAGGTTAAGCCTATTACACATATATAAATATTTATTAATATATGAGGAAAAAGGACAATTAAAGAAGATGAAAAATCATAAGCAATCTAATCTAATATTAACTAACATAAATAATATATTTTTACTTTCTATTTATACAAAAGCCTTGCAATTTGAATTGATTGATTAAATGCGCCTGTATAGCGATGGCACCGCTGCAATCGATAAGCGAAACATTGTAATTTGATGTAAAATGATAATTAAATGCGGGCATATTGACATAAATACAAAAATGAGTCTAAAACAAAATGTCTAACCTTGATTTATAAACAATTTATTTAAAAGAAAACATTGCGAAATTTATTTTCAAATATTTTTAATGATGGGCAGATTATCATCGGATCAGCGAATCAAAAATATCGATAGAATCGATATACAAAACATTGTGAGTCAACGGACTAATTAGACGTCTTTGTTTACTTGCCATTCCAGCTATTCCAGGCTAAATTCTAAAACGAAAAAACCTAGTTTAGTTGCAATTTTTATTTTGATTGACAGGTGACCACACAATGAGCTGCTACGGCTGCAGCCGTAAGTATGGACTCTTCTGCAAGGAGGTGAGAATGGGTAGCCAGGCTGGATTCTTGTCTGTTTTTTTTGTTAATCCCAATTGCATTATTGCAGTACGGCTGCCCCAACTGCGGCTATTCGTACTGTGCCAAATGCCTGAAGCGTCCAATTGCAGTGCCGCGCCACGGCAACAAGGTGCTCAACGTTTGCCTCATCTGCTACGACAAGCTCTCTAAGATGCAGGCCAATGCCGATGCCGAGAAGGTGATTGACTGCGAGGCGCTGCCCGGGGAGCTGGTGACCAAGCAGCGCCTACCGCACAAGAACCACACCCCGCCGGACAATGAGGCGGCCGATGCGCTCTTCGAGTGAGTAGAGCCCCAACCATGTCTAATTGTTCATGTCTAATTGTATTTCTGACTGCAGCAATGTGCTGCCCTCGGAGGAGCTGGCCGCTGTGCTGTCGCCCACCAGCCCTGCGAGCGTTGGCGGGGCAGCCGCAGCTTTAGATCCAGCACCAGCCACGGGCAGCGAGGATATAGATGAGAACCTAGACAGTGCAATTAGCAAGCGCTTGCAGAATCTCAAAGCTGTCGACACGAGTGACGATGAGATACGGGCGCGTCTGTCCAATCTGAGCGGTATGCCGCACCAGAAGAATTACGATAAGAAGGACCTGCTGCTGTCCACCGACCAAAGAACCGATCAGGACAAGATCAAAGATCTGCTCCAGCAATTCATGGGCGAAACGGCGCTGGATCAGCGTGTGGACGCCGATCGCAACGATGCCATCAGCGACATTGAGAGACGGCTGCGTGCGCTGCGCGATGCGCCCATTGATGGTGTCCCAGCGGCAGCGGGGACGGGCACGAATACGCCCAGCGACAACGAGGACGAGAACGATGAAACGGTGCTGCAGAAGATCATGAAGAAGGTGTGCGCGACTTTCATTCAGCTTGAGCGATTGTGTCCAATTCAATTTTTCATTTCTTTTGCAGTACGTGGATGAGGCACGCCTGCCCCCGGCTGCAGATGCCCTGGAGTCGGAGCTGTCGACGGGCAGCAATGCGGCCATCAACGAGGAGCTGCCCTGGTGCAATATCTGTGACGAGGATGCCGTCTACCGCTGCCTTGGCTGCGACGGCGAGCTCTTCTGTGCCCAGTGCTATCGCGAGTGCCACGACGACGACGAGGAGTACCGGGCACACGTCAAGGAGAAGTACAGTGCGCCGCCCAAGTTCAAGGAGAATCACTTCTAGTGGCTGGTTTTGTTTATGTTGATTAATTACTCATTAATGTACTTTATTTTCGAGCTTAAGCCTTTTCCTCTTCGCCCTCGTCTCTTTGTTGTTGCCCCCTCTTAAAGTAGTTCTGGATCAGAGTAATTCAATTGTGTATATATGTATGTAATGCGAATGTATTAAAACTCAATATTTTATAGAGAGCAATTGATTTAAATTATGGCTTAGACAGAGACAGACAGATGGAGTGAGTTAGAGCGAGAGAGGCAGAGACATGCACAATATGGAATATGGAACTGGGAATATAATATCTTAAGGCAATTGATGGTAAACAAACATTTGTGTATATGTATATAAACATTACATTCCTAATCATTACAACCAAAAAAAAAAAAGCCAACTTAAGCTAAATGCATATTTGATGACAACAACGCGCAGCTAAACAAAATACGCTGCTAACAACTGGCACTCAAATTAACAATATACATATACATACATATCTTTGTCTGTATATGTTTAATATACAAAAGAATATTGAACTTATAAGCTTATGTATCCTATATATATACCCTACGCTTGCGCATGGCACTCCCCAGCCACTAGATCTAATCAAAATTGGTCAAGTTTTCGTTGTGGGTGCTTACAGAACTAAATTCGTTGCGGCGGACAGGCTAGAGACTAGACCGTAATGCGCATCTTCTCCATGTACTTGGGCACCAGATGCTGGGCCGAGTAGCGCTCAAAGTTGAAGTAGTCGAAGAATTTGTCGCGATGCCGGCGAAAGATGTCCGGATTGCGGCACCAGTTGTACAGCATTTTGATTAGCGAATTGGACGTATTGTAGAGATTCTCCTTGGGATAGATCTCCGGATAGACGAGCTTGTTGGGCGCAATCGGATAGCAGCCACAGTAGGTGGCCTCCAGCATGGCCACGCCGTAGAATTCGTGGCCGGCCGTCGAGATGACAATGTCGCCGGTGAGCAGCGCCTTGATGTACTCCTCGCGCGTCAAGTGGCCAAAGTTGATCAGCTTGGCGCCCAGCTTCTGCTGTATGCCATCGAAGGCCTCGGGCGTCGCCTGATAGCTCTCGCCGCAGATTGTCACCTTGAAGTCGACCTGACGCTTGTTCAGCTCCATCAGCACTTCGACCAGTAATTTGGGATTTTTGTCGTGCTCCCAGCGATGCGGCCAAATCAGATGCAGGCAATGCGGCTCCGCCGTGCTCAGCTCAGCATCCATCATGTGGCGCTTGTTGGGAAAGGCATGGAACTTGATGGGGAAATAGAGCACTTCGCATTTCTTCTCGATGCGCTCGCGGATGTGCTTCAGCTTGAAGTCCGGCTGGATGTTCAGAAAGGGCTGCACGTTGTCCAGAAAGGACATGCGATTGAAGTTCGAATTGAAGAGGACAACATCCGCAGCAAGGCTGAAAACAAGAGTCCAACGAGAATTCAATTGAAATTCTTATGCGAATCTAGCTCGCTTACCAAGTGAGAATCTCATTTAAGCCGTATTGACAGTCGCGCTCCTTGACCTCGCGCACCGGATAGACCAGTTGATTCTCATGGAAATAGACAATCTTCCGGCAGCTAACCAGATCCGGACGCACACCAATTAGCTCCGCCAAATTGAGCACGGAGCTGGTGAACAGCACTTTGTAATCGTGTTCCGGCGGAATCAGCTGCGAGAAATACAGCGCTGAAGTACGTGCACGCCAATGCCACTTCTTAGCGGGCAAGCTAAAGATCTCATAGTCAGCCAGATTTAGGCCTATTAATAATAAATAATATGTATATATCTGATAAGACCGTTTCTGATTGGACTCTCCGTACTCACATTCGACCAATGTTTCGATCAGCTGCTTGTGGCTGCCGCCGAAAAAGGGCTCAATAATTAATATTTGTGGCTTGGCAGACGTCATGCCTGGGCTAAGCAAGAGTTGTGCAATTAATAAATGCGCTTGGTGTAACCTTAACCTTTGGATAAGTTAGCGGCACATGTTTTCCCTATAACACATTCGATATATGTGCAAAATAAATGGACTAAAACGTATTGTACACGTGGTTAGTCATTGCTGTTAAAATTCGTTGCTCATGTAAAGCTTTTTTGACTAACTTATAGGTATTTAATAGATGGGATCAGTTACTCCCAATAAAATATTAATACAAAACAACAACTGTTACACATGTGCAAGTGAGACACAACACAAACAAAGCTCAGTGGGCGATGCTGCAAAGTATCGATAGATCGATATTTTAGTGAGAATTCTAGATATTCCCTGCTCAACATGTCATATGCCTGACAGTCGACTGTAATGGCGCTGAAAAATTAGTTAAGAAAATCATTTAATATTATTGTATTTATCTCAGTTAAACGAATGTCGAAAATACATTTTTTTATAAAAAAAAAAAGTTGTATATCATCGATATAATTAATTGTCAGTGCTGCATAAATGTACTCACCGATAAATTGAATTATCGATTAAGTACTCGCACCACCAGCTCTCATCACGAACTCCGATAGCGCCTGCACTAGCAAAGGTCTGTAATTCTGTTTCTCTGTGCGAAAAATTTGCAAAAAGATTTGACAAGATGACCAACGCCTGGAGAGCTGCTGGACTTACGTAAGTATTACAAATTCGAAATATAACAACTTTAATTCATGGTCTGCATCATATATGCTGATTATGCTCACTTTGCGTGCGTTACGTAATTGTTGTTTGCTGCACTTTATTCTAAGACACACACACACAGGGAGAAAAGTGCTTCATGATCTAATAAACTTTCATTTAATATTCGGTTCCTTTGCAGCTACATCCAATATTCCAACATTGCTGCCCGTGTGCTGCGCAATGCCCTGCGCGCCGAGCTCCGTGCCGATGCCGCCAAGCGCAACGAGACCCACGTGAAATTCACTCCCTGGGCCAACGGCAGACCCGCACGTAAGTAATCGAGCAACAAACGAATATTGTGCAATAGAGATGCCGGAGATCCCGTTATACAGATCAACAGTTCCAGCCAATAGAAACGAACTAGCTCATTTGTGCATTATGTAAACGCGAGCTATGTGCTTTGCCCTGGCCTTGATGCTAGTCTCTACGAAACGGTTCAACTTATAGTTAAACATTTATTTCGTTTCTCTGTGCCTTGCAGATGAGAAGCCCTAATTGCTTCAACATTATTCTGTCAGTTTTGTAGCAAGGTGTAAGTCTTTCAGTTGCCCGAAACCCAAGTTACGATGCATCCGAATACTAATTAGCCAGCCTCTCTCTATTAATACTTGTTCAATACCTTGAAAGCAGACAGAGATTGCATTCTCTATCTATTCCAAAAATTGCCTACGTTGTTTAACCCACTGCAAGCTGAGCCTTGATTTGTGTTTAACTAATTTTGTTAATTATTGTTATATATAAATCTATTATTTGGTACTAATTGAAGTATTTCTTTTCACAGCTCGTCAATCAGACTCTGCTTAGGCGCTACCAAGTCAACTGGCGGCCATCAGGATGCGTGGGCAAAATGTTGAGTTGTTTCCATAATTAAAAATTTACGAATTAAATTAAATTGAAAACAAAACAAACAAAAAGTCTGTCGAATAATCTAATATATAGAAAGAAATGTATATTATAGTCGTGTATTCTTTCACAATAATTGCACAGAAAAAAAAAAACAAATACATATTTAACAAAACAGGAAAAAAGTGCAGGAAGCGGACAAACAGTTTAAATACCTAAACAAAATATTTGTCCAAGACAATCACCAAAAACTGTATAAGTATATCGAATCTCGGTTTCAAATCGGATTTCGAATCTAGTCATGTAATACTCTACTACTGTTCCTCCTGGGCTAGATTGTAGAAATGCGGCCAGGTTTGTATCTCCTCGAAGAGTCGACGGCCCGGACTCTCCGTCGAGTTGCACTGGCAGTGACAGATCAGTCGATAGTCTTTGGCTATGTGGCCATCCTCAACGCCGCGCGCCAACAGATTGTGGCACATGGTCAGGGCGTGCGGTGTGGGCAGCTCGCGCATAAAGCACCCGATGAAACTAATGCCCAGCGCCTTTGAATTGTAGCCCAAGGTGTGGGCACCCACTGCCTCCCAGCCGCGTCCCTCGTATATGTTGCCATCGCAGCCAATGAGAAAATTGTACGCGATGTCGTTCCAGCCGCGACTCTCGATGTGGAAGCACTGCTCGTAGAGGAGGAGTTGTCTGAGTATAAATCAATATTAAGTGAAGAGTTCGAACTTACCTGAATATCCCGTATGAGGCGTACATTGATCGCACGCTTCTCTGAGCTCTCTGTGGCAGTGTGTGCTGTGGATTAGCAAGATATATACATATCAGTTATATATATAGTGGTCTACTAATAAGACTTAATGCTCCCTCCAGAGCTGCCTGAGGGCCTCATGGATCTATCTGTCTCTCTCTCTCTCTCTTGATTAGCCTTTGCTTTCCTCAATGCTTTCTCTAAAGAGAGCTGCAATCTATTGTCTGGTAAATATATATATACATATATAGGCTATACAATACATCATATACGTTAATTTAAGCTATAGATAGATATGTCTTAGATCTTATGGATCTTCTACTTCACTCAATGCTCTCTCTTAAGAAAATTACAATCCGTTAGTTAATCTATGAGCCTGAGAAAGGCTTACATGGATAGATATACAGAATTGCTCAAAACTCAATAGTTACAATCTCTTAACTGAACCATGGCTTAAGGCTTATATATATAATATAATAATATCTGGCTGTTTTCACAGTTTAACATATATAATCTATATATTCATATATATGCACGTACATATAACCACGTATTTGACTGGTCGTTGCAGCTGGACGGGCGGTTCCATGGGCTTTTGTGCTAGCCAGGAGTGACGCGGCATAATGCAGCACAGCTCTTGTGGTATTTTGAACTCTGTAAATATATGAGTTAATAAATGTCTTATTCTCTCTCTTCCTCTCACTCCATCTATAGCTGTCTCTTTCTGCTTACTGTGACTATTAATAAACACATCCGCACTGACGCGCTCTTCAGACTCGTCCAGTTCTTCTCCTTCGCCATGGTCTTGTTCGTTTGCCTCGGGCACTTCAACGATCGATGGTTTGCGTCGCTGTCGGTGCTTGTTGCGCGGATGTTTTATATGCTCAGCGATAATCTGAATGTTGCCATTGATGTTGGTCACATTGCCGATGTGAACGTTGGTGGAGTTGCTAATATTCACATTGCCCAGTGTTTGGATGCTATTGATCGAGTTGAGCAGATCGCGCAATGTGTCGCCGATGATGCCGTCTTTGCTAGTGCCTGCCAATGTATAAATAAATTTATATACATATGTGTATACATATATACGCATATTTGCATGTGTGTTGACTCACCTTCTCGCGTGCCCAGCGCAATGGTGCTGACCTCTTCGCCAGTGACATCGTCGTCATCATCATCGTCGTCCTCCTGCTCGGTAAACGAATGCTCACTGTATCGGTAATCGTCTAAGCTGTCGACCACCGATGACTCAGCTAAAGATTCCAGTTCATCCTCCTGCGAGGCGAGCCATTCCCGTGTGCGTTCTTGAGCTGCAGACAATGTGGTCAAATTTGACATGTTTTTGTGCATGCCAATTCACGATATTTGGTTTGATGAGCGCGTGACGTTGTCTATTAGTTTTGCGTATCAATATTATAATATGTTAGAGATTATATACATATATATGTGTATATAAATACTTCTTGTTTGATAAGTTAAGGGAGAAGGCTGTCGCAGATAAGAAGTGGGCGCGTTTTGCGTGGTCAGCGCAGATTCTTCAATTATTCAAATGCCAACACAGTTTTTGGGATGCACACTCACGTGGGAATAACACTAAATACTCAACACACGCAAATACTTGTTTATATCCAATTTAACATATTGTGCGAAAACAAAACAAAAGCGATCGTCATACCGCAACTGGTACGCTGATCACTGATAGCGAGCAAAATTTATACTCATGTGCACAGCTCACTGTACTCTATTAATTCAATTCTTTTTTATTAGATTACATTAAAAATGTTTATTTATATATTTTTACTTATCAGATTATGTATTTATTTTCTATTTCAAAAAGTTTTTCTTACCGCAATTTTTAATTTGATATATTAAGCATCTATATCGATATTCAGATCATCGGCCACCAGACTATGCTCAACAAATTATTATTGTCCTCAATAAAATATGTATATCAACTATTCTCTCAAATTAAACTGATTAGATAAAAATTATTAATTATTTGCACTAACACACACAAACATAATTTATGCGTGTGTGCGTTTGTAAATTGGGAGCAGCATACTTAGCGCGCGCCGATGTATTCACCGATGTTTCGCGCCGTTGCTAATCGACACTGCACCGATAGCAGTCGATAGGTTTTTATAGAATGCAAGGCTATCGGTCTGCCTGCGATTCGATTTCATAACCTCGTTGACTCGGCTGGTTGTATTTTATTTACTTAAATAAGTCTTGTATTAAATTTGTAGACCGGCGAAAATGTTGACGCTGCGACGTGGAGAGCAGCTACGTGCGCGTCTGAATGCCACCTGCCGCCGTTATCTGTCCGTTAAAGCAGAGCCCAAGGCAGTAGCAGTGGCTGATGCCGAATACACGGCCGAGCCAGAGTATCCCGTCATCAGGGATCTCTCATATAAGAGCCGCAAGCTGCAGACGGCGGCCGAGTGGCACGAGCAGATACGCCAGCTGCCCACCGTTGAGGAAAAAATGATCAAGGTGAATATGCCGCGCTACTATGGCTACAAGGTAGTCGACCTGAACGACACCAAAATACCCTACAATGCCCTGCCGCTGACGCAACACTACACGCGCACCGTGCTGGAGGAGCTGCCGACACCACAAGCCACGGCGGAAGACAAGAAAGATGACTTAGATGCAACTGTAAAGATGGCACGCGACGATATCATCGAGGCCTTGGAATATGCCCACGACGTCTACAAGTAAGTGACATATATTGCTATGGACAATATAACAAATCGAAAATGACTATTGCAGGCACAAGCTGCAGTTGATGACAACCCCGCCGGATGCCGTCAAGCGCGAACAACAGCTGACGCAAATCATTGTGGAGCTGGTTAACCGGTCGGCCCTGCAGGTGCTCAGTGCTGACTATGGCCACCTGAACGAGGTTGAAATCGACTACAATCCGCGTCACGAGGCCTTCTGGGCCGTCGGTGGTGTTGATCCGCCCAAGAATGTGGTCAAATCGAAAGAGGGCCGCCCCTGGCAGAAGGACGATGCGCACGACAGTTGCGATCGCTTGGTGCAGTATACGGGCGAACCCTACCTGGCGCTCCGCCACCGTCATCAGCTGCCCACATGGAAGTCGCCGGAGGAGAGCGAAAACCTGACGCTCGCCCAGCAACTGCCGCGCTTCAAGCTTGACGCACGCACCTTGGGCTACAGCACCAAGCATCAGCACGCAGTAAATGTGCCCGGCTACTGGCCCAGCGCCAATGCGCCCAATTTCGGCATGCTCTCGTTTCAGTCGCGCGCCCATCTACAGCTGCGGCCCAAGGCCTGTGGAGAACGCGACGACCTGGAGGCACTGCATGCACTGGCCATTCAGTCATCCTACGCCTGGCTGCTGGCTCAGGCCAACTACCACGGCTTTAATACCTACAACGAGCTCACTTATCCGTTGAACACACAAACCGTGATTACCAACGGACGGGAATGGAGCTTCTATGAATATCAGTTGAATACGCTGCTGGTGCATGGCGCGTATGTGGATACGAATCCGCGGGTTAATTTCTGTCGCGGCACAGCACCACAGCCGCTATACGCCGAGATCTCGACTGAGGGCAAGTGCATCGATTTCAACGAGAATACGCTCCGCCAGCTGCTCGAGCTGTATATCAGAGCGCCGAGCATTCAGCGTACCGCGGACGAGCTGCTGCCCTATGTGGGTGGACCGACGCTGCGACGCGCCGCCGACTACGAGAATGCGGAGCAGCGCGAATTTCTTGAGCATACATTCAAGCATCTGGCATCGAAGCGGACGAGGCACCTGGAACTGCCCGAGATCTATATGTGGGAGAAGCTCTACAAGATTGACAACAAGACGCGAGCAATGGAGGCGCGTCGTCGCTTCTTCGAACTGGACATCAATCCCTGGCGCCGCACCCTCGACCAGCACGACAAGGTCTATGTGCCGAAGGCGGAGCGACCCGGCGGCCGCAAGAATCGCGAGGGTCGCTTCAAGAAGACCTACTATCCCTGAACCCCTTAATTTTAATGTGAAATAAAAACATTTGTTTTGTTTGAAATGCGTGAAATTTTATTAAATATATCTACATAAATAATAAGTCGAGCCGAGAGTAGAGAAAAAAGAGACAAAACGAATATTTTGCATTTATTTATTGAATTCCATATGGATCTGCATTCTTTATTTTGTTGTTTTTGTTTTTGTTTTTTATTGTTTAAAACATTGTATGTAATTGCATATTGTATCGTTTCTTGCGTGTTTTTTCTTATGTTTTGTTTTTGTTTTTATTTACTAAGTTAACATTTTTGCCCTTTAGTAGTTTTTGGCATTTTAATTTTAATTTTTAGTTTTATATTTTCTTTGCTTTGCTCTCATTTAGTTTCTTTTTTTTTTTAATTTTTAAATTTAATAATGCGTGTGTATGTGTATGTAATTTTTGTTTTATTCATTTTGCTTTAGTGTCTTAATTTGCATTCGTTTTAATTAATTTGTGTATTTAAGTTTTAATTTTAATTTTTTTTTTTAAGGTTTTGTTTTAATTTTGGTTTGTTGTTTTGTCGCTTTTGACTTTTGCATTCTAAAAAAATTTGTATTAATTTTTTTTTTCTTTCATTAAACTTGAGAATGGCTTGAGTATTGAATTAATTTTTTTTGTTCTTTCATACAACCATTAATTATTTATTTTTAATTTACTGAGACTGCTATGAATGCTAGAAGATGTTGTTGTTGTTGTTGTTGCTATCATGCACATCAATCGAATAAATCAAATATGTGTGGAATAACTACAATTTGAGGCATTTGGTTAGCTGTCTCGATTTATTGTCCTAGACCAGTGTGAAGTGGCAATAGCATTCATTTGAAAAAAAAAAAATTAAGTTCCAAAATGACAAATGAATAATAACAAAAAAATGCTCAAGTCGGAAGTATCCGACTAACACATACCCGGAACTCAGCGCATAGAGGGCTCTTCAATGCCTTTCTCTACTTACACACATGCACACACATACATACACACACACTTATGCATGTTTACATTACTGCGTCTATAGTAAATGACATTATTGTTTAACTTAATTTTTTTTTATATAAATATCCTTCAAATTGTGCTGGAAATACAATTTTCATTGATCGATTTTTCATTGACTTAAGAAAATTTGAAGAGCTGTAGCAAATTGAGGTTAGGTTCATATCATATCATATACTATACGAGGTCTATTTAAAGTTTTTCCATTATTTTTTTTTGCCTGCTGAGTTTTGGGCATATTTATGAAAAAAGAAAATATTCGATTGAGTCTAGCTTCAATTCCTGGCTAAATATATAGTCTATATATTTATAGAGAATATATCTGGCTTTCAGTTGTGTCTGTTAGCCTGTTAAATTTAATATTTTGTTAGTTTTTTCTTTTTTTTTTACGGCTATTTCGTTCAAGTGTTTACTGTTTATTGTGTTAAACTATTTTGTTTAGCGAGCGACTGTGCTTAAGTGTATTTGTTTTTTTTTTTTTCTTTTATTTTTTGTAATGTTTAGTTGTATATCCTATGTCATATGCATGTGAGTATATTAAAATTACATTGTTTTTGCTTTGCTTTGCTTTTGGCTTTTACATTTTATTTATTGTTTTCATTTAGCACTTACTTAGGTTTAATTGTTTGCAAACATTGTTTTTTTTTTTCATTTCTTTTCTCAGATCAAGTTGTCTTAGAGCTAATACACTTGTCTTGTAGGCGGCCTAAACTAATGCTTAATATCTAACTCATCACGAACAAAAAAAAAAAAAAAAAAACCACACACACACTAATACTATATACATTTTGAGTGTCTTTTTCCCTCTGTGTGTGTGTGTGTGTGTTTGTCTTTGTCATCTTACAGATTTAGTTTAGATATTTGCTTTACACCAACGTTTTTAGTATATTTCTATTTATTTCAAATGTGGATTATAACATGCCAAGAACTCGAATCTTAAAGAAAGAACAAAGATAATTAGGAAAAAAAAAATCTGATAACAATAATAGATGTGAAACAGATGCATAATGAATATATGAGTATTGAATATGGTTATAGATCTTTAATCTATATCAATGATGGAATCTATGAATTGTGCTCAAGCAAGTGTATTACTTGTTGACAGATGGAATGTACATATAGATTATATATATCTTCTATGTAGCTAAATCGAAGTTCCGAATCTGAACTCGTAATAGATCTTTAATCTATATGAATGTTGAAATCTCTGATTTATGCTCAAGCATGGGTATGTATAACCAAATCTGAATGCTGTACCTGAAGTGGTTATAGATCTTGAATCTATATGAATTTTAAATATTCGAGCATTACGTCTGGCCAAATGCTTCACTCAGCATTGAAAGAGAACATTTCTACCTAGAGATATGTGTGTGTGTGTGTGAAGCAAAGCGTGTAATTGTTCGCCTATCTGAATAGATCAACAGATCGTGTTTTGAGTATAGAGATAAGTATAGGTACACGTATTAGTTAAGCCAGTGCCTGGTGAGCGAGAGTGCAACTGCTGTGTCTCAGTGACAATACTAAAAGTAAAGCAAGTTCAATTTCCCCGTCACTTCATATATATGTATATATAGGTATATATAGGTATATATAGCACTAGACTTGATTCATATTCATAGATTTTGTTTTTCTTTAGTTGGAAACCGAATAAAGTTGAGGTGCTCATTGAGTTGGTTGAGTAAGCCTTTTACAAACACTCATACATGCCATTCGAGTTTTTCTTTTGTTTTTTTTTCTTCTTAAATCTTTCCCAATATCAAATCATTCGAAAGTATCGACAGAACAAAGTGAAATGAATATTGAAAAATCATAATTTTTCAATTGATTTACTCACTATATATATTATATGTATATAGATAGGATTAGAAGTAGTAGCTTCATAAACGTTTGCTGCTCTTGGTTTTACTATTGTCAAAATGATATTTATAGTTCATATTATATCGGGCGATTGTCTATACATACTCGTAATATGTATATGAAAGTTACTTCATAAGTTGTTCGAGAAAGAATTGAGGATAACTAAACTGAAAACTTAATTCAATTTCCAGAGTTTCTAGAGCCAATTTTTGGTTTTATTTGAACTACAAATTCGTTCTCTGGATTTTTCTGGAATTTCCTTGTTATTTCTGAATACTTTATGTGTTTTTTTTTTATGAAACCATTCATATTATTAATACATACATATATTTAAAATGTACCTCAGACTAGAAAAAAAGTTCATCAAAAACGATTATTTAAGTTTTTTGTTTTTATGTTTTTTCTTTTCTTTTTTTTTTTTTGTATGTGTTATATTTTATATAAAAATTTAAATAACTTATCTCAATTAGGTTTCGAAACGAAAAAAATCGTACAACAAAAATACTACGAGGAAAAATTACCCTTTATTTGCTGTTGTTGTTGTTGTTGTTGTTCTGCTTCTTTTTATTGATTCTGTTTGGCTTCAGATTTACTCTTTTTTTTTTTAATTTAAAAAAATTTAATTTAATTTATTTTATTTTTTAAATTTATTTTAATTGCTTTTGGTAGTAAATTCGCAGTAGCCTGAATGCAATTTGACATTAATTTGGCTTTAGTATTTAAGCAAAATGTAGTTTAAGTTTAAGTGTTTTTATTTTAAATTTATTTATTTGTGTATGTTTTTAGTTTTTGTTTTTATTTAAATTTTAGTTTTAGTTTTAGTTTAAGTGCGTATTTTAAGCATTTTAAATGTTTGGTTTAACAAGTATTTATAAGTAGAGAATTAGTTCAGATGTTAGCCGTCTAGCGGGGTCCAAGCAAAACTTGCGAAAAGTCCATTTGTAGAGGTCAAAAATAAGATCATCAATTGCTGATACCAAATGAATAAAAATACTGAAAAATGCTAAATTAAAACTTGTTAAGAATGAAGTTTAAAAAAGATTTCAATAAAAAATGTAATATAAATATACAAAAATTTTAAATAATATATAATATAAAAATTAATTTGATTGAATGACTTTCATCTGTAATAAAATAAATTTAAAATAAAAACTATAAAAGGCATAACTGAAAGTTTATGAAACACTTTTGCTCTCTTTTCGTTTGCCGTTACAATAGCGAAAGCTCACTTTTCGACCTCTTTTCAATTGGATTGCGCAAGCTTTAGACCAAGAGCACAGTTTTTATGGCTGTTGAGCTTTTGGCTGCCAACTGTTTTATAGCTAACGTTGATGGGGCAGAGCTTTATGTGCAGTCGCTAGACGACGCTAAAAGCTCTGCGGTGTTTGCTTAACAGACGGCTAACAGTTATGTAAACATATATGTGTGTGTATGTATGTATATATATATATATTTATGTCTTGCTTGTTTTAAGTTAAAAACAGTTGAGCTCAAATAGTTAGTTAAATATTCATGCAAATTTGTTTTTATTTATTTTTTTTTTAAGTTGTTTTTGTTTAGATTTTTTTTTGTGTGTGTTAGTTTTAGGTAAGTAAGTTTGATTTAATATATATATGTGTGTGTGTGTTTTTTTATTGGTATTTTTTTTTTAATATTAAGGAAGACCTTTGCATTTGTGCATAGCCCTTAGCAGCTGTGTATGTGTGTGTGTGTGTGTGTGTGTAAGTTGCATACACTATAAAATCTTACAAGGCTAACAAAAAAAATTATGTGTATATATATGTATGTATATATATATTTATTGTATTTTGTTTTGATTCGCTAAGTGTATGATAATGCCCTGATCTAATGCTAATATATATACTAATCGCATATATACTAATTGTATAATATTTGTTATATAAGAAGCATGTCAATGTGACACAAGAAATTAGAATTCGTTTACAGCGTAATTGGTATTGGTTTCTGCATGAGGGGTATTCCTGCTGGAGGATTTATGCATTTTATTATTATAGTTTTTTTTTTTGTTTCTTTTTTGTTCTGTAAGCTTTATGCAAAATAAAATACATATAAACGTGTGATTGTGTATGTGTGTGTGTGTGTTAGTATTTTTTTTTTTTTTTTTAGTAATAATTTCTTTGTATGTAGGGTATATCTGTAATTGAATTGATTTTTTTTACGCTACGCACGAATTTGCTGTTAACTTTTTGCTGTTCTTTGTTGAAATTTCGTTTAAAAATTCATTTCCTTTTTTTTTTTTTTATTAATATATTAGTTTATAACTTAAGTATTTGTCATATGTATATTTGACTAACCTCGCTTGATCTATGCTTTAACTATTACTTAATCTAAATACTGTAGTTTATTTTTAATTTTACTTATGATTTTTAACTTGTTTTTTTTTTTTTAACTTTTTTTCGAAGCATTTCTTTTATCTAATGTTCATTTTGCATCAATATGCTACATGCTTATGTTTGTTTTTTAACTTTACTCGTATATATGTATATATATATAATATTTAAAAATAGTTAACTTTATACTTTGCCTTCGACTGTTTTCCTCAACGTTTATGCCATTTCTTTTAGCTGGTTTTCAGTTTGCTTTGCGTCTTTTTCGTTTTGTTATTGTTGTGGTTTTGGCCGTGTTTATTCTTCGTGTCTCTTTTTTTTTTGTATTTCAGTTAAACAATTTCGAAATCGAATTTTCATGCTACTTGTTTTCCTTCAACTTGTTGATTTTTCTTTTATTTAGTATTCTTAACAAATTTTTGTTTGGAGTGCTCAAAATTGCTGAAAATCTTTTGGCAAAAATGTAAAGAACAGAAAAAGTTATCTAGCAGAAGAAACTACCACTAAACACGTGTCTTTCGATAGATAAATAGATATACATAAACAAATTGCTTTAGTTTGGGTTTTCTCTTTGTTCTTTTTTTTTTTTATTTCCTTTTTTGCGCCAATTTGTAGTGCTAATAAGCCAAAGTTTCTTAACGTTAACAAGATTTCAAATTTGCGAATTCTTTTCCAAAATCAAATCAATTGAAAGCAGAACGTAAATGAAACGTGTCCTATGTGTGTGTGTGTGCGACTGGGGAATGCTCGTTTAAATGGAACTATAGAGAGCTTAGAGGCTATAGAGGACTATAGACTATAGAGACTATAGAGACTATGGACTATAGAGACTATAGATTAGACTATAGAGACTATGGGTTATAGAGACTATGGAATATAGAGACTATAGACTACAGAGATTATGAATTATCGGTCAAACAGACTGTAGGATTGGACATGTTAAAGGTAGAATCTTGAAATGTTTAGTATATACCGCAATACCAACAAATAGACGGATACATAGATATATAGGCAGACCGTCAGTAAGACAGATAGAAAGTCAGATTAACATCCAACTGAGCAGTCTGATCGAAAGTCAGATGAAAACACCGTCTATCTAGTCAAATAGTCAGTCAGAATTGCTGAATTGCCTAAAATCCAGTGAACGAGCATTGTGCAGTCGATAACGCCCGACTCTCATGTGCCATTTATTTTTATTAATTTGTCAATGGTTTCTCCTTTGTTTAGTTTGTTTTTTTTTCTCTCTTTTTTGTTTTTGTTCACTTTGAATTTGAAATTTTATTGTGACTGGTTTACGTTTTGTTCATACGTTTTTCTATCACAGCAACATATTTGTATACACTATTTTACATACTAAAAATGAAAATCAAAGAGAACTTATCCCATACTAGAAATGAAATGAATTATTTTACAGTAATTCGAGAAGAAAACCAAAATGGACAAATGCAAAAAATGATGAAGTCAGCAGCAATGTGGACATGGAGCAGGGGGAGGGTGAAATTAAGTCAATACCAAACGCGTCGTACAATTCAATTCGTATTTGACCATAAATATGATAAAAATTTTGTATTTTCCAAGAATCGAAATTGAAAAGAACTTGAAAAGCATTCACTTGTTTATGTATTCTTTACATGAATTGATTTTCTTTTCTGTTTGAGTTTTTTTTTTTTTTTTTTTAAAGTATTTTTAGTATTTTGAGTATTTTACAAAAGTAGAAACAATATTTTGTACGACCCGTGTCAAACTGAAGCAATTACGTAGACCGTCCAAGTGAAGAATTTATGGGAACTGAAAGAAAGGCACAGAAATTGTGAGGAACTCTAGAGGAAGTGGAAGCATTCACGCCTCGTTCACTTACAATGAAATGTGGCGCCGAGAAGAGCACTGCCAGCGTGGCTATAATTGTGAAGAGCGTGAAAATAATAAGGCACAAACGATCCACGACCATTGCGGCAAATTTCCAATCGCGCGTTATATCGCCTGTCTCGTCCTCTTTCTTCAGCTGCTTGATGAAATGGGTCAATGGATTCACCTGAAATATGTCAGTGGTTGTTCGCATTTTACGCACCTGATCGGTTATCCAGCGCAGTTCCTTGAGTATCAGCGCCAGTTCGTATTCCGCCGAGGAGCTAAGGCAGGTGTGTGAAATGGCCTCGTGCATGCGGGAGTCGGGCACAGGTGCGACTGGACCCACTGGACCAACGGGCCCAACTGGACCCACGCTGCCATCGTCGCCTTGCCTGCATGAAGCACTCATTGCAATAGTTTTATCAATATATTATAGATATTTTTACGGTATACTCTATACGAATTGTTCATCTTATATATATTTTGATACAACTTGATCTCAGGTCTATGAAAATCCATAAAAAGTGTATCATCTATTGACACCCTCCACTGATTGTGGAGGAACATTCAGGAACTCCCTATATATAATGGGCGTGATATCGGAAATCTAATCTCTACTGACTCTCTGTATTGCTTGCTTTGACCTACACTGCTCTAACAGTATTCGAATTACCTTTTGAAAATAAATTCCATTTATCGATTATAATCGATAATACGTAAATGGGGTGAATCATCGAAAAAATATGATAAATTCGCACTGCGTATGCTATACACGTAAATACATGTATCAATCAAGAGTCTAGCATTTGAAGTTTACGAGATCTCCGTGTTCATACTAATGGAGGAAACTTTAAATACTTTCAGGTATATAGGTCAAGTATTTAGTTTTCTTCACTTTAGTACAGTTTTACAGACTCTACAAAGCCTTTACTCATGTCTGCTATTAAGGTTTTAATGTGCAGTCTGAATTCAATTTTCTACAAGACAAATCTCTGCTTCAAGACTGTATATATTCTAAATGGAGCAAATGACGTTGCAAATGACATTTTTCTTTCTTTGTTCAAGCTGGAACTCGAACTGTTGGCACCCAACTCAGTCCCCGAACCCAACTCAACTCAAGTCAATATTTTAAAGGACAACGTAATTGTGACTGTTGGTTTATTGACCCAATTCAATGGTCTATTGTGCGAGAGGACATGTGAAAGAAGCTGAACAGCTGAGCATCTGACGAGCTGAACAGCTAAGCAGCTGAGCCTGAGTCTGGGCCTTTGCCTGGGCCTGGGTCTGAGCCTGAGACACGTGCCAGCAGATGTAGATGTTCATCTCACTGCGTTCAAGCGTTTTCTATTACGAATGTATTTTTCTTTTCCTGTTCCTTTTCTTAGTCGTCGCATTTGTGCGTTCTGCTTGTCACTAAATGCGTGTCCTTGCCACTTGCCACTATTTTCTAAGATTTTTTTTTCATTTTTTTATTTTTTTTTATGTATTTTGCTTTGTTTCGTTGTTGTTGAGGCACACATCTTGTCATTGTCATTGTCATTGTCATTGACTGTCATTTGAGGCTTGCTGAATGCGAATGCGGATGTGTCTTGTTGAAGATTCGCTTCGCATTGTCATTTTCTATTATTTTCCTTACATTTTCTTTTAAACAAGTGCGTTTTAATAGCAGCGTAAAGTGTAGTATAAATAGAGGTATAATTTGTATAAGATAAATAATTATATATGCGACTATATCTATTGCTGCATATCAGCTTAGTCAGTCGATCGGCTACATCTTGCATATTTCAAAAATTGCGATAGATATCGATCAATAATTATCGATATCATTTGAAGAAAGTACATATTGCTAGCTTAAATGAGTATACGCTTTTCTTGGCTCAACTGTATTTGAGCTGGGAATAGATCTATTTTCTACATTTATGTTATATCGATAAATATCGATTTATCATAGCTCTTTAAACATGTAAGACAAAAGACAAATTATTTATAAACTGAATGAATGCAAGTCAAACATTTGAGATGATTTTAGCGGTTTCAATCGGGATATTCCCTCAATGGATATTCATCTTAATACATGATTTTACCTGAACATTGTCCTGTAGTACGTGGGCTGATGGGGTAACGTGGCGCTAGTGCAGCGATGATTGCAACGAAAGTCGTCATCAATGTCGAGTACGTTGGCGAGCAGCGATTTCGAGGATCTGTTGGGTGTGGATGAGGATGGCACAGCATACACAATAGAGAATGGTGGGTAAATAGATCAGTGAACTGAATTAATATCATATATGGTTAGTAGAGAATATCAATCATATCGATGCTCGATCGGCTAGCAGTAGTCGGACAGTTGGTTCTACTAGTTAGAGTGTGAGTGAGAGAATTGGCGGAATGTTTTACGGTTACCTTTCCTTGAGCTCAACGTTTTGGATCTGTTGCTTTTTGTCACCAGCTGTCGAGGAGCCCGACGACGAAGGCGGCGGCGGGCATTCGTAGCCGACCTGTCCAGGTCTTTGCATGCGCAATATGCAAGGTAACCAATAAAGGAATATTACTCTTATCTGTGTGTGCGAGTTCGACAGAAAGACGGGGTGTTTGTTGGGTAATGCGGTTAAAAATAATAGCAATAAGTATATTTTTGGATTTTTTTTTTTTTCGGTATAAATAGTATATATATTTTTTTGGTTTTTAAATTTTTTGTTGTATTTATACTCATTAACGAAAGCGAAATGAGTATATTGGATTTTGTTTTTTTAAAGCAGTTTTTTGTTTTTTTTTTTTTTTATAGTTTATTCATTGAATTTGATTTAAAGTCAAATGAAGTGATATTTTTGTTGAATAAGAAATTTTAGCGTGACACATTATATATAGATATATAGACAGTTTATATATATATAAGTATGAGAGTTTAAATAGTTTATATTTAAAGTTTTTAGTTTATAGTTTTAAGGCAAATTGAAAACGTTAAAAAAAGGTTTTTTTATTTTTTTTTTTTAGTTTGATTTTTATTTATTTGTTGTATTTAGTTTAGTAGAATTTTGGTTATTGAATTGTTTTTGTTGTTGTTGTTAATGTTATTATTGTTGTTGTTGTTGTTGTTGTTAAGAATGTTGTTCATAGTGTGTTGACATAGGATAGCAACAGCACACGCGTTATAGCGACCATAAAACCGAATGTTTTTGGTTACATTTGAAGTAGTTCATATAAAATATATTTACAGACATTTTGATTGATTTTTTATGTATTTTTTTTTAAATATTTTGTTGTTGGTATTTTTGGTCAGTTTTGCGAAGATAGTTAGTTATATAGTTAGTTTAGTTTGTTAGTTAGTTAGTTACAGAGGAGAAAAAGAAACAGTTGAAGAGGCATTTGAGTTGTTGAGTAGAGTTTTATTTTGTTTGCGTTGCGAGTTGCCAGAGTTTAACGTAGTTGTAGTTGTTATTGTTGTTGTTGTAGTAGTAGTAGTAGTAGTAGTAGTTGTTGTTGTAGTTGTAGTTGGCCAGAGTATTTGTTAGAGAAATAAAAATTCGGTGTGATTATTTGTGCTTTGGTTCTCGAATATGTAAATATGCAATTTATTAAAGTTTAAGAGAGAGAGAGAGAGAGAGAGAGACAGAGAGAGTGAGAGAAAAAGAGAGAGAGGGGGAAATAGTAGGTCTCAGCAGAACATTGAATCAAAACAAAAACAATTTGCTTACATATATACATACATACGATGTATATGGACATATATAAATAGATGGACTTTGGTAAAAAAGTTTCAAACCGATAAAAAGGAAAACATTGATACATGAGTTTATGCAACATTTAAAGTTTAAGGTTTAAAATTATTTATTTAATTTTTTTTTTTTACTAGAAATTTATTTACTTTAGGGAAAAAATTAGTTTGATTTTTTTTTTTAAGTTTAGACTGTTTTCAAACAGATTTAAAAATATTGTCTTATCCATTTTATTTTTTTTAGTTCAAGTTTCAAGTTCGAATGTTAAAAAAAAAAATCAAATTTGTTTTTAATTAAAAAAAAATTATGTTATTAAAGTTTGACCATAAAATTGTTGTGATTATCTTACTTTTTAAATTTTAAGTTTTATTTAAAAAAAAAAAAACTTTTAAAAATGATATTAAATGAGCTAAATAGAAAACGAATCCAAATGAAACCTGAAACTGCACGCCCTTAGTGGGCGGACGGACAGACAGACGGGCGGACTAATATGCAACACTAATATACTCACTTCACTTTTGCGAATGAGTATAAAAATGTTCTTCTGTTTCAATGAGAAATTTAAAATCTTAAATAATTATTTAAGTCAAGTTTGAATGTTTTAAATTAAACAAAAAATTATAAAATTCGTGTTAAAATTTTATTTAAAATTTAAACTGATTCCGACATTTAGAAATAGGTTAAATTTTATACATTATATATTTAGAGACATGTGTAATTATTATATTTTTTTTTATTTAATGAGAAATTCAAGCTCATGTATAATTATTAATATAATATTATTCAGTATATATATTTTAAGTTTTTGTAAAATTCCATTTCGTATATGTAAATTGAAAAAAAAATATGTTTGCTTTCGATTTTGTATGAGTTGCAAATATATTTTGCATGCAGCATAGTGTAAAAGTATAAGAAGAGCTAGAGTTGATGCATATGAATTGTGAGTAAATATGTATGCAAGTGTATTTCTGCTCAGTTTTCAATGTCTAAGAGTTGAGAGAGTGATGTTTGGTGGGACATTAGGCGTGTGTGTATGTGGGCATAATAAGTATATACATATATGGGGCAGTGTTTGGACTGTGTGTGTTCGGGTGTGTATGTGTGGGCTGTGGAGTATATTTTGAATGTTTTGATTCATTCATTGAAATGATATTCATATTGAAACAAAAGCAAATTGAAATCGCATTGGTATTCGCAGAGTAAAGTAAAGAATAAGAAATGAATTTATGTAAATGTAGAGAAGAAGAGAACATAAAAGCAAAAAAGAAGTAGGTAGGTAGGAGAAATAGCTGGTTTTTCGTTTTTTTGTTTTGTTTGTTCTCTTTTTGTTTTTTGATTTTTTTTTTTTTTATATAAATAAGTAAGTAAGTAGTAAGTAGTTAGCAAGTAAGTTAGTTAAGTTTAGTTTAGTTTAAATATAAATATTACCCATTCACTCATTTCATGCGTATCTGGATTTCTATGATGATAATTGAGGATAAGTATGGTTGACACAACTGATGAGGCCACCATAAACATAATGCAATTGAAATAAGTTCCTAGAAGGACACAAAAATTACACAAACATTGTGGTAATTATATCGATTGTTGGTGCGAATTCGCTTCACGCTCATTCTAAGCTAGATATATTTTTGGATTTTGGTTAGATTTCGGTTTTTCGTTGGTTTTGATTTGGCTCTTCATTAAGTATGAGCACACCTATTATGTATTGCCCCATTGCCCTGATTACGAGCGTTGATGTCGGTTATCGTTTATCGTTATCGTTAAGCAATTCTTTTCTTTTGCTTTGTATGTGTGAGTGCGTGTGTGTGTTGTTGTTTCTTGTTGTTGTTGTGTTTGTTGGTTGAGTAAAAAAAACTTTGTACACATTTCGATTGCTCGCGCTGATCTATGCATATATATACAAAAAAAAAAGTTCGCATCTTTATTTTATTTTTTGTAGTTTATCGAAAGGCAACAACAACAACAGACTATAGTCGAAATTTCGATTGTTATTTAGCTTGCAGTTGTTGTTGTTCGATACTTTCGTAATGCTTACTAAAACTTAACTTTGTGGCAAGTGGAAGTAAGAGTTAGAGAAAAAGTTCAAAGCAGTATTTAAAAAAAGTTAGTTAGTAGTAGCAAGTAGTAGTAGTGGTAGTATATATATTAACATTTATATGTATGTATATATTCAAAAAAAAAAAAAAAGAAACAATATCTTTTTGATTTTAGTTTAGTTTAGTTTTCAGTGAGAGAGAGAGTTCAAGTTATTTTACAGGTGTACGCCTCGCCGACATATACATATACATATATGGAATAGAGTAGTTAAAGAGATAAGTTTAGGTAAAGTTAGAAAAAGCTCTGTGCTACTTAGATACTAACTGATGTAGTTCCTTTCCTTTTTCGTTCCCCCTACCTCCTCTATTTTCTTTTCTCAATATATTTGCCGCTGCAAACTTGTGGCCCGATTCAAGGAGTGGTTCGGTTCCTTTAAAACAAAGGAACTGTAACTCTGTTGAACCGAACCGCGCGTTTGTGTGCTAGCTCAGTATTTTGGTATTTTTGGTACTCTGTATTTTTGTTATTGTTGTTATTTTTGTTGCATAACCCTACTTTTTTAGTATTTCTTTTTGTTTGCTGTCGCTTTTTGTGCACAACCAATTATCCGCAATCATCATTTTGAGTTAAAAATCGAGATCTGATTCGGTTCCTCATTATTGTTGAGCTGTAAATTGATGAAAGACTTTGGGTCTCGGGCAAAGGTGTTTTGGTTTTGGATTTGGTATTCTGTATGGCTACGGTTATTGTTGTTGTAGTTGTAGTACTTGTGGTTGTTGTTAGTATATATTTTTTTTTTAGTATTTTAGTATGGCAATTAAATAGGAAATGGAACTGGTTAGTTGAGTTGTTGTCTGGATCAGTGCGTATTTTTTTTTTTTTTTTTTTTACTGCTTTGGATTTATATATACATATTTAGCTTAAACTATTTAATTGCATTTATTTAGGTTATGCACAGTGAGGAGCGAAAAATATATAGAAAAAAAATAATAGAATTATAAAATGTTTTCAGTTTTTTCCATTGACTATTTACATATGCGTATGTATGGAAATGAAAAGTAAATAAAAATTAATTTGTTATTTGTTTGCCTTTTCACTGTGCATCTGAGTTAAGATTTTTGCATTTAGCTTTACATAATATTTGTTGGATTTGAGTTAAGATCTTTTATTTTGTTTTTGCTTTTGTTTTTGGGTCCCATACACTGCACTACATTGTAGGTTATAAGGCGTTTTAAGCATATGAATGAATGTAAGATTTTTGTTTAAATATTTTGCTTTTGGTTTTTTGTTTTTATTTTTATATACAGCAACTAGTCGCATATGCATATATATTTGATATTCATGGAATTACCTTAATGTTTGCATACAAGCCAGACATACGTACCTACACATGTACGGTTATTCTACGACATATGTGTATGCATATACATTTATATACATACATACATATGCATATGCATGTATGTAAGTATGTATGCTAAGGGTATCCAAACAAAAAATAAGGAGATATATGTATATATATATATATATATTTCGCTGTGTTTTATTTACAAGTGTTTGCTGTTGTTGCTTCTTCTTCTTCTTCTTCTTCAGCTAATTGTGTATGATACAATGATGTATATGTATTTGTATGTGTGTGTGTGTGTGTTTGTATATGTTAAAGAAGCGAAACACCATTAAACATATATTAAAACATGTGATATGCAGTTAGCAATAATTTTGTATGAGGCTCTGAGGGGTACGTTAGAGAGAGACAGAGAGAGATATAGATGAAGGTAGAGAAAGAGAGAGAGAGAGAGAGAGTTGCTACCACACTACTTCACGAAACTAAAACCAATTTGTCAAAAATAAGTGAAGAAAAAGCATAAACAAATTAATAAGACAAATATGTACAGAAAAACGTATGTTAAAGCCTGTGAGAGAACATATATACACAGATATAGATAGAGATAGAGATAGAGATATGCCTATACATATATACAACATATTAACTGATCCATTGTCGTTTCCCCTCTGAGTGTTTCAACATTTGCAATTTCACATGCAAAACATTATTATTATTACAATATATTTTGTTGTTTTTATTAACATTTAATTTTGCTATACAAAATTTGCATGTGTGTGTGTGTGTGTAAAGACAGACATAGCATACATTATATATGTATATACATATACATATGGGTACATATACATATACATATATATATAACAAAAACAGAGCGTGAGACAGCGAGACAGAGAGAGAGAGAGAGAGAGAGAGAGAGACAAAGAGAGAGAGAGAGACAGAGCGGGGTAGAGCAAGTGTGTGTGTGAGAGAGAGAGAGAGAGACAGTGTGAAGTAAAGCAAGAGACAGAGAGACCAGAATTTAGCTTGTTTTTTTTTTAGTTTATATAAATTTATCACGGACATTTAAATTGTTTCAATAGATATTTACATAGCTGTTCCCATTTGGTGTGTATGTGTGTGTGTTTGTGTGTGTGTGTGTGTGAGTGGGGGCAAGTGTGACCAGCTGACGCTTAGCTCTAGCTCCAATTGTTAGCGGCCTCCGTATTGACATTGAGTTTGAGTTTGAGGTTTCAGTTTCAGTTTCAGTTTCAGTTTGAGGTTGACATTGCCATTTCGCCCCCGTTGCACGATTCCCATTGAATTCAGGAATATGTATTTGCCACACACTCATAGTCATAGTCATATTCATATTCAATTTTTCATTCACATTTGTATTCATATTCATGGCTTCTCTATGAATGTGCAATACAAAATTATATGAGATAGTATTCATCAATTGTTTCAGTTATGTGAGTTCGAGTGTGAGTGTGTGTGTGAGTGTGTGTGTGTTGCCTGTGTCTCGCATGTCTATGTTTGTGTTTGTGGACGTGGGAAT
The DNA here is from genome assembly GCA_035045965.1 of Drosophila aldrichi. NCBI lineage: Eukaryota > Metazoa > Arthropoda > Insecta > Diptera > Drosophilidae > Drosophila > Drosophila aldrichi. The sequence goes on from JAWNOM010000484.1 coordinate 5,284,990, forward strand.
GTGGTCGAGGGGCGGGGGCGTGGGCATGTCAACAATTTTGTAGGCATTTGTGTTCTTGCATGCCAACAAGAACGTTTTTTCTTTTACATTATGTGGTAGTGGTCCTTGGCTAAAACACATACATATGTATCTGACACCGGCATTGATAATGCGAGCCACTTTTCGTTGTACGCATAGAATCCAAAATATAAATCACAGAATCGAAAGAAAACAAGGCGCTACACAAGTTGTAAAAAAAATACCAAAATAAAATACTTAAAAAAGAAATATACAATTATACATACATATATATATGAAAGACTTATATATATGTATGTATGTATACACATACATATATACATATGTAGAGAGTGATACTTAAGGAAGCAGAAAACTTGGCAATGTTGCCCAATATACGACTCTCTCGACTCCCGACTCATGAATCTGGCCTTGAATTTCCATCTTCTTTTTTTTTTCAATTTTCATTTGTTTTTGCTTTCTTTTTTTTAAATTTTGTTTTACCAAATTACAGGAGTTTGTCTATCGAAAGGTCCAGAGTGCATGCTGTGAGTTTGATTGCCATACCAGTCCTCGATACGATAAAATATATAGGTATATAATACGATATTCAAAATACGATATTCAAAAAATACACAACTACAGTTGATAAGTGTTCAATTTACGTCTGTGTGTGTGTGGATTGTTAATGAATTTGAATGAATGTCTGCAACTGTCTATGTATGCGTGTGTGTGTGTGTGTGTGTGTGTGTGTAATGCATACATACTTATTGTAAATCTGTGCATTGGCTGTTGTACTAAATATGTCTTGGGTGAACTAAATATACAGAAATTATTGATTACATATGCGGAGGTGGGAGGGGCCTGGCATGCTTAAATGGATGAAGGTTTCTTTATTTATTTTATATTATATATATATTTTTTTTTGTATATCTGAAATGTTCGAAATCTTGAGTTAATCCAAATGGAAAATTGAACGTTTTGTAAGTAATTTGAAGTAATGAACGTATTCAGTCAATAAAAAACGTTAGTATGACTTACACATGAGACTTACCTTACTATTTAGGCTACAAATGATAGAATTAGAACACTGAACATTTGTTATTTTTATGGATTATTAGTATTTGGTATTTGAATGTTGTTCTTGTGGTTTTTTTTTTTTGCTCTTGGTATTGTCATGCTTCAATAAGTAATTGTCATTAGTACTATGGTAAACCAATTCATGTTTACTCTATCATTACAAAAAACGGTTGTTGTTATTGTTTTTTAACTATGCATGACACTGATATGGAATTGATTTATTAATATGGATTTGGTTAGTAATAGTAATATGCATCTAATGCTAATGCGAGTCTACCTAATAGCTAATACTCTAAAGTCACTAAATGATGTCAACATACTGGATAATACATGGTTACATACCTACATACAGATATGTATGTATAAATACATGTACATACATACAAACATTTGAATGATCCTAATATATTGTAACATTCACACATACACACACATACAGCTGTAAATTGTATCACAATATACGTATTTAAGATCAACTGATCCATAGTTATTCCTGAGTTACATTAAAAAAAGATCATAAGACAAACTTGAGTTGTTTTAGAAAACTCTTTAGCTATATTTGATATATTATGAGTAATACAGAAGATCGCTCATCTGAATGGTTCTTAGTTATGAAGTGGAACTGGCTCATGACCTAGCTTTAAATGTGGATTTCTACATATCTAAACAGAATCTCGAACTTTTTTATCTCGATTATTTGAATTTTGTAGATATTATTTCGAGAAACTTTTAAGTAAAACTGAAATTGATTTACCAATTTTTATTATGATCATTTTACAAACAATTTTTGGATATATAATTGATGCTGGGGAAAATCTGCATGCATCAATGGGGAATTCTACATTAATCTTCAATTGAATTCTACAATTTGCAATTGATGCATTTACAGGTCTTCCATTTAAGACTCCAAGTTGAGCCAGTAAACAATTTTGCTGTTGTCTTTGGAACTAGTTTCTAGTGAACTAAAATGTACTACATATATCACTATAATTGGCTAGTTATGCATAGTTTCATAGATTCTTAGTCAATCATGACTAATCACACACACACACACACACACACGCTACATACAAACAGAGTATATGCGATTGAAACTACTAATTGAGATGATTCGAACTAATTGTTAATGATTTCATATTATTTGCATAGCGACTAGCAACGGCTTGTATATCGCTACATTTTCCAATTGGAATTTCGACTAACTTGAGCTAGTTCATTGTTGTATCCGAATGACATGAATTGTTATTGTTCGGTTACTTTTAATGGGCACTGTGTGTGTGTTACGTGCTGCAATTGTTAGCTCTATATCTAACTTAATATTTATAACACTTTGCTGAATACTTTTCGAATGCATTGCCGGGACTACTATATACATATATATGTATATAGTTCAATGCACGTAGCTAAACTTGATTTGTATCTGTGCAAAGTTTAAATCACAGCGCCTCCCAAAGGCGCGCGAGGGTCCCCATTGCCATTGCCATTGCCATCAGCCATCAGCTCCATTTGCCGGCCATTAAATGAAATATTAAGAAAACAAAGTGCAAACAAATACCAGAAACTAGACACTAAAACATTTCTCTCTCCCCCTCTCTTTGGCCAAAGTTCGCTCCCCTGGCGCGAAGGTGCGCGTGTTGCATGAAACTCGAAACGAGGCAATCTCTATTGTTGTACGTGTTTATGGCCATCAAGGAGGAAACTAGAAAAAAAAAAACTTCAAAATTTGAAACTAATAGCGCTGCAAATCTTCGCCGAGCTTTGATTTCACTCTTGCCAGACAAATTAATATGAGGCGAGAAGTTTACGCTCAATGTTATTTAATATTCTTGTTGACTTTGATCTCTTTCATTGTGTGTTAATTGAAACTACTCGCATTTGATCTGAACTAGCAACAATTGAGGACTATCGGCTGCGCAGTGTGTAGCTGACATACATATATATACCTACGTGACTGTAGAGCAAAGTTAATCTGGCTAGAGCAGCTGCGCGGCCTGCAATGCGAGGCGTGACCCAGCAAGAGTGTTACTATTATCCATCTGATGGCTATATTTCAACAGCTGTTTATGTAATCGATAATATTGAGCTATAAGCTTTGCCATTCGATAAGTCTTTATTTAATATTTATGTAAAATATTTTAAAGGAATTTCCTGGTATTACTAGTTGTCTTATATAGAAGAAATTCAGGAGATTCCAAAGTGAAGCGGTGAATATCTTGAGAGTTTGGCTAAAGTTTAAGGAATCTCAAGCTAATATGCAGCTATATATAGAGCCGAAGTCAGGTATATAAAGCTGTTATTGAGGCTGAGCCAGCATAAGCATAAGTATATTGAAAGCTTATTAAAATAGTATTTCATTGGACCTGAAAATGGCATGAATAAAGCTTTAAAGTAAAAATATTAAATATTTAAATATATTAGCTTTTTTTTATATAATTGTAATTTCCTTAAGTATAGCTCTTATTGTAATCAGCTGCTAATTTTATTAGGGATTGCTAAAAAATATATTGTACATAATTTTCATTTCACTTAGATATCACTAAAAACTGTATTTAGCATAATTTAAAGTCTATGTGTGCATACTGACAGCGCACACTGTAAAGAGCTGCTTCTAAGCCCTGACAAAAACTAATAAAAAAGAGTTAACAAAAAGAAATATAAAAAAACTAAAAAAATGCAGCAAATTAGCTTGGCGGCAATTATCGAGGCTGTGCGGAAGGTAAAAATCTTGGCTGATTAGTTGTTGTTGTTGTTGTTGCTGCTGTTGTTATTATTAAAATAGTAGTAGTAATAGTAAATATTGTTGTTGTTGTTGTTGTTCTTGTTGAGCAAAGTTGAATGTGCGTTAATTTAAAGTCAGCGATATTTATAGAGAGATAGACAGATAGGTAGAGAGAGAGAGATAGCGCGCGAGCGCTGGGCAATTAGCCCAGCCGGCGAACGCCAGATGGCGCTGCGTCTACTTACCCAACAGCGGCACAGCATCGGATGTAGCTGGCATCGTTTCCGCTACCATATTCAGGAAGACTGTGAGCGATAGTAAAATAGTAACTCCTGCAAGTATGCAGCACAAAATTATTGCATAAAGGTGTGTGTTGGCATCGTTGTGTGTGTGTGTGTGTGTGTGTAATAGAGAGTTACATACGCAAAGAAAAAGAAAAGATAGACAGAGAGAGAGAGAGAGAGCAATTGTGATAGAGAAAAAGAGATAGCATTATTATTCATATTATTCATTAGTTTAAAACTGATTCGCTAAGAGTTGTGTTTCCAGCTGATCCTGCCTGCTGCTCCAGCGTTGCTGCTGTTGCTGTTGCTGCTGCTGCATTGATGCAAGGATGCGTTTATATAGAGATGATATAATTGTCCCACTTGGTGAATAAAAAACTACTACCGTATTCTCTGCGCTGAACCTCAAGCGTCGTCGTCCGTTGTCCGTCGCAATTTCGCTTCGTTTCTAGTGTCACAAAACTAGTTTTCAATACGAAATAAAAACATAACTAAAAGCACAAGCACACAGACAGCACACACACATACATATACATTTGTCATTGGTCCTGCGGCACCTTATGGAAGTTATCATTATTTATGGTTTTGCTTGGGGTTTTCTTTTGGCCAGCTGGCGTTTGTCAGTTCGAGTGCTTAGCGTTATCAAAGATTTTGTTGTTCCCTTTTTTTTTTTTGTAATTTTTTTTTGTATATTTATTTTTGTGTGTCCTGTGCATATTTTATGCTCTTGCTCTTTTGAGGTTATATAAATTATGTGAAAAGTCAGCTGGCTGAGCGTCGCAGCGTTTCGAGCTGAAGGCATAGAGCGGAGGGGACGGGGAGGGTCGGCAGCCGCCAAAAGTGTCGGGCAAACATAAATTAGCCACAGGGTTTTACGCAAACTTGTCTATTATGCATGAGCCATGGCTGGCAGCCCTAATGCGTTTTGCTACACACATACATACATATATGAACACTCACACACACACACATACACACACACATGGCCATGGCACAGCGGGGCTGGGGCTTCGTTTGCTATGAACAATTTTTAAAATATGGCAATTTTTTGTTCTTTTTTTTTTTTTTTTTGCTGTTGTTTTGTTTTCTAGCAGCTGCAAGCAAAACTTTTGCTGCTCTCGCTCATAAACGCGATATATTTATATCTAGTATACTTATATAAGTATTTTCGTATAGCTGTATTGTATAAATTTTTGGCATGCACCATATGCTGCATGTTGAAAGTACGTGATGAGCCCCAGCGACAGCCATCGCCAACGCCATCGTCATAGCCACGGCCAATGTCTGTCTGTCGCTTTGTCAGCTTTGTTCCACTGTGTCTGTGTGTGTGTGTGTGTGTGAGGCACATGCTCAGGATATGAGCTGCAAAGCATTTTGCCACATTTTCGCATAACTTTCTCAGCTTAATGTGTGCGTGGGTGTGCCTTGTCAGTTGTCAGAGCTGTTTGCCGAAAGATGAGTGGAGCGCGCGTTGGCAACAGAGCGGCCATAGATCAACAGATCATAATACTCATATCTATGTCGGAGAATTGAAAGAGCCAAGAAAAGAAACGTAATGCGTGGCCTTAACTTTGTTCAAAACTGATGAGAGGTATATCACATCTGCAGACAATTTGCAGCTCATCAAATTTCTATACATTTACTTTTACTTTCATTCAATTATTCATTTGATGCATTTAATACAAAAATCTTGAAAAGCTACAAAGACAATAGAGACGAGAATTCACAAGAATTAGAGCAGTTGCGTGATCGATTAAGGCTGCGATAGTATCGATGATTGAAACCAGGGCTGGGCATTGCAGCCCGAAAAGTAGAGCAGTTGCGTGATCGATGAAAGCAAAGATAGTATCGATGATTGCAGCTCGACTTACAAGTAGAGCAGTTGCGTGATAGTATCGTAAGCTGAAATCGGCGATAGTTGCAGCAATCAAGTGCAGCCACTATCGATGGATATTCATAAATAGAAAAAATACAATAAACGCAACGAATTTGCGCTACTTTTTGAACAGAGCACGTGAGCTACTCAATCATGGCCTTGGCCCATACAGATGGAATGCATAAATCAAGTCTAAAAGGGCTAAAATGCAGCTTTATTCTATTTTTTTTTTTTTTTGTATTATCAATAGCGAACGATGCGAAAATGTATCAACTCGCAGCACAAAAGGCAACGGCAACGGCAAAGTCAAAGGCTGTGCTTCTTGTTGCCTGAATGCATTAGGCAGCAGCAGTGCTACATACATAAGTATATGCATATAAATATACATACATATATAGTTTTATATATATATGTGAGTTTATTGTAAATATTTGTATTTGAGTTGCGTTGCTTGACATGGTTAACTAGGGAGAGGCTCACTGTCGAGTGAGGTTCAAGGGTTCAAGGCTCTGTGCTCATTTGGCGTCCGTCCGTCTCTACGTTTGTCCGTCTGTCGTCGGCTGTCGTCCTGCATCTGCGTCCTATTCTCCCAGCTGAAAGGTGGGCCAGCAGTTGTGCCATATTTTTCACTTTTGCTAGCGTTGACTTTGATTACAAATGATGGTGACGGCTGCTGTTTTTTTTTTCTCTATTTTTTTTTTTTTTCAGTGCACTTGCAACACTCGTGCGCTTTGTTTGTTCGCTGGCAGAGTTGTTGCCATTGCCGTCGGCCATTGGATTGCATTGCATTTGCATAGTTAGTCAAGGCTCTATGCGGCGTATACGTAATGTGTGTTAGTGTTAGTGTGTGTGTGTGTGTGTGGCAGTCAACTTGTGTCCTACTGCTGGCAGCCTCTTATAGCGAATGGGCTTCCGTTTCACAATAAATATATAAATATATATGCATATATACGTATGTGTGTGTGTGTGTGTGTTTGGTTTCATTTGATTTAGATAGAGAAAGATAGATTGACAGAGAGAGACAGACAGAGAGAGAGAGCATGCAAGTAAGAAATCCTACAGCAAACTTGTCAACAATTAAAATATACGAAACACTTTTGGAACATGGACTAGTTGTAGTAAACTTTACTATTTAGTTGGGGGAAATATCAGAGTTGCTACTTGTTGTTGTTGTTGTTGTTGTTTTTGGTGTTGTATTTATCGATATTTTGTAGTTGTTTTTTCTTTGTGTTTTTCTGGACGGACACTTACCAAGCGATAGCTTCTCACCAGAATCTGGTGGCAGTGTAAACCCTAGCAGTGCCATCGATGCGATCAATACGCACGGCACGATCAAATTGAAAAAATAGTATAAAGTTTTGCGTCGTATCAAAATGGCGAATGTTATGTCAATATAAGGTTCTGGGCAGCAATTATAGTAGATTTCATTACGTTTACCGGGCACACCTGATCGAATTGGGTTTAATTTATTGTTTTTTTTTTTTTTTAATTTTAAATTGTGATGTGGTTGGAGTTGTTGTTGTTGTTGTTGTTGTAGTAGTTGTTGTTGTTTGTTGGTGCAAATGAGATGAGCATATGCAGAAAAGAGAATGAGAATTATTGATAGTCATTAATTAGTAAATTATTTTGGAAATTATTTATGCTAAATTTGTGATTTACTTCATTTTACAAACATTATTTAAATTCAGGTTTTAGTTCATTGTGTGTATGATTGTTTTTTTTTTTAATAGAATATTTTATGGCATTGAAATTTAATGAATATTCTACACATGAATCTCACCTAACAAGTCCCATTCGCCGTTTGTTATGAAACTAGAGATGTCGCCGCCGGCTTCGTCTTGTAATTGCAAATCCAGCTGTAAATAAAATCAAGTAAACAACAACAAGCTCTTGAGATTTCTGTGTGTGCAATAATATAATAAATACTTAATCCGAAATATTTCTACAGTTGTGCTACACATATGTACATATATGTATGTATGTGTGTAAGATGTTTTTCTTATATATTATTCGTAGGGATTTGTGTCAAACAAAGTCCAGCAGAGACAAGCTTAAGCTGTTGACCAAGAAACGAAAAAAGAAAAGCAGCAGCTAAAATGAAAGGCTGCAAAATGTAATTTTATCACCATAACAACACTCATACTCCCCAACTGATCCGATTGTCTATGGATGTGGTTGGCAGAGCTTGGCCAAGCGCAAGTCCTCGACAGCATCACATATGTATTTTGCCAATAACTACACATATAACATACTTGGGTTAAGTCGTCTCGCTGTATATGTTATCCTGGGGAATACACATACATACACACACACACATACACAGGCCGAGGCAGGCAAAACTTGCCCCAATTACAAATTGATTTATCGCACTTTCACTTAACAACAGTTTATGCGATTTTGTTGCTTAAAGTTTTTTATGTGCTGCCGATGACAGCAACTTTACTCTTGCTTACATCCAACTATGTAGCAAGACCCAAAGCGAGGCGAAAAGTGAGAGCAACAAGAAAAATATATATATATATATGTGGAAAGAAAAAGTCCTCTCTCTGGAGAGGGAGTGCTCGACTAGAAGATACCTGGAACACAAATCGAAGAGCTGCTGCTATTGCCATTTCAAAGCAAATATAACACACACACACACATGTGCACACTCAGAGTGAGCAAACCCGCACATTTCCATTGGGTTCAGGACATAACAAAAGTAGTTATCTTTACTCAGTCAAACAATATGTAAACTTTGCTCAGATTGCAGGCAGACCTAAGTAAAGACATTTGATATATATAAATATATACACATACATACATACATACATATATACACTTATATAAATATATACATATAGAACTAATGCTGATAATATGTATATTGTAAAATTACCTAAGAAGTAGGGCTGTCCAAAATTTTAAAAATATGGTATCGATGATATTTTTAGTTTTGAAAAAGACTAAAATGATATTTGATAAAAAATCGATATATATAATATATTTATCGATTTTTTTTCTTTTCTTTTTTTTTTTTTTTTTTTTGTAAGGCACACACTTTAAGCCAAGCAGCAATAAAGAAAATCTTCTATGAACTCTACTTGTATGAAGTGATTCAAACTTCAGCTCAATATTTCAATAGAATTTTTATTTTCCTTGGGTTTTTCAGCTGCAAACTTAAAAGATCTCATATGACTAACATGAAGTCAGATTAGCTTTACACACTTTTACAGGGTATACTAAAATATGCAGTGTACTTTAATCGTAGTATAGTATCATTATGTGAATACTAGCCACATAATGCTGTCATTTTGTCAATAAAAAGTCATATAAAACTCACGCATAACTTGTGGCCGTGTGTGTCTGTGTGTGTGTCTATGTGTGTGTGTGTTTGTGTGTGTATCTGTAACTTGTACAGTTCAGAAAAGCAAACAAACAAGAAAAACAAAAACGAAAACGAAAACGAAAATCGCTTTTACTCGACTTGGTTTTTTTTTTTGGGTAAATACAAGTATTTTGTGATGTGCCTGGACCAACGTGCGTCATTTGACTGTTAAGTTCACTCTTAGATGTTTTCCATGTACATATCTATGGGTGAGAGAGTCTCTCCTCCTACCACTCGCTCGCTGTCTCTGTTGGGTTGGGGGTAAGAGTGATAGGTGTACGAAGGAATGGGGAGGAAACTAGATAAAAGTTTTCTCATTTAAATGTTCCAAACAAAAGAGGGCGCTAGACAAACAGCAGCATCTCATCTGCTTTGTGCAAATCAAGTCAAAGCCAAAAAGTGTTAATGTAGTTGTAGGCAAACACTTAAACGCACACAGCTATACATGTGCACGTACAGCAGACAAACACACACACACAGACACACATTCGCTGATAAGAGAGAACAAAAATATGGAAACTTAATTGTAGTTGGTGTGCGTGAGCGCGCTCGCGTGTGTGTGTGTGTGTGTGTATTGGTGTGTTGCCTGTTGTCTGTATACGTGCTCGAATCCATTCATTTATTAAATATTTGTTTTTTGAGTTCTCTAGGAAATGCCAAAAACGTAGGCCAAATATGCTAGAAACTACCAAATAGAACGAGTTCTAATTAAAAGTATTTAAGCTTCTTATCGATTGTTATATATGTGCGTGTGTATATGTGTGTGTGCGTGTGTGCCTGTGTGTGATATATTAATTAATTGGCAAAAATCTTGCGAATTTCAAATGCGGCCTAATTATAAAGCTCTTAACACATTCGTAATTGTGCATTCATTCAAGCATTCAACCACAAATATGGAAATTGTAATTTAAAGGCACAGATGTACATATGTACATATGCTCGAATAAATAATTATTGTGTATGTAATGATCCATTTCACACAGTCAAATAAGTTAAATAAGGAAATATTTTCCCACAAAGTTGCCTATAAAATATTCTCAATTTGTGTGCAGTGATCCATTTTATACTTTAACCAAGTATATGACAATGACAATGACAATGACAATGACAATGACAATGACAATGACAATGACAATGACAATGACAATGACAATGACAATGACAATGACAATGACAATGACAATGACAATGACAATGACAATGACAATGACAATGACAATGACAATGACAATGACAATGACAATGACAATGACAATGACAATGACAATGACAATGACAATGACAATGACAATGACAATGACAATGACAATGACAATGACAATGACAATGACAATGACAATGACAATGACAATGACAATGACAATGACAATGACAATGACAATGACAATGACAATGACAATGACAATGACAATGACAATGACAATGACAATGACAATGACAATGACAATGACAATGACAATGACAATGACAATGACAATGACAATGACAATGACAATGACAATGACAATGACAATGACAATGACAATGACAATGACAATGACAATGACAATGACAATGACAATGACAATGACAATGACAATGACAATGACAATGACAATGACAATGACAATGACAATGACAATGACAATGACAATGACAATGACAATGACAATGACAATGACAATGACAATGACAATGACAGCTTAACTTTTACTTTTTACTCTTTACCAGCGAGGTCCTCAAGTTTTCTGGCCAACTTTGAGAGGCCATCAAAAGCGCTATAAACTTGCTGATGTAAATATTTATGTAAATTTGAAAACACGTTTGGTTAGCCAATGACAGCAAGAAGTTGAAAGAGAACTCAAATTTGGCAGCTAAATGTTTGGCACTTAGTTACTCAGCTGTGGATCTTGGGGCTGGGAATAGTTGGTTTGGGGCCGGAAGGTGGCAGTGCAGTGCGGTTTGTGCGTGCGGCTTTTGGCCCACTTTGATGTTAGTTTTGCCTAATGCCCCTCGCCCAGCGCCGTGAAAGTGTGATGCAACATTTTTGGTCTTTCTTTTACCAGCTGTTGGCCCCTTGGCGCCAATTTTCCATTTCATTTTATGGCTGCGTTGGCTTCATTAAAAATTGAATCGCCCGCAGTCAAGACTTTTTGCTTTGGCCGGCATCTGATATAACGGGCGTTAACCACTTTCCACCGACGAACGTCAAATGGATATGCAAAGCAGGAATTGCCCAGGCGATCCATTGCAACTCTGCTGCAACTCTCTAATTAATGTGGCTAAGATGAGCTTTTATGCATTTCGAATTCATGGCAATCGTTCGAGCGGGACTCGAGTTGAGATACAAATGGATTCAAGCTTACGCTTAAAGGGTTTCGCCATGCTCTTGACATGGGTGCGTGCCCAAGTGACCCTCACCTGAGCTCCTCTTCATTCATTCATTCTTTGATATGAAAGACGATTTCGTGTTTACGAAAGGATCTAAAGGATATCGCCAGCGACCCATCTACAGGTTTTCGAGCGGCTGATGAAATCCCGTTAGCCTGCTGGCCAAATCGTCTATTCTATTTAACATTCAAACTCGATGTTGTCGTTGCAGACAGTTGCTGATTAGCTCGTCCCTAACTCAGCCCAAGCTTAGCCCTTTTCTGCCCATTTAAGTGCCACACACACACACACAGCAGAGAGAGAGGGGTAGAGGGGGAGATACGCACGCACAGCTAACTAAATTTCATATACAGCAGCCACTCAATAAACTTGAGCACGTAAAGTTTTTGCATCAACATAAAAATAAAACTCAAGTCGTTGGCAGCGCACAATTTGCTAAGCTGCGTTTACTTATTTTTTTGTTGTTGGTATTTTTACCATTCCCACCGCCGCCTCCTCCCGGAACAAGGTGTTGGGTTAAATGGGGTTAAAGGGCATTGTAAGCCAGCTGCTGCCGTTGCGTAGCCGTGCGCAGTTTTAAAGTTTTCCTATTTCCTCGTATTTCGTATTTCGCATTTCGCATTTGGCTGCCTTTGACAGCGTCGACGTCATTTTATGGCCAATGCCGCATGGCCCCCAAAGCAACGCCAACAACAACTATTCACATAACGAGCATATATATATAATTATGTTTAAACACTAATTAAAGCTGCGCATTGTTGTTATGGCATATTGGACTTCTGGGTGCCATTAAGCCAACTTGAGCCAAGCGATGAAAGCCCACTAATCGCACGCACCTCAATCATAATAATCGTATGTGAAATAAACGCAAACTAGTTTGAGGTACACTGGAAAAAAACAAAACCTTAAAAGGTGTCTGTAGTGCAATTAATTTTAAGCTCAGAAAATGCCATTAAAATGTATTTTTTGCAACATGTTTATTGAAAGGGCTGAGAAAAAGAAGAGCGTGAAGAGTATTTTTAAATATTTAGAGAGAGAGAGAGAGAGAGAGAGAGAGAGAGAGAGAGAGAGAGAGAGAGAGAGAGAGGAATATATTGTTGAGCAGCTAAGTAAAAGTTATACAGCAAATATAGAAGCTTAATTCAATGTGGAAAGGAGACTGAATATACTCGGCAAAGTGAGAGAAGGAGAGTGTAGGACAATTAAGTCAAAATTATTCCAAATTTGCTTTGCCTATTAGCAAACTTAAATATTTCGATTATAAATTAACACTTGCTACCCTCTCATTAGCTATAATCCTTTTCCTCATTTGTTTCTTCTCATAGAAAACATCAATATCGACTGCGATTTTTAAACGCTGCTCTGTCAATCGGCCCCAATTTCACTTTTCATATCAGCTTTCAATGTCTTCAGCTGAGCTGAACAACAAATTCATTTCACATACAATTTGTAGCTGAGAGAAATTGATATATGTATGTATTTCCTTGTCACGCTGCTCCAGTTGGGGGAATGCAGGCACTCAACTAGCCTCTGGCTGGAGAGCGTTAACAATGGCAGCAACGTCATCGTCAGCAGCGGCAAACATCATTATGATCGTCGTCATCATCATAACTCTCAGCGTCTTCTTCTTCTTCATCGTGTTCATCATTTTGTCTATCGTCAACGTTTGGCTGCTGGCAGGCGGAATTAATCGCTGAAGAGGCAACGCCATCGAAATCGACTTTGTTGAAGTTTTTAGGGTAGTGTGGTGGGGGGGGGGGTGGGGGGAAGGGTGGCGTTCAAATGGATTGAGGCACCGACTTTGTGCTGCACAGATAAGCACTTACGACTGTGACTGCGACGCTGTCGGGGCCATTGTCAAAAACTTTTAGCGATTTCGAATGACGCCGCCTTGCCAAACTACTTGCCATCTGGCCCGCAAGGGGGTGGGGAGAGGGGCGTGGCTGGGTGGCTGGATGGCTGGGTGTCATGGCCCACATTCGGAGCTTAGCCTTTGTCTCTGCTACAGTTGAACTGACATTGAATTAATTGCAATTGCTTGAGCCCAGCAGCAACGAGCTCTTGATGTTTACACTGCCTGCACAGTAGCACTTCAATGGCATCACCAGTGCAACACTAAGGAAGCTAAGGCAGCTGGGCGTGGCACTTGTAATATCCATAGAAACAATAGCTGTGTCGGGCGAAAAAAACAAAGTCCTACAGAGCCCTGCAAATCCAAGCTCTATCAGTTGAAGTGCTAACAATAGCTGGCAATATTAGCTATAATAATGGAGTTAAATCTGGGAAAATATATAACAAAAGCTGTGCTTAGTTAATGATTAAAGATAGTTCAAGTAATGCCAATTGACAAAAGCTGCGACTAGAGCCTAAACTCCGCCTGAGGCCCAATGATAAACTGAATTATTTCCATGGTAGAATCAGAGAGAACAATAATAAAATTGATTGCTATTCAAATTAGCATAAATTGAAAATATATTAATAAATGACAGCTGTTGGAGGGACAGCAGCAGTCAGCAGTAATAGAGCACCCATTGTGACCCATTGCCATAAAACAGAAAAGTTCTACAGAAATTGAAATGTGTTTGACTTTATATTAATGCTAAAGACAGTTTCGAAAATTTCATGTTTTATGAATTTAAGTATTATAGAGAGAAGTATAGTAAGGATAAGCATAGTAGTAAATCGAATTGCAATATAAAACAGAAACTTTTATTATCTCGAAAAAGTTATGCCATTATAAATAAAATAATAAATTTTATATATCAAAAGTCTACAGTAATACGAAAAGTAAGTGCAGTGCAATAAAATAGTTTTCAAATAATACATCATTTCTGATATCATTTTCATATTATATCTATGTCAATATATATAAAATTAATATTTAAATGGCATTCAAATATTGTAAATTTTGTATGTAATTAATTAAAATTATTTGAGCAAATTTTAATAAATAACAAATAAATGACAAGTCCCATTGAATATGATAAAAATCGATTGTTATCGATAACTCGAATAAATGATTAAATATATTGGGTCGTTCGCTAAGTAATTTCATTTCATGACACAAGCTGATTTTCTAGCATAACTTAATAGATATCTTAAATTGATCTGTTCTGTTCTGCTTCAATCCACTTCAATCCACTTCAATCAAAGTGTGTAATCGAATATGCACGAGTTATAGGCTATATATGCATCAAGATATTGTGAGTCAGATTTATCAGATTCATTTGGAACCGTTGAACTAGCAGTTAGCTCGAAGTAGTTCATGCTCCTGGGGCACTGGGCAATTGGAACCAGTGTAAATGTGAATTTTGTTGCAAGGACACAGTTTTGTAGAGGCAGCTCGGGCCCAATGCCGAAACTTGCCGTCAGCGGCAAAATAATTAATTTATGTAAATAAGAGTTGAAAGAAGTCTTAGATTGCTATTGCAGCATTGCGGGCCAGCACAAATAGAGAGCGGAAGAGAGAGAGGGTGAGAAGAGAGAATGTAAACTGGTCGCAGCTGTGCTGTGCTGTGGAAATGCGAAGCATTTGGAACAATTAAATTTGGCCAAAAGACTTTTGTGGCATACGCCCTGGCCCGGGGCCACATAATGCATTTGCAATTCCAGTGACAACAACAACAGCAACAACAACAACAACAACTACAGCACTTATCCAAGGAACTTGCAAGGCAAGTACATATATTTGACGACACTACTTGGACACATTGCACTGGACAGCCGTGGGCCTTGGTGGACGACCACTCAAGGTCGCTGTTGCCGGGCCACTGGAGAGGCCCAACTTGTCGCATATTTATCTTGTGGCACACGCTTCGCTTGTCACGGGGCAAGTCCCACATAAAATACAAAATTGCCAAGCACTCGACAACATTTTCACATTCCATTCGAAGTTGTTCCACTCTCTCCCACTCTCCCTCTCTCTCCCTTGCTCTCTTTGTGCCCCACTTGATATCTATTGAAATAAATAAGGAAATTTTTCAATAATTTGTATTATGCTAAAGAGTGTCGGCTAGTTGGCTATGGCCATTGCCATTCCATGGGACTTGACAACATTTTGGCCAGCTCGAGTGCCCGAACAACAACAACAACAACAACAACGAGAACAACAAGAAATGAGAGCACAAATTTGTTGACTACCTTGACTATGCTCTATTTATTTAGCAACGTTTGTTGATTTTGCTGTTATTTCTCGGTTTATTTGATATTTGCATACAGAATTTTTGGTAGCCCCGCTCGTAATTGGGTAACTTAAATTGGTCGAGCAAAGTTTTGTTCGCATTCTATGCTGCCAGCACTTGATGCTGCTGAATAAACGCATTCCAGTTGGGTAAGAAGCTTTGCTGCTGCTTTCCTAATTTCCAATAGACATCGAAAATTGTTTTCACTACAAAATTTCTTAAGTACCAAAAAACTTGAATTTGCTCTGCAACAGCATTCCACATAGCGCATTTAATGGGCAACAACAACAACAGCAACAACAACAGAAACAACAACAACAACAACAAAGGATTCAGCTCAAGTCGAAACTCAAGTTCTATTTACTCAAGTCTAGATTTTACGCGTTTTGCTTAGCTCCTATAGAACTAAAGAGCTGCCAAAATCTAGGATGATAAGGTCGTCGATATATAGAGAGCGAGACAGAGAGAGAGAGAGAGAGAGAGAGAGAGAAAGAGAAAGCTAGTGGGACATACATAGTACCTTAACTAAACTGGAACTAAAAATTTTAATTTTAACTTATTTCTTGAATGTTCTATTAAATTCAATAAAATTAAATGTGAACTAAAAACTTAAATTCAAAGATTTTTCTCAAATAAACTATTAAATCCATTTACATTGAAACTGCATTAAAAAATCTCTATTTTTAAGATTCATCTTAAATTTTGTCTTGAATTTATTTCAATTGAAACTGCACTAAAAATGTCACTTTTAAGAGTTGTCCTAAATTTTCTATTGAATCCATTTACATTGAATCTGCATTGAATTAGGCATTTTAATAAAAAATACGCTAAAACGCATGCCTCAAGCATCAAATGTCGCTTTTTGTACCCATGACAATCTGACTCAAGCTCATTTACCTCTTGTCCTCAAGCCGTACAGGAATTGAACAAAGAGACATTACAATTTATATATAAGAAATATAAAGTAATATAATAGAAGCAAATGGTAGACTGCTAGATACACTTAAGCTATATAAGCCTATAAAAATATTCGATTAATAAAGTAATTTATTTAATCCGAAAAGTGGGATTTATAACACCGTCACTTTATGTTTGTAATAGATAAATAAATAAAAAATAACCCTGAACTTCTATATTAAATATGTGTATATAATTTAATAACTCCTTTGGTATATAATTTAAAGCCTCTTTAATCGAATACATTAATAAAGGAAGCTAAAGTGAATTGAAATTCTTGATTAGTAGCACTACATCGGGACGTACACAAAATTTCAAGAGTCTAGCTCTTAGAGGATCAAAGATCGCGCTGTTCATACACACGGGCAAATGGATGTAGGGACGGAAGGACGGAAGATTATATGGGCAGATGGGCAAGGCTAAATGGACTTCAGTTCGTCATACAGCACTCTGAATATACATATATACCTTATAGTGACTGCCACGCCTACTGCTACATACACTTCGATAGAATTATTATACCCTGCTGGGTTCAGTGTAAATGAAAAGTACGTAGCTAATGTTACGTATTAATTGTTCAATTTGATGTATTTGCTACATATATATACACAGACACACATACACACACGCATACATACATACACATGTACAACATTTGAATTGCGGATGTGTAATTGGGGAAGCATGTGAACTGGCAAAAGTACTTAACCAAAATGACGTCCATAGCCATTGTCGCCGCATTATGTTACACTAATAGGGCACACATAATGCTCGTGGATGGCTGAAAGCAGTGGGTGTGACAGTTGCGACAACAACAACAACAACAGCAACAAGATGACGACGACTACGAAGAAGAAGAAGAAGAGCGGCATCAACAATGCTAACAACAATGGCAACAGCTGTAAATAAGTGGCTAAGTGAGTATGGCCAAGAGTGCTTATTTGTTCAAGTGCGCTTGAATGAGAGAACAGCAGCACAAGCGCAAGCACAAGCACAAGCACAAGCACAAGCACAAGCACAAGCGCAAGCACAAGCAAAAGTGACAGCAAAAAGTTGTAGGCAAAAGAATGCTACAAAAATTATAACTACTCGCACTCGCCTCTGCGGCTGGCAGCCAGAACTAAGACGCGCATCTGGAACTATCTGGGAGAAAATAGAGCCTGAGTCGGTTGAGTCTGGTATCTGGAATTTTCGGTAGTGCTTTACGAATAATCGCTGATTCTCGAAGACATATATATGTATTATATTCTTGCTTGGAATTAACAGTAGTGTGACGTTTACAGTTCGTTTGCAAACACTGATGCTATTTTAGCCCTTTTCCCGACAGATCTAGCCTTTTCCTATTAAGACTATTTGTCAATGTGACGTTACTTATTGAATGCCTCTTACTTATTCTAGCAGACCAATAGCCATTCGAGGTGGAGAACTATCGAATAGTGGCGATAGCTGTTTATGTATAGTGACGATACTTATGTAAGAACTATTGATTGAAGCGATCCATGACTTTTCTAGTTTTCGGTTGTGCTGAAGGGGTCTACGATAGCAAAACGATATACTGAAATTGGGTGGATAACAATGGGAGCAGTTGACGAACTGCAGAACGTAATTTGAATTAAAAAATGCTTTGACAAAATAATTGATAGGCATTACTTAGAAGAACTTCAAATGGTCATGAAGAATATTCGTAATAATACGTAAAAATTAGTAAATATGTACTTTTTGAACAGACCTCAAAATTCCTTCACATAGAGCTACACATATATGTTTGTACATACATGGCATGGAGGTCATTCCGATGCATTCCCAGTGACCATACCAGACTCCATTTTACTTCCCGTTCGTTATTTAATTATGCCCCGAGTGCAACGAGCTGTAATTGGCTGTTATCTCTTCTCTTTTCGCATGCCAACAGAAACTTTTGCCTCACGCACCGTCTCTTTGCACGTGGCCTACGTTCGATTCCTGTTACGACGTTAATTGCGCCACATACGTTCGACTTTCTCTTTGATATATAGTTGTGGATGTATGTCTATAGCTATGTATGCATATGTATAGGGAATAACTATGGGTACATCACTTCTGCCCACGCCCGTACCTTGACTCATTCAGCTGCAGTTCAAGTCCAATTCCAATAAGAATTACAGCTCCAACTTCGCACAGTTTTTCGCTTACTCCAATTGACAAATGCATCAACGAGGGATACTAGATAGAACAACATAATTCGATGCCCATTGTGGAGCTGTCTCAAAAACTGCTCGCACAGATGGTCAATTGCAATAGCTATACATATACATACATCTATGTACATGTATAAATCTATATATGTATATATTTACTTCGACTGGCTCTCCGTGGACTTTTCGTAATACTTTTTGCGCTGCTTACAGCGACAGTTGGTCTATGAAATGACTTAGGAATTGTCTTGGTCGGAAATATGCGATACGAAAGGCACAAAATAAAACTCGAAATGAAATTGCCAAAACTAGTTGTTGTCTGTGTGTGGGTGTACGACTGAAAGAGAGAGAGGGAGAGATAGGGAGAGAGAGAGAGAGAGAGTGCGCAGACAAAGTTGTTTATGACACATTTGGCATGTCAACATTATGGTTGGCATTTGGTTGGCCAGCATGCCCGCATGGCTCTAACCGACATTGGCATTGTTTCAAGCATTTTTGAATTGACAGAGCGAATGGAAAAATGAGAATGAGAATGGGAAGGGGAAGGAGGGACTGGAAATGGGAATGGTATTGGAATTGGGAGCATATTGTTTGCATGCTGCATTTATTGGTGCGCAAACAAAATATTGACTTTTGCATGTTTAACCAGTTCAATTAAATTAGTCCACTCACTTTCACAGCCGCCAATCATAAACAATTCATATATATATGTGTGTGTGTGTGTGTGTGCATTGAAATTATCATATTTATATTACATTATTTTTTAATCTATTGAAACAATAAATAAACCAGCGACGCTTCGGTTCATTGGGCAGCTCTATTTATTGCAAATCAATGTGGACAGCAGCCTCGAAGCTGGAGAGAGTTAATATGCAGACATACTTAATAGAGAGATCAGTAATAGTGATAATTAATATAATGATATCACACGGTAGAACAGAGTCAGCGCTGATATTTGTTAGCTTCTCTTTGAAAGCCCTCTCTTTTCTCCTCTGTTGTGCTCTCTTCTTTGTTTTGTCGCCATCCCCCTACTTTGTTTTCTTTTTCTAATTCTTCCTCTTTGTGTGACTGATCCTCACTCTATCTCAAATTAAGATAAACAAAGGTAGAAGTATAGGAAGATGGAGATGAGCCATCTTCCCTTTTGCCTTCTCTTTGTAGCCCATCCTTTTTTTTGGTTCCATAGCTTTCATCATCTTTATTTCTCTCTCTCTCTCTCTCTTTTGCGCTCGCTCTTTCTCTCTCTCAATCTATCTCTCTCTTTGTCCTTCTCTTTGTATCATTAGCTCTCTCATCCTTCTCCCTCTTACTCTCTCTATCTTTATCTCTCTGTCATTCTACCCCTTTTACTCTCTTCCTTTCTTTTTTTTGCTCTCTCTGTCTCGCTTTCTTTCTTTTTCTTCTTCTCTTTCTCTCTCTCTTTCTTTCTCTCTCTCTCTCTCATTTCATCCTTTCCCCTTCGATCTTTCTATCCTCCAAGTCTTGCTTCAGCTCTGTACATTTTCCTTTTTTTCCACTTCTATCGCTCTCTCTCTCTCTCTCTCTCTCTCTCTTGCTCTCTCTCTTCGTCTCTTTCCCTCTGGCACCATATCGACTCAACAATTTAGCTTTAAGAGCTTTGCATTTAGGGCCAGTGTTGCATATAGTTCAAAACATTTCGCATTAGGCGGATTTGTTGTTGTTCATTATAGACAGATTTGCACTGTGCCTCCTATCTAACTGTGTATCCGTCTATATGTATATATGTATATATATATATATATATATATATGTACGATATATATATGTATATGTTAATGCTTTGCGTTGGACTGCGCTGGCAAAAGGGCTTAATGACTGTTTTGTTGGCGCCACACAGCGCAGTCCAAACAGCGTCGGCTTTGGGGAATAGAAATGATAGTTTGGGCTATGGGATATGCCTAGATGATGCCAGCAGTCAGGCTGTCTGCCCGGCTTCTGCTTCTGCCGCTTCCCCGCTCCGCGTTTGTTGCTCGCTACCATTTCCTGTCAGCGGCCGTTGTCCAATGCCCGCCTGCCCGCTCGTCCATCCGTCCATCCGTTCGTCGCAGCTCTCTGGTCTGTCCAACAGTTTTTGTCAGTATTTCAGCTGCAGCAGCAGCATTTAACTATAAGTAAAAGTTTGCTGCTTGCGCCTGATTACTTGCCACCCCCATTTCATATACTCTAGCCCATTCACATACACACACACACACAGACATAGACATAGACATAGTCGAGCCCGTTGCCTTGGTTGCCGATGCAATTTTTGCGGAGCATTGCGGAAAAAGACAATAGCAGCAGTCGCTGCAGTCTACCCCTCGCTTCAGCCCCTCCCCCCGCACCTCCTGCAACCCTCGTCTGCGCCCACTCGATCCTTGGCTGTTCCGTTTTTGGTGCTGGGGAAAAAGTCAGTGTAAATTATAAAAATACTCGTTGCTCGTAATTTGTTGAGCCTGTGTGTGTGTTTGTGTGTGTTGTTGGCTACCCCTCGCTCAACCCACCCCCCTCCCTCCTCACTATGTCGACTATGTGTTGTGGTCTTGCAAGTATTCAGTTTTTGCTTAACGGCGCTTTCTCTTTCCTTTTACTTGTGTTATTATAATTTTCTCTGTCACATTAAAATGCGGTTGAAATGAGCAGGAAATGCGCGCGAATTCCACTAACCCAGATAATCTCGAGGCTGATTTAAGCATTTCGCATTCACTTTTTTAACTGTTGCAACAAAAACACAGAACGAGCGAGACGCCAATAGAGCGTTAGAGAGAGAGAGAGGCGCACAACTCAACGCACAATGTGTGCCAACGGAGCGAAACTGAGCGAAGCGGCTGCCCCTGCTGCCAACAATTTAATATTATTCTGCACTTTTCATAATTTTCAATTTGGTTTCTGTTACTGTTGTTTTCAACTTTATCCGTATATGTGTGTCTGTGTGTCTGTGTGTGTGTGGGATGCCTATGCCAGAGCTTTTTAATTTAATGCAACATGCAATTATGCGCAGCGCCATCTTCGGGCTGCCGCCTGCTAATTAGCCGCCAACTGAGCTCCAATGGGCGCACAGCGTGGGCGTGGCACTGCGCTTTGTTCGCCCTGATGACGGCGTACGCGGCGTATGTGTAACGAGATGACTTTTGCAACTGGCAACTGTGTGGGTGTGGGAGTGTGTGTGTGTGGGAGTGTGTGTGTGTGTGTGTGTGTGTGTGTGTGTGTGTGTGTGTGTGTGTGTGTATCTGTGTCTGTGTTTGTTTCAAGCATTTTGCAAATGCGGGCTCTGCAAAAGTTTTTGGCTTGTAATTGCCAGTTTTTTAAATTGTTTTTATTTTTTTTTATTTTTTTTATTTTTGTATTTTTTTGCCCATTTAAGCAGGCATAAAGCATATAGCTGCAGTCGTGCCATTGTTGCGCCATTTATTTGAGCTTTGTCAGTGCTCCTCGGATGCTGACAGAAAGTCAAATACGAGCTGAAGTTGAGGGAAATATTTAATTTGCTTCGTTTCACTCACAGAACGTGTAAAGGCTGGAGTTACGTGATTGGCTGATTGACTGTGGGTTTGATTAACTGATTGATCGGCTGTTTGATTGACTGTTTGATTGATTGGCCAACTAGTTGTGTGAGTAACTGCTTTAATACTTGATTGACTGACTATTGACAGATTTTAATTGATTGACTGACCGGTTCTCTGTTTGATTGACTGATTGACTGTCTGATGACTGGCTGAGCAGCTCTATACTTGATTGATTAACTGACCAACTGTTTGATGATTGGGTGGGTGATTGACTGGTCGACTGACTGACTGTTTGATTGATTGATTGATATGTTGTATGATTCACTGACTGACTGTTGACTGATTGTCTGGCTGATTGAATGATGCTCTTCATTATGTGATTGATTGCTTTTGATTGAATGATTGATTAAATGAATGCTTGATTCATTTATTGACAGATTGTAGTTGACTGACGACGATAACTGATGCCGACTAAAATACTTGCTCAATTAGGCCTCAAAAGTTCACGACTTCATGAGAATCGCAGAGAAGGCAGTATGAATATGTGAACGAATTAAATAGGAAATCTGAATCTGAAGCTGAAATGTGGTTGATATTGATTGACTTTCCATGTATATAGCTATCTAGTCGAATTCTAGTTTTCGACTCTTCAGGATCAACGCATTCAGGCTGAGAGGCCATAATTTGTAGCCGGCGAAGGAGCAGTTAGTACTTGGTGAGTGCAACGGGCATCTTTAATTGATATTGATTATCCACTGTGTGCGTGCGTTCGACATGGCACGGCGTAAACTAAGGAGTGTATGGGCATAAAGGCAATGCCGGTAAGTGGCGACGGCCCTGCGGTCCATTTACTGCCAAAAATGCTCCTGAGAGCCAAATGCCTGAAAGCTGAGAGCTGAGAGCTGGGAGCTGTGAACAACGTGTTGACCATCTATTATGAGAGTCAAGCACGTCCGGCACAGAGCACAGAGCCGTTCGTGCTTATGCCTTAGCTACTATTTGTGCGTACTTTACGAGCCTCGGCCCGGCTGACAATTCCCCATGGCGGCAGCGCCAACGAGATGTTGACCCTTTTGGGGCATAACTTATAAACCTTTTAAGGCACTCGGCATTAGCTGGGTCCGGCCCAGCAGTTGCTCACGAAATAATCACAGCTCCAAGTGCTGCCCGCTCCTGCTCCTGCTCCTGCTCCTGCTCCTTCTCTCCCCTAGCCAACTGGTAATCTAGTTAGAAATTATGAGTCTAAAAGTTAAGTGAAAGAGCAAATGGGTTAAAAATATGCCTCGAGGCGTGTAAGACGTTGCCAGACTCGACTCTATGCAAAACCAATGAGAGCAGTTACATGAACAGAGCAAACGAAATTCTCATGCATAATGCAGAGCGAACTGTCGCTTCAATATGCCGAAAATCTGTTTGTTTGACATCCATGACGCGCACAACATCCAACATAACTAATCGGCGCTAATGTCAGACGACAGCAGCAGAGTCACGAGTCACGAGCAGGAGCAGGAGCAGGAGTCGTCATCGGAGTCAAAGGCAAACTTTCATTTCAATAAACCAAAGTGGATGGCATATCCGCTCAACTGGCAATCTCATTGTGCTGATGTGCATTTCGCTGGCTGCTGAAGCCATTTTTGCATTTCGATTTTACAGAATTGTCACCCAAAAAAAAAAAAAAAAAAAAAGTAAATAACGAGGAAAAAGATAACACGAGGGCGCGCATAACAAGATTAGAAAATTTCACATCAAAATTGACTTGTCTGCCAAGCTCTCATAATAGGCATTAATATTTCCGTGTGAAGGTGTCATACCCTAGTGGCGCTCTCATTTAAAGGGTATGAAGAGGCGTGGCTGGGGCTCGTGCCTTTGTCTCTGTCGCTGACGAGCTGTCTAACAGCTTAGAGGGGCGAAAATTTTATTGCAATTAGTTAAAAACGTGGCAGGCAAAAAACACATGCAGCTAACGAAAGGCAGCGGAGGCAGGAGGCTGCTGGCAGGAGTCGGTCTACTGTAGGCCATCAGCTGAAGGCCAGTGGGTGGGCTTAACTGTGGCCGTTTGGTTTAGCTGACATCGCTCGCCGGCATTTTCGAAAGCAATTAAAAGCTTTGTCAATAACTTTGGCTAAAGGATTTATTGAATAAACTTTGCTGCTGTCAGTGCCCGATTTAAGGCAGCGATAAATTGAAATGGCGGCAATTGCCGACTGACGACTGCCGACTGCCGTCTGATTATCAAGTTTTTTGGCTTCCCTGGTCCCGGCTCCGACTATTATGCATATTGATTTAAGCATGTCGACTGACGTTGAGCCCGACAACTCGCTTCGATTGACAACGGCATCCAACGCCGTCTGATATGTCAGGTGTGCCAGGTCGGCCAGCCGCAGCTGGGCATGACATTGCCTTGCCTGTGCCCCTACCACCATACACTGCCCCTTTGCCAGTTGATAAATGTAATATTTACGTTGATATTATTAAAATACTTGACAGCGTCGAGCGACCGAGGCCGAGACCTGCTCGGACTGCCACGTTTTGTTGCCTGTCATGCAAAATTGTCTCCCTCTCCCTACTTCTCCCTGCATGTATTTGTCTCGTATTTGTTTTTGATTAACTTTTGCACGCTTGACAAAAGTGAAAATATATATATATAGAAATATATCATCTATATCTATAAATATACTGCTAAGTAGCTTAGCTGCGTGATATGAATCGCAATCGATATCTGAACAATTGCCGATATCGAGAAATTCATACTCCAAATGGTTTATGCAGATTAAATATATAGTTTTAATATCGACTTGATGGCCTCGGGTGACCCGTCTGTAGTTTCCATTCCATGTCAATCAATGCACATTATAATTAGATTCATTTAGGACTGCAGAGAGAGAGAGAGAGAGGGAGAGAGACAGGCACAGTCAAGGTATCTCGGCCCGGACAGCTGACTAAATTGAATGGTTCAGCTGCTAAAATTAAAGCTGAGCTGTCTGAGCAGCCTGAGCAGACGCCTCAACTCTGATTCACACAACTCAATTTCCGCTCTACAAGGCCAACAGACTTCAGAGTATAGATAAACATATGTATGTATATAGCTGTCTATAGTCTTTGGGAGAGTGAGTTTACAATGGAGCACCTGCCCTTTATCTTTAGCTGAACAGAATCGTATATATATCAGAGAGTTATTTGATATACATAGAATATTGATGTAACATTGGTTATGAGAATAGTTAGGTAGAGTTTTTATATAGTCTGAGATGGTACTGGGTATGCATACGAATTCCTTCATATATGTAAAGATATTTCTTTCCATTTAAAGAGCTTCAAGTTAGTTTAGCAATTTTTGACTTTACCGCTCTATTATAAAAGTCTGTAATGTGCGCAAGTTCTTGGCTTAGCCTATCAAGCCATGCCTCGCTTAATTCTAGGGTATTTTCGAATGAATTACAGCTTGTTGGTGTAAATTGTTTTAAGCCTGGGCTGGCTGGCCTTGTTGGCAGAGATTAACGACTGCTTAGATCTTATATTAGTGCCAAATCTGTTTTTATATTTTCTTCCACGCTTTCTCTCCATGTTTCTCGTGTAATTCCTTTGGCATTTTCTTTAGCCTGCTCTTTGGTCGCCGCGCTGAGCCAAAGCAGCTCAACGCATTCTGGCATCCATCCTGGCCTGGTTGTGCTTGGCCTTTTTGGCATATTTAATACACAAGACGCGGAATGCATGTAGCTTGCTTTATGTGCAGCAGTGTGTGTGTGTGTGAGTGTGTGCGTGTGTGTGAACCGCATAGTTGAGGCTGCACACGACTTTTGAAAAACGTTGCAAGCTAACGTTCCCTATATATATATTCTTTTTTTTTTAATTTTTTTTTTTTTTAATATTTTACGTGTCAACTTTTGTGTGCCAAAAAATGTGTGCCGGGCTAAGAGAATGGTGGCAACAATGTTGCGTAGATGGTTATGAGCGGTTTCAGCCTCGCCACGCCCACCCGAATCGACACTCTAGCTTCCTGTTTGTCGCCCTTTCTCTCCCTCCCTCTCTCTCTCTCTCTCTCTGTGTCTTTCCGGCACTGACTTTGAGTTGGCAGCGAACTTTTGGCTCGTTGGCCTTCCCATGTCCGCGTCTTACCATGCAAATTAATGCACTGTGCGATGGTATGTGACGAGTCACTGCATGTGTGTGTGTGTGTGTGTGTGTGTGTGTGTGTCTGTGTGTGTGTCTTGAGTTTGGCATGCCATGCCAAGTTGGCTGCCAGTTTTTCTGCCAATGAAATTTTGCTGATTAGAGTACACTCACACATACAACTGCATATTTGCATTTAGCTCACATCTCCCTCTCCCTCTCTCTCTCTCTCTTGCGCTTTGACTATCTTTTTGTAATTGCATGTGTTAGTGTTGCTTTGTGTTTGATTTAAAGTCGACTTTTTGCATTACTTAAAATCCCACTAGGCGTACTATACCCTGTAAATTAATGAAACAAGTGATTGTATATGCCATATAGACATTTAGCAACAATGCCTCTATTAATCCCTTTTGTTTGTCTTTCATACATTGTGCTTCTTTGGTATTTACTTTTTTTTTTCCTTGAATTTGTAAGGCGTTTTTGCTTCAATTTTTACTCTTAATGCCTTTGTAAAACTCGTTTATTATTGGAAGACAAGATTGCTTTTTATTTTGACTATGTAAATACACTTGCCTAAATAAATATGCGTACAAGCCCAGTGCAGAAAATTTTTTGCCAAACAACTTTTATGGTGAAAAAGACTTTACTTGAGAGTTTCTACAATTTTGCTTTAGATTTAAAAAATATTAAATATTTGGATGTGAATATGAATCGCCTAGATTTGTCGGCTTTATATATACAGAAAGAGTTTAGACCAGAAATTGATTTTAAATATTAAGTATACGCACACATTGACTTAGCTTGGTGCCTGGCTTAGCCTGCTCACCCACTTGGTTAATGAAATATTATTAATAAAATATATGTAATGCGTATATATATATAAATAGCTTATTAATATTATGTATATGCCTGCCTTGTCGTAAACGCAGAAAGTTCCAACATATTTACTTGGCTGGCGGACAGCGAATCCTCTCCATATTTTATTGAAATAAAGTCTTAGCCTAAAATACATAAGTTTTACATAAGAATTCTGTCGCTCATAGCAGCGACAGAATGGGAGTATATAGCATGCTGTATGTGTGTGTATATATGTTTGTATGCATATGCAGAAGGCATATACATTTAGCGTTTAAGCTGCGGCGTGGACGTAACAATGCTTACGTTGCAGATCCCACGCTGCAGTTCAGTCTATACATAAGTGACCGATCATATTACGGCGCTTATGTATAGCTGTTATAATATAAAAATATATAAAGCAACAAAGTGTTGCTATGTTGTGAGCATGATACTCTTACTTATATTTTGGGCATATGTCAACTTCATATATTGTATACACTACAATATTGTGAGCATATGCTTATATGACATACAACACACTACACCTCCCCTCTTTAAAAAAATAACGTAATATAATGTAGTTATTTAAAGTAGATTTTTTTTTATATGTGTTATGTTGTATTCTTAAAACTAAATATTATATATATATTTTTTTTAATTTAATTTTTTTTTTTAACATCCTTTTTTTTTCTTTAAAAAAAAAATTTTTTCTTTTAACATATATATTTTTTTTATATTAAAAAGAATTTTTGTTTCCAATTCTTTTTGTTTTTATAATTTTTTTTTTTTATAAAAAAAAATACAATATATTAAAATTTTTTTTCTTTTTTTTTTTATATAACGTATAACCACATATATAAAAAAATTCAATGCATTTAAAAAAAATTGACTCCATTGTTCAAGAAATGATGGCATTAGTAAAATGATAATTATTATGAATTTTTTTTTTTACTCATTTTGATTACCTTAAATTGGTTGATCAGACCAATTTTATGTTTTAATTTATTTTTCGAAACTGTCTGGTGGTTTTGTGCAGTAGACGTTATATCGTCTATTTTTAAATATTTGCACAAGTCACTTATAATGGAATTTTTATATTCTGTTTCTGTGTCCATAATGAACGTCTTCATTGGACCATGTTTTAGAATAAATTTTTGAATATTGCTTTGGCAACTGTTGTTGCACTTTTATTTGCAATTTCAGATAGTAAATTGTCATGTAATGTAAACAGTATCGCTTCTCGATCGTTATTAATTATTATATGGGTCACCGGCTTGAGTAGCGCTACTCTAATATATATTATTGCCCATAATATTAAAAGAATCTGTTGAAACTAGTTCAAAGATCTTTTGCACGGTGCCTCTTGTGTTGCTGATTATATATACACCGGCTTGTCATGCAAGCCTTTGGAAAATCTGACCTAAGTCGAGGATTCCATTGGAGTACAAAATCGCTAACATCAATTCTTGCTATAATTTCTTCATGTTTCTAAAAACATGTCGATTTGTTATATGCAAGGCCACTACTATTCATATTTCGTCATTAAATTGACGTTGGGCTTAGAAGCGTTTGTTAAGAGATTGCACAAGCAAATCTTCTTGAACATGTCCTGCAGGATTTTTCTGTTTACTTGCCTGGTAGTGACTTCAGGACTTTTATAAAAAAAATTTTTTTTTTTGTTTTTGCCAGTTGAGCATCTTAGTCGCCTCTTACGACAAGCGTCTCTCACTGTGGCTGTATTCTAAAGTCCCGCGACCACACGGGTGAGTCTAAGCAGGGTTTAGTTACATTTTAAATCATTAAATATTTGTATTTTGGATATTATTATATCCATTATTTGTTGCCAAGACAAAACAGGTAATAAGTTCAAGGCTGACTTCGACAACATCGAGTCAGCAAGCACATAAAATTTCAAGTTAAAAAGGGTCATGACGAAGTTGTGTAGGTATAAATCAAATCAAATTTGTGGTTTTTTTTTTTTGTATAGAAAACAAAAAAGAGTGTATACCCTTTCATTTCCTGAACAAACATAAAAAGTTTGTTTTTTTTTTTTTTTTTTTTAGTATATAGAGAAATCAAAAATTAGTTTTTATACTATCATTTCTTGAACAAAGTCAAAAAGGAAAATTTTTGTTTATCTAATTTTATATAATATTGATTATAAGCAACATATATTTGCTACTCTCTTGCAATTGTTTAAAATATTTTTTTTTATGGTTTATACAAAAAAAATTTGTATATATCCTATTCGACCAACGCAGTGGTCTTCCTGTCTAAAATTTGCATGGCTTTACGGGCCATGCGCTATACCGAGCAACGCAATCGTCGCTCAGTAGTACAATGTTTACAGTGTATAATTAAAATTAAATTTTATATCTTAATATATATTATTATAGCCTATAACGTTGCGCGCTCTAAGTAGCGCTGTCGGCTCACATCTTAATGTTGATTGGCCCAGCTTGACGCGCTGGGCGTGGCCGGTGCTGGTCTGCACAGGCTTCTATATTTATAGATGATTGATGTCCGCTGTTGCTGCGGCTATTGTTGTTTTTGTTGGCACTACTGCGCTGCTGTTGTTGCTGTTGTTGTTTTGTTGCAGTTTTGTGGTTTTTGTTGTCACTGTTGCGCTGCTGTTGTTGCTGTTGTTGTTTTTGTTGCAGTTTTGTTGTTTTTGGTGTCACTGTTGCGCTGCTGTTGTTGCTGTTGTTGTTTTTGTTGCAGTTTTGTTGTTTTTGGTGTCACTGTTGCGCTGCTGTTGTTGCTGTTGTTGTTTTTGTTGCAGTTTTGTTGTTTTTGGTGTCACGCTGCTGTTGCTGCTGTTGCTGCTGTTGTTGTTTTTGTTGCATTTTGTTGTTTTTGGTGTCACTATTATGCTGCTGTTGCTGCTGTTGTTGATGTTGTTGTCTTTGTTGATGGCATGGGTCAGACGCTTGGAGTCGGCTTTTATACCCACAAGGCTGAGGATTTTTTTTTCAGATCAGCATAACAATTTGGCAGCCACGTAACACTTATTTAAGTCTTAAGTTTTTGACACGAAATATGAAAGTGACGCCAGACAGTAACAACTGTCACGGTCGCCATGTCGTAAACGCAGAAAGTTCCAACATATTTACTTGGCTGGCGGACAGCGAATCCTCTCCATATTTTATTGAAATAAAGTCTTAGCCTAAAATACATAAGTTTTACATAAGAATTCTGTCGCTCATAGCAGCGACAGAATGGGAGTATATAGCATGCTGTATGTGTGTGTATATATGTTTGTATGCATATGCAGAAGGCATATACATTTAGCGTTTAAGCTGCGGCGTGGACGTAACAATGCTTACGTTGCAGATCCCACGCTGCAGTTCAGTCTATACATAAGTGACCGATCATATTACGGCGCTTATGTATAGCTGTTATAATATAAAAATATATAAAGCAACAAAGTGTTGCTATGTTGTGAGCATGATACTCTTACTTATATTTTGGGCATATGTCAACTTCATATATTGTATACACTACAATATTGTGAGCATATGCTTATATGACATACAACACACTACAGCCTGCTGTATAATACCTGAATAAAATATTAAGTATACATATCGATTATGGCACACTCACTTATCGCAGCCTCATTTAGTCCACATTTCACTGCTCTGCAGTTGAGTATTCAATGGAATATTGTATTATAAAGTATTAAACATCTTTTAGCTTTATTTGCTCTGCTCTTCAATTGATTAAAATATATATATTTCATATATGTTAAACAGCAAATTGAGGCCTTCGATTGAAATGCATTTGATGGCAATGAAATACATTCACTGCAGCTCTCGAGTCCATTTCCCAAACACACTCTCTAGATACAGACTCCTATTTTATTTTCAATTTAATTATACCCTGGACTTATTGAGTGGGAATAATAGGTGTATACTGGTTTTGGGAAAATCTATTTAACAGGCAGAAGAATGATCTTGGTCGGACTTGGTCGGAGTCTAGACGAGCTGACTAGATTTAGTCATGCTGGTGTGTCTTGTAAGCTACAAAACGTTATCATAGTTTATCATTTTCGATAACTCATACCATTTAGGTTTATCGATAATAATCGATTATACAAACTTGTGCTTTGGCAAATAGACATTTGAATGTTATTATTACTCCTTAAAAGTTTGACATATTTTGCATGCATATTTTGCTCATTTTGTATAGAGTGATTGCAATATCAGTTCTTCCAAGGGTATACATATTGATGTATGTGTGTGTGTGTGTGTGCGTGCGTTTTAGTGGTCCTTATAAATTGTGCACTCAACTGAAATATTTGCATTTTTGGGCATTTCATTCGGCGAAGCACTTAATTGATTTTTACAGAGCAACAATAATAATGCGGATAAACATCGTATGGCTGGATGGAGCCTATGCTCAACTGGCAGATACCCTAACGACCATTCGACTGGCTGGAGAGCAGCACTGGGTATGTGCCAGGCGCAGCTAGACATTCGCATGTATGTAACTCCACCCCGCAACGGCTCATAAATAAATAATTTAATTAATCGAATTACATTTTTCTTGCAATCGACTCTCGACTTCATTTACGAGTCGAAGAGCCCGGAGCATAAATTATCATAATTTGCCCAATGGCCGGGCAGGCCAATTAACTAATTAAGGGCGATTTAAATACTTCAATTTCCATTTATACGAGTCAACGATATCAAAGCATCAACGCGAAACTTGTGGCCAAGCCCGCCCCCTTGGGAACGCCCTGTGCTTCGATTCGGCTTTGGCTGTCGCAGGAAGTCGATGCGACTGCAAAATATTTATAGATTGCCACGCCGGATATCCGGCATTACGAATTATGTGCGCGGTAAATGGAATATGCCTAAGCAGCTTGTCTCTCTCAGTGCGTATGTGTGTGTGATCCTTAAAAGGTATATTATTACTGTGTGTGTGCGTGTGTGTTTGCCAAAATGTCAGGCTTAATTATCGTTGCCATTAAGTACAATTGTATTGTTTACATTTAATGCGACTGCCAGTTCAATTCGCGTTTAATCCCTAAGCCCCACTCAAACTACTCAAATTCAATAATTTAATCAGTGCCCCATACAATTATATATAGCGTCAATTATTATGGAGAGTTGCATTAATTGTATTTATTTTTTTTATAGAATATTATCTGATGTCTGGAGCTGGGGTATATACGCTGCGCTGGAGTGATAAATCAGCTAATATATTATATATCAATCAATTTACTTGATTATTTATTTATTTAATTTAGTATGGGTATATACCAAACGTGTATTATTTGTATAAACAGATAATCTTGGCTTTACATAAATGCTTTTTATATAAGCGATTTAGTCGAAGAGTAGTTCTAGTCTTATGCCTCGGCTCTCAAAGTTCAACAATCTATATTCTATTTGAAATAATCGGTTTTCGATATATCTTTACCTACACTGCTGGTCTTAGGTTAGACGCACCTATTTTTTTTTATAAAAACGGTTTTATTTATTTATTAGGCATGTCTTGGCTGCCAAAACTTTTTTTATATTAAAGTAGGAGTCTAATTCGAAAAACATCTGTTCATAGTCTGTTGATATTCGAAAAGATAATTTTGCAATCGAAGACTGTAGACTGTATATTCGACTTTTGATTTTCGATAACGTTTGATATTTGATTTTGAATAATCGATGTTCGATATTTAATTTGTTTTCTTTAAATTTAAGTATTCACTTTTCGATATTTAATTTTCTTTATTTTATTTAAATATTCACTTTTCGATATTCAATGATCAATAAAGAATATTCAATTACCTATATTTTATTTACGATATTCGACCATCTCTATTCGATTCCCTATCCAACTTTCAATAGTAAATATTCGATACTGAGATCCCAAAGACTACAGCCAAGTCGGTGTTTGCAGAACATTTCCACAGTTTATCTTTCATCGGTAGGCAAGCACATACATATATCTTCATGAATAACGCGCTCATTTGACGTCACGTCATCGGACTTGGTATTCTGCATCACGTTCCGCCCACAAAATAATCCCCGTGCATATCGCGCTGCGATATCCTTACAGGATATTTTCGCATTCACATCACATGCGGCTTGCTGAAGCTGTTCCGCCTGTTCAGTGAACTATTTAAATAAATGTTTGTTAATTTGTCAAGCGGTGCTCGGCGGCCAGCTCCCATCGAAGGCCAATTGAACTGTGGACGCGTCCACAATTAAATTATTTAAATAAATTGCGTTTGCCATTAGTTTACTCGGGTGTTAACAATTTGACGCCAATCCAAATTGCATTAATCAGCTTCTAATTAAATGTTGCACAATACGAATTGAGGCTGGGTGTATTTTTTCTTTGCTTTTTTCGCTCAACCAAGAGGTAGTTAGGGAGAGACAGAGAGAGAGAGAGAGATAGATAGCAGGGAGAGAAAGAAAAAGAGAGGGATTGAGATGAAGAAATAGTTGTGGAAATAAAGGAAGAGAGAGAGAGAGGTAGTGACAGAGAGAGGAAGTTAGAGGGAGAGGGAGATGGAGATGTCTGTAGGCCTGCCTTGAAAAGGGTTTTTTGCTCTATATATTACCGTCTTACTATAGCACATACATATACATATATGAGAGGAGGTAGATCTATTCATGTTCATCCGTCCATCTGCCCTTAAATTCAAACTGTTCAAACTCTTCAAGCACCTTCGTAGAATCTTCTATACTTTTCGAGTTACAAACTCTAAATTTAAATGACTAAACATAAATAATATGCATATGTCAATTGAGGGCCTGGCGAATGAGTATTCTGCAGTTGGTTATGCTCGACTGCATTGTTCTCTATTATTTCTCAATAGTTATCCTCAACACAAGTATATACGATTTCATTTCGATTCCTTTCAATTCTATCATCATCCATTTACTCTCATCGGCTCATCGTCTAAATTTGTCGCAATTACAGTGTTCTCTTGGCACACACAGTGGCCACTCGCTATGGTCACTTTATTAATGCAATAACAATTTGTTTTCATGAATTCGCTGACTCATTGCCGATGGAATCGGACCACAGTCGCAAATGGCGGCCAATGTAATTTGTCATAAATTCAGCTAACTCTCACACATGCATTGGCACTATATATAGATCTATGTATATACATATGTATGTATGTGTATACTTTACATACATAATTAATGAGCGCCCTTATCGAATGTAAATAGCAAAATAAATCAAACGCCGTTCGTAATTAATTTGTGAGCCGACATCTTGATGTTAGCATCGATGGCAACTTATTTAAATTAATTTGCCAGCTTTATCAATAGCGCAAAAAAAATAGAGATTGGCAAATATTTAATTGTCTGATAGAAGCAAATACAAAGTGAAATGAATGAAGAGAACAAAGCGAAAATGGGCAAAGGCAAATTTTTTATTGCCTCGAATTGGTTTAGAGAGAAATGTGCAAATTTACATAAATTGATTGGATAAGAATTGTATATATGTAGATGTTATATAATGAGAAAGTTCAGTTACAATATATATATTATATTCATGAATTTATGATGATTCCTGTCTGGCAATCTTCTTCTTCGATTTTGCCTGCTCAAGTATTGCCTTGGCGATTCGGTAAACTCTAGCTCCGGTATCCCAGAAACCAGATCATTGGGGACATCATTGAACCAACTTATATGATATATTTTATAGTATCCAAGGTGGAACATGGTTTACTAGATAGTAATATATATAAATTATGCAGCTTAAGTGCTTGAAATTTTAAACACATACTAGGATTGTTGCTAAAAGTTTACAATCTTCTTACGATTTAAAATTTTAATTGAATGGAGTGATTTAGAACCATTCTATCTTTAAACTAGATAAAGACAACTTTCGATTGGTAAAGAAAATCAGAAGATATGACTGAGGCAAGCTTCAAGATGACTTTAAATCAAATGAAATATCAGCTTTATGGATTCTTAAGCTCTATTCTCCAAAAGTCATTAATATCAGCTCAGATTATGACTTCCACTTGCACGATGATTCCGTCTGGCATCGTAATTAATTTATTTGTAATATTCTTGCTGTTGCTCCGACTCATGCATGGGATTTATATTAATTGCGAGCGCCAAGCGCGACCTGACAGCATATTTATTACATGCTGCCCGTTGCAGGCGCAGATATTGTTACACATGTACATATATACAAAGATATATGTATGTATGTATGTATGTATGGTAGGTAAGTTTGTTGTAATCAGGTGTTAGTTTGGCGCTGAACTCACCTGAAAGCCATCGTAGGTCCAGGAGCCGAACTTCATCTCGCAACGCTGATCGTCGAAGGGGAACCAGGTGATGTCGATTTTGCACGTGGACTTGAAGATGCCGGGCGGCACGTACAGGCAGCTGCCATTGTTCCGCACAACCACATTGGTGGCATAGGTGCCATCGAAGCCTTCGTCCGCGCTGCAAGCAGAATGCAAAGGCAATGCATAAGTCATGGGCTTCAAATCTCATGTGGGGGAGGGAGGGGGGTACGGATGTGAGAGTGAGTGTGTGTGTGTGTGTTAGAATCTCGTGCTGGCCACGTTGACGCTTTTAATAAGACCCTTTTTTTACAGTCGGATACTTGGCGTGGCGCATATGGAAATTTATGTAGCATACTTTTCAGCATAAATCATTTTTGCACTGCCAGCTGCGCGCTGTGAGTGAGTCGGTGTGCGTATGTGTGTGTGTTGGTGTGTGTGCGTTCGCCTGGCACTGATTAATGATTAATCTATAGGCAATGCGGCGCGTGAGCGGCGTTTGCTCATTTTGTACGGTTCAATTTTTAGCGCGCTGGCAAAACTTATTTAATATTTATTAATTATACCCAGTTCAATTCGCACGCTATGCTAGCGGGTATATCGTTACATTGAATGCCCAAATTGTCGCAGCTGTGAATTGTTCTTCACACTGTCATTATTTTCACAAGTCAAAGCACAGCCCCCCCCCCCCCCCACCCCTTCCCCTTCCTAGCCGTTTCGCTTGCCTGGTCATGTCAACAGTTAAATTATGATTCATTATGCCGGGCGTGCCATCTATTGTAGTCACATCATCAAAATCTCAGCCATCTTGAGACGCCCAGACCTCGCCTCACATGCAAGTAGCTATCATAAAATACTTTTGCTACTATGTGTGTGTGTGTGTGTGTGTGTTGTGATGCTGCTACAATTTGGCATTGTGTCGCCCCTTTAAGTGCGCCTCCTCCTCCTCCTCCTCCTCTTAATTGCTCCTCCGGCCGCTCGGCCATTGTTCCAGCAAGTCATTTACTTTGTCATAAAACTTGCCCAAATACGCATTAAAATTTGTGCGTTTACTGCGCTGCCAGCTGCTCGGCCTCGGCTCCGGCTCCGGCTCAGGCTAAAGCTCAGGCAGCCTTGGCGCTCTTTATTATTTGCCATAAAAACTGAACAAAATTTAAAGACTATTCGCCCAGCTGCCCAGCCAATAGATTATAAACTCTTTTTAACCGAACCACAGCTGAAAAATAACAATAAAAACAAAACAAAAAAATATTTGGCTTTAAAGTGAATTTTTGGCCAACTTTGAAAACTGCACACAAATATGTATGCTAAATTCATCAATTCAGCTAGCCGTGACTACACTGAAAACAATGCTGTACAAGTTAACCTGTGCAGCAGTTGAACCTAAGCGAGGTTGGTTTAAAAAGTATTGAGAGCCCATTTAAAAAGAGGAAATCGGAGTACATACATATATATACGTATATATATGCCTATTATATAGGTATGTCGTCTTGCATAGGTAGCTTAAGTCCTATAATTAAAATGCATATGTCTCTCTCTCTCCCTCTTCCGTTCTCTAAATTCATAACTAATCCGTAAATTAGCTCTTACATTTTTATTAAAAATTTATTTTAATTTTTTTATTTATTTTTATTATTATAATTTAATTAATTACTGCATATTTGTACTTAATAAACTTTTTGCTAAATATTTGTATTATATATATTTTTTTACAGTGCATTAAATTACCATAAAGAAGTGAAAAGATATTCCATTGCCTTCCGCATTGTTTTCAGTGTATTCTCACGTAATTTTTAGCAAATTTGAACATATTTACATATACATAAACATATATGTACATATGTATGTGTATAACACACACGCATACAATTTGGGATAAATTGGGGCTTGAGCGTGGCCAGCAGAAAGGATAGCGCTATTACACAATAAAATTGATAACAACAAAAGAGCGCAACAAGAGTCGAGAGGGGGGAGATGGGTGGGGCAAAGGAGGCGAACGAGGCCGAAACGTTGGCAAACAAATGGCAGCTCATAAACATGAAAAGGATTTTTCCAAAATAAACACAATTTCGTTATTATCAAAAGAGAGAGCGAGACAGAGTGAGAGAGAGAGAGAGAGTGAAACAAGTTGCGAATGCAAATAAAATTATATGAATAAAGCAATAAAGCCTCAGCCACAAAGCCAATAATGATAACAACAATAATAGCAACGGCTACAGCAATAATCGCTCGAATTTTCATTTTTTTTTTTTTTCTCGTTTATGGCAGAATTATTAAGCATCGGTAGGGTGTGGGGGGTGGGGGGTGGGGAGGGCCATAAAAGGAGCTGAAAACCAAAAGACAACAGAGTAGAAACTCGAATTGCATTGGCTGCCGTCTATCAAGGTGGCAGCATCATCATCACCTACACCTCACCCCTCCCACCCAGGCGCATCCAGGTGTGCGGCAACTCTCTCTCATTCTTCCCTTTATCGAGTCGCAATCATTTTTATTGCCTGTCCTCATTGATGTCATTATTATTTTTTTGTTTTGTTTGCCTTTCAATTGCAATTGTTGATATTATTAGGCGAACCCTTTGGGCTTTAATCAGTCGCGAAGTAAGTGAAAAACCATTTTCCAAATAATGCCTGTGCATAAATCAAGGGACTTCAATTCGATTCGCATCTTAAATCTAAGTCAATATCATATTGAGCCAAGGAGAGAAATCCAATTGGAAATTGACAGCGTTTTGAGAGTGGAAAGTAAGTGAAAGTGCTCAAGTGCTCTGGGGAGTCGACTCGACTCGGTAATACCCGACAGCACATGCTGACAGCAAGCGATTTGTAATCAGGCATGGGAAATTAATATCTCGTTGAAGAATCGAAGCAATGAGTTGCTCTCTCAGGTTTTTCTCAAACAAAGTGTGAGTCAATAAGAGAAATGATCAGCAATTATTTTTGAGCTATTGATATTAGAACGTTTAAGATATACCTAAATGACTAAAGTTCTATTTCAACTTCATGGAGTAGAATAGATATTGGACTACATAAACTTAGATATTATTATATCTTATCTACGACCTACTTTGTTTATAGGAATATATTTTTTTATGATTATGAAATTTATAGTATTTTATTTCAATTCTCATCTGTCTACATCAATTATTCATTATATTTATTTTACATATATTTATTTATTTTGATTTGTTTCACTCGGTATTTCAATAATGCAAATAGATTGCGTGGTCAATACTTTGCACTCACCTATTGTACATAAGCACATCGGGTTTCCATAATCGATGGGGCGGTATACGCAAATCTCTTACACCTCCAAACTCACTGGAATTCCAACGCAAATTCATATCGTTCCATTCCTATAAAATAGAGAAACAAAAAAAACAAAAAAAAAAAAAAGGAAAATGTTAATGCATTGAGATAGTAAATTGATGTGCGGCCTTTTGTTTACTTTAGAAGTGGGTGGAGCGAGAGCGGGTCATAATGCCAAGCAACAAAAGGATTTCTGTCACTGACGTCCGACTTAATTAATTAGAGTCCATTTGTGGAATAACTAAAGCAAATACAAAACGAAGCGAAACGAAACGATTTTACGCTGCAAACTGTTTATGCTAACCAAATGGGTTTTTCATTTTCATTTTTTAAGAGATTTCAATTTAAAGTGGTAATACGATTGTACAAAGGGAAGAATAATGGAAATCCATATACATATATGATTGATTGAACAACTAAAAAAAAGGGTAGACTAATTGAATGATTTTGAGTTTGGTGAAGAGTGAGAATAAAAGTTGTTTGATTGAAAGCCTGCCGATGGATTGAATAACAGACATAATGTTTGATTGAGTGATTTTGAGATCTTTATCTGATTGATGATCTAAATGATTTACTGATTGAGCAACAGCCAGCTAAAGGTAATTTGTATCGGAATGATCTAACGTGACAAACATTCAGTCTTACAACCGATAAGAAAATGATTGATGAAGATTGACTGCAAGACTTACTGACTGTATGAATGAGTCCATGTAAAAATATTTTATTAAATGACTTACAGATAAGCTGACTGATTGGATTGGCAAGCTGAATGATTGACTGATTGATGAAGGGATTGACTAACTGCTTGACAGACTAATTAATAAAATGATTGACGTCTAACAATTCGACAGATTGATTAACTGATTGAACAAATATAATGATTGAGTGGTTGATAAATAATTTGATGAATTCAATTTATAATGGACTGACTGAATGATTGAGAAACTGACCAACATAAAAAGTTGATTGATTTACCAAATGATTGATGTCGAACAATTTGAGTGATTGTTAGACTAATAGATATACTGCTTGATAAACAGATATACTAACTGAGGCAGTGATTGAGAGGCAGGTTGATTGATTGGGTAAATGAAATGTTATATGGTGAAACCTTTACTCAGTCAATTGCCGTTTTCGAATTGTAAATTCAAACTGTACTTAGCACCGCATCAATTGCGTTGCTCATAGCTGCAGCCTATTCCGTGAGTTTTTAATCAACCAAAATATCAATTAGCCTTGACCACAAACACACACACACACACACGCGCAATTACACACAGCACCGTCTCTAATACCCTCACACACGCACACACACGCACACACACGCACACACATGCACACACATGCACGCGCACACCTCGTCCCATTGATCGGCCATATGCAATGGCAGGAAGGTGTGTTAATCATCAATCATCGTTAAGTGCGCATTTATGGCTGCGTCTGAGTGAGAGAGTGTGTGGCTGTGCGTATATGTGTGTGAGTGTGTGTTGGTGTGCTGGTGTGCTCTGGTATACTCTTTGGCGCATAGGCCGTTATCGTAATTAAATTTGTTGCTTTTGTGACGCTTAAGGCGATTAGCGCATCGATTTGCTGGCCATTGCTAATGTGCAGAAATTGTCGTGTTTGCATTTGATCGCTGCGATTAATCAATACAAGAAGCAATTGCCATTCATTTACCTATCGCATAATTACAAATATTAATCATTCAAACATACGTAAACGCTTCTCTGATTGCCCTCGAAAGCGGAACAGCCGGACACGTTGCCCAATAAGCCCCAGACGCTGTAAGTCCAAAGGCACTATAATTAATTTGATGGCAAAAGTCTTAAGTGCTGTCTGAGCAGAAAGTGTTGCCATCCAAATACATATGTATATAAATATATCATTATATATGTGCGTATAGATTTAATCTAATAATAGCAATAATTAGAAGCTTCACGATTCGCTTAATTGTACGAAATTAATGTCTGCTTTGTTAGTTAGGCTAGATGGAATAGAAATACCTAAGTGTACCTAATTTGTTGGACGGAATTAGTGAATAGTCCAAATATATTAAAGGTTTAAATTGCTTGTGCTAAATTTGGAGACTGTAGCTCTAAAGCTATTAGAGATATAATTTTATAGCTGATTGCTGCTAAGACTTTTAATCGATATCACTAAAACGGAAATAGTTATCGGTTTTTCGAAACAAACCTGATCTGCGCGTGCTTTACAGGAATCTGTAATGAAAATTTCAAGTCTGTAGCTCTTATAGATTCTGAGATCAATGTGTTTAAACAGAGCTAAGTCATGCTGCGGTCTGCCACACCTTCTTCTGCTGGTTGTATACATCTCAACATGGCCTAACTTCTCATTTGAAATGGGTTTAGTTAACTAATCTACGAATCTATACGGATATTATCAGAAATATCTCAAGTTCCGTTTCCTCTTAGTTCTGCCCTATACAGTAATGTCTCCAGCTGGCTTTACTGGGTCTTTGCCGAATTCATTTCATGCACAATTTGACGAAATTTTTGCACAAACTTTGAAGTGATTTTAATCAGGATTTGAGTTCTGGACAATTGCAATTATTGCAAATATGCTGAAAATATTCGCGCCAACTGCATTAAGAGCGAGCGGAGTTTATTATCGATTTAGATGGGATTCAATATTTACTATATATATTTTGCGGGCTAATTATGTTGCCGCATGATTAGCCAATTAAGTGGCGAGGCCTTTGATTTGCTGCAACTGCCTTGCCACATGCCACATGCCGCGCGCCTCTCGCCCGCAGCCCGCAGGTTGAGCGTGGCGAAAAGACGCTGGATTGAAAGGATTTAGCTGTGGGCTCAGCGAACGGCTGTGGCGCTGGCTTTGCGAATGCAAATGCGAATAGAAAATGTGCGGGGAAACGCATGAAAAGCTAAGCGAGCGGGAAAACAAATGCCATGGCTGGCTGGCATTTGTGGCATTTACACAATTTACGTATCTCTCAAGCTATTAAGTGATTTCTTTACCTCTCTCTCTTTGTATCTCCCTCATTTAATTTGGCAAGTGCCACTTTTTTTTTGTTCAGTGTATATATATATGTATTTTGTTGTTGTTGTCTTTTGACAAATTGCGGCAATTTCATTTGTTGCACTGAGGCCTTAGGCCGAGGCAAATTTATGGCTCGAATGGCAACAAATCTCTTTTGGCCAAGACTCATATGTGCGCCAAAGAGAGACAGAGATAGAGATAGAGATGGAGAGGGCAGGCACTCGGTTTGACTAATGCTTCTTTTCCATATTGTTTAATACTTCAAGTTTAAACGACTTTCGAACTTACCAATTTGAGCCAAATGTTCGTGATGAGCAGCTGATTCTTTTCATCCTGCAAA
The DNA here is from genome assembly GCA_035045965.1 of Drosophila aldrichi. Classification (NCBI taxonomy): domain Eukaryota; kingdom Metazoa; phylum Arthropoda; class Insecta; order Diptera; family Drosophilidae; genus Drosophila; species Drosophila aldrichi. The sequence continues at coordinate 5,327,371 of JAWNOM010000484.1, forward strand.
GAGAGAGAGAGAGAGGGAGAGAGAGAAATGAGAAAATTGAAAATGAATGCGTAGACGTAATATCAATATAATCTATGAAAATGACAATTTGAAATGACTTTAAAAGTTTTCTAGTTAACACACACGAACACACACATACTGAGAAACAATTGTTCTGACTGTATTTGCCCAAGGTGGACAAATTGAAATCAACTTGAGCAGAGTCAATGGAAATTATTTGGCAAAACAGCGCCGAGCTTAGTCCTCTGCACACACACTCGAAGTTAATGGCATGCAAATGAAATTTAAACATTCTCAATTGGTATTTAGCAAACATTTTGCCATTGTCAAAGCAGCTAGAGAGAGGGAGAGAGAGAGAGAGAGCAGAGGGGGAGAGCCAAGCACATCGAATATTATTATGATTCATGTTAGCTTTGATCACCGAAATGTTGTTTAATTTTGAACGGTTTACCACAAACACTTGCTGACATCCGCTTTCTGGTCCAATGAAAGCATAAAACTGCAATTTTCACATCCTTTTGAGCAATTTCAATTTCAATTTCATTTTCATTTTCATCTCTGCTTGACGTGCATTTAAATAATTTTTGCCTGCCAGTCAAGGTTGATTAGCGCACGAGCAAGGCTCTTTGGCTCACAGCTTGAGGCTTTGTCAGTGCATGCAGAAGGGAAAGGGAGAGAGAGAGAGGGAGGAGAACGCCAACCATGAGTTCAATTAAGAAAATCTTAAAACTCGTTGCCTACTGAGTGCCAGAGCAAATAAGAGAAATAGCAAAAGCATCGATTATAAATCAAACATTTTTTAATTCACATTATTGATATGATATGATATGATATAATTGATATGATATGATCACTTCAACTGTATAATATTTATAAGATTCTGATTTACAAGATTCTGGATATGAGCTCAGTGTATTCATATATCTTCAAGCTGCTTATTCGAGTTCATATGTGAGTTCATATGTTTTCTTTTGTTCTTTTGTCTACCTTCTTGGAACTTTGGAACTAGGAGTTATTGCTCATCAGCCTTGAAACTGGAGTCCAACTATGTGCTCTAGCTAAGCATTGTCATCCCAACAGTTTGACTGCACCCATAGCCCCGGCCAAGTAGCTCCGCTTTCCTTTCATCATTCTCTAATATAGCAGGTGATCTGTGTCCATTGCAATTTGGGAAATTTGAATAGAGAAGGGATCAAATCAAAGTCAATGCAGAGCAGAATCACATAGAAGGGCGAGGTACAGAGCGATACAGAAGAAGTGTGAGTCGACATCAAAAGAGAGAGAGAGAGAGAGAGGGCAGAGCTAAAGAAACACGAGTTGTCTGTGTCATAGATCTTACCTCTCTCTCTCTCTCTCTCTCTCTCTCTCTCTCTCTCTCTCTATCTCTCTCTATCTCTCTCTATCTCTCTCTATCTCTCTCTCTCTCTCTCTCTCTCTCTCTCTATCTATCTATCTCTCTCTCTCTCTCTCTCTCTCTCTCTCTCTCCATGTATATACATATGTATATAGCCAGGTCAAGCTCTGGCGCATATTGTACGCTTCATGCCCACTTCAGCTGCAGGGGCTACTTAAATGATGTCTGTAAGCGAATCTAATTGCTGATCGGGAGTATATATATATATACAGATACATATATATGAGTACATATTTGCACAGTCTGTTATTTATTACAATTTGCGCTCTATTTGCTGCCTTCACCTTCATAGAATTGTCAAGTATTGTGCACAATTTGCCGCATGCCTGGCCTCAATATTATTTGTTAAACACATAAATAGCTCGGAAAGAAATAAACAAGCTCAAGCAAATTACTGAATTACATTGCTAATGGTATTAGGACAGGCCAGACCAGATGAGAGAGAGAGAGAGAGTGAGAGAGTAAAAAAAGCAAAAACCAGTAGAGGAAATTTTATTTTATTTTATTTTATATTGAATTCCATTGAATTGTGAAGGCATTGGTTGACTTTGATGCCCAAGATTAAATATAATATTTGCCGAATGAATCAATATATTTCGAATTCAATGATTATCATTCAGTTATGTATACGCACCGTTAGACGCATTGATGAGAGCGCACACAAAAGCGTGGCTCAGCGTCTGTCAGGGCCAGAGATTGTTGTTGTTTTTGTTGCTGCTGTTGTTGTTGCTGCTGTTTGTGTCTCATTAAAGAACGGAAATCAAAATAGACAATGAGCTGGCTAAATTGCATTCGAGGCGTTCGCTGGCAGCATTCGATTCATTTAGCCAACAAACAGCCTTGTTGACTGTTTACATGACATTTTCATAATCAAAGCCGTGTGGACAGCTGAAGCTCAGCTCTGGCTCTGATTAACATATAAATTAAAAACTGAATTCATCGCAATGATGTGCCCTTCGTGCCAGGCATTCAAAGTTTGTTTGTCGACCAAATTGCAGCGTTTTCTCTACTCACGATTCTCTTTCATTCTACTTCTTCTTCTTCTGCTCTGGCAACACTGTTTGACCTTTTGGCTTATTAGATGCTGGCGCTGGCGCTGCTGCTGCTGATGCTGCTGTGGCTACTGCTTCTGACCAAACGAGGGCATTTTGTGGCCAGAAGCCAATTTGTAAGTGGCAACAACAGAAATCGACAAGCAGGCAAATGCCAACGGCTCGTCCCGCTGCCCGCTGCCCGCTGCCCGCTGGCCAAATCCTCAGTTTAGGTGACGAATGTGTGCTTGCGGTTTGTTAAATGGCAAACTAAAAGCGCTTGCCCAAAAACAGGAAATCAAACCCAACAGCAACAACAACATTGTTACTGTTTAAAGGCGGAAGTATGCGTGGCCCCCAGAGCATGAGTAGGAAATTGTACAAGATCTGTTATAAATTGTAAAAAGGTTTCGCAGTTCCAAGCAGGCACACACACACAGACACACACACACATATACAACACACCCTTAAGACCGCAATAGCAAAGCAAATTGGCATTTGGATGAGGTGAATCCTGAAATGTGCAACTCACAATCAAAGCAAAGGCTTCAAAATGTATGTACGTGTGTGTGTGTGTGTTAAATTTACCTGGGTTAGGTTTTGTTAACTCACAACTAATTCTAATTATAATTTAAGTTGAACCAAGCTAAGCAAACAAAACTTCATTTGACTCTCTCGATGGAATATGAAGTAAGCTTGAACTAAGTCTAAAATTCATTCAATTTAGTATTAACTGTAATAAATAGTGATAGCTAAATGAAGTTAGATAAAGGGTTAGAAAACAAAAAGTTTTAGAAGTTAAACTCAACCCAAGGTCTAATAGAGGGCAACGAGGACAGCATGTCGTATATAAGGACAAATTCAAAAATATTCACGTTCAATGGATATACCTTAGTCGAGCACAATCATTCATTCATTCCTATAGAGAATGTCATGCGCTCAATACTTCAAGATATTTGATATCTTTTGCTGCACAAACAATTTATAGCATTGGGGTCGAGTTGTGGGGCATGCAACAACAACGGCAAGTGTAACAGTTGCAACATGAAAATAATCATTGCAAATTGTCATTACAACATTATACAAACGCAGCACACTAGCCCTCTCTCTCTCTACCTCTCTCTCTCTCTGTGTGTTTGTGTCCCATAGGTTTAATTGTTGTTGTTGTTGTTGCTGGGTTCTCATGAGTTTCGATTCTGATTTTACAATGATTATCGATACATTTGGCTCTTTTTATTTGTGTCAACGTTGTCACAATTTGTTGTTGTTGTTGTTGTTGCCAACCCCATAAATGGCAAGTCATTTGTCATGTATATGCGAATTACATGTTGTATTCGTCATCAAACATAGGCCTCAGCCTCCCCCCTCCGCCTGTCACTCCCTCATCTCAGCCCCTGCCCCATTCATCTCATAAATCATCCACACATTATAATCAACGTAAAATTTGTTTGCCTTTTTGCCAGTCACATTTCTCATTCACACACACACACACATATATTTATACAGTGTGTGCATTAAGTATTTGCTATTATTGAATGTGGAGCATTTAGTCATAATTGCAAAAATTGTCAGCTAAGCAATTGTCAATCGATATCAAGCAAGGCATTACAGTCTATCAAATTGCTCTCCATGATATATGAAATGTAATAATCACATCAAAGATTATTCATTATTCATTTGCTACTCTCAATCGATTCGAATCAAAATCTAAGCTCTAGCTTTTATTGTAAGGCCTTTACACACGAGCTTCAAAAAGTTAATCAATCACTTGGATATATACTTTTATGCATGAATATATATATTTTTATTGACAAATTACTATTTTTCAATCTAATCAACATTATCTGATCTACTTCCAAGGGCTTGGGTGACTCGGTCCATTATCAATCAATCAGTCAATCATAAAGTAACATATAACACAATATTAGTTCCTTTTTCTCTTATTTTTGCTTCACTATAAAAACCCAATCCTTAAAATGTTGTATTCAATAAATTGGCCACATACATCTAGCAATCAATCAGTCAATCATCACATAAAGTTCTAAAAATCTGCCTAATACTTTATAGTATGTACATACAAATTGAATAATGCTAAGATAATGTTTTCATAGTTAATAATTTGGACTGATAGGTCAATCATTAATCAATCAATCAGTACAGTCTATATATATTTGCATATTCATATACATTTATAAATTATACACATCCTTCATCATCAATCATCAACACACATACAATTCTCTATATATATTTTAATTTATTATTTATTTATTTAGAGCTCGGCCTGCTTGCCGCGATCATCAATCAACGTCAATCAATCATCGAGAAATCCATGCCAAATTTATTCCTGGTCTCGCGCAATTAACGAGTGCAATGAATATTCGACTAGCAGTTGAATTAATTCATGAACAGCATTTGTTTGTTCAATTTATTCACTGTTGGCGGATGCCCGCGGAATTAAACGATTTCATTGATGCGTACGCGATTTATTTGTTGTTTGTTATTTGTTGTTTGTTGTTTTGCTCCTTTTCAACGGCACTAAAGTCGTTATGAATTATTTAAAATGTTCGATGAGCCGATGACTTTTCCGCACAATCCTAATAGCTGCGTAGAAAAACTCTATACATATGTAGTTGTACGAAGTGTGCTCAAAAACTATCGGAAAAGTTTATATTTGTTAAAATTTACTATAATTGAAATTTTTTTTTATCATGTTTGTCCATTGAAATTAATCATACTATCGAAAATCGTTAATCGAATTTCTTATATCGTAGTTGTATATCGAATATAGATTATCGATAATCGCATATGGTAAATCGAATATGCATAATCCATTCACATTCAACAATTTCCAATACTCTTTGAACAAACCTCGCTTGTGCATTAATATACCCTGAACACATTGAAAATGGGAAATCAGGGTATAATGGTTTTGTTGAAATGTATGTAACAGGCAGAAGTAGGCGTGGCAGATCAGTGTGACGAGCTGAGTCGATTTATTCCTCTGTCTATTTATTCTAAGTATTCCCTTTACGTAATTCCGCTACGTATTTCCTTTACGTATTTCCTTTACGTATTTCCTTTACGTCTTTAATGCTTAGCTGATCGATCACACACTCTACGTCACTTTATTACGCTGACCTCCACCACGCCTGGACCACTGAAGACTGACTGAAGAACTGCTGCAGCTGCTGCCCTTTATATAGGGCCACTTTTACTCAAGCACTGTCTCTCTCAAATGTTCAGCCTGGCGACAGGTAGAGCTCGCTGCAGTCGAGCTTCAAGTGAGCAATGGGAACGCTCTCTGCTGCTGTGAGTATTCTAGCTTTGTTTTACCTAAATACAAATACCAAATGAGAACTGCTGCATACACATAGACAATTTTAATGATCTTCTGCACTTCTTCTCTGCTTGCTTTTACTTTTACTCAAGTACTGTCTCTCTTAAATGTTGAGCCCATGCCTGTTTATGCGTGCTTGCCTATATGTGTCTATGTATGTGTGTTTGTTTCTTTTGTAAGCAGAAAGACACGAAGAATTATTGAAATATCAGTTTTCCGATGGGTTCAGGGTATTTCCCAGTCGAGCAGTCTCGATTAGAACTTTCTTACTTGTTTTTCATAAATTTTTTGTAGCCATTGAGCTTAAATCTCTGTGTCTGAAATGCATACAAAATTGCAATATTTCATTTGATTTTTTATAATTTTTTGAAATGCAATTTTTTGTTATATTCTCATACATTTACAGCAGCAATTGGCATTTAAAGCACCTATCAGAGGACTCCTGGCTGCTGTGCAGCTCGTTAATGAGCCAAACGAATCCGATTGCCAGCTGAGTTGGCTGAGCCGCTGGTCCAGTCACGTTGCCATATTGGCCTTGCCGCCGGACAAGCGGACAGGACTTGGCCAACAAGAAGTGGAATGGACAAAAAAAAAGAATGAAAGAAAAGTAAGATGAGAACAAAAGCTCGCAGCGCACGCCCGCTGGCCACGTGCAAATGACAGCGCTACATAAGCAGGCAAGCGAAAGGCCAATGGAGAGGGCAGGGGCGAGGGCGAGGGCGAGAGCGAGAGTGTGAGCGTGGGCTACTAAAGCATACAAACACACACAGACGCACAGACACACGCGCAAAGAGAATAAGCTTTGGCTAAGACAGAATTCATTGCCATTGCCACGGGTATCAAATGCACTTTTTAAATCACAAACTCAACTCGCACACACACACAGGCAGTAGCAGCTGCGTCGACGTCGGCAGCGACGTTGTTGCCATTGACATTGCCTGTGCTTGCTGCTGCTGCTGCTGCTGTTGCTGCCGTTGCTTAAAAAGCAAAAGTTATTCTCTTGCTCTGCAGCAGGACTAGGTTTTAAGTTCCGGTGGCATTTCGTTTTATATTTATTTCTTTTTTCTCTCTCTCTCTCTCTCTCTCTCTCGCTCTTTTATTGCTATTTCTTTGGCATTTCGTGCTGGGTGATAAGTTTTCTTCAAAGGAAATTAAAAGCGAAACGAGGAGCGCCGCATTTGGTAGGCGGACGGCCGCGACGGCGACGGCGGCTGCTGCTGCTGCTGCTTGCACACTTCCGTTGTGTGTGGGCTGCTGACATTTGCCTTCACCTTGACTCGGTCGAGTTCACAGCGTGCGTACCTGTGTGCCCCGCAGTTACATACATTTGCCAAATGTGCGTGTGTGTGAGTGTGTGTGTGTGTGTGTGCAGCTGATATGGCAACACAAGCTGGCGATAAAAGTTGCTTATTGGAAAAGTTGAGCGCTGCAGCTTTAAAGCCAATTGGCAGCTGATAAATGGCCAACGATTTAATGTGCGACTGGTTGAGACACGCACACACACACACACACATAAAAACATATGTATATACATATCTCTCTATACATATGTATGTATGTGTGCATTTAAGAGTCTGCGGCAGCAGCCACTGCAGCCACTATGCAAATCAAAGGCAACAGCAAAAGCTAACCAGACGCTAGTCCGCGGCGACAGTGCGGGAGAGAGAGAGAGAGAGGGAGACAGATATATGGAGGAGTAAGAATAGAGAAATTAGTATTGTGCGAGCTGACGCAAATAAACAATCAAAGCGCTTACAGTGCTAAAACAGAGACATCGACATCGACATCGACAGCGCTGCCGGCGCGTCGGGCTCTTTAAGCTCACGTGCTGCTGGCTGGCTTTGTTTTACAATTGTCTATGCAAACAGCAACTGCACGAGGAGCGAGAACAAAAACAAAAACATGCAAACTGGAGCAGCAGCGCCAGCACCAGTGACAGAATAAAAAGCGAACGTTAAAAACAAAAAAACTAAAAAAAAAAACGGCACGCAGCGTATGCAAAGCTGAATAACGGCAGAAACCACGACAGCAGCAAACACAGCAACAACAGCAGCGGCAGCAGAATTGCACACAAACAAACCAAGCCGCAGATGCAGTAAGTAGCGCAAGAGAGATGGATCAAGCGTGCGAGCAAGTGTGTGTGAAGAGTGTGTGTAGAGTACGGAGAGTGTGAGCGAGTGAGCGAAACTCTAGACGAGCAATGCAACAGAACAGACAGGGTATGCTCTCAGCAAACCATGCTCAACCACAGGCTTACTCACTCGCACTCACACTCACACTCGTGCGCTCCCATTCCGCGGCAGCTCGTTTTCTGGCCAACGTTAATTGAATGAAACTAAGTGTATTTATGCGAGTGTGCGTATGTGTGTGTGTGTGCTGTGTTGTGTCTGTGAATGGCTGTGTGTGCGTGTGTATAGTGTGTCGGCATCGCTTTATTTAAAAATAGCGCCTTTGTTTATGTTACGGACCTATTTCGCTTGTGTTAGGTGCACACACACACACTTACACACAGAGAGAGAGAGAGAGAGAGAGAGAGAGGACACACAGATGCACATGGAAGTAGGCAACTGCATACATGCAAACATATGTATGCGGATCTGATTGCTACAGTGTTTTTTTGAATGCTTCTATGCATGTTTGTAGTACACTGTGCAAAACACTGACAGAAGTGTTGGCAAGCATTTAAGTGCATTGACATTGGCACTGCTGAGAGCTTTGATATCAAATGCCGTTGTATATAATGCAAGTGCTTTAATTAATGAGAAAACAAGACAATTAAAAATTTTATTGCAGCTAACAAACACTATCATGATTAGTCTGATTATTATATTCATTAAGATTACTTTTAAAATTAAAATTTCAATTATTACAGTTTTTTAGTAAACATTTCGTAAATTGTAGTAAGCTTTTATCCCGTTTTTATTTAATCTAATTTAAAACACAAGCATTTACATTATCACAGTTACTATCAGCATTATCACGTATTATTTTAATTATTTCAAAATAAAATCAACATTTTTTTTGTTTTTAATTTCTCAATAATCTTATCTAACCAATGCACTCATCATCATTACTGTCATTACAATCATTATTTTTATTGCCAAATGTTGATTTTGATTGCATTGTGTAAATCGTTTTCATACTGCTGGGAAAAAAACCGCAACACAAAAAGGAATGCAAAAGCAAAAGAACTAATTAAATACCCAAAAGAGTACACACAAAGGCCATTGGGGGAGTGGAGAGGAGAGAGAGAGAGAGAGAGTGGGATAGACATAGCTGTCTATCTAGCGGTAGATAGATATATGCTTACACACACACACACACACTCACACTCATACATAATTGTGCAGCTGCTGGAAGGGGCAGGCGAGAGATTGTGCAATGATACGAAACCGAATTCAGAAATAATTTGTGCCACATTCGAACTATTCATGGACTTGTACCGGATCGAGCGTCCCTCTCCCTACGCCTTTTTGTTTGATCCTGTGCCAAAATTTAATTTAACGCCGCCACGAAACTGGCTTATTTATTTATTTTAATTGGATTTAATTGAATTTATTTCTAGCCACACTAAAAAAAAAGAAACAAAAATCGGATGGACGAGTTTTGCCAACATTGCTTGCCCCGTCTTTGCCCCCTGCCACAATGATTACGCAATTATGCACTAAATTAAAAGCTTTCACACTCACACACACACACACCCACACCGCACATCCTGACAAATGCATGTGTGCTCGTACTGTAAATTTCCATAGTTAGCAGTTCAAATTGTTGAGCAAATTTGTCAAAATAAAAAAAAGGGAGAGGGGAAAAAAGCAAACTTTGAAATAGCGAACCGAAACGCAAATACGAGGCGGGCGACGCCATTGCCAGGTGCTAGAGCGAGAGCGACATAGTGGGCAAGAGCGTTGGGCGAATAGGAGAGAAGCAGGCGAATGGAATGGAATGCTTGCTGACAGAAATGATTGTTTTTCGGACTGCAACTGGAACTGCAAATGCATAGTGGCAAATGGCAAAAGACAACTGGGCATGGACTGGGGCAGGAGCATGGAGCGGCATTCCAGGGCCGCAGTGGTGCAACGGGGTAAGGAGGCTTGTTTTGTGGCATTGCATAAAACTAATATATGCTAAATTCAATAGAGGGGACGGCCCGACGTGATGGTCAGCGCGGGGTCAGTTGATTGCGTTGGACGTGTTGGCATCGGCGATAAATATTTTGTAATTTGCCCGCATTTTGTTCAGCGTCAAATGCAATTTTAAATGAGCAGCTGCCAGACACACACACACACACACGTACACGAGCTTACACACTCACACAGGCAAGGGCAGAAGCGCTGGCGAAAAGGCGTGCGAGTGGGTGAAAGCAACTCAACAATTAATTAGAACGGTAAACAAACCACACGACCGCACACACACACACACATACTTACAGATGCTGCGGTCAACGTTTAATGTGAAGTAGAAGAGATAGAGTAGGAGAGAAAGGAAGCTGGAGAGAACTGGCTACAGTTGCTATAAAAGCTCATCAGCTGGCGAATTAAGGCGAATTGGCTTTGCACAGTTTTGTTGCATTTTCAAATTAAAAATTTATAATTAAACACTTTACAAAAAATATACATGAAATTCTGCACGGCTACATATGTATGTGTGCTCCACTCTGGCTCGTGCCGATCAATTACTGCTTGCCCATTGGAAGACGCATGTATACATGTGTGTAAGCGAGACAAGCATCGTTGTAAACATAGTATACATATGAACACAATACAGCGCAAATATGTCTGCTCTACACAGACTTATCGCGATCAAAACTAACTTTGACTACTGTGTTTACTGCCTATTGGAAGTTGACAAGTTGTTTATATGTGTGCGAGCAGGACAACCATATTGACTGCTCAAATACTGCTGTCAATTGCTGGAGTAGTGCAGAAAGCTGCCTGTTAATATTTGCATGTATGCATATATTTTGATGGGTGATCGCACTTTCTCTTTCACTCACAAGTGCTTTAAATCGCATTACAAATGGGGTAAACTGAATATGCATGAAGAGTTATTATAGCTGTGTTACAGACTATTTTGACCTATCAGGCAAAATGAAAAATAAATGAAAAAAAAAAAAAACAAGTGGAATATGGCATAAGTGAATGAAGTGAATGGGCTTTTAAGCGTTTATGCGCTTGGCATGCAATTAATTAATGATATTAACTTTTTGCATTACTTCATGCTAAATATGTGCATATGCTGTATTTTTGTTGTTGGTTGTTTTTCTTTTTCGTACAAACATACAATACAAGTGACCGCTGTTAATGACAACAAGAACTGCTGAAAATGGCATGAATTGTGCACAAATTTGGTTTACAAGTCGAGCAAAAGTCTCGTTAATAAACGCTTCACACAAACAAACACACACAGACAGAAAACATATAAAACAGATTCATATGCAATACAGACAAACATATCGATGTGTTTATCTATATAGACAGTATGATACTCCTTAATAATTATATTAGTTAATAAATCCAAATTTATATTCGAGCTTAAGGACTGTTAATTTTATTTGGATAATATTATTTATACTATATCAGATGTGTACATATTCATTCATTCATTAGCATACCCGCTTGTAGCATTTGCATAATTAACAGGGTACCAATAGCTCGAAAATATTAAAAATGAAAATAATAATATGGTATTTTTACGCTGCTGCGCATTTCAATTGCAAGAACCAAAGATGCTGATGAGGTGGGTTGCAGCAGCCAAAAGGGGGGTGTGGGGGTGGGCGTGACGAGTTTTTGGGCGTTTGCGGCTTGTAGTATAAAGTGCTTTTGTTTATTTGTATAATTTATGGTTGTTGGCCATTTTGCGCGGTGGGCGTGGCACAGTATCATATGCGGCTGACAATCTGACATGCATCCATAAGCACACACACATACACGCAGAGAAAGATACTTACGCACGTGTATATGAAGCCCGGCACAAATGTGTAGCATACTTATCTGCGCCGGCTGCGTGCGTGCTTTAATAATGCCTTTTATGCCCATAACATGTTAAACAGAGATGATAGACAGAAAGAGATAGAGAGAGAGAGACAGGAACAGCAGTTGCCTGACATGTGCATATGGCAAATAGGTTTCGCGGTGGTCAACCAAAGACAACTGGACATGTGGCACGGCACAGTTGGAGGTATGCGTGTGTGTGTGTGTGTGTGTGTGCGCTCTCTCTATTTGTTAGAGCGTCGCGTAATTTGATATGCCAAAGTTTTTCGACACTTAGTGAAACATATTTCAGCAACGTGCTTTCATCCATATTTAATTGTTTTAATGTCGGCAGCCGAAAAAAAAAAAAAAACAATAATAATAAAGTAAAATAATACAACAGCAAAACCATGTGCAATATGAAAAAAGAGAACAACTCGCAAAATTATGAATTCATATGGCAAAAATGAACCGACCGAGCGAGCAACCCAACAATTATGATCGGGCAGCGGGCATTAAATATACAGAGTAATTCATTAACGTTCACGAATTTATTCATATTGTTATGCCGTGGGCGCTCTATATAATTACTCGAATTTATATTGATAAATTATTCAAAATTCAATGATTGTGATAGACTGATTATAGATTTTTATTGTGTGTTGCCAAAGTCGATAATATAGAAATGATTATATTGATTATATGAGTAAAGCAGATTTTATTTCATCAAGTAGGCTGTGGCAGCAACGCTGCACTTCGAGTTTTCTTTTTAAAGAGAGAGGATTTAAGAAACTTAAAATGATACCAGATAATGGAATTGATAAAAAATATAAAATATAAATATACGAACTCTCTTTTCAAAGTCTCTTAACTATATTCGCTTCTGATTGGCTGCTACTGATGGAGAGCGTCTGAGAGCTTGTATTTAGTTGCTCTAAGAATTGTATCCACGCGAGTTTGCGCTTTTGTCCATAAACTATGTGAGAGAGAGCGAGATGAAGATAGTAGCGGCTTTTGCACAAGTATCCCAGCAGACGATGCTAGCCGAAAGTGGAAGAGAGACAAGCATAGCTGTGGCTAGATGTAGTCAATCGTGTTGCTGTGCGAGAGCGAAATGCTAACTAGCTATGATCATGGAGCTTTTCATTGGTTGAGAAGAAGCGAATAGAAATGCTCATTCAGAAAATGGCGAACAACAGCAGACGTTTGATATGTGAATATCTCCAAGCTAACATCAGCTTTCAGCAATGCATATAAGTATATAAAATAAACTGAAAATTATCTTAGGAAAACAGAAAACCAACCTTAAAGCTGTTACTTATATGCGTATATAAACTCTACCTCAATAATCGACTTTGTTGTCTTTGCTGGCTTTTATACCATGATCAAATTGTTATGCCAACTACATTGACTGCTGCTTAATCGATTGGCCATTGGGCCAGACAATGCCATGGAGCAGCCATTACCTTAAGCTGTGTCACTCAAAGTCAGGCTGCGAGTGTGCAGCATAACGGTGCGTGCCAGAGCAATTACATGCATTATGTGAAGCAGTGTTACACAGTGACAGAGAGAGAGAGAGAGAGAGAGTGTACGTGTGTGTGTGAGGGAGAGCTCGCAGTTGCGACATGCAAACATTAGTTTTAGTGAACATAAATGCTGCTATTTTGTCACATAAAGTGTCAACAGTTGACAGTCTCAACTTTGCACAATTTACGACATTTGCAACGACCGCTCGTCCGCTCGCCCCCTTCTGCTGCATGCAACGTACAGTTGCCAATTCACATTTGCATTACAATCGTACACAATAGACACACACACACACACTTGGAATATGAGAGCGGGAGAGAGATAGATAGAGCTGTACTCTACTCCACTTCAGTCACTCTCCGTCTCCGTCTCCCTCTCTCTCTCTATTTCTATTTCGTTGGTCAACCGACCGCAGCTGCTGCGCTCATCTTAACCAATGGGTGGGCGGGCTGCTCGCTTGGCTTTATTTGTGGAGTGGGGGTGTGTTCAATGTCTGCTGGTTAAATTGGGCTTATTGTTTGAATAGTCATTTGTTATAAAACGATAGGCGCATCAAGTTAATTGCCAATTAGATATGTGAGGCATTAACTAGTTGTTTATTATTATATTTCAACTGTCTGCTGGACAAGCTTACATGCCTGTATGTGCGTGTGTGTGTGTGTGTTTGCGTGTGTGCGTGCGTGCGTGCTCAGAGTCACTTGTCACTTGTGTTGATTGAACGCCCTCAAACCAGTGCGGACAGCAGCGTAATTAATACTACTTCAACATATTAATTAGCTGCCTGCTCAATGGCACACACCACCATCGCCTTCAGCCTGCAGCCTCCAGCCCACCATCTGCCCTTTCCACGCCCACTATCATTGTATTTGCGAAAGTTGGGGCACACTGGCGACAATATGACGTGCAAGACTGGCAAGTGGCAAAGTGTCAGGAGGCACAACGACCGGAACAAATGAGAAAGAGTGCTCTAGGTGGGAGTGCATGACTAGGAGATACCCTGGAATATGCAGTGGGCTGAGCTTATTGACTTTACCATGGGAATCTATATTATTTGATACCTCTATGTTTCCACATTTCATTCCATTGTGTTTCATTTCACATTCCTCATACAATCGCAGCTATTCACTAACCTCTTAATCGGGGCAAAGCTTGAAATGCGCCTGGGTATTTCGTAGTCTAGCACTTCTACTCACTCGAGCTTGTTTATTTATGGCCTGGCAGATATTATTATTATATATGCATAAACAACACAGACAATATTTTTATACACAATTTTGTTTACAGCGGGCACGCGGCTCACCCTTTGCGGCAAATATTTCGAGGCTTTACGGCGAACCAAGTCCAATCAGTGTGCGTGTGTGTGTGTGCCTGGCATATAATATTCTCAATTAATGGCGAAATGCTGCTGGCATCAGCCCCAAGCAGTTGCAAATTGCGTATGCCAGAAAGCCATTGCACTCCAGGAAAAAAGAAACGGCGAACCATTCTCTGCGTGTGTGTGTGTGAGGGAGCTTATAGTGATTTGCCAGCATGAGGTGTGCGACGTGATGTGCATTGGAATGTCGCCAGAAGCAGAGCGTAATAGCACATCCATCATACGAGGCGTAGTAGGCCGGGGGCTCTCGATATCAGAGCAAATCAAAGGCTAATATCACAATCGGTAGTGATACGAGACGGTGCCAACAGCCTATGCCAACAAAGTCAACAAATCATATCAAATATTTATGGAAACAACAAAACGAGAATAAATTTCGATCTAAAATTGTAGACCCGGCTCAGTGAATATCCGAATTTTTTTTTTATTTAGTTGACTCGATAGGCGATAAATGGACCGAATTAGATTGGAGTCCTCGGAGGGGGAAATCTTCGAAACAGATGTGCAGGTGGCCAAATGCTCGCTGATCATCAAGACAATGCTGGAGGAATGCTGCCTGGACGAGAACGACAACACGGTGGTGCCTCTCTCCAACGTCAACTCGAACACGCTGCGCTATGTGCTCTTCTGGGCGGAGCATCACAAGCACGATGATCCGCTGGCTCATGTCGAGGACGTGCCCGTGCAGGGCCCCATCAGTGAATGGGACATGGAGTTCATCAGCAAGGTGGACCAGCCAATGCTCTTCCAATTGATGCTGGCCGCCAACTATCTGGACATTCGCGGCCTGCTGGAGCTGACCTGCCGCACCGTGGCGCTGATGATCCATGGCAAGTCGTCGGCGGAAATACGACAATTATTCAATATAACTCAGCATCCGTTCGATGATGTCGAGTAGCTGCAGCCTGACGACGACGACGACTCGGCGCCTTCGAGCTGCTGCTGCCCAGCTGCTGCTGCTGTGCTAATGTAGAAACAAATACGCTGGTGGCTGGGCTGCTATGGAGGGGGCGCTGAATTCAAGTTCCTAGGTTTAACTCGGCAAACATACACAGCACACACACACACACAAAACCATACACATACACGCGCACACGCGCAAATAAATACCAAAAATATATGTGGAAAAAATGAGAAAAACGTGAAATAAACGAGGCAACGCATTGAGGCCGCATTTGCCAAACGCGGCAGCTAAACGTACATATTCAGCACAATAAAAAGCAAGCAAATCTGTTGGAAGCTCTGCATCTTATCGCTCGATACACACATATATACAGAGAGAGTGGGAGAGAGAGAGAGTGGGGTAAGTCTGCGAATTGGGGTTGAGAGTTACGCACAATTTGTATACCCTAAACTTATAGAAAATGCGTTTTCTGGGTATATTGGTTTCTTGCGGAGCAGACCCCATTAGGTACATACATACACATATACATATACATTATAGAGAAGCGTAGCTGTAGCAATATCTATCCATGCCACAGTTCGTTGTTACGTCTAGCCGTCTGTCTCTCTGCATGCCTGTTCGGTTGTCTGTCCGAGCATTCGTCCAAACGTAGGCTCATTCGCCTATGCGTCTATTTGTATGTCGGTTTTTCTGTATATCTATCCGTCCGCCCGTCTGTTGATCAGTCTGTCTCTCTGTCCGTCCATTTGTTCGCCTGTCCGGTTTTTTGCTCTAACAACCGTCCATTCGTCCTTCGGTTTATCTGTACATCTATCCATCCATTCGCCCCTCTATCCGATTATCCGTTGTCCGTCCGTTCATACGACCGTCCATCCGTCCGTCTATCTGTTTTTCCGCTTGTCTGTTCCCACGATCTCGTAATCATTTTCAATCGAAGAAATGCATCTCATTTTCGAGTTGATTGAAAAGGCTAAGGGTATTTGTCTAGTCGGTCAGTGTCCACTAGATCACTCTTACGTGTTGTTTTTGATGGTGCATGAGCGGCGGAAACGGATACAAATATTTCGTATTTTTCGGTATTATGGACTTCATCTAGCTGGGATTTGTGGCATAAACCAACAAAAGCCGACAAGCGAGCAGGTGTTGCAAACAGCAGGGCGGCCATCAGGCGCAGGACGGCTGGCGCCGGCGGGGGTGGCGGCAGGGGTGCTCTAAATGTAGACAAATTGCGTGAAAGGCACGTCCCACATAAAGCAGCATAAAAATTACTTTAAAATACTGACTGAGCCGAGAGCCACACACAATTTCCTGCCGCAGACATGACGCAGGCTATAAAGCCACCCGCCCAAAAAAAAAAAAAAAAGAAAATACAGGCAGACAGAGGGAGTGGGAGGGAGTGAGATAGGGAGGGACAACGGGACATCAGCTGGGTGTAACAAGTTAACTTGACCGAGAGCTACATTTAAATATTTGCAGTCAAAATCGATGCGAAATGTTTCTGCACCAAAAAAAAAAAAAAGAAAAAGAAGAGAATAACTAAAAATTGAGCGCAAAGAGTGAAAAAATCGTTTAGACTGAATGATGTCATTAAACAATCAACGCCCACGCACTTACGCAGGGCTCAGCTGAAGTCATCTCGAGTGTGACAAATATAGTTGATGCATAAAAATCACTCATACGCAGCGTGTTCCGTGCCGTGCGGTTCCGACCGCACAATCGTCGTCATCGCCAGTTGCCACCTACTTGCAACATTTACTTTTTAGTTTCATTCTCTTTGCAGCACAATGCTGCATCCATTAAATGCCAAGTGCAAAGTGCAACAAAAGTGCTGCACAAATGACAGCGCGTCTGTGGGTGGATACTAAAAAGGCAAGTATGTAGCACACACACACACAGTGTGTATATACTATATATAAATGTGTTCAGCAATCGAAGAAAGAGAGAGAGAGAGAGAATGACACGCACTGGAGACCTGGAGGGTTTTCGGCGCTGCAGCTGCTACCATTGACAATTCTAAAGAAATTTATGTTCGAGTGAACTTAACAAAAAGATGTGCAACTGCACACACACACACACACGCACACACACACATGCACATGCACATGTGATACGCCCACATATAGCCATTGGGATGAGTACTTGGCTGTTGCTATTGCTGACCTGATTGCTGTTTAGCTGATAAGTTTCTGCTCCTACAAGCCGCTGCACATGCGGCACGAACAGCAGCAGCAGCAGCAGCCAGTCAGGCTGGCAGCTCGGCAGCCTGGGGGCAGCGTAAGCGTCACTTATCAAGTGATTTATGTTTGTAATTTACTAGTGCACTACACTGAGAATGGCAGACTGAAAAAGAGAGCGAGAGAGTGGGGGGAGTGGGAATCGGAGTGGGAGTCCCAAAAGTCTGCAATGGCAAATTGTCAAACAATGCGATGCTTTTATTAGCCAAAGTCAAAGCACTGAACTGCCATTGGCGAGCATTCGAGAACCTAAACCCAATTCTAGTCCCAGTCCAGTCCAACCCCACTCCCAATGCCCGTTTGCAGTCCCTAGGCATAGCACATTACTATTACTGTCAAGTGGCGTTGCCTGCGTTCGTTCAATTCCAGCCCGCGAAATGTTATTAACTGGCTCTGGGATTCGGCACAGGCTTCCAACTTAATTAGCAACCGGCCAAGGCCAAGCACACAATGCTCTATCTTCACTTTGCGTGTAATCGCCGGCCTCCCACGGCACACTTGACCGTCATTACTCCCAAGGAAAAGCTCATTTGCTTGGCTAGAGTGTGGGAGAGAGAGAGAGAGAGGGAGAGAGGGAAAATTTACTCTCCACTAAGCACTTTTCTCCAATCTCCACTCTCCCTTCTCCATTTGTTACTCTTAACAAATCCACTATTCATTTTATATTCCCTATTATCTACTCTCCACTATCGTCTTACCACTCTCCATTTACCACTCTTCAGTAAACGCTCTCTACACCGAATTCTCCACTACGCATTTTTCATTCCCTATAGTCTACGCTTCATTCTTCACTTACCACTCTCCACTTTTCACTCTCCACTATCAACTATCCACTCTCCACTATCCACTCTACATTCTTCACTTGAAACTCTCCACTTTGCACTCTCCACTATCCATTCTCCACTATCAATTCGCCACTATCCACTCTACATTCTTCATTTACCACTCTCCACCAACCACTCTCTACTAAACACTCTCCACTAACCAGTCTCCACTCTCAACTCTCCACTCTCCACTCTCCACCCGCAACTCTCCACTCAGCACTTTCTATATTCAATTCTCCGCTAACCGCCAACAACTCTCCACTATCCACTCTCTATTCTCCACTCTCTACTCTCCATTTTCCACTCTGGGTTCTGGTTACTCTTTAGCCGTTATCATCGTTCGTGCGGCTGCTGTACTGTGGTTTTGTTAAGCTGTCTGCCATGTTTTTTCCACCTGCTGTCGCTTCTTCTTCTCATTCGCCTGTGCACCTTTGTCTAGCTAAAGCTGGTCGCGATTATAAGGAGCGGCAGCAGCATCTCCCTGCTGTTTTTTTTTTGTAGTCTACACTCAACGCTTGCTTTGTAATCAAAAACCGTTTGTAAATTGTGGCGAATAGGGGCGAGCTCAGGTGAGCGGGCGTGAGCAGCTGTTTTTTGCGGGTAACGGCACTTTTAATTAGCGCACTTCGAAGCTCACTTTATCAGGTGAAATGCACAGCGGACAGCAGCAGCAGCAGCAGCAGCACCACCACCACCACCACCAGCAGAGATTCCGCCCGTTCGCTTCCTTCTACCTCATTTCCGTTTCATCCAATTACGGTCGCTTTGTCACTATTTGCATTCAGCTGCTGAGCTTATACAAACTTGCAACATTTCACAAATACACGAGTGCAACACCCAAACACACACACACACACACACACAGAGAGATATAGATAGCCGAATATGTGTGTGTGTGTGTCTGTTAGGAGACCATCGAGTGTAACAGAGGCCAACGGCATCTAAGAGTTCAACCTATCATCGCGTTGATGATTCCATTAATTTTGTTGCCATATTTTTACATTGATTTTTATTTTCAATTTAAAGTTAGCTAATATGTGAGGAAATTTAATAGGAATTTTGATAATATTTATAAAATATTATTAGACAAGATATACTATTCAATTAAATGGCATTTTATATTGAGTACTTAAGTATTTACTAAGTTGATTTATTGATATTAAAAGTAGTATTGCTCTGGTTGTGTCAGGATAGGAATCAATTAGACTCTAACTATTACCCAATTATCAATTATTTGATAGTTATAATCCAACTAGCAATTCCTTCCTTATGCTTCCAGAATATGTATGCATAAGTATACTATCATTATAATCATTATAAAACATTTAAAAGTAGTTAGAATATTGAAGAACTACATTACACTAGTCATTAAAAATGAGCTTCATATATACAATATATATTTTCTAATAGGGCATATCTTTTTACAAAATGGATAACATAATTATTATCAAAGTAATGGACATCAAATTTGATTCCAACTAGGACAATACCTGGCTGATAGCATCTGAGTATGCCTTCAACTTATAAATAAATATCTAAAAGCAGCCTTAGCTCAATTCCGTTTGTCATTAACTGATGTAAAAGCATCTCGTATGCTCCATTTGTGAATTGTTCCGGCAACTTTTGAAGTCGGACGATTTGCTGCTATGTCTCTGGCTCTAGCTCTGGCTCTAGGGAGCCGGGTAGATGGGCACAACTCTTAACTCGAGCTCGATGGTGAGTAAATTGTCGAATTTTGCGACTTGCGGCAAGTGGCAAGTGGCGGCACTTGGGCTCCTCCGTTCTGCTGATGCTGCCACAATAATCCAGCAACGGTGGCAAGTTGGCACTTCTGGCTAATGGCCATAATGTGCACTCATGGCATAATTTTGTGCCGTTGTCTTGCACGCGTCGCTGGAGTTTTCGGGCTCTTTGCTAGTTCTTTGGCATCTCTGGCGCATAATGTCGTTTATCGGCAAAGCCTGTGCAGAAAGCACATAAATACACACACACACACAGAGAGAGGGAGTGAGAGTGTATACATATATATATCTACTGGCTTGTACTGGGGCACTATGTCAGTCCAGATATTGGTGTCGTGCCATCAGTTTACCAAATGTTTGCCCACTGTCAGCTGAGCTCAGCTTTTAGTCAAGCCAAAAATCGACGCGCAGCAAAATAAATTCGAGTTCGGTTCAGCAAAAGCCATTCTAGCACAAGTTATTAACAGTCGCTTAGCTTGATCAGCTAGAAAATACCCTATATATATACCCTATAAACACTATATGAGAAGCACATAGAGCGGCGTTGGACAGTAAGTGAAGAGGAAGAGACAGTAGGGAGTAGACAGGGAGTAATAGAGAAACTGTTGACAACATAATTATAAAACACTCAATCAATATTTCAAAATTCCAATTCGACGTTCAATTTACAAATATTATATGAGAATCACGTAGAGCGGCGGTTGAACACGGAAAGCAAGAGATTTAGAGAACTGGAAATATTGTTCAATGTTACTTCAGCTAGCATAAGAGACAAAGCTAAAGCAACATCAATAAAAATATTAATAATAATAATACTTTGATATATATTGAAATCCCACATCATTCAAATCACGCTTTCAATTGTTGACTCCGATTGGATTTACGTCGATTTATGCAGCGCAGAGATGGGATGCAACTAGTCTACTATGTATGTATACTCACCACATCGATGATTTGCATAAGTGTTAGACCGAAACTCAATTGCAGTGGATCGGATTCGTTGACCACGGGCCGCTCCAAGCTGTTGTAGTTGTCCAGCAGAGCGTGCAGGAGGCGCTTCTCGTGCGGTCCAGCTGAGCAGGCTGCAAGCAGAGGAGAAAAGTTCTTAAATACGTGTGTGTGTGACTCAACGGACAGGTGAGCTGTCAGCTAAGGTCATTGGAGCATTAAAAGGTGAGAGTGGGAGCGATATAAAAACGAATGAAAGGGAAAAGAAAAATGTTTCAACTTCGACTTGCAACTCAATTGAATTTTATGAAACTCTGGCAATGACTTTCTGCCGGGCTTAGGGCCAGCCAACCGTGGCGGCAGTTTAGCCTGCATTAACGTATCGCTGGCATTGTAGCTGTCACAGCCCCCAGTTCCGTTAGCTACTCCAGCTCCCAAGCGTGCGCCCCTCGATGCTGGCCCTGCTTGTTGCTGCTGCCAATTAAATTTGTTCAACCAATAAGTGGCTTTGGTTTGGCTTGACGTTGGCAACAGCTTTAGCCCCAACAGCTTATGCCACAGCCAAAGCCGCAGTCCCAGCCACAGCAGCAGGAGTAGCAGCAGGAGCAGCAGGAGCAGCCATAGTACCTGGCTACAGATTCTGCGCTTTGTGGCCCTCTCACCCCAGCTGATGTTGCTTCTGCAGCTTATAAAGGGCAGCACCGTGGCACGCCGTGGCAAGAGGATTCTTCCTATTTATTTATTTATTATTTTTCATTTTACTTTTTTTTTTATTATTTTGCAACGGCTTCTGACATTTGTAATTGTTGGTGGTCTGTGCTGCTATTGAAAAATATTCATAGATCGGACCTTGAGCTGAAGCCAATGAGCTTAGTGTTTCACTCCACTCTCGTGACCCACCCCAAGCCTGCCACGGTGTGTGGCTTCAACAATTGACTTTAAGCCGGCGTCTAAATTAGCCCTCAGGGGGCGGCATGCGGCAGCAGGATGCGTGCTTGTTAGAAGCCAAACAGCATGTAAGCCCTTAAATTGGCCTAGGCTTAGGTGCGCCCAGCCACAGGTGCCGAATTAGAAATGGGTTTTTGATTTTAAAGCCTTCAAAATTATGAATTCACTCAATAAGCCCTTAGCTTTCGATTATATTCGACTTAGTAGTGTGTAAATATTTATTATTTATATATTTTTGTTGTTTGTCTATAAGAGTATTAATGCTTTTCCAAGTAAACATAGAATTGCATCGCCTTTCTATGCGATTCTCTATGCACTCAAGTGCAGTGCTGAGGCAGCTTTCCTTCGAAAATTTCCTAATGAAATTTCGACTGCGACTCGAATTTCTTAATGTGATTTCGATTGTGATTGGCGAAACTTTGTGGAAATTGGTTAGTTAATTTGATAGCTTTGACTGGTAATTTGGTGCATCCAGAGGCGGCCTAGCTGGCAGGCAGGCATGAGGAGGAGGCAGTCCGTCGGGTCAATTAGGACAATTACTTAAGGAAGCAGAGTGCAAACGGCGCAAACTGCGGCGCCTTGCGGTGCATATTAAAGGACAATCAAGAAGGCGGCGACCAGTGTGGCCAGTGCGGCCAGTGCGGCACGTGCTCGCAATTGGCCAAAAGTTGCAGCTGGCTGGCAACACAACGAAATAAAATGAAAACGGCCGGCGGCCATGGAGTGGAAGGTAAACAGAAACTAAATAATTCATGGCATGCTTAAGGCACATTTCCAGCTGTCGGCGCGCCCCAAACTCCATTCAAGTTTAGTTTATTGATGTGCCAAAAACTTTGCATCATGCTGGCGCACGTGAAGCTGGTGTCTGGATGATGGGCCGACAGAGAGAGAGAGAGAGAGAGAGAGAGAGAGAGGGGGCGGTTGGTTTGCGGCATCGAACTGCCTTCACAACTGTTCGCACTTACCAATACCTACAAACGACACACTCAAACACACACACACACATAGACTTTATAACTATTTGCCACTCAGCCCAGCTTAGCTCAGCTCACCACATTCCACCCCACCGCACCCGACTCCTCATCTCATCTACTCTCTCAACTCACCTCAACTCCTGCTGTCAGCCAACAGCAATCATAGGCCAAAAGTTTTCAAGTACGCGCATGTGTGTGTGTGCGCGCTCGAGTGTCTGTGTGCGTGTGTGTGTGTGTGTGTGAATCTACATAAATTTATTTGCTCTGCAAATATTGATAGACTTTTAATGGCTGTTGCCATATAGACTGACGCCCAGGGGCAACGCATTTATAATTTCTGGTGCAGTAGTTCGCAAACTGTATTAGCTTCGTAATCGATTCGGCATTTCAATTAGCATTCCCAGAATGGATTCAGCCACAGAATGAACTGAATGCGAAAGAGCTTTGCCAGCGATAATGTTTGTGTTTGAGTTTAGCTGCGCTGAACTGATCATCTATTTAGATTTCTTATCAACTGGGGGAACCGATTTGTGCTGGGAGTGTTTTTTTATTCTTGGGCTCTCGCATAAGTTATTCTAGGACTGTACAAAATTACAGGGTATTTTTCGATAGGCCACGCCGCTAAAGCGGTCATCCATTAATGCTGTTTGAATAGCCTATAATAAATACTAAAATATGCAGCTCTCTCTCTCTCTTTCTCTCTCTCTCTGACCTTGACACACACACACACACATACACAGACATGCTTAACTATGAATACGTTTAATTTCTCATTTGGTGGCCATAAAGCGAGCAAATCAGATCACGTAGGCGACGCTTTGAAGTGTTTAGAGTCTCGCCTCAGTTGGCCACATGTCTGATTATCCGTGGCAAGTGTGGATTGCCTTTTGGCCAACAGCAGCAGGAGCTGGAGCGGGAGCAGGAGCAGGAGCAGGAGTCGCATCGCTTTGTCGTGGCCATATTAATGAATGCCATTAGCGGACTACGTGCGGCCTTGTTGCCATTTGCTCTTGGCCATAATCGAAGCTTTGTAGGCACTAAAGTGTCGCCCATTAACGGTTGCATGTGGCAGAGCAGCGCTAGTGGCAGGCAGCAAGCAGCTGGCAGCAGGAGTTGAGCTGAGTTGAGTTCCCTGCAAATCCAGGCGCTGCTGCTGCTGGCATCAACAACAACATTTAATGGCTAATTGCAATTAATTGCTCAATTAAGTGCCACGCCCCGGCACAACAGTGCGCCCGGCTCAAGGGCTTGGTCTTGCTCTGGGTCTCGGTCTCGGTCTCGGCTTGAGCTTGCCTGTCACAAAATTGACGCATCTGCTGTGCATTTGTTTGCCACCAACAGAGGCGGTGGAGGCGTGGCCAGGTTGCAGGACTGCAGGCAGTGGCCCCGCAGCTAAAGGCTGTTTGCCATAAATTATGCATGCCGCACACACACACACACACACACACACACACACACACACACAACACTTGACACTGACAGTGGCAGTGGCCCCTGTGGCAAATGCCAGCGGCATGTGGCATGTGGCAAGTGCCAAGTGGCACTGCATTATCATGCAGAATATGTAATAATCGCAATAAATTTGATTACCTATGCCATATTGTGAGTCTCTGTCTGCCCCCGCTCACCCCCTGCCACCGTTAACCACTTGATATAATATCCATTTTCATACCAATTGATCTAATATTTCAGTTCAAGCACAATTCAGGCTGACAGCTCCCTCTCTATCTCTCTCTCTCTCTGTCTCTGTCTCTGTCTCTCTCTAGCAGCTGCTGTTGGCCATTAAAAACAACTTGATTTGGTTAGCTAATTATACAGCTAATACAGAAACTGTTACTATAACTCGAAATTGGCCTGAATATACCACCTTCCACGTCTGCCGTCTGCCACTAGCCCACCACTAACCACCGCACAGTGGCGAAAACTACGAATTTTTCGTGCAGAAATTCCTTAATTTACATTATTTTTTTATATAAATTAAAATATTTATTCATATTAAAACTAATGCAAAGGTTTGCCAGAAAATTCACTTATTATTTGATATAAAAAATATTAAAAAGTAAAATAAAAAAATTAAAATTAAAATAATAAAATTAAAATAAAAATAAGAAACTTAAAACAAAAATTAGAAAATAAACATTTAAAAAACAAAATATTTAAATAAAATAATGTGTAAATAAATAAAATAAACAATAAATAAACATTAAACTTAAAATAACAAATTAAATTTAAATTTAAATAATAAAATTACATTTAAAAAAAATTAAAAATTAGATAAAAAAATTAAAATTAAAATTAAATAATGTATAAATAAATACATAAACAAGTAATAACAGTGCAGTCGGGCATTACTGACTGCAGAATACTCATTCATGGCCCAAAGCTGTCAGATCGGATCTGCCACGCCTTCCTTTACAGTCCAAAGTGCTGTTAATTTGGCACTTCCACTAATAGTACATCTGAATACAAATGCAAAAGTTTACTCTAGACTTAGAGTTTATGCCAATTGAAACGGCCTTGGCGCCCATTGTAAATCGGCTAAAGTTGAGTTCGCGCCGCATTAAAATTTTACGCGTTAACGGCAAAATTATACGAAATCATTTTCGGAATGCAATAAATGAGGCCGCAAGTTAATTCGAGAGCGTGCGCGCAGCTCAAATAAAATGTAATGTCCTTTGGATGGCGCTTTAAATGAGCATCCCAGTATCCCAGCATCCCAGCAGCCACTAATGTCGCACCCAACAGATAGCAGAAGATGTCCCAGCGCCCACTCGTCCGCCCAGGACCGATAAGTCGCGGTCGTGCCAGAAATTTAATCGAAATGCCCTGTGTGTTTCTGTCTGTCTCACTCTCTTTCTCTCTCTCTCGCTCTCTCTGTGTGTGAGTGCTCTAATTGTGTCTGTTTGCTTGCCTTGGCCTATGTCGCCCACATTGCCTCAACAAAGGTCTCTCTGATAGCATTGTAATTATATTCGTGTGACTGTGTGTGTGTGTGTGTGTGTGTGCATATCATTACAAATATAGAGCTGTGCGTGTGTGTGTGTGCGTATGGGTGTGTCTATCATAACACTATCAATATTTATATGTATTTCTCGGAGGCCAGTTACTTAAGCAAGACGTGCCAGAAGTTAACAAGAGCCAGACAATTCCGATTCTCCAGTCGATACATTGAATACGCTATAAGCAGTAGGTGAATATTTGTGCTGAAATCATCCTGTATAGTTAAGGACTTCAAGTGATAAGCATATAAAACAATGACAACGTTGCCTAAACATAAAGAAAAACCATGATCCTTACTCTTATCTCCCTCTACCATCACGTTTCAGACTCCTGCTTCTCTAACTTCCTGATTAGTGCAGTCTGCCTTACATGATCTTATCTTATATTAATAAGCATAGTGGATCGTGGGAACATTTTAGTTTAAATAGATTTACTAATTTACATTTCGAGCGCCTGGCTCTATGTAAATATTTATATATTCTCATATTGATTCTTATAGTCTTACCCAAGACTCTGGCTCTTCCTCTCTCTCTCTCTCTTTCTGTCTCCGTCTCTGTGGCTCTGCTTGTAGCTTACCTCGCTTCAAGGCTCAAGCATTTCTATAATATTTATTGCCAAACGCCCACTATGCCATTGCGTTTATTTGCCAAAAGTGAAACAGAAACCGCCAGGCGCACATAAATTACACCACAATACGCAATAACAAACAATCAGAGCGACGACGACGACGACGACAATTGCTAAATAGTTTCGCTGCTGTTTGCGTGGGCGAATGTCTCTGGCCTTGCCCCATTGCAGTCTCCCCTCTCCCTCTCTCTCTCTCTCTCTCTCTTTGTGGCTGCCTTGCTGTCTTCAGCTGCAACAGATTTAATTTTAGATACGCATAATAATTGTGCGGCATCTAGGCGCTGTGCCACATGGAATGGCTGGGGGCATACGAAAAGTATTTGCATAGAGGCATGTGGGGGCGGGGTCGTGGCCGTTGCTGCTTGAGGCGCGCTGCTGGCGCCGCTCAAATTGACGCTTCACATGCCGAAATGGCCTGGCCAGGATGGCGCAAGTAACGGTCACTTCCGTCACATCCGTCAGCATAACATCCGCAAGCATTTCAACAGCTTCCGCTGGGGCAGGCGGCGCTGCTGCTGCTGCTCGTGTTGCTGCTGCTGCTGATGACAACTCGTTAGTGTGTTTTGCCTTTGGCCAGCGGCGACCCTCAAAATGTGGCTAGGTGTGCTGCCCCGTCAAGCAGCCCCGGAAACGGGCAGCCAAATTAATGTTAACGAGCCAAGTTAAATGGTTAAATTGTTTCTAGCAGCACACACACACACACACACACAGGCAGACACGGGCAACAGCAACAGCAGGAGTTGGAGCAGGAGCTGGAGCAGGAGCAGCAACAGCTGACAGACTCTGCAATGCGGGCTACGGGTTACGGGTTAAGTGATAGCCACATGCGCCACGGCAACATCTTACCACGTCTCCCTCTCTACCTCTCCCACTCTCCTTCTGGCACCTGTCACTGCCTGTTGTTCGTATCAGCTGCGCCAAAGTTTTGCTCACCTTTTCTCTCCTTTTCACCTGTTTGCATGCCTGTTTTTTTGTTTCCTTCTTCTCCCTTTCCCTTTTTGGCTGTCTGTTTGCGTGTTCGCTTATCGCTAACAGCCTTCAATTTAACAATTTCACTTTGTCACGTGCCCGAGCTCCGGTCGCCCCACCCACACCCACACCCACACCCAATTGCCCTCCTAGAGCCAAAATATTTAATTTTTATCTTTTTCATCGCGCTTTGTTGTTGGCCGTAAAAGTTTTTGCACCCTCGTGCTGCTGCCACGTTCTTGTACTTTAAATGTCGTCTTGCCAGTTAGCCCATTGTTCGCACACACACACTCTCTCTCTCTCTCTCTCTATCTTTCTCTCTCTCTTTCAAGCATTTTATTTAGCGATTTCGATCTTTAAGCTGTCAGCTATGCGGCAACAATTTATTTCGCTAATTGAAAATTTGTTAAAATTTTCTTTTAATATACAAAGCAATTTATTAGAGTAGATCGAGTATTTATAGAGGCATGAACGACTAGCTTGATACCCGGTAAAGTCATAATGAGAGTTTGCTATAAAATTAACTAATGAAGCGTAAGGATGATTAGAAAGAAAATATATCAAATAGTACGCTATTTGATATACAAAGCAAATTATTAGAGTAGATCTGGTATTTATAGGAGGATATCCGACTAGCTTCATACCCGGTAAAGTCAGAATGAGAGCTTAATCTGAAGGAAACTAAAAACTGAGTGGAATTTATATGGGAACCCTTATCTAAGTTTATGTCTAACACTCTCTATAGTATTGTAACTGATCAGCTCTCCATATAGCTCCAATATATCCAACAATTTACAGTTCAATTCATGACTGCGCTACAATCGATTCGTGCTTTTGCCGGAAAACTCATTTAAAGATGTGTTGTATGTTTAGTACAGCAAAAGTGTTGACAGACATCAAGGTTCAAGAAACTTATTAAACGTCTTGGCGGCTCCCACACACACACACACACGCACACACATACATACGAGTTTTAGCCACTTAGCGTATGACATGAATGTAACCCTAACGAGCAAAGTGTTGCGAGTGGCGAGTGTAGCAAGGCGTGTGAAGCCCCCCCCACCAAAACACACACACACAAGCTACGACTAGGCCAATACATGTGTGTGTGTGTGTGTGAGTTTGTTTATGTAAAGGCATCTTTAGGTATCTAAGCCAACGCCAATTTCTTAGCCAGTCACTGTGACTGTGACCGGGCAGGTAATTGTGACTGCGACTGTGATTGCCGCTGTAAATGTTTGAGTGTCGCATTAACCGTGACAAACAGCGCGTCAAGTGAATAGCAGCAGACGCGACCCACTGTCAAGCGACGATGAGCGGGAAAGGCAGCACAGATAGAGAGAGCGAGGGAGAGACAGGGATTGCGAATGGGCTGCACAGGGGATAAGCGGCTGAAGTGAGCTTCATGTGTGTTCGTATGTGTGTGCGTGCGTGTGTATGTGTGTGTATGTATATAGAGCAAGCCAGTCAAATAGATAGAGCTACTAATAATTTGAAACCCAGTAGAGGCAGGCGTGCGCTGATAAGCGGATATATACATACATAACGGATGTGTGTATGTGTGTGTGTGTGTGTGTGTGTATGGCAAGCTGACATACAACTATGCAATTGCAGGCAATGAGCAAAGCAATAAGCGACTGCTTGGCTGACAAGCAACACAACAACAACAGCAACAACAACAGCAACAACAACAACAGCAACAATGTTAATACGCTTAGGAAAAGCCAGCTTAAAACTCACAGATGCCACTGTGTCTCTCTCTTGCTCTCTCTCTCTCCCACTATGTATGTGTGCGTGTGTGTGTGTAGTGCATAATGGCACACTCTTCAAAATGCGTTGACGTTGACTCTTTTTGTGCTCAAGTGCCCAGTCTTAGTCGCTGTCTCTGTTTATATACCCTGTACCCTTTGAAGACATTTACCAAAGAAGGGTATATATGTTTAGCTGACAATTGCAAGAGGAAAGACGAAGAGAAGAGAATAGAGTAGAGGAGAGGAAGTACGTGTTTTCCTATACACAAACAATGCATTAAAGGAACTCTTTGACAGCGGTAACTCCTTGAATTGCTATTCATATGTTCATGAATTCAATTAATAGATACAACAACCAAAATATATATGGAATATATGAGTAGAATACACATATGCATGTGTATATACCCTATCTAGGGTATTTTATAGTTGTGCATCTTGTATGCAGCGCCTTCTTAGCGGTTTTTCTTTTCGACTGCATTTTGGCGCTCATCTGTCGCCTGCTTGCACGCCCTACCACTGCTTTTACCATCGCCTCTACCTTCGCCTCTACCTCAGCCTCTACCGCCGTCTCTCTCTCTCTCTCTCTCTCTCTCTCGCATCGCTTATGTTCTCTTTCCATTTTGTTGCTTTCTTTCGCTCCAGTAAGATGGCAACCTTAAAGCCCCAGCTAGAGGAGTTTATTATGCATGCAACTACCATTGTTAGTGCCTTTGTTGGCTGCTGCTGCATTGTGAAACAGATTTGCCGTTGTTGTTGTTGCTGTTGTTGCTGCTGTTGTTTCGTTATTCTTTTCCCATCTTGTTTTTGCAGAATATTGTTTTAAGTTGGCTTTCGAGCAACGGCTCACATGCCACCTCACCCAGAGCTCTACCAGAGCTGCTGGTGGCATGAGCCTTGTCTGCGGTTTTGTAGCTGCCATTCAAGTGCGGAAGTTGTTTAGTGGCTGCCATTCAGCCATTCAGGCGCAATATTAAGTGGCATACCACACGTTCCAGCCCCCTGTCTCCTGCCCCCTGTTCCCTGTCCCTATCGCTGCCAGAGCTATACAATGATGTAGAGTGTCTGCGTTACTGCCCCTGATCCCCATTGGCTGATCCTGTCTGCGCGCCAATGAACTTGAAAATTAAGCTGTTTTTCCTGTTCATTGTTTTCGGCGTTGTATTGCCAGCAGCAGGAAATGGGTCAATTTCCCCCGCCCCAGCCCAACAGCACATACCGAAATATTGAATTGCCATCCGCTTCGCCTGGCCACTGCAATCATTTGACATTGAGCACATCAACTTCATATCAATGCGATTTATCGATACATACATACATATATGCGTATGCATAATAAATATCTGTAATTTCTGAGGCACAATTATATTCACAGGGTCAGTTTTGTTGTATGATGAGATATATACCCTATATATTATAATATGTATATTTGCACAGTCAGATCTCGATATAATACATGAGGACAGCAGTGAGACGTGACTTTTGTGCAGTTTATCAAACAACATGATTGATTGACAGACGACAGGCGGACTGATTGACGTGATAATGACAGATTGACGGATTTACAAACTGGCTCACTGACAGATGAGTGGAATGGTTGACTGATTGATTGATTGACTGACTGTAAAGCTTGCTCATTGATTGACAGAGGTAGAGTCAGAGGTCAAGCGATTGAAGTGCTGACTAGCCGGCTGACTGATCGATGGAGAGTCTGACACAGTTGAATAATAAGTTGCTTACTGACGAACTGATGATGATGTTGATTGATTGACTTTTGAACTGATTTACTCAGTGAATGACTGATTA
Organism: Drosophila aldrichi; assembly: GCA_035045965.1. NCBI lineage: Eukaryota > Metazoa > Arthropoda > Insecta > Diptera > Drosophilidae > Drosophila > Drosophila aldrichi. The sequence continues at coordinate 5,358,757 of JAWNOM010000484.1, forward strand.
ATTGGTTCAATGACTTACTTAACGGCTTAGTGACTGCTTTCTGATTGACTTACTGCTTTGATCCAAAAAGTGATTGACTGACCACTTTATTTCTGATTGATTTCTGATTGATTGTTTCATTGACTGACTGACTCCTGGATCGACTGATTAGCTGACTTTTTATATTCTGATTGATTGATCGGATGAAATGACTGGCACATTGACAGGTGATTGATTGACTTTTCAATTTCTGATTGACTGACTGATTGATTGAGTGATTGCGTTGTTTTCCAATCGATTGATTGATTGTTCGACTATAACTCTTGATTGCCTCATTGATTGGCAGACTTATTTGAATAAGAGTCCACTGATTGATGTGCTGAATAGCAGATTAATTGGCCATTTGACTAACTGATTGATTGGCTAACTTGACTAACGGACTCCCTGCTGATTACCCGAACGACTGACCGACCAATGGACTTATGATTGACTTGCTCATAGATATACCTCTGGGCGATGAGCTGAGTGATTCATTGTAAGCGAGTTGAGTAACAAATGCACTGAAGTTAGACGCCGACTAGCAATTTGATGGACTCACTGATTGATAGCCCCATGCTCTGCCCAACTTCTAAAAGCACACTTAATTTTCTAGTTTAGTTGACATCAAAACTTAGTTTTAATAATATTTCAAAAAAAAAATATTATGCCACGCCATGCATTTATCAATTTCACGAAAGCCTTTCAACATGCCAAGCCAAAATTTATGATTCAAATGCATTACTCATAGACATACATTATATACATATAGTATTTATATACATGTTATACATATATATGTATATATAGCTAAAAGCTAAATGTAATCCTAGCATCAAGTTGGCTTTCCTTCCTTCACAATTCGAGCTGCTCTTTTGGTGCGGCGGCTGCTCACTTTTGCAGACGTTGCCTGATGTTTTTTTTATGGTCAACATATTGCGGACGCTTTATTTGGTTTTAATTTAGCGGCAATGCTAAATGCATGCCATTTTATTTACACACACCATTTGTTGTTGGGTGTGCTGGTGTTGCCTGTTGGCTCTTGGCGCTTGGCGCTTGGCTGCTGTTGGCTGCGGCACAACTTGAACTATGAGTTTATTTACATTTACATTAATTTTGTGTTTCTCCTATTTTTCTTTTTCATTTTTTTCGCTTTGCGCTTTTGCCATTTTCCGGCTTCCGTTTGTGCTTCCCTTTTTTCCCTTTTTCTCTTCTCTTTTTTGTCAGGAGTTGCATTTCGACGTTGCGTCGCGTCAAGTCGACTCGACGCAAACACTAAGACTCTTGAATAACTGAACAGTCAACAACAACAGCAGCAGCAGCAGCAGCAACAGCAACTAAACGTTAACTTCAGTTGCGCCGAAAGCACAACTCGTACTTCATATAATTCTTTACTTGCTGAACTTATAAAGTTTTGCCATGGTGCTTTGCTTTTCTTTTCTTGCATGCTTTCTTTCTTTCATCTGAAACACCCAGAGCTGGCAAACTGACTGACATTCGCTTGTTGGCGTGTTTATGTGCCTGGCAGCAGCCGGACAACGGTGCGTATGATTAATGCGGCGCATAGCAAATGCAGTTGTGGCCGGCATGAAGCGAAGGCCAGCGGCAAAATGGACACGCCCGCTCACCCAACCGTCTGGAGACTTGGCTGCAGATTAAGAGGTAAACAGAGAGAGGGAGAGCCGCATAAATAAGCAAACAGTTGCACACAACAAATGATTTGTTATCTCAGAAATGTTAATATTTATGCGCTTTAGCTCTGCGCAGCGCGTACACCTTGGGCGACAGCGTCACAGCTGAGAAATTCCAGTTCCAAGTTGAGTCTAGTTGGCTTCTTTTATTTTATAGTATGTCATGCTTACATCTGCCGAAACGCGCTCTTGACCAAAAGCAATTTGTTGTTGGCTCTGTCGCTCTGATGTCTTTTATTTGCCAGCTGCTGCTGCTGCTGCCGCGAAACGTTGGCTCGTGTTTGCAAAGTAGGTTTTCCTGTTGGCAGCAATCTCAGTGTACACACACACACACACACACACACATACTCAGCCAGGCAGACACAACATCATTATCAACATGTAGCCGCTCGAATGTAGGCAATAAAATGTGAACCCCACACGTACACACACACACACACACGTGTACACACACAGCTGAAACTTGCTAGTTGTGGCCGGGTCCTGCCAGGGTCCTGCCTGTTAATAACGGCAGTTATTACTTAAGTCTCTTGTTTCATTTCAATTTCATTTTTGTGCTCTGCTTGCATATTCTCATTCTTATTTACATTCGCATTCAACTACATCGCGGCCACAGTCAGTTTTTGTTTTCGTTTCGTTTCGTTTCTCTCTCTCCCTCTCTCTCTCTCTTTCTCTCTGCCATGATTTAAATATTAATCATACGCCTCATATGCTCTACTTATTTGTACATATTACAATGTCGACTCGAATGACAGCAGCTGCCTTGTCGGCGGGCTGGTTGCATCGGGCGCTTCTACATAAATGTTATGCAATATACGTATGCTTAAATTGCCTGCCGCCACACCGTACCCCGCTCGCACCACTCACACCACTCACACCACAGACGCCCACTCACACTCAGAGCACAAACTCATGTCGGTTTTGTCATTGCATTAGCATAAAAATGTTAAGTCTTTGTAATGGCAGCAGCGGCAGCAAAGACGGCCAGCGGCACATTCTGTCATCGATTTTTAAAGCACAAGCAAAGCCTGGGTTGAGCCACCCAACCACCCAACTAACCAACCACCCAGCCATGTGGGCAGGGGCCGACGGGGGTAATCCATAGTCAGCTAGCTGGCAGTTTAGTTTTTTGTTTTAATGCGATTCTATTTTATAGAAATTGAAATGCTTTCGGCCCGCGCCGGAATCACAGTCGCTGCTCCTGCAATCGTACCGAGCTCTGCTGCACTTCTTCCATTGTGGCCGGCTCTTGTTTCTCAGGCAGTTTGTTGTTGTGCGGCAAATGAGAGCAGGCTGTGGTCTGGCCAGCATCAGTTAAGTAGCTCAAGTTTTGGCAGGCCGTACAGGCCCTAATTCAGTTAACAATTGCACAACTTTTGTTTGCAGTCGAGCCGTAATTAAATAATGCATCACAAAACTTATCGGGGCTAGCTTAGCTTGCAGCATGGCTAACAGAATTACGGTAATGGATATAAGGCCTTGGCTATGACGTATGACAGAGGAAGGGCAGGCTGCCTGGCCGGGTTTGACTGGGGTTGCTCTATTATGGCATCGATAAATAATGATCGATACTCTATATAAGCAAATATCCAGTAGTTGAATCTTGACAGACATATGACAAATGAAGGAATAAACTGCATTTAATTGTTATTGAAGCGATTCTTATATTGACGATAATGATACCCTGTAGTTGAAGTTGATGAAAATATTCAACACAGTTCCAGCACAACAAATCACAGTACTTATAGAGAGTGTTATGATTTGTTGTTCAGTACTTGTTCAATGTGCTATCGATAATTATATTGTATTGTTAGTTGTTATCACTGAAGCGATTTTTATATTATCGATAATGTGTCATCGATTGTTTTGACAAATAGATACTCTGTAAAACTAGATAAATTAAAAACTGAGCTTGCTATCTACACCAATTGTAAATAGATTTTCCTGAAACCTTCTTTATATTTTCGATAAGCTCTAATCGAATTAACACCTCTCCCGAAAGAGAGTTTTATCAAATATTTAGATAAGCAGTCACTTCTTTGTCAAAGCGCTTAGGCTTAGGCTTTTGAGCTTTGCAATTATGGACGGCGCCTGGTCACTCTAATTTACTCAAATTAAGTTAATCGTTCGATAGCTGCCCTGGCATGGCCATTATTAAGCGGCTCGACATTTTCCATTTTGCATACTTTTCGCAAAATGCGCAGACATTTTGTTGTTGTTGTAAAAATATGCGCAATTTTGCGCATAGTTTCTACATTGCGAGACTTAAAAGCTCTTTAAATATACAAAAATATGTATATAAATGTATATATATATGTGTGTGTGTGTATATAGTTTGTGGCTATTGCAGCACATATAGAGAGAGAGATAAACACGAGCCGCTGATATAGCATCGGGTGTTCATTTGATACGCAGATTATCGAAATTCCAATTTTAATTTACATACTTTGCACTTCATTGCCGTTGGCTCGCGCCAGACAAACAAAACAGATATTCAGAGAGAGAGAGAGAGAGAGAGAGAGATAGCCGTCTCTCTCTTTCTGCCTCTCTTGGCCAAGTTGTTGATGCACCGTGCTATGCATTAGCTTATAGAGTGCACCTGCTGCCTCTCCGCTGCCTCCGCTCGTGTTGCTCTATGTCACAGCCGCAACGCTCATCCGGATGCTCGCAAAAGTAATTTGCATACAGAGTCACAGTTGGCAAATGACTTGGCAATTTTGTCTGTCCGTGTGTCTCTCTCCCACTCTCTCTCTCTCTCTCTCTCACTCTCTCTCTCTCACTCTCTCTCTCTCTCTCTCGCTCTCGCTCTCCCTGTGTGCGTGTGTGGGCGAGCTGTTTGGGCATGGAGTGCTACTCATCTGCCATGCACTCTGCATGCAAAGCCGAATTGTGAAGTGCAACAGCGCAATTAATAACAGGCAAACGGCGTCTCAGCATTATCATCGCCATCATCATCGCCATCATCATCACCATCATCATCATCATCGCCAACAGCATCCGTAGGCAAGCAGGCTAACCTGCCGCCGGAAACAACCGTCAAGCTCAGATCACACTCACATGCCCACCATACCAGCCACGCCTATCGCCCACCACCTCCCGCCCAGCCCTGGCCAGCCCAATCGAGTGTCCTTGTCTCGGTTGTATTTGCATGCAAATGGCTGGTTAGTTTTTTACGATAACCGGGAAGGGGGCGGCGGTGGCCCACATCTTAGGCTGCGTTTTATGAGCGGGCGAGCTGCAAGCTGATTCTGCCTCAAGATTTGTGGGCACAGCCGCAGCAGCCGCAAATATGCAAAGGTAAACCAAGTAGATGCCATTAAAAAAAAAAGAAAGGCGAAAGCCCCATCAGAGCTCTTTTACTTATTATTATCTGGAATGAAATCGCAGCTCAAGCATTACAATATATTTCAAATCGGATGAAAGTCGTCGGCTCTGGCCGAGCATCTTATTAGGGCTTCAATACCAAATTAGTTTTTCTATTCACATTTGCCTAACAAGCCAAAGTATCTGTATCTGTATCTGTATAGGTATCGCTACCGGTATCGGTATAGGTATCGATACCGGTATCGGTATAGGTATCGATACCGGTATTGGTATAGGTATCGATACTGGTATTAGTATAGGTATCGATACCGGTATCGGTAAAGGTATCGATACCGGTATCGGTAAAGGTATCGATACAGGTATCAATACCGGTATCGGTATAGGTATCGATACCGGTATCGGTATAGGTATCGTAACCGGTATCGATACCGGTATCGGTATAGGTATCGATACCGGTATCGGTATAGGTATCGATACCGGTATCGGTATAGGTATTGATACCGGTATCGGTATAGGTATCGATACCGGTATCGGTATAGGTATCGATACCGGTATCGGTATAGGTATCGATACCGGTATCGGTATAGGTATCGATACCGGTATCGGTATAGGTATCGATACCGGTATCGGTATAGGTATCGATACCGGTATCGGTATAGGTATTGATACCGGTATCGGTATAGGTATCGATACCGGTATCGGTATCTGTATCTGTATCAGTATTCGAACGAATACATACCCCGTTTGCTATACGTTTGTTTTCTTTTCGGGCTATGGCATTGTTCGCAATAGGTAGTTGTTGTTCTTCAAGATTATCTATGTCGTACGTCTGATGTCGTATGTCGTACGTCTGATGTATGTCGTATGTCGTACGTCTGATGTCGCATGTCGTACGTCGTACGTCGTATGTCGTACGTCGTATGTCGTACGTCTGAAGTCGTACGTCGTATGTCGTACGTCTTATGTCGTACGTCTGAAGTCGTATATCGTACGTCTGGTGTATGTCGTATGTCGTACGTCTGATGTCGTATGTCGTATGTCGTATGTCGTACGTCTGATGTCGTATGTCGTATGACAAAAGCTGAATGCTACAAGACTCGATGTTAGGTACATCGGTTACTATTTATCTCTTCGACTTCGATATTAATATTAATATTAATATTAATATTAATTTTAAGAATTAATAATTAATTAATTAATTATAAATAAGTTGAAACTTGAGTTAGGGAGGTCCATGACAAAAGCTGAATGCTACAATGCTATTAATTTTAAGAATTAATAATATTAATGTATTGCTCATGAAATACAGCATACAGCATACAGCATACAGCATACAGCATACAACATACAGCATACAGCATACAGCATACAGCATACAGCATACAGCATACAGCATACATCATACAGCATACAGCATACAGCATATAGCATATTAATTTTTTGCACATGAAATAGATAACATATTCAATTTAGATAACATACCAATTTCGGTAACTTTTATCGATTTCGATACAATGCTATTAATTTTAAGAATTAATAATATTAATGTATTGCTCATGAAATATGTCATACAGCATACAGCATACAGCATACAGCATACAGCATACAGCATACAGCATACAGCATACAGCATACAGCATACAGCATACAGCATACAGCATACAGCATACAGCATACAGCATACAGCATACAGCATACAACATACAGCATACAGCATACAGCATACAGCATACAGCATACAGCATACAGCATACAGCATACAGCATACAGCATACAGCATACAGCATACAGCATACAGCATACAGCATACAGCATACAGCATACAGCATACAGCATACAGCATACAGCATACAGCATACAGCATACAGCATACAGCATACAGCATACAGCATACAGCATACAGCATACAGCATACAGCATACAGCATACAGCATACAGCATACAGCATACAGCATACAGCATACAGCATGCAGCATGCAGCATGCAGCATACAGCATATAGCATATTAATTTTTTGCACATGAAATAGATAACATATTCATGATTCACAGAAATATAAATGCTCTGAGTGGCAGAAGCTACATTTACCAATTTCGAATTCGATAAAAAGTGAGCGAAATCGATACAAGTTATCGACATCGGTATAGGTATCGATACCGGTATCGATATAGGTATCGGTATAGGTATCGGTATAGGTATCGATACCGGTATCGGTATAGGTATCGATACCGGTATCGGTATAGGTATCAATACCGGTATCGGTATAGGTATCGATACCGGTATCGGTATAGGTATCGATACCGGTATCGGTACAGGTATCGATACCGGTATCGGTATAGGTATCGATACCGGTATCGGTATCTGTATCTGTATCTGTATCAGTATTCGAACGAATACATACCCCGTTTGCTAAACGTTTGTTTTCTTTTCGGGCTATTGTTCGCTAATAGGTAGTTGTTGTTCTTCAAGATTATCTATGTCGTATGTCGTACGTCGTATGTCGTATGTTGTACGACATAAGTCGTATGTCGTATGTCGTACGACATATGTCGTATGTCGTATGTCGTACGACATATGTCGTACGTCTGATGTCGTACTCTGATGTCGTATGTCGTCCGTCTTATGTCGTTTGTCGTATGTCGTACGTCAAATGTCGTACGTCAAATGTCGTACGTCTGATGTCGTGATGTCGTATGTCGTACGTCTGATGTCGTATGTTGTATGTCGTACGTCTGATGTCGTATGTTGTATGTCGTACGACATATGTCGTACGTCTTATGTCGTTTGTCGTATATCGTTTGTCGTATGTCGTACGACATATGTCGTACGTCGTATGTCGTACGTCGTATGTCGTATGTCGTATGTCGTACGTCGTATGTCGTACGTCGTATGTCGTATGTCGTACGTCGTATGTCGTACGTCGTATGTCGTACGTCGTAAGTCGTACGTCTGAAGTCGTATGTCGTACGTCTGATGTATGTCGTATGTCGTATGTCGTATGTCGTATGTCGTATGTCGTACGTCTGATGTCGTATGTCTGATGTCGTTTGTCGTACGTCGTATGTCGTACGTCGTATGTCGTACGTCTGAAGTCGTATGTCGTACGTCTGATGTATTTTGTATGTCGTACGACATATATCGAACGTCTGATGTCGTATGTCGTACGTTTTATGTCGTACGTCTTATGTCGTACGTCGTATGTCGTACGTCGTATGTCGTACGTCTGATGTATGTCGTATGTCGTACGTCTGATGTCGTATGTCGTATGACAAAAGCTGAATGCTACAAGACTCGATGTATGGTAGGGCAGCTGCATGACAAAAGCTGAATGCTACAAGACTCGATGTTAGGTACATCGGTAACTATTTATCTATTCGATTTCGATATTAATATTAATATTAATATTAATTTTAAGAATTAATAATATTAATGTATTGCTCATGAAATACAGCATACAGCATACAGCATACAGCATACAGCATACAGCATACAGCATACAGCATACAGCATACAGCATACAGCATACAGCATACAGCATACAGCATACAGCATACAGCATACAGCATACAGCATACAGCATACAGCATACAGCATACAGCATACAGCATACAGCATACAGCATACAGCATACAGCATACAGCATACATACAGACGAGAAAATATTAAGTTGAAACTTGAGTTAGGGAGGTCCATGACAAAAGCTGAATGCTCTAATGCTATTAATTTTAAGAATTAATAATATTAATGTATTGCTCATGAAATACAGCATACAGCATACAGCATACAGCATACAGCATACAGCATACAGCATACAGCATACAGCATGCAGCATACAGCATACAGCATACATCATACAGCATATTAATTTTTTGCACATGAAATAGATAACATATTCATGATTCACAGAAATATAAATGCTCTGAGTGGCAGAAGCTACATTTACCAATTTCGATAACTTTTATCGATTTCGATACAATGCTATTAATTTTAAGAATTAATAATATTAATGTATGCTCATGAAATATAGCATGCAGCATACAGCATACAGCATACAGCATACAGCATACAGCATACAGCATACAGCATACAGCATACAGCATACAGCATACAGCATACATCATACAGCATACAGCATACAGCATACAGCATATAGCATATAGCATACAGCATACAGCATATCGAATTCGATAAAAGTTATCGACATCGGTATAGGTATAGATACCGGTATCGGTATAGGTATCGATACCGGTGTCGGTATAGGTATCGATACCGGTATCGGTATAGGTATCGATACTGGTATCGGTATAGGTATCGATACCGGTATCGGTATAGGTATCGATACCGGTATCGGTATCTGTATCTGTATCTGTATCAGTATTCGAACGAATACATACCCCGTTTGCTAAACGTTTGTTTTCTTTTCGGGCTATTGTTCGCTAATAGGTAGTTGTTGTTCTTCAAGATTATCTATGTCGTATGTCGTACGTCGTATGTCGTATGTCGTACGACATAAGTCGTATGTCGTATGTCGTACGACATATGTCGTATGTCGTATGTCGTACGACATATGTCGTACGTCTGATGTCGTACTCTGATGTCGTATGTCGTCCGTCTTATGTCGTTTGTCGTATGTCGTACGTCAAATGTCGTACGTCTGATGTTGTGATGTCGTATGTCGTACGTCTGATGTCGTATGTTGTATGTCGTACGTCTGATGTCGTATGTTGTATGTCGTACGACATATGTCGTACGTCTTATGTCGTTTGTCGTATATCGTTTGTCGTATGTCGTACGACATATGTCGTACGTCGTATGTCGTACGTCGTATGTCGTACGTCGTATGTCGTATGTCGTATGTCGTACGTCGTATGTCGTACGTCGTATGTCGTATGTCGTACTTCGTATGTCGTACGTCGTATGTCGTACGTCGTAAGTCGTACGTCTGAAGTCGTATGTCGTACGTCTGATGTATGTCGTATGTCGTACGTCTGATGTCGTATGTCGTATGTCGTATGTCGTACGTCTGATGTCGTATGTCTGATGTCGTTTGTCGTACGTCGTATGTCGTACGTCGTATGTCGTACGTCTGAAGTCGTATGTCGTACGTCTGATGTATTTTGTATGTCGTACGACATATATCGAACGTCTGATGTCGTATGTCGTACGTTTTATGTCGTACGTCTTATGTCGTACGTCGTATGTCGTACGTCGTATGTCGTACGTCTGATGTATGTCGTATGTCGTACGTCTGATGTCGTATGTCGTATGACAAAAGCTGAATGCTACAAGACTCGATGTATGGTAGGGCAGCTGCATGACAAAAGCTGAATGCTACAAGACTCGATGTTAGGTACATCGGTAACTATTTATCTATTCGATTTCGATATTAATATTAATATTAATATTAATTTTAAGAATTAATAATATTAATGTATTGCTCATGAAATACAGCATACAGCATACAGCATACAGCATACAGCATACAGCATACAGCATACAGCATACAGCATACAGCATACAGCATACAGCATACAGCATACAGCATACAGCATACAGCATACAGCATACAGCATACAGCATACAGCATACAGCATACAGCATACAGCATACAGCATACAGCATACATACAGACGAGAAAATATTAAGTTGAAACTTGAGTTAGGGAGGTCCATGACAAAAGCTGAATGCTCTAATGCTATTAATTTTAAGAATTAATAATATTAATGTATTGCTCATGAAATACAGCATACAGCATACAGCATACAGCATACAGCATGCAGCATACAGCATACAGCATACATCATACAGCATATTAATTTTTTGCACATGAAATAGATAACATATTCATGATTCACAGAAATATAAATGCTCTGAGTGGCAGAAGCTACATTTACCAATTTCGATAACTTTTATCGATTTCGATACAATGCTATTAATTTTAAGAATTAATAATATTAATGTATTGCTCATGAAATATAGCATGCAGCATACAGCATACAGCATACAGCATACAGCATACAGCATACAGCATACAGCATACAGCATACAGCATACAGCATACAGCATACAGCATACAGCATATCGAATTCGATAAAAGTTATCGACATCGGTATAGGTATAGATACCGGTGTCGGTATAGGTATCGATACCGGTATCGGTATAGGTATCGATACCGGTATCGGTATAGGTATCGATACCGGTATCGGTATAGGTATCGATACCGGTATCGGTATAGGTATCGATACCGGTATCGGTATAGGTATCGATACCGGTATCGGTATAGGTATCGATACCGGTATCGGTATCTGTATCTGTATCTGTATCAGTATTCGAACGAATACATACCCCGTTTGCTAAACGTTTGTTTTCTTTTCGGGCTATGGCATTGTTCGCTAATAGGTAGTTGTTGTTCTTCAAGATTATCTATGTCGTATGTCGTACGACATATGTCGTATGTCGTATGTCGTACGACATATGTCGTATGTCGTATGTCGTACGACATATGCCGTACGTCTGATGTCGTACTCTGATGTCGTATGTCGTACTCTGATGTCGTTTGTCGTATGTCGTACGTCTAATGTCGTACGTCTGATGTCGTATGTCGTACGTCTGATGTCGTATGTTGTATGTCGTACGACATATGTCGTACGTCTTATGTCGTTTGTCGTATATCGTTTGTCGTATGGCGTAAGTCGTATGTCGTACGACATATGTCGTACGTCGTATGTCTTACGTCGTATGTCGTACGTCTGAAGTCGTACGTCGTACGTCTGAAGTCGTATGTCGTACGTCTGATGTATGTCGTATGTCGTACGTCGTAAGTCGTACGTCTGAAGTCGTATGTCGTACGTCTGATGTATTTTGTATGTCGTACGACATATGTCGAACCTCTGATGTCGTATGTCGTACGTCTGATGTATGTCGTATGTCGTATGACAAAAGCTGAATGCTACAAGACTCGATGTTAGGTACATCGGTAACTATTTATCTATTCGATTTCGATATTAATATAATTTTAATATTAATATTAATTTTAAAAATTAATAATATTAATGTATTGCTCATGAAATACAGCATACAGCATACAGCATACAGCATACAGCATACAGCATACAGCATACAGCATACAGCATACAGCATACAGCATACAGCATACAGCATACAGCATACAGCATACAGCATACAGCATACAGCATACAGCATACAGCATACAGCATACAGCATACAGCATACAGCATATTAATTTTTTGCACATGAAATAGATAACATATTCATGATTCACAGAAATATAAATGCTCTGAGTGGCAGAAGCTACACTTACCAATTTCGATAACTTTTATCGATTTCGATAACAAGTTATCGATTTCGATAACAAGTTATCGATTTCGATAATAAGTTATCGATTTCGATAACAAGTTATCGATTTCGATAACAAGTTATCGATTTCGATAACAAGTTATCGATTTCGATAACTTTTATCGATTTCGATAACTTTTATCGATTTCGATAACTTTTATCGATTTCGATAACTATTTATCGAATTCGATAAAAGTTATCGACATTGGTATAGGTATCGATACCGGTATCGTTATAGGTATCGATACCGGTATCGTTATAGGTATCGATACCGGTATCGTTATAGGTATCGATACCGGTATCGGTATAGGTATCGATACCGGTATCGGTATAGGTATCGATACCGGTATCGGTATAGGTATCGATACCGGTATCGGTATAGGTATCGATACCGGTATCGGTATAGGTATCGATACCGGTATCGGTATAGGTATCGATACCGGTATCGGTATCTGTATCTGTATCTGTATCAGTATTCGAACGAATACATACCCCGTTTGCTAAACGTTTGTTTTCTTTTCGGGCTATGGCATTGTTCGCTAATAGGTAGTTGTTGTTCTTCAAGATTATCTATGTCGTATGTCGTACGTCGTATGTCGTATGTCGTACGACATATGTCGTACGTCTGATGTCGTACTCTGATGTCGTATGTCGTACTCTGATGTCGTTTGTCGTATGTCGTACGTCTAATGTCGTACGTCTGATGTCGTATGTCGTACGTCTGATGTCGTATGTTGTATGTCGTACGTCTGATGTCGTATGTTGTATGTCGTACGACATATGTCGTACGTCTTATGTCGTTTGTCGTATATCGTTTGTCGTATGGCGTAAGTCGTATGTCGTACGACATATGTCGTACGTCGTATGTCGTACGTCGTATGTCGTACGTCTGAAGTCGTATGTCGTACGTCTGATGTATTTTGTATGTCGTACGACATATGTCGAACGTCTGATGTCGTATGTCGTACGTTTTATGTCGTACGTCTTATGTCGTACGTCGTATGTCGTACGTCTTATGTCGTACGTCGTATGTCGTACGTCTGATGTATGTCGTATGTCGTACGTCTGATGTCGTATGTCGTATGACAAAAGCTGAATGCTACAAGACTCGATGTATGGTAGGGCAGCTGCATGACAAAAGCTGAATGCTACAAGACTCGATGTTAGGTACATCGGTAACTATTTATCTATTCGATTTCGATATTAATATAATTTTAATATTAATATTAATTTTAAGAATTAATAATATTAATGTATTGCTCATGAAATACAGCATACAGCATACAGCATACAGCATACAGCATACAGCATACAGCATACAGCATACAGCATACAGCATACAGCATACAGCATACAGCATACAGCATACAGCATACAGCATACAGCATACAGCATACAGCATACAGCATACAGCATACAGCATACAGCATACAGCATACAGCATACAGCATACAGCATACAGCATACAGCATACAGCATACAGCATACAGCATACAGCATACAGCATACAGCATACAGCATACAGCATACAGCATACAGCATACAGCATACAGCATACAGCATACAGCATACAGCATATAGCATACAGCATGCAGCATACAGCATACAGCATATAGCATATTAATTTTTTGCACATGAAATAGATAACATATTCATGATTCACAGAAATATAAATGCTCTGAGTGGCAGAAGCTACATTTATCGATTTCGATAACAAGTTATCGATTTCGATAACAAGTTATCGACTTCGATAACAAGTTATCGATTTCGATAACTTCTATCGATTTCGATAACTATTTATCGAATTCGATAAAAGTTATCGACATCGGTATAGGTATCGATACCGGTATCGGTATAGGTATCGATACCGGTATCGTTATAGGTATCGATACCGGTATCGTTATAGGTATCGTTATAGTTATCGATACCGGTATCGTTATAGTTATCGATACCGGTATCGTTATAGGTATCGATACCGGTATCGGTATAGGTATCGATACCGGTATCGGTATAGGTATCGATACCGGTATCGTTATAGGTATCGATACCGGTATCGGTATAGGTATCGATACCGGTATCGGTATAGGTATCGATACCGGTATCGGTATCTGTATCTGTATCTGCATCAGTATTCGAACGAATACATACCCCGTTTGCTAAACGTTTGTTTTCTTTTCGGGCTATGGCATTGTTCGCTAATAGGTAGTTGTTGTTCTTCAAGATTATCTATGTCGTATGTCGTACGTCGTATGTCGTATGTCGTACGACATATGTCGTATGTCGTATGTCGTACGACATATGTCGTATGTCGTATGTCGTACGACATATGTCGTACGTCTGATGTCGTACTCTGATGTCGTATGTCGTACTCTGATGTCGTTTGTCGTATGTCGTACGTCTAATGTCGTACGTCTGATGTCGTATGTCGTACGTCTGATGTCGTATGTTGTATGTCGTACGTCTGAAGTCGTACGTCGTACGTCTGAAGTCGTATGTCGTACGTCTGATGTATGTCGTATGTCGTACGTCGTAAGTCGTACGTCTGAAGTCGTATGTCGTACGTCTGATGTATTTTGTATGTCGTACGACATATGTCGAACGTCTGATGTCGTATGTCGTACGTTTTATGTCGTACGTCTTATGTCGTACGTCGTATGTCGTACGTCTGATGTATGTCGTATGTCGTACGTCTGATGTCGTATGTCGTATGACAAAAGCTGAATGCTACAAGACTCGATGTATGGTAGGGCAGCTGCATGACAAAAGCTGAATGCTACAAGACTCGATGTTAGGTACATCGGTAACTATTTATCTATTCGATTTCGATATTAATATTAATATTAATATTAATTTTAAGAATTAATAATATTAATGTATTGCTCATGAAATACAGCATACAGCATACAGCATGCAGCATACAGCATATTAATTTTTTGCACATGAAATAGATAACATATTCATGATTCACAGAAATATAAATGCTCTGAGTGGCAGAAGCTACATTTACCAATTTCGATAACTTTTATCGATTTCGATACAATGCTATTAATTTTAAGAATTAATAATATCAATGTATTGCTCATGAAATATAGCATACAGCATACAGCATGCAGCATACAGCATACAGCATACAGCATACAGCATACAGCATACAGCATACAGCATACAGCATACAGCATACAGCATCTGAGCTCTGAGTGGCAGAAGCTACATTTACCAATTTCGATAACTTTTATCGATATCGATAACAAGTTATCGAATTCGATAACAAGTTATCGACTTCGATAACAAGTTATCGACTTCGATAACAAGTTATCGACTTCGATAACAAGTTATCGATTTCGATAACTTGTATCGATTTCGATAACTTGTATCGATTTCGATAACTTTTTATCGATTTCGATAACACGTTATCGATTTCGATAAAAGCTATCGACATCGGTATAGGTATCGATACCGGTATCGATTTCGATAAAAGCTATCGACATCGGTATAGGTATCGATACCGGTATCGGTATAGGTATCGATACCGGTATCGGTATAGGTATCGGTATAGGTATCGATATCGGTATCGGTATAGGTATCGATACCGGTATCGGTATAGGTATTGATACCGGTATCGGTATAGGTATTGATACCGGTATCGGTATAGGTATCGATACCGGTATCGGTATAGGTATCGATACCGGTATTGGTATAGGTATCGATACCCATATCGGTATAGGTATCGATACCCATATCGGTATCTGTATCTGTATCTGTATTAGTATTCGAACGAATACATACCCCGTTTGCTAAACGTTTGTTTTCTTTTCGGGCTATGGCATTGTTCTCTAATAGGTAGTTGTTGTTCTTCAAGATTATCTATGTCGTATGTCCTATGTCGTACGACATATGTCGTACGTCTGATGTCGTACTCTGATGTCGTATGTCGTACTCTGATGTCGTATGTCGTACTCTGATGTCGTATGTCGTCCGTCTTATGTCGTTTGTCGTACGACATATGTCGTACGTCTGATGTCGTGATGTCGTATGTCGTACGTCTGATGTCGTATGTTGTATGTCGTACGTCTGATGTCGTATGTTGTATGTCGTACGACATATGTCGTACGTCTTATGTCGTTTGTCGTATATCGTTTGTCGTATGGCGTAAGTCGTATGTCGTACGACATATGTCGTACGTCGTATGTCGTACGTCGTATGTCGTATGTCGTATGTCGTATGTCGTACGTCGTATGTCGTACGTCGTATGTCGTACGTCGTAAGTCGTACGTCTGAAGTCGTATGTCATACGTCTGATGTATTTCGTATGTCCGTACGTCGTATGTCGTATGTCGTATGTCGTACGTCGTATGTCGTACGTCGTATGTCGTATGTCGTACGTCGTAAGTCGTACGTCTGAAGTCGTATGTCATACGTCTGATGTATGTCGTATGTCGTACGTCTGATGTCGTATGTCGTATGTCGTATGTCGTACGTCTGATGTCGTATGTCTGATGTCGTTTGTCGTACGTCGTATGTCGTACGTCTGAAGTCGTATGTCGTACGTCTGATGTATTTTGTATGTCGTACGACATATGTCGAACGTCTGATGTCGTATGTCGTACGTTTTATGTCGTACGTCTTATGTCGTACGTCTGATGTCGTATGTCGTACGTCGTATGTCGTACGTCGTATGTCGAACGTCTGATGTCGTATGTCGTATGACAAAAGCTGAATGCTACAAGACTCGATGTATGGTAGGGCAGCTGCATGACAAAAGCTGAATGCTACAAGACTCGATGTTAGGTACATCGGTAACTATTTATCTATTCGATTTCGATATTAATATTAATATTAATATTAATTTTAAGAATTAATAATATTAATGTATTGCTCATGAAATACAGCATACAGCATACAGCATACAGCATACATACAGACGAGAAAAAAATAAGTTGAAACTTGAGTTAGGGAGGTCCATGACAAAAGCTGAATGCTACAATGATATTAATTTTAAGAATTAATAATATTAATGTATTGCTCATGAAATACAGCATACAGCATACAGCATACAGCATACAGCATACAGCATACAGCATACAGCATACAGCATACAGCATACAGCATACAGCATACAGCATACAGCATACAGCATACAGCATACAGCATACAGCATACATCATACAGCATACAGCATATAGCATATTAATTTTTTGCACATGAAATAGATAACATATTCATGATTCACAGAAATATAAATGCTCTGAGTGGCAGAAGCTACATTTACCAATTTCGATAACTTTTATCGATTTCGATACAATGCTATTAATTTTAAGAATTAATAATATTAATGTATTGCTCATGAAATATAGCATACATCATACAGCATACAGCATACAGCATACAGCATACAGCATACAGCATACAGCATACAGCATACAGCATACAGCATACAGCATACAGCATACAGCATACAGCATACAGCATACAGCATACAGCATACAGCATACAGCATACAGCATACAGCATACAGCATACAGGATACAGCATACAGCATGCAGCATACAGCATACAGCATACAGCATACAGCATACAGCATACAGCATACAGCATACAGCATACAGCATATAGCATATAGCATATTAATTTTTTGCACATGAAATAGATAACATATTCATGATTCACAGAAATATAAATGCTCTGAGTGGCAGAAGCTACATTTACCAATTCCGAATTCGATAAAAAGTGATCGAAATCGATAAAAGTTATCGACATCGGTATAGGTATCGGTATAGGTATCGGTATAGGTATCGATACCGGTATCGATATAGGTATCGGTATAGGTATCGATACCGGTATCGATATAGGTATCGGTATAGGTATCGATACCGGTATCGGTTTAGGTATCGATACCGGTATCGGTATAGGTATCGATACCGGTATCGGTATAGGTATCGATACCGGTATCGGTATAGGTATCGATACCGGTATCGGTGTAGGTATCGATACCGATATCGGTATAGGTATAGGTATCGATACCGGTATCGGTATCTGTATCTGTATCTGTATCAGTATTCGAACGAATACATACCCCGTTTGCTAAACGTTTGTTTTCTTTTCGGGCTATGGCATTGTTCGCTAATAGGTAGTTGTTGTTCTTCAAGATTATCTATGTCGTATGTCGTATGTCGTACGTCTAATGTCGTATGTCGTACGACATATGTCTTACGTCTGATGTCGTATGTCGTACGTCTGATGTCGTATGTCGTACGTCTGATGTCGTATGTTGTATGTCGTACGTCTGATGTCGTATGTCGTATGTCGTCCGTCTTATGTCGTTTGTCGTATGTCGTACGTCTAATGTCGTATGTCGTACGACATATGTCGTACGTCTGATGTCGTATGTCGTACGTCTGATGTCGTATGTTGTATGTCGTACGACATATGTCGTACGTCTGATGTCGTATGTCGTACGTCTTATGTCGTATGTCGTATGTCGTCCGTCTTATGTCGTTTGTCGTATGTCGTACGTCTAATGTCGTATGTCGTACGACATATGTCGTACGTCTGATGTCGTATGTCGTATGTTGTATGTCGTACGTCTGATGTCGTATGTTGATGTCGTATGTCGTATGTCGTCCGTCTTATGTCGTTTGTCGTATGTCGTACGTCTAATGTCGTATGTCGTACGACATATGTCGTACGTCTGATGTCGTATGTCGTACGGCTGATGTCGTATGTTGTATGTCGTACGACATATGTCGTACGTCTTATGCCGTTTGTCGTATATCGTTTGTCGTATGGCGTAAGTCGTATGTCGTACGACATATGTCGTACGTCGTATGTCGTACGTCGTATGTCGTACGTCGTATGTCGTATGTCGTACGTCGTATGTCGTACGTCGTATGTCGTACGTCGTAAGTCGTACGTCTGAAGTCGTATGTCGTACGTCTGATGTATGTCGTATGTCGTACGTCTGATGTTGTATGTCGTATGTCGTACGTCTGATGTCGTATGTCTGATGTCGTTTGTCGTACGTCGTATGTCGTACGTCTGAAGTCGTATGTCGTACGTCTGATGTATTTTGTATGTCGTACGACATATGTCGAACGTCTGATGTCGTATGTCGTACGTTTTATGTCGTACGTCTTATGTCGTACGTCGTATGTCGTACGTCTGATGTATGTCGTATGTCGTACGTCTGATGTCGTATGTCGTATGACAAAAGCTGAATGCTACAAGACGCGATGTATGGTAGGGCAGCTGCATGACAAAAGCTGAATGCTACAAGACTCGATGTTAGGTACATCGGTAACTATTTATCTATTCGATTTCGATATTAATATTAATATTAATATTAATTTTAAGAATTAATAATATTAATGTATTGCTCATGAAATACAGCATACAGCATACAGCATACAGCATACAGCATACAGCATACAGCATACAGCATACAGCATACAGCATACAGCATACAGCATACAGCATACAGCATACAGCATACAGCATACAGCATACAGCATACAGCATACAGCATACAGCATACAGCATACATACAGACGAAAAAAAAATAAGTTGAAACTTGAGTTAGGGAGGTCCATGACAAAAGCTGAATGCTACAATGATATTAATTTTAAGAATTAATAATATTAATGTATTGCTCATGAAATACAGCATACAGCATACAGCATACAGCATACAGCATACAGCATACAGCATACAGCATACAGCATACAGCATACAGCATACAGCATGCAGCATACAGCATACAGGATACAGCATATAGCATATTAATTTTTTGCACATGAAATAGATAACATATTCATGATTCACAGAAATATAAATGCTCTGAGTGGCAGAAGCTACATTTACCAATTTCGATAACTTTTATCGATTTCGATACAATGCTATTAATTTTAAGAATTAATAATATCAATGTATTGCTCATGAAATATAGCATACAGCATACAGCATACAGCATACAGCATACAGCATACAGCATACAGCATACAGCATACAGCATACAGCATACAGCATACAGCATACAGCATACAGCATACAGCATATAGCATATTAATTTTTTGCACATGAAATAGATAACATATTCATGATTCACAGAAATATAAATGCTCTGAGTGGCAGAAGCTACATTTACCAATTTCGATAACTTTTATCGATATCGATAACAAGTTATCGATTTCGATAACAAGTTATCGATTTCGATAACAAGTTATCGACTTCGATAACAAGTTATCGACTTCGATAACAAGTTATCGATTTCGATAACTTTTATCGATTTCGATAACTTTTATCGATTTCGATAACTTTTATCGATTTCGATAACTATTTATCGAATTCGATAAAAGTTATCGACATCGGTATAGGTATCGATACCGGTATCGTTATAGGTATCGATACTGGTATCGGATAGGTATCGATACCGGTATCGATACCGGTATCGGTATAGGAATCGATACCGGCATCGAGATAGGTATCGATACCGGTATCGGTATCGTATGTCGTATGTCGTATGTCGTATGTCGTATGTCGTATGTCGTATGTCGTATGTCGTATGTCGTATGTCGTATGTCGTATGTCGTATGTCGTATGTCGTATGTCGTATGTCGTATGTCGTATGTCGTATGTCGTATGTCGTATGTCGTATGTCGTATGTCGTATGTCGTATGTCGTATGTCGTATCCTCATATAGAGCTTTAGCTCTATGGCTCATCAACTTAATTACATTGAGCATATGACTTAGCACTCGCTGCTGGAATAGTATTTGGCAAATAGTATTGGGTTGTAAAAAGCTTGTTTCATCCATCATAAAGCCAAACCAGAGAGAGTTATATAGATACATATGTTAACCATTTAAATGCAAAATAAAGATCCAGAAAACAAAATACATACAAAAGGAAAAATATGTAATTTGGCCAAACGTGTTTATCTTCTGTCGCAATTCCATTTTCATTTACATTTTCATGCTGGCCATAAATGCTTGTTACACCCGGCAGATGGTTGGCGTCGTGTGCTGCTGCTGCTGTTGCTGTGACTGCGTTAATTAAATTACGACAACTGGGTGTTGTCAACGACAGCTCGAAGAGATTCTAATCGACTAAATGAGTACCAGCAGCAGGAGGCAGGCAGCAGCAGCAGCAGGAGCATGAGCAGGAGAAGGCATCAGGCAGCTGTCTGATCTTCTGTCGAGTCTCCATTTCATTTTAATGCCTGCTTACCTGCCATTTGGCTGGCAAATTCACAAACACCCGCACACAAAGAGCCCCATCGAACCCGCCCAGTTCCAGTTATACGGCTCCGGTTACAGTCCCTGTGCAATATTGTTGCATGATTGACAAACTTTATGCTCGTATAGGCAAAGACATGGCCACGCCTTTTGCAATTCTGCCCTGACATTATAGTCGGGAGCATAATTAAAATGTGCACAACAGCAGCAGGAGGAGCAGCAGCATGCAGATAGAGGGAGGAAGGGGGAGAGGGAGACATGCTCATCTCATCTCTCAGTGCATTAGTTTTTGACATGAGAATTTTTGTGCAACTTCACTTCTGGCCCATCGACTGGCAGCTATGGGCGCAGTGGGCGTGGCTGCGAGTAGCAAAATGGAGCCCAGATTTGTAGCGAGCATCCAGACAGAGTTGTCGCTTTCGTGACTTTGGTCAGCCTATTTCCGATTTGTGCCCAGCTCCAGTCCAGTCCACAGGCCACAGTCCAACCCAATGTCCTGCGCATCCTGTGCCATCTGCCATCTGCCACACACACACACACACACACACACACATACACATGTGCGCTGCATATGTTATGGCGCCGCATTTGTAAGTCTTTCATGTGGCTGCCACACCCACATACTGGGGATTCTCTTGCATACAAAAAATGCTCAGCAGCAACAACAGTAGGAGGTGGAGGAGGAGGAGCTGGAGGAGCAGGACGCAGAGGACGCAGGCAAACGAAAGAAGAAGAAAAAACACATGCACAGCTGCCAAACCAATTTCAATATTCATTTTCGTTTCCGCTTCAGCTTCAATGTGCAGAAATTTCTTACTTAATCTTGGTTTATGTAATTTTTATATGCCTATACTATGCCCAAGCCAACCAGCCAACCAGCCCCCCAGCACCTGCCCCTGCCCCAGCCTCTGGCTGCTAGCACTCTTTGCCCCTGGTATCCTTGGGCTGGTATCCAGTGAATTGTTCAAAAATCCTCAAGCCGCCTTGCTCCACTCCGGCTGGGCGAAGCCAAACCAATGGTCAGGCAGCGCACCGTGGTACCAGATTGATAAATGGGGAGCATTTCAATTTAGTTGTTCAATGCGAAGTTTCTAGCTCTAATACTAGAGAAGATAACTGATTTGCCACGCCCCCAATGACCGGATAATTTTGAAGGTTTAAACCAATATACTCATTTCACTTTTGCGAATGAAGAAAACTAAAAATAAGTCAATTATAAATAATATAAAAATGAAATTAAATATAATAAAAATGAATGTAACATAAATAACAACTATTTCAAAATATGCCAAATCGAATCGACTGGTCCCACTGTGCGCAAGTAGCGCAGTTGTTGCTGTCGCTGTCATGCTGAATGCTGCAAGATTAAAAGCGAAGTGCTTGAACAGTTTCTCAAAAAAAAAATGTATATATATACATATATATATAATATATATATATATAAGAGCCCGGATAAGAGGGAGACTGTCGGAAAATCGGGTGCACATGAAATGAAATAAAATGATGGAAAAGTCTTAAATGTCGGCTTAGTGCGGCTCAGTGAGATGGCTGATGCTGATGCTGATGCTGCCGAGCCGGCAGCAACTGCGACAGCAAATGCAGCAGGACCAAAGATGGCATGGGCAATGGCAATGGCAATGGAAGCGGGAGGCAGGAAGCGGGCAGCAGGAAGCAGGAGGCAGGGAACAGCGCTGTTGTTGGGGGTGATGTTGCGATTGGATAGCCACTCCTTTTGCATATCATGGCTTTGTATGGCTTAGGCTGTGCGATTGACCATGCCAGCCAGCCAGTCAGTCGCTGGCTGTGCTGAGCCGTTGAGCTGTTTTGCTGCTCCACATTCTGGCTGGGATGGGGTACACCCCGACGACGTCGCCGTCGTCGCTTGCCAACATATTTTGCAATTTTTGTGATTAGCTTAATGGATTTATGCGCTGCAGTCTTCATATTAGCACAGGGCAAGCTCGGTCGGGTCTAGCTGCCGGCCACAACTCAAACTGTAGTCCCAAATTGAGTTTCGACTCGACTCAACTTTTGCCCGCTCTCAAATTGGCAGCTGCAAATAGATGAGCAAATTCAATTGAAGCCGCACAGCGCGCGGCACTAACAACTTGAATAAGGCTTTTCTGTTTACCAAGTCCATCTCTCTGTCTCTCTCTCTCTCTCTCTTTCTCTCTTAGTCTAATTAGGGCCAACACCAAAGCCAATCAATGTGTGACGGCCCCCACTCAACGTTCTGTGACTGGCTTGTTGCAACACAATAAATGTGGCAGCAGAACTGTCAACAGAAATCGGCTTAAAAATGCAAAACTCTACATCTCCCTCCCGCTGTCTCTCACTCCCTCTCCCTCCCTCTCTCTCTCTCTCTCTCACTCTTTCTGTGTATGTGTGTATTGTTTTCCTCGTTCTGTTTGTTGTCCAGTTTTTATCTGCAACATTTTTACTCGTTATTAATATTTTTTATGGCTTGACGGAGTTGTTTCTTTTGTTGCCGCAACCGCTTTGAAGCCACAAACAGTCCTCAAATAAAGCAAATAATGTGTGTGTGAGTAGCATGGGCACGACTGACAAATACCCTGTACACGAAATTTACCAAACAAAAATTTGACTGTATATATTGTAATTTAATATTTCAAAAAGCAAGTTTAATAATTTTAAAAATTAACATGTAAAATTAATAATTAAAATAAAGAAGTATATTATATTATTATTATATTTTAATATATTATTAGTATTATAAAAGTAAGTATTTTATATTTATTATATATAATAAATTTGCAAATTTTAATATATATATTTTTTTTTAAATAAAATAGAACACTATATTTTCTAAAATGAACTATTTTACTTTCTATCAATCTCTACTAATACTAATAATTTAGTAAAACCTATTATTCATTATCCAGAGAGTCCAATCAGTCGTCATCTAGTATTCTGTAGAGTTGCGTAAGTCTGGTCCATTTGATAATCGACATGGAAATGTTTTATGTGCAGCTTTCTTCTTCTTCTTGTGCTGTCACCCCACACAGTTGTTATCGCTGAGCCCCACTGAAGCCCAGTCAAGAGTACAGTTAATTTATAGTCTTTCCTCTTCCGCTTCTTCTTATTATTGTCTTTTTTATAGATTTCTTAACAGGGCGCATAATTGAAAGAGTATTTCCGTTTAGCTTGATTCAAGATAGTTTTATTTTTATTTATCATAGCCAACAGCAGAGCCAGTGGAGCCAGTGGCCCCAGCTTTGTTCCTTTAGCAAATTGATTGAACTGCGCCAACAGAGAGGAAGAAAGAGAGAGGGAGAGAGAGATGGAGAATGAGCACAATTGGGCACAGCGTTGCCACACTGTTGATTTTTGTGTTTATTTATTTTGTTGGGCATTTTTTTGGGCATTTTATATGTATATGTACGAATATTTATTTCCATTATGTGCGGACGCTGTTGCCCTGCGCCCTGCGCCCCCGCCCCCCGCCTGTGTCACAACAGTCACAGTCACAGTCACAGTTTAATGCCCATGCAGCGATAAATGCGGATTGTGAACGGGAATGGGATTGTTATGGCATTGGCTGAGCCGACTCGGAAGGCAAGCGAATGGCTGGGGACGACACAGGGATTCGGTGAGATTGCGGGGGCCAAATTGTGGACCGCAAAATGCAAACGCGGTCGAGGCAGACGGCGGTCGCTTTATGCGCTTAACGGTCGAGTTAAGGTTGCTGTGCAGCATTTTGGCATTATGCCGTTGAATTTAACAACTCCCACTGTCCGCTTTACATCTGTATCTGTATCACCCTCATTCTCTCTCTCTCTCTCTCTCTCTTTCTCTCTCTCTCTGTGTGTCCTCTGTCTGTGTGTCTGTTGGCAACTGTTTGTCCATCTTTGGCGCAGTCAGCGCCTTTCGTGCGTTTCAAGTGCGGCATTAAAATTTATGTCAGTCGCGAAACACGACTCCTCTCAACGCGCATTGAGTTATTTATGTGTCCGTTCAGCAGCCACCACTGCCACAGCTGCTCCTCCTGCTGTTGCTGCTGCTGCCCCAACTGCTTCATAAACTTGTTAAGTGTTTTTGCCATTTCTGCCTATGGCCAGCCAACGGCATCTCGGCCAGCTCAGCTGCTCGACAACTCAGTGCCACAGACAATTTTTTGGCGCAAGTGAAATTATGAATTCCTTTGTCGTTGCCACAGCACAAGCGCCCCCAAATGCTGCAAGTAATAAGCGCCATCAAACGGTCGTGCCAGCAGCACTCGCCACGGCCGAAGCTGAGAAGGCAAAAGAAATGCTACGACGACCCTAATAGTAATATTTTTTTTATGACTGCCCGGCTGAGCCACATATGTAACTATTTTTAACAATTGACCCCATCATCGATTGCAATCAGTGATAATAATCACACATACGCATGTGAACACACACATGCAGACCGTCTGGCGGCATCCGCATCCGCATCCGCATCCACATCCGATCTCAGCAAATCTCAGCACAGAGTCGACAGTTGCTGCCCTCACTCAGAGCGAAGGCAGAAAAAGTTGCGCATGATTTATGGAATCATATTAGAATATAAGTTCATTCATTTTTCTCGCTCGCTCTCCGTGACTGCTCGAGTTAGTGGCCGGCCACAGCTGCTATTGTATTGCATGTTGTATGCCTGTCCCTAACTGCCTGTCAAATTTAACAAGCGATTTAATGTTGGCCAATATACTTTGGAGTTGAAATTTAGAAAGATTTGAATTGCTGGCAGTTTGGAGTCGCCAGATGAAATATGACTTGCACTCAGAGCTACTTTAACTTTAACTGACTGTCAAATTTGACAAGATGTTTCACGGTTTGAAGCTCAAATTGATGATAGATGTAGGGAGATGTGAAAAGTAATAGTTAATGTGGATTGCCCCAGTCAAAAATACTTTTATCTGACTATTAACTACAAGTACTTGTCAAATTTGACATAAGGTTTATTGCTTGTCAGTAAAATGTAAAGCTAAAATCATTTTAAATTAAATTTACTGCAGTAAATCTTACGTAGTGTCAATGGCATCTCTCATTCATGCTGCTGTCAAATTTAACTAGCACTTTAAAGCTCACATTGCATCACAATGAACTATTAAGCTCAGCTGCCTGTCAAATTTAACATGTGTGTCCATTTAATTTGACACCAAAGTTAAGAATTGCTGAAAATTTTTGAATTAGTGATTTCTCATGTCACTGTCAAACTTAATAATGCCTTTAACATGCACATTGGCCCCACATATTTGTCGCCTGTTAGTTTTTGGCTGTCAGATTTCGCAATGGCTGTCAAATATTTGACTAGCATATCACACAGATATGCTGATCCTTGAAAAACCTTAAAGCCTATATTTGCTGACTTGTTTGCGGCTGAGGCGTTGCCACAGCAGCCACAGCAGCAGCCCCAGTTGCCTCAGTTGCCTCAGTTGCCGCAACAAGCAAACAAGTTTACCATTTTCATTGACAGTAAAACTTTAACTCTTTGTCAACTAACATGAAAGTCAGCAACGGGTCAAGCAGCATGCAGATAAAAGCTTTAAGGCATCCCAACAGCTCAGCAAATTTGCTGCCCCCAAACGGGGCTCAGATTCTAGTAGTTGCAATTGTAGTTGCAGTTGCTGTTGCTGTTGCTGTTGCGTTTCCGAGCCATTTACATTGACATGCAACCGGAGAGCCAGTTGTGGTTAGCCAGATAGTATTTGCCATATTACAATCACTTTGGCCACTCGGCCAGCGGGCCGTTACGCCTTCATTTGGGGCAGCTGCACAGCTGCTACTCCTGCTGCTGCTGCTGCTGCTGCTGCTGTTGCTGCTGTTATTGCATTTTGCAAAGTGAGTCTTTGACAAACAAAACGCTGCCAATCATTCAAAATTTGCATGCGGCTCGCAGGAGGAGAATTGTGTATGCCACAGCTGTGGCAGCACAGTTGGCACTTGAATGCAGCAGCAGCAGCAGCAGCAGGAGGCGGAACATGAATTGTGCATTGCACAAATACGTTTACATTGCTGATGCCAGCAATTTTGTCAACGTGTCGCAATCAAAAATGCAACGACTAAAGTCAAGCACATGCCTCTGCTTCAAATTCTCATTCCGATTCGGATTCCGATTCCGATTCCGTATTCGATTCCGTTTCAGATTCTGTCTCAGATTCAGTTTAGGGGCGAGTCAAGTCAAGGCTCAGTTTCTATTTGCAGCTGAGCACTGGGCATCAGCATTCAGTGCTAAACTGATTGTTGGCATTAATGCTGCGCATTATTTTGGCTTTGCGTTCAGGCACTTTTGCATTACACAACACAGACAGAGTCAGCTGTGTGCTAGCTTTGAGCGTAATGTGCATAAATCATGCAGGCAAAAGAGCAGACGGTAACACACTTACACATACACACACACATACACGCACACACTGAGATTGAGTTGCAGTCTGGCACTGGCTCTGGCTCTGGCTAGAGAAGCTGTTTGGGCCTGGCCCAGTCATTTGTTAAAGGATTTCACTTGCTGCCTCCTTCGGGCCACGAAAAATGTAGGTACTTGGCCAGCTGGCAGCTGTTACACGGCAACAAGACACGACCCGAACACACACACACACACACACGCACACACACACACAACAAAGGCAAACATTTGCCGCATTTATAACCAGGCAATTCACATGCTAAGCTCGTCAAATTGATTTGTTATATGCATAAGTCTATGTAAGTATGTGTGTGTTACAAATAGTGCTGTCAGCCTGGCTATTTTTCCTTCGGTAACTATAACTATGCTGAATCGTTGAATAGCCTTTTCTAGCCGTAACAATAGCTAAGGTAAAAACTCAACATTTCATGTTTTTTCTTGTTTAATCGAGGGATTTGAATGAAAGTATGGAATACCCTGTATTTAAAAAAACCTCAAACGCACTTGATGCAACAGATGGGGGAATACTGTGTAATATAAGGACAAACTGATTTCAATAAGACGAAAATGTTTCTATATATATACATATATATATAAAGCAGTCTTTTCATGTTTAGCTTCTTCTAGCTTTTTTGGCCTGACCTGAGGAGTGGGCAGCACTGCCCGGCTACTACAGCCAAACACATCAATTCGAATTCGTTTTCATAATGTGCGTGCAATTAATGAGGATTTACGCGCAGCATTTCATCTCAGTCTTAACTTCTTTCAACTCTCGCTCTCTTCATCCTAATCCAGGACTCGGCAGCATCAGTTAATAGTTGTGTATATAAGATGCCAGCAAGCAGTCTTTCTTCTCTCTCTCTCTCTGTCTCTCTCTGTCTGTTTGTCTGTCTGCCTGTCTATCTCTCTCTGTACACTCTTTTAGTTAAATCGCCTCAAATGCCGCTTGTGCACCAGCACCAGCAGCAGCAGGAGTAGCGATAGCAGCAGGAGTAGCGGTAGCAGCTGACAGGCACAGTTGGGGAATACTGCGCGTACGTGCCATGCCTTTTGGTTAGACTTTAAGCACACTTGACGCTATAAAAAATGCACCAAAATGCGCATTTGTGACAGCTTGAACAGAAAGAGAGAGGGAGAGAGAGATAGAGTTGGAGAGAGTAAAGAGTCAATGGCTGACAAGCCATGATATTTATGTGCATAAGTGATTTAGCAACCCCATATATAATGTATGCAACGAAGACAGCACACACACACACACACACACACACACACACATATAGCTGATGCAAATCAACATGAATTAAATTTAGCAGTAACAAAAGTAGAAAAGAGTAAATCTGAAACGTCATTGCTATAAATATACATATGTGGAACAGAAGTTCAAGAAGTTTAAGCTTCAGTCTGAGAAAATTTCTTAGGTATCGATCATTGATCTATTGAAATGCCAACGAGTTGAGTCAACATTTATTGCGCTCACTATAGCTAATGGCATAGCCGTATCTAGAAAATAAATACAAATATAATCTAATACCTCAAAATGTTATAGATGCATTACATTTTCCTCTGCTATTATGTAATCCTAACTTATATATAACATAGTGCGAGTCGACAATGTCATTCTTACAATTAGTTTACATGAATATGTATTGCTTATTCAGACACTGTTAGTCTAAAGGTGCATATCTAAATGTTAATGTGCCACACATTAAACATGTCTTCCATTAAGATGAAAAATAATTGAATTCGACAGCCTAAAAAGTATTCAAGTAGCACAGCCCCAAGCGACACGCATTCGGTATAAACATATAAATAACATGTGTATGTGTGTGTACATATACATTTATATATTTATGTTTAATTTATGAATTAAATTCTTAAATAAAACGCTTAATGTAATGTGAAGGCCCTTAAGGTGCCGGCCAGAGTCGAGTGGAGAGTTATGAACGGTGCGAGTAGAACGACTATCACAGGAGTAGCTGCTGCTGCTGCTGCTGCTGCTGCCAGGAGTAGCCATGCGGCAGGGCGCTTCCTTGTTTTGATTTATGCGTCCACTGATTCTGATTCACATAAAATGCCTGGCCCACCATGCCAGAGTCGTCTGGCAGCAACAGCAGCAACAGCAGCAGCAGCAGCAGCCTCCAGGCCTGAAGGCCATGAGAGGCAAAATTATTAGCAACATCAACGCCAACGTTGTCCATGCAGCCGCACACCGACTGAGGTGAGCTGTTGGCGGCTTGTGCGGTTTGTGGCAGCCACTCCAACACTCACACACACACTCCCACACACACACCTACACTCTGGCACTCTGGCACTCTGGGCAGGCCATGGCAATGGCCGTACGCGGTTATCTTTATGGCCGCGTGCTGCCGCCTGGCGGTTTAGTATGCCACAAAAATACACTAGCTTTTTGTTGCTTTCATTTTCATTTTCATTTTGGAGCAAAATTAAAGCCATTCTCCAAGTTCACAAATACGCCGTAAAGCAGCCAACGTGCCGTGCCACACCTGCCACTCGAATTTTATAGCCGGCGCACAGTTCATGACACCTTTTTCCATTCGTTCGATGTGCGTTATTCGCTCGTTTGTCTAAGATTGAATGCATTTGCAACAATGTGCGTGAGTGTGTGTGCGTGCGTGAGTGAGTGTGCGAGCGGGTCAGGCAGGCCGTCAACATTGTGGTATTTAACCCTTGTGCGCACGGGTTCAATGGCCCGTGGCCGAGCGCAAAAACTGCGCCAAAAAAGATTCCGCGCAATAAATGAAAATGCCAAAACAAAAGTTGCTCATTCGCCGCGTCGCAGCAGCGACAATGTCCGCTGGGCTCAGTTCAGTTTTTGGCCATGCAATCTCCGCCGCAGCGCCAGCAGCCCCCCACACTTGGCCAACACTTGCCCAGCTGCCGAGCGACGCTGGCTCCCGTCTGCAGCGGAAGTTCAGGGTGTTGATAAAGCGGAAGCTGTGATAGTTCTGCCGCAACTCCTGCTCACGCTGTTGTTGCTGTTGTTGCTGCTGTTTTTTTTTTTTTGCATTTTCTTTTTTTGTTGCTGCTGTTGTTGTTGCTGTTTTTCATTTTGTTTTTCTGCCGCTGCGCTCCACTCAAAACTCCGGGGCACTTGCTTTTTGTTGTCGTCGCGTGCGAAATTCTCTCGGCTGGTTTATTTGTGCCACACGTTGCCATTCTGCATCATTTTCTCGCAATTTTCGTGCGCCCCTTTGCAACACTCACCCGCCCCCACCTCCCTGTCGCCCTCCACCATTGACCGTTCCCCATTGACCAACAATTTTAGTTGTTGTTGTTGTTGTTGTTGCTTCGCTTCTGCAGTTGTTCACGCGTAAGCGCCAACTTTTTTTTTAACAGTCTTTCTTGCTCTCTCTCTTCCTGTGTGTGTGTGTGTGTGTGTGCGTGTTTTTATTTTGCTACAGCCAGCGCCATAAATATGCAGACGAATTTTATTTTAATTTTCTTTGCTGGCCGTTGATAATGTTGTTGCTGCTGTTGTTGTTGCTGCTGTTGTTGCTACTGTTGCTGTTGCTCGTTACACTCGAAAGACATGCACAAAGGACAAATTGGAAAAGTTTTATACAGTTTTACACACTCGCACACACACACACACACACGCAGAGAGCGACGTAGGCATACGTGTAGCATAAAGTTTGTGCCGGAAGTTAGCCTGATGACATTGATAATGTTATTAACCGAAAAATATCTACAAAGCTGTGTAAAACCACTTAGCGATACACCGCCGCACCGTCGCACGTTTCAGCCACAATAAAATTTGGTTGGCGGTAAATTATATTGCTCGACAACAACAGCAACAACAACAACAACAAAAGACTGTCAGAATTAATGTCAAAAATGTTTGCTTTTATTTCCCGCTTTGACACATTTTCCTATTGGAATTTTTGGCATTGCTCAGGCGAGAGAGTCTCAGCTGAGATTGCTGATAATGATGCTGATGCTGATGCTGATGCTGATGATGATGATGATGCTGGAGTGGCAACGCATCCGCGGAAAACTTCGTGTTTCATTATTTTAAACGTTGCAATAAAATTACATAATGAAGGCGAAGGTGCGAGTGAATATTAAAAGCCAAAGAGTTTTTAATTTCTTGCTATTGTTGTTGTTGTTGCTGTTGTTCGCCTTCTTCTTCTTCTTCTTCTTCCACTTCATCTTATTTTTCTGCCATTTTTTAATTACGCAACATAATGAAATACGCTTGATTAATGTGCCAGCAACATTTTGTTGTTGTTGCTGTTGTTGTTGTTTGGCTGTGGCGGAAGTGGGCACACTTAAGCGGCAAGCAGAAGAAGTCGCTGACAGCAGCTGCCGCCAATTGCCAGCACAATGCAGCCCAAAATGCGCGTCTGTCATACGTGGCGTATGAGTAATGCAAACAGCGCCACAGCCGCAAACCGATAACACAACCGAGCGAACCAAGCGAACCAAGCGACCAACAAACAGACCCTCCGAAACACCACCCAATCGACCCCACCCTCCCCTCTACTCTGTCTGTCTCTGTCTGCACGCCCGCATTTTTGCGTATAGAGAAGCATTTACAACGCGCCAGCGAACTAAAGAGCGAGTGGGAAAAATTGTAATTCGACTTGGGACGGAACGCTTGACAGAGCCAGAACTGAAATTGCAATTGCATTTGCAATGGCGAATCGCGTAATCGAGTCAAGGCAATTCAACTGCGGCTGCTGCTCCTGCAGTTGAAGCTTCAGCTTATCAAGATACATACTGCGGCACTTAATCAGCCCGACCAGGCCTTGCTAGATAGAAATCTCAGCCTGCATGCATAACAAAGGCACAAAGTGACCAAAATTTCGCCAAGTGTATTCAAAGCGAAGCCAAAATATGCGCCGCTTGTAGTTGATTAAATTCTTATCTCTCATTTCGCATTTGTGCTCAATTCTCATTTCAATCAGCTCAAGTAGAGCAAAGTATGCGTGGAAGTCAAACAGAAACTTTGATTGAAATAAGTTGATTCAAGATGGAGAATTCATTGAGTATTTTATATTTATTTAGGTATTTTTATATGATTTCGATGCTTTGCTTTCGATTTGCCGAGTAGTAGAAGAGGGGAATATTTCGTCCATAACCTAACATAACATAATTCCACATATTGTCTCTAGATATGAATATGAAGTTCTATAAAGTTTTCTCTCTCTATCTCTCTCTTTCGCTCCATCTCTTTTAACTCAAATTGATTTATAAAATTGATACAAATTTCAAGTTCGATTTGAAATTTTTCTTAGCCATAATACTCTTATTTAGCATGTCTTTGAGGCATGCCAAACCAACCAAAACAAATTGGAATTTTCTCCTTCTTTTTTTTTTTGGATCAGAATATTTGAATTTGAAATTTCGCCAACGCGCCAAAAATGTTGCTAGGGAAAATTAACATCAGCTGCTGTGCAACTGGATAACAAGCGGCACACTTGACATTCCCAGCAGCACACATACACACCCGCACACACACACCCACACACACATAGACACGGTGCACTTATGCATCGTGAAAAGCGTGTGGCAAATGCGTTAAATGTCGCTTATCTTGATATATTCTGACACACAGCAACATCCACACACACACACACACACACACGCACACACACACACGCAGTGACACAGCAGCAATGTGGCACTTAGGCAAACATGCAACGCCTGCAGCATATTTCCAATTCAAATTGCGAATATTGCAACAAATTTCGCCATTGAAACCCACTAAGCCCGTTAGCTAGAGCCACGCCTCCACAGCCTTGTGAAGTGGGCAAATACGAAGTGCGAAAAAGAATACAAAAAAAAAAATCTACGCTCAATTTCGCTTCAGTTTTTCTTTGCTTTTCTTTTGTTGTTTGTTTTTTTGTGTTTATGAGCGGCGTTTGAAATTTTTGTTGATCGATGGTTGAATGCCAGCTGAGCATGTTGCAAGTAGCGTGAAAGTGAGTGCGCAGGAGTCGGGGGCATGCCACCCACTCCGGCTTGTGTGAGTGTTAAGGCTGGTCGCTCTGGTTAGCTTACTATACGCTCTCTCTCTCCCTCTCTCTCTCTCTCTGTGTGTGCTGCAACACGTTTGTCTGTGGGCGTGGCACAGAATCAATTTTTGTGGAAATGCTGCCTGCGCTGCCTGCATTGCCAATGCCATATTGCAGCTGCTGCTCCCAGCTTCCACTGCTTAAAGTGCTCGCACACACACACACACGCACACACACATATATAAAGGGCAAGTGACTTCAAATTGATGTTTATAAAGTTGTCGTTGCACAGTCGCCGAGTCAAAGTTGTCAACACGCCACAAGCCACGATTGGAGTCGGTTGAGTCGGTTGAGTCGACTCGACTCAACTCGAGTCGAGTTGGGTTGGGTTGGGTTGGGTTGGCTTGGGTTCGAGGCCAAATGCTGTTTACTTTACTTTCGCTTGGCTTTTTATTACAATTTCTGTGTGGAGGCTGTCAGCCAGGAGCGAACAGTAACAACAACAACTGCAAGGACAACCTTTGACTGCTTCGAGGCGAAATTTATTACTTCTTTAACCATAGTTGATGCTCTTTGACAAACTTAAATTGAATAGACCCAGGACTCGTTAGGCCCTTAGTCAGCCACCCAGCCAGCCCAATAATCTGAGTCGAAAGTTCATGGCACTAAAAGTATTCACAAGTGGCATTCACCAATTTGCAAAAATGTGGAGCCCAGCATTTCAGCCACAGCCCCTGCCCCTGCCACTGCCCCAGCCTCTGGGAGTCACCTATTCGAGTGAAACTTTTACAATGAAAGCCTAATTTGGTCGTATGACTGCAATTTGTCTAAGCCAGCTGAGTGTGTTGAGTGTTGTTAGAAGAGAGTTTTCCTTAAATATAGTTTTAATTGAAATGTTTTACATTACATTACATCATAATGAGCGGCCGAAGGTCAGAGGTCGGCCCTTAATGCATAACGTCTGATTAATTTTTATGAGACGTCTTCTATATAAATTCCTTATGCACTTTCATTTTCCGCACATTCCTTTTGCTCTACCCTATCTAGTGCATATATACAAATATTTTCTCAATTACCATTTGATATGTCAACTATGTATGTAAAAGCACTTGGGTTGACATAGTTCTCACAGATTATTTCATCTAGCCAATAGAAATTTTCTCTTCTGCAGATCAAGCTACTTAACTGCTTCTTAAATACAATATTATATACATATATGCAATTATATACACATTATATATATGAAATATGTGGAACTGTGTGGGAATCAAAGAGCAGCTGATGTCAGGGAATTGAAACGTTTTATGTTTAATCCAGCTTGCAGCTCTTGTGCCCTCCCTGATCAACAGTTACATTCACTCGTTGTCTACTTGACTCACACACACACATGTACATGTACATGTACAAAGTGAAGTGAAATACATAAATGCCGCAGCAGGTTTTCTATTTTTTTTTTTTTTTTTATCTCCCCCCCAAGTATGAGTATTTACCAGCAGTGGCTGCACAAACAGGCTTAATGGGAGCACACACAGAGCGTGAGAAAGACAGAGAGAGAGAGAGAGCGAGTGTGAGGGTTGGGGAAACCCACACAAACACACACACATTGAAAGGGCATACGGAATTGGCCCGGACATAGATAGGATTGGAGGATGATGCAACATGGCGGCGGTGCAGCATGACGGCGGTGCAGGCGATTGCGCTGTGAACGCTTTGTTTCCACTTGCCTGGCATTTGCTGCGACTCTTAAATGCATTATCGCTGCCATTCACGGCATTATAAGCGGGCATGTAAACACCATTAGGACATCAAGTGTTTTGCCTTCTCTGAATAATTTAGGCGACGCTTTGAGCGCTGCCAACTGCATGTTGCACGTCCGTTCGGCACACACCTGCACAGCTGTGTGTGTGTGTGTGTGTGCGAGGGCAGCTGAATAAAGCGCAGAGACTGCCAGCGTATGATTATGACGACAGCTGCCCCAATGCCGGATTCCCATTTAAGCGACGGCCTGCTGAAGCCGCGTGTAAATATTTAATGTGCCACTGTTGCCAGTTGCCAGTTGCAAGTTGAAAGTTGCCTGTTGCCAGGTGAGCCAGGTGAGCCAGGTGCCCCCCTCTGGCAGTTATTATCGCTGCTGGCTGCAAAATTAGCTCACAAACTACGAAACGCAAAATAAGTTTTGGCAGTTGCGGCGAGCCATTTGAGCCAATTGAAAGGCGACAGCAATGCGCTTACTTTGATGATAATTGGATTATGGCATTTAATACACCTACACACACACACTCACACACACACACACACACACACACACACACACACGCACACACACACAATCAGTAGAACAGTTCCATCACAGCTGAGTTTGTTTTCTTTGAGCCATGTATGCATGCCACTCAACAGACAGTACGTGTCAAAAGTATTTACACAATGAACCTTGTCTCTCGGCTATTTTGTGTATAATAAATTGAATTTGTTAATATTAAAGAACTGCGTCTCGGCACTTAAAGTATGCTTCGCTCACAGTTCCAACGAAATGAAGAAAATTTATGAAAATCGAATTGAAATTCGATTCGAAATCGTTGCCAAATTCAAGTGTAGCACTCATACATAATGTCACTTGAAGCGGTCTACAGAATTACCACTTACACATACGAATGATCTGCTTGAAAGTGACCGACTAGGAGATACCCTAAGATAAGATACCCTGAACATATTTCATATTTCAATCCAAGACGGAAGAGGGAAGGACGGATGGGGAGTAAGTCGTATGGATGGAAGCAGGAAGAGACGGTTGGACATAAGGGCGAAAAGACGATCGACTGGATGAACGGACGGAGGGTCGGTCGAACGAACGGAAGGACGAAAGGACGAGTAGACAGATGCCCAAGGCTATTAGGCCACGCCTCCTGCTGCCACAACCAATCTACCCAAATGCCTATTTGCAATGAGTTCCGGAAATATGTACATCAAGTCGATTTATGAAATTTCAGTAAACTTGTCAGGGATATTTAAAGAGAACTAAAGAGAACTTCAGAATGTTCGTTGAGAAGAGCTTTTGGCCAAATGCCCTCAGCTAGGCAGCCAGGAAAACCAATCAAGACAGCTTAAACACACTCAAGTCAAGTGCCAAGCAACAGTTAAGGCACAACAATATGCACCAGGCTAGACTGAAGTTTTTTTGCCCTCAAATGACAATCGAACAGCCGAGCTTAATTCTCTGAATATCCACTTGGCCATGTATAGCCACATTTAAATTTGTGCCTTAAGCTGAATGTGAATGCGAGTGCGAGCTGAGCTAGCCATTCACATGAAATTAGCACAAAGAAAAGGAATAGACACACACACATGCACACATGCACACATGGACAGCGAATGTGAATGTGAGCAACAGCGGAAGCAGCACTCGGACTCGGAATGGCATCGAGCTAACTTTTATTCAGCTGCAAGTGCAGTGCATTTGGCTTAATTGATTGTTTGATAAATCGATTGGCGCATGAATTGTTAATTTAAGACAAGCGAACAAAACGACGAGCTGGCACCTGCTGAAAAATGGCTGTCACATCATAGACGACCAGCAACAGCAGCAGCAGCAGGAGCAGGAGGAGGAGAAGGAGCAGGAGCAGGAGTAGCCATGGTAAAGTAAATGTAAGCTGTCCTAACATCCAACACCCACTCAGTCAGCCTCTGCTGCGGGAAAGGGTAACGGATGGCGTCCACTTTGCTGCTTGGCTGGCTGCCTGTCCAGATTGTGGGTCGTGGTCTGATGCTGGGCCAATTAGTCGACTGTCACCGTCACCTGTCAGCGGCACTGACGACGGCAACGGCAATGGCAACGGTAACGGCAACGGCAACAATGACAACAACCGGCAGCATGCTCAAGTCGAGCATGGCATTAAGTTGGCCCATCTTTTAAAGTTGCGGCTGTGCTCTAGCCAGTGCATACAAATGGAGCTACAGCTGCATTTGCCGGCCAACCAGTCAGCCAGTCAGCCACCCGCCGCCCTATGGCCCACCTGTCTGACGTCTACTGACTGTGCGCAATTAAAAAAAAAAACAGGAGTAGCAAAAAAGAAAAAATTGTCATGCCTAGCAGAAACATGAAGCCAAGCACTGAGATTACCTGCAGCAGCATACACAGTCACGTGCTGGCACACACACACACACCCACACAGAGGGAGATAGAGAGCATAAATGGTTTCCAGCTGCTGTTGTCACCGTTACAATAATTTCGACAGCCATCTTGCCGCCTGGCAGGCAACGCAGAGCCGAGTCGAGGGGTCAACGGCACAGCAGACAATGCCAACGAACGAATAAGCCAAAAAAATAAAAATAAAAATAGAAATACAAAAAAAAAGCAACTTCCTAGTAATGTGTGCACTAATCGCATGTGACTGACTAGCAAATACCCTGGCTGACAGCAGGCTGAGCTAGTCTCTAGCAACTGCCTGTAACATATACATACATACAAGCAGCACTATATATCATAGCCTCTTGGCGCATTTTTTAGGGTATTGCTAGCAGTGTTTGCTTCCAAGTCTATGCAGCTGTTTGAATCACAATTTCAATCATTTTGCCAGCTCTGTTTGTCTGATCAGAGAAACGAGCTAATTGTGGCCAGTTGACATTGCCTCTACCTCAACAACAACCGATGAAAACTCTAGCAAATCAACAGATAAATCTGAATTAATTCCTCTTACATTTGATATGAAATTTCACTAGTTACGAATTCTACAAAACTAGTGAAATTCTCAAGGATATTGAAATGAAAATTAATACATATATAATATGAAACCAACTTGTGGAAAGAAAGAGCGTGGTCTCAAATCTGGTATAGATATATGTATAATATTTGATAAAGATCTTAGATCTCAAATCTGGTATGGATATGGATATAGACAATATTTGATAGAGATCTTAGATAAGTTTTCTATTAAATGAAGTCCTCTATCCATTCAAGTGGTCAAGTTCTGCTATACCTTTCACTATAGAGGTATTAAATAAACTTGTTGCCTGAGTTAAGGTTCGAATTTTATTAAATTTTGTTCATTGCTTTTTCACACACGCAATGTAAGCTAATTAAATATTAAATGGCAAGTCATATTGATGGTTGCCACAGCTCAACACATGGCATGGCTTGAACAACTGAACAGCTGAAATATTCTCATATTTGGTCAGCCTCGCCGCAAGCCAAACTTGCCAAGCTTGCATTAAATGTAGTTTTGATTAATGCCAGACAAACAGAAATAAGCGTAGCAAATTGGTTCTTCGAGGCTGCGTCAAATTTCTGCTCATTGCATATCAAATGCAGAATATTCATTTTTATATTCATGAGATGCATACACACACACACACACACAGTGAGAGCCCTCTCGCTCCTCTCAGTCTCAGTCTAAATTTATGTAGCCACACATACATATACATATACATATGTATATACATACACAGGCATTCTAATAGCATTGCAGCCTACTGCATATGTATTAGAGTCCGTTCGCTCGACTGTCCGTTTGTCCGCTGCATGCGACGACTAATGAGCACGATGGCCACATAAATATGTTGGCAGGCTGCATGCATGTAAATGCCACACATGTGCATATACGTATAGATAAACACACACACACACATGGATAATATTATGCAATTATGTATATACATAAAATATAAAAATATTTTGTAGTGTCTGGGAGCCAAGCATGGGCCAGTCGACTAGAATGATACTCTGCTGAGCTGAAAGGATTTTCAACCCATCTCTCATGCCATATACCCTATCGAGCAGAGGGCATGCCCAGCCCAGCCCAGCCACACAATCTTTGCCCAGCTGCTGGCGGACAATTGTTTTTATTCCGCTTTCACATTTGCAGTTTCAATTGCCATCGCCAGCAATACGCTCCAGCTGGCGCCCGGGCGTGCTCGCCACGCCCTTAGCCCTACGGCACTTGGCCCCACCAATATCTACAGTCAAACTGGTTAGCTAGCCGCGGGCCCTGCTGCTGCTTTCTACTTCTTGCTCTCTATTCCAGCTCCCTGTGCCAGCAGTTGTTCAAACTACTTCAAGCGCTGCTTGGCTAGCTGCAATAATCCAGGCATTTCGTTTTATATGCTCAGCATCCACACACACACACTCGCACACTCACACACTCACGCTTTAAAACACACAACATTTCAATGAAGAACAGCTCTTTAAGCCAATGGCCAAAAACACGTTATGGCAATGCTCGCAATCAGCTTATCAAGCGTCTTTCAATTTATACGACTCCTAGTTGTGTTTCCATTCGAGCGTGAACTACTTCATTTCGGGGCAGTTCTCAATCTAGTTTTTTGCTACGCCATGCACGAAATTGCAATTAATCCCGCTGCTGGACGGCATCTCTGCTATTGGCCATGTTACCTGGGCTACATTTAACAAAGTCGCGCTGCTGGCTCGACATTTCGTTCAGGCTGTGTCGGTCAGCTTCAGTCGAGCTTAATTAAGTGCCAAGGCATAGCTTCGCATTCGGGACATGTTTTCAAAAAAGCAGCGAGGGAGGCTAGAGGGGGGCTGTAGCTGAACTCAAATTAATTGCTATCTAAATGATTTGCATCTGCATAAAGTGGGCAATAAAATGATATAAGATTAAGTAGGCCAGGGAACTCTCTCGACTCTCTCTCTCTCTCTCTCTCTCTCTCTCTCTCGCTCACACTCATTCTG
The DNA here is from genome assembly GCA_035045965.1 of Drosophila aldrichi. Lineage (NCBI taxonomy): Eukaryota > Metazoa > Arthropoda > Insecta > Diptera > Drosophilidae > Drosophila > Drosophila aldrichi. The sequence continues at coordinate 5,399,421 of JAWNOM010000484.1, forward strand.
TCTCTATCTATGCCTCTGGTCAGCTCTAAAAGTTGATGTTGAAAACTTAACAGCTTCTGACATGCACTAATTATGATTTTATGATTTTAATTACTAATACGCACTGTGGGCCGACCTAAAGACCGCTGGGACAACACATGCTTAAATGTCTGACAGCTAAAGGGGGAAGTGGGGAAAGGAGGCTACCCACACAAAGTAGTTGAAGCAGACACACACACACACACGCCCATATACATGTGCTGCTTTTCCGCTTCCGTTGTCTTTTGACTCACTCGCATATCAAAATACTTAAGTCGCTTTTTATTTTTTTGCTACCAATACTCGACTGTCTGAGAGTGTGTCTGAGTGTGTGTCTAAGTGTGTGTGTGTGTGTGTGTGTACGTGTGTGTGTTGGGAAATTAGCAAAATTATAGCTACTTATGCGGCTTGGTGTTTTCTAAGACATTTGTGAATACGTTTTGGCCTGGCCAAGACGCCGCAGTCATTAAAATGCTTAATGTGAGTTGGCAGACAACGGCTTCCAACAGCAGCCAAAAGTCCAAACACTTGAAACGTTTTTACTGCTCGGCTCAAATGCTGCGCAAACTGAGGGACTGGGCCGGGTATGCTGATAAACAGGACTCCGGCGTATAGCCGGAACCTTATCTTAAAACGCCAATGGCCAAAATATGTCTGGACCCCAAAGTAAAGCCATAATAGTTTTAGTGCATCATAAATTAAGGATGTGCTGCTTCATGGCTTTGTTCATTTTTTTTTTTTGCGAATTGAAAATTCCAAACAGTTCGAAATTCAGCATTCAACAAATATTTTGTATATCACAGATTTTTCTTTAAATATCTTATGAAATTCAGATTCCCAAATGAATATGCGCATATGTAAACTTGTTAAATTTGTTTCTGTTTTATGTATATACATTTTTTTTTTATTGCTGAAATACCAGCAATGTTTGCGTTAAAACTGTTAAAACATTTTTAAAACTATCGACAGACACTATCGATTGGCCGCACAATTGATATGGCCCGCTCGGCCTGGCTCCCTGGCCAATTTGCACGCTTTACCTGCTGCACCGTCATAAACTGTGGCCGGACCCTCCCAGTGGGCCGCGCACATTTAACGCTCACTGTTGACTTAGTTGTATGCGCATTTGTCGGGCAGTCGTCGCAGGGTATCTGGCAGTCGTCCACTCAGCTCGCGGCGGCCGTTACCCTTCCGTGCCACATGCTCAATAAATATCGTAAATAAATTTCAATTCAATGGAACTTTTTATGCAAGCTGAAATTTTCTGCCCCTCCCCAAGCCCTCCCCTGCAGGACATGTTAGTGTCATTTATTTATACTTCTTTCTGCCCGACTCGCTCGCACCCGTGCCTTGGTCCAATATATGTATATGTTTGTTTGCGGATGTCTGTGTGTGTGTGTGTATGAGCATGTAGTAGTGTATGTGTGTGTGTGTGCGTGGGTGTTTTATTTATTATTTACATATCCGTTTACGTTTATTTATACAAAATTGCTTTTTGTTCGCTTGCTAACGAATCTTTTTCGCTTCGTGTTCGCCAAATGTGATGCTTTACACACACACACACACACACACGCGCACACACATATGCGCACATTTGCAAATGTATTTATTTTTTATTCATATATTTCTTTTATGTGTTTTCTCTTCTTTTCTCTCAGCATTTTAAATCCCATAACTTGCCAACAAACTGCAGCGATTTTCATACGAAATCCACTCTCTTTGTCACTGACTTTACCATTAGATCTAATTGCCGGCTTAATTTCATTGTATTGAAGAAAAGTTGAAATCTATAGTAAGATTTTTAAAAAGTTTGCAGTTAATCAAACTTGTTTTGTATGCTGAAGTTTTCTCTTTAAAATTCGGATTTCTAATTTTACCTGGCGTATACGTAATATCAACTGGACCTTATATTCTTTGATTGTTTTACTCGGTTATTATAGGCTTATCGAGTGTTTAATGCTTAACTGTCATAAGTTTCTCAATTATTATAATTAATTTAATAATGGTGATTTAATTTCACACGTTTCTCTCTCTCTCTCTTTCACTCTCATTGCCAAAGTTTTACCATGCCTGGCGTATACGTAATGCCCCTCAGCTTACTCTACACTGATTGATTAATTTATCTCATTCAAGTTGTTTAAGGTTTTATATAATAATTTGTCAACTATACGAAGTTTATCCATTATAATTAATTTCTGATAACCAAAGTTTTCGTTTGCACTACGAGACGTATACGTAATATCCGAACTTGGTCTTCATTGACAGATTCCATTGTTTCCTTATAGCTCGCAAATTATAATGTATTGTGATCGACCTGCACAAGTTTTTTTAATTAGTAACTCAACTATTAATTATTTTTACGCTCAGAAGTTTTATAATCATTTAATTTTGTCCTGATACTTTTCCCTAGCCCCCATACCAGCTATACCTGGTGTGCATGTAATCTCCCATTAATTGATTATTTTTCCATTATAATTCTGTTATGCATAGCATGATAATTTGTCAACGCCCACACCTATTTCAATTAATTTCTTTTAGCTCAAGTTTTCTATTACTTTTTTTTGCATAACCTGGCGTATACGTAGTGCCAACTCAACTGTCTACCCATTGATTGATTTCTTCATCTGATTATCGCTCTGTCCAGTGTAATATGCCAATTGTTTGCCAACTCTCGCAGGTCTCACACTTATTGTAATTAATTTCTGATAACTGATGTTCTCTATTACACTTTGATCTTACACACGGCGTATACGTAATATTCAAGTTTTCTATTGAATACTTCATCTCATTATGACATTATAGACTCCTGCTCCTCCCTTCCCCCCTTCTTCTTCTTCTCAACTATCGCCAGTCCTTGCACTTAATATAATTAAATTCCGATAGCTGAAGTTTTCTATCGCACTTTTGCATTCATGTTGCACGCGCTACTGCGATGGCTATAACTCGACTTGCTATTGAGTATTTAATTTCACTTTTTCATCATTATTTGCGTGGCGCTCAGGTAGAAGATGACGAGGGAAGAAGGCAAAATGCTTGCTCGGCGAGGTGAAAGGCAATCGCCAGCCACATTCAGCCAGTGGCCACTCTTGTAATTTGATAAACGTTTACTTCATCACTGGATGATGAGCCTTCCTACAGCTGGAAATTCAATCTTCATTTCCTGCGAAAGTTCCGCAATTTGAATACTGTGCAGAGAGCAGACAGCTGCCAGCTATGCACGGCTATGCACGGTTTGCTGAGACCCTGTGGCAGCCTAATTACAGGGTATCTGCATATCAAGCACTGTTGTGCACTTTTTGCCGCACTTTGACAGACACGAATGGCTGAAAAAGTGATAGCAAGGCAAAGCTGACACCGTCGAGTAAAAGAAATGGTGTGTTTATGTGTCTGTGTATGTGTGTGTGTGTGTGTGTGTGTTTCGTCAATCAGAGTCCTTTGCAATGCGGGACTGTAGCTAAGTGGCCCCAAACCCAACTTGGCAGCCGTTTAATCCATTAGATATGCATTCACCATTTACAAAGAACAAAGCGCTCACGTCCGCAGCCCCGGCCTCATGGCTACGGCTACGGCTACGGCTACGGCTATGCCTATGCCCAATGCAGCTTACAATACAATTGGGCCACGCCCACATGACGGCCACCAATATGCGCATGCTGGCAAACCCAGGCAGGCAGCCCAGGCAGCAAGCGAGCCGACTTTGGTTTATTTTCATTGCATTCATTTCAGGCACACTCTCACACACACTCACACACACTCACACACACACACACACACACACACATAGAGCGAAAAAAAGAGCTTGGTTACTTTGCATAATTTATTAAATACGAGCAGCTCCGCCGCCGCGCAGCAACGCGATGCACGGGCTCTGGCCCGGGCCATCATCAGCCGTGTCCGTATCCGTGTTTCAGTTTTCAAGCCCCGCCTTTGTTGCAAATCTACTCGCGGCGTATTCTCGGCCTTTGCGCTTTTGCTCTTTCGCGTTTTTTTGCTTCAGTTTCTCAATTTCGTTTTTTGGTTTTTTACATATTTTTTTTTCTTCTTTTTTTTTTGATTTCCCGGTTCTTTTTTGCCAACGTGTCCTGTTCATGCCTGTTAGTTTTAGTATTTTTTCTTTGGCAGAAGATGGCAGGGAGAGCGTTTCGGTGTGGGAGGGGCATTATTTGTTTTGTTTTTTTTGTTTTTTTTTTTTTTTGGCATGGAAATGCTTATGCTAATGTTTGGCACATATCCCCACGCCCTAAAACACGTGCTGCCTCGCCCTGCCAAGCAATGCAAATTTAATGAAATATTCACAGTGTGTGTGAGTAAGACTTTAATGAGCTTACCATGCGGGCACACACAAACACAGACACACCCATACACCCATACAGATACTCTGTGTGCGGGAGGTTGCCCGCAACCGCTTTGTATTGTGCTTGAAATTTGTAGTTTAGTTTTCATTGAAGTCTTCCGGCACTGCAAGTAACTTCCTCATTTGGCCCAGGCCCGGGCCGGGCCCGAACTCAGGCCCCCAAGAACAAACACCAAACAAAGGCAAACTCTGGAGACGTTTGCTTCGCTGACGGTGTCATCTGGCTGGGGATGCGACTCCGGCTGGGTCTGGGCCATTGGGCTATATCAAGGCGCTCGCCTACTTATGCAAATGTCAAAAATGCTCCGCAGTACAATGACAGCACCGACCGACCGTCAGCCTCGCCACAGCTAACCCTATCGCTACCCAAACCAACCGCTCTCTCTGCCTCTGTCTCTGCCTCTGTCTCTGCCTCTGCCTCTGCCTCTGCGCCTGCCTCTACCACTGCTTCTGTCTCTTCCCCCACCTCTACCGCAGCCTCTGTCTTGTCAATGCGAGCTTCATACATTACATTATATTCTATTGACAGAGTCTACACGGGGTGTATTCCATTTGTGGTGGCTTGAGCATCAATTGTTGGATCATTCTATCCAGCATAAGACATGCGACTGTTGACTTATCTATGCATAACAAATATGCAAATAAGTTTCATCTGACTGATTGAGTGATTGACGAATTGGCTGGCGGGATGGCTGCTAAGCTGATTGGCTGTGAACCCTTTTGACTGGTTGACTGACTAAACGATTGACTAACTGCTGGCGAAGTTATGCTAATTGACATACGCAAAGTATATTAATTGACAGATTTACTGAATGATTGACCGACTTATTAACTGGTTGTCAACTGACTGTTTGGCCTAAGGTATTAGGTAGAGCATATGTAGATTGTGCATCTTATGTACATGCATCATACATGCCTGAGATTAAATACATGCTGGGAAACTTTTATCATTCGCTGTGGCAAAAGTTTCCTTGTGGTCGATGGGAGATTGATGTGCAACTGCGTTGCTCTATAAATCAGTGCATCGAAATTGTGTACAGGCCGGGACCGTCTTAAGCCAAGTAACACTCAACGGAAGCCACGCTAGACTCAGCACCATTCTAGACATAATTTAGCTTACAATGCAATTGGGATGCCATTCTGAAACGTTTTTCGTGGCAGACAGAGAGAGAGAGAGAGAGAGAGAGAGAGACAGAGACTGAGAGATGGGTTTGGCTTGGTTCCTAGTTTTAGGGCGCACAAACTGTAGACATTTTAATCGACCGCCAACAGCTTCAACTGAGGTTCAACACTGCGGTTATTTAGCAGCTATTCACGTTAGCTTTAGAGCTGTTTAAGTGCCGTGGGCTAGGCGCTGCCGTTTGATGTTTGTGTGCGCCTGTCGCCCCGGTGATGCGTCACATTCTTCTGGAGGCATCCACTTCAGAAGTTGCCCGAAATGTTTTTGAATTGCTGCTTAAAGCAGGGCACACACAATCAGCTTCAGTTGGTAGTTGGAAGCGGCCCGGCGCTGAGCTCATCCGCAAGCATATCCTGTGTTTTCCTTTCAATTTAACTCAAGCTCAAAATCGATAGACGTGGAAGTAACTTTGACTTTGACAAATTCCCGTTGCCCAACTTGGCGAACGGGGCTTCCCATATGGCGGCGCAGGGCGTCGGGCGCCCTTTCCGCTGAAAGTCGCAAAACTATGCAAAAATCAATGTGAATAATGTTGTTGCTGCTGCCGCTGCTGCTGCTGCTGCTCGAAGAGATTTTAAGAATCTGATCACAAACTGGCAGGAAATGAAATATTGCATGAGATAAGTTTGCTAGCCGAAGTTTTACAAAATTAATTATGTACGTTGCCTGCCTTTGGCGTACCCGAATGAATTTTGATTAATTCAGGGCGAACGTCGGATCTTCAGCTTTATCAGTCTTAAGCCAGGCCAAAGCTACAGCTAAAGCCAAAGCCTGTCAAAGGCATGCGAGTGCATGCAGCAAAATCAAAATCAAAATCCAAACCAACAACAACAAGATTGACATCAACATCAACATCAACATGAGCATGAACAGTAAATGCAACTGCCACAGCAACTCAATTGGACTTGATTTCAATTCGCATTCACTGCACTTGGCAAGTATCTCACGTGCATCAAACGGCTTTGGCAGCATCTAGCCGAGTTGCAGCTGCAGTTGCACGCTCATACATATAATGTTCCACTTTGCGGCATGTGACAAAATGCGGGCCGGGTCCAGAGCGGGGCTGGCCGCGACGGGCAATGCGGGAGCATTTGGTAGCTGCGCCTTTTTGTGCGCCACGCTCCAAGTGGCTACAATAACAAAACACTTTGATTTATTAGCACAATCTTTGCCGCGGCACAAGGCAAAAGGGGCAATCAAATACACGCGAAACTAAACCGCAGCCAATCCGGGGCCGCACAGTGGTGCCAAGCCACTTAATTATGCGCATAAATTAAAAACTCTGACAATAAAGGCCACGAGTGCATATACAACATGCATCAACTTTGATTGATTGATTGAAATTACTCTAGTATAACAATGGAGAGCTGCATCTATTGAGAGCTATTGTAATACAAGTTTAAATTATTGAATATTTAACGATTATTTCAAGAAATTAAGGCGAATATTTATTATGAGCTATATTTATGAAAGAGTTATATATTGATTAGCTATAGCATCACTATAAAGTGACTGACAAAGTTCCTGGCAAACATTTAGAATATAAATTTTAAATAAACTTATGAAAAACCTAGACTTAAATTAACTGGATATGGTAAAGGACCTGGTAAATATTTATAATGTAGATTTTATATATATTTTCAAAAGAACTATGCATAGTAAACTGCCTGGTAAATATTTGCAATGTTCCTAGTTCCTTAGTTTTGCGCCTAAATTTAGTTAGTCTAATTTACTAAATTAGTTAATTTTATGTTCACTTTAAAGCTAACACCTTTTTTGCACTCTGGCACCACTGTGCACAGAAAATGATGGCTAAAAGGGAGTTGGCATGACCTGCCGCCTGCCGCCTCCTGCCTCCTGCCTCCTGCTGCCTGCCTCCTGCCGCTTGCTGTCCATGTCTGCATTCGACGGTTGCACTTAGCTGCCGGCATTTATAGTCGCTATTTCGATTTGGCGTGAATTTGATGCCACTGTGACTCGTAGAGGTGCCACCATGGGGCATGCTTATACGGTTATGCATGTACTGGCGTCTGTCGCTGTGCGTTAGTGAGTTGATCGGTCTGTGTGGCCACCCCCAGTGTGTGTCGGCAGCCCTGCTAACATGTTGGTGCGCATACATTGTCGACATGCGTGTGACAGGATAATAAAGGATGCTTTTGTCGCAGCCCGCAACAGCCAGGACCATAATTTATTGCCTTTGCGCAAATTCATGCATTCCTAACATGATTCTCAGCTAGCCAAATATGGCCCAAGAAGACAACGCTGCGCGGCTCTACAGCACTTCAGCAACAACAAGCATTTACATACGCCATTTGCCAGAGGCTGGGGCAAAAGCATCGATCTGAGCTCATTTCCGTCCCCCTTACCGATTGCTCCATAAAAGTACATTAGCAATTGTTGAGCTAAGGGTCTATAGTTGATCTACTCTATTTATATGTAGCAATATGTTATACTCATTATAAAATTCATAGAGTTTCAATAGATGAGAACCTACCTATTCCCTTCATAATTATATCTCTCTCGAAGATATCTGTTGCATACAGATGCTCAGCTGTAGAGCAAGGAGACGAGTCGAGCCGTGCTTGTATTGAAACACAGATGGCGAGCAGATCCACTGCACTCAAAGGATCAAAAGATTTTAATAAGACCAGGACTATTCGTAATGGAGCAGCATTGAGAGCAAATGCGCTTCAATATGCAAGCACCGGCTCTGTTAAGTAAACTTATTTTTGCACAGTGTCCACTGTCGCTCAGTGTCTGCAGACATTGATAGCTACCAGAGGCATGCTGGAATGCATATCCCCTCGGCCGTGGCGCGACACCGCACAAGGACGCCCACATCGGCATCGGCATCGGCAACGGCAACGGCATCGATGCCAGCTGTAGAGGCGGTCTTAGCTGGAAGCTTTAGTGTCACGCGCGTGCCGTCCGACAAATATTCTCTCTATCCCTCAAGACGGAGAACAAAAAAATGAAACAGAGAATAAAAAGGGGTGGTCGGTCGAGGGGAGAAACAAGAAAACAAAACGGCAAATGTAAAATGTAAACTTAGACTGTGCCGAGATTCGCTTGCCTGCAAAATTTGATGATGCCGCTGCGAGGACATCGCACTGGGCTCGAGTGCTAAGTCAGCTAAGTCCGGCTGCATTTCTCGGCAAACAAACAACAAAATGATTGCATTCACTAACGTGGAACGCGCCCAGATACGAATGCTGCTGCTCCTACTGCTGCTGCTGGTGCACGTGCAACAGCCAAGCTGCTAACGCATTGAATAACGCAGTCGCCAGTCCCGACTTCTGCTCAAAGTTTAAGCCAAAAAAAAGAAAAGGCAAAGAAGTGAAGGAATGAGAGAAAAATAAGGCTGAAGGAAAATGCGCCGCACGTTTGCCAAATTGAAATTTACCACGGCAAGCTGCAACGGCTCGTCGCTCCAGAGCCATTCAAGCGCGTTGCAATAGACAAAATGTGGGCGTGGCAGCCGAAAACAGTCGGCAGCGGGCGGCCCATTGCTTAGCCATGTTTTGTTAGCAGCAGATTCGTTTGGCTTCCCCATAAACATTGCAGCGGTCCATTGCAACGGCGACACCAGCAGCAGCTCAACCAAAGCTCACTCTGCATACAGGCATTTTCTCTCATTCTCATTCTCATTCTTTGCTCGCTCTGCTCCCCCCTCTCTCTCTCTTTCTCTCTGTGTGTGCCAACTGCGATGCCTGCCATTCGGTTCATTGCTCTCGGCTCGACTGAGCATTGAACTCAATTCGCTGGGCGAAATGCGGCAAAAGTGGTTTTTATATTTCACCGAACCTGACCGGAATAGGTCCCCAGCATATCCCATGTCCATCTACATGTCCATGTCCATGTCCATGTCTGTGTCCATGTCTGTGTCCGTGCCCATGCCCATTCATGTCCATGCCCAGTGGCTTTTGGCAGCGCTGAGCTGAATAATTGAACATTTGGCTAGCTAATTAGACCTCGCTAATTGCTTATTACTGCAGTGCATACACGAGCAGCACTGGCAGCACTAGCAGCACTCCCTAGCTGTTAGTTAATTGAACTAAGTCTTTAAATTGCCAATTTGAAATATATATCAGCCAAACAACAACAACAACAACAACAACTCGATGTCTGCAATGCACTCAAAAGTCGCAACACTTCCCCATCAATTACAATTTGCTAGCACTTTGCAGTGTTGTAAAGCTGAAAAAGTATCGATTACTCACTGCCATTCGCACAAAAGCTATCGATGAAACAGATGGAAGCACCAAGACAGCTTACATCTACCATGAAATCAATTTGTGTTTCGATTTGCCTCAATATGGATAGCATACGTTCCATATATATGAGTATGTAGAATAGTCTATAGAGTAGCTACATCAGCTACATTTGGTTGCCTAACAATGTGATAGTTATTTAGGTAGAGATTGATTGAGCTTGAGGTTGACATGGAGATTGATATTGATGCAAAAATATGGATTACAACTTTCTTTGAGAGATCGAGATTGATTACAAGATTGTAGTTGAGAAAGAGAGAGCTATAGAGATTGAAATACAGTTTGAATGCGATGTTTTATCAGATCTCAAACAAGCAATAAGAGAGTCTTACTAGATTTATTCTATATAAGCAGCAGACCAGCCTCTTGTTTAATCAGCACTGATACGCCGTTGATTAACTGACTCAAGTAAGACGCTATCGTGTTTGTGGTTGAATTTCATCAACTCTAGTCAAATAATTTCTGTCACACACATTCCAAGAGCTGAACAGGAATGTAAACCAAAGTTTACTCAGGCCATGCAGAGGTGAAGTTTCACCCTCCGGCTGCTTCGTAATTCGTGCAAGCAAAGAAACGCAGAAATTTCAGCTAATTATCAGCTAACTAACGGCTGACATTAAAGCAAACATTGTTAGCTGCTGCAGCGAGAGGAAGTTAATCAAATGCGCATCAGGCGCAACTCATTTGCCACGCAATGTGTGGCAGGTGCAGCGAGTGCGCTGTAATTAAATCGTGATATTGGCTTACATTAGAAAATTATCAGAGAACGTGAGCATAAAGCGCAGGCATGGATGCCATGGCAGACACATGGCCGACAAGTGTCAGTAACTAAACACGCATCAACGCCCGAGGCACTTTGACAGCAATAGCAGGAGCAGCAGCAGCAGCAGCAGCAGCAACATCTACAGTAACAGCAGTAACAGCAGCTACAACAGCAACAGCAACAACAACATTGCTGCTGCTACAGCAACAGGAAGTGCGATGCAGCCAGGCGTTGCCGATGGAGAGCAACTTGAACATTGTTGCGGCATCCAGAGGCGCTTGTCAAGTAATTTGTCATACTTAATTGCAACACGCCATGAAGTTGCGTTAGTAACGTTTTTGCTCCTCCTGCTGCTGCTGCTGACAGCAGGACCAGCATGAGAAGCAGCAGCAACAGCAGCCGCTAAGCTGCATTAATTGGGCGGGCATTAAGTGGCTGGGCGTGGCCGCACGCAACGCTTACGGCTTTGCAGTGTTATTGCTATTCAAGATTCCGCCTGCTGATGTTGCTCTGCTGGTATCCTGATTCGAAAACCAAAGCGCTTGTTGTCTCTTGTCACACAGAGTACCCAACATTAACAGCAGCAGCACTACGTCATTTGCATTAGCTGCAATCGGCCAACATTGCATATACGCAGTAAGTGCTAATTTATGCAATTTATCGCAACTAGCGCCATTTGTTGCCAATAACCAATTGAGCTAATTGCTTTTAATCAAATATTTTGGCACACTCGCACACAAGTGGGCTCTAGTGGATGCGGGGGGCTTAGCACGACTAGCAGATACCCTAATGTGCGGCTCAATGAGCCTCCATGGGGAAAATAAGCTAGTGAACTAACTTTATCATGGAACCATCTGTCACCTTTAACTTGTGCCATCAATGTCATTCGATACCTATCGATAACAAGGAAAGATGACGAAGAAATATATAAGCACAAATACTAATAGATCAATAGACGGACAAAGAGAACAGCTGACAAACATATGACAACTAAAAGTTGTTCGAATATCGCATAAACAATCGGAAGTGCTGCCACCTGGATATGCAGTAATCAGTGTTGAGTAACTCCGACAAAAAAATACAAGCATATGAAAACTTAAAGTTCTTCGAACATCGCATAAACAATCGGCAGTGTTGCCACCTAAATATGCAGTTGTCGGCACTAATCAGTGTTGAGTAACTTCGACAAAAACTAGCATCGTGAGTGATTGCTTACACGACTCCATGTAAAGTCGATTTCGTTGATAATCTAAGCAAGTTTTTGTTTTTGAGTCACGAGTCGAATATCGATAAGGGCCAACCCAAAGTATATCGATAGTCTCGAATGTCGAAGCTACGTGTACATACATAATTTCTTTTTGAGAAAACCGGCGACGCGTCAAGTTGTGTACGGAAACTTACGAAAAAAAAATTGACTTTCGATTTGCTAGCAACGTTATTAGCGTGCATTAAACAAGTGACCAAATTATAAAACTTGATCTTATACGATGGATGACAGCAGCGAGCTCTCGTCCTACACCGACTCGGAGATGGATCGGCCCAATTTGACCGCCGAAATCAGCAAGGCCTTGAGGGCGGATCTACAGCGTCGCCTTCAGGAGTGCGGCTGGCGCGACAAGGTCCGCCAGATGGTACACGCCATGCTCGACGATCGCGGCGTGACCAAAGTCAGCTATGAGGACATCGCAGCTGAGATAGTGCCGAAGGCCCGTACACTGGTGCCCAATAGCGTAATCCGCGAGATGAATGCAGCCATGCACGCCCTCGTGGAATCCAAGACCAAATAGATAGCTCCGAACTTTTGGGACAATCAACTACAAAATTTTCTGTTTCTGTCATTAGACAATTAAAGCATTGTTGCGTTGTTTGCTCATTTTTGACATCTGTCAAAGAGTCGCCTGAAAATAAAGGAACTCAGTCAAAACTAAACTCAGTCTGTTTCAGTCTCTTCTCGAAATCACTTGCAATTGATTGTATACGCATTTTTCAGATTTTCTCAAATTTATTTTTTTTTTTATTTTGTTTTGTTTATTCTTTGTAACTTTTCGAAGTGATGGATAGCAGCAGCAGTAGGTCCTTTGACATAGACGATGTGCGCAATCGGGAGTTGCCGCCACTTACAAGCCGCCCAAAGAGGGATCCGAACAACGACCTGAAGCAGCTGATAACGAAGCGTCTGAAGAGCAGCGGCTTTTACGAAGAGCTGTCAGTTATGGCGCGCGAGGCGGTGCTCGACCTAGGCATGAAGCCCTCATCCTATAGGGAGATGTGCAAACTTCTAATACCCAAGGCCAGGCTCCTGGTGCCACCGGGCGTGCGCAAGGAGCTCGAATCAGTTGTGCGTGCTTCACTCAAAGCCAAGCAGTGACTGCTGACTGAACCACTTGAATACCCACCGAACACCACCACCGACCCCAACGACGCCACAGTGGCGAATGTTATTGAAATTGTCTAAATAAAAAGCCTATTGGTTGATTAAACGTAATTATTTGAATTAATTGAGGGCTTGTAAGCTGGGCAGTGGGAAAAAGGCGGTATTAGTGTTGTGCATAATAAATATGCTATATTGTATATGGATTATGACATAGAGTAAGACAAGTATTGGTTGCTATAGCTATGTAAACTTTTATTGAACAGCTAATGTATTGCAGAGACTGATAAGAAGAGAGAGCCGAGCAAGAGAACTCTATGGACATTCAGCAAAGCTCACATAGCTGAGCCACGCATTGCCAGGCATTGTGAGCGAGCATTCCTTAGTCGAGTACGGTCAATGGCCCAGCCAAGTGCCGTGGACGCCGCTGTTCCGGCAGTTCGATGGGCAAACAGTGGGGCTTAGAGCTGCGATGGAAATTTGTTATTGCGGGAATTTGTTGCATTGTTTTATCAGTGAGCTGGCCAGCAAATATTCCAGTTACGGCGCACACGGACGTATCGCAATCGCATAGACACCAATTCATGAATATTTATGCCTAAAATCAAATTGAGGCAACCACTGAACAAAGGAAAGAGTTGAGGGTGGAGAGTGGAGAGTAAAGGGTATGGGAGGTTGCTGACTGCTGACTGGTGACTGGTGAGTGGTGACTGGAGACCGGATCTGGGTTCGGGATTTTGGGTGCCTGAAATTAGCATGCATATTGAGGGCGGTCAGCGTTTGGCACCTGGCGCCAGAATCTGAATGTGAATGCGGCTTTAAATGCGAATGTGTGGGTAGCTCGGGCTGTGGCCATATATGTGTGTCAGTCTGCAGGGAATGGGGAGGGAGTGAGTGAGTGAGTGAGTGAGTGAGTGAGTGAGTGAGTGAGTGAGTGAGTGAGTGGGGCTAGTGGGGGCGCGAGAGCAACCAAAAAATGCTCTTGTGCAAGGGTGAAGATAAAACCGGGTTGACAAAAGAAGAGCACAAAATAAAGAAAGAAAACACCGCTCGGAATTCATATAATAACATACACGTGTATGCGGGCCTGCATGTGGGCGATGGCGGCGTGGGCGTGGCACAAATTCATAAAACTGAAAGAAAACACAGGGAAAATATGCAAAAAGGAGGAGAGAGAAAAAAAAATACTTGAAGCAAACAGGAATTATTTCCAAGCAGGCTCAAGCCAAAAAATTCGGAGGATTTCTGATGCGGTTGGGCCTGAAGAGGGGCAAGCGGTATGGGAATGGGAATGGGAATGGTAATGGTGCGGGGCAGCTGCTGAGTTGCCCAAAAGCATTCAGGCAAAATGAATTGAAACGTGCCACAAAACTTGTTTTATGCATAACTAAGAGCAAGCCGAAGCCACGTTCAAATTCAGCTACAGAATGCGGCATTTGGACATGAAGTATGAGTTGCAGCTTATGCAAATGGACGTGGCCAGGACTACGGCTGGACAGGGCTGAGCGTCAATAACAATAACCGGATTAAGCTAGCAAACTACTTGTACTTGTGTACTTGCTTACGGCCATCATATCATTTATCTGTAGCAGCTGCTGTGGCTGCTCCGGCTGCTCCGGCGCTGGAGCATCATAAATTTATGAAGCAACTTGGCTAAAGTATATGCTATCTATTGCCAAACACTAGTAGCTCATCAATCTCATCATTATGCTGGACGGAGGGCGGGGAGGGCTGCGCATTTCTGCTGACACCGCAATCAGCGTGGCTCGGCTTCGATGTTCATCAATCTAATTGCCGTTCGTTTGCATCTAAACATAAAGCAGCCGAAAAAATTTGCTTGCCAGTCAGCATTGAGCGCTGCTCAATTGTGTGTGGGGCAGGCACTGAGACGATGGGGCAGTGTGGCAGTGGGGCAGCCAGGGCTACTTGCAGCAGTTGCTTCCATAAAACGGCTGCACTTTATTTGTCGTTCCACTTACCGCAGTTGACTTTGATTTGTGCGCAGAGTCAGGCAAACAGACGCCACCAAACCACCCACGAGCCATGAGCCACGAGCCACCCAGCCACCTTTGTGCCTTTGCCCTTGTCCCTTGGCCCGAGCGAGTGCAGAAAATGCAATCAAATAAACAAATTGCCAGTCGTCAGAATCAGCAGACTCACATTCACGTTTACGTTCCCATCAGCCATCAGCTATCAGCCATCAGCTGCAGCAACAGCGCAGGACAGATAGACAGACGGACAGATAGACAGAGACTGAACAGAGAGTGGCAGCAGCAGCAGCAGCAGCAGCAGTGCGCCGAGTCGCCCCAGGCATTAACACAAAGCGAGTCATGTTTAATTTGTTGCCACGCGGTGTATGCGTAATAAACATTTGTTAAGGCCATGCCGCATTGTACTTCAAGCCAAAATAGCCAGCTGGGGGCCAGCATTCAGCTATCACAGCAAAAAAAGAGCAAACAGGAAAAACTCTCAAGTGTACTAAATGTAAATATACACATATACATATATACCCATATAGTTATATACGTATGTACACGTTGGCTGGTATTTATGTATTTCCATTAAGAGCTAATAGAACTTATTGCAATTTCACTCGCTGGTTAATTGAAAAGCATAATTGCCTTTTTGCCAGATAATTAAAATTAATAAGTCGGCACTGACAAATGCAATTATTTGGCATTTGCCACTGCCATTGGACTAAGCAATTAAGTTTATCAAAAACAAAAAAACAAAAAACAAATAAATATTTTAACTGAACTGCGTTGCAATATGCCAATTTTCGAGCTCTATTTGCAGATGCTGAATAAATTACATTCCCAACAAAGTGAAAATAGAAATTTGAGCGGAAAATATCTAGAGCAGGCAGCAAGAGGCCTGCTTGATTAGGAATTATAGCTGGATATTTTGAAATATCATTCAAAGCAGGAGTAGCAGCACACTTAAGTATATTCCTGAACATCCTTGAACAGGATGATGAACTGAGTAGATCTAGTCATGTACATCAGTCTACCGCTTTGTCCCTTCAAAGAAAGTAGCAGAGCAACAGGCTTGAAATTTTTTAAACATTTTCATTTCTATCCATAAATGGTTTCATATCCTCACTTATCGATAATGTCGATGCTTTTGTTTTTGAAGCATATCGTTAATGCCACAGCAGATCGAGAATTCGATTTTACTGAGCGAATTTCAATGATCAATGCATCGAATTTATATATTTTGGTTTTTGCATTTATTTAATACAAGCCAGCCCCCAGATTTGGCACCCATATTTCCAGATTGGCGCAATGATCTGTTTATAAACTGTCACCTTATTGGTGAGTGACAGTTTACTGCGCGAGCACAGAAGCCAAAAATGCTTCTTCACTGCCGCACGTAACCGCATTGTAATCGCCGTTACGTGCTTGGAAAAGGTGAGCCTGCGATCCAGTATCACTCCAAGATATTTAGCATCATTCGCCTGCGGCACTGGGCTTCCCTCCAAGAGCACGGCTGGCGGCGTTCTCCGCCTCAGCGTGTAACTACTTTACTGACTTTAAGCAAGCAGTCGAAACGCTTTAAGGCTTGCATGTGAGAGCCTACTATGATCATTAACACACAGCTAAAAAGTATGCAATGCCTTTTGAAAACTCTTCAGCCTGTGTGGCCTCCTGCTTTATTCACTGCTTTACAGACTTAGAGCAAGCAGTCGAAACGCTTTAAGGCTTGCATGGGAGAGTCTACTATGATCATTAACACACAGCTGAAGAGCTTAACTTCTTTGAACTCGTATTCTTTATGGGTTTTTGTTTTTTATTTATCTATTTTGTTTATGCCCTTATTGTATTATTTTATTTATTATTAAAGCTAATAAAATCATCTTGCATCTGATTTATTTCTCAGCTGAAAAGTATGCAATGCCTTTTGAAAACTCTTCAGCCTGTGTGGCCTCCTGCTTTATACACTGCTTTACAGACTTAAAGCAAGCAGTCGAAACGCTTTAAGGCTTGCATGTGAGACTCTACTATGATCATTAAAACTCAGCTGACTTCTTTGAACTCGTATTCTTTATTTGTATTTGTTTTTTAGTTATCTATTTTGTTTATGCCCTTATTGTATTATTGTATTTATTATTAAAGCTAATAAAATCATCTTGCCTGTGATTTATTTCTCAGCTGAAATGTATGCCATGCATTTTGAAAACTCTTCAGCCTTTGTGACCTCTTGCTTTACTGACTGCTTTACTGACTTAAGCAAGCAGTCGAAACGCTTTAAGGCTTGAATGTAAGATTCTACTATGATCATTAACACTCAGCTGAAAAGGAGACAAATCCAACAAATCAAAAACCATGAAAATTGGTCCAGCTCATATCAAGTTATAACTCTCGAAACACTTTTATACAACTTTCTTTTATATATATAGATAATAGAGATTTATCCCAGAATAATTTAGAATGTTCATGCAAGAAGAGTTTTCTTAAGAAATACAGGTATCTCTTAGTCGAGCACCGTATAAAGCACTTTTACTTGTTCTTCTCTACAATATTTGTTGATTTGTTAGTATTTCATTATCATAAAATATTTTTAAAATATTTGTAAAAAACTAATAATTTAATTTCAAGTGAAATAAACACCCAATGGAGTCCATTAAAATATAATCATATACATGGTATAATCATTTGTGGCCACTTACCTGGCAACAAGATTAGGAGTCCCAGGAGACAGGCGCTGGCCAGGAGACGGACGCTTCGTGTGGCACGACTCATTCTCGCAGTGGACGCAGTGGGACGCATCCGGTTAGTTGAGTGTATCGATTTGGGAGTCTGGCTGGAGCCTCGGTCGCTGGCGCTGTCTGCAGTTAAATGACAATCGGGGGTAGCATTCATTTACTTAAATAGCCCGATCGATTGGCAAATCATCTGTCGCTATCGAGCAGTGTCTCTGGCACACAACAAAGTCACAATCACTCAACCGTGAGGCGAACTCCAATAAGAATCGGGGCAACTGTCGCAACCTGTGGCATGCGCCCAACTGGCTCTAGCTCTGGCTCTGGCTATGGCTATGACTGTGGCAGACGTCTTTTAGCCAGACATATGGCGCATCGATCAGGCGGTCAACTGAATCAATAACCAGCAACACGGTCTGTCTCGAGACCCGTATGCCGACACGCAGGCGGAGACGGATATGGAGACGTAGGCGTTGCCGTTGCCGTTGGCGTTGCCGGAGTGGGCTGATGTACGGCAGGGAAAACAATTTTCTACGGCAATTGTTTTTTTATTTTCTTTCGATTTTATTTTATTTTTTATTTATTTACTTTTGTTGCTTGCCTCTCTTTCTTTTTTGTTTCTGTTTCTGTTTCTGTTTGTTGCCTTTCGCTTTCGCTTTTTTATACTTTTTGGTCGCCTGTTGTTATCAAAGTGGAGGCTGACGCTTGCTAATGCCACTTCTGTTCGTGATGGGACGGCTGTTGTTATTGTTGTTGTTGTTGCTGTTTGTTCTTTTTGTTGTTGTCGTTGTTGTTATTATTGTTTTATTGTTGTTGTTGCTTGTGGCCCTTATCTGTGCCACCTTTTCTTTGCCTTTCAATTTTGCAAGCTGGCGTAAACTTTTACTTTTGGCTTGCCGCAAATTTTTTTACTCCAACTGCCATTTATCAAAAATGTTCTTTTGTGCGCCGACTGGCGGGAGGAGGAGGCGCAGGCGCAAGGCGCAGGGCGCAGGGCGCAAGGGTTCCTGCAATTGCGGGGCTATATTTGGCCGGAAATCGAGGGCGGGCAAGCCTTGTCGCTATGTCTCTACGTCTGGCTGACTGACTCCGTCTGTGTCTGTGTGTGTTTGTGTATGTTTGTGTTTGTGTTTGTGTTTGTTGAGAGAGTCTAAGTCTCGGTCTCGGTCTCAGTCTCAGTCTCTGTCTGCGACACGGCAACGGCTGGCTGGTGGCCACATTTGTGGCATCTCCGGTCGGTCGTACGGTCGTTCGGTCTTACGGTCGTACGGTCGTACAGTGCTGGCCGTTGACCTTGACTATTTAGCTTGTCAACGCCAAAAGAAATCTATGTGGCAATCGGACTCTTGATTGATTGTTGCTATGATTGCTACACAATTGTTTTATATGTGTCCGTGTGGCATGTATTATGTATGAGCCACGCCTCTTTCGACTGCCCGGCTCGTTTGCCCCTTTATCCGGCTGGCCGCTTGTTTGATGTTGACTATCGCAAGCTGCGTTTCCGTACTTTTTTGTTCGCAGATTTCCGGAGCTTGTTTACCGGACCGCAATGCTGCTCCTGCGGCTCCTGCTGTTACTGTTGCTGTTGCTGTTTCTATTTCTGCTGCTTGGCAAGTTTTTGATTACTTTGTCTGGCTAACAAGTAGCCCAGCTAGCTAGCCTTGTCAGTGCTTCAATTTCGATTTTGATGGCAAATATTGTCGTTATGTCCTTTCAGCTGGCCTCCTTCCTACTCCTCGCCATCCGCTGCCCACTCAATGCCAATGCGAGTGTGTGAGTGCATTTAAAATTCAATTTGGAAATAGAATTTGATTGCTTGTGTTTTCTATCCTTTCTTATGCTGACTGCGCTATGCAAGCATCTACAGAAAAAGAGTAGCAAATATATCTATATATATACATATATCTGTATAATATATATATATTCCAAGTATATGCACACTTATTTATTGATGCCCTTTGGGGTAGCGTTGGCTTTGTAAAGTTTCATTTGGTTATTGCTTGCCCCGCATATATATATTTGATATATTCAAAAATTGATTCAATTTGGCATCTTCCAAGTGGTTCTGTAAAGAGAAATTTATAAAACACGCAAAATAAATAAGTTGCCAGTTAGAATTTAATTAAAATGATCTTAAGTCACCAACATATACATACGCACATATATGTATGTGTATATGTGTGCATGCGAACATTTATATATACATGCAAATGACAGCATATTGTCCTTTGCATATATGCATCTATATATAGTTATATACACTCATTTATATATATTCGCATACAGATGTTCGCATAAATTCATTTTTAAATAGTGTTGCCCAGGCGCTGGGCCGACTCGTTCCATTCCGAACCGTTCCACCCGTTCCAGTCCGGTCCGAGTCGGTGCGGTTCGTGTGCATTTTTTGGTATTTGAAATTGCGCTCTCATTTTGGCATTAAAATTGCAGCAAATACTTTGAATAAATGCGCCAACCGCATGACAAATGTCTTGCATTAAATATAAAATATGTCCCAATGGGACACACACACACAGCTACAGACCCAGAGCCAGAGCCAGAGTCAGAGCCAGAACCAGCATCGTTCTCCATCAGTGTCCAGCCGACATTGCAGCCTGTGCCCCACAAATGCATAAATACACACACACATACACACACACACACACACACACACACACTGAAAGAGGAACACATTTTCACAGTTGCCGGATGCGGGCCTAGCAAAAAGGATCAAAGTGCATCTGACATCCAGTTAGAGCTGCAACAAAAGCCCCAACCATTTGGCAGCCAACCAACAAATTTCCATCTAGTGAGCCTAAATTTCCATCAGCTCCAAGCTGAGCCTAGCTACAATTGAAATATTCATATTAACAGCTGCAAATTGATCCCGACAACACAAATCTGATTTACTTAATGTTATTGAAGTTTGCTGCATTCATAGTGGACTATGGATGCTCAATTTGTGAATAAGTGATATTCATGCAGGCCAGTGGAAATGTGGAAACTATTTGAATTGATTGGCTCAGAGCACATGATATGTGAATCGAGACTTATCGGTTCAAGCACTCAATCATATGTATAACAATATTGTGGTAAGTAATTGTTGTATGGCTTGAATGCATGTATTCATTCGTTTATTTGATAGATTATTCAATCATTAATTCAAATTGAGCATTTTGTTACTATTACACTACATTAATGCATGCCATGACCATATCAATAAGAACATTATAGTTTAGGGATAAAAGAAGCACACAAACGCCATTAACTACCGCTGTGTGAGTTACTCTTCGGATTCAGGCAAACTTACCTGCGAAAAGTTACTTTTGAGTAGTTTGTTTACTTAAAGATTGAATACTAAAGCAGACCCATCATGGATGAGCAACATTTTGTGAAAATAAAACTTAAGTAGGAAGCACTAATGAAAGGTATTATTAATAGCGCAAAGTGCACTTTAGGCTACAGTTGAAATATTAATGCAAATTCCAAAAATCAATAATCAAATGTTGCTGCAGCTCAACTTGTTGCTCGACGTTCTTTCTGCGGGCTTTAGTATTGGGGTACTTTTCCCTTCCTAGCTACGAACTACTGTCATCTATCGCTGGGATATCAAACATTATCGGTTTGTATAATTGCTGATTGGCAAATTGACTTGATTGGATAATTGAAAATCATTTGGAAAGCCTTTCGAGCGGCCGCTGGCAATGCAAATGAAAATGCAGTGCATGCCGCCAACTGTGAAGCGAGCCAGGCGACTGGCCAATGACAAACCGCAAATAATTACCAGACCAATCCGGCCGGGCCCGGCACAGCCCGATCCGATCCGAAAACAATTTGAATTTGCCCAAAATAATTGCATCTAATGAGAGTGACGGGACTCGATGAGACGACACAAGTTGAAATCCATGAATAATGCCGGCTAAATTGTTTTAAATTTTGCATAATAAATCGATTAATGATGGAGAGCAGCCAGTGCATTGATAGTATTGAGGTAATTTTGCTGAAGTATGCTAACTAATACGATAAGCCGTTAGCATGGCAAACAACAACAGTGCTGTGCGTAAGTATGCGCACACTGCATACACAGTTTAATAAATGATGCGATGTCTGTTCGCATTTGTTCGAACGTTTTTCAAGTTTGCTGACCAAATAGGTCACTGCCCCGGGCCTATTTTGGGTCGGAAGGCACCTTTTTGCATACATATGTATGTATGTAGTGGGTGTGTATGTGTATATATAAAACTACAATAAATCAATTTGCTGCCTCATAATGTGAGTTTGCTCACACACACACACACACACACAATCACCTAGGGCCGTAAACGTTTCGTATCACAAATTACATGACGCTTATCGTTAGTTTTACAAGCGTCTTCCTTCAGTAAACGCACTCTTCCTGAGTGACTGACGAGCTGATTCTGTATTGCCTGAATCCTGCCTGTAGCTCAATTTGTTTCACTCACACACTCACTCACTGACTGACTGACTGACTGACTCACTGAATGGCTGACTGAATGACACGCCGTATAGCATACGCATTATCTGGGGCGCCATAGCCACCCACGCGTCTGCTGATTGCTGTCTCAATATTGTTGTTGTTGTTGCTGTTGCTGCTGCTGTGGGTTTTTAGCACTCTGTGGCAATGGGTCTCTGGCGTTATTGGCTTTTTTCTCAGCCTTTGGCATTGTTGCCATAGTCAGTTGTGAATCATTTATCATCTTTAGTCGCTCGCTTAAATGCGCCTCAAAATTATGTTTAATTTCGCATTGAGCATTCGGCACAAGACTATTTGGCATTCCGATACCCGCAAAGCGGAATACACGCACAATTTATGTGTTTGCTGATTAAAGCCTGAAGCCAAACGAGCTCCATATAAATTACCAACAGCAGACAATACAGAGAGTCCTCTCGGTATTTTTGTTCTTTTTTAAGCAGCAATATGGCACATAAATAAATAAGCCATTAACTTAGATTCAATCAGCTTGCTCTCCGGGCTTTAAAGCGTGCACCCTGACTCATTCAATATTTAGTTATTTATTCAATTAAAGCGACGCCAAACGAAGCATCGCGTGCCACATACAATCAGTTGAGGCATCGGATTGGAATCGTCTTCCCTGTTCGATGCCAGCGACGCGTAAAAGACGCTGAACTGGCAAGCCAAAGGGCGCCCCGAGCTGACTGAGAGAGTCGTTCGCCTTAGGCCGTCACAGCCTCCGGCCGTAAGCCGGCAATGCGAAAAAGTGTGCAGCAATTATGCCGTACGGATATACAGCAGCAGCAGCAGCTACAACAACAAGAGCAAAAGCAACAGCCGTGGGACAGGACGTTCATTAGGATTACGCAGGCGAGAAGCGACGCGTTGGCCGGGCCAAGTTAACGACTTGTTGTCATGCTTTTTCCCGTTTCTAATACAGCCGGATGGCTTGAGGTGACATGTGAAATCAGTCTGTGTATCGAGCATGACATTCTAAAGAAAACCCCATTAATCTGACGAAAACGATAAAGCAAAGCTCCACATGTCTGTGCTAAGACCAGAGACACCGACCTCTAATCGCTACTTCCTGGTAGAGCTGTGGTCATAGTGTAGCTTATCGATTGATAGGAGTTGTCGATAGACATCGACAGTTGCCTATAGTTGCCTAGAAAATAATATTTTCCTCTGATGCCGATTCTTTAGTCTAATCATTCCAATATCTCCAAGTTTTACTCCCAGAGAGGCTTCTCGGCTCTTCATTAAAATTCATTTTCCTTTTCATGCAACAACATAATAGGAAAATTCCTTTTTCAATTCACATTTACTAACTGTAATTTGCTTTTTCGACTGCTCAAATATTTTTGATGGAAATCTTTATAATATTTAAGTCATGCAATCGCACCAATTCATTGGCATCTAAACATCAGTTTCTATTTTGAAAATTATTTTCCTTTTGCACGCATTCTCTGCATCGACTTTTCGACTTTTTCGGTGCAATCGCCCACATCGATGTACGATAAATTCCTGCAGGCATGCATTTCAGCCAAAAAACAAAAAAGAAAGGAGAGGTAAAAAATCAACAACAAACACACAAAAAGGATAGAAGAAGATGAAAATAAACATTTTTTGTATCACTTCATTGTCTGGCAGCGGCGCATAGACAGCAATGCGAAGCTTGATAAATACTAATTGAATTCTGAAACCGATGCAATGTGCAGAGATCTCGAATATTTCGGGCCAAAAGCTAACAGTTGCATGTGTCTGTGTGTGTGTGTGTGTATGAGTATTTTTCTGTCTTTTAATTAAATCACTCGTATGTGTTAGCTTTGCCAGGTTTTAGCATTACAATGGAACCCCACTCGATCCCCTCTCACTCCTCTCACACAACACAGCTAGCTCAGCTCGTCGTGTTCACATTTCTGTTATTCCCATACTGTGACTTATCATTTTTATTAAAGGACATAGAAATATTTTCACACAGACACGACAAGCACAAAGGTGGCCCACACACACACACACACACAGACACACACACTTTCACTCTAGGTCTACTGCTATTGTTGAGTAGGCAAAAAGCAAACGAAATAAATGTGTATAATCATACACAAACACACACACACACATAGACACTCTCCTGTGTGTGTGCTAAATATTTGTTGTGTGCCAACAGCTGAGGCAACTCGGGCATATTTAGCAGTTTATTATCCTCACACATTTTGCATACTCGCACAAGCTGCAAAATAAACTCGGATTTCTTTAATTTGTGCCTTGTGCGATACCAAATTTTAGGAAAGTCGCATAAAAAAAACACACACACACACTCAAAGAAAATACCAAAAGGAAAACATAATAAATTCAAGACAAAATCAATTAACTCCAATGCAATTATTGTTCATAGTTTTTTCATTTTCCTCTGCTGCTTCCCTCTCTCTCTCTCTCCCTCTCTCTCTCTCTCTCTCTCTTATAATTGATGAATTTCGTATTCGATTTATGTGCTCAAGCTTAACTATTGCTTGTGGCTGAATGAACAACTTTTAGTTTCTTCTTTCTAAGAACTTAAGCCTTTGGTTTCAATTGAAGAGCGTTATTGTTCAGTGATTCAGCTCTGACATTAATTTAGTGGAGAGTGCACAAATACTCCAAGAGAAATGCCATTCACATTACTCCAATTGATGATTCACTTGAATAGCTCAACCTGCTAAGGCTGTTTTAATAGATAGCTGAGAATAAACAGCTGAAACTATGAATAAATTCTTCAAAGTATTTCAGCACACAGGCTAAGCCCATTAGAGCTATAGATTAGTAAGATCTCTTTCAAATTGGAACACCACATCGATGATATTATGAATGTATATGAAGTGTGTTTAACAGTGAAGTCGAAATTTCTCTACTTATTTACACACTGTCGGTTAATGCATAATGGATCATGCTTAAATGGCACATCCTATTGAATATTTAAGAAACAAGAAATTATCGATAACTGCAGCTCAATTATATTTATCGAAAATGCTATCAATTCTATTGTGTCCTCTGTCGTATAGAACATTCATGTGCATCACATGAACTTTAGCATCATATTGAAAGTTTATTTTCAGCTTTTTATCAAATCCTAATGTTCGATTTTTAAATTTCAAATTCACACACACACACACACAGAGATACACCCACCCTCACATACACATATACGTATATATAATTGCTGTTAATTTTTAAGTCCGAAACGGATTTCAACTCTATGCAAGGCCATAAAAAGTTTTTGCTTTTCAACCGCAACCAAAGCTAAAAGTTCAAAACAAAAAAATGAGGGAGGCGGAGAGAGGGAGAAAGAGAGAGAGAGAGCGGAAGAAATAAATTAATTTGGCCAGACAGTCGGGCATTTCAGCTATGCCATCAAATATGCAACAGCTCGATTCGTGCTCATTTAATCCAAATGCTTCACTAAAGTTAATTGAAATCGCTGTGACACAGAACATTAAATTTTCGTGTCCTGTTTTTGTTGTTATTTGTTGCTGTTGTTGTTGCTTTTTTCTGTGTCCTACAAGTACATCGAGCAATGTAATTTGTGCATCATGTTGCATGTTTTTGTTGCTTGCTACTGCCTACACTCTCTCTCTCTTTCTCTCTCTGTCTCCCTTTATCCCTCGCTCTCTGGCCCTTCCTTCCTCTTTGTTGAAATTGAGGGGGAGTACGCTGAGTGGGCGTGGCAGCATAGTTTTCAAATAAATTGCATTACTTTGCATTTTTGTTTTGTGCTTGTGAGCGAAACAAAACAAAAGGGACAGCAGGAGGCAGAGACACACACGACTGCCATACGGATGAGTACGAATGCGACTACATAGGCGTTGGCCTCGATACTCAAATCAGCGACAAATAAAACTTTTTACAACATCGCCAACACACAGAGAGAGAGAGAGAGAGACGGGGAGGGTGGGAGGGGGAGAGAACGTAGTAGGGCATTCAAAGCAGGAGACCTCTTGGATTTTTGCTAGCCTTTCGACTGCTCGCTGCTCCCTGCTCCCTGCTCCCTGCTCGCTGGCAGGATAGTCGAAATAGAAAACTAACAAGAACAATTGCAAATATATTACAGAATGAGAACAGCAGAAATCACACATGAGCACAAGAGCAGGAGGAGGAGGAGGAGGCGCAGCACGAATAAATCAGGTTTATTGCTTCCGCTAGGCGCCCTGAGAAATCCATTTCTAATTCAAATTCCACCGGCCCCACACCCAATCATCAACTATCGTCGCCTATCGACTATCGGCCAGTTATAATCGCTTTGCGGCTTGTCGCTGCATCTGTTTGCGGTGCGGCCGAGCAGGTATCCCGTCATGCACTGCTTGACGCCATGATTGATTGATTGATGCTAGCTCGATTTTGGGTCCCTTTGCAGCAACGACTCCTGCCAGCAACAGCCACGACCACAGCAGGAGGAGGGAATGCAACTGCCACGCTGAGCTAACTGCTCATCTCGCAGTGGACAAGAGCAACGGAGGACGAGAGCTTAATCAGTGAAACGCCAAAGCAGCAAACCGCAAGAATTATGCATACGAAATTTTCGCATGACTTTCACCCCTTACCGAAAAAAGCAAAAAAAAATAACTAAGTTTTCTCTTGTTTTGCGCTGTTTCATGTGCAAACTAACCAAGCTGAAGTAGCAAATGGTGTAAAGTGGAAAACAGCTAAAATTGGCGAACAATTGTAAATTTCCAAAAATTTTCATTAAATAAAACTCGCAACTTTTATGCACTTTGTTTGTAAAATTTATCAGAATTTAAATTAATTTAATAAAAAATAATAATAATAATTATAAAAAAAGAAAGATGTATATTTATAATATAATAAAAATAAATACAAAGGCTTCAACTCTCATTCAATCTTTTCTATCAATCTGAAGAGTTCAATTAAAGTTCCATTACAACCGGAGCAGCCGTTGTTCACATTGAATTTAGGGGCTGAGCAGCGGGTCGGGCTTTCAGCTGGTATTCGAATGGGAAATCCACTTAATGAAGGAAATCTATGGATTAACTGTAAATCGCTGATATTACGATATGCAGCATATGTACAAATAGCTACAAACTAGGCCCACATCAAATATATATATATATATATATATATATATATATATGTATATGTATATATACTATATAGGTATCGATGGGACTGGCTGGCATTGGAGGGCGGCCTTGGGGCATGGCGCGGGCTGGGCCCATGGGGCTGGGCTTGGGTCATAGAGCTGGGCAACCTTTTCTTGTTGTTGTTGTTTTGTTTTGGCCCACTGCCCCTGAACATAATCAGAGACGCAATCGCGTCATGGCCTGGTGTAAAATCTAACGCAC
Organism: Drosophila aldrichi; assembly: GCA_035045965.1. Classification (NCBI taxonomy): domain Eukaryota; kingdom Metazoa; phylum Arthropoda; class Insecta; order Diptera; family Drosophilidae; genus Drosophila; species Drosophila aldrichi. Next base: position 5,426,887 of record JAWNOM010000484.1, read on the forward strand.
GCCACACGCTCATCGGGCTTAGGTGATGGCTACGGCTCTGGTTCAGGTTCAGGTTGAGGCTGAGGCTTGGGGCTTGGGGCTCAGACGATTTTACAAATCGAATTTGTGTCACATTTTTATTTTAATATTTTCTCTTTTTTTCTGCATGATATTCAAAAAAAATGAAAAAGCAACAGCAACAGTAAAAAAAGGTAAAATCTTGTGCATTGACCTTTTTCCAAGCGAATGCCAGCCGGGTTAGCTGACAGTAATCCTCTAGGCAGCACTCCCTCTCTCTCGCTGTCTCACTCTCTCTTCCGCTCTCTCTCTCTCTCTGTCTATGCGTGTGCGTGTGTTTTGCTGGGCTTGGGCTTATGCTACCATTGGGCATTAGCCCTGCCTGACCTGGCTTAATTCTTAACTAGTTATGGCCTAGGACCTTAAGTAAACAATTAGTTGGGCACGAATAAATGAAGCGCTATAAAGTGCGGTTGCCAATGTGTGTTGGCCACGTTATTAGATTGTCATGCCATATACAAACGTCTATATATATATATATGTGTGTGTGTGTATATATTTATATATATAGACGCACTTTTGATACATATAGGCGCCATACGACGCTGCAAGGAGTCCAAACGCCAAACGGCATAAAATGTCAAGGACGTTAAAATTTACGTTTTGAGGTTGCCACGCTTCGTTTGGCACTTGGGCAGCAGCAAAGCAATAGCAACAGCAACAGCAACAGCAATAACAATAACAACTAACAACAAACAACAAACAAGAGCAAAGCACAAGCTCTTCTCACTGGCATCTCCGAGCAAAACTTTAGCGACATCCAATTCCGAAAACCCACTTTTACATCCAATGCAACCGAGCTGAGGGTGTGCGTGTATCTCTCTCTCTCTCTCTCTCTCTGTGTGTGTGTGCGTGTGTTTGTTGCAGTGTTTGGCTAATAGCGCGTATGAGTAATATTCCATGTGGTCATGCCCGGGAGCAACTGCCAGCAATACTAACGAGTAGTGCTGCAACTGTGGCAGCAGCAACAGCAGCAGCAACAGCAGCAGGACACAAATTTATTTATTTGCCTCCACCTGTCGCCTGCAATTGTTGTGGTCTGCAGCAGAGTCACAGCATGGCACGGCACACGAACAAGCCACAAAGGGCAAGACAAGCATGGACTATTTAAGAAAATATAGCCATCTATAGATTCCATTCTCGACCAGCCAACAATACCCATAGACGTTATTCACTCGACTAACTACCTTCATTTCGAATGGGCCTTGAAGTGATTGAGCAAATGTTAACATTTTGCTGAATGATGCTTTGCACTCAATACGAGAAAGGAATATATGCGAATACATATGTATATACAATTGTATACGGGGATTGCCCAAACAGTATTTTGTATTCATTCAAGAATATGATGGTTATTGCAGATGTTTTATATTTTATATTGCTCGTTTACTATTGATATCAAAGCAACATTTACAGGTACACTCTCATATATAATTATATCTAAGCCACACAACCATAAATAGATCAATGGAATCTTATTAACTGGCTTAAATCAAGTGACCCACTAAATAAATATATTTATATAGCTGCAGAGATTATCTGGCAAATGCCAATGTTGACCCACTTGGAGCGGGCCACAGCCAAAATGTTTGCGAGTTCGAACCCGTTGCGAGGCTTAATTCAAACTTGTTGTAAAAACCAGAAAAAAAAGAACAGGGAGAAAAGTAATGTCCTCTTTGGTGCTGTTGCTAAACAATTTTTTATCTGCGTTTTATGGCCAGCCATGAAACTTAAATTGCTCGCATACCCTAGCGACAAGCACTTGCGACCACACAAGCAACATGTGATGCCGGCCGGAGTGATACGCTTTACGCTTGCAATAGAGCAGCAGCTGCTTGAATAATCGTGCACAGATAAGCTCTAAAATATTTAATAAGAAATGAAAGTTGATTCGACTTACAAATGATATAAATATATATATATATATATATTAATATTCTATAAATTTTCTATAGACATATTGGCTGTCTCCATTAAAAGTCAAGTAGTTCAAGCAGAACTTGAACGTTTATGTCATACGCAGAAGGAGGCGTGGCAGAGCCCATATAATACATAGATGACTACCCGAGTTGTTTTACCCATGTCCGGCTGTCCATTCATAAGTCAGTCCGTACATTCAACTCGCCTTCTCTCTCTCTCTCTCTCTCTCTCTCTCTCTCTCTCTCTCTCTCTCTCTCTCTCTCTCTCTCTCTCTCTCTCTCTCTCTCTTCACTCTACATTCATTTTATTCACAGTATTCATTTATAAAACTATTCTTAAAAACTCTCAAAGCAAATTCTCAAAAACCAGAGCCTATAAAATGAAGCTACTTTTATGTTGTTTTATTTTTGTTAGTCAACAAGCTAAATATATTTCAAATTTATATTTTTGTTAACCGAACTTTTAATGAAACAACAACAACAAAAACAACAAAAAAAACAAAAAGTTGGCCATTTTATATTTATCCGCAAATGTTTTGTTCCAGGACATTAGGCGATGGATCTGCTGAATTATTGAGTTAGGCACTTGAAAACGTAAAGCTGCTTGCTAGATGGCCCAGCCTCTCCCCCTCCACATCTACCCTCTCTGTCCCTCTCACCACTCTCCTCAACTGGCCGCGGCGTTAGCAAGTGCCTCGGCCGTGTGCTTGTATAATTGGGAGCATATTTTTCGAGCGGCGGCGGCTAAGTAAATTCATGCATAATTAATCGGATTGCCGCACAGCAGAGCAGAGCAGAGCAGCTGCCTGAGCCAGCAGTCGATCGGGCGTGTAGGCAGCACGTTCGCGTTTGCCATTCGCATTCCCGTGCTCCGGAGCGAGAGCTGGAGCTCTATCTCGAGACTGGCCCAACCGTATCCTGTGCCCATTTCCATTTGGCGTGCCCCCACATGCATATTTAATATGAGCACATGACTCAAAAGCCCGCAATTAACTTGCTATGAAGTGGGGCCACTCACTCGCTTATTTCCACACAATTAAGATGGCGATGACGATGACGATGACGATGGCGATGAGCGAGACGAGCACGTGGACACGGACGGACGGCGGCTGATGCGATGATTCAGAGATTGTTCCCCAAAGAATAAATAAAAGAGCTTAACTTAACTCGCACAAGCACTTTACACATGCCCGAAATGCAAATTGTATTTTAAATAAAAATGCCACAGCCACACGCGGCGTATGAGCGACAGCAACTAAAAACGTACGCATGTTGCGTATACGACACGCGCCCTCAATTATTCAACGGGCCTACGGCCATTGCCGCTGCCCTGCAATCAGTGGCTACTCTGACATGGGCATGCTGTACGCATGAAGGACGTTGCCTTGCCCTCAGTTGAGATGCTGATTAGATTAAGTCGAGCTGTAGCAGCTCAAGTCAAGCATAGTGTACATATACGGGAGATTTATATAGATCTACTCTTTATATTTTAAGTGCAGGGTATATGCAAGTCGAGCACTACATGCACTACTATTTGCTAATGTTAGCTACGAAATGTCACTGCCAAATTAGGGCTAAGCTATCCAAAATCCTCAAACCTCAACTCAATTCAAACCGAAGTTCGTTTCACATATACATACATATACGTATATATACGATATATACATACATACATACATTTACTTTTATATAAATTTTATATCAATTAAAAACTATTTATAAATGTTGTGCGTAGAGCATGCCCGATTCGTTCTGGCGCAGCTGCGAAATTCATTTACTCGGTTTCAATTTCAGTTGCCTCCCTTCTTCAGCTGCTTCTTCTTCTTCTTCTGTTTCTTTCACTCTCTTCATACTTTCTTGCGCATCGCACTTTTACCTGCTTCTTATGATTATTACCCGCTGTAAATTATATTTATATTGCTCGAGCGTGTGCAGCTGGCAGCGCAGGAGTCTGGCGTCTGGCGTCTGGAGGAAGGGCCAGTGCGCATGGATCCCGGCGAGTGGCGACAGCATAAACTGTGCTGATTATGTGGTGCCAAGTGGTCCGAAAGCTGCCACTTTCCAATTGCAGGTGCCTGCCACTGCTAGCAGACCCCCCGCGAAGGGGGGGAGGCTAGAGAAAAGGGAGACAGCGAGACAGCGAGAGGCGGAACCAAAGTCAAAGTCGAAGCTGCGGCTAAAGCCAAAGGCCCATGGCAGTGTCAGCAATAGCTGTTGCCTTTTCCGTCTCCTGCGTTGCTCATGTTGTGTTTATGTATTTGTGTTGTTGTTGCTGCTGTTTGTGTTTGTGTTTTGGGCACACCGCACCGCACGCGGTGTCTTCTTCTCTGCTTGTCTTTCAAATTTGTTGAGTATTCATTACGGTTTAAAGTTTAATGAATTCTCGCGCCGCGGCCAGCCACTCGCCTAGACTCAATGTGCATGCACGCGAATTCAGCAGACGGACAGCGGAGCAGCGAGCAGGAGTCGGCGATGGAGCAGGAGCTGGAGATGAAGATTTGGAACGGACACGCACTGAGAAAACTCTGTCTGCAGGCGCCTTGGGGCCACTTTCCGGTTAGTCATTTATGTTGTTCTGCGCACAATTTTGTTTGATATCAAATGGTTGCTATTTTTAATTAAATTATCTGGGCCAAGCCAAAAAACTTGGGCACAGCCCCAAAAGCTTGCCATGTAAGAGCGTAATTAACACTATATTTATATATATAAAATAAAAACAGTATGTATATGTGTATGTGTATGTACATAGATTGGGACTGCACATAACACAAATTGGAAAGCGCACAAAAGCTGCTCACAATCAAAAACTGTGAAACGTGACATATTTCCATTAGCAAATGCCCAGCAGAGCTTAAGCACAGCTGAAAACTACATTTCAAGTACTTATGCTGCCTTCTTACTTACATCTATATGCATTTATTATATTACAAAGTTTGAGCGAGAAAGAGAGAGAGAGCGAGAGAGAGCAAGAGTTGTTCAATCCCAACTATTTATTGCAACTTTGCAGGCGATTCGAAAGAGAATTGTTAATTGAAATTAACTCAAGTTGTCGACAAAATCATTTCTTTCCATTCAATTTTGACAATCCTTATATGTACATATATATATCCACCTTTAGTTCGATGCAACTTAAGCTCTGTCAACGCTAACTCTTAAATCTTCCCTGATTCCAGCTTATAGCTCAACTTATACTTGCTTTATCCTCGCTTGTGCTGACACACTTGAAAAACTTGTTCCAACTTTCATTTGTACTCAATTTAAACTTTTCTTATTCTCTTGCTCATCTATGCCTTACATACATAAGCTCGCACGCTCGATTCTCTCTCAATTTATACTTATACTAAACTATATCTACTTGTACTTTTATCCTACTCCACTTATGCCAACATTTTGGCTTCCACTTATACTTATACATACTTTTCTTCACCTTATGAATACTTGAAGCTATTCACACTTGTACTCATTTGTGGATCGATTATACAGCTTCTTAATGCTTTTCTTCTGTATGCTTGTTTTCGATTCTATGCCTACTTATACTCATTTTTAGTCACCTAGCTACTCACACATTTACAGTTCTACTTATACCACTTATCACTGTAACTTATACTCACTTTTAGCATTCGCTCTACTTATACTTGTATCCGATTCAAGCTTTACTTATTTTTGCTTACTGTCATACTTATACTCTCTTAATGACTGTACTTATACAGCTTCCCATTTGTATTTCTCTACTCTTATACTTTGCACTCTTATACACACTTGCAACTCTATGGCTCCTTAGACTTCTACCCACTTGATGCTTCGCTTATGCTCAGCTATTCACACCTACTAGCACCACTTCTCTCTCTCTCTCTGCCTCTCGCTCTCTTGCTTCTACTCACATTTCAGCCTTTGCTTATACTGATTAATGGCTCTACTTTTACTTATCTACTGGTTTTCACTTTCACCTTTTCTTATGCCTCACACTTATACTCACTTTCCACTCAGCTACTCACACTTATACTCATTTATAGCTCCAGTTATACGTTTGTCTGTCAACTTTTACTGATTCGCACTTTTACCTATCTGGAAACTCCTTCTCTCCCCCTCTCTGCCAACCATCTGACTCTCGTCCTTCGCGAGTTCTATGTCTATTGCTATTCTCTTTCGAGTCCCATCTGTGTCCATAAATATGGAGCATTTATTAAAAATCAAGTGAGTGCCTCGAATTAAGCCTCGGCTATGACGCAGAAGCGGAAGCCCGGACCAGAAGCCAAAACCCTAACCAAAGAAAGGCGCCGTTATTGCTTTCAGCTGCCCCAAGCTTTTTTTGCACCGTAAAGGCAATACCCACACACACACACACACACACAGACACACAAGCCGTGCTAGACGAAAATTGAAAATTGGAGTCCTTTAAATATTCAACTTAAAGTCAAATAGAAAGAAGTTTTTTTGTTCAAATTTTAGTTTCTCGCTCGAATGAACTAAAAATTAAAGCATATTTATTGATTTAAATATAAATATACATATTTATTATATAAAAAGAAAATCTTTTTCGAAATCTCTTTAATTTCATCATTGATTTCAATCTCTAAAGGTTTTTCTCGATTCCTAAAGACAGTTGACGAGATATACATAAATATATGTATTTATATATCATTGCTTGATTGATTGATTGATCTAATGTAAAATCGTTGCTTAATTTGGTATACCCTGCTGTCGGTGCTGTTGAAAGGGCATCATAATAATAACCGTAAAATGTCAACGTGTCAAAATTTGCCAGCAGCTTCCTTCCGTTTACGCAGCGAAACACAAAAAATATTTTAACACACGCACTACGCAAACACACAAACAGTCAGTCAGTCACGCACACACGCACACACAAACACACACACACACACATGCATACACGCACACAGTCATGAAGGCGAAAAGGTTTCAATCTGCGAAAATGCGTAGCACAACAGGAAAGTGCACAGCCGATCGAAAAAAAAGAATCCAAAAAAATAACAATACAGTTGAATAGTAGATGACAGACTAGCAAATACCACGTAAAACATATTTTTTGGCGTCAATTTGATCTGAGGGAGAGAGAGAGACGGAGAGAGGGTAGTAAAATAAGAGTTTGACAAACTCTTAGCTAGAGACATGCGAAGGCATATGCCTTCGCCTCTTTGGCTAATCGATGGCAATCAGAGAGCTCACGTCAATCAGTGTCAATCATTCCATTAGCTCAATATGCCCACTTGGCTTAGCCGAGTCTAGAGAGTATAAGTGGGAGTGACAATGGAGTCTGCTGCAAGCGATGAGCGGCTGCACATGTATGAGTGTTGCTATGTGTGTGTGTGAGAGTGTGAATGTGAGTGTGAGTGTACATGTATGTGTGTGTATGTGTTATAAACATCCTAAATAAACAATTTAACAACTTGAAAATTCCATTTATTAACCTTTTTCCGCATAATAAAATTCGAAACCTTTCCAACACACACATGTACATGCCTCACACACACACACACACACACCGGCACACACATACCAGAGAAAAAGAAGCAAAATAAAAGAAGTATTGCACAGCGTAGTGAAGAGAAAAATAATAATATGGCACAAAACAGAAGAGCAACAGAACAGCAACAACAGCAACAACAACAACAATGACAATACCAACTACAACAACAACAACAACAACAATTTGCTGGAGTGGATTAATAACAAAGTCAACAAGGATAACACGCCTTAATTATGTATGTACAGGCGTTAGTGCGCACTGTGGGCGGGGCACTCGGGGCAGGTGGCCATCTGGTGAGATGGCGGGCTGGCAGGCTGGCGGGCCTGTGGGCGGATTCGTGAGAAGGAGGCGGCGGCTGCGACGACGACGATGGCTTGGGGGGGCCTTTTGGGGTTGAGAGCGGGTTAATGCGACGAACAGGAAGAGGGCGGTTCAGGTGTTTTGCGGCTGAATGACGTAAATTGTAGTCAAACAGCAATAGAGACGACACCAACAAACAAACAGACAAACAAACAAATGAAACAAAACGAGACTGAAACGACACTGAAACAAAACGAAATGAAACAGTCAAGCAGGCAACCAAGAAATGCGGGTCTTGCTCCACAGGCTCACAGATCTCTGAGAGATGGCATCCGTTTGCCGTCTTCCCCGCACTGATGAGCTGAACAGGAGGCTGCTTAGCTCGACATACGTGCCTGTGTGTGTGTGTGTGTTTGGGTGTGTAAGAGCAAATACTTGTTAACAAATGCGGGCACACTGCGCGCATTTTCATAAATGAATTTCATTTGTGATTTTACCAGCCAAAGCGCTGTCAATTCTATTCACACCAGTTTCACCTCTACTCTCCCTCTCTCTCTCTGTCTCACCCTCTCTTCTCCCCTTTCTAAATCCGTTTCTGCCCCTGCTTCTTCTTTAAACTTTTTTATTGCCAGCGAATTGAGTGTTTGTTTCACTTTTTACACTTTTCTGATTTATAAAAGGGATATTCTTAGATATAGAAGATGTATACAGAATACGGAATATAGAATATATAGAAGTGAAGAGAAGTGTTTTCAAATCTCTAAAGTCTACTTGTAGAGTTCTGCTAATCGAAATGGATGCATTTTACGCAAATTAACAATTAATAATAACATTATTCATATCTAAGTAATTCGTGTGCATATGGCGCGTATACGTAATATGCAGCTTAATAGCATTTCGCATACACTGGGCCAAGATTTGGCTATGGATGACATATGCATGCGATAACGAGTTGATTTCTGAGTTGCTGCCAGTCGTTTGCAGAGCCAAGAATGTATTTTGCAATCAATAAACTAATTAGTTTAGAGCAAAATGCTTCTAATTGGAAGGCAAATGAGGAAAGTGACGCATGATTTATAAGACGCATGAAAATATGGGAAATTTGAGCAGCTTAGAAATGAAATTTAAATAATTTGCGAGCATTAGCTTATAAGCTGTCGGTCAAGTGGTATCAGAGAGAGAGCCAGAGGAGGAGGGAAACGGAAGGAGTGAGAGCGAGAGGGAGAGAGAGAGAGAGTAAACACATGTGCTTGGGGTTAGATGTACAATAAGTATTTAATTACAGCAGACACAAATCAGTGTTTAGTCAAATATATATAAATAAGTATATATATACACGTGTATATATAGTAATTTATGTATATATATTTATATATTTTGCACACTTGCACACACATAAATATATGCAGATTGTACAGAATCGAAATGAAAGTTTCAGCTGTTGAGGCTACACGCGGCTTTTCGTATTCCCAGCGCAGCAATTAAAATTCTTAATCGCCTACATTAGCCCCAGACAGGCTGAAAAATTAGACAGAGAGACAAACAGTCAAACAGACAAACAGAGAAAGAGAGGGAGGTAGACAGAGAGGCAGTCATATTTGAATGCATATTTCGCTCTTCAATTGGGGCAATTTGCAGTCGGCTGCTGGAGCAACAATTAGAGAGCATTCAAATTGTATCATGTGAAATTGAAGCGTTAATGAAAATGTGTTGACATGAATTTGCATGTTCACCTATTACACTCTACTTCTCTCTCTCTCTCTCGCACTCCCACTCGCCCACATAGATATATACATATATATATATGTATGTATGTATGTAGCATAAAATGTATCTTTGGCATATCAAGTTGACATAAATGCAATTAAAAAGCATTCAGCGTATAAAATTACGAGCATGAAACATTTTCATATTCATTTTCTTCATAATTAGAAACAACAAAAAACAAAGCAAAGAAAACATTTGTTGAGCAAGTATTTAGAATACATTTAAGGAATTATGGAAAACTCGAGGTTTTCGCTTGCCTACTTTGCGGGGCAAACTCAATTTCGGGCAAAAATGTTGCCATCAAATATTTAACGCTCAGAATGCTTAACACGATTAGATTTGCCTCTTTCTAATTGCATCACATTTTATACTCATTAGCCGCACATCACAGAGAAACTTAGATGCCCCAGCAGATGCGACTTTGTGGACTCTTTTGTTCTAGGAGATGGAATCAGCGCTCCAAATACCGGGAGGCGGCAGGCGGGAGGCGTCCGCCACTGCTGGGGTCAATAGCACTCGCCTGGGCGGAACCAGAATGGTGAAATAATTGCCACCCAGACTAGACAAGCACCTCACACGGATTTGATTTAATTTGTTGAATATCAATTATTAACATAAATAATAAAATATTTTCAAAATTTATTTATTCATTATTTATTATTATTATTTTTTTTTAATAATATTCTAAACTATTAAAAAATCTGAAAATTAATTTAAAGTATTTAGTTATGCAGCATTTTATTTTCAAATAAAATATATACTATAAAAATAAATTTAAAAAAACGACAAGGAAGAATTTGTTTTTCTTTGCATATTTGAATTGCATTTTGAATGGATTGTATATTCCTTGGCAATTGATATTAATTTAATTTCATTTAAAAAAATTTTAGAATTTTGTTTTTTATTTTTTTGATGTATTCCAAATTTTGTTTACAGCTTATCATTGCTAAAAGAATAAAACAAATTAATAATGTAATACAATATGATTTTAAAATTAAACAAAAATAAATAAATTAGAGTAAAAAAAAATTTGTATTATTATTTATACATTTTTTCTATTTTATTATTTTTATTTATTTTATTTATTATTATTTTATATTTTTTTTTGTGAGCATTTTTACAATTTTTTTATTTTTAATGTAAAAGCTTACAAATTAATATTTTTTTTAATAAAAATTTAAAAAAAGATATACAAAATATAAAATAAAAAAAATATGTAACAAATAAAAATATTAATATGAAATGAGCTGAAATTGAAGAAAATCAAATTCCTGATTTATACCCAGAAAACTTGTAAATTCGTCTATTAAACTTTCCTTTGCGAATTTCCGTAAATGTTTGATTTGATTAGCTTAGTTATGATATTTGGCATTTGAAGTTGACGTTGGCTGTGGGCTGTGGACTGCTTGGCTATTTGGCTATTGGCCGGAACGGAATGCAAAGTCTTAGGATTACAATACTCACCCGATGCGGAGGCAGCGCGACAGAGATGGAGCGATAGATAGATAGAGAGAGAGAGAGGGAGAGTTCGCTGCGCGTTTCGCTGTAATTTGTTTTTATTTATATTTTTGTATTTTGTATTTTTCTTATTTTGGTTTAGCACTTGGCGAAAAGTTTTATTCGTCCCGAAAAGAAATTAGGCAAAATGCTGTTGCTGCTGCTGCTGCTGCTGCTGCTGCTGGTGCTGGTGATGTTCGGGTTCGAGTTTGGCGTTTTAAATACTTTCGAAAGTCATTAGGCCGACCGGGCGAGGCTTCAATTAATTCGATCTATGGCGAGTGGCTTTGAAGTGCCTGTCAGAGTGCTGACAGTTGGAGAAAGAATAATCGAAAATTAATGCAATCATAAAGGCAGCCCAAGCGGGTCCCAGGAATGCGGCTAAGTCTTGGCAAATTAGTTGCGAGTTCTCAGGAGTAGCGAAGGGGATGCTGTGCGTGGGGAGGGGGCGGGTTAGCTCGATTTGTTTGCCAGCTTGCAGCCACTTGGACAACAACAACAATTCACAAAAGCACCGTTTCAGAACAACAAAAAAATAACAAACAAACAACAAACAGTGAACGAACCATTTGGCAAAGAGTGCACTGCAAAAAAATGTAGACTTGGCTCTGATCTTCTCGTTGGCCGCAAGAAATTGATGTTTACGCGTCGCTGCGCCTAAGGACCTCGCGCCTCCGATTCCGGCCGTGTGGAACAAAACAACGGCAATTGCAATCGCACGTGGCACGAACTACGCTGACTAAACTAACTTCAACTGGCTGCGCTACAGTGAATACTCTTGCTGAGGAGACTCTTGATGCGACTTGTCCGACCGCTTCATGCGAGACCACGACCTCGACTGAACGGCGTGAACGGCGCTAACGGCACTAACGGCGCTAACAGCGTCGAGCCAAAGCGAACGAACGAACGAACGAACGAACGGACGACTACGTCAACAACAACAGCAAACGGCAACACGACCACGGACAATCAACTAGCTCGCTGGCTGACTCGCTCGCTGGCTCGTTGGCTCGCTGGCTGTCTGCTCTGCTTCGACTGAAGCGCACTTTTCAACTGAACTGAGCTGAGCCACGTGCAACAATGCCGAGTTGATGTTGATGCTGATGCTGATGCTGATGCTGCCACGGCTGCTGCTACGGGCTGCTCCAGGCGATTGCCGCACAGCTTCCTTCATGCACGAGCCGTAACAGCGGCGTGCTTCGGCCGCTGTTGGGCGCTCTGTTAGCTAACAGCGACCGGAATGTTACGAAATATAAACAAATAAACGCAAGATTTACGTCGTTTGCTCTGTTGTTGTTGCTGCTGCTGCTCCTGCTGCTGCTATCGCTCCATCGCCTTTTCTCGCCTTTCTTTTGGCGTTTGTTTCATTTCATGCTGCGGCTGCTGCCACGTGCAGCTCCAGCGGCCCAACAGCTAGTAGGGGTGTTCCATTTCCCTGTGCCTTTATTTCATTTTTAATTTCAGCTAAACTTTGTAAATTATAAAATTAAAGCGCACGCCCCACGCGCCCTATATCTAATCTATTAAGTCTCCTAAATATAGAAACAGGCACAAGTCCTCGACCATGAGTTGTGGCTTTAAGAAATAGCACCCGAACTCTGTATACCCTAACATTTTCAGTTTAATATATTTACAATAAATAAATCAATTTTAAAAATAAATATTAAGTACTGTATATAGCTTATTAAAAATTCATAATTATCTAAATCAACTGTCAAAGCTATCAATAATTCTCTATTAAATATATGTTAACGTTTTACAGCACTACGATTCAACTCTTTGGCTGAACATTAAATTTAAAGTGAAATAAATGTTAATTGTTCATTGTTAATTGACTTTTAGTCATTAACTAACACTCTTATTAAGTTAATATCTATTATTTTATTTTTTTTATTTGTATTCATTTTGAAGCATTTTCCAACACTTTAATTCAACATTATAGCTTGCAAAGAAAATCAATTAAACTGAAATTTCATCGATCATAAATTTCATTTAAATGGAAATTGTTTTTTGCATAGACCCAAAGTTTTAATGCAAAGGCATTTCGCAACACTGGAATCGCAGTTAAAAATTGTTTGCTGGGAAAAAGTTTCTTTGCTATAATTAAATGCTTAAAAGTTGGCAGCATTTAATTGAACATCTCGCGCAATCTTGAAGCGCGGAACAGGTTGGACGTCGACTTGGACGCACGCACAGATGGATGGATTGCTGGTTGGGCAGGGTAGCAAGGGTAGCAAGGGTCCGAGGAAGGTTGAAAGGTTTGTAATCGATGGCTTCTTGGCGCGAACGTGCGCGACACACATTTCATTCTCGAATACCCTGTCTTATGAGCAAGCCGAAAGTAAGATTGGGCTACCAGAGTAAGCTTTGCATTAGGTTTATCAGCACCCAACACATCTCATTTGCCAAGAGATCTCTCGCAGTGCGCAGCATCTTGCAGTCGAGTAGCTGCTAATAGCCGAGCATTATTTTTCTCCTTTTTTATTTTTTTTAATTAAGTTAATGAGCAATTAAGCGATATTTAGAAAAGCGGGAAGCCAGAGCAAATCCATTGACAATGGCCACAGAGCGCTGCTGCTTGACAAGCTGAAAGGCTGGCAGGACTTGGGGGAGAGAGAGAGCGATAGCGAGAGGGCGGGGCACACGAAATGCACAAGCAGCAAGCCAAGAGCAAAGATTGAAACAACAACAACAATAACAGCCAAGCGTGTGAAATTGAAGAACCAAAATATTTCAAGTGCAAGTGCAAATATAAAAAATAAAATATATTAAAAAAAATAAAATAATTATGTATGAATATAAATTTAAAATTAAAAAAATAAATAAATAAATAAAAAAAAAAAACAATTCTCAAAATCTGTTATTTAATTAAAAAAAATAAAAAATAAAACTAATTTCAAACTCATTTAACGGGGTTCATGTCTGTGCTTAGGCAACTATTTACATTCTGTTAAAATACATCAGCATTTTCAGTTTTGACACTTGCTTACATTTCGTTAGCTTTTACAGTTCGTCAAGTGTGGAACGCATTACTCGCTTAGCACATACCCCAACCATTCAAAGTTATGGCAATGTTGCCATAAAAATAAGCGTGTCCCAAAAAGCTCTTTGCAAAATAGGCATAAATATGGGTGCTAACCTTAGCTATAGCCAAGTTTCAAACAATACCTCAGCTGTAGGTGGCGCTTTACGCGTGCTCTGGTTTATTGACCCCATTGACCAAAGCTTTTTGCTCTGTTTTTTTTGCTTACGACCTCTCACCCCAAATAAATTCCAATAGATGGAATCAAAGTTGTTCCAGTTCTCTTGCACACACACACACACATTTATACATGCATTTAGCGCATAAACGAAGTCAACCTAGAACTTTGATTTGTGATTGACTAGAATATGCTCTGTAGCCGGAAAGAGATTCTCCCGATGCGCCCACTCAGAGCGTGACAAATCAGAAAATGTTTTTTTTGTTTATTACTAATTTACTTTAGTCACTATTGATGCTCGAGACTTGTAGCTTAGGAAATGTTATGTTACACAAGATCAAAACGATATGGTGATATACCTACGGCTTCTGGCACAGACTTGTGCTTGTCGGGAGTATCCGACTACGAGTTTTCTGGAATCCTGCTAACAGCTAATTCAATTAACACACATACACAGGCATAGCAAACACACAAACATATGTATGCATGTGTGTGTAGAAATGCAGGGAGTTGTGGCCTAAGCCGGAAGTTGTATGACAGCTGAAAATGATATGGAATCAGACAAAGAAAATGCAGATGACAAAGGCAGGCACACACACACAGCTATTATATGTGATTGAACAAAAAAAAGAAACAATTTGAATATTTTACTAGCTTAATAATAATATTCATGCACGATTATTTTGATTGATTGCACAAAGAAATAAAACATATTAATGTTTGTATTCATAAACAGATGTTTGGCAACATTTCAATGCAAATTTATGCTACGCGTATTAATATTAATTACAATTAAATGAATAATTAATTATAATAATTAGTTGAGCACAAAATTAACACATTTACTGAGCGTATCGCATGGGCCTTCAGCCTTCATTTATATTTCATTTGATGTATTTTACATTTGGCAACCAAAAAAAAAATGCATAACTTAAACTTTTAAATATTATCGATTGCATTATCAAATTGTTATTGAATTTACATATAATTTTATGACAGAGCGCAGAGCGAGAAAGTTGCCAAAGAGATATGAAAAAAAAAAAAAAAAACATTTAAATTATTTATTAACCGAATTAGTAACAACAACAACAACAGCAAGAGGCAGCAACAACAAATATTTATGAATTGCATTTTGTTAATTAAGCAAATGCACAAATCTCTTAATACATAAATAATGTTATATCTATTAAAAAGTAAAAAATAAACCATGGGCTGAATAAGTAAGAGAGCTCTAGTCGAGGCTGCTCGACTACGAGATGCCCTGAGCACATCAAAGAACTGATAATGACATTCATATGTTGATGTTAAGCATATACCAAATCAGTCTCATGTCTCTAGTATTTTAAATAGAATTTTTGCACATTTTTAAAGGAAATGGGAATTAAAATTCTATGAAATACACATGAGTCTTTATGAAAAATTCAGACGCTCTAGCTCCTAAGCTGTAAGAGATCAAGTTCTATAACTCAATTTTTAATAGGTTTTTAATCGATCAACTTAAAACGAGATTAGTTATCGATTATGAGGACTAAGTCGCCTCATTTCGTCGTCCTGATCAAGAGCATATAAATATTTGAGAACTGTCACGCCTGCTTCATCCCGTTACATACATTTTAAGAAAACTAGTATGCCCTGTTTTAAATGGGTTCAGGGCAGATGTAAAAAAAAAAAAAAACAAAAACATATGTTAAATAAAAAAGGCTTTTGTTTATGTATTTTATTTTTTATTCGAATTTAATTTACATTTTAAATATTTTCTTTTTATTTGATTTTAATTTTTTAATTTTTTTATTTTATTGGATTTGATTTTATTTTTTGTTTAATTATTTGCATTTATTTCTTTCACTCGGGCCCTTTTGTTGTTAGATGCGCTTTGACTTTAAATGGCCAACGGAAATTTGCATAATTAAATTATTTAATGTGGTTTGCCAATTTGGCCCATCAAAGATTCAAACTGCGAAACTACCGGAAAAAATTAAAGAAAAAAGCTAACCGACTCACACATACCCTGTATGCGGCACAGGTTTCGATTCTTTCAATAGATATACTATAAGAAGTTCAACAAGACTTTTATTTCTCATTATAATAAAAATTTTGTGTCTCTATTGTAGACGTTGATCGACTTAAATATACCCTTTCAAAGCCATTTAAGGTTCCATTGTTATTCAAAACTATAGATAGTTTCTGCTATGCAAATATATGTTTCATGACAGTTAGGATGTTGAATGGCTCAATTATACCCTGTAATCTCCATTTAAGGTTACCGTGTCACAAACATCATTTTACAAAGTTGTGCAAAGTCTTTAACATGCATATACATGTCTAGTGACTGTCAGTGCCAGAGGTTGATCGACTCAAATATATCCTACAATCATCGTAAAAGTTCATGGTATTATTAGTATTATTAGTTGAACGACATTATGCATGTATGCATGCCTGACAATTCTAGATGTCTGGTCGACTGAAGCATACCCTATAAATATAGACTGAAGCTAAGTCTCTGACTGTCATTGCCATATATTTATGTCAGTTTGCAAAGAAAATATCATAAGCGGATTGATTGAGTGAAGCTCTAAGGCATTTGAATCAGCTCTTAATAATCACTTATCTCTAAATTTGAATACAGCGCATTAATATTAATGTAATTATAATGCTAATCATCAATATTAACTATACTGAAGACACAGCTAAATAATTTTAGGTATACGCACAGACAAGCACATCACAGTTGATATATCCAAGGAAACATGTCTTAGCTACATTTTAGCAATGGGTATCTACTAAACCAGTCTTCTCCCCTTGCACTCCTTCCGTCTGAAAACTCATTAGGTTTTAAACAGTGCGAAAATAAAACTGGTTCAGCGAAGCTCAAAACTTCGAAAAATTTGCACAGCTCTCGGCATTGACAGAGCAGATCATCTGATCGACCGACAGACAGAGTGTCAGCTAATGGGCAATGGATATGCTTGACTGCCGGCGACCCCCGGCAATATATACCCCATACTCTAGACTCTAATCAGCTGCTGCTGCGACTGCTGCAAGCTGAGCGAGTGGAGGCAAGGCGAGGTGAGGCGAGGAGTGATTAATTGCGCTGCTGATTGGAGGCACATTCGATGCCATGGAATAGGAGCGACAAAATTACGACACATCGAACGTCTCCAGGGGCAGTTCAGTCACACTGGACTTTCGAATATGCATATTGCATATTTTCCACTCTGCTCACAATTGCCTCTGCTTATTCACAATGGTTTCTCTCTGTCTCTCTTTCTTTTGTTTTAGCTTTGTAGCTTGAAATGTATTATAGTTAATGGAAAACAGTTTGTCAGATATATTGTCTTGCTATTTAGATATTTTCCTTTCTGCTACCCACAATTGCCTTTGAACTCGACTTTTGTTGTGTTTCATGTTCAATTGTTACAAATTGGCAAGCCTTTGAGTTGTTGTTGTTGTTGCTGTTGCTGTATATGAAACTCCACTCATTCAGAATGTCAAAATGAAAAGCGCAAATAAATGTTTAGTCATGTGAAAGTCTGTTGAAAAAGAAGAAGAGGAAAACATATAAATCAAAGCGTGTAGAAACTCTGTCGCTTGCAAAATAAAATAAAATAAAATAGAATATTCAAATCGAATAAGGTTGCCCAACACTTGCAGGGTACCTTAGCTGTTAGCTGAAGTTTGAATTGAGACAAATTAGTATATATATAAGAGCTAGAGTTAGATTTAGGCAAAACATTTTTATATTAGTCAGAGTGAGAAACCGCAAATGAAATGGAGTCAAATGTGATTCAAAACGAATCAAACTGAGTAAAAGTAAGTTAAATTGAATCAGAATGAGTTAAAGTGATTCAAAGTGATTTTAAATGAGTTAGAGTCAGAATGAGGGAGCATGAATTGGAGTCGAATGTGATTCAAAACGAATCAAAATGAGTAAAGTTGAGTCAAAGTGAATCACAATAAACTAAGCTAAATGAATAGGAAGCAAATTAAAGCAAAGTAAGCTAATATGAGTCGTAGGCAGTCAAAGGCTCCTCAAAATTCAAGCAAGAATATGTTAAAGAGAATCAAAACTGACTAAAGAGTGTGCAAAGGCGATTCAAGACTAAATCAAGTGGAGACAATGCAAGTTCAATTGGAGACAACTTGAGTTGACGAATATCGAATAGAGCCAAAGTGAGTTAAAGATGTGAAAAGTAAGTTACCGAGTGTGTGATACTCTCTCTCTCTCTCTCTCTCTCTCTCTCTCTCTCTCTCTCTCTCGCTCTCGCTCTATCTCACTCTACTCAACCAGTAAACAGCTGTCAATAGTTTGTATGTGCATATACCTCGTAGCTATACAAATAAAGGGGTGTGTTTCCGATCTATACTAATAAAAATGAAATCAATCAGATATCCTTAACATACACAACTGATCAAATGTGTTGAAACTGGATTCTCTCTTTAGGTGGGTGTGTTTTATGATCGACCCATCTGCATCATCAAGACAAGACATACACTAACTTGGCTTAGTTACTGATAAAGCAGCAGTTGCTTTAATATAAACCATATATAGACTTTATATATAGCCATATATACGTATGCATATTTATATACATATGACTGTATTCAGCTCATAGATGTTACAAATTTCGTTTTACAAGTAGCCAAGATTATAATATTTGGCTGTTAGCCATTAAAAGATACATTAATAATTTATAGATTTGTCTATTTTGGGTCGTGAACTTGTTTCTTGGTTTAATGCAGCGCAGCTGATTGCTGTTGTTGTTGTTGTTGCTATCATTTCTCTTTGGATATCAATTAACTTTTTCGTTCGTTTGTTTAGCTCTGGATGGACGTATAAATAGCAGCCAACGAGCATGGCATCAATATTAGTAACTGATTAAGCTTCCAGGCTTAACTTCGTCCAACAAGAGCTAAAGCTGAACCCAAGCAGAACCGACAACAAAATGAAGGTAACACCCTCAACTCCAAAGCGAAAACATTTCATCTTCAATTTTCGACTCCAATCTGTGCCTCAGGTGTTCGTTTGCCTGTTCCTGTGCGTGAGCCTGTCCCAAGCCGGCTTCATCGGCGGTGGCTACGGTGGTGGCTACGGTGGTGGCTACGGCGGTGGCAACGGTGGTGGCTACGGTGGTGGCTACGGCGGTGGCTTCGGCGGTGGATATGGCGGTGGTGCACCCACCATTGTGAAGGTCATCCATGAGGAAGAGCACGGACATGGACATGGACATGGACATGTTCATGGCGGCGAGGTCAAAATTGTCAAGGTGATCCACGAGGAGGCACATGGACATGGTCATGGCGGTGGCTTCGAGCATGGTGGCGCCGAGGAAGTCAAGATCATTAAGGTCATTCAGGAAGGCGGCTATGCGCATGGCGGCTTCAGTCACGGTCACGCTCACGGTCACGGCCACGGCGGCGATGTGAACATCGTCAAGGTGATCCACGAAGCTGGCGGCGCCATCGAGCACGGCCACGCCGGACACTTTGTCGCCGATCACGGCCACCAGGTTGAGGACGTGAAAGTGGTGACGGTGCTGGGCGAGGGCGGCTATGGTGGCGGCGCTATTGGTGGTGCTGGCTGGTCAGCTGGCGGTGGCAATGGCTGGGATTAAGCTCAATTGGGCCATTAGTTAAAGCAATAGCTAGCCATAGCCATAGTCCCATACCCATACACACACACACACACACGCACGCACACACATATACGCAACCATGTGATTGGCCAGGCACTCGACTCGCTTGTTTCTGTTGTCCGAGTTGAGCAACGGCATTAGCCTTGTAGGTGTTGTTACTATATCTTTAAGATGGCACACATACCATGTGCCTGTTGTTTTTTGTTTTCTTTTTTTTTTGTGTGTTTTAACCAATACATAATCTTTTTTTTTTTTTTGTGTTAAATAGTTTATAAACTGTACAAACCATCTTCAACTGTGTTGAAAAATATAAAAACAAAAACAAAACACTTAACAATCATTATTCTTCGTGTGGCTAGCAGCGGGAGTCCCCGAGCCACGCACTAAATATCACAGGGTCGCGTACCCGATTTGACGTCGGCAATTATGCACGGTAATGCTCTGATCTATCATTAACATGAACAGCAATTGGCCAGACGGTTAATTCGATCATTAGCTGCACATGCTGCACACAGATCCGAGCCGATCAAGATGTGCCCCCAGACACGTCTTAATAGAAAATTGCAGAAAATTGAAAGACGAACAACAAAAAAAACATTTTAACACCTTGAATCAAACATTTTCCATCCATATATGCCTTATACATACGTACATATATATGCATGTATGTATATCAAATAATGTACATGCATAACTAATAGGTAAACAAGTTGGTTTCTGGGTCGGAAGCTCTGACTTAAATAAGCCCCATTAATATTTTTGGCATGAGGTGAAAGGCGTCTTCGCACAATCCGCAAATGGACCGCCTTAATTTATGTATAGTCATAGCTATCATAGACACAGAGAAAGAGAACGAACGAGAGTGAGAGAGAGCGAGAGAGAGGGAGTAGATACCTTTATGGACATTAAGTAACTTTAATAAGCTTTGCTTTTCTTTTCGCGCAGCTATAAGATTTTATATGAACCACTCTACATTTCATGCCACTGCTGATTGCAGCTATATCAATTTATTTTTAGCAAAGAAATAAAAAAAACAAAGTGGACGACTTGGGTATACCCTATAAATATGACAACAAATATGAAAATGTGTATGCTAAGAGGATGCACCCATATGATAATCAAAAAGAGAAACGTCTCTCTTAAGTTGAAGTTGAACTATATTATAGAATAGATACTTATATGAATTAGATTAAAATATAATACTCAAGGCTTACATATTTATATTACAAGACACATTGAATTTATGAGAATCACAAAAAAAGACTATAGTGCTCAACGAAGAGAATAAGTAATATTCCCAACTGACTTATATACTCGAATGACGAAAAACTATATACTCTATATCCGAGCTTATACATATTTGCGAATCGCATAGAAAGGCAATTCACCTCACACCTATTGTTAATCACAGCTGAAGTTTGCTCAACATACAACAAATGTGGATTGTGGATGTGACAAATGCTTTCATAATTTGCATTTATCCACTCTTAGCAGCTCATTTGAGTGGGTATCGAAAATACATTCATTAATCAAAAACATATTTGTCACAATGATTTTATTTTGTCACTATGATGATGATATGCCAGAAAGTCAACTCGACTGACACCATAAGAGGATTATTACTTCACGCCACATTTGGATAACATTTAGTTATAACGATGTCAAGTTGGATCAATTTCAATTTAGGGGATGCCCCCTGGCTGACAGAGAGTGAGTCCACCTGAGGTTGGTAATGCAGCGGGCATTATGAAATAGTTAAGGACAGAAGTTACGAACTTTGGATAAGATTCATAGCAGTTTTGATTGTGATTCCAGCACTGGCAAAACAAAGATTATGTTTTATTTTTCATTTCTTCTTAGGAAGCTATTAAAAATAGGTTAAGTCTTAAGCAATTCTAATGATCATAGCAATAATTATTAAAAAGCTTTGATAATAATATAATATATTAACGTATCGAATTTCGGAATTGCATAATCTAACGCTAATTATAGCAAATGAAGAAATTATAATGAAACTTTATTCGTGTACTTATGTCGGAGACCGGGCAATATGATGTAAATTGGAAACCTGTTTAGCGGCTTAGACTGTCCGCGCCGGCAGACGAACCCTCGTCAAAAATCGAAGACGGCAGCAGCCCTGAATTGAAGCTAAGCTAATAATACTAACTCATAAATTCAACGAATTTCCAACGGCAAAAACTTTTGAAAACATAAAAATTAAAGAGATTTGCAGCTTTAATTTATTTCATTTACAGCTCAACATAATTGCTGGCTCCACCATGCACCCACAGAGCCAGTTGGACGAGCAGCCAGCCAGCTAGCCAGCGCTGGATGTCGTGACTGCGTGGGATTTGTGAGCTTCCGCGAACTCTGCAAACAATGCTGATGCAATTAACGTGGCGCACAGCACAGTTAAATTATATTTGCCATCTATCAAGTGTCGATCCGAAGGCTTAACAAATTAATAAGCCCCATCGGCGCACTTCTTATACTCAACGTAATCGAGACAACAGAGATGAGCCCCAAAGCTGTTCTAATGCAAAAGGTTGATCAATTAAGTGCTGTCAGATTAAATAAAGCGTAAATTTATTATACCCTACTTGTATATAGATAACTTGTATAACATAATCTTAGATAGGAAGTGGTATGAACTGCATTCCATGGAACTTCCTCTCGATAAATGCGAACTAAGACTGCTGACTACCCAGACCTTGTGTTCTATTATATATAGTTTAATACCCTGCTATATCTCATCAAGACATGACACTAGATATTCTATAAATATAACCAATTTCGACGCGCTCAGTGTCAGCTCTCTCCTTTACTCCAATACTCTTTATCTTTTTTCTTTGTCGCCGTCCAAGTAATCCTCATCCTCTCTAGCTTCAATCAGTCTCTAGTAATATTGAGTTTTTCTTAGCTTTTGATTTCACTTAATATTTTGACAACTCTAAATATATCCATATACTTTAGATATATACTATACTACATCATACATATACTGGATAAATGAAGGAACATGAAATATAAACAACTAACCCACACATAAGTTATATGTCTTCATGAATTATATTAAGAAAGTTTCTTTGTAGAATAAAAGTTATTAAGCAATTAAATTGTAATGGCATTTTTTTTTACTATGGGAAAGATAACCCATAAGAGCAGCCCATAAGCTGGGCAGTAAGCAAAGCGAGTTATTATTTATATATGTGTGTGTATGTTGATGTCTATATGTCTGTGTGTGATTTGCTATGTATGCATACAAGAGAAACGAACTGATTAGTTGGGTTTAGGGTATCTGCTAGTCGTGCACTGCCCACTAGAGCACTCTTGGCTGCAAAGTTAGTAATAAGTAAAGAGGATAATGGCAAATATATTAAAGTATTACAATGCCCATTTAGCTAGGGCATCTCATTTGATACGGAGTTGGGTTTGGTTTTCGCTGTTTGGTGTTTGGGGCTTAGAGTGTTAAAAAGCGCTACTTATTCGCATTTGGTTTTGTGTTGTTTGGTTAATGCTCTTTGTGCAAGCGCTTTGATGAATTGCATAACGAGCCAATAAAGAGAGCCCAGAGCTGTGAGAGCTGTGAGCGAAGGCATCGGGAGAGATGGCTTTGTGGTCTCTGATGGTTGAATGATGGCTGTATGATGGCATAATCCGAGCAGAGCATCGCGTGGACAACCAATTAGAGTGTCATGCATTAGCGTAGACTTGGCTAACGGGCCGTCCGGCCAGCTAACCAGCTTGGGGCAGGGTCGAGCTGGTTTTGTGGCTTTGGGCCCTGTTGGGCTCTTGGCCAGCTCTGGTGGGGCCATAAAAGCCAGCGCTAGTGCACTGCAACGGCACAGTTGAAGTTCAGCTCTCGTCGAAGTCGCATTTGCAATCCCAACTCCTAGCTCCAAGCAAGACACAGGGCCAACATGAAGGTGCGTCCTGCCTCCGAATCGGTTCAGCTCGAAATATCGTCGTCGTCGTCGGGATTAACGAAATTTCGAGCTAAACTTTTTTTTTTTTTGTTTTAACTGTTTTTTCTTTTTTGTTTTGTGCCGTGCCGTGAAAATGTCGTAATTGGAATTGATTTATTGTGCCTGTTTCTCTTCCAAGGTATTCGTTTGTCTGCTCGCTGTGTGCAGCATGGCCCATGCGGGCTTCCTTGGCGGCGGCAGCGCCCTCAGCTCCGGTGGCGGCGGCGGCTACGGCGGTGGTCATGGCGGCGGCTATAGCGGTGGTCATGGCGGTGGCTATAGCGGTGGTCATGGCGGCGGCTACGGCGGTGGCTATGGCGGTGGCTATGGAGGTGGCCATGGAGGCGGCGGCGGCGGTGCCGTGAAAATCATCAAGGTCATCTCTGATGGTGGTGCTGGCGGCGGCTATGGAGGTGGTCATGGCGGTGGCTATGGAGGCGGTCATGGCGGTGGCTTTGGAGGCGGCTATGGCGGCGGTGCCAGCACTGTCAAAATTGTCAAGGTCATCTCCGACGGCGGTGCAGGCGGCGGCTATGGAGGCGGCTATGGCGGCGGCTATGGAGGCGGCCATGGTGGCGGCTATGGTGGCGGCCATGGTGGCGGCTATGGTGGCAGCTCTGGCACTGTTCAAATCGTCAAGGTCATCTCCGATGCAGGCGGCATCAGCGGCGGTGGTGGCGGTGGCAGCGGTGGCTGGGCACCTCAGGGTGGCTGGGCCTCCAGCGGCTGGTAAACAGCGATCCACAATCCACATACATGCGATACCTTTGTGTCTGGGTCTCTGTGACATGTGTGCTGTGTTCGTCTGGGAGCTCGTGCAGCGGCCCTTTCACCTCTTTGTTTTTTGCATTAATTTTTTGTTGACCACTCGAATTGTAAATACTCATTACATTAAAAACAAATAATACAAGCGTGAAGAGCGAAGCCAAAATGTTTGCTTAATCCGCAGCGTTAATTATGCGAGGCCAGGTCAGATCCAGGCGCGAGCTGAAAGTCATTTCCGCCAGCGACAATCTCTGTGGAATCAGCGGTCGCACTTGTTTACACTGCACAACATGACTTGTGCTTTGATGGAAGTCTTTGAGACCATGTTGGGGACGAACACTTGACTAGAGAGGGTCTTGAGTGTGTGGAGGCGGCGTATGAAAATAGACCAAACTCAATATTAGAGAGAGAGAGAGAAACTGTGGGAGAGAAAAAGAATACTCTGCGCTCTAGTGCAGTAAAGTAGAGAAGCAATTAGCAAATAACAAATAGCAAATAGCATACAGCATACAGCATACAGCATACAGCATACAGCATACAGCATACAGCGTACAGCATACAGCATACAGCATACAGCATACAGCATACAGCATACATGATGCAGCATCATGCAGCACCATGCAGCATCATGCATAATCATGCAGCATCATGCATAATCATGCAGCATCATGCAGCATCATGCAGCATCATGCAACACACAGCTGGGGACAAAATCCTTTTAAAAATAAACATGTCTCTATTTCTATTACAATTGGCCACAGGGCACAAGTGCTTTTCAGCTGTTGCCATATTCCATTGCAGAGCAACATTCATGGTTCAACACTTGCCCATGTCCACGTTAACGAGTGTCCACTTTGAATGCACAAGTTTGGGCACAAAAGGGAATAGATAGCAAGTGCCTAACATCTCGTACAGACTACAAAAACTTTGTTGTCTGCTCTTGCATAAGAATTGTTAAAATGAAAACGAAATTGTTGCATAGCTCAAGGTAAAAGGGAATCCATCGGCAGCAGCTGCAAATGAAAGGGAAAACGAACTGGAGCTGACTGACCTATCTGGCTAATGAAAATGAAATCTGTGGAAAATTTCACACACAGCCATCGCTTCAATAAGATGAACAAATATGGGCCGTTGCCAATGGCAGACAACGTGTGCAGCTGCAGCATTTCAATTAACGTCTCGCTGCGAGCCAACCCCCTACCCCTACCCGTATCCGTATCCGTACCCCCAACTATGCCTATGCCTACCCGCTGTTGTACCTGTCCAGCCTGTCGCCTCTGTCGACGTTTCATCAGAGCTTTGTTGAGCTCTGTGTCAATGGTGAAGCGCAAAAGCTTCGGCACACAAAGCTGCAGCCGAGGCCTGATTGGCCCAGTGCGTCGAGCCAAGTTCAGGACAGGACAGGCGGGCATCGAGTCGGAAGTTTGGTTGGCTCCGTCTGGTCCTTCATGCCGATACGTGGCTGCTGTCGGCACATATCAAAGTCAGACAGTCAAAAAGTAAAAGTGCAGCTGCTCCAGTTCAAGCCATTCAATTAAACTTTTCAAACGTGGCCGTAACAGACCTCCGCCCCGCCTCCGTCCAGCGAAAGGTATCACAGAAATCTTGCAATCTTCGTGAACGACTTCTTCATAAGCACTTCAAGTGCAAAAGCAGCTCAAAAGCGGGTTAAACTCTCTGGCCAGCAGCTAGAAAGATGAACACAAATAACTAGATAAAACGAATAAAAGACAACAACAAAGGGGGTGAGGTGGAGAGCGCAGAGGGAGGGAGGGAGGTAGGGAGTGAATAGAGAGTGAGTTTAATGGAGTGTTAAAAATAAATTAGTTTAGATTGGCAGAACAACTGAAACATCAAAGCACGATGGCCACTGGGGACTACTTCAATTCTTGAGAATCGCATGGAAAGGCAGTGCTTCAGAAAACATCGTTTGAATGTTATTTATGAACGGATGGCTGTCCTGAAGACTGAGCTCATACATACATACATATATGTATGACTGTATATTTATTTATTTGTATGACTATGCGTATGTATGTATTCATGCATAGTTAGTTACAATACATACACGCATACATGTATAAACAATAAAGTTTTACATACATACATACAATAAACACAAGAATACATACAGTCATACGTAAGTATTCATATATATACATATACATACATATATGTATATATGTACATATGCAGACAATTTGCATTACTTTATTCAGATATAAATACATGATTTACATAGATATTTATATGCCCAAAAATAGACTAGTCTGGGATAGTTTAGACCAACTACAGTTGCCTTCAACATGATTAAATAATTGCATATGAGAATCCAATCAGAGTTCAGCCTCATATCGATTTTAAAATGATTTTCCTCTCCAATTGGAGCTGAAGAACAAGAGCACAGCTGTTGATTGGCAAAGCGTTAGCCAAGATGCGGCAGTTCCGTTGAGTCATAAGACGCCAATCTTTTGATGCCAGTCAGCTAGTCAGACAGCGACCTAAATTAACTGAAAAGAACAACTGGGCTGAGCAGCAAGGTGGCCGAGGGGAGGGGCAACGCAACAGCTGTTATCGAATTTATTACGTATACGAGCGTATGGGAACAGAACCTTCAGTGAGCCGAACAATCAGCAATGCATCTAGTTGTTTTCTTTTCTAGTCTTTCTCCTCTCTCCCTCTCTCTCTCTCTCTCTCTCTCTCACACACACACACACTTTCACTTTCCCTTTATGTGATATGGACTGTGATTTGTATGGCAGGCAGCGTGAACAACAGATGTGCCACTGACACGATATGGAGGCATTGTCCAAGCACTGCCATTGCCTATAAATAGTTGCTGCGCCGCTGGGGGCTACGCTTGCGACTCACTCGATTGCCGATGGCGCGCTGCTGTAGTTTTGTGACCTTGCTGCAGTTGCTCTGGCTGGGCGCTCGCTTGAGCTGGGCCCAAAACTACTGCAATCCCGCGCTCTGCCCGAACGGATTGCGGCATGTTGTCTGCGGAAATAGCGGTGTAAGTAGTTCCACATCACAGAAATGGGAAATGAAATGGAATGGAATGAGGGCATGAAACTGAACGATCTCTGCTTCTCAGCAATTCGCGAGCGGCTGTCGGGGCGAGTTCGTCTCGCTCGATGCTCACATTCCGCTCATCCTGAAGGAGCACAACGATCGACGCAATCTGGTGGCAGGCGGCGGACTGAGCGGCTTTCCGAGTGCCCTGCATATGGCGACGATGTCGTGGGACTCGACGCTCGCCCAGGTGGCCGCCTACAACACGCTGCAGTGCCGCATGGCGCACGACGAGTGCCGCAACACGAACACCTACCGCTACTCCGGCCAGAATCTGAGCATTCTCTATACGCTTAACATCGACACGGCGACATTTCTGCGGGAGCGCATCGCCGCCTGGTTCGAGGAGTATGAAGATGCGACCAGTGCCGACGTGGAGGTTTATGTGCCGCGTGGCGGACCGTACGTATGCCCATCTAATATGGTAGCTTAGCTTTGGTTAGTTCATTCAGTTGGTATCTCTGTCATCCGCAGTGCCATCGGCCACTTTACTACCATGGTAAATGAGCGCAACAATCGCGTGGGCTGTGCCGTCGCCCGGTTCACGGACGCCAATGGGCTGGGTAGCACGCTCCTCGCCTGCAACTATGCGGTCACTAATGTGCAAAACAATCCGATCTATAGGGCTGGACCACCGGCCTCCGAGTGCATCAGGGGACGCAATCCCAACTACACCAATCTCTGTGCGGAGAGTGAGGAATATAGCTATAATACATGGGCCGGCTAATTTCATTCATTTCCCTTTAAATCCAACTCAATTTCTCCTCCACTAAAATTAAGTACCTTTATTGTCCAAAGTAGGGGAAAGCCATCAGTATGAAATTTCAACTCATGAAATTCCAAGATTTATTTACTGGGATAATACCACATTAGCCATCCATTTCCCCCCGTTTCAAACGTGAGCGCTGTGAAGACAAGCTACATATCAATGTACTGACTTAGCGGGAAATTAAAAAAGGCTTTTATGGTGTTATATTATGCGCCAGCTTTTCAATTATAAAACCTAAGCTCGCATGCAGTGGGACATACATACATACATACATAATAGTTCCCTGTCATGTGTAACTCAATTTCCCTTTTATTCACTATATACAAAAACCCCAGCCCAGGTTGATGACTTAGCTATAAAATATACAAATATCCTATGGCATTTGCTATATCGTAAAAGCCCAACGTTCTCAAGTATTTATTAATTTCCCTGTATGAAATATTTACTACAAAATAAAAGCCTAGTTGGTTTGTGGCTTGGCTAAAATGTACAAAACTTCCTATGCTGTATATCCCTTTATGCAGCTTTTACTATAAAAAAAAGCCTCAAGTTGGTTGATGACTGGACTAAACAATTTCCTATGACAATTATGAGAGCACAGTTATCAAGTATCCGTTGATTTCCCATTTTGAAAAACTTGCACCATAAACAAAAGCCTCGGCTAATGTTGGTTTATAACTTGACTAAAAATACACAACTAGGTATGTACTCGCTAAATGTACCAATATTATCCGCTAGCCAGCATTAACATTTTATATATGCATATATGAGTTTTGTCTTTGATTAAAAAATACAATATTGTCTTCCAGTGGCATATTTATATCGTAATTGCGTTTATTATGCACAATGAACGGATAACTTGAGATATTCGCGTTGACTCAATTGGTTTGTGTCATATCACAAAAAATTTTCAGTGGGAATTTTGCAAATGCCGCTTGGTTTATATATCGAAAATGGTACCTCCAGCTAATTGAATTTTGTATAAAAGTAATAAAACCTGATATTTGTAAGAATGAAATTTGATTTTCTCTCAAATGAGATCTTTTCTTGATTATTTGTTTGTTGTCTAAAAATAGGTTTGTGTCCACACTTTAGAATGAAAAGTGTGGACCAAACGTAATTTGATGCTATGAAAAAGAAAAATTTAATGACCGGTCGCTCTTAGGATATCTTCGTGGGTATATCGTCCACCTCAGTGTCACCTTAGTGTCCATCCCATTTATGTATCTAATGAAGTCCTCCTCGATAGCGTCGAGCGATCCAGATTTAGTGTAAAAGTAAGAAAGCCCGATATTTCTCTCTCTCCCTCTCTCTTGTAGTCTAGAAATGGGTTTGTGTCCACACTTTCAAATGAAAAGTATGGATCAAACTGTGATTTGTTGCTGTGAAAAAACTCTAATGATCGGTCGATGCGGCCTTCGACTCCTTTAATTCAACTATGCGAATTACGATGGGTATATCTTCCACCTTAGTGTCGCTGATGTGCGAGTGGGTGAACTCTTCGACACAGTCGGCCTTGAACTGGGCCCATTTGCGTGTCTTGATGAAGTCCTCGTACAGTGTCTTCCTCGACGGTATCCAGCGGTCTAGATAGAAGCGCATGCGCTGCCACATGTGTCCCGGGTTCTGGTCCTCCTCCATCAGCCAGTAGCGTGGTATGAGCAGGCATTGGACAGTGGTGCGGGCCATGACAACGCGATGATCGCACTTCTCGCCCACCCCAAAAAGTCCGCCAAATGTCATTGAGCCGATGTCCACGAAATGGGTGACATAGGTTTCATCGCCCTAAACGGGTGACCAAAACAAGTCGGGCATAACTAATAAATATATCGTTTATTAAACAATTGCAATATTTACTTTATCCCTTTTAGAGGATGAGCCAGACAGCGTGCCGGTGCGCGACAATGAGGCTGTGATTATCTCCGAGTGCTCCTCCTCCTCCGCCTCTTCTATGGCCACGTCTTTGCTAGTCCTGCTCTGTCTGCTGAGCTTGCTCTGCCTGCTTGGTCTGCTTTTTCTGCTCGTTTTGCTCTGCCTGCTTTGCCTGCTCGATTTGCTCAATCGACTCGATCGACGCATGCCGTCCGTCACATTCGAGTCCCGTTTCAACGAGTAGTCGCTGTCCGTCGTACAAAAATCCTCCTCCTCGCAACTCGAAAAATCAAAATCGTCATCCCACAGATGATCTATCATCGACTTGTGATGATGCGAATGGCGGATTGGGCGCATCGGCGGACGCTCCTCGACAACCATTGGCATCTCGTTCAAGAGCTTGCAGTTCGCCTCGATCTTCTCAAACTCCGCCTTGCGCTTCTGCAAACAAAAACAAAACAACAAATATATATATATATATATCACACAAAGCTAGCCAACGTAGTCAGCAATCAATCATACCGCCTTCTTTTTGTTTTTCCCGGCTTCGTCCAGTGACGAGCTCGAGCGCAGCAGCTCCCGCACATCGAACGGCTCTGTCTTGTCGTCTTCTACTTCATTTTCGGAATCGTCCTCAACCACGGGAGTCAGATCATAATGTAATTCGCCCTTTTCGAATCTTACCTATCAGGAGATAAGGGCAGATAGAGAGAAGTGGTAAAAAAGAGGGAGAGGGAGAGATAAAACTTACCGTCATATACAAGCATTGCAATAGAACGCATTCGCCGCTTAGCACAAAATACACATGTTGTATATTATCAGAGCTATCCGGATAGATAGTGCTCAATGGATCATATTGTCTTAGGATACCAAACTTACAGGCGCTCACAATCTAAAAGTGGAACAAACGGAGAGGAAGCGGCGTGAGTACAAAGAGAATAGACGAATGAAACATTTCATTAGATTTCTCAATATACTATATAAAAATGAATTTATGAATTTATTTTTCTTTGACGTGTCTCTAAAGGTATGGTCTACACAGCCATCAAGCAGTCTTACCTGTGAAGCATTCATGTATTTCAGATAGCTCAGCGAGGCGATCGCCCTCTTCTTCTCAATCCAAACTTTTTTAACATATGGCATGAGCATAGCCCTGAAATCGAAATCGTCCAATACCAGAATTTCGCAATTAGCTGAAGGAGCAAACTTATTAAAGGCAACAATTCAATAGCATTCGATATTTTTCAAATGATTTACTTGTTGCCTTATATGTATTCATTCGCGAATCCTCCTCGAGCAGCTCAATCTCGCCAATCCAATCGCCTGGCCCAAAAAATGCCTCAGGCTTCGATTCCACCTTGCGTGTTATCTGCCGAATGAAATATGAATATGAAATATATATGAATGTATGAATGTAGGAATGTGCATATGTATATTACCTTATTCATTAGTTTTCTAGACATCTCGACCTCGCCGCTCACTACAAAATAAACACAGGTGGGCAAATCGCCCTCTTTCATTAAGGTGCGACCCGCACTAACGACCATAAAGTGAAGATAGGGCACCAGACGAGCTCGAATTTTCTGCGAAAGAAAATAGCTATAGATGAATATAGCTATATAGATAGACAGAGAGAGTCTTACCGGTGGCACTTGGGTGAAACAGCCTAGGCCAGCGACAATAGTGCAAAGTTTCTTGCGCTCCGCTATAGAGCGAGTGGAGTGCAAAGTGGCCAAAAGACCTTTTTGCTGCAATGCAAAGGGAGTACAGGTGGTATAGAGGGTTATATAGAAGCCTATATAGAGAATCTATAATACGTGGAGTATTTAGAGTGTGTATATGGAGTATGTACTCTCTATGTAATCCACAGTATATAGAGTATATAGAATATATATATGTAATAATCCAAGGTAAATGTCGCCTGCTTACCGCCATTGTCAATATGCCCGTCTTGTGCTTCTTGCGCACCAGCATCGCCACATTCTTCTTCACATTCAAGGTGATGCTCTGATCGTCCGTCTCGTTCACCCACTGATGATTGGCATAGGCGACGCGCACCACACGCTTGAAGCGCAACTTGGCTATCTTCTTCCTCAGCGCATCGTCCACATCCTTGGTACGCTTGTTCATTGCCGCCGACTTAAAAAAATATATGTATATGTATATATAGAGAGATTTTTTTTATATATATTTTGTTAGCTTTCTTCAGTTGTGTTTTCTGTATTTTTGGATCATACAGACTCGAAGTCTCGTCTATATATGAAAGGGATAGACAAAAGACGTCTACTATGTTTGTTTTAAATTAGTGCTCTCGAAAGCATGATCTACTGAGTTGTGTGAGTTGAGTGAACCCGAGAGCTATGAACATCATATATTACTAATGGCAAGACAAATTGAGCTCTGAACTCCTCACATCAAGTTTCCTGCTCTCCCCTAACTAAAACGAACTGTGAGTGCAAGTCGAAGGCACTCAAACTCAGAGAGTCAACGTTTACCCCTCGTTGATTGAGTAGTTGGGATTGAGCAGCTGCTCAGTTTAGCCCCTCCATCTGCACAAAGCTCTGGCCAAGCTTTTGGGACACATTGGCAGTGGTGTTGGCATCGTGGTGAGCAGCGAGAGAGACTTGAGTGGATTGAATCGAGTGGCAGTGGCTGGAGAGTGTTGAGTGTGTGCAGGCCGGCGCTGAGCTTGCACTCAGAGCCAGCCGAGCTGTTCATTTGGATGCTTCGCCATGTGTCCGTAATTTTGCGAACGACAGTTCATTACGGTTTTCAAGGATAAGCGATGCCAACGTGCTGGCCCCGCACTGGCGGAACATCCAATTCAATTGTCGTCTTTTATTGTCGCCTTTCGCTGCTCGTCTAACGGAATGCGCGATTCAAAAAAAAAACGAAACAAATACAATCAAATAAATAATTGACTTAGATTCTACCGAAAGGAATAAAATAAATAAAAATACAAATAAAATAACCAAAATTATTAAAGTTACGTGCGTAAAATCTACAAATGTTTTGTTGACTTTTTTTTAACAATTTTTTTTTTCCATATATATATAGTCTATATATACATATATATATGTGAGATGCAAACAAGTGCCAAATGTGATGTGAAGTATGAAAAATCAAAAGAATAATAGAATGCAACAGCAAAAATGTTTTAATAACAATTTTTAGCCACGAGTCGCAAGTGAGCGCGAGTTCCGTTCTTTTTGTTCACATCAGGAATATAAATTGAACAAACAATTTAACCGGGTGAGCGAAAAGTTTTACATATTACCTACTCTGATATTATAATCCAGCGAAATTCGCAAAGCTTATTTGCCGGATGCATTTAATATACTTTACTCTTATTATGCCAGCTCCATTTGCTTCGTAAAAACTGTTTGCAGTTCTCCTATTTTTTTTTTTTTTTTTGTGTGTTTTTTTGTCATGTGAAAGTTCTCGGCAGCTGCAGTAGAACAAGAGTTCTTTGCATATTTCCATCTGTGTACTCAACTAAGTCAACGGGCCATTGTGAGACGAGCGATGCGAACTGAATGGCTCCTATCTGCATTTCGTGATCATTATTAAGTGCTTATCAAATTCACTTGAAGAAGTAAACGTAGAACTTTGGAAGCCCGAATCAACAAAATCAAATCATGTGCTGGCCATCCTTACATTGTTTTTCTCCTACATTTCTCCCTCTTTCTCCCTCTGTAAAGGGATATAGAGAATCTCTCTCTTTATCTCTCCTGGTCCTAACCCCCATATCTTTCTTCAGCCTCTCTCTCTCTCTCTCTCTCTCTCTCTCTCTCTCTCTCTCTCTACCCCACACTCTCTGTTCTTGTTGCTTTCTCTCTCTCTTCACCGCTCTTTTTGTTGGTTCCATCTCCTCATCTATCCAAGTCTCTCTCTCTCGCTGTCTCTCTCTCTCTCTCTCTCTCTCTTTCAAATTCCTATTCTCTCTCTTTATCTATTACTTATTCAATTGTTTTCGTTCTCTACTGGGATCTCTCTCTCTCTCCCTTGTACTATTCCTTCCCTCTGTTCCTAACTTCTCGCCATCACCACACCAACACACACACCCCCCTGCCCCCTCTATCACTAAGGCGCACTCATATCTGCGCTTCACTTACTACATTCTTGTTATCTCTGATGTTTATACATTTTCTGTAATTTTCACTTCTTGGAATTTTCTATTTTCAAACTTTTGTCTTTTCCTTTTTTTTTAAAGTCACACAGACTTGCCTTATTATGATTTTTGCCATAAAACACATTTCTGACTTCCTTATATTTTAATTTATTCCCTTTCTAGGATTCTCGGCATTAATCTCTCATTTGTTTTCTATATCTACTTAATCTCTGCCTATCTTTATCTCTCTCCCTCTCTCTATCTCTTTGTGTATATCGCTCTCTATCTCTCTGTATACAAATATGCATTCATATATATACATATGTATATGTATATGTTTCTCTATCTCTCTCTCATTATGTCTCTCTCTCTCTCTCTCTCTTTATCTCTTTCTCTCTCTCTCTCTCTCTCTCTCTCTCTCAATTTCTTTTCTTTTTCTCACAATTGTTTATTAAAAACTTCCCAATTATTGTGTCTGTTTCCTTTTCTTTTGTCGGAAATAAATTATGGCATTCCAATCCCTCACTCTCTCTCACTCGCACTCTCACTTATGCGTTCACTCTTGAACTCTGTGGCTCTCCCTTTCTCATTTAGTTTTTTTTACTTCATTTAACATTTTTTTGAATTATGTGGTTGTTAGCCCGCAGCTCGTCAATCTTTGTATCTCGTTTGCCATCTCCCGCTCCCCCTCTCCCGAGCACCCCTTAAATTAACTAATTTTAAATTAAATTCGTTTGAGGTCGTTCATGAAATTGAGAGAAATATAAATTTTTGATTAATGTGGCATGAATAATTTATTTGCTGCACATTAAAACAATTACTTTGGTTACAAAAACATTAATGTTTAATGCAAAAGGGTAAAAGACACACACACAAACAAGTATACAATAATATACATATACATACATATATAATATACATATACAGTTGTAAAGAAACTGATTTGATTTATAGGGACCGCACAAACGTAGTCCTTATTAATGCATTTGGACCCCATAAAAAAAAAAGTCCTTCAGAAAATTTAAATAAAATAATTTATTATTTAAAAAACATTAAAGCTATGCTTCTCTATGGCCACAGCAAACGCAATTTGCTTGTATGTTAATATAATGACTCGCACTCGATATCCTTCAACTCTGATTCAATTCAACAAAATTGACTGCCAGCAGCTCAAGTGTATTTCATTTGCCTAATCCGAATGGATGTTATTCAATATATAACAGACTGGATAAGAAGGCACAAGAGTCTAGTCTAGTGGAGACTGCTCGACTAGCGGATACCCTGAGCCCTATGAACACCTAATACTCCAATCATTCTACACCACGCCTCCTTCTGCCTATTACATACAACTCCCTAATTCCGCGCTTTCAATGGGTTCAAGGCCATAGAGTGAGTCAAGATTAGACAAATAGTTGCATAGATAAAAGGGTCAGTGGTAATAGAGTTTGCCTAACAAAATAGCTCTGAACGAGACGCAATTCTTAAATAAATAAATTATACATGGCATATATAGTATGTATTTCTGTCAAATATTTGGGCAACAGAAACCGCATTTCACATTGCAAATCTATCTTTGATATGTGCATAAAATTTGTTTATTAAACAAAATGCATAGAAAGCAAATAATAAATGCTGCAAAAACAAACATTTGTCATATGTAAATCAACCGTTTTTTTGTTGTTGTTGTTGTTGCTTTGGGATTTTGTTTTTCTTTATCTTTTTTTTTTCGTGATTTAAACACTTTTTTGCAACAGCGTGAAATCGCATGTTATTTGATTATTTAGATATGAAATGGAAGGACATGTTTTTTGGAGTTGGCCAAAAAGCTGAATATAAAAAAAAAAAAGAAAAACTCTTTAACATATACAATATTTGTATAAATAAACAAAAATATGTTTTGAAACTGTTGTCATAACAAGTTTTTAGTCACTGGTTCATCATGAGGTCTGCTTAAAAAATAATTCCCTGTTTTTGTTTAGCATAAATATGTCTTTTGTCAGGCTTCTTAGTAATCCCCATCAGATATGATACAATTGTCAGAAAATTAATTTTCTCCACTCAAAGTATAGAAGAACCGAATTTATCTACTCAATCATAACGGTGCGTTGTCCTTCCCAGAACCTTTTCAGATCTAACTGCTATTGGCTCATAGTATCTTGTTTTTGGCCAACAAATTCTCTACAAGTTTTGCAAGTCCAAATGGACAACGAGCTAAAATATGTACAAGCAAAGGAGCTGTCAAAACTTAAGTGAGCATACAACATGGTAGAGCTTGGTGACCTATGCGAGGCACAGGATCATTCAGGATAATGAAGCACTACAAACGAGAATCAAAAATTCTTGATGCTTTTTAATAGATATAAAATATGTTTGGTTGCATATATATTTATATACGATAAACGAGAATCGAAAATTTCTGATACTTTCTAAGCAGATATTATAATATATTTATTTATATATAAAAACAAAAATCTCAGATTCTGGATTTTCGCTCATAATTAGCAAAAGCTTTATTGATATATAAAAATCTATTTATATTTCATTATTTATGTTTTAATACATATAATTATAATTTGTGCATGTTTATATTTTATTTATAAATTAATACTTTATTTTTTTATTTTTATTTTTTTTTTTTTTTAATTGAATATACAAATAAATATTTAGTAAATGGATTTTCTTATAGATACTTATATAA
This sequence comes from Drosophila aldrichi, assembly GCA_035045965.1. NCBI lineage: Eukaryota > Metazoa > Arthropoda > Insecta > Diptera > Drosophilidae > Drosophila > Drosophila aldrichi. Next base: position 5,464,003 of record JAWNOM010000484.1, read on the forward strand.
ATATAATTATAAATTGCTGCATATTTCTTATTATATTTATAATATCTTTTTTATTGAAGTATGTATAAAATGATTTCAAATTAAATTCAATGCAATTGAATTTGTCTGCTTGAATATTTGTAATATAAACATTTAGCCATTTGCATAAATACATTATGGCTATCAACTCTCTGCCGCACATTTTTAATATTTTTGTGTTTCAATTTGCAATTTCAAACCGCTCAGCATTTGGCTAACTGCTAAAGCTCCGCCTTAATGTGGGCGAGTCGAGTCGGATTGTTTAAACTGTTCCAAAATTTGTATCAGCATAATGATTAGATTATGGTCTATACATATATACATGCGTATGTGTGTGTGTGAGTGAAGCGAATCCATTAGCCTAAGACTATAGACAGCAGCATATGCAACCAATGCCAGTGTAACCAAAAACCGCAATCTTGTTATATTCAGTTAGCCCCAACAAACATGCCGCAATAACCTATACTTACTGCGTTAATGTATGAGTACAACTTTGTGTATATGTATGTGCCAGTATGCGAGTATACGAGTGTGGGTGTGTGTGTGTGTGTGTGTGTGACGAGTAGTCAACAAAGTTACAAAGCTGCGAGAGGGTAAGAAAAAGTCGTAATCCCAAGATGTCAACCCGGTTGTTGGGCGCCTAAAGAACTTTCTAATCTGAATATATGTATATACCTATATATATGTATATGTATATGAATATATGCGTATTTGTATGTGTATGTATGTATTAGCTAAAGAAGATGAAGAATTTGGTGTAATAAACAGCGCAGCTGAAGCAGGCTGTGGGTGGTTAGCTAAAATGTGTACAAGACTTACGCGTAATGCGTATGAAACAAAACAAAGCACGTTTTGCACTCAATGAGGCACAGCAGGTGCTCCACTGCAGACACACACACACACACACACACGCACGCACGCTAAGATTTTTTTGGGGTTGAGCTTTACGCATATGCTAAGCGACGGTAAGCGTTAAGAGCTAGTTAGTCAAAGTCAGGTAAAGAAAGGCGAATGCTAACGATGGTCTACTATGTCTCGGCCAGGGTCGCTTCAAATAGGAGCAAGAAAAAAAAAAGGAAAGCAAAAAGAAGAAAAAAAAGAGCGCCGCAAGCACGTGACACTGATGATGATGCTGCTGCTGCTGCTGCTGATGATGCTGAGAGCTGAGCGCTGAGCGCTAAGAGCTGCGACCAAGAGGATTTCATAAAATGAAATTTTGCTATACAAGAGCCCCATTCGACTTTTATTGCTGCTATGTTATGAGAATATTCTGTCCGCCCAGCTGGCCCGGGTCGCCCATCAAGTGCAATTAGAATACGCAAGGCTTTAAGCCTTCCCTGCCCTGCCACTGCCCCTGCCGCTGTTCCCCTCCCATCCACGCTTCGTTGTTATCGCTGCATAAGTAAATAGTTGCCAACGAGTCGGCCTTTAAAATTATTTTGCAAATTCAAATGTCAACAACGTCAGTCGGTGGCAAGGCAAAATAACAGAAAAAAAAAAAAAAAAACACACACACACACACAAACACAACAGAAACAAAAGGGATGCGCCTAAAACCAAACAATAGCGAACAATAACAGCGAACAACAAAAAAAAAGGGGAGAAAGCTAAAAATGAAATGATGGGGGAAAGAATAATGAATAACAGGAAGCCAAATATGTGATACCCTTTCAAATAATCAATAGTAGATTATAAAATTTTTGTTATCAAGAAACTACAGAGGATACCTTGAGTCGAATTCCTTATAAATATATAACTATATAATATGGTAATCAGACATTGTCAACAAAATTCTAAGCCAAGTATAAGTAAGAAGAAATAGCTAGCATTATGGTATACTAATCCGATATTATAATTTATAAATAAAAATTCGATTAGGAACCTTAATTCTATATTCTATTGGCAGAAATACCATTAATGTTCTTTATACTAGACAAATAGTTTATGTTACACTACTTAAGTACTCGCTATATCAAAACTATATCATATACTAATCACATGTTCTGAATAAAAGAATTTGAAGAACTCAAGCTCCACTAGAATACCAAAGAAAAACTCAGATAAACTTAAAGAAAATTCAATGAATATTTTCAACTTCGATCTGTACTCTCTACTAAAAATTATTTATATACAAATACAATATATGAGGTATGGTAAAAGTTTACATATAAAGTCTTCGATAATATAGAAAGTAATTACTAGGTATGTACTATAATACTCCTTATTCAAATCAGACTCTATATTCGCTAGTTGCTAGATCTTCCTGGTCTAAGTGACACACTTGATGACCAAACTATAATGCCCTCTCGCAGACAATCTGAAAAAAAGGCACAAGATGAGAATGTCAGCAAGAACAAGATGAACAACAACAACAACAACTTCACTAATATAATATTTATTACGGTGATTATGTCTTGAGCCAAGGGCAAGTGCTAGCAACGCCCAGCAGCCTCACAGCCTCGCAGCCACACAGCCTGTGAAACATCCAAGCCCCGAGGGGAGTCCCCAACGGCCGATGGGAAAGTGGAAATGAAAGTTGAGAGAAATGTAATAAGCAAGCACTTTGTGGGCACAGGCAGCGGGCAGCGGGCAGAGGGCAGCGAGCTGGAGATATATCAACTATGATGGACGCCGGCAATGACGACGACGACGATGACGACGATGACGATGACGATGACTACGATGATGAAGAGACAACACAGCTGGCCAAGGTCCATTGCCGTAGGAACAAACTTTAATTCATTTTATGTACCTTCTCTCACAGTCTTTCTCTCTCTCTCTCTCTGTCAGTCTATGGCTCTCTCCCTGTCTCTCTGTGTCCTAAGGCAGTAAAAAATCGCTTTGAAATCAGCTTTTCTGATACAAATCAGAAAACTTAACTAACTTCAATAGTCGCTCCCTATATAGACCTCTAACCTCTCCCCCTCGTGCTCACCCATCATCTCCCCCTCTCTCTCGCTCTCTTGCTCTCTCTCCCTCTCGCTCATCGCTTGACCTGCTTAATCAATAAGTGACGCATCACAATCTACACCTTTGGACGCGCTTACGCGTTAACTGCAAATGATGAAACGCGTTTGACCGGAAAACATTTATTTACCAATACATTTTTAAACAAGTTTACCTCATCATTTCCGCTCTTGAATTGCAATTTTTTATTAATATTGTTGAGTTAACAGAAATGAACTTCTCGCTAACTGTTGTCCACGTCAAAGGGGGAACGCTTTGTGGTACACTATGCAAAAAATAAAATGAAATATAAATAAAAATAAATAAAAAGAAAGTTTAATCAAAATGGTTCTGCTGCTGCAGCAGCTTCATACTATGAAATAATAGAGCGAATTTTTAGTAGAGCAAAGATTGCAGATTGAAGAAATGATTTTCATTAAAATATATGTATATAATAAAGCACAAGAGTTTTTCCACCCTTTATCAACATTGCGCAAATGGATGCATAGAACTCCCAACTTAGGAGTAACTAGTCAGCTTATGCTTGATGGCTAATCAGCCGAACACTGAATAAAATCACAGATAAAACAAAACTAATATATGTATTTTGATTTCTCATTTTGAATGGGTTCGGAATTGGGAGTGCACGACTAAGAGCTACCCTAGTTTCCGAAGAAAAGCCGCTATCGTAACCATCCAACACTTCTGTTAATCATACATATCAACCAACACATGCACACACAACTTCACACACACACAGCCTCACACACATCAGCACGCGCTTCTGTGGCTTTACTATGCGAACTTAATTGTTGAATAACTTTGCTTCTAGATGGACTTTCCCAATCAAACTTTCGGAGCATAATAATGACATTCACATCTGTGTGGATGCGTCTAGTATGTGAAATATTTTGCTTGATGAGGCTAAGTGGGAGGTGCCCAGTGTGTAAAGTATACAAAATATCTGTATGCATTACAAGAGGAACCCTCACACTGAATTTAAAGTCAACTTCTGATCTGGTATTTAAATTGGCAATAATAGGGAAAAATAATAATAGACTTGTACTATGTGTGGTGCAGTGAATAAACATTTATGTTTTCAACTCCCTAACTTTGGTGAGTTATGAGATCGGACGGAGACAGACGGACAGTTGAATATGTGGACGAACGGAAACGTATGGACGAACATATAGACAGATGGATGAACGAACAGCTTAACAGGTGGAGCGATGGACAGACGGACGCATCGAAGGCTGTGGAGATGGACTTTTGACATAAACTCTACAAATTAAATCAAAAACATCTTTTTGCCGATTAAGCCACGCTCTCTCGCCGCCCACTTGTTACCTATTAATTTAATCGTGTGTACTTCAGCTCACTGTCATCAATAATATGAGTATATATTCTTTACGACTCCACCTTATTTCTGTTACGTGCATCATAAAAAAGAAAACAAGTAAGAAAGCTCTAGTCGAGACAGCTCGACTAGGAAATCCCCTGAGCCCTTCGGAGAACTGATATTTCAATAATTCTTTCTGACACACACACACACACACTCACAAGCGCGCGCTCACACACACACACACACACACACACACACGCACACACACACACGCACACACACACACACACACGCACACACACACACACACACACGCACACACACACACACACGCACCCACACACACACACACACACACACACACTCATATACATAGACACACAAAGCATTAAAATTGTCTATATGTATGCAGCAGTATTCATTTGGTATTTGTATTTAGGTAAAACAAAGCTAGAATGCTCACAGCAGCAGAGAGCGTTCCCATTGCTCACTTGAAGCTCGACTGCAGCGAGCTCTACCTGCCGTCGGGCTCAGAGAGAGAGAGACAGTGCTTGAGTAAAAGTGGCCCTATATAAAGGGCAGCAGCTGCAGCATTTCTTCAGTCGTCCAGGCCTGGTGGAGGTGTGCGCAACAAAGTGAAGCAGAGTGTGTGATCGATCAGCTAAGCATTCATTAAAGACGAAGAGGAACTACGTAAAGGAAATACGTAAAGGAAAAACGTAAAGTAAATACGTAGCGGTATTACGTAAAAATACTTAGAAGAAATAGACAGAGGAATAAATCGACTCAGCTCGTCACCCTGATCAAAAATATACATATATACTTTGTGGGGTCTGCCACGCCTCCTTCTGCCTGTTACATACATTTCAACAAAACCATTATACCCTGATTTCCCATTTTCGATGGGTTCAGGGTATAAAAAAAAGCTCTCACGTCCACTGTGTTCAGTCTTTTAGCGACCTTTCAATATTTGAACTGTGTTCATTTTTTTGCGGACTTCAGTTCATGTAGTTACTGATTAACACTAATTGACAAATTAAGTTGGTTGAATGCACAAAAAGCGAGCGAATAGTGCGCATAGCCCTCACTGAATCATGATTCTGCGTGTGCTAAAAGGTGCCTCTACCTTAAAATATTTCATATACAATTTTACGATATTTGGTATGATATTAAACTAAGTGAAATTAACTTTCTATGCAATTGCAGCTGGCCACAAGGAGAGATCGCATCGAACCCATCGTAGTGGAGGCTTGTCAGAGTTTTGGATGGACAGCTAATGCTGTGTGTGTTAGCGCCTGGAATCGTTGAGGGCAGCTACGTTTCGAGAATACAATGAAGGTTTCTGATTTCAACAGGGCCGTTTGTCAAAGTCACGTCATCCCGTGCAAAGGATGAGGCGTTTACAAGTTAATAATGCATCATTAGCATCAGCGTCAGCATTGGCATCGGCATCGGCATCAGCAATCGCTGCCCACACAGCCCAATCGAACTATAGCCCGGCCATCAAACCGAGACAGAGTCAGAAGCGGAATCCGTGGAGTCTGAGATGCTTTTGGCTGTTCGCCGTTTTCACAGTTATTGAATTTCATGTTCACTTCGTGCTGGGTAAGACAACACGTTAAAAGAAGGGTGGGAAAAGGGTGAGAGGGGGTGGATAATTGGAGCGAATCAGATGACAGGTGTAATTGGAATAGCTGCGATGCGGTTAACTGCAAGCTGAAGCGAGTTGACAGGGGAAACCTTTGCTGTTGCACATTCAATTCATATGCAATACTTATAATTATTAAATATTTTGCAGGCACTACAGCCACAACAACAACAACAACAACAGCAGAAACAACAGCAACTGCATCGATATCAACGGCTGTTAGCAAGCCGAACGACAGCAGCTCGGAGAATAATTTCTATTTTGATGAGAGTATTACGAGCAGAGCGCTATCCCTCATTGCCGCTGACACAGCAGCGCCGCAGCTCCTCGACGTCTCCTCGATGCCCGGCGAGACGGCAGCAGCAACAGCAACAACAACAGCAACTCGTACAACAGCTCGCAGCCAAGCTGGACCCTTGGCCTTCAGCACGGCTCGACTGCCTGGCCTGAGTGGCAATAGCAGCACGGCCCGGACACAAGATCCCTTGGCTGCTTCAGCGGCGACCACCAAGAGCGCACGCAGCGCCACTGTGAAGCAGCCCATCGATGCGGCGCGCTCCCGCAATCATTGGACAGCCGGCGGGGGTGGGGGCGGTAGCGGTGGATTCACAGATGCGGAACGTTCGCGCACATTTCGCAGCAAATATCATCATGAGAACCACTATGGACCCTTCTTCGAGGAGCCATCGAATCTAGTCGATCCCGGCAAGACGCTCGTCGCCGCCGTGCATCTGTTCACGGAAGCCGTGCTCAATTGTCGCGTCGGCATGCTGAAGGATAAGACAGTAAGCATATGGAATATGTATATCGAATGACAGTTCGATATTGGACTTCTAATCCAAAGTTGAATCTATATAAATAATTTAGGTAGAATTTGTTCATAAAATGAGAACGTCTACAATTTATTTTTTTCAAATACCTGCCCAGCATAGAACTTTGGATTACTTCTTCGGCTAATCAGTTTTGTATATATCACAAATGAATCGTATCGTATTTGCAGGTAATGTGGGTTAGGCGCACCACGGAGAAGGTCTCACTGCTCACCGTTGGCAATGTCACATATAGCGGTGATCCACGTATACGAGTCAAATTTCAATATCCGAACAACTGGCGTCTGATGATCAATCCAACCCAGCGGGAAGACGCTGGCATATACATGTGTCAGGTTTCAACACATCCGCCGCGCGTTTTTACCACAAATCTCACCATTTTGGGTAAGTGGAGAGATGACGGTAGAGGTCCACCTTTGGTTGTTATCTGTTTTTGGGGTTTCGCTGCAGAGCCACCGCTGAGGATCATCGACGAACACGAACGGGATGTGGGCGACAGATACTACAAGTCCGGCAGCACCGTCGATCTCCAGTGCCAGATCTCACGCAACTTCTATCAAAAGGAACGTCTGGCCATACTCAAGTCAATGGAGCTGGGCAACTCGGCTGGCAAGCAACTGAATGATACTGCCAGCGAAATGAATCTAATCGGCGATGCGAATCATACTCACAATACATACTCCAGCCAGGAGCTAGAGAAATATTTTACTCATTTCATTACCTGGGCCAAGGACGACGAACCGCTCCCAGCACTGACCAATAGGCGTTCTAGGTAGGTTCTACATATAGTTTTAAGCCATTTTAAAGGAAAATAATATACTCCCTGAACTTCGGCTCATAATGATTTTATGTATATGCAGTCCGTCTGCTGAGCTGTATTCGTGCGTCTATCCGCTCTTTTATCTGGTATCTAGCCATTATTATGAGCTAAGCTCATATCGTAAAAAAATATTCTAAATATTCTAATATGCAGTACAGCTTATCATTTTTGTATAGCTTATTGCAAGCCATTGTTATCGATAAAAATCGATACTTTGTGTTTCTTTTTTGAAGCGCACAAAGGGCGGCAGCTTCAAATTTACTGTGGGAGTTGCTGTAATGGATATACAAATTTGCATATTTTTTTGTCTAGGATATATGTATACCCACTTATTCTGCAAAAAATTCGCAAAGAACATATTTCAAAAATACTAGAGACTTGCGCTTTGGCATCTAGATGTCATTATCATGCTCCAAATTTGATTAAGAAAGTTCAGCTAGAAGAAAAGTTATTCGTCAATGGAACTCTCATTATAAGGCCCATAAGCACGAGCCAACCGCAGTCGCTGGCGTCAACTGCGCAGTAAACACAGAGAGTGCGTGCTTATGTGTGTGTGTATGTATGTGTGTGTGTTGTGCTTGGTATGTATGTATAAGATAAATGTAGATTGATTGAGTTAAGGGTATTCTTTAGGTGAACACTCCCTCCCGAACAGAGCTTTCTTAATTTCAATTACTGTTCCTAACTTTCAAAAGTAATTTCAAATTGAAAACCATTATACGCCCATTTCTCAATTTCAATGGGTTCAGGCTGTACGAAATTAAAATTAAAATAAAATAAGATTTAAATTAATATAACTGCAATTTTTGTTTCCTCAAACCTGTTGGAGTGTGCTCTAATTACAATAAACTATTTGTCTTAATTTACAGCGTATCCGACAAATGGCTCAATAGTCGAATTTCTATAGCCGATGCCAAACTCTCAGATAGTGGAAATTATTCCTGTTCCCTTGGTCGACTCTTCACTGTAATTGTACAGGTCCAAGTACTCACTGGTAATATAAATGAACAAAGTTTTTAACTCCTCAAACGTTGCTTAATTCGCTTGTGCTTTTGCTTTTCTTTTTCAGGTGAATTACCTGCTGCAGTTCAGCACAATTTCGCACGAAGATCCGGCAGCTGTCTGTCCCTCTCATGGAGTCTATTCATTATTGTTATTTGTTTTTACATACTCAAGAGCCATTCATCACAATTTCATAGTATTAAAGCGACGAATGAATGAATGTCTGACGTAAAGGAATTGTACTTAGCATTCGATCATTTATCTACATAATAATATATGGTATTTCGGACTAAATACCAGAACATAGAATATTTCTGAGAAACAAAATAAAAAGGATTCCATATGTGTACGTATATGCTTCACGCTGTGTAACTGCTAAAACTGAACGATTTGTCCAATAACAATGATTCGTCTGTGTATGTATTTACATCAATTACATCAAAATACATACATTGAATTTTCTATATCAATTTACCCGACTTTCATTGATATTCTTCTTAATAAAATAAAGTCGACAAACGTGTTTAAAAAACTTAACAAAGAAACGAAAACAACAACAAAATGAAAATCGAAAACAATTCCGAATATCAGTTCAAGTAAACCCACGGGAACTTAGCCAAGATTGCAAAAAAAAAAAATAATTAAATAAATAAAAAAAATCAAAGTATATGTTTTATTACAAATAAAAAAAGAAGAAAATAAAAAATGGAATTTGTATGCGAAAAGAGAAAAGTGAAAATATAAATAAAATTTGTTATTATGTTTCGTTTGACGTGTGAGTCCAAGTTCAACTTTCACTTACATACATTAGTTCATTTAACATTTTAATTGTATGTTTCGGCAATTAGTATGTTTGTAAATATTGTAAAATGAGAGAAGTTAGGATTTTACCTCCTCAACTCCATACCGTGCATATATATTTTCTCAATTCTCATTCTGCTAGCTCAAAATTGTATAGTTAAACTATTTATTCGAATTGATTTATATATATGTATATGTATACATAAATATATGTATTAATATCTTAGTTAATGGTAACCTACTTGGCTGGATTAACGAAACTCTATGATCCACCAATATTGTTAAATTGCGATAATCGTGCATTATCATGATTATCATGCTATATTACAAACTAAATCAAAATACATACTTTCAAATATAAAATCCAAACAAAGTGTTTTCTTAGCCCCATTTTGTTGGGCCAAAGTTTCTAGCCACAAAGTTCGAGCAGATGAAGTGGCCGAAACTGGAAGTTCGAGTAGATGAAGATTATGAAGTAACTGAAACTGGCTAAAACTTCAGGTGTGTGGTAAGTGTAACGGCGGCATTTCATATGGTTGAAAACTTAGTTTGAAACAAACTTTTTATTACAGCTTTCCACGCAATTTAAATTGTACAAGCGCCGGAAAAGAATTATACAATTGTTCCAATTATATAAATATATATTGTCGAATTGGAATAATTTTTGAAAATTATTTGTAGCTCTTATTTTAGTTTATATTCCATTTTTTGCGTCAAGCATTCGATTTATTCAATAATTTAATTTAAATTAAATTCAGAGCAAGCAGCTTATGAGTGTGTGCACTGCAGTTAGCTTATGTCTGCTAGCATTACACAATTATATTTATCGAGCCCCATTATGGTCGAAATTGGCGAACGCTTTTGGCGCCCAATGCATATTGCTTTGACTGATTTAACTGCATAACAACATACATCAATTTATTTAAAGCATAAATTTGGCAAAATATAATGATAACAACTTATTTCTTGCAGCTAGTACAATATTAGTAGATAAAGCTCCGCAATAGTACGAGCTTTATAGCAAATGTAAGCTCTTAACTATCGATGACCTTTAGAAATCCATCGATTGTCATCAGTTTTTCGATCGATGTTTTAAAAGCTATCGCATACTTATTTATAGCACGAATTTTTATTTTCTTTTTGTTTAAATATATAACAACATCAACATTTGATTTACAACATACACAACATTTTTTTTTTTTATTAATTTTTTTCAAACACATCCTGCAAGGCATAACAAGTGGGTCTACTTTTGGCTACTTAAAAACAGAGTGTGTGACATATTTTGCATTGCCCAGTGATAAGACATCCATGTTTAGAGAGATGTATTTACATATGTATGTCATTATGTACCTAAATGAACTGCATTCAAAGTTTGTTTGTGTGTATTTGACTTTTAGCATCTAATTTAGAAACTGGAATGTCTATCTTATACATTGGCTGAGATAAATGGACTGCGTGGGTGGGTGGGTGACTGCAGAAACTATCGATGGGAGAAAAAATGATTCCTTATGCCACTTGTTTGTCTGACTCTGACTTCACCTTGACTAAAGTACACGGGGGCAATGCAAAAACAAAAACGAAAGCAAAAACAAACAACAAAAAAACGACTGGAATGATAACACAGTAGCAAAAATAACATGCAAGTGATTTCCCCCACAGGCACAAACGTCGGGGCAGAACATGTTGAAGCTACGTAACACCTGGTCGGCGTTGGCCTACAATGCCGGCCCAATCGCGATTCGGTGAGTTTGCCAACATACGATAAGTGAACTCTAATGTCCTCATTTCGATTGTCTTGCCAGCTGTTTGTCAACAACGGCCACCTGCAAGGATTCTGAATCATGGTTCTCCAAGCTGCTGGTGCGCAAGATCGAGCCAACGAAGGAGTCGCACAGTCGCATGCTCAGTGATAAGGAAATCATATATGCGCTGCATACGCATAATGTGCGCCCCGATTCCATGGGCGACTATCTAAATAATTAGTGAGTGGCAAACCGAATCAGATCAGATAACTCGAAATTAATTAATTTGCTTCTTCTTACTTTTGCTATTATTTAAAAATAGTAAAAACACTGTGGGCCTAATTAATGAGAAGAAGACGAGCCTGTCATGCAAATTGGTTGCCTCATGGACTGTCCAGGTGGGCGATATGGATCAATGTCTTCATTTGTGGAAATATACCGGCGGCTTCGAGAAAATCGACCAGGCCAAAGAGGATCTATGGCACGATGAGGAGTATCTGAAGCTAATGAACGAGCGCTCGAAATTCTTGCGATCCCGTCACCTGCAATACCTATTAGCCTTCAGCTACTGGCCCCAGATCACCAGTCGAACGGGCAAAAACATCTACGAGATGCGGCAAGTATAAACAATTGATTCATGTTTAATATTATATATTTTATATATATCTTTCTCTCTCTATATATGTATATAGATCGTATCGGCTGACTCCTGGCACCATGATCGAGTGGGGCAACAACTGGGCGCGCGCCATCAACTTCCGCAAGCACAACAATGAGGCCTTTGCCGGCTTCTTCTCGCAAATCGGTCGACTCTATAATGTGCATCACATTTGGTGTAATTATAATAGATATATCTTATTTATAATCGATATATGTACATATATATATGTTTATATGTTTTCATCTCAATTAGGTTATAAATCGCTGCAGGACCGCAAGGAGACCAGAGAGGCCGCCTGGCGCTCACCCGGTTGGGACGAATGTGTGGCCTATACTGTGCCCCTAATCCGTGAGATGCACTGTCGCGTCCTGGCGCCCACCGAATTTTCACCCACACAGTAGTGCGGGTCAATCCAAGTACGAATAATTTCCACTGCAGAGCCTAATCTCTGTATCAGCAGCGATATTCCATTACGAATTGCTGCGAAGAAGAAGACGAAAAACTGTTGTGACCCCAAACGCCAAGCCCCAGCCAAACCAAGCCTGCGCGACCTATATTTCTGTTAAAAACTTGTATATAATGCCAGCATTCGAATGCTTTCAATTTATTCCTAGCTCTTAAGATCAAAGTGCATTTTTGTTGTCTACCACTTGCATATGACTCCTATTGAAAACTATGCGTAAACATACATATGCATATATGCATATATATATATTATATCGATCAGATCGGAGCACACAAAAAATATGAATATAAAATTGTTAATATAATTGTGTACACAACAAATAAACTGTGAATGAATCGCATTTAGTTGAAACAATTTTTTCTTTAAATTTTTACTTTCCGATTGGTTTCATTTCATATTGTTTTAAGAAAAACTCATAATTTAAAATTCGAATTTACATACATAAATAGAAGAGAGTTCTCTCTTAGGCATGCTTCCAGCAGAACAACTTCACTTTACATACTTGAAGTTTTCTTTCTTCGGAGTAAATTCCAATGCCTTTAAGCTTTTCCTTTTTTTTTATAAATATTTACAGTTCCTTAATAGTATTAAGTATATTTTTGGATCAGCTCAAGTCGTAAAGATAGTGGAATTCAATTAAGTTGGCTAGATGTGAGCTTAGTTAAAAGTAACAAAAAAAAAAAAAAAAAAAAAAAAAAAAAACACTTGATTATATTATCATAAGAAATCAATTCTAATGATCGATCTACTACTACTTAATCGAACTCACGAAGACTTCGCTTAAAAATTAAGAATATAAATAAATTATCGTATGACCAAATGAAAGAGCAGAGCAAACATTTCATATTGCGATTGCTATTGAACATATTGATAAATATATGTAATATATTAATATATATATGTGTGTGTGTATATGTACATACGTATATAGGTATGTATGAATATATATATGTGAATATATATATAAATGATATATAGACATGTGCATGTACATATATATCAGTCTATATATGGACATATATATACACATACATATATACATAGATATATATATGATTATCTATATATATCTATATATAAACATACATATATGTATATATACACATACACTCATATTCACATATTATATACATTTACAATATAACATTTCATTAAAAATTTTTAACCACCACTCGCAGAGGCATCGAAACTATTAACAAAATAACTGTTTTGTCTTCTTCTAACCCATACAAGTATAGACGGCGATAATCCAAGCGGTGATTGTTGCTGATCTTCTTGTTTCCCGACAGCTCCTTCAGGGCAACTAGTTATCAAAATGAAATGCATTCAACGGGCATCCGCCAAAGGCCGGTGCACTTAACCAAATTTTGTAAAACTCGATAAAATCTGAATTGAACTAAATAACATTGAACTCGCATGGTTGTTGTTGTTTGATGTTGGTATTGGTGTTGGTGTTGGTCTGGCTCTCCTCCCTCTTCCTCTTCTTGCTCTTCTTATTATTATCCTCCTTCATCATCTCATTTTCCTTATCCTTCTTGTTGTTCTGCTGTACTCATTCACAGCTGTGCTGCCATATAGGTCTCTATATGGCTAGTCTGAGCTTAACGCTTATTGGGGGGGAGGGATCATCTCTTCGGCCTGCTGGCGCACAGTCTTGAGATGCTTTTTGCCCTGCAAGTGCTGCTGCAGAATGGATATATGATTCATCGCCTTGTTGCACAGCTTGCAGTAATACGAGCCGGAAGGTGTACGATACATGGATAGATCGCCATTTATATCAATCATGCATGCGGCTGCTATCGACTGCTGCTGTTCCTTGAGCAGCTCCTGGGCGTGCGGATCCCCTTCGAGAGTTTGAGCTCGCAATTTCTTCTGGTGTTTGGCTCCATCGAGATGCATTTGGATTTGGGATGCTGATGTGACGCTGATGTTGCAGATTTTACAGGTAAGGCTCTCGTCGACAACATTATAATGGTGCTGCTGCTCGTCGGAGATGTCCATCATCTCAGTGGAAACGTCATGCATGTCACCTCCACCGCCGCCCCTCAAGAACATCTCGCCAATGCCGTAGCGACCATCATCAACCATGGCCTCTGCCTTAGTGCCAGTGCGCACCCAGTTGCCGTCCGAATTGTAGTAGCCGGCGCCCGATGGCTTCGAGCGCTTCTGAACGACCAGCTGGTGCTTGCGGCCAGCATAGTGCTGGCGGGCATGGGTCATCGAGGTCAGCGGAAGATCGCACAGATTACAGTGGAATGCGTTCGGCCCGGTGGGGCCCTGTTTGACGAGACGCTTAATGGGTGGTGTCTCCAGGCCCATTTCGGTGTAGTTCTTGGCCAGCCAGGCGCTGATGTGACGGTCGTGAGCCTTGGACTCGTAATGATCTTTGGCGCTCTTCATCGAGGTCATCTGCGTTTTGCACAAATGACAGGACAACGGATGGATCAGCTTGTTCAGCTCGTCCGGATAGCTTTCGTCGCGGCCCTGAAACATAACCAAGTTATTGCCCTCGACGTCCACGGATTCGTACATTTTCCTCTTCAGTTTGCGCTGCTGTGATGCAATTGCCGATGAGTGCTCCATATTATTCATCATAACGGGTTGATCACCATGCACTACTTTTGCGGCAGTGTAATAACGATTTGGGGCCATTCTTGTGGTTGCCGGGTGCGATGTGATCTTAACCGATACCGGCTCGCAAACGTGCTTAGGCTGCTTGTCTGTTGTTGTAATTAGCGGTATTGGATACGTACTCAAATATCCAGAAGTCATTTTCGTAAAATTTTTCTTTTTGAGACAGAACGTAAGGTTACTTAAAATCTATTTAAAACAGCACTAGTGATGTGTTGTATTTTCGTGTGCCTCACAGCGCAGGCTCAAAAGTTATCGTCAAAGTAACCATCGCTAGATTTTTCAATGGGGTGTCAAATCATTCGTGTGAAGCACAAATATCGATTTAATTGCAACGCTTGATGCGCGCCAATGCCATCCAAAAATGTAGCAAACTCAAATCGGCAACCACCGTGATTATTTTCAAGTAAATAACAACATACGGATATACAATTTTAAAGAGTTTTATTCAAATAAATGTCTGTCGGCTTTAAAGACTAAAACACTCCTCTTTTAATTGTCGGGCAATGAGCGAATGATGTCCGAATCTCCAGGATCGGTAATGGACATCGTGCACACACGGAAGTATTTACCGCAGGCGGTGCCCAGCTCAATATTGGTTCCACTGTAGTGCTGGACTTCAGTTTTGGCCAACATGGCGTAGTATTCAATCTCCGACTTCCTGCAATTACAAAAAAAAATCACATTTAACTACATGCACATAATTTTATCAACTGTTTGCTGAAATATGGCAAATCAGAAAGAGTCTCTAGTAATATAAATTCGTCAAGGCATTCGGAATTACAAAAAATCATCATATAAATAAGTTCGATTACTACTCATATCTATTGAGATGACTCCTTACCCCATTCACACATATACATGTGAGTGCGTGCGTGCGTGTGTGTTGTTACTGGAACCATTTGGAGCCATGCGGAAGTAAATCATGTTACACATTGTCGGCGACGAAGGCGGCAACTGCTGCTGCTATACTACTCCATAGTTTCCATAAATATTATTCGATTGGAATCATATTTCTCAGTCAGCATTAAAGAAGACTCCATATGGTTCCAATAACTACAACAACAGCTACTTATCACTGTTCATACGCGGGTGTAATGGAAATCTACTTCTCAGTAGTATATTTTGTTTGTAACCCAAAACGAGCACAATTTCCCATTCGTTTATTTTACCTCAATGCAGGCGTGTTGCTGGCGATGAGCACCAGTTTGGCCTTGCCCTGACGCAGGGTCTTCAGCGTTTGCTTGTAACCCAGGCAGTACTTGCCGGATTTCATAACCAGCGCCAGACGCGCATTGGTGCTCTCTAAGGCCTTTTTCTGAAATTATCAAACAATAAGAAATCGTTAATCAAACACACACTAACAATTTGGTTTGCTTTTTATTATTTACCTGTTTCTTTACGGCAACCATATTGAATGTTCAAGTCAGACAATAACAACTAAAAGAAAGAAATTAGCTTTAGCAATTATTTGTACTAAACACGGAGCAATCCACCCACCTCGGTCGAGTGACGCTGTCAAAAAGGCAGATTTACCAGCAAAACGGAAACACGCTGCCATTGGCAGGGCTGCAGCAATATATATAGCACAAATACGGTATCCCTAAGATGGCGACACACGACACGATTTATCGCATGACAGAGGTGCTTATATTTCTCGATAGTTTTGAAACGCTGATATAAATTTGAAAATGGATTTTATATTCACATTTATACCTTTAAAATAGATGCCGCTTTAATATTTTAACTATGCAACGTTTACCCTTACCACTGTGAACTGCAATATATTAACTTTGCTCAGAATTTTATTGCCGAATTTTACATTAATAATTATAAAATTGATTTAATATCTTTATATTCAGGCTTATATTATTTGTAAACATTTCTGACTAAATATGTGTTGTATTGATTGTTATAAATATTCTACTTGCAAGTTTGAACTTTTATTATTATTTTTTTTTTTTCAGTTTTTCATATCAAATTTAACATCGATATATTTTACTCATGCAACGATATATTTTCATCGCAGATGTTACAAAAATGGTGACTCTAGCAAGGCGCAAATACTTAAAACACACACACACAAACACCATATGTGACTTGACGTGTATGTGTGAACGAGAACATTTATTTTGGTAAACAGCACATGTAGTGCACAAACTAACGTAAATATGCGACGAATGAAAACTGCAAAATCCGTCAACAAACCGCCGCCAATACAAGCGGCAGTTAAGAAAACCAATTTTGATGGCGACAATGATATACAATTTGAAGTGGAACTCTGTTGGTGCGTGCAGCAACTGCAGATGGCGCTGCGGAGCGGCAATCTGAGCCAGAAAGTTGGTAAGCCCGGCCCGAATTTGCAAATTATAAATGAAAACAAATTTTTTAATACAAAACTACAGCTGAAGACACGACCAAGAATCTAAAGACTTTGACGAGCCAGACGGCGCCACTCATCAAAAAACGGCAGGTCATGAAATTAGCGCTCGGCGATTACCGTTCGAAGATGCAACAGGAGGAGAAAAAAATGCTGCTAGGTAAGAGGAAGAAGAACTGAATTAGAATGAGAGCAAGAGAGATATGAACAAGTTATTTAAAAGCTATTTAGCTATTAATCATTAAATATATAAATGCAGTTTGGTATGTAAATATAAATAGATTGATTTCTATGTTAAGCAAGAATAGGAGTGCATAAGGTAGAAACAGAGGGAGGACTTTATCATTTCAGATCCATATATGTATGAAGAAAATGTTAAACATACCTAAAGTGTTATATCGAAGTCTATATGCTCCACAAATAGTTGTTAATATTGAATGCAGTACAGAGAAGAATATTTGTATACATATCCAAAACATTATTCTATATAACATTTAATATATACATACATATGTATGTATATGAATCTTGAGTGATCAACTGCTCTCTCTATATTGTAGACATGTATATAATGTGTAATTGATTACTAAGAATCAAGCTGAAATAAGTAAATTGTAAAAGAGATATTAAAGATTGCATGACTCACAGAAAGATCCATGTTTAAAATTAACCAACATAAATAACTATATTTGTAAGCTAATGTTTTATTCAATTTCTATATATGTAGCTATATTAAGCTCAGCTTTGGACATACATATGTATTGTATATAATTGGAATAAGTTAATTGCAGATAATTTGTGAATGATATATATATAGTAACTGATTCAGAGAACGATCTTGTATAAGAGTAAACCATATCGGTTTACTTATTATTTAATTACTATATATTTATAATAAGCTTAATTATCTGATAGAAATATTAATACTAGATATGTCTCTCCCGCTCTAACCCATGTGTCTCTTTCTAATTCATGCTTATCTCTGATATCTCCTATTTACAACAATCTTCCCTGTCTTTAGCATCCAAACAGATTAAATTCACAACTGCTGACGAAAAGAAACCAAAATCAAGCTTTGTCAAGAAGTCCGCGCTGTTGACGTCCGGCAAGGACTTTCGCTTTAACTTTCCGCCGCCCAATACCAACAACAACAACAATGAGAACGAGGCAGCTGAAAGCAAGACTCAGGACGTGCCCCAAACAGCCGCAGATGCCACAAAGATCAGCAGCAGCTTGCAGCTGACCGCTGGCAAGGAAGAGCCTTTCAGATTCAACTTTGAAATTGAGAATGCACCGGAGGACATCAATTTCGATGGCCTAATGCTAAATAGCTAAACTTAATAATAAAATATAGTTAAGTTACTGAAGAAATCCATGTTGTTTACATCTACTTTAAAAGATCACAAGAATTTTTTTTTTTTTGTATACGTTTGAGCATAAATGTTGGCTATTGCTCAACAAATGCATAAATACTCTTTATTTTATTTTCATGTTTGTTTTTGTTTTCTAATGAACTAAAGCAGCGTAACTGTACAATAGCAAAAAATATTTACTGGACCAACTACTGTCTGCGAAATTTATGTGTTTTTTTTTTATGAAATATGAATCCAAAATCAATTGACATCGACTTAATAATAGTGTTGGAATTGTACTGGATTTATGATTCCTGCTGTGCCGCCGCCAGTCTGCTGCTGATAGACCTCGATTGTGTCACCCTCCTCCATTTCCAGGGAAGTGGGTGTATCGTTCTCATTGATCGGCTGCCCATCAAAACGGAATCGTACCACTTGCATAGAGAGACCCTAAAATGCACAGATAAAGCGATTATATTAGTTATAAACTTGATATTCTATGCTCGCTTGCTTGATTTATTTCACTTACGGCACGGTCGCAATAAGCGTTCATTAGCTTACGCAGCGGAGTGTGTTTTTTTATCTTGAACTGAACCACTGCATTGTCCTGGCCAAGCACCTTCAAGTTGATGTGCTCCGTTTCAGTCTAAGCGCCAAAACAAAGAATCAGATATTTAAATATGCATTTATCATTAAAAAATATTTAAATAAATACAAAAACAAATTCGCGGTTCAAATCAGCAAAAAAAAAAGTTAAACAAAATTTGTTTTTGCCATGCTTAAATTATAGAAAACATGTTTCATTTTTCTTTCTTTTTTTGTATTTGTATGCGCTTGCATGTGTGTGTGTATATATGTATATTCACTACACGCCGGCTTTTTTCGCACCAAACACAATACATTCGCGCACACTTTTACTTGGAATTTCAAATTTCCTAGAATATTTACCTTTTTTTCTTCAGACATTTCTATTAAAATTTTCTAGTCTCCAACAATAGACAATGTATTCAGCAGCAGATATTTTACAAGAATGAGCAAAACAACTCAACGTTGTCAGCCAAGTAAGTAACAACAAAAATAGGGATGACCGATAACAACTATCGCATTAGCAAGCTCACGCACGAATCAGTTTCATCGAAGGTCGTGCTGTGCTGATATTGTCAGCGGTTATGCAAACACTGATGCAAACAAAGAGCGGTGCGCTGTTTCGTTCCGGAACTAATTTGAGATGCGGCTGAACTGAACTGAGTTTGAAAAAATATTCTTTTTACCATTTATACCATTACCAAGTTCAACTAATAATTAAAAGGCAAAGTCAATTTTTGTTCTTTTTTGAATAATACGATAATCTTTATTCTATTAAAGGTAATATGAAAAATACTCAATATGGAAGTTATTACTTTTCTATACATAATACATGCATATACATATGTATGTATATAAATCTATATTCGTTTATATAGAGATACATATATGTACACATATGTGTATATGTATGTATATGTTACATTTACAATATTAACTCTATTGGTTTATATACACAATTTTAGGTTTGCATTCTGTTGTGTTAATTGATTGAATATTTTATTTACTAATTTTCGCGTACATACACAATCATACATATGTACATCTATATAGCACTTTCAATTTCATATACATATGTATGTATGTATGCATGTGTGTATGTTTGTTTGTTTGTCGATTTCTCATTATTGTATTCACTGATATGCATTTATTTAATTATTAATTGTTGAACACAAACATATGTACATACATACATATATGCACATATATTTGAGTATAAAAAAAGACACGCTTATAATCAAATAAGTATGTATGTGTATGTGCCATTAGATTCGTATTTCTTCTAAATATTTGATGTTTATGCTATGCGTACTTAAAACTCAACTGGAATTGGAACTGTTTAGGGGATGGGAGAGCTCTTTATTTATAGTGGGTTTCGCATAGATCACACATGCATACATATGTACATGCATTCTTGTGTGTATGTACGTATGCATGCCGGAATCGGATGAGCATTGTTTGTTTTGCTTGCTTACACACCCACATGCATATTCATTGAAAAGGATTTCTAAAATTTCACACACACACATACATATATATATATAATTATAGTTGTAATGGACATTTAGATGTTTTTTTTTTTCTTTTTTGAAAAAGCTTAACAATTTAATTAATATAGGTAAAAAATATTTCTAATTTTAAATGAATTGTTTTCTAACTACCTATGTAAATGTTACGATACACACATACATAAGAACTTTTTGCTTTGCTTTTTTTGTTTAACTACTTTAATTTGATGATATACATACATACACTAGCATGCACATACATATATTCACATAGAAACACATTTCGAGGTATCAAAAAACAAAAACAAAAAAAAACAGTTATTTTCTTTTGACATGAAGATTCAGATAAAAATTTAAGTATTCATAATTTAGTTTTTTTTTTTTTTTTTTAAATATATAAATTCTGTTAGTTTCGGCTGAATATATGTAAGTACATAACATTATATATATAGATATTCTATATATGTAGATTGTTGCTGGATTATCCGCACTAACTAAAATTGAGCAATTGTTTTTTTTTTTTTTAATATTTTTTCATAATTCTTGTTTTATTTATAAGACTTCTTCATGAATACTTCACTATATGTATATATATAGATTTCTTTATATTTACATAAATTATTATTATGATTTCTGTTAATTATTGTTGTAGAAACACAAGAATTTCTTGTTGTTTGTTTATTTGGTAGGTTTGTTATTCAATTTTAATATTGCTATAATTAATATACTTTCGTTCTGTGGGTCTAACGTACATACATACATATATGTATATATTTATACATACATATATAGGTCTGTACTAGGTACAGTCGTGGGCTATAACTTATTAGTGGGGCATACAGAGGCATTTATGTATTTCTCCCGCTCATCCGATTTATATAGATTTATTTCCATGTATATATGTATATAAGGATGTATGTATGAATATATATTTATCTACTCTATCACAATTGGAGAGTGCCTAATTTCAGTTAGCAAAAAACAAAAAAAAGTCATTAGGCCTAGCTTAGCTTATACACGCACATCAATCTAGAATATGTTTAGATATACTCTATATATTTATATATGCATATAAAACTCATTTAACAAATTTGCTTTAACTAAATAGCTTTATAAACATTGAGAATTTCGTCTATACATTCAGAGAGGGAGAGAGATATACATATATTATTCATATGTCTCTTTATTGTTTATATGTATACATAAATATACATATATAAAAGTACAAAATTGTAATTCAATTCTAGTTTGTCTAAAAGTTTTTCGTGTTTAATTTCTATGTTCTTTCCTTTTTTTTTTTTTTTTTGTCTGTTTTGTAGGTACTTTTCGTACTATCATGATCGAAATGTTGCATGTAAATGAGTTATACAATATTTTTCATAGACAAATCATTTGCATTCCATGCACTCGCATCATAACAGTTGATTATTATACAGTTAGTATAGTTAGTTATAGTACAGTTAGTTAGAAGCTTTTGTAAGGTACTTAAATGTTTCTTTAAATTTCCATTTCAGTGGTAAGTTTTTAGGCGCACACACACACATGCATAGGATAGGGTCTGTGTATGTGTGAGTGTGTGCTGTTTGTGTGTGCATGTGTGTGTGTATATGTGTATATACATATACACATATCAAAATAATTCTTTTTAGCATTTTTCGCATTTGAAACTTAACTATTTAAGTTATAAATTTAAAAAAAAAAATAAAATAAACAAATAAATAAAACCATTATATATTTTTTTCACATATATAATTATAATAAAAATAAAAATGTATTTTATATTTACATATATGTATATTTACTTTTTTTTAATAATAAAAATATAAAATAATACAAAATGTATATATACATATATGTATATATATTTATTTACTTTGTAAAAAACATATGAAATTACTTTGACGATAGGTAAATATATTTTTATAAATTTCATATTTATTTGATGCACAGCTACGGCCATAAAAATAGTAATTTAGAGACTCGAATGGTTTTCAATATATTGAATTTATCACTAAAATTTTTTTCCCAACTGTAGTACTATTTTTATGACCGTAAGTGTATATATACAATAAATATGAAAAATATATATATTCGTATTTATATTAATATTTCAAGAAAATAATAAAAATAATATATATTTTTTTAAATACATATTTTCTCTTTGTTATTTTTATGATACATTATAACGTGAATGATTTATTTATTAGAATTATATAACTTTTTTGTTTTTTTTTTTTTTGCTATTTAGAAGGAATTTGTTGACCGCTGTTTCATATATGTATGTAAACATATACAATATGTATGTACATATACATACATACACACACATATATATGCATATTTATATATATATACATTCAATATTTCTCTTAATTTCTCAATTTATTTAGAATATTCTTTAAATTAGGCTTTTTGGTATATACATTGACATATGTTTGGTTAGATTGAATAGCTACACACACACACACACACACGCACGCACACAAACACACACATATGAACATATACACATTTCATATATATGTATATGTTTAGATTATTTAATTTATATAAATAAAAATGCCATTTTTTTTTTGTTATTTTTTTTCAATTCAGTTTGTGTGTTTTTTTTTTTTGTTTTTTTTTTTAAATTAAAGTAAACATTTATATAGCACAAGGTATATTACGTAAGCCCGTATAAAAAGTGTAAAATTGTTTTTTTTTCCTTTACGTTGTTTGTTTTTGTTTTGTTTTGTTTCGTTTTTTTTTTTTATAAAAGTTACAAATGTTCATATAAAAATAGATATACATACATATAAAAAAATAAAGTCAAATAGTAATACACGCACGCACCCACACACACACACACGCACACAAATACACACATCTGGGACATACCCTAGAAGGAAAAAAAAAATAAACAAAAAAAAAATCAAAATATGAGAACGATAGAAAAATGAGAAAACTGCTATACAAAATTGAAACTAAATATCAGTTAAACATATAAGAGAGAGAGAGAGAGAGAGAGAGAGAGAGAGAGAGAGAGAGAGAGTTGGGTTGTTTAGTGTTATACTTCACAGGGTATGTCCATATCGATCATATGTCAATTTGTGTTTCTTCTTTCCATTTGATGCAAAAAAAATAAAAAACAGAACTTATAAACTAATTAAAAAACTTAATGTCAGAGGATTTTATCTAACTTATTTTTTGACTTTCTTTTTGTTTTTGGTTTTGTTTTTGTTTTTCTTTTGTTTTTCTTTGTGTTTCTTTATATATATAGTATATATGTGTATAACAATTGGAAAACAATTAGTTTAGAAATTCTAAAAAGGATCTCGTCTCTAGTTGTTAATGTTCTTTAATGTCGTGCTTTAAATGTTAATATATAGATATATATCAATCAATATATCTATGCCTAAATAAACTTTCACAATTACTATATGTATATATATACATACATATATATATATATATATATATATATATATATATATATATATATATAAATATAGATAATATGTGAATAACAAAATAAATATGTCTACATACACACACATGCCCTATAAGAATATATATATGTATATGTATATATATACACACACATATATATATATACATATATGCACATCAAATCAAGTACAGAGCATTACATATTTCTATATACACTATCTATTCCATTTTGTATATTTTCTGCTTGAGAGTTGTTGTTTGTTGTTGTTGTTGTTGGTAATACATGCTGGTGTTTCTGTTTAAGACGGGTTTACACTTGCTCATATATACACACATACAGTTGCATAAGCATTTATCGCTATATACATATATATGATATACATCTGTTTGTTTATATATATATACATGTGTTTCTCTCTCTCTAATGTCATTTCGTTTCCCTTGTTGCTTCCCAGCCAGCACATACTCCATTCCGTCTTGCTTCATATATATATATATATAGATAAATATATATGTGTTTATATATATATACCCATATATACATATATATATATATATATAGATAGACCTTTCTTTCTCTGCTTAAATTTTTTTGATTGAGCCAGCCTGCTGTTGACCCGTTTAACATTTATATCTAGTTAAAGTTAAGATGACTTTGGCCGCTTGCTTTTCCTTTTGCTTTTGCTTTTGCTTTTTCGTTTGCTTTTGCTGTTGCTGTTGCTGTTGCTTTGAACACTTGTCGCCATCGTCTTTTTGTTTTTTGTTTTTATTGCATTTCCGGTTAGCGTCGATTTCTCGTCCATGATGATTTGTTGTCGCGGTGCTTTCAGCTGCTTCTAGTTGGCCACCAACAGCTGCTGATAGGTGGAGCCGCTGCCATAGAACGAGCTGAGCCCATCGATCAGTTTGCTATTGTTGCTGCTGTTGCTGGCAGCTGCCGTATTGCTGCTGCTGCTGCTGTCCGGCTGATTGTTGGCCGTAGCCGATGTGGCTGCTGTTGCTGCTAGGCTGGCCTGAGGGATGCCGTTGCTGTTGCCGCTGCTGTTGACGTTGCTGTTGCTGCTGCTGCTGTTGCTGTCGCTGCTGCTGTTGGCCACGTTGCCGGCAATGCCAGCTGTGGGCGTGGCTATTGGACTATTATCGGTGGACGATTCGCCAGTAGCGACGCCAACAGCTGAATTGGGCGACTCCTCGATGCCAACGATGATGCTGCTGCAATCCGTATCCAGGCCGAAGCAGCTATCGCTGCTGTTGGCGTGCTCCAAATGTTGTTGCTGCTGCTGCTGCTGAAGCTGATGATGATGTTGCTGCTGCTGCTGCTGCTGTTGGTGGTGGTGCTGCTGCTGATTGATCATAGTGGCGCCTGCGGCATTGACATGGCCATTGCTAAAGTAACACGGTTCCAGGTAAGTACTGAAGCTACTGCTGCCAGCTGCTGCTGCTCCCCCATTGTTGACGACTGCTGCAGCAGCTGCTGCTGCGGCGGCGGCGGCAGCGGCTGCTGCTGCTGCGGCTGTTCCACCAGCGGCTCCAAACAGTCCCAGATTGCCCCCGTCCGAATTAAAATGATTCTCGTATAGACCACGCTGTCCATTGTACTGCGGATACAGGCCCATCGAAATGTTTGAATAGTAAAACGGATCAGCTCCAGTTGGCGGCGCGACGTTCGGTCCATTGCCCTGATTGCCAGCCAAGGTCAGGGGATTCGGCGAGAGGGAGCGAGCGGGCGATACGGCATCCAGGCCACCAAAGGCCGATGCCGAGGAGCCGCCAACGGTGTGGCCATGGTGCAGCTGCTGCTGCATCGCACGCTGTTTGATATAGTTGGAGAACTCAGTGGGCGACATGCGGTACGAGCTGCTATACGAGATGAACGAATCGATTAATGCACATACATATACATATATATATATATATACTCTCTCCATCAGTCTCTCCTACCTGTTGGTACGCTTGGAGCTAGTCTTCAGTTTGGTGCTGCCGAATTTCGTCTGGGCAAAGGTGGCCGTGGTGAATGTGAGCGGTGCCTGGGCGGCGCGCTGCACAAAGGCCGCTCCACCGGCGGTGGCTGTAGCATTGGCTGTGGCTGCATTGCTGCTGCTGCCCGAGAGACTTCCGCCAGCGCTGGAGCCAGCAGCACCGCCACCGCTACCGGAGCCGCCGCCACCGCCACCGCCGCCATTGGGATTCGGGCTGCCCTTGTAGGTGGGCGAGCCACTCGAGGCGGCCGAATGTGGCGACGAGCCGGACGACGGCAATGGCAACGGCAGCGGCAATGGCAATGGCAGCGGCAACGGCAATGGCAATGGCAGCGGCAATGCCTTGGGACTTAAGCTCAGATTATTCATGGTCGTGTTGACCACATCGATGGGACGGAAGCATTGAGCCTCCGGATTGAACGTTTTTGTAACTTCACGATCGGCCGAATGGCTATCCTCGGGATTATCATTGTTCTCCGTATAGAGTATCTGGAAGCGAAATACCACCAATTATTGACAGAGAAAGATACAGAGAGAGAGAGAGAGAGTCTCACCTTAACAGCGCCCTTTTCGCCTATGCGATAGGACACCTCGCCGGGATCCACCCAGACGGACAGCTCGTTGGGCAAATTCTCAAGTATATCGCTTATGGGTACGCCGCTCTCGCGCGCCGCACGAGCCAGCACCGAATCAATGGGATCGCCAGTTTTGAGACAGCGGTACGCCGAGCCCTACAAAACAAGAAATAGATGTAAATATTAGAAATATTAGTGATATGATGATGATTATGATATGTGTATAAGTGATATTTTGGGGAGATATATGATAGAAGATAGATTATAGATCATAGATGATAGATGATATATAATATATGATATATGAAAGATGATAGATAGATGATAGATGATTTATGTTAAGTATTTTAATTATATTTTTAGACGCACCTTGAAGGGCTTCTCTGGGTACCAGTGTCCTTGGAACTTGTCGCGTAACGCCTTCTCTAGCTCCTCCCCGAATATGTTAACACGACGTCGCGGCAATTTGTTGTACAGATACGAAATGACAAAATTCAACGCCACTTGTATTTCAATATGCATTTTGATGGCCGACCCCAGACTCCGCAAGCTGTGTTACACGATCGACGCTTGATCTACTATATATATATATGCATTTATAAATATATATATATATGGGTATATATATATAAATATATATGTAGATATATATATTTATAAGCTATATATATGTATGTAGTTGTATAACATATATATATAGAGCAATTTATGTAACTCTCTCTTCAGACGAAATTCACAAATTGCAAAAATTAAAAAAAAAATGTATTTTTTTAAAATAATTTTTTTCCTTTTATGCGGGGTAGTCAATGTATTCAATTTATGCAACGGTTCACTTATTAACTTAAATTTGGATTTTTTTTATTTTTTTCTTTATGCGATTTTTTTTAGTTTTTAAATTTATTTTTATTGATTGGCTTTTTGTTAATAATTGTTCTTCCTCTTGCTCTGCTCTTGTCTTTTATTCTTGTTCTCTTGTTTGTGCCGCGTGTGTGTGTGTCTGTGTGTATGTGTGTGTGTGTGTATTTTTTTTACTTTTTTTTTGTATTTTTTGTTGTTTTTGCTTATGTCCAATGTATGTTTTCTGTTGTGTATTACACGCTGTAGTGAATATATTTATCAAACTATTTCTCTGTGTCAAATGAGAATTGTGTGCTTTATTTCGGTTTACTAAGTGTTCCCCATTTAGTTGATGTTTCGAGCATTGCTAACTAGATCTCAATATATATGTATTTTTATATATGTATGTATGTGACTTCTGTATACCTTAAATATACATATTTGCTTATTTATGTATCTCTATGCTTATCTACATATATATGTTTTGGTTGTCTATTGCTCTTGGTAGTCTATGTCTTGTCTTTGACTATGTTCTCTCTCTCTCTCTCTTTCCCTCTCTGTGGTGTGCAGTGCTCATAAGAATTTTATGGATTATATTTTATGTACCTGAAAAAAGAAAGAAAAAATACATATATTAAATATATATAAATACTATATAATAATTGTGAGGAATATAGCGAAGCAATGCCTGACGAGTATTTTTATATGTATTTTAATCCGGCAATCAAATGGATTCCCTCTCTAGGAAAATGCAAAAAAGAAATATTGAGTTTCCTTCTTAAAAATTCCATTTAAATCAAAGCAGTCGATTCTTTTAATGTCAATTTAAGATAATCCTTTGATTTGTTGTACACTCATGTTTATAATGAAATCTCCTAAAACAAAACACAAATAAAAAACTAAAAAAGAAAAAAAAAAAACATTAAAAAAACGAATAAAAACAAGTAATACCAAAAACACATTAAAACAATAAAAACTAGAAAAACATTAAAAAAAAAAAAAAAAAAAAGAACAGAAGTCTAAAAATATTCGGGAAGTTTACGTATTGATCACAATGCAATCTAAGAGACGCGATGCAGACGAAAAGCAATTGCGCAAGAAGAATCATCGATTGCGCTTCAAGAAATTGGTGCTAACTGTGATGCTGAATCAGCAATGGCTGGATGATACCGAGGAGCAGGGCATCTTGATGAATGCTAAGAAAAATGTTGCCTTTCTGATCAGGCAGAAGCGCAAGACCGGAGTGCTGACGGTTGCGGTAAATATGTTTGACATACGATATTCGATTTACGATATTCATTTCACGAAATATATCACTTAAGATATCTTTATGTTTGATAGGAAAAATCTTTGCTGCGAACTCCCCACGCGAACCGCACTGTAGAGGAGCGTAAGAAACTCTGCTTAATTGTAGCTGATCTGCCGTGCCTCTCCAGTTTTCCTCCAGTAAGTATTTGCCTAGTAGCATATCGATATACCAGTTACCAGTACGAATTGGGCCTACAGAAACTACGAGTCCGGCTAATACCGTATTTAAAGTTCACCAACTATGGAGAAGATCGAATGTTAATACGACAAAATGATATACCCATTACGGTTTACTTCATGATATCGGGCGAGGTTGAAATGAGGAAAAACGTCTACGATAAGGTGTGTCCATGATATATTTCTCTTTTTATTTCCATCTATATCTATTAACATGTCCTAATATTGGGCTCTCACTTATTCTATTAACTAATATATAAATTTCTCTCCATCTCCTTGTTTCTATCCCTTCATTCTCTCTCTCTCCCTGCCACGTTCCGCCTCCTTTCCTTTTCTATTTTTCTCTATCTATCTCTGCCCATCTCTATTCTCCTCTCTTAATTTCTTCCCTTTCCTATGTTTCCTCATTTGTCTCTCCATCACATTTGTTCCTGCTCCTCTTTTTCTTTTCTCTATTCTCCCCCATTTTTTTCGCATTTTTATCACTCCCACAATATGTTTCCTTCCCACTTAATCTCTTTCCACCAGTCTCTCTAACTAAGAGTGATAGAGAGGTAGGGAGGGAAAACTAAGTACGTGACATTTAAAGTAAATCCCTTGACCCGGTTCACATTCAGGGTCATACTAGGATTTTTTTACTATAAATATCTTACGATAATTTACGTTTACTAGAACACAAAGAAAGCGACCGTGGTCTCCGAGGCAATTGTGGGCGTGGGCGACATCATAGGCGCCGTGGCAATGCTCGAGGACTGCCTGCGACTGAACACTTATGTAACGCTAAGTAAGTGATGAGACTCGGAAATGACGACAATGATAAAATCTCAGACTAAATGTCATTCTATTTCCTAGCGCCCTGTGAGGTTCTCTACATAACCGACGATGAGTTCAAAAGTGTTTTAGGTAAATTCATGAGAAAACAATGGCGGTATAAAAAGGCGGCATTGAGGTCCTTAACCCATTTCAGTTTTTTCAATGAAGAACAGGTTAGAAATATATAATATATATGTATATAGTATATCATCAGGTATATGAGTATATGTTTGCGTGTTTCAGATGGTGCGAGCATGCGCCTATTGCCAGCTGGAGCAATACGATCCATTGCACTCGATCTACTCGGAGGACAGGGGAGCTGTCAGCTGTGTTCACTTCATATTGAGCGGGGAGTGCGTTGTCTTACAGTGCCTCAAAATGGTCGTGAGTATAGATGCTACCAGCTATACTATACACATGTATATATTCTCTATTCTATCTATTGGTTAGCGAGTGATCAAATCGGATGGCACAAAAACGTTCGAGTTGATCGCTGTTAAGGAGAAGGACCATGAACTTTTTGTAAATCCAACAAAATCGGCACGATCATTCAATAGCTCATTCCTTGACGAAGCCCAAAGGAAGGATAAACGAATGTCTGAATCGGAGTTCAATCTCGCTGATCTACTGGCATCGTCATCGGACCTGAACGACGAGGAGTCCAAGCAGCTAAAAAAAGCGGTATTGATGTCTTATTTCGAGTTATTGAACCCCTCGATGCATCTAACTTAATTATACAATTTCAGAAGCGTAAAACGGGTCTGCGGGAAATTGAAATTGCTTGTGGACTTTTGAATAGCAGTTTAGCTAATGCAAATAAAAGGAAGTCACGTGGCTCCTCCAGGCGAATAACAACAATGAAATTCAAGCGCTCAGTGAGTAATATATGGAAAGCCGATTGCGAGGAGAACGAAGAGGACGAAGACGATATGATTGCCTATGTCGAAGAGGATTTTGTGACCGATGATGATAAGTCACTCAAAGGCGAAAACGAAAGCCACAGCAATAGCGAACAGGACTCCATCCTTCCGAATAGCTCAACAACCAAATTTTCCACGATACTGGATAAGCAGCCATCGAGCGAGGTGGAGCTCGGTACATCTATTATCGATCCCAAGCTGAACAAGAGCAAGAACGTAACTGTTCTCGGTGCATATGGCAGCACTACTGTTGCTGCAGATGCATCGGGCTCTGGCGAATCAGACGAAAGCTCAAGCTCGCTGGTAGGTCTTCATACCCGCCATGAGAAGAGGAATTTAGCAAATATGGTTAGTTAGACGTTATATTATATATATTATATATATTCGAAAACAATCCTTTTTTGATAGCCCACAGAGACGCATTTTATAGACGTCGGCTCCTTGACCTATGGCGGTATCTTTGGCCTGGGCGAAAAAATCACCCATCGTGTCATAATGGCCCGCACCGTGGTGCAATGTCTGCTATTGCCTCGCTATTGGCTCATGGCCGAGGAACAGAATCCGGGCCATATCTGGATGCGACGCAAATTCTCGCTGGAAACGAATATACCGTCGCGCGAGGAGCTGTTTAGTCATTTCCTGAAGACGCGCCAGTGGGAGAAATTCAAGCGAGACTATGTCCAGAGCACATTATGTGAGAATACCATAAATGGTACACATCCAGAAGATATACCCATTATTTGTCGTATTGTTGAGACCAGAGATGATATTTAAAGCAAATCGAATCGACTTTGGCCAACCAAATTTTGTGCGTGTGTGCTCAGATGAGATATTCAATTTAATGCAAAATTATGCAAAGTTCTCCATTTTGGAACACTGAGAAATTGACGGTTCTATGTGAAATCCAGTCCGATGCAATAAATGTACTAAATTTCCCGACTAAATGAACTTTTCATAGATGAAACAGTTATAGTCTTAGGTGAATGCATTTAAGATGTCGAATGCAAAAAGTGAATTAAAATTCCTGACTAACGTTTTTTTCCCAACTGTAACGGTTATAAAGTCCTTACGCCTTAAATTTCCTGACTAAAGACATTTTTGTTCATAAGTCAAACCGTTATAAAGTCCACACTTTATTTGGCATAAATCCATGCGAATTCTGGATGCTACTTAAAGCCAATCAATTGACTAATTAAGTCTTTGTTATTTCTCACGCTAATTGCCAGTCCCCGGTTTCTTCCATTCAATGAATATTTTAAAAGCTCATAAAAAAACGGCCTCTACTTGCACTTATGTATATATATATATACACATACATACATGCAGCTAGCTACGTCATTCAGTTGCAGACAAGTGCCCAATACGCTGCACCTAAATGTCAGCCGCGAATATAGGTTAACCATGGCCATCCCAAAGAGAGCAGCTCAAAACTAGTCCAGGCGAGAGCGAAAGCCGAACTGCATGTTCGTAATTGGGGCAAAGACGAGAGCGAACACCGAAAGAGCAAAGAACAAATAGCGAAATGTTGTTGTTGCTTTTTTTTTGTTTGTGCTCGGCTGCAGTTCATAATTGGAGCAACGACGTATACGAACGAAAGAGCAAAGAGCAAAAGCTGCTGTTGTTGTCGTTGTTGTTGCTGTTGGTCTTGTTGCTCAAATTGCTTGTGCGTATGCGCAATGACATTTAAAACGCTACACATACACAAGCACACCGCTATGCATGGCTATACATATACACATGTACATACATATGTATACAAGTGCATGTACAGCTTAATCGCGCTTTTGCAGCTGTGTGAAATGCATTGATATATGTTTGTATATATAGTAGCACAGCTGTATGTATGTATTCGTATATATGTATGTATATGTGTTTGCAAGTCTGCGCTCTGGCTGAAGGCCGTACGACTCAAAGCTCAGCGCTATGGGAAACTTAGCTTAATAATAGCCACGCACACACACACACATTTACACAGCGAAGACGAGACAAGCAAGCATATTAAACACCGATGCGCGAATACCCTATGATATTTGATAATACGAAAAACTTAACGAATTTTTCCTTATCAATATTCAGCTATGGCATGTGTATATTATTGCAATCACTTACGTGATATCTTATTAACGATAAGAGCCAATTATAATTACTTATAGATTACTCATTATTGAAGTGGTGCTTCAGGAAATATTTTCAATTATATTTAGAAACTATATATACTTTATATGATTGCAAATTTTCAATTGTACGTATGTAGTATACTAATGGATACATGTATACTTATAATTTATCAATTGATATTATATATAATTCATATAAATATATTGTATTGTCTACTTCATGATCTGAGTATATTTTTTATGATTAAGCTGAAGAAAAGCTACTGACATATTAATAGATATTCTAAGCACTAGAAATATATGCGACAATTTCTTCCAAGAGAGCTTAATTCCAGCTTAACATTTAGCTAGAACAGAAATACAGTACAGCATACATATATACATATGTATGTATGTGTAAGTATTACACTTTGCATGTATGTATACATACATATGTATGTATCTACGAATAGGCATGCATACTTGTGTATGTGTGTGAATTTGTGTGAACTTGAAAAAGCTCAATTTTCACTTTTATGGACATGTAGGAGGTACATGTCGCTACATAAGATGCAGACAAATCTCCTTGGCGTAGTGCAATACAGAGAGTTGCCAGATGGTCGTAATTAATAAAGCCCCTCTGGGTAGGCAACATCCGGATGTTGACAGCTCATTATTGTTTATTTATATACTAAGTTACATACATACACACACACATACATACCTCCCTCAATGTATGATAAGGTGTGTCTGTGTGTGTATGTACTCTATGCATGTGTGCAGAGTTAGGTCAAAGTGGCATCGCCATACCTTTTAAATCAACCTTTAAAACTGGTGGCCCAGATTTTATTGATTTTTATTGTGTGGCAAAGAGCAGCCGACAACGGCAACGGCGACGGCGACAACGACAACGACAACGACGACGACGACGTTGACGCCGCTGAAAGAGTGCGACAAGGAGAGCGAGAGCGAGAGAGCGGCGGCTGAGAGCTGAGCGAGCGAGGCGCAGATGTTGTTGTGTTTACTTTTACATGGCATTTAATGCTGGCTGGAAGCATGTTCATCATCATCATCATAAATGTAGGGATGGTTGCTGGGTGGGAGTGGGTGGCTTGCTTTTGGTTTGTTGATGATAATTATCTGCTTGGTTGCTGTGTGCAACAAATTGTCAAAATGCTTTTGAATGTCCAAATATACTTCAAGCGAAATGTATTTATAGAACCAACGGACTTCAAAGCGATGCATGTAATCATATACAGTGAAAGCTCTGTTGAGCGGACACCTAAACTACCATGTACATACATGCATACATTATATGCACATACACATGCAAACATACATACATACATACAAACATTTGTCTTTTATCTGTTAAATAAGAAAGAGATTAAGCACAGCGGCTTACAAATTGAAATTTCCATTGCCAGCTTATTCCAGTTTCTATGGATTTATTATTTCTATTTGCGAATTGAAAAGGAATTATTCTCGTTTGTTGATTTTTCCTGCCAATAATTGCATCAAATACGAAAGCAACAACAAAATAGATTGAAGATAAAAAGTAATATCCGTGTAACGGAACTTGTTCGTCAATTGAGCTTTCACTGTGTGTGCTTGCCTAGCGAAAGCCTTCCCCTTTGGTTATATGATGGATTTTCAAGGAAAAGGTTCCCCATGACCGAAACCAAAGTTTCCATCATTTTATCAGCTTATCTTTTCAATTAAATTGTTGATTTTCTTTATCACTTTAATCAGAAATTCATGGGCCATAAAAAAAAAAACATAAAATTATTAATGAAATGAAATGTTTGTAGATGAAAAATGCAACATAAATATTAATTAATTAAAAGTTGAAAGCTTTCAGAACAAAAATGCAATTAATTTAATTGAAAATACATTTTTGTTTGTTTCACATTTGTTTTTAAGCTTCAATTTATTGGGAGCCTTGAAAGGAAATTTCATTTAATAATATAATTCCCTAGCGATTTTCTCATTTCTTTGCTGTTTTTATGCTATTTTATTTTATACCCTATAAGCATTAAAAATTCATAAAAAAGGCTATATTCATTCGCAGATCATTTTGCTATTATATACTCTCTTATGGTATATCTCCTGATGGACTGATATATTGACGGGCCAATATTTATATAAATATACATATATTATTACAATGTATCAGACGTTCGTAATACATACATATATTGTTTAATAACAGTTTCAATGGCATACAGGGTATTGACTAGCTGATCATTGGCTTCGATTCTTGTTTGCGTAATTTGTTGTTGCTGTTTTTGTTTGCGGTCTAGAAACTTTTACAGCATTACCGTTATGTGGCATATAGCATATTGTGGTGTAGGGCACGACAAAGTGCTTTCAAATGTGTTGGCTTTGGAATTGCGTGATATTATGGCATTGTTCGTGCAGTCAATTAAAAGTGTTAGAGTATTTGTTGTTGTCATTGTCACTGTTGTTGTTGTTGTTATTATTGCTGCTGTCGTTTTCATTGCCGTTGCTTTCTGGTTTCTTCAATTAGATAGCTTTAAGTTAATTAACTCTTAAGCCGTCGATTATGAATACGCCGTGATAATGGGAAGGTGAGGCAAGGCATTTGCCACACTCCTATCGCTAGATGTCTACGGATCTAAATATCTGAGTGGCCTTCGAATAGCTTGTTTGTCGATAATTAGAGCGTACGTAAAACCATATTGGTTCATACATACATACATACATATATGCACTATGTATACAGACTAATGACTATCTACATATGTATGTATGTATGCATGCCTGTCTGTATATAAAGTGGGAGGACGTATTTTTTGTTGCTGTTGCGTTTTTTTCTGTTTTGTTATTCTTATTTGTTTCTTTATGCTGCCAATAATATATGTAATCCAGTTCACATGTCAGTGTCAGAAACAGTTGTTGTTGTTATTGTTACATCACGCTGACTATGCACGTATGTAGATATATGTATGTGTATGTGTGTGTTTGCACAGTTGCTATTGCAGTATTGAACAACTGTTCGAATTCCCTTGCTTTAACTGTTCTTCTGCAGCTGACACTAAACTCTCAACAGAGAGCAATTGACGATTACATAAATACAAATAAATGGCAAACGTGATGTACTAATACCTACATACATACATACATATATACATACATATGTATATTTATATTTACTTATGTATGTGCACATTTGTGCAGCTGATTTTTTGTTCATTTAGCTTGCCAATAAATTTCACTGTTTTTGTTTTTCAACCTTTTCGTTGTTTATCTTTAGCGTTGCACTTTCGCATTTACATATTTTACATGGGTTTTTGTATGCATGTCTATGTATGTGTATGCGTGTGTTAATTTTCACTTACACCAAAGAAAAAGAAACAGTTAAGCGCAAGCCTTTTTTCTATTCATTGCATAATTCCTTTTAGGTTATTCGCTGTTTAGCACATCTTTAAAAATTGAGTGGACACAGAGCACACACATAGAGCAATGTTCACACACACACACCCACACGCGCGCGCACATAAGCACCTGATCGTGTACTTAATATTATAAAATCGTAAATACACTAAATTATTTTTCACTAGATATGACGGGAAATATTTTTCACTGACTCGTCTCAACATTGAGCAGCGTTTGCCTCTCATTTGCCCCCGAAGAGCATGTACCACACTAACACAAATGCAAAGACGGGCAGGCACGCACACATACACACACATAGATCCTAAGAGAGGAGTAAGCTACGACAGCTCACGCTGCTCTGCTCCCACTTACGCATTCTCACAAACGGCTGTCGCTTATTTACGTTTTGCTGTATTTGCTATAAAGCTCTCTTCTCTGCCGCTCTCTCCTGATTCTGGCAGGAGTAACGGCAACATCGTCATCATCAGCAGGCAAGCAAAAAATTTGCTGAAGACAATTTGGCATAACAACACAAAACAGCTGACAGCCTTTGCATGTGTTTACAGCTGCGTGCGTGCGTATAATATGTCAGTACTGTGTCGTGCCTGAGTGTGTCTGTGTGCGTGTTCTGTATGTGCTTTTGAGCATATTTTGTTCAGAGCTTCACCACTGTGTCTCAGAATATTTCTATCAATTTGCCACAATTAAAATGGTTTTGCTCGTACAATTTTGTTATTATTATCGGAGCTTGTTGTTGTCAATAACAAAATGCACGCACGTTATTATTGGCAAATGTCGTATTGGAAAACAGCTGATGTTATTCAACATTAAATACAATGGGAACTGTTCGCTGCTGCTAATTTTGTCTGCTTTTTGTGTGCATACATACATACACACAATAAACATGCACACATACATATGCATGTACATGTGTGCGTATATGTATATGTAGGTACGAATGTACCTACTATAAGTGACAGCAAAACTAAAGCACATGATTTTTTTTATCTCTGCACACATGAAAATTGAAATGACAAATACGTAAATATGAACAACTGTAGATATGTAGATATGTACATCTGTACGTATGTATGTATATATGTTCATATGTATCGCATCTAACATTTGTAGAGATACATATTTATGCACAAGGCGTCTACGAATTTATACATATGTACGTGCATACATACGTATTTGTATTTATGTATGTCAAATGACGTTTGTACACACTTATACACTCAAGCTCACATGCATTTCTATACATACTTATCCCTGTACATATGTATGTATGTGCACACATATTTAAAAACATTTTCAACACTGTCAAGCCACTAAAACGGATTTGTGGTTGATCGAAATCGAATTGAATACATAATAAGAGGAGTATTTAGCATTTAGTTTTCTGGTGCAGAAACATGTGTAGGATATGTACGCACGTACATACATACATATGTATGAATATGTATAGATATGTATGTATATATGTATGTACCTATTTACGTATAGCTCGTCGAGTCTCGTAGCAGCTAACAGCTGAGTGCAGACTATGACGACAAATTGCTGCCAGAAACGAGAGCAGGCCATAAGTGAGCGGGAGAGCATGAGAGGACGCACTTGTTTTATTCATTTTATTTTCAATATGTACGTATGCATGTGTGTAGGTGTAGATGTGTGTGTTTGTGTGCTGCTGCGCACGGGAAGCAAATACGTAAAAAATAACTTAGAGGCAACTACAGCACTTGGCTGATGGAACGTGTCCGCATTCATTCTGGCTCGAGTTGCGCGGGATGACGACTTGATGCGACTGAGAGTTGAGTTAAGTTGCGGGGGAGTGGGGAAGCGACAGCCTCAACAGCTGGCCGAAGCACGAACACGAGCTCCACTGGCCTACTGAGCGATAACGAAAACGAAATGGAGTCAAATCGGCAACTGATTCTGCTACAACGGGACAGGGGCAAGGAGAGCGACAGGGACAGGGACAGGGACATTCGGACTCGAAATTTGTGTACTCTATGTATCTCAATGCGTTTTGTTGTCGTTTTCTAGTTATCGCACACTGTCTATGTAATGCACATGTATATGTACGTACATATGTATTTATATACTAGTATCTCTCACATTTACACACATCGTATGTGCATTTGTAATGCAAATTACAGTTACTTAAGAAAAAAAAAATATATAAAAAAATATATGTACTATGTGTGGGAGAAGAACGACAAAACTAACATTTAGATTTAGATTTGGATATCACAACACAATATTTGATGTATTTATTTGAGCATATACCAAATATATTTATTATGTTGAATGACGGCCGTTGTTGTTGTTGCTGTTGTTGTTGTTGGTGTTGTTGCAATTGTTGTTGTTGTCGTCGTTGTTTATTACGATGGGCGAGAGTTGTCGAGTTGTGTAATACGGTTTTAGTTATTACATTTGCATTGCTATTGTTCTAAGGTATATTTAAGTTGAATTTTTGTTTCCTAAATTTAATATCTAATTTGTTTTATTTTATTTAGTTATTTATTTTTTTGTTTTGCGTGTGTTGTGTATTCTTTTATTGTAATTTTTGTAAAACGCTCTGTCCCGTTACTTAATTGCAGCGCGCGCTACCAACGCCGTGTAGAACGTCCGTAGGTCTTGAAATCGTTGTAGTAACTGAAATGAAACTGAATTGACGCGCGAACGCGAAACTCAGTCAGCCAGCAACAAACAAATACGCGCTTGTACAACACCCACACACTCATGCTACGCACTCCCAGCACACACACACACACAAGCAAACACTGGCACAATTGCATTTCTAACGATGTGCACACGATGTTCGTGCCTTTGACGAACTAGCCACACGAACGTTTGCAGTGCTCTAAGCTGTTCTCGTGCTCACACACTCTTCTCTCTCTCGCTCGCTCTCTCTCTCAGTTATTGTGCTTTTTCCTGACAGCTACGATGGCTAAATTTGTTTTATCATCATAATATTGTGTGCTTTTGTTGTATACGCACACACACACACACACACGCCTGCATGCATAACGCTCTGTATATGTGTATGTTGAAAGCTTAGGGACGTAGTAAAAAAAAAACTGTAAGCGTAGGACAACCCCAACACAACGAAGGTTTTGTACCTAGGGAACTTTCTCACAGAAACGAAAGTGCATATATAACACACACACACACACACGTATATACATACATATAGTTGACATACAAAAATGTCCTGAAAAGGGCAAACGCTTATGCTACTATATATGTATGTACATACATATATATTTATATACATTTGTATGTGTGTCACATAGTCCTGCCCCTCTATGCATATATAAATAGATTTTCACATTTTACATAATAAGATTGAAATTTAACTTCGTTTCGTGTGCTTTGGATAGGTTTATTTATTTATCATTGTCAGAAAGGTACATACATAGACAAACACACATATATGTAGATCCATTTATATATAATATATATGTATATATATTCTGTATAAGGAATTACATGCATACAAAAATATTTATATGAATTGGCTTCCAAGGAATATCTAGTATGGTACAATAATTTAATATTATAGCCTAAGACAAAAAAAAAATTATAATAATAATAATAAAAAAAAAAAAACACACACAATTATCATAGTAGTAGTGTGTAGGTGTATATATCACAAATATGTATATTTATTTTAAGCCAAAAAAAAAAAAAAAAAAAGAATTGTGTTGATTGATAAAGGAAGAGCCCAATTACATTCAATGTGGAATTAAATTAGGTTTACCTTAGAATCGAACTAGTATATCATATTATATATTTTATTTTTATTTTATTTATTTCTCTGTTTCTGGTTCGTCTCGTTATTATAATTATTATAGTTAAGGTCCTTACATCAAATAGCGCATTTATGGTTTGTCATAGGATAAGAGACAAATACATACATACATACAATATACACAGATATATATATATGTATATATACACATATATAAGCACATTGTACACATTTGATGTCTGTAGATCGAAATATTCTATATAACGTCGTAATAGTACCAACAACTAGACAAGAATCCAATTACTTAAACTTATAGTTTTGGGTTCCTAATATGCGAACAATCAGAACAGACCCCCCATACCCTGTTGTATACCCACTTTACGAGGGCAGTCCTGAAAACTTGACAAACTAGCCAAAAATTGCCAATTTTTCAGACCGCCCCGTGCCCCATGCCCTTGCCCCCATCTGCCCGTGACTCTTGCCTTGCTTTAGCGTCGCGTCTCGCTGGTGCGGATCTGCTCACGACTGTCGCCGCGCTCAATGAACCAATTGTTGCTGCGCTTCTGCTCGTGACGCTGGCGTGAGTGCTCACGGTGTTGCATCATGCGCTCGTGCCACTCGCCGCTGGCGCTGTCGTCGTCATCATCATGGCGCTGCTTCCTGCCGTACTGCTCTTCCTTGGACTTGTCCTTGCGATTGCGACGTTCCTTCGAGTTGTACTTGTGCTCCTTGGAGTCCAGCCACTTTGGGTTGTTGTTGTATTTGGTCTTGTAGCGTTCCTTGGAGGCATCTCCATTGGTATAGCGTTGCTTGTTGTTCTCCTGGGGCGGTGTTCGCATTTTGTCGCCATGCACATGGAAAGCTTTGGTTGATTCGCTGGCACCAACAGTGGGTGCGGGCGAGGGCGTTTCGTCCTTGCCAGCGAGTGTGCCTAGCCGCTCGGTGACCTTTTCAAAGTCGTGAAAAGCTTGAGATTGCCGCAGCACATCGTTGACCGCATCACCAATCTCATCGGCTAGAGATTCGGCATGCGGTTTCATTTCCATGCACATGGCGGCGATTTCCACATATTTGCCATCGGGGCACTTGTACGGGCGCTTCAGGTCCGCCTTGGTAATGTCCACCGGATCCACGGAGTCGCCGTTGCCGGGCCAGGCCTTGAATGTTTTTGGCTTGCGCGACTGAGCCTGGCTCTGTCCCTGTCCCTGACCCTGATCCGGACCGTGACCCTGCCCAACTATGGAGCTGAGATATCGCAGCTGCTTGGACATGATGTCAATCTCGGCGCGCATCAGATTATTCTGCAACTCCAGATCGAGCAGACGCTGATCCAGATCGTGAATGGGCTTATCGCCGCCGATCACCTTCCACTCGGGATTACGCAGTCGGCCAATAAGTGCCAGAATGGCCAAGGTGGCGCCCACATAGAAGACGGCGGCCAATCCGGTATGCATTAGCGGCGGCAAGCGATAAGGACGTTGCACTGCTGTCGACGGTGCAGCTGGCTGCGCTGCCCTATTCAGCTGCGGTGCATTATTCAGCTGCGATGCATTATTCAGCTGCGGTGCATTATCCAACTGCGGTGCATCATTCAGCTGCGGTGTATTATCCACCTGCGGTGCATCATTCAGCTGCGGTGCATTAGCCAGCTGCGGTGCATTATTCACCTGCGGACGTGGGCCAAGGGCACAGCGACGTCGTTCACGAATCTCCTGGCCAGCATTCAGATCGGACATATTGCGGGCCACTCGCAATTCACGTTCCGCTTTGAGCTTGATGCTGAGATCCTCGAGATACTCGCGCAGAAAGGGATGCGGCGAAATGCGTCCAGTGCTCTCACAGTCACTGATTATCGATATGCCATCGGAGACGTCCTCGCCCTGGGTGTCTGCATCATCGACGAGCGTGCATCTGTGTGTATAGAATATATACATATATATACTGTGCATCTCTCTCCTTTGCACTTACCCTGGATTGTTTAGCTCGTACTCTTTTGCCTCTACTGCTGCCTTTGGCTGCTGTCCCAACTGCTCGCTGCTGTTGCTCGGCTCAAGTATCTCGATTCTATCTGGTGGTAAGATCGTCCACGATGACGATGTACTAATGGGTAGCGTCTGCTCCGGTGCTTTGGTTATGTTGCTGTTGCTTTTATTGCTGTCGTAGCTGCCGCCGCTGCTGTTGTTGCTCTGATCGTCCATGAGGATGCTGCTGCAGCTGCTGCTGCTATCGCTCTGCTCCTCATCCATGCTGCGTCCTCGTTGTCTGGTCTGTCTGGGCTGTTGGCCTCTTTGTCTGTGAAATGCATACAAGAAACAGAATAAGTCAAAGATATTTTCGTCTTGACCTTCGTGGCGCTCTAGAATTATAGCTAGCCAATGGCCAATGGCCGTTGCTCGGTGGCGTCACTAGCCATGGCCTCTGCTCACCAGTGCTGGCAAACCTGCGAGTTTATAGCTGAATTTCGCTGTTTCTTAAGCAGATTACTTCGACACCTTCTGGCCTTGTTTATTTATTAAACAAATATTTGCAAATAATTTATTAATCTTTAAGCGAATAATTGTTAAGTGAATTGCAATTTTTTTTCGCGTGAGTATTTAAATTTTCTTCTTTTCTTATTATTTTTGGAATAAATTTTTCACAAATTTTCGTCGACAATTTTGTTTTTTTTATTTTTTTAGACTTATGCCGAACAGTGTTGTTAAGCGAGCGATGCTACAGCTCCAACTGACTGTTCTTATAAAAGCCTACTTCCCTGCTTGGTTTTGATTTGATTTGATTTTCAAAGTTGCTTTGTTTTTTTGTTTTTTTATCGTAAGCTGTTTTCAGCTTAAAATGTGTTTGAGTGCTGAATCTATTTTTCATTGTTATTATTGTTATTATATATATATTATTGTTATTATATTTGTTTTATGATTTACTGTTGAGTGCTAAATGCGTCTGTTTTATGGTCAATTCGATGTACTATTTATTGTTAGGCAGGCCTATT
Source organism: Drosophila aldrichi (assembly GCA_035045965.1). Classification (NCBI taxonomy): domain Eukaryota; kingdom Metazoa; phylum Arthropoda; class Insecta; order Diptera; family Drosophilidae; genus Drosophila; species Drosophila aldrichi. Next base: position 5,507,014 of record JAWNOM010000484.1, read on the forward strand.
TAACCTATTTAATGACTTGAAAATACTCTGTTTTATAGCTATAAATCTGCTGCTATCTGTTTTGTGTAAAATATTCTCTTTTAGAGTTAGTTCGCCTATTTTATATTATTTTTAAATTTATTTTATTTAACTACGCTGTTTATAGCTTAATTGCATAGTAGTATAATTAGTTAATATCATTTTTTAAATATACAATTTTTTTTTTTTATAAATTATCTATTTGCTTTCAAAATTTAATATAAATTCATACATACATATTAATTTATATATATGTATTTCTTTAAAATCTCTTGCATTTTGCTCGAGGAACTGAGCTGCACTGTTGCTCATGCTAATGCATTCATGCATGTATGTTTGTATGTATGCATTTATTTGCATATGTATGTATGCACTGTTGGCACTTGCAGGTACGTGTGCTTGTGTGTGTGTTCGCGAATTTACTGCTGATTTGTCCGGGCCTCGGACTATATAAATTTGTATACGTATGGATGTATGTGTATATATCTATCTTTACCTGGGAATATATTTATTGTGCTTTGGCGTGAAAGGTCTCGAATGTGTTTGACAGCTAAGTTAAAATTTTAGCAATTCGATTTGGTGTGCTTTTTTGTTTCTTTTAGAATTAACAACAAATTATAACAGCACACTCCGTGTATGTGTGTGTTGTTATTACGCAAATTTCTGCATTTGTTGTGCAAATGCACGTACTGAACGTGGACGCACTGACACATGCACAAAGATAACTCGGTTTGTTTTGAACCCATACTCACCAAATTCGTTTAAAAACAATGCATATGTATGTACACACGGTGCCTGTGTATGTGTGTGAACGCGTTCACATTTAGAAATTCACTTTTGTGCTTGCGTCGTTTGCTTGTCTCAATATTCAGATTTATCAAGCTGTCGCCTGATAAGTGAAGGACCTTGAATCTTCTGACAATTGTTGTTAACTCACAAATGTAGATAATAACTCTGTCTGCAGTTGGCCGCTGCTATGGACGTACGTCGCAATTTCCCACCTAACGCGTCAACCTTTGTTTTTGGACTACACGCACATATGTAGATACAATACACAATCAAGCAGATGTTTTCTGTTGTATGCGGCGATATATCGATAACACTATACGATACTGTAGCTTTGGGTATTTTTTAAGTCATTTTCTCTGCGTGTTCGCATATACGGGCACACGTAAACTGTGATAAAGGCGCAATTTTTAAATTTGCTCAAATATTTGCTGTTAATGCCATTCTCAAGCAATTGAATGCAGTTTTTGTATTGGTTAACTTACCCTACAACGATTTATCTAGTATGCGCCGTACCTCGCCCGCCTCCGAACTGCAGTCCCAATTGGACGCATTCCTGGCCGATTGCTGTCTGTTCGCCTGATTTCTTGGCGCCGGCATAACTGTTGCATATGCCTGGCCATTCGCCAGGACGTAGCCCTGTGGCACGTGCAGCCTGGGCGCCGGCACTGGATACATGCGCGGTGTCTTCTGTAGAGTCAGCTGATTCACTTGATTTACTTGATGCGTCTGCTGCAGACGCTGATGCTGTGGCGTCCAATAGATTTGGCTTGTCTGCTGTCCGGCACGATCTAGGATTAGGGGCGTGGCACGGCCATGCTGTTGTTGTTGTTGCTGCTGCTGCAACTGTTGCTGCTGTGTCATTGCCAGCTCTTCGATGCGCACGTAGCCCTGTGGACTCGCCCGTATATACTGCGGCTGCATATACAGGCTGCTATTGTGCTGATAGTCAGTGATCAGCTTGGCCGCCTGCAGCCCATCCTCCGTCTGGATGAGCACGTACTCCGTGGGCGTCAGCGTGACCAGCGATTGGCGCTGCAGCAGTTGCTGATTGGATACGTACTGCTCGGACTCGTTCGACAGGAGGCTGTTGCGCTTGTTCACGTGCGCATAGATGGGCGAGGCGGCGGCGGCGTAGCTGGAGCGCGGCAAACTCTGGACACGCAGCGGCACTTGGGGCCGGGCCAGACTCAGCTGGGAGGCGGGACGCTTGTGCGTCTCCACGGAGGCATACGACACGGGCGAAATGTCCGCCGGATGCTGTTGCTGGCCATTGTGACGCTCATAGATGGGCTGCATTTTGGCCGCCGGCGCCGGCGTGCGATTGATGGACTTGCGGCAGAATTCCTTCACCTTCTCCAGAATCTCGTCGCGCGTCAACAGGCCGCCGATGCGTCGCCCGGCATTGGACTCCTTGCGTCGCAGCACCACTGGCGTCTCGTTCTCGTTCTCGCTCTCGTAGCCACGCCGTATGCCACGCTCCGGCGGACTAATCATCTCATCCAGCACGCTCTGGCAGCGCGCGGGCAACTGTTGCTGCTGCTGCTGTTGCTGTTGCTGCTGCTGCTGTTGCTGTTGCTGTTGCTGTTGCTGTTGCAGCATTTGGCGATTGCGTCCACTAACACCAGCATAGGTATTGCGCTGCACGGAGCCGCGCACAAATGCCGCCGGCGCCGCCAGCTGCTGCGACTGCAGATGCTCATAAATGTTCTCCTCGCTCTGACGTTGGCGCTGGCGCTGCAACTGTTGCAACTGTTGCTGCTGCTGCTGCTGCATGACCTTGTTGTAGAGCTGTCTATCGGTTACCTCCTTGATCGCCCTCAGCTGCTCCCATTCATTGTGATTGCTCGACTGCGTCTCCAGAGCCTTGCGCACCGGCGTCGATGTTGCTATGGGATAGCTGCAACTGTTGCTGCTGGCATTGCCATTGCTGTTGCTGTTACTGTTGCTGCTGCGCTCCTCGTTAGAGGCCACGGATCGGCGCTGGCCCACGCTCTCCAGCCGGCTCATAGTGCGCTGGCCGTGCAGCTTGATCTGATTGCGGTCCATGGAGGCGGAACGCGTGAAACGATTCAAATTATTCTCCGGCGAGACGCGGCGCGGGATTAGACTCTGACGCTCCACGGTGCTGCGCTGGAACGGCACCGGCTCCAGTCTGGTCTCCAGCGTGGGCTTGGAGCGAGGCTGTGGCTGTGGCTGGGATTGGGGCTGCCTCAACTGGCCATTCGTCTGGCTCTCGAGCAGGATGCGTCGCATCTCTGCGGGCGTCTTCAGCTGCTTCTGCTCCGTAGCGTCGCCGTAGACGCTGCGCGGCGCCGGCAGCACGGCCTTGGGCGTGGTCTTGCGGCGCGTAGCAAAGAGACTGTTGGAGAGGCGCTGCAGCACGGACAGCTTTTTGGTATTGCTCTTGCGCAATGCTGCCAAGGATTCGGCCACCTGCTGACGTCGCTCCTCGGCCGTAGCACGCGTTGGCGTCACCGTCGGCGTCACTGCCGGCGTCGACTTGGGCGTCGTCGTGGACGTTGGACTGTTGATCTCCCGCTTGGGCATCAGCGCCAGGCCCTTGCGCTCCAGATACGCCTGGAACTCCTCGGAGCTGATGGTGTTGGTGAAGGTGCCCGGAGTGGGTCCATTTCCATTCATATTTTCGCTTCCATTTCCGTTCGTTGTCATCGTGGCTGGATCGTCCTCGGCACTCGGTGGATTCAGCTCGTCGCTGGACTCGCTCTTGGTCAACGGACCGTCGATCTCGTCCAGATCGTCGTCGGAACTGATTTGTAGCTTCTTCACGCGCTCGTCGAACTTCTTGGCATTCTTGGTCACCTCGGCGGGATTGAAGTAGACGCCGTTGGTGTCGGTGCCCGTGCGGATTTTTAAATTGGCCAATTCCGGATAGTTGGGCTTGGAGCACTTCTTGAATGTGGCCGTTTTTGGTTTACCGTTAGCCTCCTGCTGCTTCGCTAGCTTCGTTGCCGGCGTCTTTGCCTCCCTGAGCCGATGCGCCGCCTGCTGCCCGCTCGTCCAGGTCTGTTTACGCTTGGGCGGCTTGCCGGATATCTCGCGCAGCTCCTCGAACTTCAGACGTGCCAGCACCGTGGGATCATAGACAAAATACGCATCCGGATTCTTGATATACGTCTTCACATACTTCGATTGCTTAAGTACCTCCTCGGTGGTGATGAAATCGTCGCCCACGAGTTCAGCCTTCTTTCGATTGTTCGCATCGTTCTTGAGCTGTTCGCGCTCCTTGTCCTTCAGGGACTTCTCCTCGAGCTCGCGCTCCTTGAGCTTTTCGCGTTCCTTCTCCTTTTCGCGTTCACGTTCACGCAACTGTTGCGTCACCGTCTTTCTCACACTCAGCGTGGACCGTTTGGTGGGTACCGGCGGCGGCGTCTTCTTCTTACCGTTGCTATCTAAGAGGCCATTCTTGAAGGGATTCTGCTGATCGACAATGGGCTCGCCCGTGGTAAACTTGCGTATCTTCTCATCATTCGGATTGAATGTGACGCACTTCTTCACCTTCTCCTTCTCCTTCTCCTGCACACTCTTCTCCAGCTTATCGCACGGCTCCACAATCTTCAATGGCTCCTCCTCGACTATGTAATCGCTGAATATCTTCGGTTTCGAATTCGATTTCGAATCAATCAACAGCTGGGCGTCCTCAATTGACTCAATCGTATCGCTTAAAGTTCCATTTGCCGGGGCGTTACGCTCGCTGGCAACTGTGTCAGACATCTTAGGCCGTAGCGCTCGTCTAGGGGGGACAGGGCTGGGGAGTACGAAGGGATTTGGAGTGGAAGATAGTTGGAAGTCACTCGTGTATATCCGCCCACCATTGAGATTGTTGCCAATATCCCAGCAAGCAAGAAATTCTGAAACAGATTTACATTGCATTAACTGTGATATACAGCGAGCGAGAGAGATAGATATCTAGAGATGGGGTTTACTATATCATATCTTTGCTTACTTGCAATTTATATTCCTTTGGCTGTATCAATCGCTAGGCGTTTTCATAACGCCTCTAGCTATACGGAATTTCTGCTATCTGTAATTTGAGAGCAAAGAAAGAGAGAGAGAGTTTAGTACTTTGGAATTCATTCATTCCTAAGCTAGATACAAATTCTGTACAGCTATAAATTTACGCTGAGTTCTAGTCAAACTGAATGTTTGTTTTCTGCTGCCTAGGCCCATTTGAGACTTTCCTTCAGATTGCAATTTAACGTGACATCTGCGCACGGATTTTTGGCATATGACAGTCAAGGGCAGAACTTTCTTTTCTCAGGTAAAATGCGAAAGTAGAACAATATCTGGGGAAACAAACGTTTGACCCTCTATGAAATCTATTGCGAACGGAAATTCCGCTTGTAATTGGTTTTGCAAACAGACATTCAGACTGTATATATATGTATATATGTAAATATGGAAAATATATATGTATATGCATTTATATTTTATTTTGAGATCGCGTTTAAACAGACGCAACAAACGGTCAGATGAACAAGGCTAACAAGACACGACACGAACAGTCGTTTAGCCTGATCAAGACTATATATAAATAAATAAATATATATATATACCACTTTGGGAGCTACAGATATGCAATTTTAAAGGTATGTAGATTAAGTATAGTAATATATATGTATATATAACATATACATATACATGTATACCTGTATACCTTTTAAATTAGCATCAACAACTTTTCTACGAGTCAATTAAAATCTTTATAAAACTTTTGTTTCAGCGCAGTTCCAAGCCTAAGAGCTGGGAAACTACAGTTTCTTTGAAAACACATGTACATATATATATATATATTTAGATATACATATATAAGCATATACAAGTATATAATAGTAGTGCTCAGATGTTTGATATATTGTTTTAATGCTCTATTATCAACCTTGTGTGTGAAACTAACATCGCCAGGTTTAGATTATTTACTAGAATTACTACTCATTTCAATGCTTACAAGACTTAGTGATAAACTAAATATTTTGAAAACAATTTGAAATGGATATTAAGGTCAACCTACATACAAACAGTGTCTAACATTAATATTCGATTTTTCAACTTCAAGCGCCCATAAAACTTGTAATATTGAATGAAATTTAAAAAGTGAAAATGATAAATTGTAGATTAAAGAATTACCTTTTCAATGAGCTATATATCAATATAGTAACTAACAAAATTTATATATATATGTATATTGTTATTCATTTGGATATTGATATGGAGTTTGTGCATCAAGTTTAGTTTAGTTTAGTATCACCTAGTTGAATATTAGATGCATTAGTATATCCCTGATATACATATGAATAGATATATGGAGCGCTTCCCATCTCCATCCCATACGCTTCTATAGAGTATCAAAAAGTGGAGTGAGGGTATATCCAAGTTGGGCATTTCTTTCTCTACCTCAACTCTTGAGTTTTTTCTATTTCTGCTGCCAACTGTTGCGAATTGCTGTTTTTTTTTTTTTGCGCCACAAATTTGTTCAAATCATTTATTATTGTTCATTAGGGCATGGCCAAAGAATTGTGAAAAATGTGCATAAACAAAAAAGCAGAAAATAACAACAAAAACAACAACAACAAAAGCCAAAGGCAAAGCCAAAGCAAAGCAATTTCTAAATAATTATTATTTCTTCCGGCTCATAGACATAAGTGAGCTGAATTGAGTATATGGTAGATATAGCTATAGATATGGCTATACATATGTAGATATTGGTTATATACGTATGTGTGTGTGTGTGTGTGTGTGTGTGTGTGTGTGTGTGTGTGTTTGTGTGTGTGTGCGTCTGCATTTGGGTCACTTGATAGCTAATCTTTTGCGCGTACCTTTTGTGCGGTAATGAAATGCGCATATGGTTAAACATATGCAGAATTTCGATCTACATATGTATGTAATAGCTATATATATATACATATGTACATGTATACACCTCTCTCTCTCTATATAAATAACTGTGTAGCATAAATGGCTTTGCTTGCGCCTGCGTTTACCAATGTAATCAATATTTTTCACCCATATTTAACGCCAGAGTTGACAATTGTTTAACACGAAGATTGCCCCGTGCCGTGCCTTGGGGTTGACACACACACACATACACACACACACACACACACACACACACACACACACACACACACACACACACACACACACACACACACATGTGCAGCTGGTCGGTTGCAGCGGGTGGTACAGGGGTTTGTCCATTGCATTGCATGCAGCTGTTAACCGGCTTGAGGCATTAAAAAAAATAAATAAGAATTTGCCTTGCATCCAATTTGCATGCAAATCTGACCGACTTCTAGTTGAATTTTACCTCGCTTTCCCCCTCTCTCCCTGTCTCTCTCCCTCTCTAAAATCTAGTGCACCTTGATACGACTAGCTGCGCATTTAGTGTATGTCTCATAAAATCGCCAGCCGATTGCAAATTGAATGCTTCACTCAAATCATTTTGCTGCCTTTGTGCTAATCCATTTCTATAGAGTACGAAAATTGTAGGGAATTATGAGCTTACCTATAAGTGTTTGCTATACAAACACACTCACAAACACACACAGACTATATGGACTATACTGCATTAAGATCTCGAAGCTAATTGAGTTCATGAAAATCGCATAGAAGGGCGGTAATTAGAAAAATGCTGACATTGAGTTTGATGAGAAAATGGGGAAGCAGGGAAGGGTCAGAGTGTCAAAAGGGGAGAAGAGAGGAAGGGCAAAGAGACTCAGAAAGATAGGGAATTGCAAACATACATAAATAAAGAGACGCAGAAAATGTGGACAGAGCAACAGAGAGAGAGAGAGAGACAGGGAGAGAGGGAGAACGTTTGGTAGGCAGAGTTAGAGAGTGAGAGAGAGATTGATAGATAGAGAGAGAGAGAGAGAGAGAGTTTGATAGATGGAGAGAGAGAGATAGATAGATAGAAAGATAGACAGATTGACAAATATACAGATAGAGAGATGCATGAGGAGAGAAGGTAAAAAAAGAGAAAGAGATAGAAAGGCAAACAGAAGAATACCGGAGTACAAATGATAGAAAGAGAGTGAAAGAGAGCGAGAGAGAAAGAGAGAATTCGATAGATACTTAAAGAATGAGAGGTACAGAAATGGAGACTCAAGAACTGTAAGATAATCAGAACAGATCTAAGCCACGCATATGAGAATTGCAAAGAGAAGTCAACATATGTTTTCAATTTTTTTTCTCATTGCTTACAATATTTTCAGACATCAATTACGAAAAGAAGCGAAATATGCCCAGGATATGCTAGAATATTGACTTGAATATACAAATAGATGGGTAGACCAACTTTAAGGAAAGAACTCAATGAATTTTTCTTCAAATTGTCGATGTTCTCTATTTAATGTACACAAACCCCAAAAGCAATAAAAACAACAAGGGACAGGTGTTCGCCACAGACATATATACTTCTAACCTTCAGCCCAGCTCTAAGAGACTTCATGCGTAAATATATATATATATATATCCAGAAAAGAAGTCAAAAGAAAACTTAGTGAAATCACATAGAAGGGAATGCCACCCTTTGTCGCATATTTCGCTGAAATGGAGAAATGTTTTCGAGCATTTGTTGTGGGGTCAATATTCAGCATTCACCACCCTAACCATATACCCTATACATGTGTGCCATCCACCCCTGCTCGATGTCTATTAACTAACATCCCCCGAGAAACTACTAGCAATATTGTACGTACATATATATATAAATAACCATAGGCACGGAAAAAGTATTTTCTAGATTTGGAAATGCAATTGGAAAATTTTTCTTGAAGTTTTTGGTTTTTGCTATTTTTCATTTCATTGAATGGGAGGTCTGGCGGTACGCTCTATATACAGCTGTTCTAATTAAAAGAGTAGTGCGAATGAGCATTAAGTCGTTAAACAACTTAATAAAGTGATAAAAACAATATTTTGAAAGCAATTCGAAACGAATATTAACATTAACATATTTCTGATTAATTAATGTTTCTTTTCTTTTGCTTTTTGCTTTATTTTCTGTTGTGTAGTGCAGTGCTACTATTTTCATGAGCACATCTGTAAATGTGGAATATTATGAGTTTTTCGGGGATGTTGAAGGAGGCTTACTAATAAACATGGATATATTTAGAAAACACAAGAATGTTGAGTGCAATCGTAAATAAATGTATATAAATAATTATTATTTCTTGTTTGCTCACATTAAATATTTTATTGTTGTCGAGCTTTGACTAATTGGCATTGATACCCTGGTAAAGGGGTTGTAAGTGTTCCCTATGTGGTATTCTACACATACATACATATATGTATAGAAGACTATATAAAAAGCCTTTTCTGGCTAATAATATGAAAGGTAGAATAAAATTTATACATTTCTCTGGAATTCTCATAGCTCAAGTAAGGTATACAGCTTTTCATTGATTTACATGTAGGATTTTGACTTCCTTTTCTCTCGCTATCTCTCTCTCTCTCTCTCTTGCGCTCATAAATCAAATGCTCAAGGATTTCAAATGATTCGTTAGCTATACGGCAGGATATTCACTTGCGCTCTTTCTCTCTCTCTTACTGTTTCTTTTCCTCCTCAGAATCTGCCTCTCTCTCTCTCTCCCCCTCTCTCTGGCATATGCAAGTTTTAAGTGTTCTTTATCTTGTATTCATATATGTATAGACATATATTATATAAACAAACATGTGTTGCAAGCAGCTATCGATTCTTTGTAAAGATAAAGAAATCTTTTTTATTTTTCGAAGGCCAACGAAAAAGTCAAGTAATTCGTTTCTTTGTGTCCACAAAATAAATACAATTCCAATAACTGCGACTCAGTAAGAAGTCGCCCGACAGAGTAAATCTGAGCTATAACTTAACTAGATTCAATACAATCTCTCCCATAAGACATTTGTTCCGAGTCCCAAAAATTATTATCAACTAAGTATAATGAAATCAAATATTTTCAAACATTTAACATTTCATTAGGCAATAATTACGTCTAATGATATTTGGTTTATATAAACTTCACTTTTTTTTTACAGTTCAGTTTTTCATTTGTTTTTTGTTTTTTTGGGGCTCTCAGCCGGAGTCTTTTATCTGTTAAAGCAGACGACAATTGGGAATGATTTATAGATTGAGACGCGGCGCCATAAAGTCAATGGGCTGCGGTCCAAAAAGATTTATGCGACAATTTGCAGATAAGATACGCACACACACTCACACACACACAGTTACATATGGATTATGCTTAGATAGATATCTTAGCCAGACGCTGGCAATCAAACTGCAGCCAAAGTCCTGCCAAAAAAGGAAACTAAAGATAGACAAAAGCAACTATGGAAAGTCTAGACAAGCTTTATCGATTCGACTGCAGCTTCTGCCGTATATAGATTTGTCTGGGTGTTGGTCCAAACATACATATATCTAACGCTAATTGCTTGTTTATCGTTGCCTGCAAATGGCAAAACTCCAGCTGTTTGGATTGAGAAACACCTAAATTACAAATTTTGTTCGTTCTTTTCGTTGCTCATTGGAGTCGTCCAGATCTCGTCCGGCTTACTGCTGGCTGCACTTGGCTCTTCTTCATTTGTAATATAAACGTCCCTCCCCAACTCCCCGACTCCATGTAAACAAAATAAAACAACAAGAAGGAAAGAAGAAGAGCCCGAAACACACACGCAAGGGAATGTGTAAAGACAACAAAACACGCGCCAAGCCAGCCCAACTGATGACTGACATTGACGATAAATGAACAATCGACCTCAATAAAGGCAAACATATGCCCCCCCCCCCCTACCTTCCTCCATCCCCCCACAGGCCGTACACCCCGTGCTGCACATACTAGCCATACAGTACGTGTAGGCCATACAGTATGTGCAGCATATGTGGTTCGAATTGCCCATAAAGATTATAGGTTGAGTTGCCATTAAGCTAATATAGTATATGTAGACTGTGTATAGCACTTATAGTTCCTAGAATCCTTACGACCTTATACAAGCAATATAACCTGAGAAACTCTCAAGTATCCAATAGCTACTCATGCTTATTTCACGGACTGTACGGCCTGTATGGCCTATATAGCCTCAACATTTCCGTTCGTCTGTAAGTTCTATACACTCTGTATGATCTGACAGTTCCTTAAGCTTATATAGTCCGTGCAGTCCCAGAGTCGCTACAACTTCATAGAGTCTCCTTAGCTTATACAGAGAGTTGTTATCAATACCTAACCTTCTACAGTTCATATAATCTGAAAAGCCAATGATAAAGCATATACAGTCTATCTAGGCCTTAAAGTTCTCATTTCTTCTACTCTGTATAGCTTCTGCCATCCACTGAGCCCTCATAGTCTATATAGCTCCTTAACTCCACACACTTCTATCTATGCTCAGCCTAACCCCTAAAATCCCATATAAGCCCAATAGCTCATTTAGTTCCATGTACTCCCTAAAAACTCTATGCAATTGCTTCAATCCAATACACTCAAATAGACATCGATTCCTATCAACAGTTGAGTTGGCAAAATTTCATATGGCTTGCATAAAGCTTGCAAAATGTGTGTGCGGGAAACCTTGTCGGGGCATTGAGCTGGCCATAAAACCCATATCTAGACATAGAGCACGAGAGCACGAGAGAGAGAGAGAGAGAGAGAGAGAGAGAGAGAGAGAGGGAGAGGGCGAAGCTACGCTTCCAATCAATAATTATGTTTTCATGTGATTATTCGTTATTCCCCATTGTTGTTGTTATTGCTTTTCGAAAGAGGTAAATCCCGTTTGGGTTAGACGATACATGATATTGCAGCTTTGAATGTGCTAAGCGCCAAAGGCAGAGGCAAAGAATGATCAGCGAGCACATACCCTATAAATATATACACAACAAGATGATTATTTGAAGAGTAAATGACGAGTAGAGCAACAATTTTTACACTTAAAATTTGAAGCCTTAAAACCCTAAAGGCGAATATTTCATACTAGGATCAAAAAAAAGGAGGATCAACTTTGCTCCCTAAATTCGATTATGATCATCGATTAAGCATCCATTAGACAGTCAGTTTACAGGGTATGCTTAGAACTACATCGATTGCAAAGACAAGGGATATGTTAGCTCCAATGAGCTAACCGCCTTTCCATTTATTTTATAGGGTATAATTAGTGATATAAACATTATGGAGAATAAGTCTTCAAGCTTAATTTTACATGGATTTCTTTTGCACCGCTGAGTGAGTTAACCGCATTTCTTGTTGCTTATGCTTATTTTACAGGGTATTATGAGTGCTGCATCTATTACAAAGACAAATAAAACACATCTTACATCTATTATAGAGATAAGGTCAAATTGTGATTTCTTTTGCACAGTGACCTAGCCGCCCATTTACTTCTTCTTGCTTTCTTCTACAGGGTATAATCAGTGTTGCATTTATGCTCAAGTAAAAAAGTAAACTCTTCCGGCTTAATTATGATTGTGATTTCGTTTACTAGCCGCATTTCTCTTTTTCTTCTTCTTGTGCTCATTTTACAGGGTATAATTAGTGATGTATCTAATAGCCGATCGCAGCAGTCTTCTTCTTTTATTTTGTGTGTGTATGTTTTTTTTGTCTGTGCTTTGCTGCCTTTTAAGAAATTGCTCAAGTGAACTTCAGAGTCAAGCACGAAGCGCATTTAGAAAACTGGTTTTCGTTTCCTCAAAATATTTAAACGTTAGTTACTCGACGCGCTGATCCCATAAACTCAGTTGGTTTTACGGCAAGGCCAAGAGTTACTTGGAAGTAAGTGGAGTGGAGAGGAAGGCAAAAACCAATTCGAAAAAAAGCTATATAAAAAACAAAAAACACTTGTACAATTCTTTTAGTATGTGCTCAGTGCGGCTCTGATTAGAACCGCTGCTCCGCTTGGCTGTGCTGAGCCCTCGTGACTTGTGTTCCAATTGGAATGGCAACGGGCATTCCAATTCGATGTGAAATTCAATTTCGAAGTCAGGCAAAAACTTCGTGATTACGTGTGTGCTACGCACAGTGCGTACTTTATCAACTCTCTATATACTATATATGTATGTATGTGTGTATGTGTGTATGTATGTATGCATATATCTGGTACGCACGCACAATAAATTGCGCAACACTTTCAAGTATCTCAGTATCTGTATCTTTGTATCTCCCGGACTGGCCGAATGTATCTTTGACTGTCCAAGTAGCTTGGTCTCTCGCAGTTCCCGTTCTGTTCGCGTGTTTTTTTCTGTTTGATCTCCGTTCGCCTAGTACTCAGCGCTACTTAAAGCGCCCAGCCGGCTCAAGTGTTTGGTTTTTTTTATTTTTTTTTTATTTACGAGCATGCCCGAGAAATGCCCAAGATATTTTCTGTATTCAATTAAATAGATATGCCATACTACGAAAATACCCTTCACAGGTTTTATTCCAGTTGCGAATGATCAAGATTTTATCTTTAAAATTTAATTGAAGTTTATTGCGTTTTCAAATATCGAAAAAGTTCTTCCACATCTCTACGAACAACTGGAGATACTCCAATAAGAGGGTATCTTCTAGGTGTGCCATAGATCATTTCACTTTAATATACTTTAAATTTATGCTCTACTGTAAAATCTTAAGTCTGTCTTTTCAATCAATTAGAATCACTCAATTTACAGGGTATCTTCTAGTCGTGACATGGATTTATTGCTGTTTTGTATTTATAATGATATGCACATGTCTATGGCTCTGGGCGTCCCCGTTGCTCAATCTGTGCAGTGAGTCGAATGAATCTTTAATTGCGCATTGTGCATACGTCATCTATTGACCTTACTATCCAATATTCTAGCCGACTTATAAGCATACAAATACGCATATAAATATATGTATATGTATGTATATGGAGATATACACATACATATACCTCATGGCAATTGCAGTAAATTTAAGTCAATTGCGATTACTTAATTCCTCGCATCGATTAATTGTTAAAAGATGACGCCATTCTAATGCCCCATACCTCCATCATCCCCCTCCCAGATTGACCCACTAAAACGCCAGTGCACTCGCTTCGCACTCGCTGGGTACAGTGAAGACACGAACGGTTTGGTTGAATTGCAGTTATGAATGAAACCGTCTTCGATATTGTTTAAGGTAATTCGATTACACCCGACGCGCTGAAAGAAAATTGAGACCGAAATTGCGAAACCAAAAGCCAGACAAATAGACCTCATGAATTTATGCATGCCTCTAGAATGCCATTGCGAATGTGCATTCAATTCTCTCTACTGTTTACGAGCTCTCACATTACAAATCGTACAAATAGCGGAAAAATTGATTATTATATAGGAAATTAGCTGCAGATATAGGAGAGCTCAATGAAGTGTCTGGTGTAATAAGGAAAGGGTATACCCAGTTGGCAACTGAACTTATCTAATACATATAAACGTAGGAACTTATCTGAATAGACAGAAAGTAGGAATAGACTATATTTAAATAGAATATTTTATCTTCTCTGAATTAGTATTTGATAAATGTTATACACATATCTTAACTTATCTGAATGTCGAAATGACTGAACTTATCTGAATGTGAACAGTAGTATAGATAGAATTAATCAAGTTTGTATAATAGAGTCTCATAACTTATCTGAATGTATACATTAGTATAGATAGACTTTATACACACATATTAACTTATCTAAATGACAGACTTTATCAGAATGTCCGAAATTTTGTGAATGTAGACTATTGCATAGATAGATTTTATCCGAATATCAGGTTGTATTATTGAACTAAATTAGCTTATATGAATATAAATTGTTGTATAGATAGACCTTATTTAAGAACTATAGATAGACTTTATCCAAATACTGGTTATGTGAAGCTATACTCAACAAATAGTCTTTATCCAACCATCTTAGCCTATCCGCATTTGTATAGACTATATATGAAAATAGATTTTCTCAAGAAATACGTAAACAATTGCAGTGCCTACGATGCACTTTTAATTAAGTTCAATTGAGAAATTACTGGACCACGTCTATCTCAATTTGCATATAGAAAGAACTACAGCAGAAATTCATGAGCGGAATTAGAAATTGGGTAACATTTTGGGCAAAACTCTATATAAAGTACAAAACAACAAAGATATAGTTGAGAGCATTGAATATGAAACCGGCGTAATTTGGATTCGACTTGCAAGAGACGTGTGGAATGCGGCATATAGCTGATAGTTCAGTTATGTGAGGGGCCAGCTGGCCCGGGCATTATATATACATATGTATATGTATGTATGTTGGAACAGTACATGCAGTTCTGGGTATGGGCGTTACGTATACATTTCATTGATTTGATATGCATTTTATCTCTCAGCTCGTTTCACTGTAACTTTCTAGCCCCTGTGCCTGGCTTTACAACTCAACATGTTTCGCATTAATTGTGACTTTGAGAGATTCGTGACAATGTCACAGGCCCATCAAAAAGTTAGAATGGCTCGAACGTCTTCAATTTTTAGTGGCAACTTTTTAGTGGACTGTCGAGTGATGAGATATTGATTGATTTAACGGCCGCACCATAAATGGAGACAATTCAGTGATTAGCTAGCAGCAAGTCGGTCACGTCATCGTGTGCCCACTGTACGATGTATGTAAGACAACAGACAGATATCTGTGACCATATGTGTAGGTTTATTAGATATACATAGATATTAAATTACTTGATGTCTGCTCATATAGAGTGTATATATTTTCAAGATCAAAACCAATAGGCGTCTATAAGTCTCCGTTGCTTATGAAATACAATATAGATTAATTATTTTATAGATCGAAATTGGTTGAATTGAAGCACTATATCATATAGCTGTCAGAGTAATCATCGATCAACACTGGAACGATATACATATATGTATATGTATATAGCGGACATTTAGTAGATTTATCAGGTCTCCATATTAACTACTCTATCATTGGGACTTATATAGGATATTGCGATAATGAAAATGTACTCTTTATATAGAAAGTTTAATGGTATTTTAAGTTATATATGTATATGATCTAGAGTCTTATATATGTATATGTATATGTATATGCATATACTATCTAGCTCTCGCTATCTTTGTTTTACTCCACTGTGTCGATGACGTCAGAGCCAACTCTTAGCTCAGGTTAAAGTTAAGTTGTTTCGCTCTGTCTGTCGCCCTTCCTGTCGACGCCCCCTCTCCCTCTCTTCCTACCACTTGCTGTTAGTGCACTACTTGTGCAATTGCAGTTGCAAAAGAGCCGTTAAATTGATAATTCAGTGAGTTTCAGTGAATGTGTATGCGTGTGTGTGTGTGTGTATGTATCAAATTTCACTCACTGTGCGGTCGCGAGCAGCAATGCAATCAACAGGTGAACTACTAACCCAGCTTTTGTGAAGTGTCTGCCCCCCCAACAACGCCTCCCTTGCCTTAGCCACTATCCCTACCCCTACCTCATTTATATGGCTGAGCTCTGTCTGGCTTTTATGTATCGCATAGATGAGTGTATATGTATGTATGTATGTATGTAGTGGTCTGTGTGTATGCTTGTATATATTTATATATGCATAGAAGGTAGCCAGATATCGCTGGCAATTACGATTATACAGATGCTTGCACACAGCGTTTTGTATATCACTTATATTATATATAATATATGTATTATACTATATACGTCTGTATATATGTATGTATGTGAGTCTGTAGCTGCCTATGGGCGCCGGCTTAAATGATTACGAACGATTACAGCAGCCGCCCATACACCAAATTCATATGAACTACACACACACACACAACATAGTTTCATGCTGATTACACAAGTACATGCACACACACACATACGAACGAAAGCTTACGGCTGGGTTATTATTTGATTTTTGTGTGCGCTCTCTCTCTCTCTCCCCACCCCACGCCGCGTTCATATTATAATTATGATTTTTTATTTCATTTTTACCCACTGTGTGTACCTTTGTAGTTATGCAAGATTTTCAGAAGTAACGCAAAACTGAACAATGGACAAAATAAAGAAAAGAAAGAAGAAGCAGTAAAAAAAGAGGTACAAAATTATATACATACATATGTATGTGTGTATGTACGTAAGTATATAAAGTATAAAGAAAACGCTGTGTGTGACTTTTGCCGGCAATTTAGCGTTTTTAGTCAAATTTATGCGCACACTTCTATGTAACTGAAGTCTACAGTAAATTTAAGCACAAGCATACAAACATACCCCTATATACATACATACCCATATATGTATGTAGCATATGATTGTTATAGCGAAGGTTGGCAATTGCCTTTGCTTTGCCCATAAATCATAATTTGTTGTATGCGGCATATCTATATCCACACACATGCATACATCCATACATACATATAGTCATCAAGAAGTGTGAACCACTTAGATTACATACAGCAGATTCACCTTGACAGTGTGATGATAAGGCGCTTTCGATTCGTAGTATTTGAACATTTTTGGAGCCAGTACGCAGCGCCCGCAGCACTCGCCCAGTACAGCTGTGTTCACAGCATTCTCATGTGACCGGGGCGAACTTTAATTTTGAAGCCTGAACTTTTAACTGTTTCGTGTGCACTGAGCCAGGCCGGTGAGCGCTCAGTGATGCCAACTTGGCTATGCTAAAGTAGCTATGTATGTAAGCCGCCTTTTAGTGGCCTTTTTTGTTAGATGTCACATTTGGCTTTTTATTTCATTTATCTCTTTTTAACAAACAAGAAAAAAAAAAACTAAATTTACGATGACACACATTCACTAATATTTAGTTATACATATAGCTTCTTATTCTTTACTTCATCTCTAAAAAAAAAAAAAAAAAAATACATAAATATACACTTTAGTTTAGCTACTTTTCTGCAGTTCTAGCTTCTAAAAGTAGCTTTAAATTTTACTGACATTGGCTGCACTGCATAATTAATCATTAATATATATACGTATATTAATATAACCGATATCTTACTTATTTGGTTATCGTATATATTTATTTATATTTGTAGAATGATGTCAATTTTATAAGTAAATAAAGTCACTTTCGTTTGTTTGATTGCACCAACAATTCTTTAGCCTTTTTTTTTTTTTTTGCATACGTTTAGCTTTGACTCGAGCAGCACTGAGCACAGGCAGCAGAAGAAGCCGAAGCAGAAGACGAAGACAAGCTGCTGGCAGAGGCAGCGCGAGCGGCAGAGTGTGAGAGAGAGAGAGAGAGAGGCAGAGCACCTTTTGGCGCACCCCGCTTTCTGCGAATTGAGTTGCGAATCCTTAAGACCTTAAACCGGTATCGGCTATCGGATATGGCACACGCAGACGAAAAAAAAAAGCTCTGAGTAATGCATGTAGCATGCAGCTATGTAAATCTACATACGTGTATATAACAGAAGTGTTATATACATGCATGTTATGTATATGTATGTATTGGTGTACATGGACAGCTTTAGTTAGTCAGTCAATTTCAAAGGCAGCTGTTTTGATGAGTTTTTTTTTTGTGTTGCGCGTAAATGTTGCCAACAGATTGCAAAAGATTATAGCTGATAAGATAAGAGGAATGCATGCGTGTGTGTGAGTGTGTGTGTGTGTATAAGTTCTAATTGGAGAGATAGAATGTAAATGATAATTGTTTGCTGTTGTTGCCATTGTTTTTGTTGCTATTGTTATTGTTGCTGTTAAACAACAAAAAGCAACTGTGAAAAAGACATTAAACAAAACGGCGGACGCTTTTGCTCGTTTGACTTTTTCTTACTTCCCTTTCGTTGTTGTTATTGTTGTTTTTTGAGGCTTTATGCCGTTGTGCACAGTTGGGTTAATATTTCGAGAAATGTTTAATGCTCTTCTACCTTCTACCACCATTTTGTGGTCTCACACACTCGCACACACACACACACACGTACATAAACGTACGTCGCGTACGTTTGTTGTGCGTTTTTTTTTCGGTTGGGTTCATTCACCGGCAACGCAACAGCAGCAGCAACAACAACAACAACAGCGGCAGCGGCAGTGACACCAACAACAACCACAACAATCCAATAAGAATCATCCAACTTGGTCTCGTTCAAAACTCTTGCTTAAGCACAGCCGCTGCTGCGGATGCACGGCTGCAGATACAGCTACACTACACACTACACACACACACACACACACATGTGCACATAGATACAATAGCACACAGTTACACACACATACACATATCACGTCTGGGCTGTGTTATTAATTTGGCGTGTCTTGTCGTCAATTTCTAATAACATTTCATGACTACAACAACAGTAAAAAAATATGATAGAAAAAAGTACAATATGTACGAATATTACCGTAACGAAAATATACGTTGGTATAACAATACAGATGCAGTTGCAGATACAAACAAACCGTCACACACACGACCGCGCGCACCGATTCCAATTCATGACTGACTTAGCTGCGTGTGTGTGTGTGTGTGTTTGTATGGCAGGCAATTACCAAAACGACAACAACAACAACAACAGCTTGCAGTACTCACAACAATAAACACAATCTACGACGCGCACTAAGCGGTGTACTCAAACGTCGAGTACTTGGGCAGAAGCAACAAAACCAACAATAATAAAAAAAAAACACGTCCGCTCACCACGAGAGTCGCATGTATTTTGAATCTGACAATTTGCCTGTTAACTAACAGCGGGCACATTTCGTTCAGGTTTCTTTCAGTTTTCGTTCAGCGTTCGTTCGATTCGTTAAGTTCGTGCGATGTTCGTCGTTGTATGAGTATCTAGTTGCGTTCAGTGCGAGCACTGTGGTGTGTGTCTACGCTAATATGGTGCTTTTAAGCATGCGTGGTGTGTGCATTGACTTTGTAGTAGTTGTGTAAGCATTGCAATAGATGACGCCAGTAAAGGTATGTGTATGCGGTGTGGTGAGGAGCTTGAAAGCTGCCAAATGGTTGTAGTATACGATTGTGGTGGAAAAATAGGCTACTTGAAAGGCGTGACCTTTATGACATAGATCTGATTTATATGGGCTTATATGTTATTTGTAATTAAAAGTGATTTATATAAATATTGAGCAATATTAATAAGTGTAAGTGTTGCTATATTAAGGCGAAATGGATTTCTAACTCGAACTGAAGCTGACGAGGAGGTGGAGTCATAGTTAGAAAGAGAGAGAGAGAGAGAGAGAGAGTGTGGGAGTGAGGAATATTTCTAACTTCTAAATTGGAGTGTGTTTAGTGGAATGAAAGTAATGTACCTTGTGAATATCAACAAAATAGTAAATAAATTAAAAGAATGTGTCTGCTAGAGCATTGCAAAGAAGGCAATGGAAATTTATTTATTGAGTGGAAATTGTACATAAGCAGCGTTTGATAGATTAATATGTATATCAAATATCATAACTATATATGTTGAATGTAATTCAAAACCATCACTTCTTGTGACAACTTTATATATGTATATCTAGCCTGTCTAAGCGTTTGTTTAGGCGAAAACAATCTTTGATCGTCTGTGTGGACTATAATTTGCCTGCAACGCTTCAGCTGCAGGCGAATGCACTTATTAAGCTCGAGGCGCTGCAGCTCTATGCGCGCGTTGAGAGGTTCACTTATGATCTAAGTTATAAATTTGGTACCGCCTAGCCGCATTACTTACTCCCTCCGTCTCTCTCAGCTCTCCATTTCTCTTTCACACATGCGAAACTCGAGTTGCATATTGTGGAGTCGTGGTGGTCAGCATCGCTGGACATCGATTCCAATTCGTCTCTGGCTTTGGCTTTGGCTTTCAGTTTGGGTTTGAGCTTTGGCTTGGTTCTCATCATCAGCTGCGGCCGCTTAATTCATGGGCTTAAGTTACGGTATTCGAATTGGGATTTTCGATGCCGGGATCTGCCCATTTCATGGTTGTAGACCGTTTAAGTGCCGGACCAGCTCATATGCATATACGAATATGCTGATCACACACACTCTCTCTCTCTCTCTCTCTCTCACTCACTCTCTTTGGTCTGGTCTCTGGGTTTCAATATATAATTGGTCTATGGATCGGGCAGACACACACACACACACACACACACACAAGGGGGCCCCCAATTTGAGTGATAATGATTATGCGTTCCCTTCCACATCCACACACACTCACCTGTCTGTGTGTGTGTGTGTGGCATGGGTGTTATTGTGATTTGTGGTTAGTTGCAGCTTCTGTGCTACGTTTAAGCCATTGAAGCTGTCAGGTCTACGTTTGACTTAAAGGCTCATTACGTTCGAAATAAAAAAAAAAAAAAATTGCAAAAAAAAAAAACGCAAAATATCGTTAAACCTTTGGCAATCTGTGGGAAAATTTGCCTGTCCATAATTTTCATTGGGTTCAATTAAAGCTGCAATTGCTTGGGGCCTCTCAGCGCAATATGGACTGTATTCTCATGAAATCTCTCGCCATTCTTGTTCTTGTTCTTGCTCTTTAGCTTCTGCCTCATTTCCATACGCAGCTGCAACAAACGCTGCTAATCAACCCGAAAGTAATGCCTTGCACCCCGTATTCGCTTCATATAGTTGCGTAATTATTTAATTCAAATTAAATACCCTGTTCTTCACTTAACCAAAGGGCATATTAGTTACACCTACTGGGCAGGCCTGATAGTCTATTGTGATAGATCATTTGTCCACTAATATTGAATGATACAAATTTAGTAGAGGAAAGGAAAGCTCTTTAATCCTTCCATATTCCATCTTATTTTATTTTAATAACTTATAACAAGGAAAAAAGTAATAATATATCTCCCTCTGTTCCTCTCTGTTTGTTTACATAGATTTGGGCAAGGAACCGTTGCAGGTGCAGAGGCTGCCGTCTGTGGCCTATTAATGGGGGCAGCGCTTCATTCATTCATGCAGTTTGAGGGCGCGTTAAGGCGTCGTTCGAGGTGTTGCACATTGAATGGCGGCCACTGCGGGCGCTCGCACCTGGGCCCACCTGGGCCCGCTGCAGTCGCATCCAAACTAATTAGCATAAAATTGAAAATGCGCTCATTGGGCCAAGGGATGCCACATGCCTCCTTGATGCTGCATGCTGCGGCGCGAGTCAAGTGCAACTTGCAACCATTTGATGGCAATGGCGTTGGAGTTGGACTTGCGCTGGAGTTGGAGTCGGCGTTGGCGATGGCGTTGGCATTGCCATGGCTGGGTAGGCGGTACGGTCGGCCAATTTAAAAGGCATGCTGCTTCTGGAACGAAGCCAAGCCCAGGCAATGCCAGCTTCCAGCTCGTAACTTCTTGCTCTCACTCACTCACTCTCCCCCTTCTCAATCTCTCTCTCTCTCTGCCTCTCTCTAGCCGTTGCACTGGCTGCTTGCCGTGGCGAAGCGCACAACATAAAACAATTACGCCTACACTTGGCTCCGTCTTTGGCGCTTGCATAGGCGCAAGTGTGTCGTGCTCTGATCTGTTGATGGCGTGCACGACCTTCCACGGGCGTCAGCGGCTCATTCGATCTATAAGCATAAGCACAAGCTGCCACGAGATTGCATCTCGCTTCTCCCCCCCTTCTCTCTGCGACTGTCTCTCTCTTTCTATTGAGCTGCAGCAGTCAACAAACGGATTCCAGTCGGAAGCTGTTAAAGGCTCGACTCGGCCTTCTGCTGCTGCTGCTGCTGCTGCTGGATGGCTATGAAACACAATATTCATTAACTTGCAGCGCATTAATGTTGCAGTTGCAACTGCTTTATGCGGCTGCCGCTGCTGTTGCTGCCTCCGTTTGGGGCAAGGCAGCGCGAACGTGCTGCAGCCTCAGTCTCAGTCTCAGCCACAGTCGCAGTCGCAGTCGCAGCTTTTTTTTTATGGTTTTTGCATGGATCTGTTTGGCTGTAATAATGCGGCTATTAAACTCTGCAATCACTAACTTGAACCAATCCATTGGTTACCTGAGAACTTTTGTGGCTCTTCACTGTCTCTGTCTCCGTTTCTGTTTTTGTTTTTAATATCCATTGGTTTTCCTCTTCTTTCTCTTTGTTTTAACGATCCCTCTGTTTGCTGTTGTTGTGTCATTTGCTGCTGCCGTTTGTGGCTGCTGTCAATTTGGCATTACGCAAGGTCACTGGATGAGCAGACCTCACAAAATGGCCCAAGAACCCAGCTAATTCTAGGGTATTAGCATGGCTGTATACCCAATAAAAGTAGCGTGTGAAAAGTGAGTATAAAAGGGTAAATTCAATGCACTATCATTATAAACTTATTACTATATCCACATTCGACAGATCCATCTGGCAGCCCTATATATTTTGACAGAGACGGACACAATACGCCGTACAGATTCAAGGCGTCCATATGAGAGATTTATTGAAAAAGTAATATATGCAATAGCATCTTCGGGGTAGAAGGACGGTCCTTTGAACGTTGTTATAACCGGATTCTACTAAATTTAGATATAGAAGGATCGACAAAATATGTATATATAACATACATCATATAATCAAAAATGTCTACTATCGCAAATGTGTTCAATCTATTACACAAATAACAGATATATTACGGAGAGAACACAACATACTTAATAGGATCAAGTTCTACCTATATGGTTAGTAGCATATCATAGCTAGCTATTCGATGGGGTTCCATTCTCAAATGGCGCAAAGATGAATGACTTCTTCGTTGGGATCAATCCTCTGTTAGCCTATAATGCATATCGCCTGGCCGATACTTGGGCAATATTAGCTCACGATGTTAATAGCTACAATTGTCAGTTAAGGTCTCCAGTGACCAACTTTCTTTTGAGGTCACATTGGCAAACTATCACGCTTGGCGATGGCGATAAGCGACAGTTGAGTCCTGTGAGCGCATTCAAGTGCGAAAGTCAAAAAAGAAAAAAAAAAAAAAAACAAAATAAATAAAAGGGAAAATCACTGACAAAACTTTTTTTTGCACCAAAATGTGGGAATCGCAATGCTGTCGCTCTTCACGCAGCTGTCAGCTATATCGCAGCGACTGGGATTGGGATTGGAATTGGGCTTGAGAACTTGGCAGAGTCGAGGGCGCAGGCAATTGCCTGCTGGCTGGGGGTTGGGGCTGTTGGAGCTTGTTATTAAGCGCCTTGATTGCTGGTTTCGTGTCGCCGTCGACTTTATCTGCATCTGGATAAGCGGCACAGGCATTGCCACACACACAAAGAGAAAGAGAGAGAGAGAGAGAGGGTGTGGGAAAGAGAGAGACGACTGATAGTTTGTCTTACAATTCCAGTTCCGAATTCCGAGTTCCAGTTCCATTTCCATTCCCATTCCCATTGCCAAGCTTTTTGTCAATCATAATTGAAATTTGAATGGCTTACTTACTTGGCCATGGCAATGGCCAAATGCCATTTGGTATGTGGCTTAATGCCGTCTGCGCTTCTGCTGGCCGCGGACTCGCCGGTTTGTCACAATATGCACTACTGTGCTTCTGCCTCTAAGTCACAACTAATTTTGATTGATTACACGACGACCCATTGTCCCATAGTCGAGCGTCTGTCAACCGTGGACCAACGCGTTTCTTGACAATAAATTGTTTGTGGCCAAGCTGGGCATACCCTATACGCTGGCAACTATGCAAGTGTATGCTCATTTTAAAGTGGAACTTGTTCCAACCCAGAGTTTTTTTGTTTTTTGTTTTTTTTTTTTTACGATTTTTTTCTACTTTTTTTTTAACTTATATTATTTTCTTAGTTTTTAAAAAATATTAAGAATTTTTACCTATTCTTTTTTAATGTTTTTAACAGTTTTTTGGTTTTTAATTTCATATATTTAAAAAAAGTTATATTTTTTATATAAAGAATTCTTACCTATTCTTTTTTTTTTTTTTGCTCTGACAACAGACTTAAAAATACTCAAGAATTCTCTAAAGTCTAGAGGCCAAAGATTTACTTATATATAGACACCTTTACAGCGCATCTACTAGTCGTGCTCTACTCATTTATTTTACTTTTTTGACAATAGCAAGAGTAACCACATCGGCATCAGCATCAGCATCAGCTTAACGCTACTGACTCTAAGCCGATTAGGTTGCTCAGTTGTTGTGGCACGGTTTTTCGGTTCACATTGGGTTAGATTGTGGATTGGAGATTGGGTTCAGGTAATTACCACATAAAACGTTTGACACATCTGGCCAGGACGTGTATGTGTGTGTGTGTGTGTCGTCGCTCTTTGGAGTGGCTCAAACAGAACACAAACAGTTGGGCAATTGACTAGATCGTTTCGGCTTTTCACACCATTTACCAGGACGGACAGGTTTATGGGCAGTGTCCAAGGGCCAGCAAGCATCTTTTCAGCTTCAGCATTATAAATGATTGATACAAGTTGACAATTCGAGTTGCTAACAAAAGCAGACGTTTCATACTTTTGATGGCACAGTAAGAGGAATATAAGTATAAAGTATGATTTCGATATGAGTTTTAATCAATTTATAATAGTATAGAGAAATTGAGTCATTGCTTCACTGTCGTTAAGGAAGATTTATAGCACTTGAAAATGTGTTTGTATATATAGATATGATTGGATATATTTCTGAAACGAATATCTCAAAACTAAGGCTGTTCATTGCTTGAATCTTTTACATAGAACTAAAATATATTTCTCCAACTGCTAAAGTTGTACGAAATGTATAATCGATCTTTAAGTATAAACTAACTTTAAAAATGCAGTTTTAAAATTAAAAATGTCTAGCAGCTATGGCTTTCGAGATCTGGCAACATCTATAAGGAGAAATCCTATCTTGATCGCCTAAGCTCTTCATCTTAATCAATCATAGATATATGCCTAATCTCTGCCATTTTCTTATACACATTGCCAATACCTTCAGGATACCGCAACGAATCTCAAGACAAGAAAATTGATTTGCATTGCAAACGTTTTTTTTTCGTTTTCTTTTTCTTTTCGTTTTCCATTTTCGCTTAGGTAATTATGCAGATCTGATTGGATCATAATTGTATGCGAATATTAAGCATGCGGCGTCAGTAAATTCCAGAGACTCCTGTTCTATGTGCGGCAGCCAGTAAACTGTGTATGTGTGTGTGTGTGAATTACTAGCTTGAGTGTGTGCGGCTGTTGCCTTAATTATTTTTATCATGTTACATTTTGAATGACATAGCTCAACATGCAGGCAAAGACTGAGACAGAGATAGGGACAGGGAGAGAGACGGGGACAGCGACAAAGTCAATCTCAGTCGCAGTCGCTGCCGCTGCCGCTGCCTCAAATCTCAATCTGAATCTCAGTCGCAGTCGCAGCGCACGCAGTCAAGAGATGAATTTGACATGCGTCTCTGATGATGATTTATTTTCATTTTCGTATTTTTAATTCACTCTGCGCCATTGTCGAGTCGAGAGAGCGTGAGTCTGTATGAGTATGAGTATGTGTGTGTGTGTGTGGGGAGTCGAGGCCGCGACCGAGAGCCGGAGCAGAGCAGTGCAGGGCAGGGCGGGGCAAGGCAGGTTGCTTTGGTAACGGGGGCGTTGCGGTACGCATGGCATGGGACTGGCCGGCACACGGGCATTATCGTCGATGGCAAAAAGTTAATGATAAAGATGATGACCATCAGAATTGGAATAATGTATGTAGCTCTGGCTCTGGCTCTGGCTCTGGCTCTGGCTCTGGCTCTGGTTTGGGCTTTGGCTTGGGCTCTGGCTCGATGGATAGATGGATGGACAGGCTGGCAGACGGGGCGCCCAGATGGACAGACCGACTAAACTAAACTGAGACGCAGACAAGCTGATACCAACAGAGACAGAGAGAGAGAGAGAGAGAGAGAGGCAGAGAACTCGACAGATTGCACACTGAGCTGAGCCGAGCTGAACTGAACTGAGCTGAGCTGAGCTGAGTTAAACTGAACTGAACTGAACTGAACTGAGCTCAACTCAACTGTCCCGCGGTCTGAGGCCATTTTTATCGAACCACAACGCAACCATTGTTCAGTTCTAGTTTGGGGCTGAGTTCTCTCTCTCTCTCTCTTTCTTTTCATATTTCGCTCCTTGTGGCCATCGTTTTGGACAACGCCTGTCGCCCTCAGCTCCAGCTTCAGTTTGGGTTGCCTCCTTTAGCCATTAACCTGCTAAATTACGAATGAGGCAAAGTGGATTTAACTTTGCTCTTCACTCCACTTGCCTACACTTGATGCAATATGTGGCCCGGCTGAGGCCCCTGATCCTGGCAATGATTGCAGTCAGCAACAAAATTGTTTCACTGTTCTTGTCGCCCATATACAGCTGCCCTTTTGCTCTGTCTGTCTCGTCTGTCTGTCTGTCTGTCTTGTCTGTCTGTCTGTCCCGTCTGTCTGTCGTCACAAATACGCAGGCAACAAAATCTGAACAGATAATGACCACTGTTCTCGCACTCAACTACAAGATGAGCGGCTGATATGACGATGACGAATGCGACGATTTTGAAAATGTTGCTCGACGACTGCCTGAGCCCTGTTCAGGCTGCTGCTGCTATAGCTGAGGGTGGAGGCGGAGGCGGTGATGATGTTGAAGTCAGTAAGATAGACAGACGGATGGACGGGCAGACGGACAGCCGATGATGGTTATATGCACGCTGCCCGTTGGCCGAGAGCTCGTCTTGGCCGGACTAAGGCTGAGAATGTGGCTTGCTGTGTCCTGTTATTGGAATAATGAGTTTTTAGTGATGCGCATCGATTTGTCAATTGATGATTTGTTGTTTTCAGTTTTCAGTTTTCAGTTTCGTTTTGTATGCCCTTTTGCTTTTGCTGTTGCTTTTCCTTTCCTTTCCATTTTATTTTGTGTCTTGCCCCTTCGACAAGTGGAGTGGCATGTGGTATATACTCGTGTATATCATTAATTCCACTTTTGTCATATTGAGAGCTTTACAAAATTTGATTAATTGCATAGTTTGCATCATGGGGAGTGAGAAATTGTCACAATTGTAAATGTCCCGACGTGAGACGCTGCATGTAATATCGAAATATCGAGAAAGGACTCGCTGTCATTGATCTCTCGATTAATTGATGAATCGCTTTATCGCTGCCATGCTGCCCATTTATTAAAGGCCTCTCAATTAAGTTGAGTTCGCCAAGAATCTTGTCTTATATGGCAGGCAAGTAAGAATAGGTGTATATATATATATAAGTATTTATAAGATAAAAGATAGATAGATAAATATAGCATTCTGATATGGGGCTTAGCTTCTTATGTTATTTACACTTGGATATATAATTTTATATAATTGATATATAATATTATAAAATATGATCTATTATTATTATGTGTATTAGCATAAATTTTGAACAAAGAAATATGTTGTTCCGTTTAAGCCATCTCAGCGACAATTGGTCCAAGAGCTCTTGAGAGCTGAGTTTGACAGAGCTGAGATTGACCATTAGAATGTAGAGATACTAAGCTGAATCCCAATGCATAAAAAAGAACATTTTGAAAACATTAAATGAAATTGAATTCTCCAACCAAAATGATATGTTAAAAGAAAACTTTGTAAGCTACTTGAGCTCTTAGGGGCATCAAATTAAAGGGAGTTACTTAAACAAGCATTAATATGCACGAAAAGCCTGAAGAACTAAGAGAGGGAGAGATAAAGAGAGCGGGAGAGGCTGACTGGCTGATTCATCATTGAGTATATTGTGTGAAAGTGTTTCTTTATTTATTGCGCAATAGCAAAACAATCTAAAATGCTGAAGCAGCCACTTAAGAAATCAGCAACAATAACTTGCAATGGGTCTAAGGTTAAACGGAGCCATCCCCTTGCACGCTTAGAGAATATATATATAAATATATACAATATGTATGTATATATTTACAAAATTCACATGTGTGTATCTTCACCCTTTTGTCTTTTTGGTAACTGTTGAAAAACTGATGCTGCCCAACCTGCCATTCACCCACTCACTCGCCCATCCATCCATCCATCCATCCATCCAACCGACCATTCATCCATCTAACCATTCGCGTCCTAAACGTTTGTCCTTATCGCTTGAATTCCAACGGGCTAGAACGAATTAAATGCTTACATCAACAAAGGGTCCACCTAAACCTCTGGCACCCAATGTCAAAAGACTTTCAAAGTGCTCAACCCAAAGCTGAACGAATCCGAGATACCCTAACTAGAAGTTGAGATCGGAGAAGTATGATTTGGGAAGCACAAATTTTGCTATATCTATAGATATAGGGATATATCTGCATCTGTAATGGGAATTGAGATTTTGTTACCTAAAATTATAGACTTTATTGCTAAATGTTAGCAAGATCTCTTGTGAGATCAATCACGCTCCTTCAGGAATTATAATTCTTCCTCTCAGGGTTTCAAGACTTCCCGCAAAGCCCTGGTCAAGCATCTCATTCAGTTTAGAGTATGAAAATTCAAGTATTCAGAAAAAAGTTTAAGAAAAACCATAACAGTGGAAAATACATACATATACATGTGTGTGTATGTGTGTGTGTGTGGCAGGAGGTGGGGAAAGCATCTGGCTACACTCTGTCCCGTAGCAGTTGGAGTATGCTTATAAGCCGGGCCAGGTGTGTGAGCCTTAGCGGTTCAAATCGCATTGACGTGTGTGCCAAGAGAGCGTAAAACCTCAAACACGTTGCGTAACTTTCGTGCGTTACAGTTGAACCGGAAACGGAAATCTAATAGACCAAAGCATGCATAAGTGATGAAGCGAGAAACTCGCTGCTCACCCCGCTGCCAAACAGCTTCTGACCAGGCGAAAACCCTTTTCAATGCTGCCCAAAGGGCCGCTCGTCGAATCTTATCAGAATGCTTCAACTTTCGCCCATCACGTTTGCCTTTTTTTTCGTTTTCCCTCGCCACTCTCTGCTGCCTTTTCCCTTTGCGTTTTTCCGTTGTTCTTTTTTTTTGCATCATTTTCATTCGCTTGCAGCATTAACTCGATGGGGTTTTTCTTTTGGCAAACTTTTGCAGCCGCAACCAACTCTGTGAGTGTGTGTGTGAGTGTGTATGTGTCTCGGCCTTGATATTGTGAACACATGTTTTCAGGAAGATTACCTTGTCAATCGGTTCGTTGAACGATTACTTTTCAAATGTTTGCGAAAACTAAAAACCCAACCGGCGTCATTCTCGCCAAAAAGCCAAAGAACAACCAGAAACGCCCTACTCAAAAAAAAAAAAAAAAAAAACACAAACCCAAAATCAAAATAAAAAAAAAATAATAATAATACAATCTTTGCTGTACCAAAGCTGTCAGACGTGTGCTGCCCAAAAAGATTCACAACTTCCTTCCTGCACGGCAAATAGAAAGCAACAACAACAACAACAACACAGATGGAGCTCAGCGACAACATTGTTTTATTTCTCATTTCACAGGCCAATGCAATAAAATCGCCTAAATATGCTACTCAGAAGGTAAATCGTTTCGGTTTTCCTTAAAAAAAAAGGAATAAGGAGAGGGGAAGAAGCAGCAGAGCTGTGCTTCATCTGCATCGAAAATGCGCCCCGCAGTGCAAACATTGGCGCCTTTGCTAACCGGCCCAGAACTGTGTGTATTAACAACAAAAACCACGGAAAACAACAACACAGTTCGACCTTAACGAAATAAATATGACCTATATGCATATGCATATGTATGTGTATGTCTGTATATGGTGAGATCGTTCCAAAGTTAGTTTTCTTATAGATAGAAGAGCAAAGTAATCTCATCTATTATTATCATTATTACTATGCCTATTCACATTCTCCTTATTCTTATCATTAGTTTAATACTTTTTCATATTAGCATTATTCTTACCATTGCTGGTAGTATTATCATTGTTATTGTCATCAATGCAAGCACTAGTTTTGTATAATAAGCATAATGCATCATTCTATTTATTTTCATTATTCATATGATCATTGATATGAATATCATTTCTATTATCATTCTCATTATTAGTCGTATATTATTAACATTATGATCATGATAATAATAATAATCACATAATTTCATTGTATAATAATGATCATATAATAATATACGAATTCGACTGATTCAAAATATGAGTAAAAGCTAAACAACATTTCCATCTATCATATAACTGGCTGGTATCATTTAGCTATGTTAAAATTTTGTACCTGTAGCTGATTTGCATGGTCGTTAGAGCCCACGCTGAATGGCCCAAAGGGACGGACGCCCATCTGGGCCAAGATCATTTGGCCGTGGCACAGCGCTTTAAACGAATGTGACGACAGGATGCTCAAGTATACGATGTCATTTATTTGGCAGGAAGTCAATTATGAATTCGGCTTAATTAGAGTTGCAATGAGATATGCCTATACATATATATGTGTGTATGTGTGTGTACAGTTAGTAGTTGTTCTATTGGCCATATTAGCTTGGCGTATTTCGTATTACATGTCATCGGCACATGGGCCGTCACAACATTTGTTGTCGTTAATAATTTAAGAACTGACTTTGTGGCATTTTTAATGGTTGCATATATAATTTTTTTTTTTTTTTTCTTTCCTTTTGCAATTTTTTGCTGTTGTTGTTGTTTTTGTTTTGTTCCCCCCGACAAGTGGCCATAACGATTTAGACGATTGACAGCTGCGAAGTGGGTGTCCATTGGTTACCTTTAACCATGGCTCTCTTGGCCATGCCGACAGTTCTTTTGCTGCTGTTGCTGCTGTTGTTGTTGTTGTTGGTGTTGTCTTTGCTGTTATGCAGTCCGTGCCGTTGTTAAGTTTGTCATATTTTATGGGCCGGTTACGTCCGGCTCCGGCTACGGCTCCAAGCTCCAAACTACAGCGAAAGCAACAGTCGCCGAGTCCATTTTGGCAGCTCGACTGCCTTGGTCTGGGGCCCCCTCTGTGGAGTGATATATATGACAGGCGGATTTTGTTTTTAGTGGCATGGGTGACAATCCCTTTAGAAACTTTTATTTATTCACGCATGTTGGCAAAATGTGCCCCTTACACGCAATTCAAGAAGAGCGGCTAGTCAACTTGCGACATGGCACAGCCAACAAGGACGACGACGACGACAACAACAGCGACAACAACGGCAACGATAACGACAGCCGCAAAGACAATGAGACAGCATGAATTGGACCTGACTTTTGTACACATTGTACAATATATTTAGAGATACATATGTACATATGTATGTGTGTGTGTGTGTGTGTATTTGCTTGAAGCTATTGCATTATTAATTATTGTTAATTAGCCGCATGCATTTCTTTGTGCTTTTGCAGACTAACAGGCGGAACAAGCCAGCCTAGAGGACGGATGGACGGACGGACTGACTGACACCTAGTACAACAAATCGACTTGTAATTGTCTCAATTAATAAGGACGAAAATAATAGACAAGAAAACTAGTTTGCATTCGTTAGCATTTACGCACATGTTGTCAATATTTATATAAAGGACGGGTCGTGGAGGACACACAGGACAGAAAAAGAGGACAGGGAGAGAGAGATATAGAGAGAGAGACAGAGGATGAGAGAGGGAGAGAGAGAGTGATAGAGGATGAGAGAGAGAGAGAGAGAGAGAGGATGAGAGAGAGAGAGAGAGTGAGAGAGGATGAGAGAGAGAGAGTGAGAGAGGATGAGAGAGAGAGAGAGAGAGAGAGAGAGAGAGAGAGAGAGAGAGAGAGAGAGAGGATGAGAGAGAGAGTGAGAGAGGTAATAAATGAGAGGTACAGATAAGAAGGTATATACTATGAGAGGCAGAGACAAGCAGCGACGGATAGAGCGAGAGAGCTAAATAGCGAGAGTGAGTGTATGAGAGAGAGAGAGAGAGAGAGAGAGAGAGAGAGAGAGAGATAGCGAGAGAGAAAGAGAGAGAGCGAGATAGCGAGAGAGAGAGAGAGGGAGAGAGAGAGAGGGGGAGAGAAGAACAAACGGAAAAAAAGAAGCATAGACGTAGCGAGAGAGAGTTAAGTAGACTCCGTTTTTCTTGGAATTTTTAGAAAGCTGTTGCAGAAACTATAAAAGCAAAAATCAATTCTGAAAGTCGACAAGGAGGAGTTACATTAATAAGAATATTTATATAAGGCATAGAAAGAATATTGAATATATTAGCCATAGAAAGCATATTTTAAACAGAAAGAGGTAAACTTCAAGCACAGTAATAATCTTGGAAGAATCAAGGATATACGTCATATTATAGAGCTAACAGTTATTAGCTGTAAAGTGACATTGGATGACTTTGAAGTATTCAATGTAGGAATGTATGTAGTTGCGATTACATTTGTAATACCAAATATTCAACGCAGAGAACAAATGAGCTGACAGTTCGATCGCTTAGCAAAGGTAACTAAAGCAACCATATAAGAGTACAAAAAAAAATATATTCTCAATGTGCTGCAGACACGCAAATCGTGTTTTGACTAATTTGAAAAGTACTGTAAATAATTTAATTATGTTTATGATTAGCTGTCGAGTGCTGGTAGCTTGGGAAAGACAAAGTGCGGGCAGCCAAACAAAGGAAATCGAAAGGCGAAGAGTCAATGGACAACGTCTACAGGTAACTCAAGAAGAGTCGGTTAAAGAGCTCCCAGCATAAGAAATGGCCAAATGCAGCACGAAAAAAAAGAAGAATTTCTCGGATTCTGCTTTTTGGTAAGTCGAGCGGAGGCGGCGCCAGCGATCGTAACAGTAACAAGAGCAAAGAAAGAAAAGAAAAAAGAGAAACGGAGAAGAGGTAGGAGAAGAAGCAGTTGAAGACAATTGCAAAAAGGGTTCAAGGCAATCAAATGGTTTATGGGCCTCCAGTTGTGAGTGGAGCAATGTGAAAAGATGAAAAACGATCGCAGATTTAACGCTTGGCCCCCAGGCAGGCAACAGGTTGGTCCAGTGTGACCAGAGCAGCAGCAAAATTTGTCACAGCGAAAGTGAGTCGAAAGTCAGCGTGTTGACATTACCTTTGCAGCACTTAATCCTATTTACTGCCACTTGTATATGGTGCGGCGTGATGAAATTGTAAGCTCCCAGCTCTGACTTAATTGCAGTTGATTCATAACCTAACCAGTTTCACGCTGCCTCCAAATTCATCTCATGAGGACCATGTCCAGGTCCAATGTGATTTGTCAATCATTGGGGGACAACTTTGTGAATGTGAACTGGCCTGGCACACTCGACACTCCGCAGTCGACACCCGTCACCCCTCACCCGTCATCCGACACCTGACACTGTGATACTATCACTTTTACTTAAGTCAATTTGTCATCCGATTAAAAAGTGGCTCCAGATATTTACAAGTTATGGCCTATCCAACAGAGCTATGCAAGCTGATTGAAATTTTACTGATTAGAGTACCTACACTGGCCATAAAATACGTCCTCAGCGCTTGATGGCTAAGAAATGAATGGGAAACAAGAGTTTTCGAGTAGGGGCTACACGACTAGTCCAGAAGTGAGCTGATATTCAAAATAATCTATTATTCCGTAAAATCAAACTGGACCGAAATGGACGGACGGGCAGGAGGATGAACGGACGTACGAGTCGTCCACTCGATGGATGAACGGAATGGATAGATAGACGGATGGATAGATATACGGGCAGTTGGGTGGACGAACGGAAAGATGGACTCAAGGATGTACGGACGCGGAAGGATGAACGGACGGATAAATGGATGGATAGACGGACGAACGGATGGATGGATATATGGACGGATGGGTGGACGGATAAACAGAGGGTTAGATAAACGGGCGGATGGATGGATGGACTGACTGATATTTTTCACATGAACAATCAAATCTGAATAGTATTTTCTGAATCTCCTGTATGAGTGGACACCCATAAGTCTATAGTTACTTTATTTTATAGAAATCTCCTTCTGGTTGTTCCTCAAGTCAATTAAAATTTAAATAATAAAGTAAACTAATCAGAACTGATCACTCTCCATATATTGCTCTACACTTTAATCAACTTCAACGCAAAGTCCAACTTGATGGTTGCGCTCACATCTTCTAAGGCGCTCCGCCTGACACCTGTATAAATCAGCAACCGCAGATTATGTCTAAGCCGGAGCTACTTGAACTGATTTCTCTCTAGTCTCGAGTCTATACATATTGTATGTAGTAGCCAGCTCTAGCCGCTGTCGGCTGACGGCTGTCTGAGCATGTCCTTGTTGAGAAGGATACCTGGGCAGCAGCAGTGCCCGGGCCGACGTGCAAACTCTCATGCATAACATGATGTAATGTGTGACATGTACGCTCCCTTAATTGGCTGCATTATTTATGAGCCAGGAGTCGGAACTTGGGCTATGGTCCATGGTCTATGGCCATCCACTGACCAGCAATGACAACCCACAATAAAAGGGTTGACATATGTGTGTGTGTGTGTGTGTGTGTGTGTCTGTGTGGGGTGCTCTTCAATCAGAACGTCAAGAGAGCAAATTTGGCTTCTGTCCGGATTTGGTTGCGGGCGAAAACTATTGTATCGCTCGGCTGCATAAAATATTTACGAACTCAATTTAGCATAACGAAATGTTTTTCGTCTTTTTGTTTATTAGCTAACTGACTGAAGGATGGACATGTGTGCAGGATATGCTGGAGGATACGTTGGCGTACTACAGTCCGGCCGGTCCATTGATTATCGAGTCAGTGGAGTTCTTTGAGTTATGTTCGTGCCATGCAGAAACCATTAATTAAATGCCATACCGATGGCCCCTAATCAGCCAGTGTCATTTGTCTGCGCGTTGCCAATCATTTGTCCCCAACAAAATTCCGGGCAATGCATCAATGTGGGCCGCCCAGGGGAGGCGCACTGAGCACATCTATTGGGAATTCATTTCTGTTAGTTTCATAATGTGAGAGTATACATATATGTACATACATAAGTATATATAAATGTATATGCATATGTATATATAATGAGCGTCACTGTGTGAAGCTCTGATTCTGAGCAGACATCCGGTTGACCGTGCAACGCTTATTGCTGGCCAGTGTTGGACATTCTACAGAGACGAAGACAGCTACACTGAACAAAATCTCGGGAGCGTTGCTCAAATTCTAATACTATTCTTGCAAGGAAGTACAAATGTGGGACTGCAGTTTGAAATTCTTTGAACTAAATCGAAAGAATTAAAAAATCTAGAGAGAACTATTTATAGTGTTGGGTATTGCCCAACTAAGAGATACCGTGAAATCTGCGGATATTCCAAATTGCGAATTCGAGGAAATGATAGATGGACGGAAGGGCACTGCTTGATCAACCCAACTTGTAGTCCTGATCAAGCTATATATGATTTATGGAGTCTGCCACGCCTCCTTCTGTGTGTTATTGTAGATACACTGTCACAAAAACATTAAGCAACGAAGTTTATTGTCGAATGATTGAAACAGCTAAATTGATCAAGTGCAAAATATCTAAAGAGATTTCATTTTTTAGCGTGTATCAAAAGATATGCATATATGTATATATACTGCAGTTGTCTGTCTCCCTGTCTGTCTGTGTGTGTGCGTTTGGGAAAACAAGTCGCGGATCGCGTCCTCGGCAAGGGTAAAAATAAATTACTTTAAACGGTTTCGAATAGCAAATTGCAGATTGTCATTTCAAAAGACATACCTTGCCACACATATCAGTGTCAATGGCTAGGGACTGTCTGTTCGCTGGGGCACGGGGAGCGGGTCCACATCTCTCTGTCTCCCTCTTAAACTTAAAATGACGAATGACCACAAAACAACAAACGCACAAACACACACACAGGGAGAGAGAGAAAGAGTGAGAGAGAGAGACTTGTATAGGGATAAGGGTTCTGAAATCGGGATCAGACAAACTAAAGCCACGGAACGGCAATAATAAAAACTTCAAAACGGCATTTTCGCCAGAATTGAGATTGGGTTGAAATTTTTATAATTGAGTTTGAGTTTGAGAGCTGAGAGCAGATTTCGTATTCCGTTTTCGCATATATTTTCGTTAATCTCTTCTTTTGTCCCAAACGACGTCGACTGCGACTGCGACTGCGGTCAGCAATCAGCAATCAGTTAGGAAGTAAGCAAATTAAAACGATCCAAAGTGGAACAAAGTGCGCGTTGCACATAAATATAGAGCTCAACTATTGCAGCAGGCGGAGAGAGAGAGAGAGCGAACCAAAAAAAAAAAAAAAACACCGCTATTGCTGCTGAATTATTGACATCTGTTGCTCAGACGCCAATCGCGGGCAACAGATTACGAGCAGCAGCAGCAGCAACAAGCAACTGGGGGCATGCCACATGCAGCATGCAGCTTCTCGTCATTATGCATGTTCGAACATTGTACACACTGTATGTGTGTGTTTGTGTGTGTGTTTGTCTGTGCACTGTGCACTTTACTCGATATCGTTATGGCCATGTAGAGCCGGCCAATAATAAGTACGAGTGCAGCACTGCCAACAACTCCCAACAACTCTCAGGTTCAGCTGCAGACAAATGCAATTTCGCTGTCCGATCATCGATCCCTTCTGTTTTTATGCTCGCATGTGGTGCACTATACCAATATATGTTGGCGGTGGTTCGGTGGGGCAGTTGATGTTGTCGTCGTCGTCGTCGTCGTCGTCAATCGTCGCATCGGCTCCAGGCTGAGGCTGTGGCTCTGAAGTCTGAAGACCACTGGCACTGACGCCCTCTCTCTGCCCCTACCGCGCCTCTACCGCTCTTCAGCTTTGATTTTTGTTTTGGCCTAAGCTGCTGCTGCTGCTGCTGCTGCCATAGTATCAAGAGCGTGTAGCAAAATTCGTGCCGTGACCGCCCCTTTCAATTCTGTATTATCAGATTAGCTCTTTTCATAAGCCATTTGTTGTTGTTGCTGTAGCTGGCGTAATGCTATTGACCGCTAGCATTAAGTTACGAGCCAAAGTTAAGCCACTCAGCCAGCTCAGTCCAGCCAAGTCAAGCCAGCAGCCATATGATGCTCTATGATGTTGTTGTTGATAGTAATAATAATAATAATAATAATAAAAAATGAGAATAAAAATAAAAATAAAAATAATAGTCATAACAATAGTAATAACAATAATAATGATGCTGATCATCATCACGACAGGTGTAGCTAAGAGCCAATGC
The DNA here is from genome assembly GCA_035045965.1 of Drosophila aldrichi. Taxonomy (NCBI): domain Eukaryota; kingdom Metazoa; phylum Arthropoda; class Insecta; order Diptera; family Drosophilidae; genus Drosophila; species Drosophila aldrichi. Next base: position 5,544,716 of record JAWNOM010000484.1, read on the forward strand.
TAAATATCATAAGAGCCCAGCTTAGTCCACGATTTGGCCATAATTATGCATAACAGCAGCAACAGCAGCAGCTCAATCTCCGCTTAGTTTAATTGAGCTTGATTTGTAAGCATTTTAACTAGCATTGCAGCTTGTAAGCTTGTAAAAGCATCAAGTGTTTTGTCAACTTAGTCCAATGGCCATAAGCCGCTTGAGTTTATATGAGGATAATACATATACGATATAATTTCAATGTGTTTTTTCTCTTTCATGGAAAATCTAGTCGGGCGAGCTGACAGCGGTAGTATGTAGCTAGAGACTTCTCTATAGTCTTATATATATATAGTCTTGATGATTGTTAAGGATTTGCCTGAAACCCATTAAATTTCTGATATTGCCAGAAGTATACGTGGCAGACGACATTATCATATATCAGATCAGAGAGCTGTCATTGAAATTATAGATCTACCTTCTAAAAATTCGTTTTCTGATCTATTATACACAAAGTCTACTTGATATTGGATTAATGTAATATGTTTGACTCCATCTGAGAGCATCTCTTCTAATTTTATTTATTTTTAATTATCAAATGTATAGCTCTGTTTTAACTAAGCTCACTTAAGATCTGCTACTTGTGTATTTTATGAAATATGGTAAACAAATGTGGGTTTTGCTTTTTAGTTTTTATTTTAATCATCAAATTTAATACTAACTTATGTATAAATATTATAAATTCAGTAAACAAAAAATACTAAACCATTTAAGATTACATCTATATAAAACTATTGACGATTATATCCAATTCTGTAAAGCTATTTCTATTATGTTTGCATTTAAATTGTATCATATATCAGATAGAATCTTATCATTTATGTTATATTATCATTTATCATATTTTATATACCATTTCGTATAGATACATGTATCACATTATCATATATCATCTGTATAGCTATATCATATTATATCAAGTCTGAAAATATCTAAAATTAAACGCGTTCTACGCCATGGCAGGTAACCTTTGCTGTTTGTTGTCAATAACAGCGAAAAAAAAATATAATAATACCTATGACCCACACACACACATACCTACACACCCACTCTTACGTACGCCCTCTATGGGACATTTAAATTTGCTCTGACATTTATTAACGCCAGAAACTTTCAATCGGCTGCCGCAGCCATTTGCTGTTATAGGCTGATGCGTATTGCTCCTGTTGTTGTTGTAGATAATAATTGTGTTGTTGTTGTTGTTGTTGTTGATAATGATGATGTTGGTGTTGGAATTGCTGCTGCTGGTGTTGCTGATGTCGTTGGTAGTAATTGTTGTTGCTGTACCGCTGTTTCTGCTGCTGCTGCTGCTGTTGTTGGTGTTGGTGTTGCTGAGACTGCGACTGCGACTGCGACTGAGTTTCAGTGTGTGTCTGATGGTAAGGCGCTGATAAGGTACCCTGATGCTGTGGCTGATGCTGTTGCTGGTATCGCTGAGCTGCGGCCGTTGTCATAGCCAATGTGCCCATGCCCATGCCCATACCCATGCCTACGCCCATGCCAGCTCCAATCGCATGCTGGCCGCTCTGCATCATGATTGGATGGTGGGGCTGTGCTGGCTCTGGCACGATGGGAAAGTAGGCAGCATGGGGCTTGAAGAGCTGAGCATAGAGCACAGCCGCCGCAGCCGGATTGCCGGTCAGCTGCTGATAAGGATGTGCATAGGCATGACTCTTGCCATGAGCCGTTGCCTTGCTGCGGCCCAGCAGCGAGCTGTTGTTGCTGCGACGCAAACGGCCCGTTGTCTCGCCAATGGTCAGATCCTCGGCATACGGATCCAGGGCCCAGTAATGGCCACGTCCCGGATCATCGAGGGCGCGCGGCACACGTACAAAGCACGGATTGAGGCTCAGATTGTGGCGTATGGAGTTCTGCCAGACACTCTTGTGATTCTGATAGTAGGGAAAATTATCGGCTATCCATTTGCAGATGCCGCTCAGTGTCAATCGCTTCTCCGGACTCCTCCTTATGGCCATCACAATTAACGCGCTATACGTAAAGGCGGGCTTTACATCCGACATGCTGTTGCTGCTGCTGCTGGAGCTGGATGTGGGGGAATTGGTGTTGCCATCTTCAGAGGATGCATCCTCGGAGCTGTTGCAGGAATCGCTTGGACTGGAACTAGTATAATACTTGTGTGGCGCTTCTTTGGCTTGTGTCTCCATCTCCACCTCCACCTCGACATCGATCTGCTGTCCCGACTCCTCCTCCAGCTGCGTGCTGGAGAGCAGCGAGCGTATGGAGAAGCTGGACTGGAACACAGGCGCCGTATCCATGGACATGTTTCAAATGTATAATGCTCTTTCGATGATGTGATGTGTCCGCCGTAAATGTTCTCAATTGACTGTGCGGTGGTCTCGTCTGGCATGGTCTATTTATTCCAGCGACATGCGTACCGGGAATCGAGAGGGAATGTGCGCAAGCTGCGGGATTACGACTTTATATCCTGCGCCATAGATTAAATTCGATTTGCCCGGCCGCCCTTGTAATCGTCGCTGGGCCACAACTGCAGATCAATGAAAGCCAAAGCCATCGGATTCATTCATTGATCCCAGCTGAAACACACACAGCTACTTAGTTGACAAATTCGAACATTTTCGGGATTAGCCAACAGCTTTTTAAATTGGATTAATTCTACCTGCCCAACACTCCCATTCTCGGCGCCCGCACGGCTCTGATTCTCGTGGTAGAAAAATCCTTTCGGTTCTGTTTGCTTGTCTGCCTGCTCTACCGTTTGTCAAAGATCGATCAAATCAGGAAATATTTGTAAATGTTCGTGATCTATCGCGCTCGACAGAGAGAAAGAGATAGAGAGAGAGAGACAGAGTATTGTACTTGGGTAGAAGAGATATCATTAGTATTTCTATTAAGTTTATCAGTCTAATATGGGTATTTTATACATATACAGTAGAGTCCGGTTATAACGACGCTCAAAGGAACGTTCTTATACCCGGAAGACGCTATAGCCGTATAAGTTTGCCTGAGAACCAGAAATTTCGTAGCAATAACCGTACGAACGTATAACCGAATTCTACTTGTTATTTCTACTTCTTAAGTATTATAAGCCAATTACCAATTCGTCCTGCAAAATATGTATATAATTCTAATATATTTTTATCATTATTTCCATTGTATTATTCGAGAAGACTAAAAATCAATAGTCAAGGTTTGGCTATGGCTACGCTAATTAAAGCCGTTCATATGCAAGTCTTCAGCCAAAAGGGTTATAATTGAGCGTAGTTATAAAGTAATGTCTAGGAATGGCGTACTCTGAAACTATGCTCCACGATGCATGTACTATATGAAATAGTTACGATGCGATTCAACGCCTCACTGACTGCAAGGTCCTCGGTAACAAATTAGTTTTGCAGTTGGCAGGAGTACATTATCAGTTTTGTTTTTCTGTTTTTTTTTTTTTTGGCTGCCACATCTGTATGGCGGCGATTGTGCGGTGCAAAACACGGCCCCGGAACCGTAAACAGACCCAAACCGTGTAACACACCCAAAAGCCCAAGCCGAGAGACCGAGACCACATTTCCACCCACTGCCACTGGCAGACCAAAATTTAACAATTGCACGTTAGGGGCTAGACATAGACTGCATTATCCGTGGCATCCAAGGTGTCTATATGGCGGCGTATGAGTACTGTATGTGCATATACATATACATATGTTTGCTCGTGTATATGTGCACATATGTATATGCATGCATGCATGCACATACGAGCAAACTATACTGATATTTACCTGTCTACTTGCCCGGGCAATTCCTTTGTGTACTCTGCTAGAATTATGTAATACATTTTGTAGTTGTATGTACATATATGTCCCAATACACACACATACACGCACATAAGCCCATACTTTGATAGAGCAAAAAGTGTAGTTACTTGTATATACCCCGTAAAAAGTTTGCTTACACAGTTGATGGCTTGAAAATAAACAACAAAAGGAAAGTAAAATGTTGCATAGCTTATAAGTATTTATATGTATTTATTTATATATATTATTATATGTATTTCAATATTCTGTATTCACTTTTAATTTTTACACATTTTTACTGGGTATCTTTCAGTTGATCAACTGCCTTGTCTCTGCTTTTGCTTGTTTGTCTTGAAAGCATTGCAGCTAGAGCCATAAAATACCAAACACGCTCATCAGTTGTTCACTGTGTGTGTGTGTGTGTGTGTATGTAGCTGTGATTTGGGCACAAAAGTGCAGGATTACGTAGCTTCCACAAAGCGGGCCGTAAACAAAAGTTGAATTGCATCTAGAACAATATTATCCATGTAATATTGTCATATCTCCTAGCTATGTGTGTGACTGTGAGTGTGTGTGCAGGTGTGTGCGTGGGGTAACTGTCGCCTATTGCATATGTGCATAATTGCAATATGTGTGTACATGTATATGTACATATATATGTATGTATAGAAACTTGCACATATGAGTCGGAATAAAGTAGCAAATGAAATGCAGTCAGAAAAACTAAGTACGGTACATATATACACACACATGTGGTTGTATGTGTGTGTGTGTGTGTGCCGCCATATGGTGGCATATGCAATTGTATGTGTGCGCATATGTAAGCTTAATGTAAGGGTATGTAAGCGGCAGGGAGGCGGCTCTGAATGTGCCGTAGTTACGGATATGGCGTTGGTGTTGCTGTTGTTGCTGATGTTGTTGCTGATGTTGTTGTTTCTGCGTGTCCTGCAGGCTTAACGATAACATTGTGGCAATTTTATTTGCCCACAATCTGTTGTTATGCCTCGAGTACGAATACGAATACATATACTGCAGGCCGAGGCCCCATGCCCAGCAAGATAGCGAGACAGAAAGACAGAGCGACAGAAAGAGTAGTAGGGTGTGCGAGAGAGAGAGAAAGACAGCGGGACTTTGCCAAACAGGAAGGAAGAGAACGAATTTCAGCGGAAGGAAACACTAAAATGTTACTTTAAATAAATTGCACTACTCGCACTACACACCGTACACTCTATTATTTTCTCCTAAGGGAGGCCAATGCATTGCACTGGCAATGGCGACGACGACCCAGGGGTGACATGGACAACCACAAGCCCGGAGATACTTTTATTTATACACATACATATACATACATACATACACATATGTTTGTTTGTGCATATGTGTATCTATAACATATAGATAGCGCTGGGTAACAACAACTACCCACATGTGGGCCCAAGTGCGATTGCGAATTCAACCCATTCGATGCATTTATTTATTTGGACACCGAACGCCCACGCGGAGGCAGCTAAATTTACGAGCCATTTTAATCGATCTAAAATTAAAATCGCATGCATAGCAACCCCCTAAAATGTGCTAACCACAAGTTTTGCATTTTATCAATGGCATCCTAATATGCAGCACCGCCAGACCTCTGACCTATGCCAAACTGGGCATTTATTTCACATATCATTTGAAATTAAAACCCAATTTTGAATAACTTTAGTAAATGCGTAATATTTGAAGATTTCAACTAAGGCCTCGAGTAACTGATATATCTTTTGGTATGAATGATATACATCATCTCAGACAACAATTTGCTCTTCAAGCTAGAATATTAGTTGAACTTTTCGTTGTCTAGTTATCTTAACTTATCTGTGAGTACTTTGATCCACTAGGGGAAATTCAGTATAAGCTTTTTATTTGCTTAGCTTTGCTGACAGACGGGTCGCTAGATGTACGGGGTTTGTCACGTCCTCTTCCATTAAACAAGCATTCAAAATATTGTATTTCCACTTTAAATAGGCATTTAGGGGACTGTTCTTGACACGGACTAGTGCAATCCAATCCTAGTCAATGGGCCTTTCGTTCTTCTTCTTCCAGCCCTAAATTGTTAGTTATATATTTCCATCTTAGCTGCCCCGATTCGCACCAAATATAAAAATGCATTCATTGGTTTTTTTTTGTTTTTATATTTTTCATGATATTTTATTGCAAACATATATAGCTTAAATATGAGTTGAAGGTATTTGCCTGGTTACTGCTTCAGAACTATCCCACTATATGATACTCTAGGATTCTCGTAAAAGAAGACAACAGAAAAAAAAAAAAACATTTATATAAACTAGAATGATAGATCATATCGATACAGTAATTGGTAATCAGTTTAGTTTGCCCCTTTGAAAGCATTTTGTTCTTCATCATCATCATCATCATCATTATCGTTGACTCGTTTTCAATTTGTTATCATACAATACATATTGGGATTCTCCATACAAATCAATCACAAAAAAAAAAAAAAAAAAAAAATATTCATAGTTGTAGTTGTAGTAGTCGACACCACCCACCCACACATATCTATGTTAAGTATGCGCTTAGAGGCTATGCTTACATAATCGAGTATCACTAACAATATATATCGTTATTAATTAATATATTAATTTGCTTTATTATTCGCTCTTCTCATCATTATCATTATAATACGTATTCTCATTATTGCTGTAATGATGATGATTATTATTATTATTATTATTACTCAATTCTCTACAATTTCATGCTTGTTCACAAAACAACAGTTTTTATAAATACAAGTTTAAAAAAAAAAATGGGGGTTTCATTATTTTATTTATATATATATGTATGTATATATATATATAGAAAAAAAAATGCTAGTTGATCCATCTAATATTTTATATTAGCCTAGTAAAAGTATTGTTTATAATGAGCGCCGGTGAGCCAAGCTGCAGTTTGGATTGCGAATAGTTCCTCCTCGTCCTTCTGCGATCGATAAGTCGACCTATCGATTAATCGATTATGATTATGAGCAATGCTGTGTAGTCCTAAGTTTTAGCCTGATATTGCATGAATGAATTGTTGCTGTCCGCCGACGATGCTTCAGTGATAAAATGCCAGCGCCTTGGCATAGTACGAGGTACATGGTCATGATATGCGATCCGGCGACTGCCGCTGGCTCTGTCCGGCCTCCTCGCCGGCCGCCTGCATGTGCATGTGTGTGTGCGCATGCGCATGCCCATGATTCGCCTGCGCATCGTACTCGGGCGATCCAGATCCGGAGCCCGAACGCGGACGCAGGCCCATCAGCGAGGCGCTATCGCAGCCGCGTGCACCAACGGGCGGTGTTATCGAGTGCTGGGAATTGGAATCGGAAGAGGTGCGACGGCAGAACGGGCTGAGAGCACTGGCGCCCGCCAGCATGTGGTGCGTCAAGGGTGGGAAGCGCGGCAGTCGCAGGCCGGGGAAGAGCAGCGGATTACTGGCATGATTGAGTAGCAGACGTGGATCGGTGGCCGGCATGAAACCCGGATTTGGATTCGCATTCACATTGGCATTCGGATCAGCAAATCCGACCGGCACCTGGCCATGGCCGTGGCCAGCATGGAAACGATGCTGCAGTGCCTCGAAGCAGAGCGGCATGCTTAGCCCATGTGCACCCGCACAGATGCGTGCCAAGATCTCGGCATGAATGCTGCTGGGCATGCCACCAGCTGCGGTAACGGGACCGCCAGCAGCCACGCCAGCACTTCCGAAGGCCTTGTTGTTGTTGATGCTCATCAGCTCCAGCAGCGGATCGGGTGGCAGCAGCAGATTGTGCTCGTCGCTGGTGGAGAGCAGCTTACGATGCAAGTTGAGGTTCGAGCTGTGGCGATCGCGGCTGCGCTTCGAGGGGAAGGCCGCATTGCAGCCGTCAATGTTGCACTTGTGATGGAGCTTCAGGTGGACGCTTTGGTAGTGGGTCTTCAGGTGGAAGTGGTTCTGAAAGATGTCACCGCAGGCGGTGCACTTCAATGGATTCTCCTTGTCGATGGGTACCTCTGGTTCGGGCTCCGGCTCTGGCTCGGGCTCGGGTTCCGGTTCCGGCTCGTGTTCTGCTTCCGGTTCTGGCTCGTGTTCGGGCTCTCGTTCACGCTCCGCTTCCGCCTTGATGCTGCCATTGGAGTCACGGCTCTTGTCAGTCAATATAATGTTGTTGTTGTTGCTGCTCTTGCTGAAGCACTCCTCGACCGCCGCACGACCAAAGCTGGGCTCATCGTCGCCCAGCAGCTCCTGCTTGATGCGCATATAGCGATTCTCGTCCGCATCGGCGCCATAGCTCAAAGCCAGCTCATCCAACGGCTCCTGCTTGATAATCGAGCCACTGGTCGTGCTCAGCGACAGATCGAGCGTGCCAGCTGCCTCATCTGGCTGGGCGTACAGATTCCCTGCCGTTGCCATGTCCGGCCGTGGCACAGCCTTTGGCTGCTGCTCCGCCTCCTCCTCCTCCTCATCGTCGTCATCGAGCTCCATCTTAATGTGCGACTTGGCCTCGCTGGTGTAGGGCGTTAGCGGGGGCGAGGGTATCGCCTTGGTGGACTCTGTGGAGCCGGTTAACACCTCGGCTTCTTTGGCTGTTGCGTCCAGCTGGGCGGCCAATGGCGCATCTGTTCCTATTACTGCGGCTGCTGCTGCTGCCGCTGCTGCTGCTGCTGCCGCCGCAGCTGCCACTGCATCCACATCCTCCTCCTTGAGCTTGATCTTCTTGATGGACAGGTCGGCGGCCACATCATAATTATCCAGTGAATTGTCGCAAGAGTTCTCATCCGATTGGACGGTGCAGCGCACCGGATTTTGGCTTTTGCGTTTGCGTTTGCTCGCCGTCGTCTGGCCGAGGGCGTGCGAGGAGTCGGTGAGGCTCTGTGAGTCCTCGTGCTGTTCATCCGCCTCCGGGCAGGGCTCCGGCTCAGCTTTGCTCGGACAGGGGCTTGGCTGTTGCTGTTCTTTGGTTTGACTGTGACTGTGACTGTGAATGTGGCTGTGACTGAGATTGTGACTGAGATTGTGGGCGTGACTGTGACTCTGACTGAGGCTGTGGCTGGAGATGGCCGAGGTGGAGCGCTCGTCGCTCTCGTTGCCATTGTCCAGCATATAGTCATCGTGGCTGTGCTTGTCCTTGTCGGGAATGCTGTCCAGTTCATCTCCGACCACAACGATGCCATCCCCATCGGGATCATCGTCATCATCGTCGCCATCCCCCTCGCCGTCCGCCTCGTCATCATCGTCGTCGTCATCGGGCATATGGATGCCCACCTCGAGTATCTCATCATCGTCATCGTCCTCGTCGCCCGGCTCGAGCGACGTCTTGCGGCGCTGTCCCTCGTAGCGGCCGAGCATGCCATTGCTGTCCATGTAGGAGCGCCGCAGATACTCCTGGCCATGCTTCAGCTCCATGCCGCCCATCGCATGGTGGCGCAGATCGGGCGGCGGTGTCAGCAGCGGGAAACTGCCAAACGGACCCAGCCCCGCCATGATGCCGTTCGGCGCCTGCAGCAGCAGCGGATGCGGCTGGGCGCTGCGTCCGTCATGGGGCGAGATCTTGCGGCGCAAGTGCGGCGAATGCAGCTTCGGATTCGGATTGGCGCTGTGACGATTGCGCGAACGACGCGAGCTGAACATCATGCTGCAGCCGTCCACCGTGCACTTGTGCATCTCGCGCAGATGCACCGCCGAGAAGTGGATCTTGAGGGCGCCCTTGTCGCAGAAGGTCTTCAGGCAGACATTGCACTGGACGCGCTTCTTGCCGGTCACCGGATTGATGAACTGCGTGCCCAGATTGGCCGGCATCGAGCCCCACTGGCGCTTGCTGCCCGGCGAGTGGCCCGATTTGCGGCTGGCGCGCATATTCGTGCCGGACCCGGAGCCGGAACCGGAGCCAGAGCCGGAGGCCAGAGCCAGGCGTGTCATGCGCTGTGATCCGCTAGCCGGCTGTGTGCCCGACGCACTGGACGAGGAGCAGCTGCTGTTCGACTTGTCCCCGGCCACGGCGGCGGCCAAGTGACGAGATTTGCTTGAGATGCTCGAATCCTCCGGCGAGGTGGGCTGTCCGGCCTTGTGATGATGCGAATGCGAATGCTGGTGATACTGGCTGTGACTGTGGCCGTGACCGTGACCATGACCGTGACCGTGGCCGTGACTGTGGCCGTGACTGTGACTGTGACTGTGATTCACCTGTGCGTGATTTGGCGAGTGCGGCCCATGGCCGTGACTAAGTTCTGCGACGCTGCCGGCCAACGACACCTGATTGTTGTTCGATTGCTGCTGCTGCTGTTGTTGTTGTTGTTGTTGCTGCTGCTGCTGCTGCTGTTGTTGCTGCTGCTGCGGCGGTGGCGGCGGTGGGGGTGGCGGTGGTGGCAAGTGATACGGCAGCGGATGCCCGGCCATGGCCATTGCACTGAAGAACTGATTGCTCTGGGCAGCCGCTGCAGCAGCTGCCGCCGCCGCTGCTACCGCAGCGTTCTTCTCGCCGGCTGTGGTTGCCTCGTTGATGCGGCGACGCGCCTGCGCCAGCACCGCCGCCTGCTGCTGCAGATGCACGGCCTGCTGGTGCTGGTGGTGCACGAAATCCGTCGCGTTCGGCGGCGCACCGAACGAGTTGATTTTGCGAAAGTCAAAGGGCTGCATATTCTGCAGATCGCTCAACGGATTCAGATGCGCTGCGCTCATGCTCGTCGCCGGCGGCGATGTGCCGGACCCAGAGCCGGTGCCGCAAATGTTGCGCTCCCGTTCCCGTTCCCGTTCCCGCTCCCTATCACGTTCACGTTCCGTTGGCGATGGCGAGGGCGGGTTGCGAAAGTAGCTGGCGGATAGCTTCTGATGCAGCTGCGACTGGAAGTGTAGAAAGTGAGCGTTCATGCACTGCGTCTGGGACGGCGTCTGTGCATGAGCCTGGGCCTGTGCCTGAGCTTGAGCCTGAGCCTGGGCCTGGGCCTGAGCCTGCGTCTGGGACTGGGTCTGCTGGGCAGCTGAGCCAACGGAGCCAGCGCTTAGTGCATGGCGTGTCGGCAACGGCAACGGCAGCGGCAACGGCGGCGGCGAGCTGCGTCGACTGGGTGTCATAACCATGGGACAGCCGTTGGGACTTCTCACTTGCCGCTCGCTCCCAGCGGAGCGCCTGAGGTGCTCGATGTGCAGTCGATGATCATGGCCGGGCGGCAGCGTATAGCGATAGCCAAGCAGCAGGCCGGGATAGTCAGATGGAGCAGCGGCAGCCGGGACACTGTGAGGATCTGTGTTGCGGCTGCTATTGCCGATCGCCTGCTGTGGCGGATGTGTATGCGAATGCGGATGCGGATGCGGATGTGGATGCGTGTGCGACTGCTGCGACTGATGCGTATGCTTTTCCTGCCCAATATTCATCAAGAGCGTCTGCCTTACAAGCTACCGTTAATCTATATAGAGTTGTGACAATACGTTAGACTAGACACAGATATAGTTTCCGTTGTTTCCGTTGTTTGTTTGCACATCCAGAATTATTCGTTGTTTTTGCTTCCAAAATATTGCGACAATTTTCGAAACTGTAATGAGAAAACAACAAGAAAAATATTGTAGATATTGAATTGAAAAGTATCACAATGACTGAGGGGGATTCAGACAGACTGAGAGAGAGGAAGAGGGAGAGCTACTGAGTTAGAGAGAAATGGGGAAACAAAAAGGGAAAGATGAAAATAGCGAGAGGTAAAAAGAGAGAGGTAGAGATAATAAAGGAGAGATAGAGTGAGGAGAAGAAGAAGAGAAGTTACAAACAAGCTTTCTCGCTTCTTTTCACTGATTGCTTATCTCGTTCTCTTTTACTCACTTTCTCACTCGCTTCCCCTTCTCGCAATCTCTCTCTTTCCCTCTTCTCTATTTCGCTCTCGCTCCCTCTCTTCCTTCATCCCTTGTTCAGGTATTTAGCTTTAACTTTATGAGTTCATTCATACATCTAAATTCCCCTAATTATTATTTATTATTTTCCATTCGCAATATATAATTAATTGTCACATGATCTGTAAGTATAATAAATTATTTCTTTAGGGCTTATTCGCTTGGCTCGCAAGCGTTCGATTCGAATTCGTGTCTTGTCATCGATGTGGTGCACAACTCTCTTGGCCATCTCCCTTCTCCCTTCTGCGTTCGCCGTGCCCCTTGGCCCTTCGTTGGGGGCAACACGCACCCATCGCTGTCACTGTTGCTGTCTCCATGTGAAACATTGTCCACTGCTGATGCTCAAGGAGTTCCACCGAAACGGCCTAACGAAGTGGCCAAAAGACCTCCCAGGCGCACCACAGCCAACTGCCGTGTATTTTGCGTGTGTGTGTGTGCGTGTGTGTAAATATGATTATTTAAAAGAAAAATAAGAATAATGATGTGACAAATTCTGAGTGGACACTTCACGTTTTTAAGAGCGATGGTAACGATGCCGCACAGACAGTCACTGGACACACAGAGTGGACATTTGGCTGAACGAGCTGCGCTCTAGAGTTGCCCCGGCGTGACATGACAATGTACACACACACACACACACACACACACACACGCAGAGTGAGAGAGAGAGAGCGAGATAGAGAGGAAGAGGGAGAGACAAGTACCAGTGCCAATACGAGAAGAAGACGCTGACGCTCTGACGGTCTTCGTGCTGTCGACCATGGCCACTTCCACTTCAAATTCCCATGTCACATTCTTGTGCGCCGCACAAGAGGCGATCTCCATGTCGATGTCTAGCCAAAGACCGCCATGGCACCAGCCATAGAGCTAGCTAGACCCCCCCGCAACCCTCCTACCAGACGGAGCCCCAACCCAAGTCGCAGCTCGTGATCGCGATCGCGATCGCCATCGCCATCGCCATCGTTGTGCGACTCGGATACGCAAATTATGATTGGGAACGGCCTCGTCATCGTTCAACATCGTTCCCAAATGGTAAGCAGCATTAGCCGATCATTAAGCAACGAGGCGAGCACAAATTGCGCCTAATATCACCTAAATAGGTATATCGAATAGTGGCATGCGTAATGCCAAGCAGAGCAACTGCGTCAACACGAGCAGCGTTGAGACAGAGCAAAACATCCAACTGAGACAATTTAGTTTAATTTTTACAAATGAATCAATGGTAGCGCTTGTTTTAACAGATTGGGAATTGCAAGACGTAGAAAAGACAAAATTTGATTAGAGATAAAGATATTAAAACTTAAACTAGATAGGATGTATGCTGTATGCTGTATGTTGTATGCTGTATACTGTGTATGCTGTATGTATGCTGTGTATGCTGTATGCTGTAGGCTGTGTATGCTGTGTATGCTGTGTATGCTGTGTATGCTGTGTATGCTGTGTATGCTGTAGGCTGTGTATGCTGTATGTATGCTGTATGCTGTGTATGCTGTATACTGTGTATGCTGTATGTATGCTGTGTATGCTGTATACTGTGTATGCTGTATGTATGCTGTGTATGCTGTATACTGTGTATACTGTATGCTGTGTATGCTGTGTATGCTGTGTATGCTGTGTATACTGTGTATGCTGTATGTATGCTGTGTATGCTGTATACTGTGTATGCTGTATGTATGCTGTGTATGCTGTATACTGTGTATGATGTATGCTGTGTATGCTGTGTATGCTGTGTATGCTGTGTATGCTGTGTATGCTGTGTATGCTGTATACTGTGTATGCTGTATGTATGCTGTGTATGCTGTATACTGTGTATGCTGTATGTATGCTGTATGTATGCTGTATGCTGTGTATGCTGTATGTATGCTGTGTATGCTGTATACTGTGTATGCTGTATGTATGCTGTGTATGCTGTATGCTGTGTATGCTGTATGTATGCTGTGTATGCTGTATACTGTGTATGCTGTATGTATGCTGTGTATGCTGAATGCTGTGTATGCTGTATGCTGTGTATGCTGTATACTGTGTATGCTGTATGTATGCTGTGTATGCTGTATACTGTGTATGCTGTATACTGTGTATGCTGTATGTATGCTGTGTATGCTGTATACTGTGTATACTGTGTATACTGTATGCTGTGTATGCTGTGTATGCTGTGTATGCTGTGTATGCTGTGTATGCTGTGTATGCTGTATACTGTGTATGCTGTATGTATGCTGTGTATGCTGTGTATGCTGTATACTGTGTATGCTGTATGTATGCTGTGTATGCTGTATACTGTGTATGATGTATGCTGTGTATGCTGTGTATGCTGTGTATGCTGTGTATGCTGTATGTATGCTGTGTATGCTGTATACTGTGTATGCTGTATGTATGCTGTATGCTGTGTATGCTGTATGCTGTGTATGCTGTATACTGTGTATGCTGTATGTATGCTATGTATGCTGTATGCTGTGTATGCTGTATGCTGTGTATGCTGTGTATGCTGTATACTGTGTATGCTGTATGTATGCTGTGTATGCTGTATGCTGTGTATGCTGTATACTGTGTATGCTGTATGTATGCTGTGTATGCTGTATGCTGTGTATGCTGTGTATGCTGTATGCTGTGTATGCTGTATACTGTGTATGCTGTATGTATGCTGTGTATGCTGTATGCTGTGTATGCTGTGTATGCTGTATACTGTGTATGCTGTATGTATGCTGTGTATGCTGTATGCTGTGTATGCTGTATACTGTGTATGCTGTATGTATGCTGTGTATGCTGTATACTGTGTATGCTCTATGCTGTGTATGCTGTGTATGCTGTGTATGCTGTATACTGTGTATGCTGTATGTATGCTGTGTATGCTGTATGCTGTGTATGCTGTGTATGCTGTATGCTGTGTATGCTGTATACTGTGTATGCTGTATGTATGCTGTGTATGCTGTATGCTGTGTATGCTGTATGCTGTGTATGCTGTGTATGCTGTATGCTGTGTATGCTGTATGCTGTGTATGCTGTATGCTGTGTATGCTGTATACTGTGTATGCTGTGTATGCTGTGTATGCTGTATGCTGTATGTTGTGTATGCTCTATGTTGTGTATGCTGTATGCTGTGTATGCTGTATGCTGTGTATGCTGTATGCTGTGTATGCTGTATACTGTGTATGCTGTATGTATGCTGTGTATGCTGTGTATGCTGTGTATGCTGGATGCTGTGTATGCTGTATGCTGTGTATGCTGTATACTGTGTATGCTGTATGCATGCTGTGTATGATGTATACTGTGTATGCTGTATGCATGCTGTGTATGCTGTATACTGTGTATGCTGTATGTATGCTGTGTATGCTGTATACTGTGTATGCTGTATGCATGCTGTGTATGCTGTATACTGTGTATGCTGTATGCATGCTGTGTATGCTGTATACTGTGTATGCTGTATGTATGCTGTGTATGCTGTATGCTGTGTATGCTGTATACTGTGTATGCTGTATGCATGCTGTGTATGATGTATACTGTGTATGCTGTATGCATGCTGTGTATGCTGTATACTGTGTATGCTGTATGTATGCTGTGTATGCTGTATACTGTGTATGCTGTATGCATGCTGTGTATGCTGTATACTGTGTATGCTGTATGTATGCTGTGTATGCTGTATACTGTGTATGCTGTATGTATGCTGTGTATGCTGTATGCTGTGTATGCTGTATACTGTGTATGCTGTATGCATGCTGTGTATGATGTATACTGTGTATGCTGTATGCATGCTGTGTATGCTGTATACTGTGTATGCTGTATGTATGCTGTGTATGCTGTATACTGTGTATGCTGTATGTATGCTGTGTATGCTGTATACTGTGTATGCTGTATGCATGCTGTGTATGCTGTATACTGTGTATGCTGTATGCATGCTGTGTATGCTGTATACTGTGTATGCTGTATGTATGCTGTGTATGCTGTATGCTGTGTATGCTGTATACTGTGTATGCTGTATGCATGCTGTGTATGCTGTATACTGTGTATGCTGTATGCATGCTGTGTATGCTGTATACTGTGTATGCTGTATGTATGCTGTGTATGCTGTATGCTGTGTATGCTGTATACTGTGTATGCTGTATGCATGCTGTGTATGATGTATACTGTGTATGCTGTATGCATGCTGTGTATGCTGTATACTGTGTATGCTGTATGTATGCTGTGTATGCTGTATGCTGTGTATGCTGTGTATGCTGTGTATGCTGTGTATGCTGTATGCTGTGTATGCTGTATACTGTGTATGCTGTATGTATGCTGTGTATGCTGTATGCTGTGTATGCTGTATGCTGTGTATGCTGTATGCTGTGTATGCTGTATGTATGCTGTGTATGCTGTATGCTGTGTATGCTGTATGCTGCGTATGCTGTATGCTGTGTATGCTGTGTATGCTGTGTATGCTGTATGCTGTGTATGCTGTATGCTGTGTATGCTGTGTATGCTGTATGCTGTGTATGCTGTATGCTGTGTATGCTGTATGCTGTGTATGCTGTATGCTGTGTATGCTGTATGCTCAAAACATGTATTAGACGAGTATTATTCTCGGATATACAACAGATTACTTAAGCATTGAACAATGTCACTTTCAATAAATAATATTGTTATTGACAATTATACATGTGTCCATAAGTAGATACAGATATACACACATACATATATGTACATATGTGTATATATGTACATGTTTGCTTCTCTTTGGAGCTCGTATTGTTTCGATATTATTGTTATTACGACAATCGCTTGTTGTTTGTCGTCTGTGGGCAGTTTGCATGACATATGTCATCTCGGGCAAGTCATTTAAATACTGCACAAATTGTATTTTAATTGCCACCTGTTCGTAAAGGTTGTTGTTGTTGTTGTTATTGTTGTAATGACATTTATTTCGATTACGCCAAGCTCAAAGCCCAGTTTACTTGACGCTCTTGGCTCTGGCCACTTGCCCAGCAGAGATGAACGCTGGCCAAGTTTTAATTGCTTTCGACTGAGACATATATACACATATACATATATGTATATAGATATATGGATGTGTGTATGTGTGTATCGTTTGTCTGTCTGTCGATTTATTTAGTTTCATTTGTCACTGTTGCCAAACAAGTTCTCAGCTGTGGCTTTGCCTGACGTTGTTGCTTATTGAAATATTTGTGTAATTATTTCAGGCGTTGCCCATATTTAACAAAATTAAATGACATTTTTTTTTTTTTTTATTTTCTCAACTGCGTTTTAAAGTGTGAATCAATGGGCTTCAGCTAAAAGTGATTTTCTATAATCAAAATTTCCGGTTTTTATACACACAATAAATCACATTTGACCTGAACAAATTCAATAATCAAAAACTTTTCGACTTCCATTTGGTTATGTCAACTGGTTCTAATGAAGCACCTTTACTTTCCCTAGAAATTCATTAAAATTTCATAATTCTCAAAAAGACCACCAGAAAATTAATACAGAAATATTCATCTCTCGGCTTAGCGCTGCCAGGCCAGGCCAGGGCAGACCAGACACCAATCATCTTTATTGGCTTTATATGTATATATATAAATTCTATATACATATATATCTGTATATTTTTGTTTAAAGGTAACGCATTTCGAAGGCCATAAAGCAGAAGCCATAAATGCGTGTTAAAGTCGACCAACAAAAATTTCAAATGTCAACCATTAAACGAACCGAATGTCCCAAAAGATGCCATAAAGACGCGTTCAGGAGTTGGTTAAGAGAGAGAGAGGTAGAGAGAGGGAGAGAGCGAGGAGCAGCGCAGAAGCGACAGCGTGTCGTATTCTCTCTATTTTGTAAAACTTAATTTATTAAACACATAAAAAGTGTCAACACGGCTTGCTGCATATAAAATATGTGTATATACAAATACACAAATACATATACACATACATACATATGTGTTGGTCAAGCCGGCAGCCGGCTGCTAACGCTCCAACGCTCCAATCTTCCCATGGTCTCCCTCCGCCGTCTGTGGCCGAGTCAAAGCCGCCAGCAGCGTGACCACCGCATCACTTCAGTTTTGATTATGAACGCCTCTGATCGCCTCCGACTGCCGCCGAACAAAGCTTAACAAAGTGATTTCAACAAAAATTTTATTTATTCTTGTCTTTTTTTTTTTATAAATATGCAAATCGCTTTAGGATCGTTGACGGACGCCGCTGTTGCATTGCCAACAGCAACAGCTACACCGCAACAACAACAACAACAACAGCAACAACCAGAGGTGGGAAGCTAAGGCAACAACGGAGCGCCAACAGACGCTGGCATCCATGTGAGTACTCAATGGCAGGACATGGACACGAACATGGACACGAACAGGGACATGGGCATGGGGCATGGGGCATGGCTATATGGGCTAGGGGTAGGAGCTGGCGGTTTTTGGCATTGCCTCTGACACATTTCGGGCGACAAATGCATATTCATCTTCGGCGACTAAGACTGTGGCGCTACTTGTACCGGGCCGGGTCCCCATGTCTCAGCCGATCAGTTGTGATTTTGTTTCTTTTGCTTTTTGGGAGCACAGCAGGAGCTGGCATTCTCCGTATTGTTCACAGCTTTGTAAGACCCTTGGCTCAGTGAACGCAATTTAGAGCCGAGCCCTGTGTAATTGAATCAAGCACCAGAGATGCTCAGCCAAGCAAATCAACAGATAGCAAATGGAAAACGAACGAACGTATGAACACGATCGGTAGGGAGGCAAGGTGTGAATTTGCCACTATGTCCTAAATATAGCCACCAAAAGGTAGACAAGTGGAGTTGAAATGCATGAGATCGATGATGACAGTGGCTCTACACTTAGTCGATACGCAGGGGAGCACGATTATTTCCCAATTTCATAGTTGGAGTCGGTTAACTCCATTTATTAAGATACTTTATTGCTTGAAAGTATGAATGAAAGTGATGCTTATGATCGATATTTATCGATTGAGAATAGATAGTATTATCACAATAGTACAAACAATTTACTGGCACTTGTCACTATCCCATCTGATATTGATTTGAGCTTGAGAGTTTACTAGTCATAAACTGATATTTATCGATAACAATCCATAATATATTAAGCTGAACTTGAATAGAAATATGTTATAAGGATATAGAACTTCAAATTGCTTTAAACCTATTGATTATTACTTATGGCGCAGTGCAATTATAAATCGATATCTATCGATAAGAAATCAAATTCAATAACAATAATCTACTGCCATTAAGACCATCAATAGCAAGTCGACATATATATTCATATATACCGATAAATATCGATAGCAATACTTATCTATATACAGTAGAATCCGGTTATAGCGACACTCAAGGGACCGTCGTTTTTGCGTCGTTATAGCCGGATGTCACTATAACCGTATAAGTTTGCTAAGAAATGTTTGTCTGGGGACCAGATTTTTTCGTCGACATAACCGGTTGGACGCTTTAAGCGGAGTCGTTATAACCGGATTCTACTGTACTTAAAATTTCTTTACTCAAGAACATACACTAAATGTTCAATCACAAATTATAACTAATACTGATTGTCAGGAGGCAAATCTGATATTTTGTTATTGCATTTTCATATTTTGTGTAAATCGAAAATCGTGTAAAGGCTCAAAATGCCAAATAACCATTGTGGAGCAGCAGTTTACGCCCTCCCTTGCTGTGGCGTCATCAACCTGACGACAAATTTATGAGTTATGATACGCTCACTTGGCCACAGGTAAGTCAAAAGCCCTGAAGACAGCCGGACCCCAAAATGTGGGGGAAAGGGAAAAGAGACAGGGAGAGAGAGAGAGACAGAGAGACGGACGGAAAGACTCGTAAATACATTGCCATATAAAAGGCATTTGGTGAAGAAGAGCCAAAAGCGAAAGAAACGATGCAATACGAGAGACACAAAACGATACGAAACGATACGAACTGAACCGAACTAAACTGAGCTGAACCGAACCAAAGACAAGAGCCCATTCTTATATCTTATTTGTAGCCGGGAGCGAAACAAACGATTGATTGAAGGCAAGGCGGCGGCTTTGTTCATGTGCTACAACCATCGCATTTAATGAGATTTATATCAGTTTTTAATAGCTTTGTGACTCTATTGTGTTGGCCCGGTATCTGAGGCGCATATCTGAGGGCATCTCGGTCCGCTTAAGATATGCTACGAAACAATAAAAATTAGTCTGTTGTAACATTGTCAAAAACGCCTATGAGTGACCGGCAGAAAGGTAACATGAATGCATAAAGCAACAGACATAATCTTTGCCACCAAAGCTTCAGATCAGTAAAAGGCTGCAGCAGCCATCGATACTTACATTATGAGAAAAGTGCATAGGCCTCCCAAATCAACATCTGCAAATAGAGATTTTAAGTGCAAATTAGTTAAGTGAAAAATGGAAAATTCGGTATCAAAGATAATTGATATTGAGAGACGTATCATCTGCTTACTACTTGAAAATCGACATTAATCGACTTTTTATCGAACTGTTAACGGCATATTTACATTGATAGTCATATCGATAATGAAGCTATCAATAGTCATTAACTAGTAGGGTATTTTGAATTCATATCTAGCTATATTTCCAGTCTTCATATTACAGATTGGGCTAACTCTCGATACCAAATAAGAACCGATAGTAAGCTTTCGATAATCTGGCTATATAAGGCATACAATAATCGTTCAAATGTTCAATTGCATTTCAAACTGATCTTTATATACATCTAGTTATTGATAACACTTTTATCGAAAGTCCAATTATTCATAAATCAAACAAATATTATTTATCAATGTCAATTACATATTTTTATTTCAACTTGGGTTAACTTTTGGATTACAAATGCCGCAGAGATATTGATAACAATGTTATCGATAGTTAGCGTACACCCGCAAAAGCCTTCAATGACAATCAAAAATGCTCTGTTTATTATATACATATGAGAATATTTGTTGCTAACACATTTGTAATGCGGCATAAAGCGAATGCCACGAAATGGTGTTAATTCAAATCAAATGACAAAATATAATAAACGACCATAAAATTTAATCCGCGTCTTCTCTAATACGATACGGCAAAAATGTGCTAAGTGCCTTGTGCAAACACAAGATCCCACGACATTCGATCGCCAACAGACAGTAAACTATTCGTAGATATTAGAGAGCTGTCGGTCGGCTAGGTTCAGGTTCACGTTTGATGTAATAAATATGCGATAATTTGTGAAACATTTACGTTGGCTATCGATAAGTGAGTATCGATTTGTCATATTAAAAAAAAAATAAGCCAAGGCAGAGTCAGTTGACAGCGTTTGACACAAAGTGGAAAATAGAAAACCAATTAAACTGGCTAATCAAATATTATTGTCATTAGCACTACGAAAAAAATTTAAACGGCTTATTAGCAGTACCATTTAGGTATTATTTTCCGCTATCGAAACACTGTGCTGTCTGCTCGACTATATAGTTGATTTGATAATGTATGTGAAAGAGTTTGCATTGTTAAAAGATATTTCAATTTACATCTGATATAAATTCGAATTTTTGCTATTATCTTTTGATCTTCCAACTTTGCAGATTAATACTAAATGTAAATATTATTATATTATTATTATTTAACCCATCATCAAAAACATTCCTCCCATTGCTGCATATTTAGACGTCGTGCATACCCCTAGCTATTCACATATTTATTTTTGTTGTTCAGTGCCTCTTTTCACTGGCCTTTTCTCAAGTTTGTTTGGCTTTAAAACTTGGACAGTTAGCAGCTTAAATTCGTTTTTAACAATGCAAATATTGTATATAGCAATTAGCAGTATTATCAGATGTGTATTATATTTTTTCTAAAAAGGCACATGTCAACGTCGCAGAGACGTATAGATACATATGTATGTATGTACATACAATCATGCATTCATATGTATGTGAATGCATGAATACTCATAAACGATTCAAATGATCAAAATGAACGAAGCTGATGTTGAAGAAGAGGAAGAAGAGGAACAGAAGAGGCAACAAAATTGAATTGACAGTTGATAAGTTGATGGCAAAACTGTATGTGATTGGCAGTGGCGCACTTGACAATCCTGGCGACGACCATATGCGCCTCCTTTAGCATTGACGTTGTAATTGAATCAATAATAAAATCAAAAGGTGCTCTCGCCGCACCCCAGGCCCTTCTACAATGACAACAACAACTGGAACTGCATATAGCAGCCAAGCGTGTCCGTGTCTGTGTCTGTGTCCGTGTCTGTGTCTGTGACGGCGCCGGTGTCCGTGTCCGTGTCCGTGTCATCGTCAGCGGCGGGAACGGGGCAGCAGCGTACTTGAGCAAGGCTGACTCGCTCGCACCCTCATTGTATGGAGTGAATTGTGGAAAAGTGTTGTTGGGGTTGTCCTGGGTCTCTGACATCGGTCGTCGGATCTGGGGCTGATCCATACGCCTTACACCTTCAATCGAATGTGTACGAACAATGAAGCTTGACTAACTGACTGACTGACTGACTGATTGACTGACTGACTGACTGGCCGTCGTCCCATGTGTCTGTGTGAGTGAGTGTCTCTTTTGCGTTTTAGAATTTGTTATAATGTGTATGTATATATTTCATTTTTTGAACTGTCTCCCTGACAGCCTACGAACATTTTGAGTGACGTACAAAATGATGTCGTGTTGTCGTTGTCGTTGCCGTTTGCCGTTGTGTCGTGCCACGTCCACGTCCACAGCCACATCCACATCCACGTCGACGTCCACCAGGTTGACTCTTTCAGCTGTACCGCCGGCATTTCGCATTGCTACGAGGGCCCCGTCAGTTGGGTCCGACATGGCAGTAGTGACTTTGACTTGAATGTGCGACAAGAGAGTGCGCGCGATTTTCGAGTGCGACGTCAAATCAGCTAAGTTTTTAATACCCTGTTAACAATGCGTTGACTTTATGGGTAGTCATGGCAGAGAGCATCAAGTTGAGTCCCGTCAGATCTTCATAGATCTTCACATCTTTCGAATCCATTAGAATGCATTTAGGTCTTTGGCCCACATCGAGCATTAACCCTTGGCTGTGCTCGCTGATACTTCCCAATATATGGGTACACATATGATCCACTCTGCCGCTGACGTTTTATGGCCTAGTTGGGACTAGTGAGCATCGTGACAATTGGGCATAAATCATAATGCATCCACATAAGGGTTAACGACGAAGTTTGGCGTCGTCAACTGCCTAAGGAACGTTCTGAAGTTGTTTGGCATTATAATCTTTGCTTTTCGCGCTCGCACGAGCTCTGACACTGCGATTGTGACTGGCGACTGAGACTGGAGACTGAGACTGTAACTGTGACTGCAACTGAGCACTGAGAACTGCCAACTGAGAGCTCGGACCGGGACAGAGGACAGAGGACTGAGGACTGGCATTCGCCGGTTCGCGTTTGCGTTTCTTTGAAAGGCACACGTCATGGCTGTGTCAGTGTTTATGCCGGCCGAGCGCCCGACCATGCATTATATACGTAGACAGGCGCTCAGTCAGTCAGTCAGCCAGCCAGTCAGGCAGTCAGCCAGTCAGCCAGTCAGTCACAAAGGAAGCACTTGAAAAGTGAACACGTTAACGGGGAAAAATAGTTCGTCGCCTCCTCCAAATGCCATTCTCAGCGACCGCTTCGGGGCGTTTGAGTGGAAGATGGCAGAAGGTGAATTGTGTCGCCCGAAAACACTTGCGAATGCCTCTCGACTCTGTCAATCCAATCCAATTCAAACAACAAAAAAACAGAGAAAAGAGAAAACGAAAAGAACTAACAAATTATGTAAACAATTGGTTGGTGAAGCAGTGCAATAAGTTCGAATTCGTTTGATGTGCATTCAAGTCAAGGTGTTTAACGTAAAAACTGACTGAATGTCGTCAATAATAACATTTGACTGCTCTCATTTCGAATTGTTTAGGTTCCCATTGAGGTTACATAGGGTGGTTTAGTGTTAAGGATTGATTAGATTGAGAGAGAGGAAGAGACGGGTAGAGGCAAAAAAACACATGTCTAGAAACCCTTCAAGAAGAGTCTAGTTTATAATTCCCTTGTCATTATTACTCCATGTTTCTAGGATTCTGCTCTACCCCCTCCATCACAAAATGAGTTAACCTTCGCCTAAGACCCATAACAAAACTTCTCTTTTAGCCAACTGAACTTGGCTAACAAACTAAATTCAAATCGAAGTCGACATAGTCTTAATTTAGTCATAAGTATTTAAATGTAAGTCAAGGACCGGGTCATGAGCAGCTAGTAGATCTAATTTGTGCACACTCTCTGCTCGAGGTTAAGTTCAGTCAAGTTAAGGTCCGGCACTCGCCCCATTGAATGCTCGATTCAATGTGAGGCTGAGCTGGCCGAGAGATTACTGGCTCCGGGCACTATATGTTTGGCGATGCGGTGGCTGCGACGTTTAGGCCGTAACTAAACCAGACAAAGTTGATCGGGCTTATACCGATCGGCTGCGGATCAGCAGCTTATGCTGGTTCCACTGCGTAACTAAGCGGAAAGAGCAGAGCAGAGCAGAGTGTGTGAGAGAGAGAGAGAGAGATAGAGGACGGAGGAAGCGCGGCACTGTACAGGCGGTGGGCAGGTGGGCCTGGGCACCGTATGTGGTCGCTCTCTGAAGTCAATTCCTTGACCATGCCGCGCAAGCTGACCAAAGGGGCCTCTGGGGTTGCGGATAAAAAAACAGAAAAAAAACGCAGTTTTGCGTCTGCAACGACGACAGCCTCCAGTTTCAGCTGCGGCGCAGCGGTCGATTTTTGCGCACTCAAATCGAAATAGGCCATGGATCTGCCTGCGGTTGTCAGTACTCGATGTTGTTGTAGTAGTAGCTGGTGTTGTTGCTGGTGTTGATACTGTCCGCGTCGGCGTCGCTTTTGGCCATCAGATCGCACATTCCCAGGCACAACACAGCCACAGTCGCAGCCATAGTCCATAGTCCGTATCGATATCGCGCTGAACGATATGGACAACCGTTTGTTAGTTGTTCTTTTGCCTCCTGCCACAATGCCAATGTGTCTGTGTGTGTCTCTGTATGTGTGTGTTGATTCACAGTGATACTTTTACGAGCAAATGTTACCCAATCTGACGATTACAGACACCCATATCCATGGCAATTTGTTGCTATCTTATTTTCTCATCCTATCGGCGGCACGGCAGGACTCTTTGTTTTGATATTGCCGACGCGTTGATCGCCAACACCGATAAAAGCGCAAAACAGAATCAAGCTTACATACATGTGCGCGTGCTTGTGTGTGTGTGTGTGTGTAGGAGTATTTACGTAGACTATAGCAGGCACTCATTCATATTCTGAGTGGTTTTCATTTAATCACTCATTTGCCAGAATCCAGCAAAGGATATTATTAATATTATTATTATTATTATTATTATTATTGTTATTATAATTAAATACAGCATACAGCATACAGCATACAGCATACAGCATACAGCATACAGCATACAGCATACAGCATACAGCATACAGCATACAGCATACAGCATACAGCATACAGCATACAGCATACAGCATACAGCATACAGCATACAGCATACAGCATACAGCATACAGCATACAGCATACAGCATACAGCATACAGCATACAGCATACAGCATACAGCATATAGCATACAGCATACAGCATACAGCATACAGCATACAGCATACATCATGCAGCATCATGCAGCATCATGCAGCATCATGCAGCATCATGCAACATCATGCAACATCATGCAACATCATGCAGCATCATGCAGTATCATGCAACATAATGCAGCATACATCATACAGCAAGTTCTTCTGGTCATTTCTCAGTCAAGTTAGGAACGTCTTTCAAGTAAATTTCCAAATATTTTCTTTTACTTTACAGCACTTGGAATTGTGGCAGCTTTAAGCGACCTCTAGGCATACACTGCAAGAAAACTGTTGACAATAAATTAGTTAGCTTAAGCTTTTTGCACTCTTTACATGTCGCTTGTTCGTGGCTAAGTGTTCTCACGTTTTTCGTTACGTTCTTTATTTCCCATCGTTTTTTCGTTTTAGCATTTTCTTCTATCCTTTTTTGCGCGCTTTCCTTGAGCGCTAACCAGATGTACTTATTGGACAGGAAGGACATGGAGCCATCCGAAACTCTTCAACAAGCTCAGCAGTCATCAATCAGTCAGGCACCTATATAGATATACTCGCTGTGACTGGCTATGCGGCGTTGCCTTTGCCTCACTTTTGGGCATTGTCTTTTGTGGCCCCTCGGACAACCGCCCGCCGTTCGCTACTCCGCCCCACTCTTCCCCACCCCTCCTGCACCCGCTGTAGTGTGTAGAATTTTTCGGTTGCGTCTGAAAGGTTTTATTTATTTATTTTTATGCGGCATTACATTTATTTTCCTTTTTATTCTCATGCCTGCTGTTGTGGCGGCCGCTGCTGCTGCTGCCAGGTGAGATGTGAGCGATGCCGATGCCATTGCTCCTTTGCCCCGCCTCCCGCCTCCCGCCTCCCGCCTCCCGCCTCCTGCCTGTCGCTGCTTACCTCTGCTCCTGTTCCTGTTACTGCGGCTGTTCCGTTTGCTTATTGAGCTTGAGAAGAGATAAGTGGCATCTCTTTTATTTTTTTTTCTCTTTTTTTTAAATATTTTTTTTCTGCTTCTTTTTGATGTTGGCTGATCTACGACGCGGATGCGAGTGCTGAGGCGGCAAATGGCGGGGCAAAGTTTTCTCGTTCGCACATTTTATGATGGCTGAGATTGCCATACTTTTTAGCCGCTCCTTGTCCCTCTGTCTGTCTCTGTCTCTGTCTGTGTGTGTGTGTGTGCTGTTGAGTGATTGGATTGGCTTGGTTCGCTTTGGATTGAGCCGAGTTAAGCTCTGCTCTTGGCCATATTGATGGCAGGTGTCTCTCGTCTAACTGTTTGGCTGCCGATTCAGCTTCGACTTCAACTTCGACTTCGATTCGTTCTTTGTCGATTTGGTTGCCATTGTTTTTCATGTTTTCGCATTTAGCATCATCATCCGCATCGTCATCAGCAGCATTATCATCATCAGCTTCGCTCCAACACCGTCAACCGTCGTTGTCGTCATTTTGCGCCATTGTGGCAAACAGCGGCAACTGGTTTTCTGGACATCGTCGTCCCTCAATTCCCATTCCCATGCCCATACCTATACCGATACTCATCCCCCGGCCCTCCCGCACAACGCCCCCGCCAGCCAACAAACTGTCCTCAATCGCAACTCCATTGCCTGCGTTTGTCTTTTAGCCAGAATTGCCAATCATTCGCAGCCGCAATAAAATTACATGAGTAAAATGTGTCCGCGAGCATTCGTGGTACTTGATCGTTTTCAAGAGTGCGGTAATCGGTTTCAATTTCATCTTTATAGTGTTATGAAACTTGGGGTCCGCAAAAAGAGCTTTCGGCCAGCCGAACGCCGAACGCCGCCACCGCCACCGCCACCGCCTCCAACACAAGTCACAAACTGCACTCAGCTCACTCCGGACGACAGCAACGGCTGCACAGGCGCCGTTTCATATTGATTCAATGGGGATTAGATTCCATTCTTTGACATACGATCTTATAATACGTACAGCAAAGCGTGTTAATTAGTTAAAATATCCATTTGAGCTCTCGATAGCAAGACCTATCGATAGTTGTTTATTAAAAAGTTATAATTGATCGATATGTATATCGATCATCATAATGAAACGTCGATTGTTGATAGCTGCAACTTATCATAAGCTGAGCAAAAATGTATCGAAATTAAATTCGATCTTTTGTCGATCAATTATCGATACATGATGGATCGATAGTTACAACTTGTTAATCTATGGTTGATCAATATAGTCATTTCATAAAATGATATATGGTCGACAAAGTATTACCGAAAAACTATTTAGAATATATCGATACATGTAGCTAATATTCAATCGAACAGGATACATTGATTATCCTAACATTTCGATAATTTATACAAGAATAATTTGGCTTAAATATTAAAATAAAAGCACAATAATAGTTATATAGCCTATTTTATTTATTGTTATCGATATATGTATATCGATATTTCAAAGCTCATCAAGAAACTAGCAATAGTTGCAGCAGTATGTAAATAACTATCGTTGTTACTCAGCTGGGATTAGCCCCCTTTAACTGTAAGCCCCATGGCATTGGCATTTGTGGATATTCAAGCATGGCTAATGCCATAACTGAGCTCACTGAGCTAAGCCGGCCAACGCCGCCACTGGTTGACCAGGTGCGATCAGCATTTTAGAGACGCAGCTGCCGCTCAACGTCGCCATCGTCGTCGTCGTCGTCGTCGTCGTTGTCGTTGTCGTTGTCGACGCTCTCACACCCAACGCTTACATCCGCTGGTCAAAGATGGACGTTGCATGCCGCCAGGCGCTGCAGCAACAGCAATAGCAACTGCTACAACTACAGCTCCTGCTGCTGCTCCTGCTCCACCATTTATTGTGGACTGCCCGCCCTGCCCGCATTTGGCGGCACTGCCCTGAGTTTCAGTCGATCCTGTGCCGAAGCCGCAGCCTCTGCCGCATCCAAAGCCGTAGCCGTAGCCTCTGTAGCCTGTAGAAAGCAATTCACTGTAATTGCTTTGTGACTTATGGCCCGGCCCAACTTGTGCGCTCGCCGATCGTCAGTCGGCAGGTAGCCAGGGCCAGAGACTGCCAAAGCTAAAAAAGCCCAACCTGGAGCGCTATGCAGTCAGTCTGTCGAAATGGTAGTGGTAGTGGCGTCTTGACCTTGTCATGCCATTAAATAAATTCAAACAGAAACTAAACTCGGCATGTTCTACGACTCGCTCGCTCCCTCTCTCTCTCTCTCTCTCTCTCTGTTTCTTTCTCTCTGTGCGTTGTCGACGGAGCAAGCCTAGTCGTGCGACATGACAAGTGTCCGCCTAGACCCCCACCCACAGCCCGTCACCCGCTGAACCGCTGCAGCTTTAGCTTAAAGCCCAATAACCGACCCCACCCCCTTTGCGTGCTTCATCACGAGCCGCCGTCAACGGGCTGCCGTTTCTGGCATTCGCAACCGCAATCGTGATCCACTGGCCACAGGTCTTGGCCGACGCGCCCCACCCGCCCCACCCGCCCCACCCGCCCCACTCGCACCGCACGGACGACAGGCCCCACTAGCATTAGCTATATAACGAGTTGCCATATTTTGATGGATTCGTCTCTCAGAGGTGTAAATATTAACCAAAGGGCAGTGCGAAAACGTGCAGCCAACCACCGAACCACTGAACCACCAAGCCACCGAAGCCAAGCCCCATTCCCGGTTCGTCATCTTCGTTCCGCTGTCAATTGGGAAGCCTTGTGTGCGTGCTTAACGTACTTGTTGTTGCTCTTGTAATTGGCTGAAGCTGCTGTTGCTGCTCTTGCTGATCTTCTACGGCTATCCCAAGCTCATCTGCCAGCAATAGAGCGAAATTAGATGTCCATTGATGGCTGCCACTTGAAGTTCGCTGAGCACTCACGTCGTAATACCAACTGCTTCAACCTAAATTAGTTCAGGCTGCATAATTGTTTGAGCCCCAATGCGATCTATTTACTCATGCTCTTCATTGTAAGTTTAACATGCACGTTAACATGCACTTGCAAGTGTTAAATTTATTTTATGAACTGCTTTGCTGGCGTTAAATTGATGAAATCATGTGCTTCTAAATCATGTTCATTGTAAGTTTAACATGTACTTTAGCATGTAGTTTAGCATGTACTTTGACACGTACTTGCAGATGTTGCATTTCCTTTAACTATTCGACTGAAATAGCGATATGAGATGGAATAGTGTGATCTAAATTGTTTCTGCCTCATGCTCATGGCAAGTTTAACATGTACTTTAGCATTAGCTTTAAATTTAATATAGCAATTTGAGCGATTAGCAGACATTAGAATTATGTTTATGTTTATAGGTAACATGATTTCAGCGCCTTGCAAGTTTAACATGTACTTTGACATGCACTTGCAGCTCTTAAGTTTCTCTCATCTAAAAAAATCTTAGCTGACTTGAATTTGTAAATGTCTGTGTATCTATTCTGTAGACATTCGAGCTATGTTTATGCAAGTATCATTTATTGATGTTATCTACAAATTTAACATGCAGTTTATAATCGATAGGCTTTTATTAGACATTTAGACAGCTTTATCACAGCTAAATTTATTTCTATCGATGCCAACTCCGATGTTGACCTTTTCTTGTACAGTCAAGCTTCTTTAGCTTCACTGTACTTTAAGCTCCATTGGAGCATCATCTGAGCCTCCTTAGCAATGCTTGGGTAAAATATCAACTAAAGCTTAATCTCGATACTTTCATTTGGCATGCCCGATCGAAGTCCGCATGCAAGCAACAACTCTCTCCAGTCACAAAAAAAGCTGAAGAAGAAGATGAAATAATAATAATAATGATCGAAAGCACATTTGGAGAGATGTGCGATGGGGGGGGGAGACGGATGACTGTGTAGGAATGCATTGTCATCCCGTTGTTAATGTTGTCTTCGGCTCTGTAGCACAGCGCCAACTGCTGCCAGTTATGACGAGTGCCCCCCACACCGAGCCGATCCAAATCGAGCCAAGTCGAGTCGAGTCAAGTCGAGCAGAAGCCCGACTGCGCCACCAAGAACATTGACTAATCAACATATCAGCACGATGGCCATGACCATAGCCACAGAGAGAGAGAGAGAGAGAGAGAGAGAGAGAGAGACGGTGCCAGCTGGAGGGCAGGGAGCGAGCTGGCGTTGCGTGTTTGCGACCAACCCATGCGGCGTGGCAATTGCAGCAGATAATGGTGCAAAGTGCCGGCCAGATCATGGCAGGAAAAAAATAAAAATAATAAAAAAAGAAAAGGAAAAAAAAAAACCAAAGGGGATCCCGAAATGAATCGCATCGACGCGACATGGCACGGCGGCAAGTTGGCGACTATCGATGCTGGATGCGTGCCCGCTCGGCATGCTTGGACCGGGCTTGTCATTAGCTTACAGCTGCCAGCGTGAGCTCAATTACAGGCGCTGCAAACAGCTCTGGAGCACTGGCCTGGGGGCCAGGAAATCGCCGGCTATTACAAAAATGTCCCAGTTCATCAATAAATACGAGTTTAATTGTGTGACACTGGATGTCACCCGATGCTTATGAAAGCGGGCCCGACGCTCGACCTTGAGACTCACTCGCTCACTCACTCACTCTCGCGCTCTCTCGCTCACTCGCTCTTCTCGCCCGGATCTATTTCCAGCGACTAATTGCAGGCCGGCAAAACCAATCGAAAATCTTATTTGGACCAAAACATAAACATAAAGTTTGCCCCGCGGCCATCATCAGCGCAGCTCGTTAAAACTTAGGCGATGCCGAGACAGAGAGAGAGAGAGAGGGAGAGATAGTGTGTGAGTGAGAGGCAGATGTTGTTGGCTTTCTTTAACAACATTTGCCCTGTTTGGCATGCGTGATAATTTGAATATAAAAGCATATTACTTAGCCCCCAGCTTGGGTTACTTGGAAAGCTGATGAGCGCGTACCATGACGACTACATCAAGCCAAACAAGAGAGAAGAAAAAAGACAGAAAAACAGAAAAAAACACACACACACACACATTTCTCAGACATCAAAAATGCATAATTAATTTACATTTGAACCCGGCTCATGTCTCTATCTACAGTTTCCCAGCGAGCCATCAGACGGCCGCCCAGAGAATTGTCAACGTCAGCCGGAGCTTGGCTGAGAGCCAAGAAGCAGCTGAAGTTGATTTGGTTTTTGTGGAGCAATTAAACGCAGTTTACGATGTGAAAAGAAGCCATTAAGGTCGCGCATGTCACAAATTAGCCAAAAACTTACAAAACATTTAAGCTTTCAAGACGCCGCAACAAAAGCTAAAAGCAACAAACAGTCGAAGTCAACATAACAAACAAAACAAACAACAAGAGAGGAAAGGAGGGGAGAGAGAGACAAGGGAGTGAGGTACCTGAACAGCATCTACTGCAAGATATAGATATAGATATAGATATAGATATAGATATAGATATAGATATAGATATAGATATAGATATAGATATAGATATAGATATAGATATAGATCTATATCTAGATATAGATATAGATATAGATATAGATATAGATATAGATCTATATCTAGATATAGATATAGATATAGATTTAGATATAGATATAGATATAGATATAGATATAGATATAGATATAGATATAGATATAGATATAGATATAGATATAGATATAGATATAGATATAGATATAGATATAGATATAGATATAGATATAGATATAGATATAGATATAGATATAGATATAGATATAGATATAGATATAGATATAGATATAGATATAGATATAGATATAGATATAGATATAGATATAGATATAGATATAGATATAGATATAGATATAGATATAGATATAGATATAGATATAGATATATATATAGATATAGATATAGATATAGATATAGATATAGATATAGATATAGATATAGATATAGATATAGATATAGATATAGATAGCATTTATAGAGTCAGGCCAAGCAAAAGCCAATTGCACATTCTACACACACACAAACTGCATCTGTGTGTGTTGGCAGAGTGCCAAAAAAAAAAGTAAAGCTGAAGAACATGTTAAGGCTGTTAAGGCCAACAAAGCTTTGATTAGCATTTCACATTTGGAATTGAAAGTCTTCAGTTAATCGCTTGGCATGGCCAGAACAAACCGATTGCAGCACGCAGCTGAAGCACAGCCGAAGCATACCCTATAATTGCAAGTACATTGACAGATCGTTGGCATTCACAGGGTATTCGCTTAGAAAATCAAGAGCTTCAACAAAAGATCTTCCATTGTAGTGCGGCCAAATGTTTATTAATAATTGTGATTGGGTAATTATATTTTTGGTTTCTAATTGACCTTGCCAGAGCTGAACTGCGTCGAAAGGCCAATATGCATAGATGGAGATACAAATGGAGACAAAGATGGCGATGGCGATGGCGATGGAGATGGAGATGGAGACTTTGCCAATCTCTCACGGCCTCGTGACTTTGACTGTGACTCTGAATTGATTTTGCTGTGCATGAATTATGTACGCACAGCTATGTGTGTGTGTGTGTGTGTGTGTGTGTGTATGTGTAGTCAGGCTGAAGCTGTGCGTTGCCCCCTCGCTGAAAAAGCGAGCAATTTGATGTTGCTTATTATTTCAGGCCTGACGATTAAAGACTGTGAGTGGCTCTAAAGCAACAGCAAGAGCAACAGCAACAGCAACAGTAACTGTATCTGTATCTGTGTATATATGTATTTGTATTTCTGCTTCTGCAATTGCATTCGTACTCGTTGCTTTGTGTACGCGCGGATCGACTACCTTGAACCGCGACCCCAGCTGGCTGCGCGAGGGGCGAGGGACTGGGCGATCGGCGATAGCGTTTTGTGATTGCGATTTGACGAGATGCCAGAGCATTCAGGTCCGGGACACAGCGACAGCGACAGCTAGAGTCTGACAGCACACACACACACGCACACACACACGCTTGAATTAATGCTATATTTTGTTTTGGTTGAGACATTGAGGCATTACGCATACGACACGCTGTACGAATCACAATCAATTGAGTGCCACTTCCGGCCAACAGATGGCGCACGTGTTGGTCAGCAGAAGGGCCAACTGAAATTGTATGCCTGCTGCTTGATCCTTATTTTAGGCCAATTTAACGCATATCTCCCTCTCTCCCTCTCTCTCTCTCTCTTCCGCTCCCTTGCACACTTCGCTTGTTTATGACTTGCAGGGAGCAAAGCAAGCGCAAAGGCTTTGAAATGGCGAATTGTGCACAGAGCTTTGCGGGAAAATTCAATTTAAAGCCAGCCACAACAAAGAGCAACAACAACAACAACAACTGACAACAACAGCAATAAATTGTTTCATTCGCGCACCTGACACATAAGCTCCGAATTGTCGTCTTCATCTGCAGTCGCGACCGTTCGACGGGATCGCATCGGATCGCATCGGCCAAGGTACAGGCAATAATAATAATAACAACAACAGCAACAACAACAACAACATTGGCCTGTGTACATGGGATTGAACATCTGGTTGGTGACTTGCTGTGCCAACGCACCGTGGTGCGAAACCCTTGCAATTAGGGCCCAAAAACATATGCATATTTCAGTAAATTATTCTAAAGTGAAGGGGAAGGAGGGGGGGGGGTGGTTGCGGAAGGAGGCAGCGACCATAATCGTTGCTAGCTTAAGCACTCGCCCATTAAGCCTCTTAATTTGCCAGCTCAATCTCGTGTCACAAATTGGCAGTTCGTGCGTTTGCCCGCTTAGAAACTTGAAATAGAACCTAGGAAATGTTCTTCAAAAATTTAAATAATAATAATTACAATAAAATAGTAGAAAATACAATATTATTCATATATTTAAATTGGAACATGTGATTGAAGTTGAAATTGAAGTTGACTTGGATAAGTTTCAGCTTGTATTTAGGAACTTTAAGACTTTTGAAAGAAAACCAGATAATCTATATATAAATATGCAAAGAAAAAACCGAAAAAGATGTTCATTTGTTGCAGCTGAGTTAAAGAGCATGAAATGATAGGTTATTAAATATAGATATATACATATATAGATTGATTTTATAGCTATTTCTACTCCCTCGCCTGATTATTCTCTAAAATTTCTTCATCTTCATCTATTTCTTCTTATTTTCTTTGTATTTCTTCTTATTCTCCTTCCTATATTGTGTTAAAATTTTCTTTATTCTTTATACAATTTCCTCTTGCTCTAATACTTCCATTACTTCCTTTGGTATCTTACTCATTTCCCCATTTTGTGCCTTTTTAACGCTTTTGTACCACTGTGCAGGGGCTACGGCGGCGACACTGCAATTATTGCAAAGGCAACGGATTATGAGAGCTGGCGCTGAGCAGCAGCAGCAGCAGCAGCAGCAACGACAACAACAACGACGACGACATGTCGGCATGTGAGTGTCCGTCCCCAGCAAGAGAGATGGGCGGGGCGGGGCGGAAGGAAGAGGAGCCAAAGGAAGGGACGGTGCAACTGGAGAGCGTGCAAAACGATTATCGTCCTGGGCGAGGACGAAGCCGAGGGCAATGGATAATATAGGAGATATCGCTTACATCCAAGCAAAAAGGCAATGTCTCCCTCTCTCTCTCACTCTCCCTCTTTCTCTCTTGCACTCATTGGAACCGGAATTGCTTTCCACCTCATTATAACTCAACTGCTAATTCATGACGAAATATGTTAATTAATAGGCACAGACAGAAGAGCCAATGCAGCTGACTGAAGCTGAAACTGCAGCAATGAGAGCAAGCCAGAGAGAAGAAGAGACAGAGAGAGAGAGAGAGAGAGAGAGAGAGAGAGAGAGAGAAAGAGAGAGTTGTCTAAGCAATTAAAATAGAATGTAAGGAAAATATATGAGAGGATATACTTAGCATAAGAAATAGATGAAAATTTTCAAGTGCTTCAAATGGATTTCGATATGAAGGAATAGAAGGAAGGGGAAGAGAAAGAATACGAAGATGATAACGAAGATTAAAGAAGAAGAAAAAGTATAGAACTTTGTCAGCTGATGAACAAAGAGACAAATACGAAGAAAATGAATGAAGAATGAGAAAAAAGAAGTTAAGGAATAAGGAGTTGATGAATAAGAAAACGAGGATGAAGAGGAATCAGAAGTGAGAGAAGCAACTATCTATAGAGAACTACTTATATAGAAATGGAATTAATATCTAAAAAAAACTATAGAAAAACAGAGTTTATATGACTTCATGCAAGAAATATATCACATACATACATATGTATTGATAAGGCTTAGATCTTAGGGCAGTGAAAACTGTTTTCATAAATTTTCTTCCTTTAAATAACAAAATACATAAAAAATTTGATGTAAAACAAGTATGTAATAATCAAATATATAAAGACAAAATTTTCAATATATTTATGAACAAATCTTATAATTTTTTTTTTTTTTTTTTTTTTTTGTGCAAAAGTTCAATTGGTTTTAGTCACGAATTATATGATCATATATGTATGTATATGTATGTGTATATATCTTTAAATGTATATCTAAAAGACTAGCAAGCGCGGCATAATATAATAAATGATTTATCAGCAATTTGTCAATATTTATTTATTTATTTACTATTTTTTTTTTTCTTTTGTGGCCACAACTCTGCGGTGGCGACAAAGCAAACTCTATTGACAAAGCTGCAGTTGCTGCTGTTGTTGTTGTTGTCGTTGTTGTTGTTGGCTTGGCTGCAGCTGCAGGTGCATTGAGGCATTGGTGGGCCCTGAAGTTGGCGTCAAGCGTCAACGCCTGAGCGACAATTATTGCTGGCAATCAAGCATAGGCAAATCAGAGACTGCCAGCAGCCGTAACGAGTGGCAGAGCGAGAGGGAGTGAGTGTGAAAGAGAGGGAGAGAGAGAGAGAGAGAGAAGTAAAGTCTTACAGACTTTTTTGTTAACACTTGAGCAGAAGCTATCTGTGTATGTGTGAGTACCTTCTGAAGTTGCAGCATGAATGTATATACTATATAAATATAGTTATATATTTATATATATCTGAACACAGGTATATATGTATACGCCTAACAATAGCAGATAATAAAAGAAAAAAAAAAGTCAACTGCCTGTTCTGTTCTATAGCTAATTATAAGCATGGTGTAAATTTACAATGCCTGTGTTTACAGCTCACGAACAGGCGATTATATATACCAATATACAGATATACAGATATAGGTATACCTATGCCAATACACCATCTCCCTCTCTCGCTCTCTCTTCTACTTTTCACTATTTAGAGCTGTGCGATTTGACAAAAGGCAAAGAGCGCGAGATGTTAATGTAAATATTAAGACAACTGGCAAATATCGAAATTCTTGACAGCACAAACACACACACACACACACACACACACACACAGACATAAATATAGATAAACAACCATGGACAAACGACTAAAATTCATTATGTCCAGCGCAGCTGGTCAAAAGTATTTCAAAGACTTTCATTTATGTATTTCAACTTTGTTTTCACTCCAGAGCAGCAGAACTCTTTCTATTTTTATCTTCTGTACTTTTAACAATCTCTGGTAATACAAGGTGTTAAAGCTATTGCGAGACTTAGTTCAGCTCTGATTTAATTGCCATAAACAGAATTGTCCAGATGGAAGTTTAGCTCTTAAAGATATTTATAGAAATATAGAGAGATAGATGTATTTATATAGATATATAGATATATAGAGAGATATATATAGAGAGATCTATTAAGTGAAGAGTTATTAAATGACTTTGGAATACAAAAGGATACACTTAGCGAACAAACGACGTTTTCATACATATACATATATATGTATGTATACCAAGTGCCTATATATGTATATAAGTTGAAATCGGTATACTCATTATAAGCAACTAAATTTCTATGCGGTAAATCAAGTAATTTTCAAGATCTGCTTAAAAAGGCAGCGAATATTATGGATTTTTAAGAAATATATACATATATATACATATTATTATCGATGTTTAAGAAATATATACATATATATATGTATATAAGATCTGTGCTAAGTTTCTATGATTTTCTATGATTTAAAAGCTTAGAGACAGATAAGCAAAACAAAAATGTAAAGAAATATATGTACATAATATAGTTAGAAACTAAAATGAACTTTAAATGCCCTCAAGATTGTTCTAATTTTTGAATAACCCATAATATATACATAAGCATAATATGTTACTCATTGTATAAAGAGTTTACATACAACTTATTAAATATTTAAAGAGTTTAAAGAGTAATCCTTTTACGTATAGAATATATAGAGAGTTTTTATGCAGCCCATTATATAAACCCTTAACAGTTTCGAAAACAGTTTTAGAAAAAGAAAGAGAGGAAGAAGCTTCATCGAGCATACGTCATGTAGCACTTATAATCCAGATTAAAATCTGTCAAAATCTATATAATTCTAGCAAATATATACCAAATATTTACTATATGATATACACACACATATGTACATCTATATATAGTTTCTTATTATCTCAAGATAATTCGTTTAAGCCAAAATAAAAACTTACCTGACTTCTGAGTTGTATTGTATTTTTTTTGCGGCTTTTGTTAACTCCTTTCTTAGTTAATACTCTTAGAATAGTTGATGTTGTTGTAGTAGTTGTTGTTTCAGCTGTAATTGGTATTGTTGTTGTTGTTGTTATTGGTGGAGTTGAAGTTGCTGTTAGAGTTGTTTGCTGTTTGTGTTTTCGTTGTTGTTGTTGTTGTTGTTTTGATCAATTTGCTTGATGTGTTTGTTAAGTTAGTTAACTCGTTTAGTTGTTGAACATCGTTACACACACTCACACTCACACACACACACATACGCATACGCATACACACACGCACTCTGTTGGGCATATGTATGTGTGCGATTGTTGTTGTTGTTGTTGTTGTTGCTATTGCAAATGTTGAGCATTTTTTGTTTAGCTTCTTCTTCTTCTTCTATATTAACTATTATTAGGTGTTTGTTTTTGTTTTTGTATATCTTTAATACTTCGTTGTCAGCTCTGCTTCTTCAACTTCTTTGTTTCTGTTGTTGTTGTTGTTGTTAGCACCTTTTGTTGTTGTTGTAGTTGTTGCTGTTAAAATTCTGATCACATCATAATTACAATTATAATTATAATTATGTTTCTTTTTATGTTTATGTTTATGTTTATGATAATGTACTTGTTGTTGTTGCTTGTTAGTTGTAGTTGTTGTTGTCGTTGGCTAACTGTAAAATTAATGTTATTTTTTATTATTATTATTAGAATTTGTTTTGTTTTTTTCATTTCATTTTGGGTGCACCGAAACAAGTTCAAATCTTAAGTTCTGTATTTGTTAAGCACAGCTGCACCCATACACACACACACGCGCATGCACACACACACACACGAATGTATATATACACTGGAACAAAATGTTTTGTTGCATATTTGGGTTAAAGAATATGTTTGCATCATTTATTTGATTTGATTTGATTTTTTTCTATATTAATTTCGTTTTATTATTTTATTTTTTTTTTATTGTTGTTGTTGTTGTTGTTGCTGCTGTGTGCTTGTCCGTCCGCGTGCGATTTTTTTGTGCGACAGGCAGAAGCAGCAGCGCCGCCGCTTTTGAAAACGGTTATAAAATCGCACGACACAAAAATTTGCTGCGGCAACGGCGACGACGACGACGACGGCTGCTTCTGCTGCGGCTGCTGTCGTTGTCGTTGTCGCTGCTGTTGTCGCCATTTTTGCTTGGCAAAACTTTTGTGCACTTTGCACTCGCTCTCGTACACACACACACAGACACGTGCATGCATATATATATGCAGCTAATGCGCTCTCGCTCTCGCTCACGCACACACAAACACATACACACACAGCGAGAGAGGACAACGACAACGACACAAATAACAAACACACACACACATACACGTACACGTACACAGTCACCCGCACCCGACGCCAACGACGACGACGCCGACGACACACACAATCAAAAACTCATTCGGCTACTTGGGTGCACACGCCTCCTCGTGCTGCCAGCCCTCGGCCCTAAAGCACGCTCGGCCACCAGGCAGACCAAGCATTTCTATGTGCCACACCCCTACGCCCTTTGCATGGACTCTAATAAAAAGCCAGCCAGCCGCAGCAGCAGCAGCAAGCCGAAAGCCAATAAAAACAAAAAACAACTCGACGAAAACAAAAAAAAAAAAAAAAAAAAAAAAAAAACGAGAAAAAACGTGCCGAGACGAAGGTTTTGCGACAATATGCGACGACGCTGACGCTGGCAGCGCTGCTTGCGTTTGCCTTCGACCAATGACACTCGACGACAATATTAAAGAACACACACACACACACACGCACACAAAAAGAGCTACGCACACAGCGACAGCATGTATATACGAAACATGCAAAAAGCGAATCTCAAAAAAACGAAATGTCGTCGTCGTCGTTGTCGTCGGCGTCGTTGCGCGGCAGGAATGGGGGCGAGCAGCGCTGCAGATGCTGAGGGACAGCAAAATATGTATTAAAAAAAAGCAAAAAAAAAAAAAAGTTACGCAGCCACACAGAGTACCTCAAGGCAGGCGACAGCAGAGACGATGTCGGCAGCGACGACGACGACGACGACGACAACGACAACGACAACGACTATGTAATCCAATCGAATCGAGAACAAACACACACACACGCACGCACCCAGCAGAATGAGAGGGGGAGGTAGAATAAAAAACGAACGCAATTGAAACGCCGAAACCAATCCAGAGGACGCACAAAATGACGAAGCAGAAGAGCAAAAGGCGACGGCAGCAGCAGCGACAAGCGACAAACGACGCGCGACACTTGTATGTATGTGTGTGTGTGTGTGTGTGTGTGGCTGTGCTTGTGTTTATGTGCGAGTGGGAGCGAGAGCATGGCAATTGGAATGCAAGCCAAAAGCAAGCAGTGTAGGAATAGGAGTAACTGTCGAGTAGGTGGTGCAGGATAGCACCAGCACCATCTGAACAGAGCAGAGCGAGAACGTTGTCGTCAAACGACGAGCGCGACCCCTACAACAACAGTTAGCTGGGCTCTGCCAGCCAGCCAGTGGCGACAATTGAGGGTAGTCATTTTTTTATGCTCGTCCAGTACATAGCCACCAGTCAAGGACTATATACAGTTATGCATGTGACTCTCTCTCTCTATGTTTGTGTGTGTGGGTGGGGGTGTGGGCGGAGGGTGTTTGTGTGTATTAGGGGCAGTTTTTATGGCTTGTCCAAGTTTCACTTGCAGCACATTTTGTGCATTTGCATTTCGCATTTATCACAGAGTTTCCTTTTTTTTCGCTCTTCTTCTTTTTCTTTGCACATCAAAAACAAAAACACAAAAAAAAAATTATATTATTATTTTGTTATTAATTTTTTTTTTTTTTTTTTTTTTTTTTTGCTGCAATTGCAATCAACTAAAACTGTAAATTCTCGTTGATGAAGCACAGTAAAAAAATAAGTAAAATAAAATAAAATATATGTACAAAATTATTGAATAAATAATTTAAATAAAATGCTGGTAGACGAACGTGGAAATGTTTTTAAATCTTTTTTGCGATTTTCGTAATTTATTTATTTTTTGCAGTTGTTCTGCGCTTTTGCCGTTTTAGCGACGGCAAAACAAGACGCGCGCGCGCAACAGCAGCAACAACAACAAAACAGAAACAGAACGCAACGCAACGCAACGGAATACAACAGAACAGAACAGAACAGAACAGAACACAACACAACCTACAGAGGAAACGTACACAACAAAACGACAACGAGGAGCGTCAACGACAGCGACAACGACAACGATAGCGACAGCGACAGCGACGGTGGCAGTGGCAGTGGCAGTGGCTTGGCCTGGCTTGGCTTGGCTTGGCTATGGCAAAGTCGGCAGCGCAGCCAATGCCGGTGGGGGCGACAGTGCAGCCACAGCCACCACAGCTACAGCACAGCTACGGCTACGGCAACGGCAGCGGCGGCTATGGCCGCGACGATAAAATATCGGTAAGCAGTTCAGTTCACACAAGAGAGACTATGACTGCGACGACAACGACGACGACGACGACGACGACGGCGGCGACGACGATTGCGATGCGATTGCGATGGCGATGCGGCAGCGGCAACTCAACTTTACTATTTGAAATCACATCCAACGCACGTCGCCGTCGCGGTTGCTGCTGCTGCTCTTGCTGCTGACGCTGACGCTGCTGCTGTCGTCGTCGTCGTCGCCGCATGGGCCTGGGCAGTGTTTGGCGCTCGTGCTTGGACTCGGAGACCGAGACCCACCTAGCGGCGAGAAAAGACAGCATAAATACACACACACACAGTCACACTCACACACTCACACCGCCTCTCTCTCATATATTTCGCCGCATGCATAAGCTGAACGGCCACTGGTGGCGGCCAGTACACAAACACACGCACACTCATACACAAATGCACAAATACATATACTGGCGCCGCAAGTGTCCATTCGCTTCTGTGCGTATTGTAGTGCTTGCTCCCTCACTCTCGCTCATGCCCAGCCCATAAGCAGCAAGCACACGCATACATACACACACACATACCGAGCAAGACGAGAAAAAACATATTGGTACTGAATGGCAGAGAGAGGGAGAGTGATAGAGAGAGAGAGAGCCAAAAAACCAGCAAGCAGTTCAAAATTGAATTCAAATACTTATTTCCCACGTTCGCTCTTAAGAGCGTGCTGTGCGCTCTTTGGTGTTAGCTTTGACTCTCTGCACTATTATTATGCACCCTACAATTCGGCCAGCTGTGAGCTATGATAAAATGAAGAAATAGTTGAGGCGGTTTTTGTATTATTCTAAATACTTAGATACGTTAATATAATATATAATTTTTATATAAAAAGATGTAGTTTTGTTGTATGGCATAATTGTTCAGATTAGTCTCTACTACTACTTCAAATACATTTTTGTAGGGCATTTAGAAGTTATGCTGGCCGTTCTGCTCACTGTCCAACTCATTGTGGGCGCTGGGCATGGCTTGAATCAAGTGTGCACTAATGAAATAATTAATTACGAGCACAAGCACAAAATTCAGCCGTTGCTCAACGCACACACACAAACATATATAGCGAGAGATGGGTCTATATCCACTCGCATATATAGATTTGTGTGTGTGCTTGTGTGGTGCTTGCTGGACATCTTAGCTTTAAGTGTCTCTCCGTGTTTGCGTGTGTGTGAGTATCTATTTATGTCCGATTTGTCTGTATGTGTGTGGATGGGGTGTCGCCGTTTTTGATGCAGCCAAAAAAAAAAAAAAAAAAAAAAGCGAACACAACAAATCAAATCAAATTTAATTAAACCACTTTAAGCGATTTCTTAGCCACAAAATGCTATTTCCATACAAATGCATTTACACACATACATAGACATTTATATATATATATATATGTATATTTATATTTTGATATATGTATTATATATGCATAAAAATAAATATATACGCTATGATCATATTGAAATTGTTTCAATTAAATATCGAGTGCCGTCGGCAAATTTTATTGATCATCGATTAATTTAATTGTTATTAGCTTTTCCTATTCCATATCAATTACCAATCAAAATT
Source organism: Drosophila aldrichi (assembly GCA_035045965.1). NCBI lineage: Eukaryota > Metazoa > Arthropoda > Insecta > Diptera > Drosophilidae > Drosophila > Drosophila aldrichi. Next base: position 5,587,521 of record JAWNOM010000484.1, read on the forward strand.
CAAGAGAACGAAAAAGAAATTCTTTAATCAATTTTTGTATACATACATATGTATAATTATTGATATTTTAGGATTTGTATTATACATTTAATATTTAAAAAATCATTATGTCTAATATATCTTTATTATAACTAAGTTTCCATTTAAATTATTATTATTTTTTTTTTTTTAATTTGTTAATCTGTTGATTTAATTTATTAAAATTGCTTGTGGCATTTATGAGTAACTTATTTCCATCAAAGAAAACTTTTTACATTTAAAGTATTTTTTCCGCTTTATTTGAATAGCTTATTCAAATTTGATTTATTTTACGTGAAATTTGCTTGAAAAAATATTCGCCTTTGCGTTATCTCTATTTAATTTTCAGGATCAAATAAATAATATTAAATATTAAATATATGTATAAATTTGTATATATAAAGACATGAATACGTTTTTATGTGTATTGTTTTCTATATGCATATTAAACAATCATTTAAAAAATATTTAATTTAATTAAAGTTTGAAATGAACATTTGTTTTCCATTTTGTGACATTTACTCAATAAGTTAGTATTTTTATATACAAATGAAGCCCATTAAATATTTCGAAATTTAATTTGATGATTCCGGCTGCGAAAATATCGTTTTTCTAAGTTAAATCACATATACTTATATATATTGGAATGAAGATTCAGTCAATATTATCGAATATTTGAAATATTAAAGAGATTCTGTAGGGGACTTGGGATCACTTTGACTTAATGAGAGGTTCGAAATATCGCAGACTTGAAATAACAAGAATCGACTGTATATAAACATACATACATACATACATATCTATCTGTGTATGTCTGTGTCCCATTTGAAGGTAAATCATTTGTTTATCTGAACTTCCTTCCTTTTTCCTCTCTTCTTCTTCTTGGCATCATCCTTCTGCTGCAGCTCAGCACTCATGGTACCGTTAGCTGCTTAAGTCTGTTCGTAATCGTCAACGATTTATATATGTATGTATATTTACATACATAAGCATATATGTATATGTATATATACTTATATGTATGCATTTATGTATGTGTATATAGAGCTCTCCTTTTCCCACACGCATTCACCAGCAACAACAACAACAACAATAACAACAACAAATCGACGACAACTGCGACGTCAGCCAATGGAGCCAACGAATGCGGTCGGCAATGCCACCCTATAGCCCCACCCCACACACCTACCCCCTACTCCCCACTCCCCCTCGGCGTAGCCTACTACACCTCCACCGTCACCGTCAGCGTCACCGTCACCTCCACCTCTCACTCTAGCACACGCTGCCCACGCAACGAATGTGACACAGTGAAATGTGTCGCGCGTCGAATGTTGTCGTCGCGTCGGCAGCCGCGCCCCTCGCCGCGACGCCCTGCTGGGCCCTACCCGTTCGAAAAAAGACAGCATTGGTCAAAGCCGAAACGGATGGCCGCGCATGGCTCTGAGCGAGAGCGAGAGACAGAGAGGGCGCGCGACCGAGCGAGAGAGCGCTAGCGCAGAGGCGTGCGTGCGAGTGGGCTACAACTAGAGCGTGCCTCTCGCCTCCACACACGCACACACACACACACAGCAATTGCCACTGTGCTCTCACTCTTATGACAATGTCGGCAAAGCAGTGCAAATGCCTTGTCGGCAGCATTGCTGCTGCTTGGTCAAGGGAGGGCGGGTGCCAGCGAGCAGAGCGTGCAGGCAGAGGGAATGATTGTGAGAGGGAGTGTGACAGAGAGGGAGAGGGGAAAGGTGAGTGTGTGTGTGTTTTTGTGTGTCGGTTTAGGGCCAAGCATTAAAATCGCAACAAAATTGCGACAATTGCGACAACTTGACCCAATAGCCAAATAAATATTTATGTGCATCAAAATGCTTATGAATAGATCATAACTGTTATTTGGAGAGTGGCAATTCAATTGCTGGCGTTGTTGTTGTTGTTGTTGTTATCTTTGTTGTTGTTGTCGGCTCAAACTTCAAATTGGAGTGTGGGAGCGTCGCGGTCTTTTGTTAGCCAATCTGAAGGTCGTCAAGTCCAGGCCCCAAAGACTCTCGCACTTAGCTGCTTCCTCTTTATCTATCTCACTCGCTCTCACTCTCGCTCTCGCTCTCACTCTCTTTGTGCGCTTGCCAAGGATGGCTAAACCGGTTTATATTTCGTCTGCTGATTGCAATTTAGGTTTTAGCGCGCAGCATTTGAATTATCTCAACACTCGCAAATAGTTGCAAATTATCAAATACTTTGGCTAAACGATCGTTGTTCCACCCGCAGCATCACTTTTTTTGTATATCACTCAGCAGGATGGATGATTAAAGAGAGAGGAAGAGAGAGATATATAGAGAGAGTTACTGATTGAACCAGCCTTAGATATGTATGTGCATACATAAATATGTATATATCTATATGTTTGCATACATAAGTCAATCAATTCTCTTATACCAATTCGATTTCGATTTCGATCTTTCAAGATCTGCATATGTATATGAGTTTGAAGTCAAATACGATATATTTTAGGAATCTTATATTACTTCTTCTATCAATTCGCATATGAATTCGATATTTTTCACATATTACTTCAGATTCAATATTCTTCAATATTATATAAATATGAATTGAATTCAAAGTGCTTATAGCATATAACTTTGTTCTATCATTTCGAATGCGAATTCAAAGTCTTATACCATTCGATATTGTCCAAGATCTTGCTTCGATCATAATCGCATCTCCATAATCTATAATCAATTCTCTACTACTATAAATAAAAGTAGAATAATTCGGATTATTTACGTAACTTCCTTTGTGTCTTTTAGTATTTCCGATTTGCGTGTGACAGCTGTGACTAGTTCTTAAAGGCAATTAGCTGGGGGATTTGCTTGGTTCATGTTCGAGAGCGTTAATTTGTGACAAGAAGATAAATGTGCTGTGTCTCTCTCCACTCTCCGCCCCGCGATCGCCGTCGTCTGCTGCCGCACCTATTGCTGTTCTAACGCTGTCACACAAGGGGGCGAGCAGTGCCCCTCTCCCTCGCTCCCTCACTCCCTCACTGCCTTAGTTGCTGTCTCGGTCTGACTGCTTATAGCCATGGCAAAGAGCATGATCAAAGACAAAGCCGAAAACGTTGCCGTGCTATTGAAATCAAGCCAAGCCACCGATGCCACCGAAGCCACCAAAGCCGCGCCAGCCCAGGCCACAGACGAGGGAATTGACCGCAATTATGCGATAAAGATAAAAACAATGTGGTGTCATTTTTATGGTTCTTTTTCGATGTCCGATGCTCGATGCCCGATGCTCGGGCTTAGTCCGCATTGCGGGCGGTGCGACAGAGATAGCGCGCACACGCTGCAAGCGGGATGGCAACAAGGTGATAATCTATAATTGCCCTTTGCTGCAACAATTGTTCCTTTAATTCCACCGCCGCCGACGACGACGACGATGACGACGACGACGATCCGACAGAATGTGTCCCTACTGTCGCTGCGGGTCGGGCAGGACGTCAGGCCGAGCAGCGGCCCAGAGGCAGCGACATTTGGGTAAAACGTGAAACGAATGCGTTGACAGCCTGCGACTCTCCCTCTCACTCTCACCCTCATTCTGCGTCTCTCCCTCTTGTCTTTGGCCAAGTGATTAGGGATCAAAATATCGTTTATAACTCATAATGACCATGACAAATATTGAATAGGACTTCTGTCTCTTCTTCTTCTGCGCTTCTTCCTCTTCCTCCTCCACTTTTTCTTCTTCTTCGTCGTCCGTTGCACGCTTTTGGGGTCCTTGCTGTCGCTGCGGTCAGCAGTTGTTGATTGTGTCGTAAAGGTCACGCCAACTGCATAGCCACATGTCGATCCCACTGTCCACACTGTTCACTCCGAGCAGCAGCAGCAGCAGCATATGGCACTTCTACACACACACACACACGCACACGCATACACACTCTCACTCTTCTTCTTCTTCTTCTTCAGTTAGTTCTTTTACGGCTGTTGTTGCTGCTAATGAAGCGCAGTGGAAATTGCGCGCGGCTGATAATCGCTTAATCGCTTATCAGAAATTGCGCCCATTGCGGCGAGTTGGGCTATCGGTTCCACATTAACCGCAATTAGAGTGACCATGGCACGGCAATTAATTTCACTTCAGTTAATGTTAATTGACATGGCCAGGCCCATGGCACAGTGGTGTCAAATACAACATTTCACCAAAATGTCTTACATGCCCATTCAGTGGACGTTGGCAGCAGATGGAATGATAAGGATTTACAGTAGTAGCACCCAGTTCGTTACCGTTGATTGACAGTCAAGTTAGACAGTCAGGCAACTAGTGTGGTTAGTCAATCAGTCGGTTAGTCTGTTCGGTCAAGTCATCAGTTACACAGAAAGCTTGTCTCTCAATATGCGAAATCTATAAATTTATCAATCAGTCAGTCAGACATTTAGTCAATCAGTCAATCATTCAATCAGTCAGCTATCTAAATCATTTGTCTACCAACAAGTAAACTAGAGGCCCATCAATCTATGAAAGTTAGCCAGATCATCTGTCAATCAATCACCCAATCATCAGCCATCATTCGTTCAATCAGTCAATTGTTGAGTCAATATATTGAATATTTACATATTTTAGTCAATCTCTCAATATATCTATCAATCAACCGCTCAGTCAATCAGTCGATCAATCAATCAATCAGTTAAACATACTGAAAATCCATCAGCTAGTCGGTCAACAGTAAGTCAACGATGAGGAATCAATCAAATGATAAGTCAGTCATAATCAATCAGTTAATACATCGATCAACTACCTTATCAATCCCTCAGTCAATCTGTTTATCAATCAGTCAGTCGATTGATCAGCCTTAAGATAAAGCCGAACTGTGAAACAGTTTATTAATCACTCAATAAGTAAGTCATTCAATCAATTGAATCAGTGGTCAATTAGTAGTGTCAATCAGGTCGGTCAATCAGCTATTTCAACCGCTTTCAATCAGCACTTAATCACTCAGCTGTGTCCGTTATGCCATCCAGAAGTTATCCAACAATTCATGATAGTAAACTTTCCACTTGTCTAAACAATATCATTCCATAGATCGTCGCCCTCTGTTGCCGGTTTTCACACGTTTTCGAACCACTGTGCGAGTGCATGGCTATCGCAGTTTTCAATCAACATACTCGTAAATTTGCCAATCGCTGACGCAATTGAAACGCTCTCAAATTACGAATACCCTGCACTAGTCTGTAGATAACAAAAAAGAGAAAAAGAGACAAAAAACATAAAAAAAAAACATTCCCAAAACAGATCGCGGACACGCACAGTGGCTGTCAGCTAAGTCAGCCTCATTGTTCACTTGTTTATTTTTTTCTTATTTTTGTTGTTGTATTTTCCTTATTTTTTAGCGATGTCACCTTGTTGGCACAAGGTAGAGCGTAGTCGTAGTCGCAGTCGTCGTCGTCGTCGTCGTCGTTGTGGTTGAGGACGAAGCCGAAGGCAAACCACACACAAAAAAGAGAAAAAAAGGATGCGCCAATGTGGCTGGCAAAACAATGAAATTGTGAAATTTTGGTTGGGTTCAAAGAATGTCATGAGCATTTTATGATTTAATCCCCTTTGTGTGAAGCCAAACATTTACCGGATCAGGCCGAAGTGTGGATCAGGACTCTCGAAACGTAAACACCCTCGAATACACACACACACACACACACACACACAGGGAAAGAGGGAGAGAAAAAAGGGACAGGATTTGTTATTTGTCGCCGCAGAACTCTTGACTGCGGCTCAGACACCTGACATGCGATTAGTGCCGCTGCCAAGTGGCCAAGTGGACAAGTGGCCAAGTGGCCAACAAGGGCTCTTGGCCGGGCGTAGGCGATCGTAGTTCCAAGTCAATGTGATTTACTTTTGACATCAGCCTGCCTCAGGCTGCCTCCCTGCCTTGCGATGCTATCTGGCCGGGATCGGAAACACAAATGCCTCGAGTCATCAGCTGCAATGCAAAGGCAACTGCTACAACAACAACAACAACAACAACAACAACAACTGCAACGGCAGACTTTTGGCTAGTCAGTTGGCTAGGGTTGTGCTGGGTTGGGTCGCGGCCAAGCTGGAGCTGGATGGGTTGATTGAGCTGGTCGATAGCTGGCCAGTTTGCAGCTGCCTAAATGGGCAGAGCATCCTAATCGAGCACATTGATTCAGGGGCCGAGCAATAGTCGAAAGTATTTCCACATAGCATATGTAAATCGGTCTGTAAATGGGGTTTGTTCTGACTGATGGAGTTGGAGAGGGATTGAATGCATGATTGACTGACTAGTTAGTTGGTTAACGACTATTTGAATGAGACTGACTAAAGGTTGATTAGCTGATTGACTGACTGATTGATTGACTGGCGACTGATTGACTGGGACTGACTGACCAAAGGTTGATTTAGTGACTGACTGATTGATAGTGACTGACTGAACTACTAGTTGTGATATAAGCTGTCATATCAGTCAATTCGATTGATGATGAACCTACGACTGAATGATTGATGATCGTTTGATGGATTGAATGATTGAATAACTAGCTAAAAGATGACTGATTGACTAGAGCTAATTGGGAATCGACTAATAAACTAATTCATGAGCTGATTGAAGTTGGCCGCTTGACTGATCACATTGATGGACTGATTGACCGAGACTGCGTTTCTCTCACATTTCAATCAAAGCGAGGAACTCTAAAGTAAATCAAGTAACATTGCTGATATGTTTTGCCTTTGTAGCTGTCGCTGGCTCAATGCGAATTGCATATTGAATATGATTGATTTGAGCCGTGCGATGTATGAGAACTGGCGCTGCATTCAGTTCGCGGTATGCGGTAGCCGTCGTAGCTGTTGTATCAACTGCGCGTTTGCGATCGTGAGAACTACACTTAATTGATTTCCACATGCATGTGCCACAAATGAGTTTGCTTATAGTTCAAGCTCTACGCATGAGCGTCACAAATCCGATGTAATCTCTGAGCTGGGGATTCAGCTCTGGGGTTTGGGGTTCAGCTTTAGCTACAGCTTCAGTTGCTATCGATAGATAAATGCAGCGCCGAGAAAGTCTTTTTTTTTTTTTTTTTGTGAAACGTCAAGCTAAAGTGTGTGTTTACGAGTATGGCGAATCGAATCTCTGGCCATCTGCCTCGTTCTACTGGCGACGCTAGTTCCATGGCGACCTGAGCACAAAGCTTCCTGTGCCATGCCCTTTTGTTTTCAGCTCTGACTGTGTGTGTGTGTGTGTGTGTGTGTGTGTTATCTAAAAGACCAAGCTCTTGGCCTGAGGCATGTTGCTGCAATTTTTCATTATTCGTACTCTTTAAGTGATCGATCGAAATTAAATAAGAAAAGTAAGCAACGAGAAAGGAGGAAAATGCCCTGCCGATTGCCTGGCGTCCCACAATAAAAATAAAAAATATATATAAGGGAACCAGTGACTGGCCCCCAAACCGTCACAGCTCCAACTACAGCAACAGCAACAGCCACAGCCACAGCCAGAGACTCTGGCACTGACCAGAGTTCTGACTGTGGCTGGGGAATGCGATGGTTAATGTGCGTTTAGATACGAAGACATGTAATTTTCCCAGCCCCATTGCGATCGGTCGCACAGCCAGCCAGCTGGACAGCCGTCCAATTGTCTGCGTCCAGCTTCGATGCTGAGCCAGCCACTCAGTCGCTGGCCGAGTGGAGGGGCTGTGCCAGCTTAGTCGCCCGCCCCCCTCCTCCCCATAACCCGCCAGCCAAACTCGAGCTCTTTTGTTGTTGTTGTTGTTGTTGTTGTTGTTGTTGTTGTTGTATATATTTCGTTTTTGGCCTCGGACAGTTGTCAATGGGGCAGATCACAACAGGAACGCCTGGGGAGCTGGCTTTGGCTGCAATCGTGCACTGACGGCCTTTGATTATGATGCCAACCAATGGCCTGGCTTGCTGGCTCTATGTGCTCCATTCCCATATTGCAGCAATATTGCTGTGGATTCGATCCTTATTACACGCTTGGCTACTGCACCGGGCCAACTAGCTGCCTGAATGCCTAGGAAGATGCACGCAAGCTGCATTCGCCTTCAACAACATCATCATCATCGTGATCATCGTGATCATCATGATCATCATCATTATTATGAGTGTAGTCATAGCTGTTGCCACCTGCAAATGCACCTGTGAACATTTTTGAACACATTTTAATTGGGGTTTAGTTGTCGGAAATATTTAAATTTGATAATGGGCGGCATTAGGCGTGGGCGTGGTGCAATTACTATGAAAGTGACTTGTAAGTATTGTATATATGGAATGGTACATAGAGTACGTTAGATCAATATACAATCTAGCCGTATTGTTAGCTTATTCATAGCTAGATTTTATAGCGTATTCTAATAATATTTTCCTAGGCATTATCCTTAAATGCAAACGGTCACACTGATCGACTATTTACACTGCCTTATGACAGTTTGTACATTATTTTTTTTATTTTTACTTTTAATATTTGTTGTTGTTGTATTTGGCGATCGAGCCTCTGTTTAATTAACGAATGAATCAAGCGAGATCTGCACAGCATCGCCGCATGCTGGGCTCGATTCACACATTGGAGCTCGCTGGGCTGCCCCAACTTTCCCATTGCTTTTGGCCAGCTGAGCGAGCGCAGCGACTCGGCTAGACCCAACTGCAGCGCAAATTGTTTACAATTCGAAAAATTGTTGCCGCCTCTGTTATCTGCGGGCACATCTTAACGAACACGCAGCTCCAGAGTAGCCCCAGCTCCGCTGCAGAGCAGGAGGTCCCCCCATACCCATTGCCCGTACTCATACTTATACTCATACTCATACCTAAACTGAAACTGAATCTCAGCTGAACTGAACTGAACTGTTTGGAGCCATCTCGCGCAGTCAGCCTTGTGTTGTTCAGTGTTGGTTAATTTGGCATCATTCATCGTGGCCAAAGCCAAATGTCATGCAATGGCTAAGACCCCGCTTCGCTAATTACAGCCTCTTGTTTGTCCATGTGTGTGCGCCATTGTCTGTATGTGTGTGTGTGTGGCAAGTGCCGCAATAGAAGCTTCTGACTCCTCACGTGACACTACATCACGCAGCGTGCCAGATCGAATGCAATTGATCACCACAACCTGGGTGTCATTCTTATCGACTTTGTTGCCTGTTTCTTCACCATCCTCGCCCCATCCCTTGCGCTCTCCATCTCCTTCTCCACTTCTTCCCTTCTGCTCTTTTGTCAATAGTTGGTTACCAAGGCGAAATTCCATTTATATTTCCAGATTTGATGAATTATTTTCACGAGCTCAGATTGAAGATATTTCCTGAGGATATCGTGCTATGGTATAGGTCGAAATTATTTGAAAAATATAATTCTCCTGATCTTATCAGCCGCATATGGTATGAAAAGTATTACGCAATTATGTTTAGTTAGGGTTTATCTCATCGTTTATCAAATGATAACAATTAACAATGAATAGCAATGCTAATGCTAATGCTAATGCTAATGCTAATGCTAATGCTAATGCTAATGCTAATGTCAATGCTAATGTCAATGCTAATTCTAATGCTAATGCTAGTACTTATGCTAATGCTAATGACAATGATAATAACACTGAAAGTAATAATGACAATGAAAGGAATAATAATACCGATAAGAATGATGATAATGTTCATGACAATAATAGATGAAAATCATAATGACAATGAGATTGAGAAAGAAAATAAATCGGAATTAAATTGATAAGCACAACTATAATTATGATAATAAGTACAACAGTCATAATATAGTTTATCAATATATAGATAATGATAGTGAGAATGACAACAATGGGGATAGAGATAATGATAATGCAAATTTGAACAAACATGTGTCTAATATAAATGCAAATCTCTTGAATTATGTCCCCTTCATTTCATATATTCATAGAAAATATATCTCAGGTTTAATTGCCTTTTGTCTGAGGTGTTGTGCAGAAGTCAGAAACTAAAGCGGTTCGGGCTACGATCCATTCCATCGAATCGTAAAGAATTCAGCTAAGCGACAGGTCTCGCCAGAATTATGAAATTGCATGGGTGAATATTTTGCCTAGAAGGCTACAACTGTGGCGAGGCAAACGAGTTACGAATTTAATCATAACTGGGAATCACTGACCCATTAAGTTGATGAGATCACCCCAACTGATCCACTTTGCATTTGGCCAAATGGCCAGAGTTGGCTCTGTTGACATTTCTTGACCAGTTTCTTGGCCCGTGGAGTGGCCATACAGTGTGGAGTGGTGTATAGTGTGTGCTGGAGTGGTCTCTGTAGAGTCGAGTCGACTCGCATAATATGCAATCGCCGGAGGTGGAAACAACAAAGAGATCTGTAAGCGACAACAATAACAACAACAGCAACAACAACGGCAACGGGGCGATGTCGGTGACGGTTGTCGACGGTGGCGTTTGCGTGTCAAGCGACATCATTTGCATAACAATGCTGGGGACGATTCAAATTTTTGGTCTCCCAGAGCAATTTTCAGACACACACAGAGCTACAGAGTGAGTGAGTGAGTGTGTGAGAGAGAGAGAGAGAGAGACACCCTCTGGCACCTGCTCGTACACATTTAGATATCAACGAGTACATTAATGATTTTTCAGCTGAAGTCGTCGTCGTCGTCGTCGGCGTCACAAATCGCTGGCAAATACCTGCACACACGCGTATGCATATGACATTATCCAAGACACTAGCCAACCTGAGGCTCTACAGAGATGGGAGAGCGACGGGGGGAGGGGGAATCCCTCTCTCAGCTGCGTTGCGATTGCGTCGCCAATGCGGAACGGAACGGAACGGAATATCGCGATCCGCGGTGAGCGCGCGGTGCTCGGAGCTCGGAGCTTGGGTCTCGGCCAGCCCACAGCTGTTGAATAATTTATGCGCCACTGTTGTCAGCGGCACCTCCTCCGAGCTGAGAGTAGAGCTACGGCAATGTCGCGCTGTTGCGTCGACTTTTCACGTAACCCCGCTGCCGCAGCTTGGGGGAGAATTATTTGCGTTCGCCTCCTTGCGTTTCTAATTAAGCGAGAGAAATATTCAAAACCTTTGCCATTGTTTCAGCGATTTTCAAGTTCAGTTTACATAACATTCCTAGCCGCCCCGTCGCATCGTGTCGCCCCATTTTCTATATGTTGGATGTTTTTTTTTTGTTTTTTCTGTTTCCATTTGAAGTCACAGCAACTGCTTTACTATGTAGATATTTCTCTTCATGTTGTCGCTGCTATTAAAGTCACAGCCTTGAATTGTTAATCTGCTCGGCACTGCGAAAGGTTCAAGGCCAGCGTCGCGACGCCTCGCCCCCGGTGAAAGGTCACGATTGGTGCACAGATCTCATGGATCTGATCTAGCTTCGCAGTTAACTTCTGTAATCTTTTGCTGCAGGAAATTACGCATCGATTTCATAATTGAGCTGCAAAATAATAACAAGAACTGCAGACGCAGCAGCAATCCATTGATTCGTAATCAATGTGTTAATCCTGCAGTGCATCCGATTTCCGAGGCAGCTGCTGCTGTCATTGGCTTGGAGTGAGGCTGAGGCAGAGACCCTTTTCCATTATTATCAACAGCTGAACGCCATTTTGTATAAAACAAATATGATATTACATAACGCTAGACTAGATTTCCCTGCCATTGTTCGTATGGGATTTGCGAACAGGAAGAAATTTTATAGGACTGTGAAGAGCTCTGTCTGTGATGCCTATGATCCATGAATATCGTTAGTATATTGAAATTTAATTAAGAAAATCATATCTATCTCATCTCATCTCATCTAATATTTAAGCTTCATTTGTTTGATAAGTTCTGATTGTCTGAAGGAAGTAATTTCAGCTGGATAGACTGTCAGCTTGTAAGATCCATAAGCATCTTAAGCGAAATTTTAAAGATCTGTCAACATCTTTTACCATATGTTGTGCCTACCTCAACTTCAACAAACCAGCTATAGCTATAGCTAATTAAAAATATATTTTCTGCCACTAAATCTCTTCTCTGATCTCTCTGGCAACGAGTTTCGACTCACTTAAAGATCAATAGATCACAGTCTCTTTGGTGTGACAGTTAGTTGCACAATAGATTCGCAAATATAAATCGATTCGGTGCTATAAATCTTCATCAAGATGAGGTGAGTGCGCATAGAGATGTCAGGCAGGGCGTGCATGAGTCGCATTTGGATGCTCCAAATTGAGTGGCCTTAAGTACTTGGCAATTGTCTGTTGTGTGTCAGCCGGGAAGCAACTGTCTCGATTCCCAAATGAGGGGCTAAGTAGCGGGCCCGATGAGCCAGCACGATGATAGGATGTGAATAGAAATGCCAGGCGAAAGCAGCTCAGGCCAGGCCTGGCGGGTATCATAAATGATAATAATTTCTGTAAATAAATATTGTGTAATCATCGCCAGACGCCATTATCAAGACGCACACGCCTCGACCCCTATGATAGGAAGCTCTGCTGCAGCATTATTATGCTGTCATTTTTTTTCTGTTGTTGTTTTCAAATAGAAATCCCAATTCTTGCGATCCGCTGCGACAGGCCAAATGACGAGCATGATATTGAAGACATGGCCAGGGCCATCTGCTTGGCTCAGACAGCATGGAGGACTCGCTGTCCTCGTCCTTTTCCACAACGTGTATTTGTATAGCAGCATTGTGCCAACGCACTTTTGCCCATTGTCTGCCTTGGCATTGGCCTCCATTGTTTAGACACTTACGCAACATATTGTATATGGTCTTGGGCATGAGCGTGGCGGTTGAAGGGCTGAGATCTCACTCACCCTCACACGCATACACCTCTCTCTCTCTCTTACACACTCTCTAAGGTAAGGGTAGTCGAAATCTAGTTCACAACATATCCTCCATATGTATATATGGCTCTCATAATCCAGGCGGCAGAGTTCCCACAATGAAATACTTATAAGGTAATTGCCAGGCAAAGCGTATCTTTTCAAGTTCAGCACTTACCTAAGTAAATACGTGGGTATATAACGGACCTTGTATGTGTGTGTGCGTGTGGGGGTGTGTGAAAATGTTGCCATTGGCCTATATTGATAATGAATTTGTTTTTTAGGCCAGGCAAATTGTTGATAGTAAATAGCGAAGTGCAATTTATAGAATATAATATCTTTTGTGCAATATCCATCCGTATAACCATCTGTTCATCCGTCCATCTCCTTCCGTTTCATCCATTCGTCCATCCGTTCCTCCTGCACGTATTTCTCCGTACTTCTGTTTGGTATCCTCGAATATTAGGATACCTTCTTTTGGGGCGTAGCAAATAGATAAATAATACATGTGGTTCAACATAAAAACTACTATCTAATGTACTAGAAATTGAAATTTATAAATATATTTCCTTGCTTATTTGTAATATATACTAGATAAATCTAGGCCTAGCTGCTCAGCTTGGTCTTGGCTCAAGTATAGCCATATATCTGTTTAGTATCTCCTGCCTTTTATTCATACATCTATGTTCAAGCGAAAATATTTCAATTTACAAACTGTTGAAAGATGCGCTTATGAAGTTTTATGCAGCTTCGAAAGCAAAGGCCCCTTGCAGCTATTAAAGAGAGGGAGGGCGATAGTGAGAGAGAGGGAGAGGCATAGGCAGAGGGAGAGTTAGAGCTAGAGCTGCAGAGTGAGATGGGGTGGGAGATAACGATGTCATAGTCAATTTTCTTGTGGATAGCGACACGGCATGCGAGTGATAGCGTTACTTGGAACTACATTTACACATCTTTGGGGTACGTATTCGTAGTCGTATTCGTCTTCGTATCTCTAATTAAGTCCAAATTTATGCGCGTGTTCAGTGAGGACGATGAAACAAACGGCAAACGGCGAACGGCAAACTGCACAGCCAAAGACGTTACCTTTACTTTGTTTTTTTTTTCTTTCCACTTTCAAGCATTAATTGCGACTGGACTGAGTAATAACTGCGACTACGAAATCGTAGCTAGCCAAGTGGCAGTCCCTAGAGATGAGCGCGTGTCAATTATAATTAAAATAAAATGGATTCACGATTGGCATGCATCATTTGGAAATTTGAACTGAAATGTATGATTGTAAAAAGTATTACCAGGTATATGGAATATGATAGAGCTGAGCAGGAAGAGAGAGAGAGAGAGAGAGAGAGAGAGAGCAAGAGGCAGATAGAGTGAGAAAGGCAATAAGAGAACGAGAGGGAGAGAGAGATGAGTGAAAGATAGAGAGAAGGAAATATATATAACAGAAAGCAAGAGAGAAAAAGGAAATTTCAGGGAGAGTAAGCGAGAGAGAGCGAGAGAGAGCGAGAGAGAATAAGTGAGTGAGACCGTGAGTGAGCGAGAGAGAGAGAGAGAAAGACAGCTTAGATAGAGAGAAAAAGAAACAAAACGAGAGAGAAGTATATATAGAGCGATATAGAAATATGTATATGTAGATATAAGTATATGAAAAATATATCAAATAGAAATCGTATAATATGTAGAAATATATTAAACTGAATATAGTAAAAATATATAAAAAGAAAGACAGCTAGAGGGCGAGGAACAGATAGATCTCCCATGACATATGTATGTTCGCAAACGCAAACTGAAGATCGTGTCACGCTGCCATCTCTACTTGCCTGAGCCTCCCACAGATGAGTGACGCACGACGACAGCGACAACGAATCTTCGTGGTCAGCCATTGGCCATTGGCTGGCTCGGTTGGGCTATATGGGCATCGTGTAACATAGTATGCATGGCATCGAGTATATTTAGGTACTTGTGAATGAGAGTGGTGTACACACACACACACACACACAGATGCACATGTATGTAGTTGGTTACATGCTCGATAGGTGCGCTGCGGCCGTGCAGAGGCGCAATATCTTGGCATAATAAATCCATTTAATATATTGTATTTAAACCGTTCGTTATGATCTCCGCGCTCGCTTCTGCAACGCCCTGATTGCTTCGCTATTAATGCAACGGCCAGCGACCAGCGACCAGCGACCATGTTGCAGCTATTTCAAATGTGTAAGACAGAGCCACTCCATACGACTGTACGATTGAACGAGTGGCCATAGTCTTAGCCCGTACTCGTAGTCGTACTTAGTCACGCTCAGGCGCTCAGGCGCTCAGCGCTGTGATTAGAGGACGAATGCTTTTGGGGCCCGTCTCCAAGTACGTCTCCACCTGCGGCTTACTGTCGTGTACTCGTAAACCGTGCCCCCCGTACCGTAACAGCTGCCCGCCTAAATATGCATACATACATGTACCATGCGGGCATACATACATACATACATACATATGCATAATGCTTAGAAATGAGTGTGGCACGTTCGTTCGAGCTACTTGCGATGGATTGTTGCCAGTTGCCAGTTGTTATTGCTATTGCTATTGCTATTGATGTTACTATTGGTGTTTGTGTTGGTGTTGGCTGTCGTTTCACTTGGCACCGATCGCTGAAAGCTAAAATAATGATCGCAGTGGCGATGTCCATATCCATGTCGATGTCGCTGTCGCTGTCCATGTCGTTGCCGATGTTTGGTTGATGAAGCACCCATAGCCATGGATAGATATAGATAGATACCGCATACATATATGTATGTATGTATGTATGTATGTGTACCGCCAAAACCCATTCACAATTTACGACCATGCGGCCGGGTTTCATGTGCAGTAGCCCAGACGCGCTAACACACACAGACACACAGACATGTGCGCTACCAGCCCCAATCTATTGGAATCGCTTTTGGCCATCGCATAAACGATTGCAAATCTCAACTGGCAAACGATCTTTTTTGCTGTTGTTTTAGTTTTTGGTTTTCTGGGCCATCAACTGGGGAAAAGCAAAGAAAACACCGTCTCAATGGCTATGCGAAAGAATTTTCGGAATGAAAGCTCATTATTGAGAAAATTCATGATTTCGTAGTTCGTATTGTAAAGAATGAAAAATGGAGTCCAAGGGAGCAAAGTATATCCTTGAAAGGATCATCTGTCCTTTCTAGATTCTCTCTACCTCAATAAATTTCAGGTTCTTTGTAAGTAAAAGTTTTTGCTGATTGATTCACCGACTGAAGAACCTCTTTATTGTTAAGGTCTAGTAGAGCAAACCTCTAATAAAAATTGATTGAAACTGATCTTTCAACTTCGAGTTAGTTGAAATTGAAGTCTAACTGAAATTCATTGAGCATAGGAAGTCGGAAAATATTTCCTTTATTGAAATATATGTAACAAGCAAAAGTAGGCATAAAGTTGAGCAATTTTTTCTATCTAGATCGATAGTCTAGTTGATCTATCTATGTTTATTCAGCTGTTCGTCCGTAACTCTGTGCTTGTGTCTTTCTGATTTCCGAGCTTATAAGATCAAGTGACAGCTTAGTGTCAAATGAAAATCGATATATAGTTTTCTATTGATCACTATGAATAGGTTAATTTGTAGCTCTTGATATGATCTGCAGTAATGTGACTAGAGATCGATCTTTGTAAGTTTTATGTACTTTCAGTGAGCCGAAAATTGCAAGTGCTAAATAGCAGAGCTTTATGAGTGAGTCTCTGTATTTGTGTGTGTGTGTGTGTTTTGTGGCTAAGGAGAGTCATTACCATTAGCACGACCCACGACCATGACAATGAGTTTAGCTTTAGCTTTAACTGCATCATGTTGCAATCTGCGGGGCCCCCAAGTATTGGGAGCCCGTCCCCATACTCCAGACCGATGCGCCGCAGCTGATGCAGCAATGCGGATTCTGTTGCCGGGTCGAGCCGCAGGCCGCAGGCAATGCTGCTTAACGAGAGAGGGCAGTTCCTGATGCAGTTTATGCAGATACGTTTCAATTAGCTCAATCCGAACGTGAAAGTGTGAATATGTGTTATTTATAAACGGACTGCTGCACCGCTCTCTACGCGCTGAGGTACGTGTGCTCGCTAGCAGCTACTTAGCACTGGCTATATGATGGCGGTGGGCTCAGCCCAGCCCATTCCATAACCATCCCATGCCATCCCAGTCCATCGCATCGCATCTCTGTGTGCTGACTTTACCATTTCGAGAAGTCTCCTGTCTCCTGTCTTCAGTCTACAGTCTCTTACTCTCTAGTCGCCGGTTCGCGTCATCTCAAACAACCCGAAACAAGTATGATTGCTAGAGTCGGCTGTGATCGGTGGATCGATGCCCTGTACTGTGTATGGAGAGGGATGGGAGAAGAAACAGTGATGAATCGATACTTATCGATCTATTAAGGATAGTGAATGACATGTTGATATATATCGATTTATCGATATAGTGTTCTGCTTATGTTGAAAGCAGTAGACTTTGAGATAATCTGTATTCACTAAGAAAACATTCAACAGCTAGATACTTATCGATAACTTATCGATTTTTTGTTTAGCTTCGTTGACCCACAGACATGCATAATACATGTTACTTATGTTATATGTGTTGCTATATAACTTTCATATACCTTTTTATCGCTTTCCGTAAGGGTACAGGGTATAACAAGCAGACAACCAGATGCTGTGGGCCTGTTGCCTCTGTGGCCTGCCTGATGCGAAAAGCCTCAACTGAACTGAAGACGAGGCCGGGTTTTGGGAACTTGAGAATAACAAAAACATAAACAACAACAACAGCAGCAGCAATAACAAGAAAGGAGAAGGTAGTACGAGTAAGTAATAAGTAAGAAAAACTGCCTGGCGTTGAGTTAAGAGTTGGCAGTGTGAAATGTGTAATATGCAATGCAAATAGTCATAATTGCAGGCGGGCAGGCAGCGGCAATTGTTGCTGTTGTTGCTGCTGCTGCTGCTGCTGCTGCTCTTGCTGCTGCTGCTGTTGTGATCATTAAGCGCAGTTGTTCACTTAACGCTTGAAGGGATAAACAAATGCACGCGCGAGAAATTCTCAAAATCAATTTACCATATGAGTACAAGTGATTTTGTTCAGTTTTTTTTTGCGAATGCATGTGAATGTCATTGAATGGGGAAGCGCAAGTGGACAAATGTGATTTTAGCAAAATTCAAAAGAAAACCCATAAAAACTGGCTCTAAATGCCACGCACCATTGTCCTAACCAAAGACTAAACAAAGGAGAGAGCAGGAATCTTGGGCCAGTTGTAGATGCACACAGGAGTGAATGGAAGCTGTGAATAGCTGTGAATATACATATGAATGAAATGCATTCAATTATATTGCTGGTATACTAATTCAAATTGCCTGAGTAAGGAATACCCTATGATAGGAGGAGAAGATAGAAGAGAGGAATCGGTCCATATAAACTATGATATAAAATGATCATTATAGAGTGCTCTCAAAGATCTCATGGGCCTATAATTGCAATGCCTGTCGCTTAAAGTACTCCTGACTTGCCTTTGCCTTGAACCCTCAGGGTTTAGCCCTGCTGATGCTGTGCGACTTCTCGGGTTGATTAATATCGAATCACTGCAGTTTTGATCAGTCCAGAAATAGTGAGTATTACGAACATGGCTGGCCATAGGCATGGCATATGGCTGGCTGCATCTTACATATATCCAGAGCTCGAGTATCTAAGCATAATTGCACTGCATGTCCGATTATTCCCCTATGCTACGCATGCTTGTTTGTCCGGAATGTGCATGTTTCATTGTGCACACACACACACACACACACACACACACAGAGAGAGATGGGGAAGGGCGGTGGACTATGGGCTATGTGGCGGCTGCATTAACATGTATCCAAACGCATATTGGAATCATCAGCAATATGGCACGACTGCTTCTGCTTCTGTTTCGCGAGATGATTGCGAGGAGCCGAACATCAGACGTCGAACGTCGAGCGTCGAACATTGAGCGCCGAACGCATGTGGCCTACGAAGCGTGCAGCATTAAACATCATTAATTTGGAATTGTTTCCAGGAAAAATTGACAACGATGGGCTTAACCGCAACAAGGAGAGCCACAATAGCAACAACAACAGCAGCCAGCAACAAAGAGGCGGCAGCAAGCGAACGAGCGAGCGAGAGAGAGATAGATAGATCGGCTATTGTCTACAAGCTTCCAATCAGCAAGATGTCCGCCCCTCAAATGTTCCAGCCAATGCAGTTGAGACAGTTGCTATACAATGCTTATGATGCTGGGATCCTTAAGCTGTTTGCTGCCAATTGTAAGATTATTCCAAAGTTTAGCTCTTGAATGGTCATTTGTTTAATGGGTCCCTTAATTGGGCATTGCCAGAACAATCTAGCTGAGCTGGGGGTACGCTCTTTAAGTGCGCAGCAGCAGCCGTAGCGGACGCACGTGCGACACTCGAAGCGACTCATTAGCCCCCCCACAAAAAAGATAGAAAGAAAAAAACTTCCGAAAAGCCAGAACTTCCAACCAGGCGCTGCAGCAGCTGTGGGTCATGCCCCTGCCCCTGCCACTGCCCCTGTTCCTGTTTTCGTTCTAATAATAATACTCGCATTAGTTTCATTTTGATGCGATTAAAAACAAGGTCCAAAGTTTCAGCGCATGCCACACCAGAAGCCCAAAGAAAGAAGGAAAAAAAAATAAAACAATCAAGAAAATATAAAAAAGAAACGAAAGACTCAAAGACACAGATCCACATAGTCAAAGCAAATCTATATAATATTGGGAGCCAGAGCTGATAGGCCGCTCGCTCGGTTAGGGAAACTAACAGCACATCGAAATACTTGCCGTCTAAGTGGTTTATGGCGATAAGCGAGTTTGCCGAGAGCACTCACCGTGCGCGCGTTTCAATTACCATTGTCAATTTCGCTGGCGGCCTCGGCGATGCCACGAACCGTGGGGCTGGCTGGTGGTGGTGGTGCATTCTGCGTAGCGGATGTCTGCGGCACTCCCTGTCGCGCTCGTTCTCTCGGCCAGAGTCGGACTCGGAATTGGACTCGGAGTTGGAGTGGAGCTCGTCAAGTGCCATCGCTTGCTCCAAACATGTGAGATTATTGCCATGATTGTGCCAGCCGCAAGGATTACAAAAACAAACCAACAACAGCAACAGAAAATAACACAACAAAGAAAACAAGCGCAAGTACTCTAGCCGAAAAGGGAGTGTCTGACTAGTATATACCCTCTACTACCTCTACTGAGGTACTTTTGCTGAATGCAAAAGTCTAAGGATGAGATTGCTTGGAACCTCTAGGCCTGTCCTATATAAAGTTATAATGAAGATAAAGTCTATCAATATGAATGTGTATATATTTTTTTCACTCTTCTACATATTTTTGTGAATGATATTTTACAATAATTTAAGAGTTTAGGCTAAGAAATTGGTCTTTTCTGTTTAGATATTTATTTACATATACATATATGTTCGACTTGAGATTCATAATATCTGTAATATTTACCGTCTGTTACACAAATGCCCCAAGTACCAGAATACCCTATAATATTATCCCATTGCCATAGGTTTCGGGTAGCATACAAAAAAAATGGAGCAGAATAAAAGAAAAACATTTGATTGGGCCCCAAGTGTTGGGCTCTATATTTTGTAGCATATATTTGTTGCTTTTCTTTTTCAAAAGGCATTCGTTTCAAGAGTTATCACAAACACTAATCCACACAGCTTCCGATTGCAACACCCTCTTCAACCAGAGAGGGCACACACACACACACACAGCGAGACATTTGAGTGTATTGATAGTACAATTTGAGTTTCCGCATTCATATGGAGTTCAAGTGAATTAGATCTAAAATGTATCTAAAATATCATTAAAAATATTCAAATACTTAATTTAATTACAATGACAATGAGTTAGATATTTTTAAAATATTTAATTTAATTATTTAAATAACCCTTAGGCCTTACGATAGTCCAACAGCATTCTTTCACTTGAATGTCCTTAATCAGGCTCGTGTATATTTCGGCCTTTGTTATTATTGCATTACATTAGCAGACATTAGACATTACCTGATGCCGCTGTCTGTCTGTCGGTCTGTCTGGCCCTCGATTGGTCTCGACCTCGGCGTCGACCTCGGCTCTTAACTCTTAGCTCCCAGCCCAGCCAAGGAGCATTTCGTGGCCCTGGTCGAGTTCAGTTCTGTTCGGCTTGTTCCATGTTTGTTTTGAGCATCATGGCGACGGTTTTGATGTTGGGCCGCATGTAGTCAAATTGGTTTGCCTTTGTTTGGTCCACGGTCGAAACACACACACACACACACACACACACACACACGCACAAAATTGAAATAAAATGGGGGGGAAAAAAAAGGTAAAAATTCACAAATTACTCTCATTTCGTTAAAACGGCACAAAGGCATCAGGCAGAGCGGCAGCAATAACAAAACGACATAATCATCGTCGCCGTCATCTTATCCGTGGTTAAAAAATTAATAATTTAAATTTATGGAAAACGGAAAGAGAATGAAGCGACGAAGTCATCGCCAAAACAACTTCAAAGCCGTAGTCTATTATAAAACAACATGACTCGAAGCAAACACACACACACACACACACACAGAGATACAGAGCATATGAAGCAAAGGCCATGCCGGGCCGGACATACATGAAACGCGTCTGCGTCTGCGTCTGGCTCTGGCTCTGAGTCTGGGTCTTCGATGGTCACCGCGTTGTCTGGATGGATATACTTGCATATACATATATGTATACAGCTAAATATATAAATGTATATGTGTGTATATATGGGCATGGTCATTCACATAGATATGGATTGATTTTGTCCGTGTGAATGTGCATATAGGAAGCTCTTTCAATATGAGGCATACAGGGTGCCTCTTGGGTACACCCTGGAATGATCCTTCCATCATTTATACATTTGAATGATAATCATAATCGCGCTCACATGAAATTTGAGAATTGAAGCAACTTTAATCAACCATCAAAAATGCACCCTGTATGGGGCGCTATAATTCATCGCATGAAAAGCGATATACAGATTACCGAAAAAGCTGATCGAACGTACGTACATAATTTAGAGCGTAAAATCAAAAATTTGTTCATCCGTCATTGTGTGGCGGCCCGAAACCCATTAAGGTTTTCATTCTATGTATAAATCTAATTCCATGCGCCCCACGAAGACGCCATCGACATCGCCATCGACATCAGCATTGAGATCGAGATCGGCACTGCCGTCATGGCCATGACCAGAGAATGTTTTGACTTGTTGTAAGCCTTTTGTTGCCATTGGGTTAATTGTTGCTTTAAACGAAGAAATAAGTAGTTAATACCCGTAAGTACAACGGCAATTCCGATATGTTTGAAAAATTTGAAAGTCATAGCGACACATGGCTAAAGGAGGGAAGAGAGAGAGAGAGAGAGAGAGAGAGAGAGAGAGAGAGAGAGCGAGACAGGCGGGGCCAGAGACAGATCAATTGAGAGATATTGTAATGAAATTAATAGAAATATCAGGGATGACTTTGTAAAGAGAGATCAATTGAAGCATATTGAAGTAAAGTAGTTCGAGATTCAGAAAGGATTCTTTAAGTAAACGAACGGCGTATTCACTATAAATATTCAAGTAGTTCTTATAGTATTTCATAATAATAATCAATACAATTTTCCGATTCACTTATCATCAGTGATCCAGTTTGATCAATGCTGAAAGTGAAAAGTTAAATGAAACAAAAATCAGTTCCTTGCCCTCTACATTGTTGCAATCCGACTGACCTTTGATAAGAATTAAAGTCTGCTCACTGTGAATAAACAATAAACGGAAAGGACTATACAAAAAAGTTGATTAATATTTTTCCAGCGAATCGCAGCTAACCAATTGTATATATCATTCTTATCGAGAGGCTCACGGCTCAAGTAAGTTTGTATTCTTGAATGGGCAGTTTGAAAGGCTTAAGACGCATGCATAATGGAAAATTGGGGGAGCTCTAGACTCATTTTCGGCAGAACATCATAATAAATTAACAAATAAAAGTCGAGCTACCAAATGGCTTTACTATACACAATCAAATAAAGGCAAATTTGTTGCCATTCTTTCAACTTGATTCTCTCTGCAAGGCGCAGACGTGGCATGGGAAGCCAAAGGGTTAACACATAAGCCCAAAGCATATACATACTATATACAGATACATATACATATACATACATATATATTACATACATATATATTCACATGCTCATTCTCAGTCTTCTCATCCCTGTGGTCCTCGCGTTGATTGTCGTAGATGGGTTTATGCTTTCCTTTTTTGTTGTTGTTGTTGTTTTTTTTTTTTTTGTCTTCTTCTTTTGTCTCCGGCGAGTGGTATTCGCGTTTGGGCTTAGGGAATCCATTAAAATGAGTGCTTAATTTAATTTCTTTTTTGGACTTGCTGTCAAGTTATAAGATCGGCGAGAAATGGATGCGTTAACGTCAAATCCCATCGAAATACCCACAAAAACATAAACAAGATCACAAAAAAAAAAAAAAAAAAAACAGAAAAAAAAACGCACATCCGTCTGCAGATCCTGTCCAGACTTGAAAAAAAGGCCACCAAAAAAAAATATATTTATCGATACACAAAAAGCTGTCTTCGTGCCCTGTCGGCCCTCATAGAATGAATCTTAATGAATTTCGATTTGGAATATGCAAGAATCGGCAAGTGGGTGTTACCTTCTGGCTGTAAAGTCAAAAAATGGCATCTAAACTCCAGACAGATAGGTGGACAGCGAGCTTTTTTCGTTGCTGTTCCTGTTCTTCGTTTCGTTTCTTTTCTTCTGTTGTCGCTGTTATTGTTATTGTTGGTTTTTAAGGGCAGCTCGGCAGCTCGGCCGGCCAAGGAGCGCTGGGACTGGGACACAGCACCGGACTGAACTGGACCTGAGTGGACCCAGTTTACGGGCAAGCGCCGCCGATCGATGTTGGTTCACACAGCCACAGACAAAACGGGCAAAAAAAAAAAAAAAAAAAACAGGCAAAAAAAAGAAAACGAGAGCACAAAAAGCACGCAAAGCGAGAGGATATGTCTGGGCTGTGGCTTAGGTCCGTCCAGCTTCAAGTTTAGGGCGCGGCCTGTTTTGGACAACACGAAAATGAAAACGAAAACAAAAACAATAAAAAATCGGAGACAGCACGCACCGTTTGCAAAGAGTTAGCCAAAAAGCGGAACGCCCGATCTAAAACGATCAGACGACGCATCAATTTGCGAGCAATTTCAGATCACAAGATTTCTCAGCTCGAAAGCAAAAGTCTGGCGACTTGACAAAATACTAATGCCTAAATACAAGAAAGCAGAAGGCCATTTGGCTCAATTTCTTATATAGATATTCACCATCTTTGAAGATCTGCGAGATCTATCTCTTTTTTTTTTGTTATGGAAGAAACAATTATTCCTTATAATATATTGTAAAACTTTGAGAATCTGCAGTCTAGAAAAGATCTTGAATAGCATATTCTATGGTAAGTTGATGTGAAAAAGTTTTCTATCTATCTATAAGTAATTTTCGTTTTTCTCTTCTATCTGGGGGCGATGATGGGGTAACACTTTGTCCTAAATTGTCGATACGTACAAAGATCTTCACGACAGTTGTAACATTTCCATGTACACATCTGTGTTATGCGCGTTCTCTATGGGTCGTATAATATGTGTATGTGCACATTTGAAGTGTTAATGGCGCATGAGTCAACTTATTCCTTAAATCAACAAACAGAAACATACTTACATACATACATACGTATGTATATATAAAGACGTGGAAAAAAAAGAAAAGAAACAACAAAAAAATAGAAAATGAAACTTAAAGAAATGAAAAACGAAATGATCATTTGCGTTTCCTACAATCGAACAGACGAAACCAAACGCAACGAATAGAAACAAATTGTGAACCGATACGATCCGATGGGATCCGATGCGTTGCCGTGCGAACTGATCCGAATGGAATGTCTACTTTTGGGCACAAGTACCGACTACCGAAAATACCTTTTAAGTGTCTTGTATTTGTTTACTTCTGGCTAAATGTTTACCCAAGTTAGAAATAAAAAAATTTGTAGTACGCATTAAAGTCTTGGACCGCTATTTTTCACGTGGCATAAACCAAATAGAACGCTTCATCTTCAGCTGGCACATGCGGCCGGCTAGTGCCACAGCTAGGCCCCCAACTCAACCCAACCGTGGGGCGGCAGAGGGGCCGAGGTGATTAGATCAGATTTTGAGGAGCTGCTGGTAACATGCAGAGGAATGAGCATGACCAGATAGCTTTTCACACTGATGCCTTCATTGTTAGTGTACACCTAGCTATGATTATACACTAAACAACATGCCCCATGCACCATGCCCCGACCCTTGCCACTGCCCAATTTCATAATCTCACATTGAGCGCCGGAGTTGGAGTTAAGGAAATTGTTTGAGAGCAAAAGAGGAACAGTTACTCCTGTCATATTATGGAGCTTTGCTTACGGGGATAAGTTTGAGGAGACTTTGCATAAGCTGGAACAAGATCTGTTTAAGGATCAGTTATAATATCAAATTGATATCTGCTTGCATATCTGGTTGAGAATCTGTTTGACAATCTGTTTGAGGATCTGCCTGGAGATGTGTTTGAAGACCTTTTGAGGATCTGTATCAGAAAATGCTGGAGAAATTTGTTGGGGATGCATTTGAGGATCACTTTGTGGATCCCCTTGGGAGTCTGAGCATAAGTTTGAGGATCCGTTTGGGGACAATCGAATTGAAATTTTTTCAGAAGCAATGAATTGTATCTGTTTGAGGGTTTTGTTTGAAGACGCTTGAAATTTTGGGCTAAACAATGATTTTAGTGTTCTCTGCTTCTTTATAGCAATGAATTAGCCCGAGTTATTGGTATGTGTGTTTTTCTTTCATTTGAAATAGGATTTCGTGCTTCTCTGGAAGCTGTTTCTGGGGACTGCAGTGGAGCAGGGGTGACCAGGCACAAATATAAACATATCGGAACAAACAGATAGATACAATTGCGTATTGTATTTGTTGTATGTATAATTAAATTTCATTGGCAATGACTTGAGGTGAAATCTGTTGTTCATAGTGCGAGGGTGTCCATGCGTGTGTGTGTGTGTGTGTGTGTGTGATTTGGTTGGGCTACATACTACGTATTTTGTGGCGTTTGGTTGGGTTAGAATTTTGTTTGCTTTTTCATTATTGTTATTAGAGCACATTTTTCATCGTAATTTCTTTCACGCGAAATAGTAAAAAAATCTCCGACTACTAAAAAGTTCCCCCATACCGTGTGTATGTGCCCAAGTCTTCTTCTTGTATTTACAGCGCGTGCTTCTTCTTGCTGCTCAGATGATTCGACTTTGTCCGTCACTAACGTGGCTCCAGCTGCCTCTGGCTTGTTGTTCTTGGTGTGCTTTGGTGAGTGTGCGGCATTTGGTTGCAACGGCCCATTAAAAAAATTGGTCGGGTTCGCGGCTGATCGCCTCTATGATTCCCGGATTTGCACTGTGCCACTTCGACCTCGACCATTTATAATTGTAATTCAAGTTTTGCCATTTACGATCCAATATTAATAATCACTATAAAGCCATAAAGGCCAAAATGGCAATAATTAGTGCAGATCTCGAGCAAGTTGAATGCGGAAAATTTATTAGTAATTTGTAGCTGCCATATGTATATAATGAATAGAAATACATATATGTATATGTATAAGTATATATATATATGTGTGTGTGTGTGTCTGTAGGTACACAATATATACAGAAGACAGAGAGTAGCAGCAGCAGCAGGAACAGCAACAGCAGAATACTTAATTGTTAAGTATCAACAAAATATAAATCTAAGATGCAAAGCAAGAGGAGCGATTAAATTATTTGAAATCCCCACAAACTCGCATCGCAAATGTTGCCCCGAAACAAAAGCAAAATAGACAAAAAACATTCGAAAACCAAAATGTATACAAAAAGTTAGAAATTACCATTAATATAGGGCAACGCGCCGACAGAAACCAAGTGCGAATGATGTGCAACAGATGGCCCCCGCCCGAATTCTTGTTGCCGATGCTGCTACCAATGCGATCCAAAGCTGCCAACGCTGATGCTGATGCTGATGCCTGATGGCGACGAGCAAACTGGCGACGGTATTAGCCGACGCCAATGGCATACACTGGAAAAAAGTGGTATCAGCTTGATTGCCAAATGCTAATGAAGCGAAGATCAAGAGATTCTAGAAAGTATTGCAATAGATCCAATGCATAAAATTTCCTAATAGCTCTCTTTGAGTTGCTCTCAGCAGAGAGCAATGTTTTTTCTGCATCCGTTTTGTGGCGACATTCGTAAACGTAAACATAGCTCGAGAGTAATAGAATATATGAATATTAGATATATATTATATATAGGGGAAGTTTGAGTTAAATTTTATAGATATATTATAGCTACATACCTAGGAAATATAATAAATATGTTTCCTCTACATAAGCAGAATAGAATGAATTATATCTATATCTATGTATATTATATATATCATGTTTATGGCATGAACTGAAAGGTGAGTTGCTGGATTGTTGTGTTGAGTGGAGCGCGTATACATTGTACTCGTTTAGGGTAGAACATTTGAATGTTTGGATTTGGATGTGGCTGAGGCTGTGGCTGTGGCAGCGCCTCGTACATGTCGATGGCAGCGGCGTCAAAGTCAGCAACGGAATCGAATCCGAAATCGGCGTCGAATCCGGCCAGCACTTAGACACTTGAGTTGTCCAAAATAAAATGAAGAGCAGAAACAACAACAACAACAACAAGTGCATGTGTGGATAAATGGATCAGGACTGTTTCATCTTGAGGCGTTCAAAGCACAGCAGGTTGTCTCCAGCATCACGGCCCACGGCCCACAATCCACGGCATCCAAATCCGAATGATGATATAAACATTCGCTGGCGTTTTTCGCTGTTTGTACTCGCTTGCTGCAATAGACAAATAAACGTGAATTGGAGTTTCAAAGTGCATTCGCATGCCACAGTCAGAGCATGGAATGCCTGATGTGTGATGTCGGCACACGAATCGATGGAAATCGACAAACTACCTAAGAGGAAACAGAGCGTGAGCTGATGCAGGCTACAAAGAAATAAATACTACTTCGCAATTGTATTATAGTGCGGGCAGATAAATAATTTTGAATGGCAGTTAATGAATGATTAGTTAATGGATTTAGTCAACATTCAATGAACAAAAAATATCGAAAATGTAAATTGTATTTTAAGATATAATAATATTAGCTACTGCAGGACTTGGACTGTAGTAGTTTGGCATGCTGTTAAAGAAGAAAATAAACGAAGGGAGAAGATCTTTCAGAAAACCAAACCAGACTAGGAAATGATCTTGCTAGAATACCAAAAAAAACTTAAAATTTAATTATATTTCAAATAATGTAATATGATAGTACAGTCCGCTTGTGAGTTAGAGCTGTGTCTACTTTATACTCCAGCCAAGACAATACTATATGATCTATGCATGTACCACCCTATACTTCCTTAGGCTTCCATCCCGTTTGCTCGCTTGTTCTTCGGCTGGTAGCTTAAATTAGTGGGTCACTTAGACACATTATCTATTGAAGCCAGCAACGATTAGCTGTTACATGCTACACACAGACACACACACTCATACTCATACATACAGATGTACGTACATGTATATGCTAAGTTTTTGCAGCCATTTTCATCAAGGGGGTAACATTGTGCACGGTAGTTAGGAAATACAATAAAAATGACGTTGTTCCGCATAGACCACTCCTTCAATTATCTTTCACTGATTTATGGCACGACCCTCCCACGGAAAGTGGTGCCAAGCCTAAACGGAGACAGGCCATTCTAGCCAGCTGTACGTACGGCTTTCACCCCTAGTCCGATATGAACACGCCCTACTGGCTGCGGTGCACGCGAATTGCGACCCGTAATGCAGACGCGACGCGACGGCAGCAAGAAAAGTAAAAACGACTATGACAGCAGGCGAAATGAAAACTTTTAACAGTTCGAGTGGGGAAAAGAGAGAGAGAGGGGGAGATAGGGCAATAAATTGAAGTAAATTTGAATGGGTGACGAATGGTACGTGAGGCAGACTCGAGCAGGATGAGGAGCTAATTGGACCAAGACATATGTCCCATAGATCAGTCTATAAATACTGAAGAAGTGTGACCACATTTTCACACATTCATTTTAATTTTAGTCCACCTCTATCAACTTGTGACAATTTCTATAATTTCTTTAGCTCACATTTCTCAGCTGAGCAACAATTACCTATGAATTACACGAGGAAAACTTTGAATACCGGGGGAAAAAGAAGAAGAAGAAAAACAATAGCTAGACAAATGATCAATCAAAACAATGGTTGTATCAACTGGATTTGGTTTTCCGATTTGTTTTCTTGTCACGCTGCGATCCTGTGATCGTTGATTATCTAAAATGGCTGCGGCTCATCCCTAAGCGAGAGCCGAGAAATGGTAATTAATTACTCTCGCTCTCCGCTCCATGTTGTACATGTGTTGCATTTGGATGCGGTAATTGCCTCTTGTGGCACTAATTTTTCCGCGGTTCTCATAGATGGACGCCGTGACAGCCATAACCAGCTATGAAAATGCCGTTGCCCAATGCCCAATGCCCAATGCCGATGCCGATGCTGATCTTTGGGGCGGCCCTTTGCCTCGACTCGACTGATCGGCTTTAGCTTCGGCTTCGGCTTCAGCTCCAGCTTCAGCTTCGAGCCGAGCTCTAATAATTTGTACACTGAGCTGGGGCTGGGTCAACAAATTGAGTTGATTGATCGCAGTAGAAAGCAGTATGAAAAGCAGCGGTAACAAGCGGTAATCACAAATAGTTTCCTCTGATTTTGAGTTATGGGAAATTTTAAATATCTCAAACGAAATTACGGTCCAAATGCCATTAACAATGTTTTGGCCATGACTAAAAACCCACCATACCATACCACAAACCCAAAACACACACGCACACTCACACACACACACATACAGATGAAGAGCAAGAGCAACAATCAAAGATTACGACTATTTCGTTTCCTATGGGCATCATTTCGTATGCTAACAGAGCGAACCAACTGAATAGTTTATGCTGGATGCTGCGCATAGTTGGCAACCAAGAAAATAGGCGGGTGCTCTCGCACCACTCGTACACTCGTTTCGGACAGGCCATTAAATGTAATGACAAAATATGAAGTGTTCTCCCCCAACCGAAAGCCGTATACCCGGCTAAGTGAGCAACATTTCGATATTCCATCTATCGCTTTCGCTCTCCTCGCTCTCACTCTTTCACTTACGAGATGATGATGATGACCATGGGGCAGGGACACTCATTTGTTATCGCCATCCACGTTGCATAGCTGAATTTGTCAAAGTCGCCGACTCGGGAATACCTTGTAATAATCATAATTAATGACTGCGCTCTGATTTTGCGGGAATTCACCCCAAACTACGAATAGACATATGCATTGATTTTATTATTTATAATTAAGAAACGGAAACACTAGAGACTTTGCTTTGGGCCAAATATACTATTTCTATTCATAAGAAATGTTTATCGATCTGATAGCTAGAATGTCCTTTTACTTTGGTTTGGTTTCTGCGCTAGACTTAGCCTTTTTCGAACTTTCTGAAGTTTTCCCAATTTGAATGGCCTCTAGCAAACCGTTCAGGATTTCGATGAGTTAATTCTTACAGTATACATAATGAAATATTCCTTAGTATTATTTGTAATATAATCATTATTGACTTTCATTTGTTAAAGAGATCAGCTCATATGAATATTATATCATTTCGGTCTAGACCTGGGATTGTCCTTCTTCTTATTTGTCGAAATTCATTTAACTTTTGCCAATTAGAATGTCCTGTAGATGGATTGTTATTTAAGAAACCCATAAAACCTTCAATAGATTTATAATATTTAGCATTCAGCTCTAGACTAATATCATAATATCCTCAACTCTCACTAGATATCTTCATTGGTTATTGAGGTCTAAGCCCCTTGGTTAAAAGTCAAATCGAATCGAAACATGTGTAAGCCCGTGCATAACACCTGCTTCATCCTTGTCGCATTTCCCATACTTAACATGGACTGTATCTCAATCTGGCTGCAAGAAGTGGCTGAAGAGGCGTAAGTAAGTGCATGACTGACCGATTTTGAATCGGGCCCCGACCCATATCCAGGCGAGGCATCTTCTGCTGGTAGCCATCTGATGTTGAGCACTCAACGTTTTGTCGCCTTATTTTCCAAATTCACTGTGACGTCGGGCTTAAAAATGGGTTTTAATTATTTTGTCACTTGCTTATCGACGCCCGGCATCGACAAATCTTGACAATAACATGACATGGAACAATTTGTTCCATTGCCGCGATTGTGACAAATTATTGACAACAATATCAGGCAGCGGCTGTTGCCGTCGCTTTAGACCTGGCCCAAAACTCATACCCATACCCATACCCATACCCAAACCCAAAACAGAAAAGCCAAAACCCATGACCGAGCTCAAAACAAGGCAGCGACAGAACGCTGGCGCCAGTTACCAGTACCGAAGACTGCGAAGACTGGGACAAAGACCGGGACTTCGTACCGTGTATGAGTATGAGCCATCAATCTCAATCTAGTAATGACGACGCCGAAGCGCCAGAGTGCCAGATTGGCAGACACACGGCGCTCGAATCAAAAATCAGTGACTGGCCACTGTCACGGACAAACACACACACACACACATATATATAGCCGAAGAGTCATGTGTAGAGAAGTAACCACTGTATTGATTCCCAAGCCGATTTAGCCACAGTTTCAATTCTAGCCAAAGAACTCCAGACTCAACCTCAACCTCAGCTTCGAGTCTCGGTATTGGTATTGGTTTTGGTTTTTGGTTTTGGTTTTGGTTGCGGCGGCTTCAAGTAAAAGCTACTGTACGCAAAAGGCGTACATGATTCTTTATATAATTATTACGTTTTGCTCCATCGACAAGAAAAAAGTGCTCGCTCATAGTGCGCATAGGAGGATAAATGACGAACCCTGACACAATGGCACTGGCCGTGCCACTGGCCCTGCTGGTTACTTCTGCTGGCCAGGCCAAGCCAGGCCAGGCCCGGCCCGGTAGAGCCAGGCGTCGACTGTGCGCCAAATGTAGAAAGTTGAAAATGCCGATGACTTTGGACTAATCTCAGAAATGACGGGAAAATGTCAGTCACTATCACAGATCAAGCGTAGAAAAAATCATTAATTTAAATTGTGACCATCTACTCGACCTGACGCGGCCTCCAATATATATGGCCCAGAACACATCGACAATCAACAGCCACAGCATCGACACCGACATCCACTACGACTACGACTACGACTTCGACAAGAGGAAAAGCAAAAGCAAAGCCATAAGCAAAGGCCAAGCAGCCGCTGATTGCCATATTGCTCAAGTCAAATTGGCCGCCGAGGTTGTGGTCTACAGCACAGACTGAGACAGCACTATACACTAGAGAGAGAGAGAGAGAGAGGGAGAGGGGCAGCGAGTGCGACTGGGAGAAAGGCGAACGCTAGTGCGTATACTTATGCAACCCAGTGTGTGATTTGGGAGCTGAAACTCCCATCTGTCCGGCTGCGTGTCTCAAGCTGTGTTCGCATTTCGCACAAATCAAGCGAATCGATGTCACAAGCCCGACAATTCTCGCAAACTTATGAGAGTTAAGATTAATTACTATATAGAGCAAGGCATAGAGCTAAAGTACATTCATCTAGAAGGAAGCTTTGTTGCTCGAACGGCTATAATTCATACTCAAGTAACAAAAAATACATTGAACTCATTTAACTAATAATTATTTATGATAGAGTCAAAGTAGAAATTATTTATTTTGGATATATGTAAATCTTCCAATCCTTAATTTGGGTCTTTTGTAGCTTTTGTATCTGTCTCTTCGTTTGTCAGATCTCCTGTACGAATAACTGTCCACTGATTTTGCTCTATTGAAGCTAGATATTAATTATAGAGCCTTAAGGTACTCCTGGGAGTGTGGTAGATTAGGCCATACTCCATATGGTATACAATGTGAAATTTCGTGAAATATTGAATATAGACTCTTGTAAGCAATACTTTCCTACTTGTGCATCTTTATATTAAATTCCACTTAACAAATATATACAATTTTTATATTGGGTATAGCTCGAACTCCTTGAATTCAAATTCAAATCCCCATTTCATTGTCAGATACACGATTTCCGTTGATTTATGGTATTTTTGTCAATATTAAATTGAGAGCACAGCCGAAGGGTTAATTGATCTTCGAACTATACGAAAATTGACTATTTTCATAAAAACTATATTTAAATGAAATATGTAAATAATTGAACAAAACTTGAACGATGATTAAAATCTGGCGATAATAGGGCTAGATGTGCGTATGAATATATATTTGTATATACATATATAGGTATATACATACGCCATTCACCTCATCATCATTATCATTGTCATTATTATCATAGGCTGGCACATGAGTTGGCAAATGAGCGGCTGAGTCAAGAGCTGACCGACAATGCCAAAAGTTCGCATGGACATAAACATGTATATAGTCGACATATACATATGTATGTATGTATGTACATTTACTTGTATGAATGTGCGTGCGTGTGCGTGTGCTTGTATGGGGGACTTTGTGGCGATAAAACATCAAACAAAATTCCGAAACAAACGATTAATCTTTTGGTCATTTTCATTTTGATTGACGGATGGGAAGTAAATGCGCGCCTGTAACCGATTGAGCGACCAGAGCGAGATAGAGACACAGAGAGAGAGAGAGAGGGCGATATGGCAATACACTAAGATTTAAATGAGATACAACAGATTTCAAGTGTTTGTCGAGATTATGCACTGTTGCATAATACCACACAAAAATATATAGAGCCAACAACAACAACAACAACAACAACAATAGAAATCGAGTGCAAATTATATAGCTGCATATCGCACAGATTTCGAACTCTACCTGAGCCAGAGGGGTAGAAAGGTGTTGTTGTCCATAAAAGAGCAATCAGTTGGACTGGTTCTATGCGGCTCAAATGGCTCTTTAAAGTGCTGTCTGACAGCGAGTGTGTGTGTGTGAGCCGAAAGAGGACAAGCAACTAAAACAAATTCAAGTCAAAGAGCAAAGAAAAAAAAAAAACGAAAAAAAGAACGCCTACCGCGGAAGCAGACGTTTGACTGCCCAAACCGGCAATTATCAAAATATGTGCATTAATAATGCGTAGCGGAATGAATCAGCTGCCGACGCCGCTGCCAATGGGGTGAATGTGAATGCGAGTGTCTGAGTGCCTGAGTGTGTGTGTGAGTGTGAGTGGAGTGTTGTGAATGCGAAAGACACCAGCGGCCAAGACAGACAACAATCGAGAGCTCGACTAGCGCACAGGGTCAGGGCAGTCGTAGCCGTAGCCATAGCCGCAGCCGTAGCCACGGTTGACGCCCAATGCAGATTGATATCCAAACAGGCAAAGGGCAAAAGGGAGCACCAACTACAACAACAACAACAACAAATGAGAGCAGACGAAGCACACAGAGTCCACAAACTATGCACAGCCACAAGCGCTTCATGAGGGCGTTTATGGCCCCTGAAACGGCGCATTTCAATCTAAAGGAACACGCTTTGTGTCCGCTAATTAAAAATGTCCTTCGACGAAGTTAATACCTTTGCCAAAGACAGAGAGTGAGATGAATGTGAGATAAGGATCGCCAAAAAGAAAGAACCGAAAATAAAACACTGCAAGATGAATAAAATATGAAAATATAGTTAGGTAATTAAAAACTTTATTTAATTTAAATTTTAATTTTAATTTTTGGAATGCTGTATGCTGTATGCTGTATGCTCTATGCTGTATGCTGTATGCTGTATGCTGTATGCTGTATGCTGTATGCTGTATGCTGTATGCTGTATGCTGTATGCTGTATGCTGTATGCTGTATGCTGTATGCTGTATGCTGTATGCTGTATGCTGTATGCTGTATGCTGTATGCTGTATGCTGTATGCTGTATGCTGTATGCTGTATGCTGTATGCTGTATGCTGTATGCTGTATGCTGTATGCTGTATGCTGTATGCTGTATGCTGTATGCTGTATGCTGTATGCTGTATGCTGTATGCTGTATGCTGTATGCTGTATTCTGTATGCTGTGCGCTCTTTCCTCATTCATATCAATGTAGTATTTTCTTAGAGTCATGCGGGTATTGACTTGAGTTCGATAATGCGTTAACGAACCAAATGATTAATTTCTTCAACAATTTGAGATCCCAAAAGAAAAAGCAATGAGAACAAATTGGATGGCAACATCAACTGTAGCCGCACACACCTTGCACATGAGCATGGTGCAAAGGGAGCGGGTTAGAGATCAACTGACAGCTAATGGCTAAGGCGCTGCTTGCTGTGCTCTTTGATGGTCAGCGATCATCTTCAGTAATTCATGAATATATACTTCATGCATATACAAAAATATATGTATATGTATGTGTATATGCATACATATTTATTTGTATATTCATAAATAGCTGGAATTACTTAATATTTGTATTTATTGAGCGTGACCAGGGCCCAAGTGCTGCTGCACCTGCCACAACAAACAGTAAACTGTAAGCTGTAAACTATAAACTGTAAACTGTAAAATGTAAACTGTAAAACTCTGACTGCGACTGCGACTGGGTTGACAAAACTTGTGGCAAGTGCTTGGGCCTGCGGCTGGTGCTGGGTCTGGGGCTGGGGTTATTAGCCAGGGTTAACACTGTACGAGATGCATTTATGCATTTACCCAGGGGTTGACAACATTAGTGGCTGCTTCTCTCGCATTGTCCACAGCCACTTGCACATTCAATTCCACTGATTATGTATTCATGAATAAGTTAATATGCTGCTGACCCCCACTCCCCTCTCGCTGCAACTGCATGTGGTTTAAATAATTCGAGAAAAAAAAGACAAAAACAACAACAACAACACAAAGACCAAGACCAAGACGAAGTCGAAGACGTTGCCCGCCCCGTCGCCGTTTAGTTGGAAATGTTGCGGCGTAAAACGAATGCGCGAACTACTGCGGCATGAAATTAAATCCAACTTCATATTTGAGACGAGTCGAACGGCGAGGAGGCGATGAGCGGGGAGGCGGGGATCTGCTGCTGGCTGCTATCTTGCATATCCAAGTGCTGGTGAAATGCAGCGGCAAAAGCCCCACAGATATTCAACAGATGCACATGCATGTGGCCATGTCCGAAACAAAGAAAACTCTTCTCTGCGGCTCAGGCTCAGGCGGTTGTCCAACCGTGCCATGTCCATGTCCATGTCCGTAGATGCGTGTATGTGTGTGTGTGTGTGTGCATAGAGAGGGCACTTGTTCAGTGCCCCAGAAACGTAACAGAAAACGGCAAACAGCAAACGAAGCAGCGATGATCGCCACATTTTCTTCATTTTTGTTGTTGTTGTTTTTTTTCTGCCTTCGCCTTATTAATGAGCATCGTGAAAAGTGCGACCAAATGTGACGTTTAAATATTCATGAATCACCAACTATAACGCAGTTCCAGTTCCATCCACAGACACGTGCAACAACTAGTTGTCTCTGTGTGTGTGTGTGTGTGTGTGTGTGTGTGTCTGCCATCCACTTCCGTCCCCAGACTTTCATTTACATACCTATTAGTCTTGGCCCGAACGACCCAAGGGCTTTAGAGGGTCTCGCTTACAGATTTGTTGGCTTTCTCTGCTTTTGTCAACCGACCCCAATTAGCTGCAGCTTAATTGTTTCAAAAATGAACACATTTTAATTATGATTCCACAGCAGATTAGCAATCTTTCAATTTTCAACAAAATTCCCACAGTTAGTGAAGTGAACCATTTGACAAGGATTAATTTAATTAATGAATTCATTTTAGTTATATAATATTTGAACTATATTTAAGATTAAAATGAGGGGAGGGGAAGGCTTTAAGATATTTGAAAAGTTAAATAAAGTAATTGAAATCACAGCTAAAGTTCATAGTGCGAGGGATCTACTTATGTAAGTAGTACCACTCTATCGTATCTCTGCTGATTTCAATGATTCGTTAAACAAGTTTTGAAGGATCCACAGTTCTAGTAGCTGCAATAAATCAGTTGGTATTACGAGGGATCTATTAACATATCTACAGAAATTTTCAAGGATCAATCAGATATCTATGAAAATATTAAAAATTTTCTAGGAATCTCTTAATATATCTCTATAAATCTTAACTACTAAAACAGCTCCTATTATATGCTCTTATATCTAAAGGAATAGCAAAAATGTTAGCTACAGTGAGTGCAATAAGTCATCGTCAGACAGGCTGGTTCCCTAATAATATGGGCTGACAGATAGAGACCACTTGAGCTTTATGGAACCAGCTAAGCCCTACAGACACTTGTGTGTGTGTGTGTGTGTCTGTGTCGTTTTAAGGGCTGCAACTGCACTTTCCCTTTTTGGATGGGCCTGGGGTCGTCACATTAGTCGCATCACGGACATTACAAAAACAAACATTGCATTACGCATTATGCATTGATGCCCCCCGGACGCGCAAGATGGGGCTGGTGCCAGGCTAATGACTGCGGTTTCTGCAAGCGTCCAAATTAAACCATCATAATTTGAGTAATGATTGAAAACCCAAGGGTATTTGCGCATATCTGTAAGGGTATTTTCGAGACTCGAAACTGAAACTGGAAGTGGAACTGGTCGTCCGGTTGTCCAGGTGTCCGTCTGTTCGGGTGTTCGGGTATTGTGGAGGGGGTAAGGGGCAGCCGTGACTTCCTGATTTGCATATGTAAATGTGTTAGCTGTGGCTGCTGGTCCTCGCCTGCATTTGCTTTTGGGCCCATGCCCGGACTTTTCCCTAACTGAATATCGCAATTTGCATGGCGCAAGTGTTAAATAAGTCGTTTATTGCATATTAAAAGACAGCCAATTTTCATTAAATTATGACCATGTGCATGATAAGTATATCAGTGGCTGCTAACGAGGCGCTGATCAATCAAACAGCTGTCGATCAAAGGACTGAGGACTCGCCTCCCATAAATAGAGTGGGCCGCACTCTAGCCTCACGTTCACACTCGCACTCACACTCGGGCTTTGATCTGTGAAGTCTTACTTAACTTGTGATCTATATCAAGATCGCACTAATTGGCAAACATCATTAGCAACAGATTGGCACATCGATTGCATTTGACTGTTTCGTCTAGCGGTTGCCCCATCATTCAGTTCACAGCTCACATGTTGCATGTGGCATGTGGCATGTAGCATGTTGCATGCTGCATGTGGCCATTGCCGTTACTCGACTCGACAACAACAACAGCAACAGCAGCAATCATTGCCGCAATACCCATGCTGGTCAGTATTTGGCTATATGACTATGCCGATCATTTTGCCGTTCTCGTTGAGCTGCAATCGTGTTGGCGCCGTCACCGTCACCGCCACCGCTACCGACACCGTCACCAGCACGCGGACACGGACTCGGACTTGGATGCGGCCTCCCTTGAGACAGCTCATAGCGGGCAGCGTTCGCTCAAGCGTTAACTTTAACTGCGCGTACTCGTGTGCAACTGTAGAGAGAAAAAACAATACTTACCTCACCTTACCTTACCCCGCCCCATACGCCGATGCCAGCCCCAGTTCGCCAGCTCGAGCAATTGTAGTGAGAGTACCGTTTTAGCGGCCCCAACACTTCATGGTGCCAGTTAAACTGATGCAAGCACACCTACACACATGTGCTTGGCTATGCATCAAGTAGCTCAGCCGAAACCTTTGAGCCAAGGTTTAAGCATCATAAAAATTTTGCTTTAGCTTCAAGCGATGCACCAAGGACCCAATTCATGGCCTTGCTCGAATTGACATTACAGCATTTAGCCTACATTTTGGCATATGGATGGTAATTCTTGAATATATATATAGAAATGATATCTATATCAACTATGGGTTGGGTTAAGAGTAATAGCTTTATATGGGGGATTTTAAAGGAACGCTAGAAAACTCAGATTGTAGATTGTAGATGGTTCCAAGCCTAAAACCAGGCCCGTAAGGTCATCAAATCAGAGAGGTGATAACCCTTTCTCGACTTGATAGTTAAAAGATGAATACATTAAAATACATGCAATACGCAATTTTCACAAGTTAAACCAAAAATTTGTCATATCATCCGGTAAAGAAAATCGAACATTGGTTTAGGATTTAAGCTGTCTGTCTCTGTCTTTAGATAGATATTCCCTAAACTTAAATTCCTATGAATAATCTTACACGCTCTGCACTCTATGTGGACTAGATATGTTGCTGAAAATTGAGCTCCAGACATGAGTTCACTTATCTGTTGAGCAACTTCTTTCTTTCATTGAATTTTCTCTGCACCAATTTGATTTCTCATTCAAATACAATATATAACAACAACAATTATATACACTTATACTTATATATACGTATGTATATATAGTGTTGCATAGTTTTGGCGCTGAAGGAGCGAAAAATTAATCATGCTCGTGATTCAGCTACGTCTGTCAAACGCAAATGTCACATTGATGAATGATTATCGTAATTAAGCGGATAACGACGTCAGGGACTTAACAAGGACTCACACACGCACTGCCCACTCCCCTTTACCCACTCCCCACTCCTCAGTCTCTCGGCTCTGACCAGGCCGCTGTCTGGACGGTGACATTGCGACATGTGCGACTCAATGAGTTTGTCTTCAATCAAAAGTCAGCTGACTCGCAAAATCTGAAACAACAACAACACACACACGCTTAATATTTCGAAAGTTTAGCTCTATATGTAGTTCGTAATGTGCTTGAGAGCTGGGCGAGGGAATGCCGCAAAGTGATTGCCCGAGTCGATTTCCAGTTATTGCCCATGAAGCTGGTCAAAATCTGAGTGCTTAAGGTCAAAGTGCGCTCTTAACTAATTTAATCTACATTCTCGCATATGAATGAGCTGCACACACACGCAAACACACACACACACACACTCACAGCGAGACAGAGACAGAGACAGTCTGAGAATAGGCACCGGAACGGGGAATGTCTTCAAAAAGTCAAAACACAGACGGAATAAGTCAACTCGATGCCATTACGGCAGCCGAGTCGAGCCATCTGCAAAATTAAATTGTAAATTTTCAAAGCTCCTGGGACAAATTTCTATCTTTTATATGTTTTTACGTCTGCGACGATGAAGAGGTAACGAATTATGGCAACGACTACGCCGTGAGCCTTAAGGGCGCGTGCTGGGTTCGCTTGGCCTGAGTTGAGTTGGGTTCTCGTTGTTGTTGTTGTCGCTGTTTGTCTCACAATATCTAGCCACGCTCTGGGTGGGGCACCCACATTTATGTGTGCGTGTGGCCACATTGTCTTCTTCCGCCTGTGGCAGTGGCTCACCTCGGCGAGACGGAAACTAAAAAGCAGCTACTAACGGCATCTGTCCCAACCAAGCACGAGACACGGTGCACGGTAGAGCCCGACAGCCACAATGGATACCCAAACTCATATTCATATATAAACTGAGACATTTTGGGTGCCAACTGGATGTGGTGCCGTCTATAGCCTAGTTGGGTCTAGTCTTCAGTTGAGTCAATTAGCCTAAACTCCTGAGCTGGACAGGGCAGCTATTTAATAGGCGCACAAGCTGACTAGGAAGAAAGACAGTGGGAGGCTGACTGCTTACAAGTCACATGAGTTGAGAGAGGCAACAGAAGAGGACCTCGGGGGTAGGGGATTGGGCGTCGGACGTCGGACGTCGTCGCAGATCGGGAATCGGAGGGACAGATGTTTATGAATCGTCTTGACATTTGACAGTTTGTTTATTTTATTTCGTCACATTTTCGTGATGATTTGTAGGCGGTTTAGCGCCAATTACTCCACAACTTTTACAATGCAGACTGTAAACGAGTCTTTAAAAAGAACATGTTGGCGCCAATTCCATAATAGATGCAGTCGCACATGTATATTTTGGTAATACTCTAACCAGCGACGCAGAGAAGGGAATTTATGGGTAGATCGAGGGAAGCTTTTATAAGAAAAAATACTATTACTGGTTTTCTTATTATATAAGAAATAGAACAAAAGAGGCAATTTTTGATTTTCCTTAACTCTAGAAGAAAAAAAAATCCTAAACTAGATTTAATTTTTTCTCATCTCTAGAATATCTTTCAATTTTTTCTTCATCACTTTCATAGGACATCTAGCAAAAAGTGCAAGATTTGAGATATGTTCTTCCCTAATTTCTCATCATCTCTAGATCACAGCGGAATCCTCTCTGCAGCTATAGGGTATTTGAACTGTGGCGTGTCAAATCTATTTTGTGCGTGTTTCTCCTCTCACTCTCTCTTTTTTTTTTCCTTCTATACATAAACATTCGATTGTATACACATACGGCATACATCCTAAATGCCGCACAACGTGCAACGTGCAAGCGACTTAGGGCATGGGCCTATGCCCGACCATTTGGGAGCGTGCAGCCCGGGACACATGTGCCCACTGCCAAGTGTTAAGCTTCGTGTTAAATGTGTCGGTCAGTCAGTCTGACTGTCTGACTGTCTGTCTGCCGCTCGGTGGGCAGTAATGAGTATAGCAAAGCTATTGGCATTTGCCAGCTCTGATTGTTGGGGATTAGGGCAATAACAAGGCAAGGCAAGGCATTTGGGGCGACGCTTTTTGACAATAAGTAAATTGTTGACATTCAATTAGAAGCGAACGCGTTTGACAAGCCGTTTTAATGGGCAATTGGAATTCGTAAAAGCCGGGCCATAACTGAGACCCGGATCGAGGCGACGACGACGACGACGACGACGTCGACGTTGAGGCAGACGAAGAAGTTGCCATTTTACTTAATCCAACTTAATGGTCATGTATTGTGTGGCAAGGGGCGCACTTGATCGTGTCAATTTAACTGTCAAACGCGTAGTCGTTTAATTTCTGTGACAGAAACGCGATTCGTAACGTTCCATTGTGCCAGCAGCAGCAACAACAACAGCAATAAAATCAGGTGAGAAGAAACAGCTTCAACAATCACAAATTGTTGCGCTGGCGTTGACGAGCCAGGGCGAGTGAAGGAGTCAGGTGTCAAACCAGCCAGACAGAACAACATGGCCAAAATGCCACAGCGATGTCTGCCTCAGCATCGCTGTTCAAGGCTAATTCTGTCAGCTGTCAGCGCTGTCAAGAGTTGTTC
Source organism: Drosophila aldrichi (assembly GCA_035045965.1). Taxonomy (NCBI): domain Eukaryota; kingdom Metazoa; phylum Arthropoda; class Insecta; order Diptera; family Drosophilidae; genus Drosophila; species Drosophila aldrichi. Next base: position 5,629,538 of record JAWNOM010000484.1, read on the forward strand.
GGCGATTCTCTAAATTGTCACCGCTGCAATCATTTGACACAGCTCCCCGCAGCCCGCAGCCCGCAATCCGCAGAAACAAGTCTGACTCGACCATGGCCAACTGACAACAATGGCAACAGCGACAGCTATAACGGTGTCGATTCAACCGAGTGCAGGTGTCAATCGTAAGGTAAGCCACAACTCAAGCTATAGCCACACCCCCAATGCATACTTAGCTGCAATCGGCTATAATCGACTCTGTCATACTTTCAGCTTAAGCTAAAGGCAAAGCAAGTGAGTCGGTAGTCTGTGACTAGAAGATACCCTGCACATAAAGTTATCGATTGTTATCGAAACAAGTCGATATGTACTGAAAAATACAAGTCTTCCGTTTTTGTGGCTATTGAGTTTGCCTGCCACGCCCTCTTCTGCCTTTTACCTACATTTTCGCATGGCCATTATAAAATGCTCAGCGTATAAACAGTCAGAAATAAATTTGTTTCTTTATTTCACCGTTTTGACCGTACGACAATATCGTATTAAAAAATAATTTCATTCGGCTGGCACTCTTTGGGTCTCTCTCAGTCGATCTCTGCTGGCTAACGTTAAATTGGCTTAAATGGCAGCTGCTGCCGTTCGGAAAATTTAAAATAGCCCAATAAAACATTTTGGTGTGTTTTATATGCGTCTCTGCTGGCAATCTGTGGTCACTCCAAACAATCCAATAAGATGGAAAGCCAAAAAAAAAAATAAAAAAAACAAAAAAAGGAACAAGAAATACATAGAAATAGACCGTAACCACGAAAAGGAATAATCGCTGGAGTCGGCAGCTGAAAATGAGGCGGCAGCAGGAGCAGGAGCAAGAGCAGGAGCTGAAGAGCCTCTGCTGGCTAACTATGCATGAACCCAAGCATTTCGTCCATACTTACGACACCCATGGGAGCAGCCAATAATTTCAAATCGGACACAGAGAGAGAGAGAAAGAGAGAGAGAGACACACCCACACGCACACCCACTGCTGGTGGCCACACCCATGCACTCATGAATCAATGGCACATATATGAGTATCCTTGGAAGCATTCGCATTCGTATCCTCATCCGCATCCGCATCCGCATCCGCAATAACAAAATAACAACTTTGCGCCCCAGCCTGAATTCTAGATTCTTTTCTTTTTCCTCTACTTTTTTTTCCACGTCACGTACCTCTACTAGAAAGTCGACAGCAGAGCTCCGCTTTTCAGTTTTTCCATTTATATATACATAGATATGTACTTATATACATGCGATGCTTTTATATACCAGGCATATGTATGTTTCAGTTATATATAAATTTTGTGGATTGTGCAACTCTCCAGTTGCAACGCTTTCCGAGCTGAGCAGAAGAAGACACCACTTGACATCCAATCCTCTCACAGTCCGAATAATTTATCTCTCGAACTGCGTTGAAAATGCTCAATTTTCGTATGTCTAAAAGTTTCTGCTTAAAGCCTTCTATAGTTGAAGTTGAAGGTGAATAAGATAAGAATAGAATATAATAAGAAATGATAGAAAACTCTAACGAGTTCTGCTCAAAATATATCACGAATTTTTGTGTGTTTTATTTTTAATAGAATTAGAATTTATTATAAGTTATATTTTATAGTCTATCAATGCATCTCAAGTCATATGATATGATATTTCTTTAAAATGCATTCAATATCCACAGTATTTAATAGACCCAACTCTATTTTCCTCTGGTTGTCATACGATTTGCAATATGAAATCAAATATATTGAATGCTAGCACATAAAACTCTTTTGTGCTGATTGATTGACTGACAGATTGATCGTAATAAAGGCAGATAAAAATCTTGGCACGAGCTTGCTTTAGGGTCAAGCCGCTATATACAATGTGTGTACAGAGTAGAGTCTAAATATGTATTCTAAGCAAGTATTATTACTGTATGAGATGCAAAGCTGATGCTGCCGCTGTCTGCGGCTGTCTCTCCCTCTCTCTCTCACTCTCTCTCTCTCTCTCTGTCGTTACACCTTTTTCTCCTCTTACTGTTGTTGTTGTTGTGAAAACTGAAGCGAAATAAAATGAAATATTTGAAATGACCACGTCTTGGCTATTTGCCGTTACATTATGGTAAAATATTACTGTGGCATACGCTCTCGACTGGCCATAACATGCTCTCGTGTCCATTGGCAGTCCCACAGCCGAACGGTCCAACGGTCCAGTGTTCCGTGCAGCGGCCTCTTGTTGGGGAAAGCGTGAAGCGTATAAAGTCATAAGGGTTTATGCATGAATTGATTGCAGCAGCCACAGCAGCAGCAGCAGCAGCAGCAGCACATGCCACAGCCACAGCACCACCACCACCACCAACACCAAAAACGGCACCACCAAACATTCAGACACTTGCTGGCAATATACTCGTAATAAAAGAATAAGAATTATATGCTTTTGTGTAACATTTCGCTTTAATAATCTATGAAGTGGCTACAGCGGCAGCTTCTTGGCTGCGACCAGCTTCAGCTTGGCCAAAGTTGAAGCGGGGCAACCGCAGCTGGACGGCTTGGCGTGGCCTGGTCCGGCTCGATTGCCTGTGGCTGCACATTGTCTGGCTGCATGTTGGACACAAAACTGCGGCAATTGTGTAAAGGGAGGGAGGGGGGAGGCATTGACTCTCATGCCCAGCAGCTGCATTGACAAGTGAAATATTTGACATAATTAAATTTTGATACAAGTCCATAACTATTAGGCATTCCAATTCCGGCCATCTCGTTGGCCCCCGCACACCGCACCCACAACTTGTGGGCCCATGTGTGCGCCGAGTCAGTCAGGGCATCCTTCATGCCTCAGCCTGGGCTCGTCCTGTGGCGTGTCAGGACGAGTGACATTGGGTGCGTTATTTGTTTACTTCGTGACTGACCAGCGGGCGCTGTTGGCCGTCTTGAGACGACGACAATAGCCAAAGACTTCCATGTCTCACGTACATCAGTCTGACGACCAGCCAGTTCTGGTCCAGCTATTGGCCCTCCTCCTCCTCCTGCTGCTGCTACCAGTTGTTTGTGCTGGCATTGCGGCTGTCTGCGGGCATTCCACTTGTCATTAACCTTGTTATTAAAACACTTTTGTTTATGGCCATAACATCTGATGCGCACAGCAAAGGGGACAAACTGTACAAATAACTTACGTGCCGCTCATTTGTCTCTTTTGGTTCCGCCAAACTACTTGGGCTATTGTAAATGTGTTTGGTTAGTCTTAGGGGCTTGACCATTGCCACAGTGCCTGGACTGGGACTTGGCGCCAACGACAGATAAAAGACACCTTGCCCGACACCACACCACTCCACACCACACCACACCACTCCAGTCAACTCGATTCGGACTCGACTCAGACTCGACTCGGTCTCGACTTCCTTGTTTTAGTCCTTTGTGCTGGGCCGTTAAAGCTTCCGCTGGCTGCCGCTTGGCGGCCATTTGTTTTCCGGTGATCATCGCAATGTAAACGAAATGAGTTCAATTTGTTGCTGCAGACACACATATTAAACACACTAATTTGCGGCATCGCTTCTGGACATATCAGCAATTTGTTTCAAGCAGCTGTCCCCAGGACTCACACACACATACACATAGACAGACACATTCGTAACTGTAAATGCCGACAAGTCCAGTCCAGTGGTTGGTTGATCCGTCAACAATATTTCATACTCTCCACACTCGTCCAAATGCCAAATTGACAAACCCCATAAAAAAGACCAAAAACAATTTGGGTCGAGCTGTCAGCCAGCACCGGCAATTGGTTTTTAAGCTGTTCTAAATTATAACGAATTAGGATGACGAATCCTTGTGCTGGGTATCTAGAAATGAAGAATATAATAAGTATGAATATAGTCTTAACTGATTTGACACGATTCCAGTTTACGTGCATGTATAATTTTTGATCAATCTTGAGTAGGTGTCTATGGTAAAGTCACTGAGACTCACGTTCTGCAGCTTACAGGGTATTTCTGATATGACACATCCACGCTTTCATTAGAGGAGCTCAAATATTCACCCAGAAGATCAAATATTCACCTACAAGCCAAACAAAGTTTTATGTAAAAACAAAATATGCAAATCTTCAAAGTATTTCAATGAGTAAAGCTAGGAATAATAAGGTTCGCCTTATTAGCAGTTATTAAGCATAGATCCGTAGTTCATCAAGTTCAGTTGTAGGCATTCTTGGCCATTGTTGTCGTTTTGTCGCAATCTACAAGCGACATGACATCTTGGGTCGTTATGAAATCTGAGACGCAGCACGATTAAAAACCGCATCACAAAGCCCAGGAGCTGCCCACAAAAAACTGTAGTAGCTGCAGCCACATGATTAAGGCACTCTCACTCCTCATGCCTGATCTCACAGCCAGCTGATGATCAACAAAACAAATCAAATAAAGAAGAAGAAGTTGAAGATGAAGATGAGGAATATGAAGAAGAAGTACAGTGCTGGTACGAATGCACGATGCCCTGTCCGAGGCCGAAATTTGTGTATTTGAATAAATGTAGAGCTCACGCATATCTGGAGCCGGGACAAGAGGCAACTAAAAGGGTAGCAATGAGACATAATCACCGCAAACTGCATACAAACTCATTACACATTTTGATGGACCTAAACTCAGGATTGTCTCGCTCCGAAAACCGCATTCATGAAATCGTGCCCGGGAGCAAATATTTAAACGCAAGCAAAAACCAACAGGCAGAGCTCAAGGCAAAGCAACGAACATGAAATACCCTAACTGAACTTGGGAAACTTTGAGAAACAAATGGATAGTCTGGGAGAATTTCGATAAATGAGTTAAGTCAATGGCCAATACGTTCCAATTGCAAAAGATCTCTGGTACGGCCATCTACGTAGTTATACTCAAGTATAATGGGGTAAGACCTTATTCCAAATCCGTTGTCATCTGTGCTACAAACAAGTTTACTTCGTTGGGCTACCCTTGGGGCGAGTGTATTTAAGCTGTTGCCCTCGATCTAATCTTTGCATGCAACAGCTCCACTTGGACGGTGGTCTCATTTGCCACGGCAGCTGTAGCAGCAGCTAGTTGCTACCGGCCAGTGGCCCTCCAGTGGCACCAGGTGTAATATGATGCGCCTTTTGATGCCAAATGACAAATCAGATACAAGTCGCGGCTCACGAATCGAGCACTGGTTATTGCATTGACAATTCGCCACTCCTGGTCTAGTCTTACCGGATTTGCTGCTAAGCCATGCGATGAGGGACAGATGAAAGGGGTTGGGTTGGACAGGCATGCATATTATATGAGCTGTTGGCTTTGCTGTTGTACTATCTGCTCTGAGCTGCATAATAATTTGGTGGGGTCTTTAATAATTCTTGCTAACGAAATTGCGTAGAAACTCATTAACGAGCTCAAAGGGCCCAGTTCCGAGCTGTGTGGGAGGAGGCGGAAGACGACAGAGGACGGGAAGGAGACTCAAATTGAATTCCATGTTTCAAGTGCGAGCATGTTTTACCCGAGTTGTTCTCGTTGTTGTTGTTGTTGCTGTTGTTGCTGTTGTTGGGTGTTGTTTATGTAAGAACTGCTTTGGAATTATTTATGAACCCGATGGGAAAAGCTTTGAATGTGTCGCAATGCTTGCCATGGGCCCTGCCTGAATACCTAATTCCGGGTGCGTCCCCCTTTCACAGCAGCAGCAGCATCAGCATCAGTACAAGTACGAGCATCAGGTCCTGGGGCCGCACAAGTGGGAATACATTTGCTGGCAAAGTGGCGCATCGTGCAATAAACGAAAGTGTTTTCCAATATAAGGAGCGCTTTATCCTATAATGTGGTAATCGCTCGCGTAAAAGGCGACAAATCATTTAAACCCTTTCCCACCCACTGACCGACGCAGCCAGAAGTCGTCTGGACCGACCGTCCGACCGTCCGACTCGTCCGTCCGCCTGTGGCTGTAGCCTAACGATGTAACGCTATGTATCCATCTAGTACAAGGGTGACAACAATAACAGGCAACACCAGCAGCAGCCCTCGCTTCCTGTGCTCTGTCTCTCCTCCACCCCTCTCCACGTGCTCCCTTGCCGGGAAAAACTGTGCCATGCATCAGAGCCCAGGGCGGAGGCGAATCACACACCCCATTCCCATACCCACTCCCCGACCCAATCCGTTTGGGGCCCCCTCTTAAAGAGCTGAAAAATGTATGCACACGTTAACCCTTTGAGCATTGGGCCTGAGTAGTCAGGTCCTTTGGACGCAACCAGGGCCCGTAGGCAGCTAATGCTAATGCCTCGTGCAGTCGCTCGTCCTTTTGAAATTGGGCATCAGCGTTAGCATCATCAAGGCAATAGATGCTGCCTGTTGGTCTGGCAGTTGAGTATATGCTATATGCTATACGGCAACTGGTAGCTGGTAGCTGCTGAGCTGCTGAGCTACTGGGCTGACACCCCACCAAAAATGTGTTAGATTCCCTTACCGCGAATGCTAAAGGCCAATTCGAATGGGCCATGAATCTCTTCCGCTCTGGCCGTGCCAAAACATAAAAGTGAAATTTGTTTTTTATGACATCTTTATTCAGGCTAAATAAATACAAAGTATTATAGTGCCAGGGGACATTTGTGAGTGACCGTTTGCCTTCCATTCCATTTACCCCTTTGCTCGCCAACGTCAACCGCCCCCGCCCCGCCCATATTGATTAGCCAGCCGTTCATGATAAATAGACCATTATGCAGTTATCGTAATTGCGTGGACCCAGCATATAAGAACGGCGTGAAATTCACTCGCCGCAATAATGTTGCCAACGAATGCGAGTAACATATCAAAAATGCAAATGATATACAATTCATTACCTCAAGCATCGGCAAAGTCCCCGGAGTACCATAAGCATTCAAGAGATGATCTAAGAAAAATCTATAAGTTGAAAATGAAAGCGTCTTCCTATTGACTCTAACTATTGTCAGTTAAGGCTAGGTAGAGTCAGTCCCTAGCGATTCTAGGATGAATGACTGAAAGTACTGTTAGTTGAGATTGGCTAGAGTTAGTTCAGACTAGGTAGAGTCAGTTCATGAATGACCGAAACTACGTTTTGTTAAGCCTAAGTAGAGACTAGGTAGAGTCAGTTAAGGCTAGATAGAGTCAGTTGCTAATGACTCTAAGAAGCAAGAGTGAAACTAACGTCAATTGAGGTTAGGTAATGCACAACTGAGACGATTAAGGGTAGGTAGAGTCAGAGTGTAGATGACTATCAGCTAACTTTCGGTAGAGTTCAGTTACGCGGTGTCATAGGGCGAGTTATATTGTTCGACTATGTGTAGGAATTTCAAATATGCTCTTAATGTAATTGGTCTCCCTCGAAAACTCTTATCTCAACTAAGCTATTTAAGCTCGAGCAGTTATCGGTTATCGACACAGTTGCCATTACTATTAGCTACCGCTAACCCCTCGAGTCTGTTCAATTGGCAAACGGGAAGTATCCGAAAATAAACTCAAGAATAGACAGCGCCAGTGCCGCTGAGGTCCATTACAGAGCACAAAACTTGTGTGTGTGTGTTTTGCTTGTGAAATATCTACAGATATTCGTGTTAAGATATTTAATGGAATTTTCTGTTAGAGCACTTCCTCTCCTCTCTCTCCCCACATGCTGCCTGCCTACCGCCCGCCCGCCCTTTTTGCCACTCAGCCTGTGTGTGTGTGTGTGTTTATGAATTTTCGATTAATCAACGCTTGACTTTCATTTGCTCCGAGTTGTGATGACATATCTGACAGAATGAAAGATTGTGCAATGGGACGAGACGACGGCTGGCTGTTGCAGGGTTTTCGACAATTTCATTTATGGTAATTTGCATGTTCAACAAAGGTCGTGAAATAAATAGGGACAACAAATCAGGACGGGCCGGGCCGTAAGCGTCATGTAAATTGTATCTGCCGCCCTCTGGTAATTGAGCAGGTTGGCTAAAAGGCAATGGTAAGGGGCCGCAGCCGGGGACACGCCCGAACATGTCGTCGAGGACGTTGCCGTTTAGCCAAGCAAAGCAATCCAGTAACAGCAACAGCAACAGCAACAGCAGTGTCAGTGGCAACACCAGTGCCAGTGCCAGAGCCAGTGTCAGAGCGTCAAGTCCCATGTGAGCAGTGAAGTTTTTTAATCAAGCCGCCTGTCAAGTGTTTGCAAAACAAATACCGCGCTTATCCATCAATCAAAACACGCAATATGGCAGCGTGACTTTCCACAACTAAGCAGCCGTAGCAGCAGCAGCAATAGCAACAGCAACAGCAGCAGCAGCAAGTGGTTCTTGGCACTTGGCTGCTTGGCGAGTGCTAAACCATATGGAACGAAGCGGAACAATAAAGCGACACTGTCAAACATTTGCATACACGACACCCGGCGACGGCAGAGCGAGCCACGCACTTCATGCCCCAACCACCCACTCCCCCCGCACAGACGCGAGCCGCACGCACACCCAAGTGAGTGGGCTGTGGATCATTTTTAATTGCAGCTAATCAAGCTGACAACTTTGTTACGTTTGACATTATTTATAAGTATAAGCAGCAGCAGCTTGTTGTTGCTTTTGGTTTGTCGTATTTTCTCTTTTCTATTCATATTCCCATTCGGATGGAGCTGTCAATAGTTGGAATGGAAAAGTAGAGCCAAGGTCGCAAAGGGCTCCAAAATCAACTGCGTGGAGAACAACCCACAGACATCAGCTGGAGCCGTCACATCGACAGAGCTTCACAAATTAATCCAATGGCATTTGCATGCCGGGGACAAAGCCCCTGGGTAAATACTGGTAGAGATGGGGGGACGGTGTTTTTTTGTTACTTGTTACTTGTTACTTGTCGAGCGTATTGTGTTGAAATTGATTCTTAAACGTTTTGAAGAATGATGCGAACTTGACTTCGGCTGCCAGCCAGAGAGCCAACCAGTCAGCCAGCCACCCTCTCTAACCAACCCCCGGCTAGCTGGATGGACGGCTGCGGCAGCGGAACGGCGGATAGAGCGGGGCCCGGGGGCCACAGGAACAACACATTAAACAACAGTTCCTGGTGTAAAACATGCACAGCAACAGCGACGCGAGGCAAACAGCAGAAAAAAAAAAAGAAAAAAAATGTAAATGCCATTGTATAGATGTAACGGAAAAAAAAGGATACAGATATGGCAACACCTACAGTAACAGATACAGCACACAGGATACAACATATTGGCAAAACAATGAGTGTGAACCACACACACACACTCGCAAACACACTCGCACACATAGGCAGCAACAACAACCCCAATGAATGGCGAACGCAAATGGTGAAAAATATGCGCACAGATATGAGTACAGATGTCGAGAGTTTTAAATTGCATTAACTCATTTAATGATGTTCAAATTGAGGCTGACAAATAGTGGGGAGTATGTCAGGCGGTGGCGCCTCATACCCGAATCTCACGCCACTTTGTGACACCAGCCACAGTTCCGCTCATGTCCTCCCCCTGGCAGCCAGTGGAGGCCTAGGCGAGACCCAGTCACTGCCATCACTTTAAATTGCTGCTGTCAAAGCGACAGTGCGTGTATGTGTGTGTGCGAGTGTGTATGAGTGCTGGTGTTGGCAGAGGCTGGGCTAAACTATTTGTCATGTCTGTCACACTCTCGTACATCTTTGTCAACACTATTTAGAAGTTTAATAAATTTTCACTTTGTTGAAACGCCAGTCAAATATTTAATATCCACGCGCTACAACTCAACGTCAGCAGCAAAAAGCAGAGACAGCCAGCGACAGCTAACCCCACCCGGCTACCATCCCCCATTGCTCCATTTAGATACGTCCAATGTCCACCAGTCCACCAGAGACTAGCTTGATTTGGATTTGAGGGAAAGCTTATCCTAAATATAGATAGATATAGATATAGAGATATAGAGATATAGAGATATAGAGATCTAGAGATATAGAGATATATAGAACTAGAGATATAGAGATATAGATATGTCAATAGATACAAAATTCGATTATGAATTGCGAGCACTCATTGTTTGAGGCGGAATGCAGCCTAGTCGAAAGTCTCGTATTCTGAAGATCTATAAATAGGGCATCAATATGTTGTGGTTGTTGGGGTTCGTGACTAGTTGTGAACACATACCGACAGTGGTTAATATGACGCCCATATGCTGCAAGAGTCACGCGCCGGAGTGTTTAATTCGCTGAAATAATGCCCCGTGATTGGGAGACTGCGGCGACCCACTTGCCAGATGCGGCCGGCGTCCAGTTGAATGGTAAACCGAATCGTTCAATCGGGCCAAAGAGACCACCGTGCAAAGGAAATGCAATGTGGAATCCGAGACGTACACGCAGGCATAGTTCGAGTCAAAGATGTAGATGGAGATGCAGATACCCCGAACTATTTCGATTCCTAATAGAGAAGTGCAGTCGACCGCAGATCGGCCAGTGTTTGTGTGTGAGTGTGTGTGTGTGTCGGGGATATAAAAGTCAAAACCGCACGCATTTCTGATTGACCATACACTGAAATATATATACATACATATGTATACACACACATCTGTGTGTGTGAGAGTGTATTTATTTATTTAAGCAGTCGTGCAAACGCAACTCCACAATTGGTGGTCCCCATGAATACTTTTAAAGTTCGAGTACATAGTCAAAACTCCGGCACATGCACAGCTCGAAGGGAAATGCTCGAATGCAGTGCAGTGGAAATGTGTTGCACCCGTTTCAGACCAAAACTGAAGGCTGGGCAGACGGAGGGTGGCGGGTGGAGGATGGGGTGAGCTGTGAGCTGTTATAAAAACGACGCGTCTAAAATCGGAGAATGCGACTAATGGAAAAATTCATATTAAATCGATTATATTGACAAGGGGGGCACATGCAGACCGCGACCACGAATGCGACCGCCTGTGCCTGCTGCGTCTCCTGCTTCTCCTGCTGCTGTCGCCAGCGTCGTCAGCTAGAAGGGGCCAATACAGTGGGCCATGTGCGACGTCAAGATGAAAATATACAGCAACAACAACAACAAAAGTGAAGAAAAATAATACAAGCAGAGAAATATAATGAAATACATTACGCGCAGCTCGAGTCAAATCATAAATTTGTAAGTTATTAACAAGAACAAATACATTTTTTGTCAAATTTTAATGATTCAGCGACAGCAACAGCGACAGCAACAATAATCGACGTGGCGACACTCTCACTTTTACACTCTGGTAAAAGCCGTCTGTCACACAAATTGCTGAAAAGCCATTTGACAACTAATTTTTCGAGGTGGCGACGACAACGGCGACACCTTGCACGGCTAGCAATGTGCCCCCCATCTCTCCCATACTCCCACCAGCTCACCAATCCACTCCTCACTCTCTCTCTCTCTCTCTCTGTCTCTTGCGCTCACATATCGCCTCGCACTCGCACTAGCCTAAACGTACCGCAATCTAATTGCTGTTGGCAGCATCCGCGGTTCTTTAATTGAAGACATCAACACTAGCTAAAAATACGATATATATATATCTATGTATGTGTGTGTGTGCGTGACGTGGGTGTGTGTGAGTGTGTGTGCGTAATCGATGAGGGGCGAAATGGGTAATGGAAGCGAGGAGTTTCAGGCATTGAGAAGGTGGCGAGGCGCAACTTGTAACTGCAATTGAATTAGAGATGAGAGCAATGTATGCGATAGTTGGAAGTCGATATATACAGATAGATAGTAAATAAGTATTAAAAGTATTGCAAGTACCCAGCAAAAACAGCTTCCCTATTGAAAGGGTGGCGAGGCGTAACTTGTAACTGTAGTTGACATAGAGATGGGACAAGCATAAGCGATAGTTGATACAGATAGCCACAGATAGATGCCCTAAACATCTATGTAGTCTTTGTAGTGCAAGTTCTCAAGGAAATAAGTTTCGCCTAGTCCACTTCCATATCATTCGAAAGGAACTCACGACTCAGTCACGCGATCATCCGCAACTGCTCGCAATAGTCTCTAAATTGTGTACGAGCGCAGAGCATAAGGAAATGTGTGGCAGTGGCATGCTGTGGTGCTGTGGTGCTGTGCACTGTGGTGTAATGCCATAAACTGTTATTTGATGTGGGTTTGTGTGTGAGCGAGCAGGCGAGGTTCGCCTGGTGCTGGTGCTGAGCGAAGTTCCACAGTCCCCAGATGCTTGACGTTTCGGCTGTTAAGCAGCCAACACACAATTATTGGCTCTGCCAGCCAACTCTGATATCGCATACGAACTGCAGCCACCAGCTACCCTACGCTGCAGCCGAGCCGAATGCAGGTGACTGAGCGGGCGACGCGATCCGCCAAACGACAAACGACAAACGCCAAACGGAACTGGCTACGACGACGACGACGACAACATCGACGACAGCGACAGCGACATGACGCATGGTGACTGCCGCTTGTTGGTCGGCGGAGAGAGACGCGGATGGGAGTCGCGTCTGCAACTGGGAATGTGACTGGGTATTTGTTTTCTTTGTTTGCGATGTGTTTACATCGCGGGCGACAATAGTTTACATTTGCTGCCATCTAAAAATTAAAAGGTGACAAATCATAACAACAGCCGATGGGTAATACTACAATATAGAACGGCTGTTGCTGCGGCCCAAAACGCACAGATAAATGACACAGGAGCAATGCCCTCGGACTGATCGCTATTCACTTGCCGATGGATGGGTGGTGGGCCAAGGGAAGGAGGGATTGAGTTAGCCGGATGCTAGATAGCGTAAGCTAGATTTAACACAAATTCATCGCGGCTATCCACATTTATCCATATGCCATCCATTTAACATGCACTTAAAATGGGCTTAACCAGCTCATTATTTAATTAAAGGCAACTTTTAGACAAAATGTAAAACTGATGTTATTGAGCCTTAAAATAAAGCAGACTTAAATTAAGTAAAGCTCTCCAAAGCAACATTCGCTTAAGCTAAGTCTGTCATAAGCTTATACGGACAGAACAGACGGAAGGATAAAAGAAAGAATAGTCAAATAGGCGGTCAGAGAGATAGACGAACGGACAAACAGACGACCGAATGGACAGACAGACGAATGAACAGACAGAGGGACTGACACACAGATGAATGTACAGCCGGAAAGATAGACAGACGAACGGACAGACGGATTGATGCCCGGATCGATGGACGGATAGACGTACAAGGCACGATCGACTCATTGTTCTAATCAAGTCTATATTATTCTTTTTGTGTAATCTGCCACGCCTCTTACTGTCTGTCATTATTAAATTCCCATTAGCCATAAGTTCCGATTATAATAACCGAAGACAACAACTCATGATGAAACTTTTTGCTCAAGTATACTATAATTTCATTTTCCATAGATTTTTCATCGACTGTTGAATTGAGAAAGTGAAACCCGAACAGCTCTATCTATCTATCGGTAATCTAACCTGATCCCACAATCAAAACCCTAGCTTAGTCTTAGTCTAATTAATTACTCAATTATGTTGGCCTGTGTAACTCTCCCAGCTATCTATAAAATTCCAAATAGGCCCAAGTTGACAGCTTACTTTCAGCTGTATAACATACTTATGCACTTTTACTGCTTATATGCAGAATGTATTTGTCTCCCAGTTTATATGAGTGCTCTATATTTGTTGTTCTGGGAAGAGTAGTGTCACAATCTGCTGCTGGCTCTGTTGGGCTGTTGGCTGTTGGTCTCAGTCCGTCTTTGGCTGGAGAGCTGGAGAAGTGGAGAGCATGTTTAGCCGATAATCGCTGAATAATAAATGGCATCACTGTCCCATCCGAAAGATCATTATCGCCATAAAACTACCACTAAACGTCACTTCTTTTAAGATCAAAGTGTTGTTTGCGCGATTTAAGTATGCGCGCACGCATCTTCAATTAAAGGCATATGCTGAATACGAGAGATGGACCTCGAGAAGATCTGAATCTCGGCAGCTCTAGAGTTGAAGCTGGGTTGGAACTTGAAGCTGAAGCTGAAGCTGAACTTGCAACAGTTGCTGCAACACAATTACCAGTTTGACATCTTTCGAGCTGATGAAGTCAGCAGAAAGAGAGAGACAGTGAGAGAGAGAGAGAGAGAGAGAGAGAGAGAGAGAGTGAAGACCACCAGACTCGATGGCAAAGATTTTGGCGGAGTGCGGCTGACGACAAATTAATTTGGCACAGGCAGCTCATTGGGCAAACAATGGACAGAGCAATTGGAATCGAGTGAAAAAAAAGGAGCAGCAGCCATGAAACTCTATCGAGTCGAGAGGGCCGACGAGCGCGAGCTGAGCTGAGCTGGGCTGAGCTGAGCGCTTTGGTGTATTGTATGTGTTATCTTAATATTGTCATTGTCACAAATTTGCAAAAAGTTACGCTAATGGATTACACGATTTTCGCATTATCGCTTTGTTACCGCGCCGATCGCAATCGCATGCGATCAGCAACAGCAACTGCTGCCCAGGCTTTAGCTGCAACACCCAGTCCCAGGCCCAGTTCGAGTCGCACTCTCTGCCTTAGTTCTCCAATCCCAGTCGCAGTCAGAGTCAAAGTCGCTGGCGGTAGCCGCATGGCATTGTATGTAAAACTACTGCAAAGCATTGCGACCGCCAACATATCGCGTCGGCTCCTCGATACGTGCCGAAAGCGAGATTAAGGGGCCAGCTTTACAAGCAGGAAACGCTGCTGCCCCCAACTGCTGCACCATGCCCCATGCTCCATTCTCCACTCTCCACTCTCCACTCTGCATTCGCGTACTCGTTTCAGCTTTCAAAGTGCCCATGAGCATTATGCCAGACACTTTGTCTTTGACAGCGCACAGCATTGACCAGCAGCAGCCTCCGTTCGTCCAGCTCCAACTCCAACTCCAACTCCAGGTCCAGGTCCAGTGCGACGTTTATCCAGAGCGAAGATGCTCTTATCAGCAGCGAACACAGCACGTTCCATTGTCGCTTCGCGTCGATCTAATCTGAGCATTGCCGATGCTCCGATGCTCAGATCCTTTCTCTCAGCTGCTTTGCCCTCGGTTGCCTTTGGCTGCGTCTTGTTGTTGTTCCGGTGGCCTCGGCCAGTCCCAAGTGTCATACAAGCTGCAACTTCACTCAGCTTAATGGCAATAAGCATTTGAAATATCTAAACAATTGGCTAAAAGGGCAGCTGACATACTATTCAAATACCACTTAGTGCCAGCCGTGCGTTGGGTATGCCCATTTGATGGGTATGTAGGGACTAAGGGGCATTAGAGTTGAGGTACAGAGGAGTTAGGATACCTAAGATCATATGTGTTGCTAATCGATTCTGAATATTTCCAGCTTGAGTTCACAATCTTATTCCGAGTGAATTTTCCTCAGTACAGGGTATCTTCGGGTAAAGTCTACTCTTCAAGTCGAACCCTCTTACTTACCTTTGGCTACTTTGGACATATGGAGCCTGCATATTTTGGTCACTGGCCATGGGCTTTGAGTGTTGTCAAATATTGCCGTTTTATGCTAATGAAGTGGTATGGGAAATCACGAAAGGGTTAATGTGCCCGACTGATCAGGTGGTTAGAGCAAATGGCTGCAATGGGGTAGAGCTGGTAACTGTGCTGCTAATCGGTTAAAAGCCAATTGAAAGGCACTGAAATGAATCAATTGGTGGTTGGGGGAAACTGTTTAGGATGATTAAATTTGTTATAGAAATGATTTCGCATAGGCCGTCTTTGTCGTCTGCTCGCCCCACCGCCTCCCCCTTCCACACACCGAGTGGAATGAATCAAACGCAGGCCGAGTGCCCTCTGACTTTAATGTTGCTACAAAAAAAAAAAAAAGACAAAACCGAGAGAAAAAAACATGAAATGAAAAAAGAAAAAGCAAAGGAAAAACACTCGCATAAAAAGCAAATATTCAGATGGGGCAGACCAGGGCTGAGCTGGGCAGAGGGGTAAAGACACCAGTAATCAAGTGTATGCATACAAGGGATGCACGGGCCGGCTTTGGTCCTTGAACTGAGTGGGCATGGTTGACGCCCACACATACACACATACATATGCACACAAATGGGCATAGGACGCCCAACAGTTGGCCGTTGTACATTTGTTTCTTTTTTGTGGTCAAATACTTTTGCATGTAAATGTTAATTCATTGATTTTTATAATGCGCGCACGTCAAAAGGGATAATGCCGCCTGCCAATCTGCCCCAGCCCCAGTCGTAGTCTCAGTCCCAGTCGCAGTCCCAGTCCCAGTCCCCCAGGCCCTCACTTGTCGCATTCGTCGCAGGACTTAGCAAGGGGTGATGCTGAAGCGAAACGTCCCGGCCGGGGTTGGGCTGCGTCAACATTGGAAACAACCAAAAACCAAACAACCGGCTGCTGAGCAGGAGTAGCGAAATGAATGCGCCAAGGCGAGTGAAAGGAGCGAGTATTTGGCTTTGATGTTGCTTACATTTCATCACTGAAAGTCGTCGTTGTCAATAAAAGCAAGTTAATGGGTAAACAGCCCCCGCTGCCGCTGCCGCTACCGCTACCCCCACTATAGCCGGGGTCAGCTGCCCAAAGAGATCCACTCCCGAATGCCACAAAACTAAAAACATAACTTCTGGCTAGAAAAACATTGTTTGCGCGGTCGCCCATTCAAATATTTGTGGCCCGAGCATTTACTTTGCGCAGGCAGCAGCTGACTCGGAACAAACCGATTGCCACTAACCACCTCCAGACAGCTCCAGCCACTGACACCGCCACCGCCACCACCATCACACCCACCGCACGCACCACAGCGCGGCGCACTGAAGTCGCTGATTTGAGCCCCAGACAATTGCCATACTTAAGTGCATATAAATGGAAATCATTTACAAGTGTATACAAACATTTGTCGAGAGTCTTAAGAAGGTATAAATAGTACGATCTAGACAATTACAATCTATACTCTTGTATCGCTTTTCAATCCGACCCAGTACGAACAGGCGGTGCTGAATCAGAGAGAGAGAGGTAGAGTAAAAATGTGGAATTATTTCAAATTTTATTTTGCTTGAGCCGATAAGAAGAAACTTGAACTTTAGAAAACTTAAAAATTATAATGAACTTTTACTAATCAATAGATATGGATTTGAAAGACAGACATCTGCAGTATAGATCTAAAGCAAAGGTCTATATTAAAATCTAATAATAGATCTGAAGTATAAATCTAAAGCATAGATCACACAACAGATTTATGTTTTAGAACTATACTACAGTAAGGTCTAAGTATTGGTCTATAGATCCCAAGGTTAGAAATTTCTGATATTGCCTGTAGACATATAGACTTTTCCCTTAGATCTATAGTTACATGGCAAATTAGGCTAATCGCTTAACTATGTTCACATAAGATATTTATCGTATTAAACTATATGTGATTTTTGCCCCTGAGACTGTGGCCAGCTTTGATTTTTGGTGATTTCTCATTTGTCAGTGAAGTCCGCCTTCAAGTGGGAGAGGGGAGTGTAAGGCTCGCTGATGCTTGGCCAATTAGGCTGCCAGTTGAAGTTTGTATTTATAATTTGCATGAATCTCTAAGGACACCCGAGCATGTGTGTGTGTGTGTGTGTGTGTGTAGACATCAAACTTTGCAACTGGCATCAATCACTTAGGTTAAATTAAGACATCGCCGCGGGCTGTGGGCCAATAGCAGCCGTTGGAGCTCAATGGCCGTCGCAATTATTCAAGCGTAACTTGGCGATGAGCCGTGCCGTTGACATATGCCCAGAGACCCCAGGGCGGCCCAATCAGTTGAGACAATATCCAGAGTTCGGGTCAAAGTTGATGTCGAAGTCGCAGTCCAAGTCGGAGTTAAAGTTCAACTATGGGCTGAAGTTTTTCCTTTTATTTCTCTTCAATTTTCTTCTTTTTTTTTGGCTTTGATGAGTACTCGCATTCGCTGCTGTATTTCACTGGTGTGTTTTGTGGTTGAGCCGGCACGAGACGAGCCGAGGAGCTGAAGGGGCAACGCGGTGGACGTATGGCCATGGGCCTTTTTCATCATACGCCGTTTACCGGTCGCATTTGCCATTCAGCTTGCGGGCGCTGCCCAAACAAACATACACGGGTGACCTTACCGACCTGACGACCACACACACACACACACACACAGAGAGAGAGAGTCCACCTACACCCATACACCTTCACATGGAAGCTTAATGAAGCTTGTGTAATTGATTTTATGTTTGTTAAAAACGGCAGAAAAAGAAGCAACGTTCCAGGCACTCGACTGGCCATTCGTTGATGTCGATTTGCCTCGATATTCATGGCATTCAATTTCAATTGAATCGCAAAAAATCAAGCAGCCACAACAACAACAACAATAACTGCTGCAGCAGCAGTTGAATGGATGAAAAAAAAACTAATTTTACTGGCCTGCAGCAACTAAAGTGCATAAAGTGGCCGCTAACAGGAAAAACACAACTTGAGTTTCAACCAGCAATCGGGCTACCCCCATGCCCCATGCCGCATGCCACATCTCCGCCATTCTATACGCAGTCAGGCAGCAGTAGCACTGGCTGTGGCAGCTCTTGATGGGTTCATTTTGGCTGGGCTGTACAGTAGCCGTCAGGGTGCTGTAGGGTGTCCATTACAAGAGCCCAGCTGACTGCAGCCCTTTCGTTCTGGCAAACCCAATTAGCACTTATCTATGAGTTTGTTAGACACGAATTTGTAGTTGTCTTTGCGTGCTGTTTATGTTGATACAACACACAACAATAGAACGAAGATAGAGAGAGAGATGGAGAGAGAGGGAGAGTGAGAGTGAGTGAGCTAAACGACAAACGAAATAAAAATCCTTAAAGTGCCGCGCCGCTTGTCAATTTGGGAAAATCCGAAACGAGGAACGACATCTAGAAACGACACCGCCAGCAGTCACAGATCACAGTTCAGAGTTCACAGTTCACAGTTCACAATTCACAATTCACATTATCATTATCAATATGTTTACTTTGGTCGATGGCTGGCCGTACCCGGCTATAGCCCCGGATCTCGCAACACATTTGTTGCCGCGATGTGTTAATTGCACTTGGCGATGTTTTCCTTGAAAAGTGATCCTTTTGCCCGTACCGTACCGTACCGTGCCGTACCGTGCCGACTACTGCACCGCGCGCTCAGCCACTGCGATAACGATATGGGCTATGGGATATCAGATTAAACAACATTGCCGACACGCACGACCTTGGCCAGATCCCAAAACGTAGAGTCTTCGGCAAACAAAAACAGTAAACGCTCAACTCTGAACGGAGAACGAATTTCGAATATGTTGTTGTTGTTGTTGGTGTCGCATGTTTGTTAACTGCAATTCGGTAGCATGTTTTCACAACATGTCGCCCAATTTACCCTTTCACGGTTATCCTTCTGCTGCTTCTTCACTTCTATTTATCTACATACATATATCCCTATTTACTCTAACCCAACATCGCCTCGGCTCCCTCTCAGTCTCAGTCGCTGTGTGTGCGTGCCATATGAGAACTTCAGTTCTGTATCCAATTAGCATCGTTGGATGTCGTTTAACTTGAAATAATAGAACGAGATGGCATCTTAAGACAATCCCTGCATACGGTATCTACGTATTTGGCTACATGCACTACCTGTATCTTATATCAGACCGAGCTGCCTGTCTACATTTTGTCACACTTCAATCCTCGCATTTGATTGTTTGCTTTTCTTCTTCTTCTTATGCTTAGCCACTTATCTCCGGTAGCTACAATCGGGTCGGTCGAGATCAGAGCACTACAGCTATATATATTTGGGCATTGTGTTTTTATGGAACTGCTAATTACGTAGGAGAGAACCAAGATTGGGTAACTGGTCGCCGTTCCTTGAACTGTTTCCGAGGAATAATCATGGGCCTACAAAATAGAGACAGCATCTACTATGCTTACAAGCCATACAAATCACTTTGAACTTGGCCTGATATCGAGGGCTGCCCCTCGATCGATGGTTCAATCTTAACCTAAGAAATATTTCAATATGCAAATTCATGTCTGCTCTTATTAGTTAGTTCTGAAAGTTTCGTATTACTAAGGGACAGATTCGTAGATCTCTTTGAAATAAAAATGATTCTGGTTATTTATATTTCATATGGAATCATATTCTTGGCTTGATATCGAGGGTCAAGATGGTTTCTATTCTGACTAGCATATAAACTGTTATCTAAAGACCTTTTCTGCTCTTACGGAATAGAACTCCAACAGCCCCGGACCCCATTGGGATAATTAATATTTGATATACCTGGAGGCAGCTCTCTCGCCCTTAAAGCAGCTTTAATTGGAGAGTACATTTATGATTAAAATGCGTACGATAAAGTTATTATATTACGCCGCTCCACAAGCCAAATTGAATCCGGGGGCCGCATTTACACCCTTTACCCCTTTGATATGGCTTGGCACACAAGTCAACAGCAGGCGGCAGGCAGGTAGCAGGAGGCGCTATCAAAAGGCATTTTGAGTGATGCTACTGTAACAGATCCAACAATAAGTAAGCCATGCGTGCGATAGCTGCTGCTGCTGTGCAGGCGAATGGAAATGGAGTATTGGAGTATCGGGGAATTGGAGTATCGGAATATCGTAGTATGGGGAGGGGGATCATGTGTGGGTTTGATTTTGCTTTTCGTTTCGCTGCGAAGCAATCAGACAGTAACATTCTACCGTTATTGTTACCAAGTGCCCAGCTGGAAGTGGGGTAGAGATGGGCAGTGGGAGGGGACTCTGCGGTATGCCGACCTCACTGCAATTTGCGCAATGTAATTTAATTAATGACAATGAAAAAAAAACATGTGTATGTGTGTGTATGTGTGTGCGTATGCAAATCGTATGTCGAACGGGATGATAGCTCAGGCTGCTTGGACACTGGTGGGGCGCCATTGGCTGGTGCCCGAGCTGACTGTGTGTGCGTGTGCGTGTGTGTGTGGCACAGTTGTTGTTGATTATGTTGTTGACAACAGGCGTTACGCATTTTACGTATATTACGTAAATATTTATATAATGCAGCAGGTAAATTTATGCTGCCCGCTTGCAGGTGTGCGTATGCATGTGTGTGCATGTGTGTGCGATTACATATACACATTTATGCATATGCACACACGCCCACGGCCATTCGCTGCCACAGAGGCCGCTGCCGTGCTGCCGCATGGAAGAACAACAACCAGCAACAACACCAGCAACAACAACAACAACAACAAGCAACAGGAGTAGGATCTGAGAGAACGGGCGACGGCGTTGTTTAAATGGTTGTTCGCAAAATATTTATTTTGGCTGGCAAGCAAATAGCCATTTAAGTAATTACTGCACTTAATTTTTAATATTGATTTTGCAAATTTATTAAAACTTAATCAATTGTTTAATCACATAATGATTAAGCCTCACCTGCCAGCCGGACAACAGGTGTTAAAGCCAGGAGGCTACGTCAGGAGGCCCACGTCCCCTGCAGCTAAATGCTCTTTTAATCAATCCAACTTCAAGCCGAATGCAACAAAAATATTCTATTTAAGCTGAGGCAAAGAGCAAAGCCAATGATTAAATCCAGATTTTTCAGTCTTCATTCAGAGGTAAATAGGTTTTCGTGCATTACATAAATTGAAAATACGGTGACCAAATAACAGCCACTAAGGCCAAACAAATTGCCTTAAATAGATACGGTGTGAGCTACTGCATTGTTCATTCATGATTCCACCTTGAAGCGAGAATCATGCTATTATACTATAGATAAAGGGCGGCCTGGGGCGCTGCTGCTTAGCTTAAGCTCGCATGTTAACCTCGAGCTCTGTCAGAATGTTTTGGGCCCCAGAGCTAATGAATATTTGAAGAGCATTATGTTACAGATATGTAGCTCCAACAGCTGCTGCTAAATATCTAACGGAATTCGTATCACTCTAGACAATAGTTACATATTTACATGTATGTAAGGTCTAATGTAACGTATGTCTAATTCTTGATGTGATAAGTCTTATAGAAAACAATTTTACTAGCGTAAACGTTATCGATACTTGCTATAAATGATTATAGGAACTAGTATCACTCTTGTTTGGACACCTCACGTAATCTACAGCTGCTTTTAATGCTAATGTTAATGTTAATGTTAATGCTAACAGTAATGTTAATGCTCATGCTAATGTTCACTCTACAGCTTCAAGAATTACATTGCTTTAAATGACAACTCGTAATGAATAATATAGAATATTTCTATAGAAATAAATAAAAAAAAATATATTAAAACACAAGAAAGATAATCAAATATTTTAATATTATCGATAGCTTTGATGGCTGAAAAAGATTTTAAATTATTATTATGATAAAGTGTTGAATATATGCCATTCAAATTTGGATATAATACCACTACTGCCAAGTCATTCTATATATCATATATGCTCCATATTTCGAAAGACCCCTTAAAACCTTTCTTCCCATTCTTAGTGCGACTCTCTTAACTAGTTTCACTTTTAGTTGCTCAGATCAATCAAGCTCAGAATCAGAATGCAATCAAAAGTACCGCCACTTGGAGATACTGAAATAGAGCTCATGTGAAATCTATGTAAGTTAAGAGGCCATTAAAAAACAAAGTCTTTTATATATAGATTTATATAGAGTAAACTAAATAGAACAAAAAAGAAACCGAAACAAATACAATTCCGTCAGAATAATATTTTATGCGTCATATTTAACCTTGATATTGACAGAAAGAGACAGCGCGGGAGAGGGAGGGTGAGATGGATGTAGAGAGTGGTGGGAGGAGGAGGAGGAGGGAGGGAGGTGGCGGAAGAGGAGACAAAGAGATAGATCTTTGATTCGGCTTTCGTAAACTTCAACAGAATTCCGAGTTCGCCTATTGCCCATGCAGATTGTGTCTGGCAGCTGGTAAATGAGCAACTGTCGATGTCTTTTTGCTGCTGCCACTTGTCCAAAAGTTGTTCGTTTACTTCAGGCTGCACACACACACACACATACAGACACACGCACGCACACAGAGAGTATTAGATACAGTCACCTGTGTCTGCTTCATGTTCCCATGAAATGTAAATTAAAATGTCGAATTAATTGCCCAAGTACTGAGAGCGAGCCGAGGCCGCTTCTTGGTATTCTCCCAGCCTCCGACACGAGCAACTAACGAGATTCAATCAGCGAGCACTTTACCAGCAATTTCTATGTCATTAAAATTAAGTATATTTATTTACTTGGAATCGAAGTTGTCTCTTCGTCTGCTAACCCGTCTGCTCTTGCCTGTTTGTTGTTGTCTGTTGTTGTTGTTGTTGCTACTACTCCTCTGGACTGCCTCTTGGCAACGACAATTACCCAAATCTGAATGCATTTTACGATGATTACATCTGCATCTCCACTAAACAGAAGCTTATCAGACAGGTCGGCCAACCGGTTGATCGAGTGACCCCAAAGCCAAAGGCATATGACAAACTAGATATAAATATATAGAGAGTTAAATATATAGAGGCATCGAACAAGTCTCAACTTGATTCAATTAGGCTAATCACAGTGAAATATCTGAGGCAAGAAATCGATTTACTTCAGCTTATGAATCGCATCGAATCCTGAGCATCTACTGAACCATCTGGATATTGCCTAGGAAGTGACAAGCGTTGCGCTGGCCATTTGACAATGGTTTTCAAATTATCAATAGCCGCTTTGATCCTTTCAAAAGTTTCCTCCCTCTCCCCCTGCAGCCCCTTGAATAGCAACTTCTCTTCTTTATTTTTTTTTTGGCAATGTCATTCGCCTGTCAAGTGCCGCACTTGTTGTGGCATTGGACAGTGTTGCGATGTATCTGCAAGCGGCATGCAAATGTATATGCAGCTAACTGACGCACATGTGTGCGTGTATTTATATCTATGTTTTTTAGCTGTTGCCAAATGAATTCGCGCTGGCCAAAAAATTTGTAAGCAGTTGATCCTATTTCAAACGTCAAGTTAGCTCGACATAGCGAATCAGCTTTATCTCTCTCTCTGTCCCTGTCTCTGTCTCGCCTTAGCTGCTCCATCTTCGTCTATGTCTGTGTGCCTGCGTCTCCGACTACTTGACTGTCACATCTCAATAACCCTCGAGTGGTTTTCAATTGTCTCCAAAAATAAACGCATTTGCATCCCCCCAGCGACGAGAGGCAGACACACACACACACCAACACACACGCACACATCCCAATCCCAATCGCAATCCCATTTGAAATGTTAATTTTTAACGCTTTGTAAATTTTTCTAATATTTCATAAAGGCCAAAAGAAAAGAGAGAAAGAAATATAAAAAATATAAAAAAAAATGCGCCGCACGAAGCGAAACCTTTTCCTTTGCTTCCGTCGCATTGCCAAACCACTTGAATACAAAAGTCACCCACTCGCACCACACCGCACCGCACCGCACCGCCGCCCCCGTTGCTGGCTCCCGCCTCGTGACATCATCCAATTCAGAAAAACTTAAAAGTAAATAGATCCCCAGAGATGAGAGCAGCCATTTCACAGAGCCACGTTGTCGTTGTCGTTGTCATTGTGGTTGCCATATGCATGTGTGTGTGTGTGTTGGTGTGTTGGTGTGCGAGCGTGTGTATTGGTGTCTCAAGTGACAACGCTGCCAAGGATCATCTCATAATGTGGCAAGCATTTAGCTGTCTGACTGATACACACTGACGGATTGCCCGACTCGCTGTGCCTAGCCCCCCTCTCTTCCTCTCTCTCTCTCTCTCTCTCTCTCTTAGTCAGTCATATATCCTTTTTTTTTCGTCTTGCTCCCCCTCGCGCGACGGCACTTGACATTTTCTTCGCAGTCTACACGCATTCATGTCAATTTTGCGGTTTCGGTTTCGGTTTCACGCAACTATGCTCCAGCTACAGCTCCATCTACAGCTTCAGCTTCAGCTTCAGTTGGGAATCTCAATCTGAAACTCCATTGAATTGTTTTTTATGTGCCGAATTTAGAATTCGGCATTTGGAGCCACGCAATGTTCTATTCATATGGCATTCGAGTGCCTGCCTGCCTGCCTGCCGGCGTGTAATCTGTTCATAAGTGGCCTCTGCCTAGCATATACAATAATGATTATGATTATGATAATGTTGATGATGATGATGATGCGGTTGATAATGCGGTTGCCATCCGACCAGTCAGACAGACCCAAAAGTAGCCTGGATATGAATGTCACGCCTCCTCAAGAAATGCCACAAATCTGAATATGAGTACGCTCAGATGAGATAGATATATAATTGTATTATATGCACATGTGTAGATAGACAGAGAGGGGGTGAGGGAGCATATACTTAAGTGTGGATATTCCTTTACTCGAATGATTGGTTTAGTTAGTTATCAAAATTAGTTGCATTTCCTCTCTCTCTCTCTCTTTCTCTTTATATCTACCTCTCTCTTTTCTCTTTATATCTATCTCTCTCTCTCGCTCTCTTTCTATATATCTCTCCCTCCATTAATGTCTTTAACTATGTACACCTAGCTCTAAAATATAAGTTTCACATATAATTAGCTCATCTTCCTTCTTATCGCTCTCACAATCTCGCTGTCTCTATATAGCAAATAGCATATAGCAAACATAGTTCTAATATATGTAGTTCCAGTAGAATTCCAGTACAAATCCAGTATATATCCCAAATATTTCCGAATATATTATTCGCTTTATTTTCAAAGATTAGATTTAAGAAATCTAAGCCAAACGTTTCATCAAACACTTTTTAGAAATATACTTCCATGCTTCTATCATATAATATACTATGCATTTCTATATTAGTTTAACACATGTAATATCTATTGGTATTCCTAAAACCTCTTCAACAAATATCTAATATAATAGATTTTAGTTTACTTTCAGTTTCGTTCAATCCCGCCCAAGTCGAAAGACATTTGTGTTTTATTTTTTTCAATTTATGTTTTTAGTTTTGTTTGGTTTTTTATTGTTCAAATGAAATATCATTATTAAATACACAATAAAACTCTTAAGGAGCAAATTTTCAATTTTTCAATATTTCAATATTTCGATTTTCGATAGAGCAATAACATTTCTACTAAACAGTCATGGATCTGATCTATTCGGGTAGATGCAAAGAGCAAATATCTTAGATTTAGCCATGTTCGTTGCGGGACTTTGTAGAATTCGTTTAGTAATCTATTAACTAAAACGGGGAGCATAAACACACGAGATATGTTGTTTTTTTTTTTTTTTAATTTTCTTTCTTTTTTTTTTTAATAATAATATTTATGTATAGCGGTATATGCCTATATAAAGTTAGTTACAAATACAAATAGTTATTGGCTATGAAAAAAAAAATTGTTGCACTTAAAATTACATAATATATTATTTGCTTTTTAGTTAATATATATATTATATATATGTATATGTACTATATGTGTGGATACATATAAACATGAATACTTCGTTGTACGCCGTACAGTGGATCGAAAGAGTTGCACACACACGCACACACATACACATACAATCACACACACACACACAGGCAAACTCTTTGGACCACACTGGGTGCACTTGCACTGAGGAACGGATTGAATACTATACACTTAGATGTCGCATTATCTTAGAATATAAAAAAAAAAATTGTATATATAGACATAGCAATAGATTTGTCAAAAAAAAAAAAATATATTAATAATAATAATAAATTTGTTTTTATATATAACACAAGTACGAGTAGAAAAGCTAAGTGCGGCACGGCACCATCATAATCATTTAATCAAGATCAAGATTCAGTTTCAATCAACTTCAATTTCGTTTTCAATTTCAATTTCAATTTTTGGGATACACTAAAAACCATTTCATGGCTACACACACAAAAAAAAAAATGGGGGGTTGGGTTGAGGGGGAGCGAGCAGGGCGCTTGGGGATTGCTGCTTATCAATTGAGAACTGTTTCCATGTTTGGCTCTCCTCCAATTACTTGATCTCTCTCCGCCGTACTCGCTTACACGGAAATGGCGGCATTGGTGGGCGGCATGTCGCTGTATTGCGCCGACTGCGGCGTCGTTGGCGCCGCTTGGGGCGCCTTCAGGTTGCTGCCGGCGATGCCAGCAATGCCAGCGATGCCCGCGATGCCAGCGATGCTGCCGCTGCCGCCGCTGCTGCTGAGCAGCATCGAGCGATAGACGGAGAGCAGATTCCAGGGCGCAGCGGCGGCGGCGCCGGGCGACTGGGCGACACTGCTGCTGGCGGCGGCTGCTGCGGCGGCCGCAAACATCTGCGTCTGCAGCAGCCGCAGATGATGCTGCTCCTCCAGGTCCATGCCGAAGAGCAGCGAGGGCGGCGACGGCGCCAGCGCATGACCCGAGACGGCGAGCGCATTGCCGCTGCCCGCCAACGGCAGCGGCTGGGGGCTCTGCGCTGTGCCTGTGGCTGTGGCTGGGGGCGCGTGGGCGGGATGGGGCGAGCCACTGCCGCTGCCGCTGCCACCAGTGGGCAGGTGTTTGCGTGCCAGGGGCGTGGACAGATCGTGGGCATGGTCGGTGGGTAGATGCACTGCATCGGCACTGTCGCTGTCCAGCTCCAGTTCCATCTTGATGGCCGTCGTCGTCGACTCCTGGGAGCTGGAGGCGCAGCTGTCGTGCCGGCGTCGCTTGCCCAGCAGACGCTCCATGGAGAAGCCGCTGCCGCCGCAGGGGCTGGGCGAACGTTTGATGCGACGCACATCGCACAGCTCCTGCTCTGGCTCGACAGCAGCTGGGCGTGGCTGTGGCTGTTCCCGCTCATTTTCCCTCTCCCGCTCCCGCTCCCGTTCCGCTTCGGGTTCGCGTCGCTTGTGCAAACTGAAGTCGAGCGGCTGCTCCGTGCGATCCTCCTCATCGAAGCTGGTGTGACTGTTGGTATTGCTGGCCAGGCTCAGGCTGCAGTGCAGCTCCGTTTCGGTATCCGCATCCGCATCCGCATCCGCATCTGCATCGCTGTGACAATCCTGACTAGCTGGACTGGAGCTATTGGCATGCATGTCCACATACACATAGACGCCCTCATCTTCGGCATCCGCATCCGCATCCGCATCACCATCCACATCCGCATCCGCGTCCGCGTCCGCATCTGCGTCCGCATCGATGTCCGCCTCCGCAAAGAGCCGTTCGTGCTGCGTGCGGCCAGCGAGCAGGCCGAGACTATGCAGACCCGGCTGTCCGCCGAACATGACGTGAGCCGCCGCAGCCGCCGGGCCGTAGCCCACGGCCGGATGATGGGGGTGGTGCGAGTGGTGCGGATGGTGGGGATGATGTGGCGGCGGCGGCAGGAGTCCAGGAAATGCAGCGGCCGCGGCTGCAGCCGCCGGAAACACGGGAAACTGCTGAGCGGTGCGTCCATCGTGCGGCGAAATCTTGCGGCGAATATGCGGCGAATGCAGCTTCGGATTCGGATTGGCGCTGTGACGATTGCGCGAACGCCGCGAGCTGAACACCATGTTGCAGCCGTCCACCGTGCACTTGTGCATCTCGCGCAGATGCACCGCCGAGAAGTGGATCTTGAGGGCGCCCTTGTCGCAGAAGGTCTTGTAGCAGATGGAGCACTGGACGCGCTTCTTGCCCGTCGCCGGATTGATGAACTGCCCGGCCAGGTTGATTGGCGGCGAGCCCCAGCGCTTCGGCTTTGAGCTGGCGTGTGAGCTGGATTTGCTGTTGTGGCTGCTGGCGCTGCTGTTGCAGCCGGCGCTGCGGTCCGTGGCGCCCGCTGTGCCCGGCGAGCTGGCTGGCGATTTGGCACCAATGTGCGAGTGCGCATGGGGATGGCCGTGCGAGTGGGGATGGGCATGCGGGTGTCCCAGCAGATAAGCGGACGACATGAATGGATTCATAATGTGCTCCATTGTTCCTGTTTATTTTGTTTTCCGCTTCGTTTTCGCTGCAAGCACAAGAAATTGAAGAGAAAAGTCGCGGATTAGATTGGATTGACATTTCTCTGTATATGTGTGTGTGTGTGTAGCTTAGATATAAATGTAGCTAAAAGTCATTTAAAGATAGATGAGAAACAGCTTACTGCAAGATTAAATGCAGCTAACGAGGTATTTAAAGCTATCATCATATCTAAAAGCTATAAACTGTATCTGTCAGATACAAATGCAGTTGGCATATAAAAGTATCTAAAGGATACACAAGTATCTTAAAGGCGTCGCTTCTTATGAAAGTCTATTTGAGATGCAAAAGTATCTTTAACTCAAATCATTTCAAGATACAAAAGTTCATTGCACAAAACTAGCTCAAGCCAAGATACAAAAGTATCTTTGACTAGGGCTAAGACGATTCTAGATGCAAAAGTATCTTTGACTAAGGAAGCTCCAGAAAATCTTAGTAGCTGAGATACAAATTTATCTTTAAGGCTTAAGTTAGTAGCTGAGATTAGTTGCAAAGTTCATTCGAGATACAAAAGTATCTTTTTAAGTTACATAAGTATCTTTTACTAAGCAAATCAATGCAAGATACAATATCAAGTTGAAATTCAATTTAAGATACAAAAGTATCTTTAGCTAAGTAAACATGTATGAAAAGTATCTGATACTTGACAAAACACGCATTTTTGCCGTCGCATCTTGAGCTGATTTTGTCGTCAATCGTGGCAGAGAGAGGCACCCGAACCGATTCGATTCGAATCGCCGCAGCTCCGTTGTCAACCGACAACCGGCAACCGGCAATGGGCGAGTCCAAAGTGTCGCGGATGTCAATCAAATGTGGCTGAAAGTCACTCGGTCAGCACAGCAGGGGCAGCCCGAAGGGACGTGGACTGCAGGCGGTTAGTGCTGGTGTTAAGAGGGGGGAGGGGTAATTCAAGGCGATGGCAAAAACCTAATCAGAGACTAATGAGAGAAATGGGCGATGGTTGAGTGGGCAGCGCAGGGTGTCGCTGTTATAGCTGCAAAAGTTGCGCAACTTTTTGCGACTTTTTCTGTTATCATCGTTGCACGTTTACTGCGCTGCCTGACCCCCCTCCCCCTCGCCCCTTGCCCCTCGAGATGACAGCAGCAGCAGCAAGCCATGCCAATTACAGATTTGAAATTTGCTGCGCAATTAAATCGTGGAGACACTGCGACACACGCACAGTGGTGCCAAAGAGGGCAAATCTGGGCAAATATGTATATTGCAAATCGAATCTGCATGAATTTATAGCCACATATAAAATATATCGAATTTTTAATTGTATGATAACTGTAAATCAAATGGGGACGGGCGAAGACTGTTGGCTACTCGTCTTGCTGGCCGTGAATCACTGTGCTGGCCAGTCGCCGGAGATCTGTATTAAACGTCAGCGGGCGCTGGTCAGCGGCATTTGCTCATTTGCTTGGCCAAAATCTTTTACGGCCTTTACGGCCGCTCGTCTGTTCGGGGGCCCCCATTAAAGCCGCAAAGACGACGACAACACGCGGCGATCGGCAGCTAGTCCAAGTGGCTTTTTTTTTCTCAGTTTTCTGTTTTTTTTTTTTGGTTTTTATTGTTGCCGTGTTTCGCTGTAATTGTGACTGACGAGCGGCGCAGAATTGATGGCCAAAGTGTAGCGTGAGGGGCGGGGCGGTGTGGGGCTAGGCAAGCAGGCAGCGGACAACGATGGGGACAATTGTTAAAGCGACGATGGGGATCGCGGCCACATCGCAGCCGCATGTCGAGCGATCAGCGCTGCTGTTAGCCGCCTTTGGGTGCCCCTCTATTGCGCTATCACTCGGAATCAATCTCAAATGTTCAACAAACACATGCGCCAATGTCAGCCATATAAACATACATAAATGAAAACACATCTCTCCCTCTCTCTCCCTCTCTCTATCTATCGCTGTGTGTGCCCAACATAGCCAACAGCCCAGTTGAGCGGCGATGTACTTGATGTGGCAATACTCTAATCCGGCCAGCTTGGCAGGTGAACGGGCCTCGGCATGAGGCACGAGGGCATGAGATCTGTATGAAAATGCAGTTGCATGTGGCGTCTGATATGGCTGAAGGACTTGTACGATCTAATACCACGCTGAAGATACAAAAGTATCTGCGAGACACTAATCTGTGAGATTAGAATATACTAGAGCAGCTGTGACGACTTTTTTCTGCAACGAAAATGCCACATTTTTAGCAAAAGATACAAATGTATCTGTGAGATACAGCAGGAGCTGTCACTCGACGTCTCATTGCAAACATTTGCTCACCATAAAATCCAATAATATTGATAAAAGATATAAAAGCTATCTATAAAACACAATAGTATCTATGAACTTCCGTAATATCAACAAGATACAAAAGTATCTTAACGCGACTAAACACTTTACTGTTAAATACAATATTATTAGCAAAAGATACAAAAGTATCTAACAATTAGAAAAACTAACAAGTCTGAGAATAATGATGAATAAGATACAAAAGTATCTTTTGATATGGAAGAGCATATTTTAAGATAGAAATGTATATTTTGAGAGACATTAGTACATTTGCTATGCTTGCAGTAGAGAAAGACCAAGTACTAGCTAATATGTCTTCGAGATACAAATGTATCTTCTAGATACAAGAGCATCACAAGGATCAGTTGCCTCCACAACCAGCTGCACAGTGGGGCAAAAGCCACTCGAGCAATTTCCAAAGCCAATTTTCCCAATAATCTATCGAAACTTCTGCTGGGTGCTTGAAATTGGTTCAAAACTTCTCTCTTCTTCTCTCTCTCTTGTTTTTCACGATTTTATGGCTTCGAGTCATTAGAAACGTTGGTAACAAAACGAAATGTGTAATGGCAGTGGCCAGTGTCAGTGTGTGTGTGTGTGTGTGTGTGTGGCTGTTCGTGTGGTAATTATTTTTGTCAAACGCTTTAAATGTCTTAAGAGACGAAAGCAACAGCAGCAGTAACAACAACAAAACAACAACAACAACAACTACAAAAAACCAATCACAAGTTTTGATGGCCAGCGTCGAATGTGTTTGTTGTTAGTTGTTTACTGTTGTTGTTGTTGTTGTTGTTGTATATTTTTTTATTATCGGCATGTTGAAAGTCACAAATTCCAAGAGCTGACGAGAGACGACAACAAACTCCTGTTTATCGTTGCTGTTGTTGTTGCTTGTTGGTTGTTGCTGTTAGTACACATTATAATAACAACAACAGCAACAACAATAAATTGGAGGAGCAATGAACGGGCAAGAGAGCGATAGAGAGAGAGAGAGAGAGAGAGAGGGAATGAGATGATAATGATGATGATGATGCCAAAGCCGAGGCTGAGGCTCAAACGGAGGCTGGAGACTTGGTCTAGTGCTCAGCTCTGGGCGCTGCGCATTTGTATCTCAATTTGTATCTCAAGCAACATTTAAAAAGACAAAAATCTTAATTACAAATTTCGTATCTTTTCTTTTTTTTGGAAATATTTTCGTCCGAAATTTGTTCAACACTTTTGAATTTTTTTGCTTTTTTTTTTGGCCGACGGCAAAACACATAAAAAAAATTGTTCAACTAACCAAATAAATAATTTTTTTTTGTTGTACTTACAATTTCGATTGTCCGTTAGAATTTTCACTAAATATTTCGTGTTTTTTTTTTCGTTCAATTTATTTTTGATTTTGTTTTTGTCACCATAAAAAATTTCACATATTTTGCATATTTCATTTAGTTTTTGTTTGTTGCTTTTTTTTTAATTTGTATTGTTTTTATTTAAATTGTTTTACTATTATTATTATTTAATTTTTTTTTATTAATTTTTGTTGTCCGATCGCGACGGCGACGGCAACGGCGACGGTAGCTACTTGCAACGTTGTTGTCTCACGGGGCACACAAACAAAACACAGAGACGAAGAACGTAGTAGGCAAACGAAACAGTTATTGTTGTGACTGTGACTGTGACTGTTACTGTGACGGTGACTGTGACTGCGACAGAAGCAGAAGCAGCGGCAGCAGAAGAGATCCACTCCTTCGAAAGTCGTGGGTGACACTGATTGTCGTGCCGCTGCGAGCAGAAAAAATGTAACGACGACGACGACGACGACAAATGCGACAGCGACAGCGACAACAGCAGAGACAGCGGCAGCACAGACACACTCACACACACACACACACTGAGGCGCACACACGAGCACGTACACAGAGAGACGAGACAAACGCACGCATACGCAGCGGCAGCGGGGTGGGTGACACTTTGCTCTCGCAGCGACGAGCGACGGCAAAGAGCACACACAGCACAGCAGAGACGACAGCAGCAGCAACAGACACGCAGCAGCGGACAAGTTCAACGTAACTGCCCCACAAATGTCTACCTGAAACGCAGCACAGGCCCAGCCAGTCAACGAGCGAGTGAGCACTGTCCATGTATGTGTGAGTGTGTGTGTGTGTGCGGCGAAGAGAGCGAGAGTATGAGAGCAGCGACGTCGCTTGCGCTATTGGAATTGGCCTGCAGTTGTAGTTGTTATTGTAGGTGTATTCGTGCGGTCTTTGTGATGCCTTTTGCTGCCGCTGCTGTCGCTGCTGCTGCTTCTGCTGCTCTTGCTGCTTGTTTAGGCTGTGTCACATTGTCGTCGTTGGGTCAGCACACATACACACACCGAAACACACAGCACACATTTATACATGCATGCACACACACACATAGACGAATGCGACAGCGCTATTGGCAGTTGGCTCTCTCTCGGTCGCACCACTGACGCTGACGCGCAGCTGTCGGCTAAGCAGTGCAGGCTGAAGAGAAAATCGGCTCTCTTTGACTGGCTGTTTGATTGCATTTTCAATAAGTTTCAAATATTCACCGGTGGAAATCTTAAAGGCAGTTTATGATGGCATCAAATTTAAAGTAATCCAGAAGAACGGCTTAGCCGCCACTGGCAATGGCTTCTGCTGGGGGTGGCAAAAGGCAAAGCCAAAAGCGTAGGCGTAAACGTAGGCGACTCTAATGTTCCACGCATACGCATGGTCAACGCTTTATGTGTATGTACATAAGTGCGTGTGTGTGTA
Source organism: Drosophila aldrichi (assembly GCA_035045965.1). Taxonomy (NCBI): domain Eukaryota; kingdom Metazoa; phylum Arthropoda; class Insecta; order Diptera; family Drosophilidae; genus Drosophila; species Drosophila aldrichi. Next base: position 5,663,315 of record JAWNOM010000484.1, read on the forward strand.
TAGGGAAAAAATAATTCGTGGGACATTTGACCACGACCACATTCAAATGTGTGTGTGTGTGGGTATTTGTGCGAGCAGGCTACGAAGCATTTTGGGCTATTGCTGTCTCGCTTTCACACTGTCGTCTGAGTGGACGAGTGGTTGACATGCGACGTATTTGTGTTTGCTGACCGAGCGAGTGAGCGGCAACAGCTACAGCAGCAGCATACAAACACACACCCAGGCACACGTACACACACACACCAATACACCTGCCCGCTCACGCACCTTTGCTTACTCTCCCTCGCTCTGCTGCTCTCCCGTAGCCGGCCACAGCGTCACACAGTGTCATTTGCTCGCCAACCAAAGAGCGCCAGTGCGCTCTCTCATGGGGCTTGGTGTGTGCGCTTGTGTATATGTATATATATACAGATCTGTGTATGTGTGTGTGTGTGTGAGTGTGTCGTCCCATAAGCCAGCCCGCGTGTGACAGAGCTAAAACGAGTTGGCCCCTTCATTTGTTCGAATGAAATGGCAATGGCCAGCCAATTCGTCGTTGTCGCTGCTTATTGTCGCTGTTGCTGTTGCCGCCGGCAGCGACGTCGGCCGCAGCAGCGCTGCTCGGTGTGCATGTGCTGTAGCTTACTTGAAATTGCCGTCGTTTTGTCTTCGTCTCATTATGGGCTATGGCAGTGTTGTTGCTGCTGTCGTTGCTGTTGCTGTTGCTGCTGTAGTTGTTGTTGTTGTTGTTGTCGCCTTCGCCTGCTCTTCGTAGACGTCACACGCTGACGTTTCGTTCGGATTTTTTTTTCGTTTTGCTTTTTCTCTTTTAGCTCGGATTTTTTTTTTAAATTTTTGTCATTTGATTTCTTGTCCACTGCGCTCCGGCGACGGGGCGGCGGCAGCGACCGAGAGCTGAGAGTGTGTGTCCGTCTCTTTTTAGTAAACACCAATGAATGCCCGTGCCCGTGCGACTGTGTGCGTGTGTATACGTGTGTGTGTGAGTTGTCTCTCCAAGTATTCGTGAGCACACCTCTCGCTTGCTGCAAACAGCGACGGCAGCGACGACTTTGCTTTACTGGCTATGCGATTGCGCCACAAATTTATATAGCTGTATGCATGTGTGTGTGTTAGTGTTTGTGTGTGCGTGCTTGTATGTGTGCCATTGGTGTCACACGAAGCGACACTTTAGCATGGGGGCGATTTTTCCTGTCTCCTGCACCAATAGTAATCGAGCACCGCTCTGGTGACAACGGCACCCGACCCCGAACCCAGGCACGAACCGAGGCAGCTATTGCGCTGCTGCTGCTGCTGCTGCTGCTTCTTCTTCTTTATCTTTTGATATGCTTTCATTTTGTTTATCGCATTTCTTTGCTGCCTATGTAAAGCGTAAACATAAGTACATATGTATGTACGTAAATATATATGTATTTCTTGTTGTATTTATATATCTGCGCATCTTCAAGTGTTGAGATACTTTTTGTTAGAGATATATAAACATTATGCTCTCAACAACTATGTTTACATATAACTGTATTTATATATACATAAATATATGTACATATATGCATGTATATGCATATAAACATACTTACATATACTTATCTGCTCTTAATTTAGTCAGCTTTTGCCTTAACCTTAAGCTCAAGTCTCGCGTAATACATGAAGTAAATGACTCTTTAAGCTCTTGAATTTGACTTAAAGACTTTAGATAGCTAAATTGTGAAACAAAAATAGAAATTTAATATGATTTAAAAACTCATATATACCAAAGCCATATTAGCTGCTTAGCTTCAAAAACTTACCTCAAGTAGCTTAATTATCTAAAGCTTTTTAACGTGCTTAACAAATGGAAAACATATCAGATTTTCTTTCATAAATCTCCATATAAGTACAAGTATGATGCACAGAAATTAGTTTGCATCAAATACCCAGACAAAGGATATTTTTTTCACGCACAGCATTTATTTTAGTAATAATATTTATGAAATTAACTATGTAAGTTCTTGAAAGGAAAATTAAAATCCTGTTTTTTATAAAGTCTTTTCTGCATTTTTAAGCAGCTTTGTATGTGAACTCTATAAAATATATAAGTGCAGGGAAATAGCAAAGCTGATTATATTCGCGGAAAAGTTTATGAACGAGAATTTCTGCATTAAAAGCAATTTGGGAATGGCATTTGATATAAATTATCGGAGGTGTTGCTGTTAACGAATAGAAAAACCCCTTCAGGCACTCAAAAGTTATGTAGAAAGCAGCGAATCATTTTAATGATAGATAATAATCGATATAGTGTCGATTTTCGATAAGTTCATACTCCCAACAATGAAATAGAGCAGCAGAAACGTTTTCTTGCATCGTTCAATATCGCGTTTGGAATCTAGTTCAATCTGGAATCATTAAGGACAATCAGAGCTCTGTAGCTTGAGATCCGATCACACTTGACTTTAATTATATATCGATCAATTAACGATATTTCTATTAGAAATGCGCTTTGAACTCTGGGTGACCCAGGTGAAAATTCGTTTTGCTCTTGGCCGCTCAAGTGGAATCTGACTTTTTAGTGTGTTTGCACAATCAAAAGGTCGTCAGCGGCGGGTCCCAGAGGTGAGACGAATTGTGAAATGGAGTTGGCTATTAGGGGACAAATGGAAATATCTTCTATTGCCAGTCAACACTTTCGTTTCACTTCCTTTCACTTCATTTAGAAATACACGCGCTTGGATCTTTTTTATATTTTTGATTTTCTTGCTGCTTTCATTAATCAAAAATTGCCTTTATTCAGCTTGAGATAAATAATTGCTATCTTATTATGCCGATTGTCGTTGCTGTCGCCGCCATCGACCCTCGGCCACCGCTCCCTCGCCTATAGCCTCTCGCCTCTCGCCTTTGGCCGCTGTCGAAGTTCTTTATAAACAGCACGGCGCCCTTTGTGAGTGCTGCACGAATCGAAATCGAAATCGAAATCGATCAATCATTTTTCACACTTGGCCCAGCATCCAGCGTCAAGTGAGAGAGGCCGCCGAGCCCTGTGGAGTGCACAGATAAAGCAACAAACATGTGTCTGTATCTGTATACAGGTACATAGATACAATTGCAGCTATAGATAGATACAGATACAGATACAGATACAGATACAGATACAGATACAGATACAGATACAGATACAGATACAGATACAGATACAGATACAGATACAGATACAGATACAGATACAGATACAGATACAGATACAGATACAGATACAGATACAGATACAGATACAGATACAGATACAGATACAGATACAGATACAGATACAGATACAGATACAGATACAGATACAGATACAGATACAGATACAGATACAGATACAGATACAGATACAGATACAGATACAGATACAGATACAGATACAGATACAGATACAGATACAGATACAGATACAGATACAGATACAGATACAGATACAGATACAGATACAGATACAGATACAGATACAGATACAGATACAGATACAGATACAGATACAGATACAGATACAGATACAGATACAGATACAGATACAGATACAGATACAGATACAGATACAGATACAGATACAGATACAGATACAGATACAGATACAGATACAGATACAGATACAGATACAGATACAGATACAGATACAGATACAGATACAGATACAGATACAGATACAGATACAGATACAGATACAGATACAGATACAGATACAGATACAGATACAGATACAGATACAGATACAGATACAGATACAGATACAGATACAGATACAGATACAGATACAGATACAGATACAGATACAGATACAGATACAGATACAGATACAGATACAGATACAGATACAGATACAGATACAGATACAGATACAGATACAGATACAGATACAGATACAGATACAGATACAGATACAGATACAGATACAGATACAGATACAGATACAGATACAGATACAGATACAGATACAGATACAGATACAGATACAGATACAGATACAGATACAGATACAGATACAGATACAGATACAGATACAGATACAGATACAGATACAGATACAGATACAGATACAGATACAGATACAGATACAGATACAGATACAGATACAGATACAGATACAGATACAGATACAGATACAGATACAGATACAGATACAGATACAGATACAGATACAGATACAGATACAGATACAGATACAGATACAGATACAGATACAGATACAGATACAGATACAGATACAGATACAGATACAGATACAGATACAGATACAGATACAGATACAGATACAGATACAGATACAGATACAGATACAGATACAGATACAGATACAGATACAGATACAGATACAGATACAGATACAGATACAGATACAGATACAGATACAGATACAGATACAGATACAGATACAGATACAGATACAGATACAGATACAGATACAGATACAGATACAGATACAGATACAGATACAGATACAGATACAGATACAGATACAGATACAGATACAGATACAGATACAGATACAGATACAGATACAGATACAGATACAGATACAGATACAGATACAGATACAGATACAGATACAGATACAGATACAGATACAGAATTGTTAATTGTACTTGACTGCGTGTCAATAAATCGTTTCAGTTCTTTTTTTAAAATACAATTTACGCCGACACAAATGATATTAAAAATCCATTAATAATCCGCAGCGACGCATCGATTGCGTCTGATTCTTTTTACGTATGTGTGTGTGTGTGTGTGTGAGCCTACTCGGCCCGGTAACCGCCCTCGCCCCGAGCTCTCGTCTAGCCGAAAGATACAGCGACAAAGGCCATGGGAAACCTCAGCCACAGCCGCTGCCTCGATCTCCGCTCCAGAAAGCCGCCCAGACAAAGGCGTCACAAACATCTCACATTTAATTACGTTTTCCGTACAGTCGCTGGCCGGCTCTGGCCAGCACTGGGCACGCCCCCTTTTGTAGCAGCGCCCGCCAAGGAGCTGATATTTGTTTACTTATCGAATTTAATTATATCATAAAAATATTAATTTATATAACAGTTAGCCCCAAGGCTAAACACACAAAACTTTTCCCTCAGCCCTAATCATGAGAAAATTCTTAAAGCTGCATTTTTTTCTTCAAGTTTAATTGGAATTGAGTAATACAGTTGTGTGATGAGGAAAGCTTTAACTAAATTCGAGTTAGAATACAGCTTAAAGTCGAAGTTTAATAAAGAAGAATGTGATAAGTCGATGTACTTGACTGGGATTAGCTAATGATATGCTGCGAATTCGATAGCTGAACGATAGTTTTTCTTTGATTTAAGCTAAGAGCTACACTGATAAGAAGAGATAAAGGCAAGACTTATACGCTAGAGATTAACAGCCGTTGAAGTTGCCTGAAGTTGTTTAAGTTCAATGCAATCAATTTATCAATATGTTCTCAATAATTCATTTCATTCTATCTACATATCTATCTATCTATATATCGATCTATCTATCACTCTATCTATCTATCTACATATTCATCTATATACATATATATATATATATATATATGTTACTTTCTATCGCTCTATATAGATTGATCATCTATCTCTAAAGCTCTATCTATCTATATCTATCTATCTATCCCTCTATCTATAGTTCTATCCATCTATCTATAATATCAATATATGTATATCTCTCTCCCTATTATATACATATATAGCTCAAATCAGTGGACCATCTTCCAGTCCATAAATACATACTTACTTGCTTTTAACTTAAATTTAAGCTTAAAGACTTTAGGCTTTGGGCAAATGAAATCTTTTGAATGGAACAATTATAGTTGATTATCAGATCTAAAGTAATCGCAGAATATAATCTAATCTATTATACAGATATATATAAAAATATACTATTGCACGTATGTATATTTGCTTGGGCAATATTGTTAATCAATTAGGATTGCGCAGGCCGAGGCAAAATATTGATTTAGCAACGGGTTCTCGGTCTCGTTGAGGTGCGTTTTGAAAATTCGAAATTCTTGTTAGTGCCAAGAGGCTGTGCATCGTTGTCAATGCCCCAGACTGGCCCTTGGCTCTGCCTCTGTTTCTGTCTCTGTCTCTGGGCATCCAAAATGGAAGAGATTTGTTTACACTTTGCCGTCTGCGCCTGGGCTGCCAAATATGCGAAATAAGCAGGAGACGGGCAACTGAGTGAGTGACTGGGTGAGTGAGTGAGTGAGCCAGGCCCAGTTCAAAATGGAAACTCCGTCCTGCAGTGGTCGCTGGGTCACGCACATGGCAATGAGTATTGGGTAATGGGTAATGGGTAGACACACACACACATACACATACACACATTGAACCGCTGCCTTTGGGTTTGGTGGTGCAATTATCGCTCAGCGCCCTTCAAATATTTTCTCAATGAATGCGTGAAATCTGCGCGAGTCTCTGCAACTGAATCTGAGGCTGAGGCTGAGGCTGATGCTGAGACGGGGCGGTTGGTTGGTAAGAGTTTTTGTTGTTGTTGTTGTTGTTGTTGTTTTTTGGCTATTGCACAACATTCGCTCGCTGCCAGGTAGCTAGTTTCCATTGTTGCGTCGCGTTGCCATGAATATGTGGCACATAATGTGCCCAATAATTAAGTGAAAGGGTTACAATCGGGCTTCATGAGAACTTTGCCCGGCAACCGGGTGATAAAAATGTTGCTCGAGAAAAAGGGTTTACGAACAAACATGTCGTCGAAAATTTCATAATGGCCGCGACCCATAAAAATTGCCAGCTTTGCGAATGGATGGATGGCTGGCTATACAGCTGAGTAATCAGGTAAGGACCACAGAACGGATGCAGCATGCACACACACACACGTATATGTATGCGCGTGTATATGTAGGTAGTTCAATGACTATGCCGCGCGCGCACACGTCCATCAAGGAAGCTCAATAAAAGTAAGCACCCAAGGCAAACTAAGTACGAAACGCGAGCACAATAAAAACTATGCTGCAGCGCACGCTTCATACAAAGTACAAACAGGATCTCGATAATGCGCTGCATTGTACAGGTACTTAAAAGTATCACACACACACCTAGTCACACATGTGTGTGTGTGTGTGTGTATTTATTAATTTATGAGCCTATCATCAGCGGCATAAACTCAACAATGAACCTTTGCGCTTTGCTCCTGCGCCTGCTTTGTTTGCCTTGGTTTCTTTAGCGGATATCTTCTATAATTCACAAATCCAAGCTTGAATGTGAACTCTATATTAAATGTGAGTACTTAATTATGAATAGCTTAATTAATTTCCCATCAGATTTCTCAGCTTTCAATTGAGTTTACAAAACCAAATCAAAGATATAATTTTCTATCATAATTAAATTAAGTTCAATTTGATATTCTATTGTCATGTGGGTGGGCTAGAAAGAAAATAATAGAAAAGAAAATCTATTATCTATATCTTTTATCTAACTCTTGGTACACTATCTGCGGGCATCTATTGTTGTTGCTGTTGAGAGCGGAAATGCATCAAACATATTTTGCGCTCTTTCTCAATTTTAATCTCTATGAAAACATCTGCAGCAAATATGAAATCATATAATATGGCCAGATTGAACAACTGCAACAACAACTGAGAGATTTGATACCAATAGAGAGACAGAGAGAAGGAGAGAGAGAGAGAAAGGCCCAGTTATAGATATCTAAGCAAGCAGCAAACTGTTCCATTGTTGCTGTTGTTGTAGTTACCCATTGTTGTTGTTATTATTGCCGTTGTTGGCATTGTCTGGCTGTCAGTTGTAATTATGGCGTAATTGCGCATTGTTAGCAATGGATAATCCTTGAACAATATCGACTTTCGATCTCCATCTTAGGTTTCGCACAGCCATTGCCGCTATCTAAGCCAAAGGCTGTCAGCGACCACGCCCATTTTGAAAACGTTTATAGTTTTTATACCCTGAACCCATTGAAAATGGGAAATCAGGGTATAATGGTTTTGTTAAAAGTATGTAACAGGGAGAAGGAGGCGTGGCAGACCCCACAAAGTATATATATTCTTGATCAGGGCGACGAACTGAGTCGATATAGCCATGTCCGTCTGTCCGTCTGTCCGTCTGTCCGTCTGTCCGTCTGTCCGTCTGTCCGTATGTATGAACGCGTCGATTTCCGAAACTACAATAGCTAGAGACCTCAACTTTTTTTTAAAATGTCCGTATATAGCGCGCGCATATCAAGTTTATCACAGAAGATCGATAATTCGTCCGATTATTTTTTTATCGATGAAAAACCTTATCGAAAGCCAGTTATAAAATTATATCTCCTACATCTTTTGAGCTAGAGTCTCCAAATTTTAAATGTAGACTCATATGCACTTTATAGAATTTCGGTTTTTGTTATAATTCACCCCCCGCCCCTATATCCACCCCCTCACCATCACTTTTGTAAAAGGCGTATTTCAAATACTAGAGACTTGAGCTTCGGCATATACACGCATAGTAATGATATAATCACAATCTAAAAGTTTCATGAAGAACGTACGTCCACAAAAAAGTTATTAAACAATTAAGTTTCCATGAGAAGCCCACACTGCAGCCCATGCGTGTTTAGCGTGCGTGCCTATATGTGCCTATGTACATATGTATGTGTGTGTGTGTTTCTTTTGTATGCAAAAAAACGCGGAAAATTATTGAAATATCAGTTCTCCGAAGGGTTCAGGGGATTTCCTAGTCGGGCAGTCTCGACTAGAGCTTTCTTACTTGTTTATTTATTATTTTTTTGCTATTTGTTATTATTTTGTTATTCACATATATATTTATCTAGCTCTGACTAGCATATTTTATTTTATTCTATATAAATCTTTTAGTATTTTTTAATATCTACTGATTTTTTTTTGCAGTTTTCTAATGAAATTATAGACTGTTCTTAGTTTTCATAAGATATATTAATATTATCAGCGTATTCAAAAAATAATTATAAATTTCAAATGCATTCACGAGCTGCAAATGAATTCAGTCCAAATATCGCCATTGATTGCTACACTCATTGTGCGGTCGGGCGTAACTGATTGCCTAATGCTCGCTCATTTTACATAACATTTATGTTTATACCAACTAAAAGGTGTAAAAATATAGCATTTACTTAGTATGCCAACAGTTAGACATTGTAAAGCTCATATACTCTCATAGATTGAAAGATTGATAGGACAGAGAAATCGAAAGATATCAAATAGAATGGAATGATATAAATGAACCTGGTCCAGCTGTATTCTGGATAATTCAGGCTCCATTTGATTTACACTATTTATCATGTCTTAACTCTTTATAATGTATATGTATAAATAAGTTTGCAAACAACTCTGATTCTGATCTAAAAAGGATAAAGTAATTACACTTTGCTGTAGACTCAAACTGGATAATCTATAATCTATGCTTATATAGCTGCAATATCGTAGCACTCTCTGTCTATATACAGCTGCATCTGGCAAGTAAATGAAAAGTTTCTAGCGATCAGAATGGGTTGCAGCAGCTGCAAGTCGTGTTGAGTGAAAGGCTTGTCGCTTAGATTGATGGAGAGGTCTGACAGGCAGTGTACTTGAATCGGCTGAATAAGCTGTGATACGGATTAGGAATTACAAGCATGTATATAAACATATATTATGTATATCCAACTATATATATATATATATGTATTTATATGTGCTTTAAATATTACAGGCTGACAGTCAAGAGCGAGCACAGAAATTTACAAAAATTTGTAGTTAGCAAAGCGTCCTTCATTTTGTAAGCATATAAAGACATACATACATATGTATGAGTGAGTGCGTGTGTGTGTACATTTACTGTACTGTGTTGAATGATGAATGCATTGCATTCCATGCCGCAATTCGCCCCGTTTGCCTGTGTGTGTGCGCCACCACTTGAGTTCACCCCTAAAAATGTTTTTCATCTTCTGTGGCACTCATCTCTGCTCTGCATCCATGTCGCGGTGCATAATTAAAAACTGTAAACCACACAAATAATCCCTTGATAGTAGCATAGACAACAACAACAACTACAGCAACAGCAACAGCAACAACAACAGCAACACGTTGTCCGCGAACAATGGTCATGCATCTGGGGTTGTTCCATCATTATCAAATGTGAGCATAGCTGAAAGCTGTGCGATCTGCCATTAGATGGTCTTGTGACTACATTTAATGTCAGCCTCACATCTATCAAGAAGACTCTACACACACACACACACACACACACACAAACACAGATATAAGTAGAGTTCGAATGTGAGAGGGTGCAGCCTTCTAATGTTTTTTGATAGTTGTGCCGACCTATGGGCAATTATATTACGCCCCTGTCGAAAAACCTACCCCAAAGAATTCATAATTATTACTTGATGTGTGGGTTTCTCCTCAACATTCAGCTTTGCATATGTGTGTGTGTGTGTGGGTGTGAGTGTGTGCGTGTGTCTGTGAGTGTGCACGAGTACTGAGTAAATAAAATCAAGTCCACTTTAAGGGATTAAAATCTGTTGTCATTAGCGTTCAAATTGAATATATAAAATGGAGTTTTCGATTTGATTATCTCACAGCCAAAGTAAACTCCATGAATATACAGCATACAGCATACAGCATACAGCATACAGCATACAGCATACAGCATACAGCATACAGCATACAGCATACAGCATACAGCATACAGCATACAGCATACAGCATACAGCATACAGCATACAGCATACAGCATACAGCATACAGCATACAGCATACAGCATACAGCATACAGCATACAGCATACAGCATACAGCATACAGCATACAGCATACAGCACACAGCATACAGCATACAGCATACAGCATACAGCATACAGCATACAGCATACAGCATACAGCATACAGCATGCAGCATACAGCATACATCATGCAGCATCATGCAGCATCATGCAGCGTCATGCAGCGTCATGCAACATCATGCAACATCATGCAACATCATGCAACATCATGCACCATCATGCATCAGCATCATACAGCTTACAGTTAGACGGACATTGGATAAACAATATACTCCTTTCATTTCCTATTTTTCTGAAAACTTTCACGATAAACTATCTAAATATCGATATCTTCTAAAGTTCTCCAATCAAATTTTAAAGTCTTTGAGCTGAACTATGCAGAGCTGAATGAGTAAAAACAGTGCTTGACCAACGGGAAAAACTTTTGCAAGTTTTCCAATGCTGTGGATTTTGCAGTAGCAAAATTTTTGCCGAGGATATGACCTAAGCCTATTTCGTTAGGGCAGGAGACGCGGCTAAGTGTATGAGCAAAAAAAAAAAAGTAGAGAGAGTGATAGGGAGAGAGAGAGAAGCAATGAGAGTGGGTGAGGGTGAATGGAAGGTAGGCGGGGCAGCGACAAGAAAAAGTATTAAAATTTGTAAGCGAATTCATGAAAATTTCCTTCTGGGAATTCATTAGCGAATGGAAGGAGGCAACCGACAGCAGCAAGGACGCAAGGACACAATGCTGGGCAGGAGTTGGCCGGGGAGGTGGGAGTTGGGGGGTGGGGTGGTCGTGGAGTTGTCTTCTATTATGTTATTCTATGACCGTGCTGCCCGCTGTATCTAATTTGGCCATATTATGAATTTAACCCTTTCGTGTTTGCTGGATATTTAAACAACTGTTTGCACAAAAGTTTAGCCAGAAGGTCGGCCAAAATTGAAGCTGCTGCTTGCTGATGCTGCCACTGCTGCTCATAATTTCTCCACCTTCGAAATTGATTCCCCGTAATGCGTATACCCCGAAGCACTGCTCCTGCTGCCGTTCCAGCTCCTGCTCCAGCTCCTGCTCCAGCTGCTGCTGCCCCAAAACAGGCCGCCTTAGACGCCTTGTCTACGTTGTCTGGCATAGTCTGGCGTTGTGTTTGTCTGCCTGAAAGTGAACTTTGCTCTGGGTCCCTCTCTCTCGCTCTCTCTCTCGTGGACCATTCGGTTGGCCTAGCCTTGCTTGGCGCTTGTTCCGTTTCATTAATGGGCGACCCATTACCGTGGGGTATTCCAGCGATGTTTTTCATTTACTTTGCCCTCGTAGTTTTCTTTGTTCTCCGACTGCTGCGGCAGCCAGTTGCGTGGCTTTTGCCGATTCTTAAGGCTTTCAAGTGAACACTCCGCCAGGATTTGGCACTGCGACTTCTGCTTACGGCCTGCTAATGATGCCTTTTCCAGCAATTTAATTGTTAAACAATGAAAACGCTTTTGATTACAAGAAAAACAATCGTCGCACCGCAATTTTTGTTGTTCAAGGCGAACGAACTTCGTCTGTGACGCCAACTGAGCTTTGTTGGAGGAGAGGAGAGGAGAGGAGTTTCATCTACTTCTACTTCATCTTCTTCTTTCTCTCTATGTTGTTGTTATTTCGGTTTGGCTCTTCTCGGCCGCAGGGAACGGCAGGATGTTTATTAATTTTTACCTGAGGTTATCTATTTGTCGCGCTATGTTTTTATTCAGCCCTTTTTCTTGTTTTTTTCATTCATTCTCTTGTTTTGGGGTTGAACCTCAGTTCAGTTCGCTGCTTTTCCACCTCTTTGCCCCCCTTCTTCGTCTTTTGCATACTGCTTACGTTTCGCTGTTGTTTTTTTGGCTGCGCCGCAATTTTCATGCTCATTAAATAATTTCAGCGCATCAAAGTTTTTAGCTCCTTCCGCCGGAGCATCTGTCCGGAGCTGCTGCTGGAGTCTTGGGCATAGGCTGGGACGTCGGAAAAGGCGGGCGTTAAAAACTTTTTATTGAAAGTTGTAATTTAAATTTATTAGGTTTCACATTTTAATTAATGCGCACTTCTTACTTGCTCTCCTTCTCATTCTCCATCTCTCTCTCTCATTTAGCTTCTACCTTCAATTTGCCAGTTCCTGTTCCTGCTCCTGTTCCTGTTCCTGCTCCCATTCCGGCTGCTGGTCATATGCCCCCCTCCTAAATCAATTTCAAATTTAATTCCACTTCTTGTTGCCACGACAACGCAATTATCTCTGGACTTTCACTCACAATTGAACTCTGCGAATCACATTTTGGCTAATTACATGATTATGAAAAGTTCTTCAAGTCATTTCACGTGTTGCTTTTTTTCCGTTCTGAATTTCGATTTGATATTCATTCCTGTCAACGTGAAAGGCACAAAAGTGGACATTAAAAGCGCAATTGCTTTTGGAGAGGGTGTGGCTCTGGTGGGCGTAACTGGGGCAAACAGCTGTACGCAGCTGGAAAGAAATTGTATTCCGATTCCTATTCACGGCCAGTCACGATTATATTTTAATAGCCAAGCAACAAACCAATTTAGTATCGCTTACAATGGACGCTCTCGTGTCAAAAGCACATTTTTTTTCACTCTCTCTCTCTCTCTCTCTGTCTCTCAGTATTCGCTGTTAACGGCACGCACCTTCACACGAATAATATACATATATATTAGATATATAAATACATAATATAAATGTTGCAGAGAATGCTGCTAAGTTGTCTCTATTTTTATCCAAAGCTAGTTTTGTGCTGCACTTTAGACCGCATAATACTCGTTTATGGGGGCAAGAACTGACTAAATCAGCTATTGAGAAAGCCAATAGACTCTTCTGCTGTACGAATACAAAAATAGTTTTGCCATAAAGCCGATTTTATACCTATTTATTTTAGAGCAACGGAATTCATCCAGAAACAAAAAACGTGTTATATAGCTCTAGGAAAATGATAGGAAAATACTTCAATGAATGTTGAAATCAGAGGCAGTCGACTGCTCAATAGTATAACAAATAACACTAGTTCGATTTTTTCCAGAAACTTCTTCAATAACAAAAACTTTTCCTAAATTTTCATTCATTCTTCGTGTACGAAGTCTATCATTCCTAACGTGATGTGTGGAGTAGATCGACAATGATTTAATTTTAGATTTGTTGAGCCTAGCACTTAAATTATGAAGCAAATATATGATATATATGACTCATATATGACTTACAATCATGCAGAACTTTCAGCTAATTCAATTCCTCTTCGTTCCGAGAGAAGCAAGACTAAATTTATAGTATCCCAAAGATCCCAAGAAATATTCTGTGGAGAGCTTATAATTGGGTAGATCATACGATAAAAGACAATAATTATATGATTATAATCAATATTCTTCCCATAGTTCCCATATAATCAAATATGATTTTATTGTTTAGCGTCAGACTATAGGAAAAATGTTGTCTGTTATTTTTAATATTTACGTCAAGCCAAATTATACTCCCATTGCTTAAGCTTAGCTTAAGTATGATTAAAAATATTAATATAAATTATGAAGGCGAGCGGAGGATTTTTCGCTTAACATAATGCCGATCAGCACATCATTTTTTCGATGGGTTTTCCCAGAGGAAACCCGTTCGTGCCAGATGCAGTCGGGTGGGTAGCTCTCATTGGTTGCGAGGCGCACAATACAATATTATGCCTATATGCCAGTATTCCTATGTTACACACACACAGACACACACGCATACGCACACATGCTTTGCATGTATTTGTGCTGTGATATGACATAATGGTATATGGGGTTAAATTACGTTTATAGCGCCGAGTGGTTGTTGTTGCCGCCGCCCTTACCGCCATTGAAGGCGCAACCTCAAATCGCAATTGGAATTTCAATCAGTGTATGTGCCTGCCTCTCACCGCACCCCACCCCACCCCTCTCACTCTACCTCTCACACTCGGTGTGTCTCTTTCTCTCTCTTTCTCTCTCTCTCTCTCTCTGTACTAATATCAGAATCATTTGACTAGCGACAATTGATGAATCGACAGAGACAATGCAGCTTTGTTGCCCCCGTATTGTGTGTTGCAGGTGCGCAGCAGCAAACAATGTGATGTGTATGTATGTGTGTGTGTGTGTGTCCACAGCTGAAGCTCCCTTTGGCTGCCCTTTTGCCAACCCGCCCAGCCCCCACCACAGCCTTTTTTCGTACCGCAGTCACTTAGCCAGTTAACTGTTTTGTGGTATTATAGCCGTTACATTTGTTGCTGGCAGATTGCGTTGCGATTGTTTTTTTTTTTTCTCTTCAACAACAACAACAATGAAAAAATAAAGATGGTGTCGACGATAGCCAGCGCCTGGTGACGGAAGTGACGCTGAGGCTGCCAGCCGGCCTTGCCAGCCCTCCAGCTCCGCATTTGCGCATCTCCGCCAACAAAAGCCGTAAAAATTGCGGATTACAATCGCGGATTTCCAGCGCACAATTGTTTATTATTGCTGCCTTCCTCCTGGACCCTCCCCCTCCCCTCGCTCACCGCCTACACATTCACTGATTTGCTTCCTATTTTTTTTCTCGTTTTTTATTATTTCTTCTGCCTTTTGGGGCACTTAGACCTGCCTGTTGTCGGTCATCAAGCGCGCCCCCAGTGACAGGCGGCAACGACGACGACGACGACGACGACGTTTCAATTCTTACTCCATTTTTTATTTATTTTCACGGTAAAGAAAATAAAAAAACATTTGTGTTTGTGCGCGCCTTTTGCATGTCCTTATTATTGTTGCCCACTCCCGTTTCGTCTCCCACGGCTGCTCCCACTCTAAAGACCACTTTACTCTCTCTCTCTCTCTCTTTCTCTCTCTCTCTCTCTCTCTTTCTCGCTTGCTTTCATTTTGTCTTATTTGCGCTTGTTTTCTTTTTTGTGCGTGTGTCTGCTGCTTTTATTTTTTCGTTTCCTTCTTGTTGTTGCTTTTGATGCTCTTTCCTTTCAGTTTCTCAAATTTGCTAATTTGTGAACTTTTGTGTTCGCATTACAATTCGCTCTTCTGGCTGCTCTGCTTCTTTCCAGTTCATTTCGGCTCTCCAGAGTTTAGTTCAGTTCAGTTCAGCTCGTTCCGTTCTGCTTTGGTTCGCATTTTTGGTGTTTGGCATTGGGAATTCGAGCAGTCGCGTCCTTTGCGTGAATCCTTGTGCTTTTTTATTATATTTGTTTTTTTTTTTCCTTCTTTCTGCTGCGTGGCGTCCCTTGACTACATTAAGCTGCTCAATTTTGTTGCTGTTGTTGTAGCTCTGGGCGAAAGGGGGGAGGCAGGGCTCGGCTCAATTCAATTTAAGACGATAACATCTTAATTTGTATTAATAAATACTTGGGCCGTCGCTTTCGCAGCTACCTTGTCAGCATAATTCCGTTAATCATTGACATACCAGCCTTGAGCACTTGGCGGTTGTCGCCCCCTTCAAGCAATTACTCAAAATGGCGCTCTCTTCTAGCCAAAGCCACTCTAATCAGACATACATACATGGGTGTATATCTAATATCTAATCGTTATTTGTATTGTCATAATGGAATATCATAAAGTTCTTCTTGCTTTAAGGAAGAAAGTGGGATCGTTTATGATCGCGAAATCGCATAGAAGCGCGAGACAAGAAAGAGTTAACAATGCCTCAGAATTGCTGTTTATATCGGTGTTAAGTATATCGCACGTATTATTCGCTTTTGTACTCAAATGGAGGTATTTGTCAGATTTTCACTAATGACCAAGTTGGTTGGCCTACGAAAGCTACGTAAACAGGAAAATGAGAAATATGTAGCTGTAAATATTGTAAATCAGCTTTATGAGCTGTATGCTGTATGCTGTATGCTGTATGCTGTATGCTGTATGCTGTATGCTGTATGCTGTATGCTGTATGCTGTATGCTGTATGCTGTATGCTGTATCTACCCTTCGGTAGATGCTGGGAGAGTGGGAATTGCTTATAAGTCGAATGCGTAGTTCTCGCTCTGCACATGCCAGACTCATTTGCATTCACATGCGGAATCGCACTCGCACTTGAACCAATTCAAATTGCGCAATGATGGAACATCCTGCTCAATCTGAAAGGACCTGGCACTGAATCTGGACTTGGGCTCGCTCTCGGGCTGGGGCATGAGTGTTAAGGGGGTGCTGGCACCCCTAGTGCGCTCATTGGTGAGTCAACTGCGGATTAATTAAATACTCATATACAAAATGTTTGGTCGTGTGGCATAAAAGGACGAACGACGAAGGCCGCCAGTCAGCTCTCCATGAATAAAAGAAAAGTGTGTGGGCCCGTTGAGCAGGACGTGGCCAATGCCATTGTTTTTTTTTTCTCTCTCTCTCTCTCTCTCTGTGTCCCACTCTCCGTTTTTTTTAGCTCAATGCACAGCAGTCGGTCAGCACAATGGCCAGGCAGCAGAAATACATACATACATACATACATACGTATGTAAATCCCACATAGAGAGTCTCCACAATATAGTAGCTCCCGCCTATACAGACACACAGATATATGCACATACATACATACATACATACATATATACACATGAATTCCAATTATGTGTATGATTTGCAGAGTTGGCAAATATTTGCATGCTTTTACCTTTCAGATGCAATTTTGTCGGCTTCTTTTATATGGACATTTGCAGCGAACGCCGTGGAGTGGGTGCGATGAATGCGAGCACCCATACTTGAGACCCAGACACAGAGCCAAGCATACACATACAAATATGCGGATGCATACTTAGTAGCTGCATCGACTTGAGTCTTGCCAAATTTAATTATCTTACTCGAACTCCTCGCTCAGTCTATGCGAATTCGTTAGCTTTAACTCGTTTGCTGTTTACTTGGCTTTATTTACATTGACAGTAACTGCTGTTGGTGTCATTAGTAAATGAATTTTAAGCTACTCGTTTGACTTGACTCGTTTGCTTTAAGTGAAGTTCACCTCAATGGAACTTACTCGCTCGTTTGTATTCGTTAGTTTCAAGTAAGGTGTTCGGTAGTTGTAGTTCCAGTAAAGCTTTACATAGAAAAGGACTCGTTTATCTTAAAGTACGAACATATACACACCACTCATTACTTTTGTAATTCCTAAATGAATATCGAATCAAGTAGCTTAAATTCATTATAAAACATTTCTAAACACACCTAAATAATATAGAATAAATCTTATACACAGTCTTCTTTTTTTTTCAAACTCAACTCAATCATTTGATTCGAGGAAATTTTAAGCTTTGACATTCTCTAGTTTAACTTCACATAGAACCGCATGATTGTCGCCACGCTTTAATTGGTATAAAAGATAGAGGAAGTCCATTGTCTAGCAGAACTCTGATGAGCTTTCTTAGCCACCACAAAGTCAAATCAGTCAAACAAATGACAAAAACTAAGAAACAACAAAAATGAAAACCCAAGACGAAGCTGCTCGCATTGCAATTGCTCAGGCGACGTTTCGAAAAGGTCTCAAACGTAATGACATTCCGTGTCGGCGTGGTAAAAATCTTTTATAGCGACCGCTCTGATTCGGACTAAACCTGCAATTAGCGGTCTTCCGATGACACACAGACAGACATATACACATATATATGTGTATATATATGTGTGTATGTGTGTGTATTTGGGTACGTGCTCTAAACCAATTACGGCAAAAGACTGACACGAGTTCCAAAGACCCATATGAGAGACTTGTGGGCTTTTATTGTCCACATTAGTTACCCCAAGCAGATCGTGCGCTTGACTCCATGCTCCATGATGATCGCACTGATAATGACAGCTTCAGCGCTACACACGAACTGAATTAACTATAAGACAGTTAAATACTCTACCCCAGTCAAAGCGTTCTACGAAGATCTTCGCCTATATAAATATACTCAAAATATGTTCAATTTTAATTGTAATGCAGTTTCTTATAATAATATAAATCTATGTATATATCTATATTTATATATATTAATCTCTCTCTCCCTCTCTCTATCTCTTTCTCAATTTTAGTTAGTGTATTTCGTTAGATGTCATTCCTTTTATAGCGCTTCTTTATAGCGCCTACTGGACCTTCGCTGACGATCATGATCAACTCTTACTCTATGAGTTTTCATCTCTTTTGTCGCTGGTTTTGTCGTTGGTTTTTCAACTTGATTAATTGGAGAATGCTGGCTCAGCTGGCTCTGCTTTGTGTTTTTAGTCTATGCCCTGTTTACCTAATGCTTGCCAGGTGGCACTCATCGTCATCTTCGGTTTACCGCTTCCCTTCAGCCGCCAGCCTCCAGCCTTCAGTCTCAGCTGAGCACTTCTCATTGATGTGTACCTTAATTATAACGCCATCGAGTTGCGTCATCATTTACAAGCGCCGCCACAAATCTCGCCAAGCACATTAAACACACAGTACATACATATATGGTATATATGTATATATAGGGCATGTGCATTAGGGTCTGCATATACCTACATACATATCTTTGTATGTAGAAAAATAGTAGAATATGGTATGGTAGGTAGAGCTCATTGGAGAGCTCACTCTGTGTATCCTGGAAGAGAAGAAATACTTACTTCGTTCTAAGCTGGATCCATAAGTTTTACAATGGACCTAGGTAGAGTCCATAAACTCTCTCCATAAACTGAGTCGGTGTAGCCCGGTTTGTTGGTTCGTTTTTAAGTCCGTTCGCCTATCCGAATATCTATCCGTCTCTCAGTCATCATCACATCAAAACTCCATTCCTTAATATCAATATCTAGATTTATGTATCTTATTAGTTATCTTAGATTACATTAATATTTTAGTTAATAAAACAGTTTCTTCCATATCACATTGATTTTCCCAATGATATCAAGTCTATATAGATAGTTGGTTTTGTTTTCGCATCTTGAGGGAATGTTCTGGACAACGTAAGCCTAAGACAATTATAATTTCGGTAAAAGCAAAGTAGCATAAATAAAGCGCTGGGCGGACAATAAAACAAAACGAGAGTCCACAATGCAAATCCCATCAAAATGGCAAAAAGAAACGCCGGGATTAGCCAAAGCTGAAATCAAGACGCAAAAGCAGGGCGCAATGCAAACCCGAGCTGAGCTGAGCTGAGAATTGGGAATTGAGGAATTGAGAAATGAGAAAGGCTAACGCCGGATTTTGGATACGGCTGCTTAACAGCAAGGTAAACACAACAGCCGAACACAATGTGGCCAACAATGGCACAGTGTTGCGAATGAATAATTAAAATAATAGGTTAAGGCAGGTTGAACAAAGGCGCGCACAATGGCTCAGGATCTGCATTGATCCTCGCCAGGCTGCGATGCCCGTTGCCCGCTGCCCGTTGCCCGTTGCCTGAGCCTAGCGCCATGCGCTTCGCCTTAGCGCACACAACAAAGCAACTCTCTGTCTTTGTGTGTGTGTGTGTGTGTGCGCAGCAGGCAAAAACAATGCAGCAAAGCGTTAAATACTCTGAAAAGCGAAATGGCAAATGGCCAGCGCAAAAGAGCATTCGCCGGGCCCCTTTTCTCAGTTGTTGGCCGGGCCAAGTCCAAGTCCATCCGTATCCGTGCCGAGCCGCGCTGAGCCGGGCCGGGCAACGCGAACAGGACTACGGACTACGGTAGCAGGCGGCAACAAAAGGCACAAAGGGCAAACACACAACTAATTATCCTATTCATATCAAGTGTGTGTAATTACTCTCGCTCGCTCTCGCTCTCGCTATCTCTGCTTTCTCTCTCTCTCTCTCTTTCTCTGTTTGCTTTGTCGGTGATATATGCGTGATCCTGACATGTCCTGCCAAGTGGCCATCCTCTCTATCCCTTTGCCTGCTGTTTTAATTTGCCGCTGCTGCTGCTGCTGTTGGTACCGAAAGCCAATTACCGATTATATCTGCTGGCAACTGTAAACGCCGTCTCATCATTTTGCAGTTGGCAGTTGTCAGTTGTCAGTTGTTAACTGTTTGCTGTTAGCTGCTAGTGACACACACACACACACACAGATAGACAGACAGCGGACTAACATCATCAAGCAACTGTCGCTGACCAGTCCGTCAGTTAGTCAGCCGAAATGGCCATCGGAACATAAGGTAATCATCAATCAAAATCATAGCAGCACCTCTACCTGTCCAAATTCAAAATCCCAATGCCAATATCGAAGACATCGGCCCACTTGTAAGCGCACTTTGACATGGTCCATGGGGCACATTGGGTGATCTGGCATGATTTTGGACTCAAGATGAATCGGCCGGTTTGTTCGCACCCCGTCGATAAGCAGTTAATTATATTTATTCTCATCCTGTTTCTGTTTCTGTTTCTTTTTTCTTCTCTCTTACCTTTGGGCGTTTCTGTTCGGGCGGCTTCGCTTTGTGCCGCATTATTTCCAAGTACGCGTGTCTAGTTGCACTTTCCAGCTAGAGCTATACACAAGTTTTGTTCACCCGATGTTGCGGCGCCAGCAATGATTAATCAATGGCAGTCAATATCCACTACACACACACATACACACACACACACACGCAACTCATTGCAACAGTTATTGTCTCTCAACGTACACGGAATAGGTGTACGCGCTGTACTTTAAGGAAAACCGTATAAATCATAATTTCATTTCCAAATTGTAAATCGTCAATCAACATAATGAAATACATTTCGTGCCCTCAAAACTATTCAAGTCATCTACTGAAAATGAGCCAGCATTTTTGATCGATCAAAGCCCAAAGACCATAGCCTCTCACACATAGCCTCTCTCTCTCTCTCGCTCTCTCGCTCTCTCTCTCTCCGCCTTTTTTTCCTTCTTTCTATTTCTCCCTTTATCTGTCTTGCAATTAAATAAATTTGTTTATCTTTAGCGGATCAGCAAAGCTAACGAAAGCTTTTGTCTATAAAAATGATATCATATGAAGTATATACACAATATACAATGTATAATAGATTAATCTACCTAAACCATGTATATTTAATAGATCTATCTTTACATTTACTTACATACATTTTTAAGTCAGAAAATAACTTCCTTGTAGTACCAAAAACTACTACTGAACAACAATGTAAGCTTTTCATATCTCTAAGATCATTTCAAGATAAACAATTTTTGTCTAAATTGGTTCTTGACTGTTCCCAAAAAGCCTGAAGGTTTATCGTTTAGATTAGTTCTACACTTATATATAATTTTATATAAGATCTACTTAAGATAAATTTTATATCTTTATAAAACTTATAAATTCTCAAACAGGACTATGTCTGAATACACTGTCAACAGTCAGTTAATGTCATATATAGACCTATGTAAAGCTGCATTTAATAATGTATATATATGTATATATCATATACCCATCTGGATTATGCGCACATTATGTTCAAAGCAAATACAAAAAAAAAAAAAAAAAAAAAAAAAAAACCCTAATGAGCCAGGGCCTGTAACCCCTTTGTCGAATTCAGCTCTCTCTCTAAATGGGTTACACAAGGCTATCAACCCAGCAATTTTGATGGTTTTATTAATAAATATTTTTCATTCGTAAGCGAAAAAGGGTGGACAGAGCCACACCCCTTTTGCAAATGAGCCGCAGTCGCATTGAAATCAGTCAGCGTTTCAATGCGAAAAGGGTTCAGTTTCATAACGAGAGCAGCACAAATCCATGCTCGAATCACATCAAATGTTAACAGAATATGAATCTAGGTTAGATGTACAAATACAAATCAAAGCAGAAATTGAATATTTTTTTCCATATATATATTTTCTATTTATAATATTTTTTAATATTTAATATTGTTATTTTTTGTATTTTTGTATTTTTGTTCTATTTATCTCTTCTTATATATAGCTCATCTCGGTGAATCCTTCTGACTGCTCAAATTATATAAATGTCTGCCAAAATATGCCAATAGATGGCGCTCTCGTGCCGATCATCGGGTTCGTGCCATTGATAATGCAGGCGGGAAAAACGGTGTGACCAAATGAGCAAATCTATGTGCTAGACTCGCATATCCTAGCTAAGGATATTCTGGACTAGTGTTGCATAATTTTATAGTCATGATTTATACGTAATAAAATATATAAATGATAAGCACTACTTTGGCCATATTTAAAAAAAATATTCCAAGTCTTCAAAATATATGATATTATATTATTATATTTAGAATTTTTTTTTTAAGAATCTTAAACCGCCTTTGATAAGCTGCATTCCGATAGTCAAAGTCTTATCTAATATTGATTTAAGTCAAATCCCAAATTCTTTGGCTCGCTTTTGGCGTTAATTCTGCATGTCCTTGACAGGATTTGGCTTTCACTGCCTGAACAGCTCTGACCTTTCCGCTGGGATAGTGACCAGAGTGCAGACCATTGTGAAATAACAATATTATGATGGCATACAATGTCCACATGAACAACATCAAAGCCACGACTGATGCTGATGCTGATGCTGATGTTGTTTATCTAAGGATAATGGATAATGTGTTTGCGTCTCTGGAATGTCAAAATAAAAAGTGTTTCAAACGCAATCAATTGAAATTAATTTGCATAAAGGAATGTCCGCATAGGCAAGCAACAATTTGCGACTCTTTCCGCAGCTGGTGGCTCAGTGGTGCCGTGGTTGGCTTGGGTGGTTTGGGGGTTTATGGGTTGGGCGGCTGACTGGTTGTGTACGTGGCCTGGCCTCTCCTGCCCTGCCCTGCCCTGGCCTGGCCCGGTCTGGGGTTAACTTTGCTCTTTGTTTGCTTGATTTGTGGCTGCCTCTTTACAATTAGATTTTAATTTGTGCATAATGACAGACGGAGTGGGCGTACGCAAACAGTGAAACAGACTCCAAAAAACTGGCTACCAATATTCGCCTCCATTTCCAGCCAGGCCCAACAGTGACAAACCCATTTTTCGTACACATGTTCCCTGTTCAGCATAATGGGTATAAATGGTTATTTTTTACAGGCCGTAGATGACGGTGCTGAACCTATGAAGTACTCAACCATATATATTTGTAATCAAGTTGAAAGTATCTGAAACGTTTTTGATAGCTTATTTCATGTCCTCATTATTGACAATCAATGATTTTACTTGGTTTCTCGAAAAATTGGTCAAAGAATACTTTCAAAATAACTCATTTAAACTATCGATAATAATCGAAATTTGGACTCAGTTCTTCAGGAACTATTTGAATAACTGTTCAATAACTCGTCAGATTCCGATCATAATCTACGTTCAACTTGCTCTCCGGAACTATTTTTCTAATTATAGAAAATCGTAGCTAAAGTCAGTATACCTTTAAGTCGTATACTCCCAATTGGAGCACTTTCACTTGTTGTTTATTCCTCTTTTTTTCTGTATTGCATAAACAACATATTCATTGAGCTGAAGTTCAACGTTCGGTCTCTGGCTTCAGCTACGGTTACGGCTTCTGCCACGGCTGCTGCACACATCCTCGGATGGCCCAGGGGCATTTTCGGCTCGCAGCGTAAGCGTCTGTTGGCACAGCTGAATTTAGGGTTTAAAATTAATTAAGCGGAAGTAAGCAAGTACGTTTGATTGTTTTAGACAGTTCCTGATTTTTACAAAATTCATTCTCATTTAATTTAATATCCGGCATTTAAGGAGCGGGATCTGGCTCTGCCAGTAAATAATCTTCATAAGCATTAAAGTTCATATCTGATGTATATAATTGAAGGACAATTTCTACTTAAAATTTTGGTATGTTATGCTTAGAAATATAAATTATAAGATTTTGATTAACTTAGAGGAATATATCATATTCTATTAGTTATTTGATAAGAATATATATATTATGTATTTTAATACTTATATATTTATTTACTTTTGTATGGAACATTTTCAGGAAAAGATTTCTTTTGGCTAGACATTTCGATTAGCAACGTCTGTGGATGAGTTGACAAAATCGTGCGCAAATTTAAATCAGGTTTAATTAATGAGAGTGACTTGTGCTATGACACTGCCATATTGTATAATGCTCTCATTTTTAGCGAATCATTCTGTTCTGTGCAGTTAGCACCTTTATATATACATATATATATATATACATTTAGGTTTTTCCGGGTGTGCTGTGCCGTGTTTACTGTCACTTAGGGATTGGGATCTCTGTGCTTATATTATGCGCAAATGACAGACTGTCCCCGTGCAAACACATGGATGAAACAAAGCAAATCACGCAACCTATTGCGATATGGCATGTTGAACCAATAATTGAAAAGTACAAGCAAACAGCACACACACACACACACACACACATACGCAGATAGTATGGAATAACCCCTGGGCCAACGCCTATGACAATCATCAATCATTTAGGTGTTCCTCCGGCTCCTGCTGCTGTTGCGTGTTGTTTTCGCTGTCATATCGAACCACTGAGCCACTCGCAAGGCCGTAGCTCCACACCCCACTTTTAGCATCGGAAGAAGCGCTAATTTGTTATACTCTATGTGTGTGTGTGTGAAATCATAACAATATTGTCTTTAATTTTGATTGTAGAAATATTTAAGTAAGATAAGAAAAGAGAGAGGAAAAGAGCGGCCCATCGACTAGGAGAGAGTTTCTGCATGAGCAATTTATGCTTTTTGTTAACAGTCGCTATCTGGTCTCCAATTATCGCCTTTCTATGCAGTTCTCATTCTGTCTTCTACATAATGCCAGCTCTGTAGATATTCAAAGGACAAGGATTAGGAAATTAGAATGAGCATGACAAAGAGAGAAAGAGAGAAAGAGAGAGAGAGAGAGAGAGAGCTGTACATCAATTATAATTCATCTACATATAGCCAGCTGTATAAACAATTCTCACTTTAATCCTCGATGTCAGCTGTCGCCATCTTCCACTATCACCTTTCTATGCAATTCTCATTCTGTCCTCCTGCACTTTGCCAGCTCTGAAGTTGATTGTAAGCCACTTAAAGCGTCTGCAATCGCATTTTAAGTAACTTTGCTGCTCGACTTTAATAATCATGAACATTAGCTAATGCTCAGCTCGCAGTTCTTAGAGTTTCGGTTTTGTTTTATGGGGCTCTCGACTTTTGGCCTTCTAATTGGAAAGAGGTTGAACAAATAAACACAAATCGTAATAAAAGTTTATATGCAATAAATATTTTTTCGGCTACAGTCGAGCGGAGTTGCTTTTGAATTTTTTATTCGCACAAAAAATAAAAAAATATATATGTATATAAACGAAAACGAAAAAAAAAAACACAAAATAAAATTGAAAATTCAATTTCGCAATCATTTTGGCACCCCAGACACCGACACCAGCTACTATATACCAGCTGCCCTCACAGCCCCACCCCCGCCAGCTGTGCTACCCTTGCTGGAGATTAAAAACGACAAACTCCGAGCGCGACGACAGGACGAGCCTGTAGCCCAGGACCAAACCAGACCAGGCCATACCATGCCGAGGACATTCGGAGTCACGTGACGACGGGATGAATATTGTTGCTGTTGGGTGGTTGTGGATCCGGATCTGGTACCGGCTCTGGCCTCGGAGCGGGCGGCTTCATTAAGAGCAGCCAGTGCTCGGGAAGGCAGATAGTAATTGCCAGGACTTGAAAGTTTACCCGGCTAGATTTGGATACAGCATGGAGCGTTGCATGACAATCCGGAGCCTTCTCGTAATAATAATTAAAATATAAAAAAAAAGTTTGCCAGCCTCGAGAAAAAATATATATATACATACATACACAGTTAAGATGGGGGGTAAAGGGTGTCAGCGCTGGGAGTTGAAGACAAACCCTTTTAAAGAGTTGCCATTTGCCGAATGGATTCCCAAATAAGTACAGGTTAGACTTTCGGGCCGGAGCATTATTAATTAACCCGTTGTTAGCCCATAGCGGGCTCATTTGTTCTAGCTTTTTTTAAATTATGCACCTATTAATGTTTAAAATGCACAGGGCCCGGAGAGCTCCGTTGAGCTCGAATAGCCGCCCATAAACTTTTATGGGAGCACAAACCGTTGTCAAGGAATTATGGCCACTTCGTAAATATGCAGCCAAAGGGTCACGCCCATGTACCTATATACCTAAATACATAAATATTAGCATAATTATGTTGTCATAAAAACAGGAGCAAGAACAAGAAAAGAGTAAAAACAATCAGCGACCTAGAAAATGTTGCCCGAAAGAAATCTAAGCCTTGATGCAAGGAAGTAAGAAACAGAAGAAAGAATGGAAGTAAAGCCTAAACTATTTGGAATATCTTTTTACTATAATCTAGAGACTGTCAGCTGTAATTGTGCAAGCAAAACGGAGAAAAAGTTGCATTAGGAATCCCTCCCTGTCTAGGATGATTCCTTTCTAGATCTATGTTCATTGATTTGGGATAGTTCTTGTTTGGATCTTCCTGGGATTCTAGATCTATGTTCGCTACTGAGCAATTCTTTTGTTAACTCATTGAATTAGTCTTATCCAAGTCAGCCAATCTCTACAATCAACAAGCTGTAAGATTAAAGTCAACTCTAAATGCCTTGTCCTTGAGCTCATAAATCCATATTGCTGCCACTGTTGCTGCTGTTCCTGTTCCAGTTCCTGTTACTGTTTCTGTTTCTGTTGTGTGGTACATAAACGCCCACGCATCAAGTTTATTTGTAGTACAAATGTTCTATAGAGTTAATCACAATGAATACTAAAATACCGAAATGCTGGAGTTAAGTTTTGGAGCATTCAACCACAAAGACAACCACCGCAGCAGGCATTTAAGGAAACGTTTTCAATTAAGGCCAAATACCTTAAGGTAATGTTGAAATCACTTAAAGAAAATGATAATCACTTTGTACACACACAGACACACACACACAGGCAGACAGACACACACGTTTAAGTCCTCGGGGCTGCTTGCTCACTTGCTTAGCTCGCTTAGCTGGCTGCTCTAACAAAATGTGAGTAAAGTTCGGGTCCTTGAGCTCCCCGTCCAACTTGGCGGCAGTTCAGTTCACTTGTTTTTGTAGTGGATTAACCCGAGCAAAAGAAATAAATTCACCTGCAGATGCTGCTGACGAGTACCTTAGCGACTGGATAGCGCTAAGCCCCTTCCCATACACTCACACTCACACACCCACGCACTCCCACACACACCCACACACACACACACACTAGGACGCATATGGAGGCAATGGGCTCGGAAATGGCAATACCATTGTGCTTTATCAGGGTTAATGGTGGGGCGGGAATGGCGGGTGTTGGCAGGGTCTGATGTTTGCTCGAGCCGGCTGGTAGGGGTAGCTCTTGCCAAAAGGAAAAGGTAATTTAGTAAATAATAGGGTCAAAGACAAATATTGTTGTGGGTTCGCTCAATGAGCAACGCTTTCGGCGTGTTTTGTGCGTGAAAAGCGTGTATAAGTTACTTTGAAGCAATTGAGTCCGATTAACTGGCAGCAGGCAGCGGGCATCAGACAGCAGGCAGCAAGTATGTATGTAGCTACTGGCTGTTGGCTAGAATATTGACCATCGCCTCCCCTTCAAGAATTGCACACATCCCACGTATCCCACGCCCACCACCCCAATGAAGGCCCTAACATATGTGTGGGCAAATTTACAGTAACAGTAACTCGAAAATTGGGTCTGCTTCAATTTATTTCAGCTATTTGTAAATAGTTTATCTTATTGCAAGAGGATATCGTTTAATGTGTCTAATATCATTTATTCCATTATCATTATGATTATGGTCTATTTAAGGCATTAGTAAGTTATTAGAAGTTACATATCTATATCGTCATTATTATTTATAACTAATTTTGTCATTGTCATTGTCATTGTCATTGTCATTGTCATTGTCATTGTCATTGTCATTGTCATTGTCATTGTCATTGTCATTGTCATTGTCATTGTCATTGTCATTGTCATTGTCATTGTCATTGTCATTGTCATTGTCATTGTCATTGTCATTGTCATTGTCATTGTCATTGTCATTGTCATTGTCATTGTCATTGTCATTGTCATTGTCATTGTCATTGTCATTGTCATTGTCATTGTCATTGTCATTGTCATTTATATTAAAATCTTTTCATTGCGCATTCGTTCAAAATCATTGGAAAATAGTAAGAATTTTAAGAAGTTGCCCCACGCTTTATTTCGCCAGAAGGGAAGTGATTTAAGATGTTCTACGAAATATGCATAATTTGGATGTATATACATCCCAGTGAATCACAGTATTTTCTAATCAAAGCAAGTCAAAAGTAGGTAAATGGAAATGCGTATTTTAAAAGTAATATTTTGTTCCTCACTTACTTTCTCTCTTATTTTTTGTTAATGTAAGATTTTGTGGCTTTTAGACAGCTCGCAGTGCCGGGCTGGGCGGAAGGTATGGACAAAACTTGTTCTTTGATGCAATATTTTTGTTTTTTTCTCATTCTATTACATTTTTTTTTTTTTTTTACTTTTAGTCGCGAGCTATGGCCAGGCGGGGGCTTAGCGCAACTGCCAACGGGAATGGTGCGACGGACATTAAGTAGTAGAATGTTGTCTTTATAACACTGTGAACACAAACAAAGGAAAGGTCACAGCATGCCTACGGCATAACAACAACAACAACAACAACAACAGCAGCAACATCAACTACAACAACAACGGCAACAGCAATAAGGACAACAAGTCAAGAAGACTCACCCCGAGCAACAATTTTTCAATAAATTAGGTTTCTTTACAGATTCCGGCGTCGACGTCGTCTCCGGATCCATTTAAGTCGCCGCGACGGCATGCGGCAAAGCAATTCACCCCATATTTGTTTTGGCTTTTGTGTACGCAAACGAGGGCGAAACTTTTAGCGGACCTAACTCCCCCCACCCCCCACCCAGCCGACTCGAGGTCCAGAAGCCTGGAAGCTGGTCGCGAGGGCCGCGAGCCAAATATGCTTTCGGCTGCAGTAGTCGCTGATTTATGTTCTTTTTAATGTGGCCAAAGTAAATGTCATTTAATTACACCCGATTTAATGGAATTTTACGCATTATCGGTAAGTTTTTTTTTTCTGGAAAAAAAGCGAGAAAGAGAACAGCTTGCTCCTTGCCCACTTTGCCTAGCCCTTGGCCCTTTTTCACAACTCAACTGCGGTCTCCACTCACTTCAAAGAAATGCTCAGCATTTTTTCCCAAAGCAAATATTTGTTAATTTTTTTAGTTTACAGATTTCATTATGCATTAGGCAAACGAAACTTTAGATCATCATGGAAATTTGTCTTCATGTGATAAACGTGAGCCAAGCTTATAAATAATATATTTAATTACATATACTATTGTCAAATCTGTTTTTCTTCATTACTAAGCCAGAAATCATAGCTTTATTCTGGAATAGCTTGTAAGATAAAAATAGAATGAGAAGTCTAGAAAATTTAAATCTTTACACTTTATATTTACACTCTATACTATAGGATGAGCAAAGTTGAGGGATACAACTTGAATTTTGATTAAGTTCGTTTGCAGTTTCTGGAAAAGATCTTAGGATATTAAGTCGTATAGAACGCTGAAATCTTTGTATGTAAGACATTATGGCAATTAAATGGAAATCAACCTAATCAGAATTATAAATATTTTTCAGACTCGATCCTTAGATCCTGAGATTAGATGTAAGGGTAATCTTATTCATTAAATGGCATCTATATCAACTTCAAAATTTTCCCAAAGTTAACTTGAAAATAAAAAAAATAAATTGCAAGACCCAACACTTAATCTCAATTTGAATAAAAAAGGAAAGAAATCTGCCATTTGTCTTGTCTCTTATCTAAAGTAAGTGACCTTCAACGCTTAAGGACGCCAAACTCCCACGATAAGCAAACACGAAAGAAGGGAAAAACGTTTTACCAAGGGCTAATTATAGCTGACAGTAGGTGACTAATCTGTAATATTACGAAAATCGGTGTAAAAGCATAGAGAAGGAAGTAAATGGCTGAAACGCAAATATTTCACAGCACATGGCATGGTCACATCTGTCCCAGAGCCGAGCCAAAATTACTTTCGACTCGGGTAGACGGGGGCTGAGTTGCATATTTCAACGGGCTCCAGTATCGTTGATTGGACATCGAAGAGGTGGGCAGAGCTGGGGGTGGCCTTTGTTGGCTGAGTAGGGGATTTTGGGTGTGGTTTGCCCTAAACAGCATTAAAAAGCCCTGTCCCAAGCTGTTAGAAGAAGGTAATTGCTATAAAATTGCTTTGTAATTGCTTACTAGAAACAAATAGCCGTCACATTAATAAAAACACAACACAGAGAACACAACAACAAAAAAAAAGAAACAACGATACAGAGTAAAAATGCGGTCTTTTAAAGTAAAGCAACGACCAGCGACCGCCCTCTCCCTAGCCACTCGAGGTGGTGACGCTGATGTGGGTCTAACACGTCGACCCCTCGGCTAGCGGGCTAGCGGGCGTGCCAATTCACCACCCACTCACTGTCCGCTCTCTGAGAGAGCCGAGCAGCGAACCGCTTTATTTAATTAGACGCTCACAAACCAATTAATCAATTTTTGGGGTTCCAACACCGTCTCACTCCCAGTGACTCTGTTCCCATTACTCGATCAACCCTGCACCGCTATCCGCTATCCGTTGTCCGCTGTCCGTTGTCCGTTGTCCGTTGTCTTTCTCTATTGTCAATGTCAAATTATGTACACTTTTATGCTAAAATTAAGTAAGGCCGCGCGGTGCATCGCCTTTTGGGGCCCCCCCAAACAATTCTAATGGAGAGCATCTACTCGCACAATGTAAATGAATGTGAAGGAGCTGGAGGACGGGGAGCGGAGTAACAACAACGACAACAAAAAATACGTCGAAATAAAATCCCGTTTAAGACCATTTATCACCCGACAATTTGTGTGTTGGGCCCAATTTTGTTTTGTTGTTGACGTGATATTATTTACAGAGGACTGATTTCACCCTCTTGGATTGTTAACCGCATTTACGTAAAGTTCAACTAAGTGTTAGACGGCCTAAAATATTTACAGAGGCGCAGGTCAACAGCCAAATCACTTGCAGACAGCTTCGCAATTTCAATTTTCAGTCGAAAGGCCAATTAATTTCCAGGCAAATGTCTGCAATTGAGGAGCAACAGGTACAGGTAATCAATATCCGAATAAACACACACATACACACGCATATATATGTACATGTGAAAATTATTTACAAACTAAAGAAAATTGCTAAGAAATCAAGTGAATCTTGATATCTATTTGCATATTTCAGATTTCTGGGGAAAGCTTAAGCGTTTGTCGAGTTTCTTCAGTTCCTCTTCAGTTTCTTTATTTCACTTATTATTTCAGGCAAATTAGCTGTATTGTAAATATTTGTAAGTCTGCTCTGGGGCGAACTGGTTGGCATTGGGAATATCAATTAGCATAAATCAAAACATAAATCGAAATTAATTCAACGTTTGAATTGTGATTCAGTAGAAGCTGAAGCATAGCTCATTAACCTCACTCATATCTGGAATTCCAAATGGAAACCAAATGAAAGTCTGCCCCTGAACTATAGGGGTTCACATTTGCTATATCTCTTAAGTTAGACCTTAGTTCAAGCTTGATTCAGTGTAGTGTAGAGACCAAGCTAAGCTGATTGAACTAGTTGAAATCAATTTGCACAACATTAATCCAAACCTATAAATTAAAATCGATCCTAAACATAGATCAAAGAACTAGTTCATATTCTTTCAAGAGAAAGCCTCTCCTTTACCGGACCGTTTTACTACTTGTTATAGAAACTATAGATCAAACTTGAATCAGGCTTTAGGTTTAAGCATAGCTCATGCTACTGACTCAAATCTCTTCAAATCAAAGTCTTCCCTGATCTAAACCAATTTACATTTCAGAATCAGAATTAGTAACAAAATTTAATAGAAGCTTAAGAAAAGTTCATTAAACTAGTTTCAATCAGAAATATTAAATAATGCATAGCATACTTTTCCGCAGAGAGAGAGAGAGAGAGAGAGACAGAGAGAAAAGAGATCAAATCGCTATTGCAAATCACTGAAATAAGTGAAAACCATAGGAACCATATGGGAATCTCTTGCCTCCCTCTCCCGTGTCGTGCATTACAAATGCGAAAGCAAAAATTGTGCCGAAAATTAAATCTTATTGTTTATTAAAGTGCCAAGCGAAATGTCCTTAAGGAGGCAAATGGCAATGAGGGAGGCGGGGGCCCCCAAGTGTTATATTCAAACTTAATATGTAACTGGCCATTTGTGCAGGGACGCAGAGACAACAGGCAATAAAATATGCAGCACAAGTGTAAATGAAATGGCAAAGGTGAACGGGAGGCAAACAGCGAAATTTGCATATTAAAAATTTAGCACATGCACTTGAGAGCTGGATGGCATGGAGGGTGCCATCTAATGGCCGTGAACGCGTGTAGTCAATGCTAATGTGGCCATTACCATCGTGTGAAATTCATGATCTCATGCAAATCCACACAATCCACATGCCGTGCGCACATCCGGCCGATAAAATTTGCAACTTTTTGGTGACAAGCGATGGGCGCACAGCAATCAAAATGTAGATGGCAATGGGGCTGGCAACTGGAGCCATCTGATGGCAAGTGGAGCGGTGGCGGGTGCGGGAGACGGTGTCGGTGGTAGCGCCTTTGGCGTTGCCAGCCGCAGTGAAGGTGTCATAAAAATCCTATTATGCACATTACAATATCAAAAGAACATCGCAATGGATGCCACGGAATCCCAGGAGGAAATGCGTAACATGCGAAATGCGACGACGACGACGACGACGACCACACAAAGGGGCGCACACAGCTCACACAGCCCACAAGCAGGAAGGCAACTGGCAATCGAAAAACCGGAACGGGAATATCAATTTTTGGAGTGGGCTTCGAAACGGGAACAGCAACCAGGCAACCAGAGAAGTGGCTGTGGCCCAGCAGCCAGTGGGTTGCCTCTAACGAGTGAAGAAATTTCCACAACATCAATCTATATCTATTAGGAAGAAGAAAAAATTGATATTCTAAATTAAAAATCTATATAATCCATGATAGATAGATGGAAAATGTAGAAGAAATGGATAATCGGGGATAGTTGAATATACTAGATAGAATAGATAGAAATAGGATAATATATAAATAATATATATAGAGGATGGGACACATATATAAAATAGATATATGGGATAGATATGTAGAAAAGATAGAAATAATAACAAATACTATAGATAGATTGATGAATAGATAGATTAATAGATAGGGTAGATGTAATAGTTGACATAACTGAATAGTACAGATAAAATGTATAGATGATATAGATACGTAAACTAGATAAACGGGATAAATGCATAGATAGGATAATTAGACAAGTAAATACATATTATATATAGTTCAATCAACCTATTTTTCCATTCATCTCTTTTAGTTATAATTTCTATTTAACTCAGTTAGATACTGCCCCAGAAGGAATAGATGTCAAATAAAATTCAATATTCAAATATAATATAAAAACTCCAGCCAATTTCCAACAGACTCTTCACTTTCGCACCCTCTTGCTGTACTGCTGTGACAGCCCTCGGATGAGCTGAAAATCGCGTTCACAGTGTCTTCTGACGGATATGCCCTAATAAAATGAAGCAACCAGAAGATTTTTAATAAATTTGCAAGCAAATCAACCACTGCTGAAAAAAATAAAATAAAAGGTGTCCTGGCTGCGGCTGCGGTGCCTGCGCCGGTAGTGCCAATGCCACAGAAACCGAGGCTGGGGCTGGAGCTGTGGCCCGATGGCAAAGTTAAGGCCGAGGCATCAGCAACAACACCCAAAGCGACATAAATTATGACAAAATATGAACCATTGACGACGCTACCGGGCAAGGGGCCAAGGATCAGGGGGTCCTGGCTGCCGCGACTGCTTCCGTATGGCTGCAACGACGGAAGGACGCGACAGGATGGGCGGATGGGCGGATGGGTCGTCAACGTGGACGCGAAGAAGGAGAATGGGAACGCGTACGCGTACGCTTATGCGTATGCAGAGGGTGCGTATTTTATGCTCTGGGTGCCGAGAAAAAGTGGCAAAACATAAAAGCGAGCAGCATGAAGCGCATAATAAGCAAATTATAGAACGTTTAGAAAGGACAAACCCACCTAGGCCTAGGCCTATGCCGACCCCAGAGTTCAAGGCAAACGTCGTAGTCGCTCCGTCATTATGGCCAGAAGGAAAACTGCTTCTGTTTCTGAATCGAGCAAATTTACATTTATTTAAGCAGCAGCAGCAGACGCAGCAGCCGGATGGCCATCATGGAATGACTGGGGAGAACTGGCGCCGGAGTGGGAGTTGGCGTACAATAAATTGTTTCTATTACTTATATATACATGGCAATGAAGCGGTAAACACACAAATTTTATAACCCAACGCAATTTTCAAATTACTGCCTGGCTGGTCCACCTAGCCATATAATTCCCGAATTTAAGCATTTTGGGGAGATGCCGAGCAGCAGCTGTCAAACCACATCTGAATTGCTAACTAAGTGAGCTTGATGGTTTATTTGATATAGTTACAGTATTTGGAATGTAGGACTAGAGTTAATAATGGAAACTTTGAAATATATTGAATATACTCGATACGTTATACGTATGTATATGGTATATTTAATAAAGTTGGAGAGCGACTGGGTTTACTATGTAAGCTGCGAGATATACTAAAACTAGCTCAAACTAACATTTCATTTATTAAATTATTTTATACCTCTTTCCTTCATCATTTTTTTTTTTCATAGCTAATTAAATACCAAAATTGAATGTGCATCAAATAAATCTCTGCTAAATAAATATGTTAAGCTTCAACAGTTTCCAGCTGTTAAATGTGTAATGCTCATAAAATGTAACAAAATGCTTATTTATATTATATGCCCTATATAGTAGTACAATAAAAATATCTAATGTCTGTGTGTTTAACTGTTGCATTGAACAATGGAACAAAATACGAACGCTGCCATCAGCATTCAGAGTTCGGAATAAAAGCAAACCATAAACCATGGACTAGAATAAATTCATATGCACCAATGCGAGATATTTGTAAATGAAATGTGTTTTGCAAAAGGGTAACAACATAGCAAAGCCAACCAACCACCCAACACAGTTGAGACCAACATCATTTTGCACCGAAATTCCAGCTATTGTGTAGTTGTGAAAAATCTCCAAAAATGCTGTTGAAACGAACAGAGAAATTATTTCCAATTTGGATTTGCTAATTTCGTATTTTACCATTACGAAATTTTGCATAATAGACGAGAGAATCTTGTAATTAAACAGACATAAGTCGAATCTAACTGGATTCCCCTTCAAAGTACATCCAATTCTATGCATTAACCCGAAAAGTATGCTAAGCAAAAATGAATACAAAATTTCAAGCTGAGTTAGTAATCTATTTATATAGTATAGTAGTAAAATAGTATAATAAAAGTAGTATTAGTAGTAGTATAGTACTAGTAGTAGTAGTAGAATAGTAGTAGTAGTAGTAGAATAGTAGAATAAAAGTAGTAGTAGTAGTATAATAGTAGTAGAATAGTAGAATAAACGTTTTAGTAGTAGTATGAATAGTATAATAGTAGTAGAATAGTGTAATAAAAGTAGTAGCAGTAGTATAAATAGTATAACAGCACTACAAGACTATGGATTTTCTATATATTACCTACTGAGAATCTGCAGAGAACCCACAGAGTATTTACAGAGTATATTTAGAGCATCAAGAGAGGAATATACTATGTAGAGCATATACAGATATATTCATACATATATGATATGTAACATTTATAGAGTATCTACCTATATACTATAGTCCAGCATTTTTTTTTCCCATCACATTTTATTTATTTAAACTTTTGTTAGCATATAAATTCATAAAGCCGACTTGATTGGGCCACAACTATGTATAATAAATTGAAAAGAATCCCTTAAAAATCGAATACAATTTTTATTTTTTTACGAGCTTATATATGCGTGGGTGTGTGTGAGTGTATGTGTGTGTGTGTATGTGCTAACCACATCAGGCGCTCAAATGTCGTAGCTCTTACCTAGGCATCATTGGCATCGGCCACACTTACCAATATCCCATCGATGCGGCATGTGATGCGCATACTAAACATTTCGGTTTTCGCCTCTGATTCGGATTCTGGCCAAGATTTATACTTAACGGCAAAGTGGCATTTCAAAGACCCCCCCTCCAAAAAGAGGGCCGCATGGAACGGGACGGAGTACGGGTCGTACGGCTGTCCAAGTGACCAACACCCGCTTCCCCAGGGTGTCGTAATTTCCGAGATATGAATGTAAAACAATTTTTGCGCTACGCATACTGTCGAATGTGCGTTACTTTTTAATTTGTTACTCTCTCGATATTTGCCGCACAGAAATCGATATCCGTAAGTGTATCCACGTACAGTTGGTATATAGGAATAAATATTTCCAATACACACACACGCACACCCAGACATTCGCATGATGTATGCTAATGTTTGTGCAGTGTAACAAATTGTTTCTCTATCGCTGGCATGAATCAAATGAAAAAACAATTACAAAAAAACAAAAATGGAGAAAAAAAAATGGAAGGGAAATACGGGAGGGCATTCCACAACAACAAGTCACGTGACCCAAAAATCACAATAAATCCGTTAAAACTCCATGAAAATACTTTACCTAAATTTCAATAAGCAACATGCGAATGAGTCGCAAGCCAAACGACCCCACTTACCCGGCCATTTGTTTCGCCTTTCGTCCAACGGAGACGAAGGAGGCGGAAGGCAGAAGGCTGAAGGCGGCTCGGCGCCTGGGCTGGCACATTATTAACTTGTCATACAAAGATAAAAATTTATCAGCGTAGATGCGTGTGCCGCGTTACTTCACAGCACGAGATCAACATCAACGTCGACAACATTCCAGCAACCGACCCACGTTCAAACCAAAACGCAAACCCAACCCGAAACGAAACCCAAGCAAAAACCATCCCAGTTGCCTTCGCGTCCTTCCGCTACGCGACGCAACGCAATGGTCGAGCCGGTGAAAATATGAAAAATTACTATAAAACGTTTTGTGGCATTTTAATGTCCACAAAATGCGCTTTGCGCTTCGTTATGAAAAATTCAAAAGAAAATAAAAACAAACAACAACAAAAATGAGACGGACACAGCCCAAAACAGCGCATAAAACGAATGGAAAATATATTGTTCTTAGGCATTAACTAGCTTTACTTCTTTTTAGATTTGTAATATTATAACAGATGACATTTATAAGCAGGAAATCCTGAAATCCTGCAAAACAAATATTTGTTTATATAATTTAATGGAATGCCAGCTAGGACAGCAAATGTCGTAACATATTAGTTAGAGAATCAGAAAGAAGAGCTGAGCTTTTATTATGGTATATATCGTCTCTCCATAAGAGAAAGAGGGAGAGATAGGGAGAGAGAGAGAGAAAGAGGGATAGATACATAAGAGATAAGAGATAGAGTTACATAAGAGATTTAGATAAGAATTCATAAGTCGATAGTCATTGAATATTTTGACATGTTATCGATAACAACATCGACACCAGTGTAGCTATCGAAGGCCTCAACGGATAGGATCTCAAGAACTGCTTTTCCCTTCGAAAGATGAAAGCAGAACCTCCACATCTAGAGCTTCAAGTTATAAAGGTATAGATATCCATATATATGTATATATTCTCGGATACACCCAATCAAGCTAGTGAACTTTTTTCGCATATTCTCCCAATCGCTATCTACAGCCATAGAGTTCAATAAGAGAATTACCACGCACATCTCTAGCTTAGCCTTAAACAGCATTATCTGTATATCATACACGACGACATTATGAGCTATAAAATCCGTTATAAATCACGCCTACTTTCATAGCATTGCTCGAGCATAGATAATTAACCGTTGTCCTTTCATTGGCCTGTTGACTCGTTTTGCATTGCAATTAACCGGACTGCCCATATGTTGTACTTAGCAGCTGTTGAAGTGGCCTAAAAAGATGGACCAAAGCGCCTTTTGGCGTCTGGCTCATTGGTATGGATGGCAGCATGGCACTCTTGGTCGGGTCTGGAAATCAGGCATTATTCATTAGCCGCTGCCATTCAATGGCAGCTCAATAGTTTTCTCGCCCCGGCCGGAGTTCATTTAAAGATCTGAGCATTTGCTACAGTTTGATTGAATCCTTGGCTTGGTTGCTTGCTTGGTTAATTGAGAGCCACAGATAAAACTGTGGGAAAACTAATTTCATAGGCGGGGCGTGTGGGCGTTGGCGTTGGCTTGAGTGAGTGGCACACCAACGGCTGTTAAAAGTTGGACATGGGCTTGGATATGGAGTTGAGCATGGGCTTGGGCCTGTGCCAGCTGATAAGCATTTCATGTCACATCCTTAAGAGCCTCACAGGAGGACGACACATACATCAGAGTTCACATGCAGTCCCCCTTCAACTGCTGCTCCTGCTGCTGCTACTGCTCCTGCTCCTGCCTCTGTCATCGTTACTGTCACCGTCAGCCAGCGCTTAAGATTGCTTTCAACGTCCTTAATTGCTTTTTTTTGTGCTCTGCCTTGCGTGTGTGTGTGTGTGTGTGTGAGTGTATTGCCATTCTTTTGATGTGCCTGTGTGTGTGTGTGTGGGGGGCTCGACGCTAGTCAAGCTTTTGTCATGGGACGTGAACGTGAACATGGACATACGAATTGTAGGTTGCGACTGCTGACTCTTTGGACGTGCTGCTGCTCGCTTGTGCGTCGTCCTTATTTTCGCAGGAAGCGTTATTTCAATTTCCGCCTTTCCGCTTTTCCTTTAACTTTCCTTGCCTTTCCTTTTGCGCCAAACAGCCAGACACGCCATTATTGTTTGACGTGTCAGTGTTAATGAGTCATTGTCCATTAAGTTTGCTCATTTCAAACGGGCAATTAAATTCGACTTTATTGCACTTCAACAATATCGAAACGAACGAACGAACGAACGAACGACCGAACCAACTTCGACACACAGATGGACACCAAAGCCGACATTGAGACCGCATCGAATCTGAGCAGCACATGATAGAGCAACGCAACACACACACACACATACCTCTATCCCAAACTGGAATCGAGGAGGCGTGGAAGGCGACTCTTAACTAAGTAGAGCAATAAATCAGCATCTATGTACAACTAAATTATGGAGCTTTGCCTAGCTAGCGATTCTTGATGTACATCAATGAAATGCACACAAGCTCAAATTAATTCATAAAAAAAAAATATTTAAAAAATAAAAATAATCAAGAAAACAAAACAATCAATAACTACAATATATTGATCGATAATTTGGTAATCTTTACTTATAAAGCTCATTGGAATTGAGAGTTACTAGTTTCGTGGAATTGATAGGAGTATAGATAGCAGAGGTATTATATTTAAGAATATTATGACGGGCTAAGTAGAATCTATCCATGTGCAATCATATGTCGGTTCATCCATTCATCCAATAGTACGCCCGTAAACCAATCCGCCTATCTCTATCCCTCCGCCTGTCTGATCGTCTGCACCAATTCATCCCATTGCCCGATTATCGATAAAAATCGATAAACTGTGTTAGGTCCAAATCATATCACCTAGCTCTAGTTAAAAAATTTCTGTTGCCCCATTTTATTATTCAAAGCTCATTAGACTTAAGTTAACTAAATATTACGAGTATAAGATGTGACAAAAATTAATTAAAATAAATAAATTTAATTTTGCTGACTTTTCCTAGCAGTCAAGCCAAAGATCAAATTAAGAGCCGTAGTTCAATGATAACAAATCTAAGTAAAACTTTCAAGTCCCCAAGGAAACGCAATGTCACATGTCAGACAATCTGATACATAAAACAAATATAAATATATATAGATTTTAGACATATATTGTATATATATGTGTGTGCTAGGATGTCTCCGTTGCCATAAATCAGCTGCAGCGGGCAGCAAAATATGAAACATGGCAGCATAAATAATTAACAAACTTGGCTCAAATGATAAATTTTTTCGCAAACAAAGACGAAAGAGATAAGTTCGTTTAATATTTATGACAAAAGAGCAGAGCAGAGCACTGGCCGACTTCATCAGCCTACATAATATACCAGATATATATGTATGTATATATATATATTCGGAATGCCCTTGGCACTTGACACCAGTGTGCTGGGCCGTAGAGGAGTTTGACTTGTAGTGCTCTAATCAGAGCCAGAGGGGTGTTTGCTCAGCACTGCTCGTTTGGCCTATTGTCAGTGATTTACGAGCGCCCCAATCATACGGGACAACAGTGGGACAACATCGTACCCAAAAGCAACACACGCACACACTCCACATTGTATCATAATTCGTCATTGCATATGATTTTATTTCGGCGTTATTTATTTGAATTATTTATTTATCCTATTATACGCACAGGGGCCCCCATTGCCTTTGCCTCCGCCTTGCCCTTGCCCTTTCATATCTTTTGACAATAATACAACTAGCCAAGCACTGCCCATCCATATGCATAATATGTTTGTCCATATGTCCATTTGCGTGTATTCCACATTCCACGTTTTACGTCCCCGCCAGCCATGCTATGGCTAGCGCCAATCAATAATGTGTGCTGTATCAAGATTTATAGGTTTTGCATTTGCTAAGACACACTCACACACACACACGTAGACACACCCACACTCATTCGCTTGCCACACCCCCTTTGCTATGCGCACGCAAACTCTGGCTGACCAAGAGGGTAATTGACACGTGTTCTTCTTATCAAACTCTCATATTACTTAACAACACTAGTTTGCAGTGCTCTTTAAGGGTTACCAAATTCAAAAGTCAACCAAGTTGCAACTTGAGGCCTAAAAATATATAATTTAGCTAAAAGCCTTCAATATGAACATATATACAGCATACAGCATACAGCATACAGCATACAGCATACAGCATACAGCATACAGCATACAGCATACAGCATACAGCATACAGTATACAGCATACAGCATACAGCATACAGCATACAGCATACAGCATACAGCATACAGCATACAGCATACAGCATACAGCATACAGCATACAGCATACAGCATACAGCATACAGCATACAGCATACAGCATACAGCACACAGCATAGAGCATACAGCATACAGCATACAGCTTACAGCATACAGCATACAGCATACAGCATACAGCACACAGCATACAGCATATAGCATACAGCACACAGCATACAGCATACAGCATACAGCATACAGCATACAGCATACAGCATACAGCATAGAGCATACAGCATACAACATACAGCATACAGCATACAGCATACAGCATACAGCATAGAGCATACAGCATACAGCATACAGCATACAGCATACAGCATACAGCATACAGCATACAGCATACAGCATACAGCATACAGCATACAGCATACAGCATACAGCATACAGCATACAGCATACAGCATACAGCATACAGCATACAGCATACAACATACAGCATACAGCATACAGCATACAGCATACAGCATACAGCATAGAGCATACAGCATACAGCATACAGCATACAGCATACAGCATACAGCATACAACATACAGCATACAGCATACAGCATACAGCATACAGCATACAGCATACAACATACAGCATACAGCATACAGCATACAGCATACAGCATACAGCATACAGCATACAGCATACAGCATACAGCATACAGCATACAGCATATGAACATATACAATAATATGATATTAATGTAAGGCAAAGTTTTCTTTTATAGTATTCCCTATTCGCAAAACTTTTTGAACAGACCTCGTACAAGGCCACTTTAAAAAAATTGATCAACTTTTTATGAACAAAAAAAAAGGAGAAACATTTACATTTGCATTCACTAATTACTTGTAGCATATAGCTTATAGCTAAATACATATGCATATCTATATTAGTATGTGTATCTGTGTGTGTGTGTGTGTGTGAGTGTATGAGTAAACTGTTTGCATCGCACAAATAAATTTGCGGTGATTTGTAGAGTTGCGTTGACCAAAGCGCATTAAGCTGGCTGCAACCCACATAAATACAACTCAACAGCATTTAACTACTCAGCGATTACACACACACACACACACATACATATACACACACACACTTATACACACATAGGTATATAAACATCAACGCAAATACTTCATGTGCGCAAACAAAGGACATCTTTGTATATGTATTTGTGTGTCTGTGTTTGTGCTTAATGTATGTCCCCACCGAAATGCGCCCAAAGATAAAGGTAAGCACTTCACTAGAGATGAGAGCGTGACACGAAAACGACAAAAAAAGCATTGCATACTTAACAGATCAAAAACTTGAGGAAAGAATCGAATTAAATTTAACTTTAAATACAAATCTTGATTGTGTTCTAGAAATAAAATTGTAATAAATAATAAATTTAATTATACTTATAAAGCTATGCAATAAAATAATGTATAGCAACAGCTAAAAAAGTCAACAAGAATTATATTTAAAAAATAAAATAATATTTAATAATATTTGCATATTTGTAAACAATATGACAGTATTTTATTTTTAAATATTTTTTGCATTCATATTTATTAAAAAAAAAAAAATTATAGTATGGCTTACAAATGTTCTTCCTTATATAAAAAAAATTATACCTTTCTTTGCTAATATATTAATTTAGTAAAATAAAACTATTTTTTAATAATATCTGGAAAATCACTAATTCTAGTATAGCTCAACAAAATATATGATCTTAAAATATACCAAAAACTTCAGATATTTGAAAGTATCTAAAATTATACTACGCCCATCTCTAGACTCAACTGAAGCTACTAAACGGAGCGGGCGAACCCATAAAAAAAAAACGAACTTCATTTATTCGCAAAGAAATAAATCTTTTAATGCACATCGGAGAGTCGTTATTCGGGCATTGTTTTCTCATTTGCCACAACACCTACACACACACACACACACACTCACGCACACTCACACTGACACGATTGGAGGGCATATGTCGTGCGGCGTGGCCATCGAATGGACACTTTTGTCCCGTGCTGCCTCACTGAGCAAATGAACTTTGAATGGTTCCATGTATTTCAATGATTCTAATTATGGCGACGCCCCGCCCCGCCACCGCCCACCGCCCACTACCCCACTACCCGAGTGTCCCACGCCCTGTTGCTGGAGCACAAAACTTTCTTAAGTATCGCGTGCATCATTGTTATTGTTTTTGTCCTTGGACGAGCAGACCAAATTGCTTTGTTGTATGCCTCGCCATTCAGTGCCATGTCCTACCTATACACACACACACACACTTCTACACACACATATATATACTGCTTCAGTGCGTGGGCGGTACGCTCATTAGGTTTCCTGTGCCGCCATCGCTTCGCTGCGGCTCGGTTATGGCCCATGCAAAATGTCCCACAAGGGGCAGCCAGTTGTCGCGTTTCTCCTGTTCCAACTTTATGTTATGTGTTTATGTGTCCATTTCTCTGCGAGTGTGCGTGTGTGTGTGTGTGACCTGCGAAAATGTCTGTGTCAAGTTGTGAGTAATAATGCGGAAATGCCAAAGAATAGAACAACCAAAATAAGCTCGTAAATAGTCAAGCAATACGAAAATAATTTCATGCTAGCCGAATACAAAATGCTCTAAGAAGTCAATGCAACAATTATATATATGTATACGAATAAAAGATGTAAATATTAAAAAGTAAAAATGTTGAAATAAAAATCAAAAATTATTAAAAGAAATATTATGTTTGGCTTTATACTTAATTTCCTTCAGCAAAAGCTTTTCAAATAAAAAGAAATCATAACCAAACCAATGTACATACATAAAATATACTTTACCATGAGCTTTTTTTATTGAAAAGTTCCACTGAAATGTAGACAAACAGTTTTAACATGAACTTTACTCTGAGCCTTACAATGAATTGCAATTGTATCAAAGA
Organism: Drosophila aldrichi; assembly: GCA_035045965.1. Lineage (NCBI taxonomy): Eukaryota > Metazoa > Arthropoda > Insecta > Diptera > Drosophilidae > Drosophila > Drosophila aldrichi. The sequence goes on from JAWNOM010000484.1 coordinate 5,707,836, forward strand.
AATGTCCCTAGGAACCACACAATAACATTTACAAGTAACTTTAACATAGAGTTTACAAGCAACTTTAACATAAAGTTTACAAGGAACTCTAACATAACTAAGCACAAGTCTTTTGATTCAATTTTATCAAAGAACTTTAACATAAACTTAAATACTAAGCCTTTACAAAGAACTCTACCATGAACTTCAACTTAAACTTCACTTTCAAGTCTAGTAGCTTATTTAACATTAACATTAGCTTGAGCATGCAAGTTACAATGCGCTTTATAGACTGGCATTTTTTAGCAGTTTTCATGAGTACTCTATGGTGTCCCAAATTCATATAGGACACATAATATTCCATAATACTTCATGGTATTTTTGCCAGCTGGCACGTAATACAACATATTTACCAGCTGACATGTGTCACAAAGTGGATGACATATGCGATTAGATCGCTTAATTCGCAGCTGACAAATGTGGTGGGAATGAAAGGCACATTAATTAGCTGTACGTGTCCATGCATTACAGAAGCATTTGTTGTCCTTTTTGTTGCCATTGTTGTAGTTGTTGTTGTTGTTGTTGTTTATGCTGCGGGTTTGTCAAGCCGAACCAAATGACTAAAAGCTGTGACCCAAGCGCGACGAGGCGAACGCTCTCTGATGCCTCTCAGATGGATGTGTCCATGGACCACGTACATAAGCACATAATTACGAATCTCTCTTGTTCTCTTCATTTATTTTATTTCGTTTGTTTTTTGTTTTCTTTCTGTTTTGGTAGCGGGAAAGTTAAATTGCAGAAATCGCAAACTTTACTATCTGCAAGCAGAAAAATAATGGAATTGTGTAATTAACGAGACTCCAGGGTAAAGACTTGATGAAATGCCTTTGCCAAGAGTTATGCTCGTTGGCCAACTTGGGCCATTCTGTGTGTATGTGTGTATGTGTGTGTATGTGTGTGTGTGCAGAAATTGTCGCCATTCAATCTTTGGCTTAACTTTAACCAAAATGCCAAACGGAATTTGCAAAGGGCATATATGAATGTAGCTATGTAGAGATATTTTTAGTAGATTCACATACAGCATACAGCATACAGCATACAGCATACAGCATACAGCATACAGCATACAGCATACAGCATACAGCATACAGCATACAGCATACAGCATACAGCATACAGCATACAGCATACAGCATACAGCATACAGCATACAGCATACAGCATACAGCATACAGCATACAGCATACAGCATACAGCATACAGCATACAGCATACAGCATACAGCATACAGCATACAGCATACTGCATACAGCATACAGCATACAGCATACAGCATACAGCATACAGCATACAGCATACTGCATACAGCATACAGCATACAGCATACAGCATACAGCATACAGCATACAGCATACAGCATACAGCATACAGCATACAGCATACAGCATACAGCATAAATAATTTGTATATAAATATATTTTTGTATATAAATATGTATATAATATAATTAATTTATTTTGCTGATAATGAAAAGTGCTACTTTGGAAAAAAAAAATGATACAGCATACAGCATACAGCATACAGCATACAGCATACAGCATACAGCATACAGCATACAGCATACAGCATACAGCATAAATAATTTGTATATAAATATATTTTTGTATATAAATATGTATATAATATAATTAATTTATTTTGCTGATAATGAAAAGTGCTACTTTGGAAAAAAAAAAAGATTTATAAAAAAAAAAAACTATTATAATCTATGTTAAAAAATTGTCTTAAGAATTAAACTTTAATCTCTGCCAAAAAAAAAATGCAGGGATGTAAAAAAAAAAAAATGATAAATTGAAGTACAATTAAATAAAATATAGAAAATTCTAGAATATGTATAAAAAAAAAAAAAAAATATTCAGAGTAGATTAGAGGTATCTCTATGCCATTGAACAATATTCGTGGGAAAGAGCAGAAGGCAGTTAGAAGATTTGCTTATAGTTGGTCGAATTGTCGCTTCGTTGCAGCGTCTTCAATTTCTTCTTGTTGGGCTTGAAGGCCGCGGGCTGGGCGACGAGCGCTGCGGCTGCGGCGGCTGCATTGCGATCCTTACGGGTTACGGGCATGTCGTACGGCGTGCGCACGATTTCCGGCAGATGGGCATAGTAGACGACTCGCTCGTTGCGGTTGCGGGGCGACGACAGCTGCTGCGGCAGCTTGGGCGAGACATATTTGTTGCTGTAGGAGTCGAGCACGGGCATGGCCATAGCCATGGGATCATCGATATAGCCACGCCGCGACTTGATGTAGTCTGTCGGCGGTGGGGTGTCTAGGTGGCGATCGGGATACATGAGATAGGGTTCCGGATATTGGGGCACTCGTGGACTGTAGCTATCGTAGGGATCGAAGCGCTGCCGATGCACGTACATGTCCCCGTAGTACGGCGGATAGGCGCGGTGGTACTGCTCATCAAATCTGACGGGGAGGGGAGAATGCCAAATCATGGATATGCTTTGAGGCCCATCTGTACTCACCTGTCGTAGCGTCTGATGTACGGGTCGTACGACCTGGATGGATACATGGCTACTGATTTGCCCGTATACTGTCCATACCAGGGCAGGGATGGATTGGCCAGCCGCTCATCCGCGGGCTTCCGTATGTAGCCCAAGTTCTGGTCTCGACCAGGCGTGCGTATCGCTGCAGCGCCACTCAGATCATTCTCACCGGGCACAGTGTCCAGTGTGCGCCGACCCGTTGTATAGTAATCATAGTCCGCATACCTGGCCGAGGATTTGCCAGCTACTCTCAGCTGTTTGCCCGTTGCTTCATGCTCCACAGACTCAGCTGCCTCCACGTCCAAAATGCTGTCCGGACTCTCGAGCTCAGCATTCCGATTGCTATGCTCGTAGCCAGGCTCCGCACTCACGGCCAGCAGCTGCAGCGAGCACAATATGAACAGGCTTTTCAACTCCATCTCGATGCGGTGCCAACTGCAGTTGCCAGTTGGCCAAAATAGACTGATGCCAACCTGCGGCCACTGGCCAAATAGGCGAAGCCACGCAAATGGCTAACAATAATCCGGCGACATGGTAAGTTAAACTTCAATAGGCAATTGTATTATTTGATTTGCCTCGTTCGTTTTTTTTTTTGGTTCTATGGTCAGTCTATTGAATCAGTCAGTCCGTGAAGCGCAAGAGTGCACAATTCAAGTCAAGCAGCAAACTACCCACGCGAATACCCACTAAAAAAGAGATGGGTAGTGCCTGGTAATGCTGGAAGTATCAGGTCGAAATTGTTGAAATTAAACAGACAGCTCCATATAGAACCTACAGCCTTGATTCTATTGCCAAACGTAACTCTAAAACCAAGACATATAGCCGGACTCTACCGTATTTATATACATATGTATATTCAATCATCAAATATCCCACTATTAACCCTAAATCAAATTATTTACAGAGTAACTCAAATCAATACGCTCATTGAAGTACCAATGCTCCACCTAAATTTAATGGCATTTTGTATATATTTAACACACATACACACACACACTCACATGTATACACACCCATCCACACAGCATAAAACTGCATTCTCTTTGAAGTTGAGAACAATAGCAGCTCGAACTTGTCCAAGCTACGCTCCGTTGGGTGCGACAAAATGCATTTTGTGATTTGCATTTGAAAGCAAAGAGAGTGAGAGAGACAGAGAGAGAGAGAGAGGGAGCAGGCACGGGCTCGAACTAACGGCACTTACTTTATGTAAGTGATTATGGTCAGGGCTTTTAGCACAGCAATTCAACAAGAATTCAATTAATTGTGATTTTAATTATTATGAAATTTGTAATACAAATATATATTTCATAAAATTTCATAATTTTAAATTATCAAGTCTTAAATTTAAAAATGATATAAATTAGTTTTGAATAACAAATTAATATATGTATAAATATATAGTATGTATGTAAATCATTTTTAATGCTGGACACTTGTTTTGCTTTCTAACTTTTTTTTTGTTTAACTAAGTTTTTCTTGCTTGTTAAAAAACAATCATATTTTGTAGCTGTGACAGCGTTGACCCAAAATGTATAGATTCGGGCAGATTTTTGATTTGCAACAGCCATCTTTGGCATTCTAGACACTTTCGCTGGCGATCCTCGCGTGTCACATCGACGCCCAGCCCGTTGGCAGCCCAAGAGTCCAGATTTTCTTGGATCATTGGCAAGAAGTTTGATAGTATGATGCGCAGCGTATCGCAGGCTCTTGTGAAATGACTGCAAGTGATGAAATGATTAATTAATACGAATGATTAAAATATTGTTATAATGCCATTTACTTACAATTTGTGTTGACTTTGCAACAGCTCATACAGTTCTGGTAATACAAATATACAAAAATCCAAATTCAATGAAGACCTAAATGAGCACAAATAAGTGTATAAAATATAGAGAAAACAGCAAACATCAATATATAACTTACGGCTTCTCCAGTATTGCACCTAAAAGATCTATAAAAATGGAGCGTCCAGCTGACTTGGCCAACCTAAGTGCACTTAGAACATCATTAACACTAAACAGATGGTAAATAAATCTATTAGTATTTCTGTTAAATATGTTAACCTAATAATGCTCACCGTGTCGAATTGCGTAGCAAATCGAGACTGGCTTGACGATTGCTCAATTCCTGGAGCACAGCTTCGTGTGATCTCGAGAGCATATCAAAATCGTATTGCTCATCAATGAAATTACGATTCATATTCTTGCCCGAGGTTGGTATCAAATCTGGACGGTAATTCATTGGTGGCTATAATTCAAGATTTATTTGTATTATAGAATAACTGAAATTTGTATGCCATTCAATTCAATAATACGTACATGCGCAGGCTTCTCCTGCACCTTTGGCTGATGCCCTGGGGTACGCATATCGAGGGTCGTACGGGATCTTATTGGTGGCTTCGTAATAATCTCCACGCTTATATTCTTCTGCTGAGCATTCTCTTTGTAGAACTGACTCTGCGAACCCATCACCGTTCGCTTGTTTTTGTTGACAACCGTTGTGGACGTTGACTTCTTGAGTACCATATTATCGTCGAGCTTGTGCAGCTCCATCGAACTAACTGAAGACGTCTGGCTCAGCTTGTTGTTGCCAAATATTGACGTCGAAGTCTGTTTGGTATTGCCCATCGCTGTGCTGCGTTTGTGCAAAGTTGTCGTTGTCTTTTTAATTGATTTGGATGAGGCGTTTATTGTTGATGCAGGTACTGTCTTGTAGTTGCTGGCTGTGTAGTTCTGATTGACTGGAAAGTCTTCGGCCATCTCACAATTATCATAGTTATTGAGTATTGGCGGATTGCTGTCATTAGGACTATACTCGACATCATTTGCAATTACAGCCTTATCCAATGGGTAGAGGCTGTGATCGTCTGGCACGTGCAATGAGCTCGGCTGATAAACGTTCAGTACACGGCTGGAGCCCATATCTACGCCATAGCTATAAGGCAGATTGTGTAATGATGACATTGACGATGATTCGATATGTTCCAGTGCAGCCTCATTGACAACCTCCAGACTCAAATTTGGTGACGATAGCTCGTCGTAAGTTAGACTTTTATTGTCCTCCTGCTCCTCCTCCACTTTGGCCGGCTTGGCTCCGCCCATCGATATTCTAAACTTTTGGGTACCGCGCGAGAAGCTCTTGCGATTGGTTGAATTATGCTTGAAATTGGGCTCAGCATTTGCCGGCTGATAGAACGGTATCACACAATCAAGGCTAACTGTATTAATTGACACGGTATCAATTTCATGGCAGCCACAGATCTGTAAGACAATCAAATATGAATCAATGCAGCTATAATTAATTACTAATTTTGTAGATAGCTTACAATCTTATTTTTGATCACTTTCATGTCATCCAATGAGACCCAGTTACCTTTGATGTGATCTAATTCACGGTCTGGTTCCCATCCAATCACAGATATTCCGGCAGCGCTGCCCACAAACAGACACTCGCCGTTCTCGCTAATGGGTGAATTATTATTATTATTAAATATTATAGTATACAGATGGTTGGCTTACCTAAATGTAATGCATCTGATAGCCTGACCATAGAAATGAGTTGTTTGGGAGACAAGCAGTTGATGTTCCAAATCATAGATGGACACAGTGCCATCCACTCGGCCCGCTGCAAGCAGAAACTCAAATGGATGGAATTGTATGCAAGTGATAGCCGTAACGGGTGGCTCGGCTATAAACTCCATTATCTGTTTGCTCTTGCGTATATCCCATATTAAAATTGATCCTTCCAGGCCAGCGGAAGCAATCCAAAGTCCATCAGGTGAAAATTTCACTGAATTCACATGCGATATGTGTCCTTTGCAAACTTTAATGCATTTATTTTCGTTTTGAACATCCCATAGTCTAAAAATGTAACAAAATTAGCACAAAAGTTAATTTAATAAGAAAAACAGTTTAAAGTTAGCGCTTTATCCGATATCGATATATGGAAAAACAATCGAGTCCACGCCATGCTATGGCAAAGTCCACTAATGTAATTTGCAGAACAAAAAATACAGTTCAAAGTTAGCGCCCTATCGATATCGATTATACACGCTGCAGCCGTGCGATAGTATCGACAGCAAAATTAAGCAACAGAGCGAACGGCAATCGGCTAACATTCCATCACTTTCAACTGTCTGGCAATATAAAAATTGCTGTGAACCTCTGTTCATAATCCAGTTTTTGTTTTCATTTTGCAAGAGGCTTATCGATAATTTAAAGTGCCCTTTGTACCGGCGATGCAAAGATAATTCCTCACTTAACCAGCCAATACATGAGATAAAGGTAAAATATTCTTGCATTTGACATTATTAATATATGTTTTGTGGGTGAGTGAGTGCTTGCCGTACACATATGTATATATATATATATGTATGTATGTGTATATGAATAAAAACTAAACAAAAAGGTATGTTGAATTTATGTGGAACATACGAGATTGTTTACTTGTATGCGACCAAATCGAGCCATAGGACTTCGATCAAACATTAAGCAATATTAATTCAGACACGTAATCAACGTTTTCTCAATGGAAAGTAATACTAATCTTGAACTGCATTAACTAACACACACACACGCACATATATACATACATATATACAAACAAGTGTGTAAGCTTAATGTAAGAAATCTAATCTAACTCTGATATCCTATCAGTATATTCATATATGTATCTGTGACTGAGGTTGAAAGTTCATCGACCAATGAGAGCTAAACTAAAATTTTTCATTTATAGACGTCTCACAGCCGAATTGACAGTTGATTGCTTCGGTATCCGAATTGCAGAGAACAAGTTTATACCACAGACAAGTCTCTAACCATATAGACAGAAAATGCCTTCAGCTGCGAAATTGCGTTTTGATGGCCGTGTGGCGATTGTTACCGGCGCCGGAGCTGGCCTCGGACGGGAGTATGCCTTGTTGCTGGCTTCGCGCGGCGCCAAGGTGGTGGTCAACGATCTGGGTGGCAGCCATGTGGGCGAGGGCGCCTCTCAGCGGGCAGCCGATGTGGTGGTCGAGGAGATTCGCAAGAACGGCGGCGAAGCAGTTGCCGATTACAATTCAGTTATTGATGGTGCAAAGGTCGTTGATACGGCCATCAAGGCATTCGGACGTGTTGACATTTTGATAAACAATGCAGGCATATTACGTGACCGCAGCATTGTTAAGACGACGGATCAGGATTGGAACCTGGTGCTCGATGTGCATCTCAAGGGCAGCTTCAAATGCACACAGGCCGCCTTCCCCCACATGAAGGCCCAGAACTATGGACGCATCATCATGACGGCGTCTAACTCGGGCATTTACGGAAACTTTGGCCAGGCCAACTACTCGGCGGCCAAGATGGGCCTGGTTGGACTGGCCAACACGGTGGCCATTGAAGGCCAGAAGAACAACATTCATTGCAACGTTATCATTCCAACAGCAGCCAGTCGCATGACTGAAGGCATCTTGCCCGACATACTCTTCCAGGAGCTGAAGCCCAGCCTAATTGCGCCCGTTGTTGTCTATCTGTGCCACGAGTCCTGCGAGGATAATGGTGCGTATGGCGAAACGTTCATCATAGAAATATTACCCTATTCTGATTTTCTATGTCTTCTTCAACAGGCAGTTACATTGAAAGCGCTGCCGGCTGGGCGACCAAGGTGCATACGGTGCGTGGCAAGGGAGCTGTGGTGCGGCCATCAATAGATGAGCCCTCAACGCTTGAGTACGTGCAGAGTGAATGGAACAAGGTGACAGACATGTCGCAAGCGACACACATCAATTCCATTGCCGAAGCATCGGGTTCCCTGCTGCAGGTGCTGGAGAACCTGAAGGCCGGCGATAAGGATGCCATCCAGGATAGCTTTTCGTTCGGCAACAAGGAGCTGATCCTCTACGCCCTGGGCATTGGCGCCTCAACCAAAAACTCCAACGATATTCGCTTCTTGTATGAGAACGATGGTGACTTTTCCCCGATCCCATCATTCTTCGTGCTGCCTGGCTTGCTGCTGACCATGAGCAGTCCCCTGGTGTCCACGGCGCTGCCCAATAGCAACGCTGATCTGACCAACATTCTGCACGGTGAGCAGTATTTGGAAATTGTTGACGACTTGCCCACCAGTGGCACATTGGTGACCAAGGGCAAGGTGTTCGACGTCATGGACAAGGGCTCCGGCGCCGTGATCGTCACCAGCTGTGAGTCGTTCGATGAGAACGGTCGCCTTCTGGTGAAGAATCAAAGCGCCATCTTCGTGGTTGGCGCCGGCAAGTTTGGCGGCAAAAAGGATCCCATTTCCGGTGTCGTGCCTCTGGCGGCTGCCCCCAAACGGGCACCAGACGCCTCCATAGAGTACAAGACCAGCGAGGATCAGGCTGCCCTGTATCGACTCTCCGGTGATCTGAACCCATTGCACATCGATTCGAACTTTGCACGCCTATCCGGCTTCAAGACACCCATTCTACATGGACTTTGCTCTCTGGGCTACTCGGTTCGCGCGGTGCTCAGCAAATACGCCAATAACAACAGTGAGCTCTTCAAGGCGGTGAAAGTGCGCTTCTCAGGCCCCGTGCTGCCGGGACAAACCCTAAGGGTCGAGATGTGGAAGGAGGGGGCACGCATCCACTTCCGCACTTTAGTCGTAGAGACGGGCAAGGAGGTTATCTCGGGCGCCTATGTCGACCTAAAGGACTCGAAGGCCAAACTGTAAATTCAGATTTAAGGCTGGCTGGAAGCGAGGCAATCATCACTTATATATAAATATATATATATATATATGTATAATATTACAACATAACCAGGCGGTGGTATAAAAATATTGCAATCATATTATAACTCTGCTAAATGTAATTGTTCTTTTGTCTAATTTTAATAAAAAAAATCGACCATGTTAAACTACTTTATATAAAACTCTAGAACAAAGAATGCAAATCATCATTACAATTCCATAATTTCTACGGCGAAGTTAAGCTAACGGATATCGCGAGGCATGCATACCATTTACTATAACTAGAAATCGGGTAAAATAGATAAAGCGAGCGAATATAATAGCAGATAACAAATGATTAAGAGCCGGATGGAAGCTAAAAAGTAAGAAACGGAGAAAAACAAATTGACTGGCGGATAAATAATATATACATACATATATATATTTATATGTTGACTTTTCCGGTTCAAATGTGCAGTCTAACCTTGAACTCTATTCAAATTTGTCTTGAGTACAAACTCTATAAAACAAACGAAACCAAATGGAATTGCATGACGCACACATACACATATACATATGCACCTACATCTATAATATATAGATGATATAATGAAGTACAATCTACGATATCAGTTCTACCATATACAAAGACTTTTCTAAACAATTACATGAATGACAGTGAGAGGGAAGATGTTGTTGTCGCACTTTAAATCAAATCTCGACTCAAATAACAATCGAAATGATATTATTGTAGAATAAACATATGATTCCAGATGTAAAACGATCTGTTTTAAAATAGAAGCAGAAGCTGGTGTATACTTACCTAACCGTTGTATCATTGCTGCCCGATACTACGTACTCCCCGGATGGATTAAAGTCCAAGGTACGCACACTCTTCATGTGCCCATTCAGTGTTGAATAAATTGTCTGGGCATTCAAGTCCCATCGCCGTATGATTCCAATATCATCGGCTGAATATACAAAATTATCCTTATATGCAAAGCGAACGCATTCAATCGAACGATTGTGCCCAGTCAGAGACTATATAGGGAGGAAAAATGATATATTTGTGAATGAAATATATATGTATATGATTTTTATTATAGGTCTTCATATACAAACCATGAAGCATTCATCTTGGCCAATCGCCCATAGGTTGACATTGCGGTCTTCGCCTCCAGTGACCAGCACTCGACCCGTTTCACCCAAATCGAGGCTTGTAACTTTGCCATCGTGTGCCTTAATGTCATCTGTATATAAATAAATAAATATATACATATATATTAATTACATAAAATGTTTGGATTAGAGTTAAATGCGAGTTAAGTGCTTGTTTATTGCTTGTTGTTCATAGTACGGCTAAGAACAGCATTCGATTTTCTTACTCAGAAAACATATGTTTGCACCGAGGCTAGGCTAACTTAATGGGAAATTGAAAGACATACTGTTTATTTCTTAGTCAGAAAGTGTCTGACGATCATATTACTTTTCTAGTGATTTCTTGATGATTGATGATTAAGTGGAAACTGAAATCATCAGTAAATTTCTGTTAACTAACGAAGTGAAATAGTTAAAACACATATCAAAAGATAATAAATTATTGATCTACGCAAGATCCATCAGCACAAATATACCAATTTTAAGATCAATTCAATCTATAATAAATGAAATACGTTATAATAGGTGATAAAATGAGAGAAGAAATTTTCATATTTTAAGATCTGTTCTAACTATTAATAAAATATTGGAAATAAAATGAATTATAGATTTATATGAGTGGAAATATATAGTCATATATTCTAAAATACGTTCTATCCATAAATAAATACATTTAAAAAGAATTCTTGATTTATATGAGATCCATTCCTGAATATAAACAAATGTTCCATATATGCGCATACACACACACATACATGTGTATCAGTTGATTATATGCAACAGATACGGCATGCTGTAATGTATTTCCAATATTTAGGAAGTTGTTTATGTTAATATATACAATAGTGGAATGTTTATTTTAGCTTTTTATGGTTGTTTGATGTCGTGACCTCATCTTAACCTAACTCCAATACTTTTACATATGTTAACGCACGCACATTACACACGCACACAGACATACACATAGAGCGGCCCACATGTGTAACTGCACAGCTCCTTAAAAGGGCTGAATCCCACATGCAATTATTTGCATGTTATTGGCCAAAACGGTCTGACACACAAAGCACAAACACTCATTCATGCTCGCACACACAGATACGCCGCTCAGTGTGTATGTGTGTCGGCCAATAAGTATGAGAACTACTTTCATAGAGTTAAAATTCTATTTTACTTACATATCTTTGCCAGAAGATTTCTCGGCAGCGCCATTTCCAAGAAAATTACCGTTACAGGTGTATGCTTAGGTTGAACCCAATATTATATGTTTAAAGCGACAATATTATGAATATTTTATTTTATTTTGTCGCAGGTGTGATAATTTTTTGTGGGTTTGAGTCAAGTTGGATCAGCTGTCCGCTATCTCTTTTGTGAGTCTTACAGACAACTTTATTAAAAAACACAAGAAATCATAAACGCATATGAACAGACGTAACTAAACTGTTTTACATGATTAATACCGTATTAATATTATACAACCGTCACATCAAATAACGAGAAATTATACAAAATTCGTAGACTAAACAAATGCACATCATATATGTATGTAAATACACACATATATATATACAAGACTACCAGGGCTGGATTTTTTACTCATATGCTGTTGCCACCTCGTTTTTCGTATGATTACTGAAGGCAAATTTTTTCAAAGTGTGGCCAGTCATTGTCATCAGTGCCAAAATGTTATCGATACCTTGGTGAGCATAACAACTCTGTGGATCTGTCAGGCTTTCCTCAAAAAAGCATCATCATTGCCCTGTCGAAAATTTGCCGACTGCATTATTTGAAAGTGTTATTAAGTTACATTACGCTGCGTGTTTAAAGGGAATTAATTAAAGATGTCTTCACGTTACGATCGTGCTGTTACTATTTTCTCTCCCGATGGGCATTTACTTCAGGTTGAATATGCTCAAGAAGCGGTTCGCAAAGGCTCCACAGCGGTATGTTAACAACTTGTTATTTTATTGATAGTGCTAAAATTTATTCATTAATTTTTGCAATAGGTTGGCGTGCGTGGTGCCAACTGCGTCGTTCTGGGCGTTGAGAAAAAGTCGGTCGGCAAACTGCAGGAAGATCGCACAGTGCGCAAAATTTGCGTTCTTGACCATCACGTTCTAATGGCATTTGCTGGCCTCACTGCCGATGCACGCATCCTTATAAATCGTGCTCAAGTCGAATGCCAGAGCCATCGTCTCAATGTTGAGGATCCCGTTACTCTTGAATATATAACCAGGTACAAAAAGCACGATGTTCAACCAATTTGGATTCAATACTGAAATTGTTTGTTTTGCTTTGCAGATACATCGCACAACTGAAACAGAAGTACACCCAAAGTAATGGACGACGTCCTTTTGGTATATCATGCCTAATTGGAGGCTTCGATGCCGATGGATCGGCTCACTTGTTCCAAACCGAACCATCGGGCATATTCTATGAGTACAAAGCCAATGCCACCGGACGTTCGGCAAAAACGGTGCGTGAGTTTTTCGAGAAAAACTATCGTGACGAGGATGTCAGCACTGAACATGGCACCGTGAAATTGGCTATTCGCGCCTTACTCGAGGTTGCTCAGTCTGGTCAAAATAATTTGGAGGTGGCCATCATGGAGAATGGGAAGCCGCTTAAAATGCTGGATCGTGAAGTCATATTAGAATATGTGGCTATCATTGAAAAGGAGAAGGAAGAGGAGCTGGAAAAGAAGAAACAGAAAAAGTAATACCAATTCCAATTTCATGTTAAGTCATTGGTATTGGTATTATCCTGTGTTATTCTTTAACTACAATAAAAACAAAAAGTCTTTTTAATTTCATATTTTTATAAAATTTGAAAAGGTGTAAAATGGAGCACGAATATTTAAAAGATATGTATCAAATACATGGTCCTCAAAACAAAATCGCAGATTTATATATTTAATGAGCTGGCAGACATGCATTAAAAGGTTCTACCGGCTGTAAATTAACTAAAACCACAGGTGACGGACATATTCACAAAATGTATGCAACAAAAAAAAAGTTGTACATAAAAATCCATATTTTTGTATCATTCTTCTCATTATCTTAAATTAAATTTAAAATAGCTCGGAGGCATTTAGTTTAGGCTCTAAAGAATTTAAAAGACAAAGTCGATTCAGTGTTGAAAGTGGCGATATTTGGAGAACTGCTGGCAACGATAACTGGAGCTTTGCGCAAAGTTCATATTGAACGATATTATTTGAACCCATCCCTAAGGCAAGCAAGTGCTTTAGAACACTGGCAGCAACAGTGCTGCAGATTGCACGCCTAAATTCATATGAGAATTTCGCTTAGTTTACTACTACCACTGAGCGGAGTCGGAAGTTGCGCCGAAGAAAAAACCGAAGCAATAATACAAAAATACAACAGAAAAAAAGAAACTATTGAATTGAATTGTATAAAGCAAATATCGAGAACAAGAATATTAAACACTTCTGCTGCTATACGACAACATAAAAAGAACTAAAATTAACAAAACGCCAACACTGTCTCGCTTTTCATTCCCTTTGCCTGTCATTCCAAACCAAGCAACACCATCAGACTAAAATCAATAATTTAGTTGTGTGGTTTTCGCGGCTTTTTGTGTTTTCTTTAAAAAACAATCAATACCCGAAGGTAACGTGTGTAGTAAAATAACAATTCACCTCAGTGTGCGTTTTCATTCGTTGACGCTCGACATATTGGTACACAATTTATTTATTTATTTAGTTTTCCTATAAATCAGTTTTGTTATTTTTTTTATTGTTTGTTTTATAAATCATACGAATAACATGAGCATTATGAACAAGATAATTTTTGGCATCCTTCAAATCTCGAAGCACTTAGCACCATGTTAAAAGGCTGCCAACCCTTCCTCCCCCTCCACACACTCACACACACACACACACTATACACGCATTAGGTATAAGAAAAATCACGTACTATTTATGAAACGTACATAAATACATATGGACATGTCTCTATGTACATGCATGCATACATGCAGTTCTGTTGAAGCATACATATGTATGTATGCACGCACACACACAGACACATACGCATTAACTTTAAAGATTTTATTTGCGTTTCCGCATATATTGGTAGAATGCATTAAACAGAAACAAGTACAAAAACAAAACTCGAATCGACAGAAAACGAATCGAATTCAATATATAGCTCCATATAAATGCCTTACATATATTAAATATATACATACATATACATATATGTATTATTTTCACTTCGAATATAATTTGTTTATACGTTCGTTACATACATATATAAATTTTATAATACACCTAATTATGTATTTGTATATATATGTGCGTATATATATATATGTATGTATCGGTATCCCTATGTACACACACTGGCGCTCCCAATCTTATCTTTGGCATAAGTGGTCCGCGACGGTTGGAAAAGGCCTGTCCTCTTATCTCTGTTCAGTTCAGACAGTCACAATCATCCAATACACCGTATTATGAACAGAGTCATATACAAACATACATACATACATACATACATACATACTCATAGATATTTTGGTTGAATTCCATTAGGATTTACACTTGTTAATCGAAACTTTGATTCATGTATAGTCATGCATTATTCTTCTCCCTCCCCTCTTAGATATCAAGATCTCAAGATTTCAAGCAAGCGCATCAAAATATACCAAAACCATAATGAACTTAATAAAATTTCCTGTAAATATATATGTAAATATGTATTGTATATAAGACAAAATTAAAAATTGTATATAGAACTGTATAATGTATTTTATATGTAATATTGATCTGTAGATTTTCTCATTTCGTTTTTCATACCATGAACTATATTCGGCTAGCCGATTGGCAAAAAAATTTCCCAATTTTCTGCCCTCTACTTTTACTTTACTGTCTGAGTGCTTGTGTCTGTGTGTGTGTGCGTGTGTTGACCCGACCTGACACTCTCCGTATTTCACATATAATACAATAGAATGGGCACAGAAACGAAGAGCAACAGTTACACAGGACAGATTTCAACAAGTGGCGGCAACCCTAAAGTGATGAAAGATTCTTTATCTTTAGTTCGTCAAGCGGTCAAACAGCAGCAATCGAATCAAATCAATTTGAACTCAAATTCGAACACCAATCCGAATCCGAACTCCAACACCAACACCAACTCCAACTCCAATTCGATAACATATTCAAGCGAACAACAACAGAACAACACGGGTGATATTGATAGACGACCAGCCAAGCAGGAGGATAATAACACACGGAGCATAGCGAAAGATACGGTTGTGCCATTCGTGCCGATATTTGTGGAAGAAGCCGATGTTATACAAGGTGCTAAGGATATACTGAAAGTAATACGACCTAACTGGGATCTCAATCACGTTGACTTTAAGGTAATTTCAACATATATGAGTTTATATATCTTAAGGGAATTAAAGAAAGGGTTGAGGGGATCTTGTACTCGAGTAGTTACGACTAGAGCGCTCTTAATTTAATTTGTATATAGACAAAAAAGGTAAACGAAGTATTATATGGATACTATATGTATGTATTCAATTAGAGCTATGCCTATTGGTAAATACTACATTTGACATTCACATACTATTTACGACTCCAAAATGTTGAAAAAATCTAACAGGCTATGTGTATACAAAGATCACTAGATGTGGACATGAGAGTAATAGTAAATAGAATTCAGTGTTAATTACAAGAAAACAACATTATATTAAAGTGAACAGGTTTATCTCTCAATCGTTCTCTCTTAATCATCTTAAAATAAACCGAAGAGAAGATGAATCATTTTTAATGTGTTTAGAGTATAAAATAACGAGCGAACCGTTAATTTTTTAAATTCTGCTGCTCTGTTTTCTACACCAAATATTTTCCAATAAGAAAAATTTCCCTTTCAATGGGTATATATTTGTTGTGTAGTGCAGCACTATTATTTTCATGAAGACAACTGTTTAGGTAGTATATGTATATATATATTTCTCTCTATATATATATATGTATATACACAGCTGTAATTTGTAAAGTGCTTTTTGTGTGCAAAACGCGTTGTATGATTATAATGCATAGCACGAGGTTTCAATAACTCATTAGTTAGTTATTATTTGCTCGTTAAATCGCGACTCAATAACAACTTCCCACACGTATTTTTTTATGAATATAGTACACATATGTAAATATATATGTATTACACAATATATCGACTTATATAAAGGTACACACATACATATACATATATATACATAAATATCATTGTTTATAATAACTTGAAAATGCGTGACAGTTTAAACAGAATTGCCTGAAACGTTCAACTATTGTCTGTACATATGTAAATATAAGTTAGTTTCAAGCTTCGCACTTCGTGCTTAATGGTTTTCCACTGAATATACGTATATGTATGTGCATATATTTATTGAATTAAAGGAAACCAGTTTAACTATGATTATTATTGTTGTTGTTAATTGCGTTGCTGTAAATTCGATTTAATTTAATGCGAAACTCAAAATTCATACACGTCTGCGTATACGCAATATATAAGGCTTAGCCTGGCTATATAGCATATCAGTTTATAAATTTATTGATGTTGATAATACGCTATATGATGATAGCACACATACATACGCAGCTGACACTTAAATCACAAGAATTTCATTAAAAATTGTTCGTTTTCGACTGAAGGCTTATCAAAACGATTACGCCTGGACCCCCATAAGCACTTGGCTCTATTTATGTACATGTGTGTGTGTATATGATATAGTTTTAATGAGCAATTGCAGATGTATTTGTGTGAGTGCGCGCGCTCCATTATTTCAAAAGTCACAAAGTTTATCAAGTTTGATTACTAATACAGAAACACACACGTATGTGTATGTGTGTGTGTGTGTGAGTGTCTTAAAATCTGTTTTAAGCATTCAAAAACATGGCTGATGCTAAGCTAGATTAACTGTAAATATAATACAAATTTCTGAATGTAGACTTTGAGCATTAAATACTGGACGACCTATAAAATAAAATACCCCATATACACGAACATGCACTCATAAACATACACACACACACATACAACTAGCGGAACTTGCTATATATGACTTTAGCTTAGGAATTTTTTAATCTATTTGTAAGTCAATTAACAACTTAGATAGTTAGCAAGTTCATATTACTTTCCTTGAGAGTATATGAGGTTAAATGTAAAAAAATTACAGCGAACGACTTGAGACCATGTCAAAATAAATACATAAATGTATAATGTATATATATGTATGTATATAGTAAAGACGTTCTCAGTTGGGCATAACCAACTGCATAATACTCGTTCATGTGGCTAAATTTGGATGCGCCACGCCCATGAAAGAGGCATTTTATACAATTTGAAAGCAGGTCAAACTTGGCATTCATAGCACCGAAGCTGTGGGACATACATATGCCCAAGGCGCACAGCTATATATACTAATTATTTTTAGCTAAAATAGGTGTACCAGAGTACATAAATATATACATATATATATAATAAAACTCTATTATTTAAGGTGCGCTAGCCAGTTGGTATATGGAAATATATAATATATGATTTTGGTTAAAATAAATATATGTAAATGTAAAACACGGTTATATAACTGTCTAGTGTCAATGACATTTTAAATAAATACGTCACACTCTAGCGTACATAAAATTTATAGTAATAGCTAATTTATGAGGTCGTTACGCGCGAGACTCTAGCTGTCTAACTCGATCGCTCTAGTTCCAATAGGATTTTCTTTATCTAAGAGATAAGCTATACATAAGGTATATGAATTCCAAGTACACAACTCTTGAAAAGCCTTCACAGTCATAAAGCACATGACGCAAAACAAATATACTCGCATTTTAGCCGAGTGAACGAGAGTAGCTATTCTTATATATCATTTGACTTGAAGTGGTTGTAGTAAGCTGAGGGACAGCTCTCTGTTAGGAAAGAAAGGATGCCAAAAATGTTGGGCTCGTCGAAACTCGAGATTGTAACTCTCTTAGATTGCGAATATGATCGCTATAAATAGTAATGATGATGACCCAATCAACTTTATTACTAACTTTCTATTCAAAGCTTAAACCTTATATTATATATAGACTATAGATATCATATAGTTATTTTTTTCAACTCAGTCTAGAACTACTTTCCTCTAAACATATGTATATTCCACATAATTCTAATATACCCACTAATCTTCGAGTGCAGTGTAGAAACTACGCCCCTAAAAGTTAGATCAATATTTCTGCAATTACACTATCATCTTTAGTATCTTTAGTATACATATGCATGTATATATACTAGTATAAACACTCTTTTAGATTATCTCTTGTTATTTACTAATTTTGTGGTGTTCCATTTGGTATTTCCAGAAATTTACAGATGGCATAACAAATAAGCTAGTCGGCTGTTTTCACAATTGCTCCAAATTGGGCAACGACAATGACGAATCCTATTTATCAATCAATAATGCGACGAGAATTTTGCCAGTCCAATCGGAGGATCCGGTTATCCTATCCGATGAATTTACGACAATTGATGGCGAGACAACGGAGCAACAGAATGATGTACAATTACCTATACAATACTCCGATAACGTAGTGCTTGTCCGTGTTTATGGTAATAAAACGGACCTACTGATCGATCGGAAAGCTGAAACGCAAAATTTTCAATTACTGCACACGTACGGCTTGGCGCCATCCCTCTATGCGACATTCAAAAATGGGCTCGTCTACGAATATGTACCTGGCATTACCTTAAATACAGAAAGTGTGCTATGCCCAGATATTTGGCCATTGGTCGCTCGCCGCATGGCCGAAATGCATCGTGTGGTTAGGAAGACGAATGTGGATGGCAAACCGACGCCAATGATATGGAAGAAGACGCAAAGCTTTCTGGACTTAGTACCTGAACGATTTAGTGATGCTGAAAAACACAAAAGGTACGAATCAAATACGATATGATATGTTTCTATAATAATTCTCTTTTCTTTCTTTGCCTTGCCTAGAGTGAAAGGAACATTTTTACCTATCGGACGACTGCGTGAGGAGTTCAATAACTTGTACAAATACTTGGAGGCATTAGAGAGTCCAATTGTTTTCTCACACAACGACCTGTTATTGGGCAATGTCGTCTATACGAAATCAAAGAATGCTGTTAACTTTATCGACTATGAGTACGCCGATTACAATTTCCAAGCCTTCGATATTGGCAATCATTTTGCGGAAATGTGCGGCGTCGATGAGGTCGACTATACGCGTTATCCGAAACGCGAATTTCAGCTCGAATGGCTGCGCGTCTATCTCGAGGGCTATCTGCAGCGGAATAATATCCAAAATGAGGAGGTTGATCGACTCTTTGTCCAAGTGAATCAATTCGCCTTGGCTGCCCACATTTTCTGGACAGTTTGGTCTCTACTACAAGCTGAGCATTCCACAATTGACTTTGATTATGTTGGGTAAGGCGTCTACATATATATATACATACATACATCTAATTATCATTTTCTTTATCTTTATCCAGCTATGCATTTCTTCGTTACAATGAATATTTGGCTCGCAAGGATGAGTTCTTATCGTTGACTGCATCAAAGAACAATAAATGATTTTTTCCCAGCAATATGCAAATAATAATATTGAAACGAAATACACACAATTTTGTGTCCAACCCCAGTGATGTACTTATATATATTGATATATATGTATATGTATATGTATATGTGTATATGTGTCTGTCTGTATATATATATATGTATATATATACATGTATCTATTCTATTGTATAAACTATGGCTAGCATTGATATACTATATATGTACAATTATACATAGTATATACATACATACATATATGCATGCGTATTTGATGTATACAGATGTATATAGAGAAAATGATGTGTTCACAAAACTTCATTAATTAGTGCCGTGGCCATACCAGCCGTAGTCTATGCATATATACATATATATATACACATATATATATATATATATAATGAATTTGTATATGTTCTTTAATTTGTATATTGATATTTTGTAGTCATAAATAAATAAACATAAATATTTAGTTTTCATATTGGTGCATTTATACCCTACACAAGCTCTCTCGTTCTCTACCTACATATATAATATAACGTATATATACATTTATATGTATTTCAAACCCAAAATCACCTGTACATAAATGCATTGCTGCAGTGGGTGCAAGGTGTAAGGCACAAGGTACATTCTAGTCTAATCCCATTTGCCAATTAAAGAGTATCCCTCTTTCAATATAAGCGTTAGAGCTCAGAGTGGAATGTAAGCTCTTTAGGCACATGATGCAGAAAGGGACGGAAGATAATATTGTCTGTGTGTTCACTCCACTGGCAACAAGTGCGCATTAATATTAAAGACTTTAATTAAGAATGATGGCAACGTTATATAAACTCTTTTAAACTTGCCCAATTATAGCTATCTTTTTCGGTTTATAATTCTTGCTGAATGATTGTGAATGTTCTGCAAAAATATGTAAATATATGCATACCATAATAAATACTTGGGAGTATATATGTATTTACATATATTTTAGGCTTTTGTTAAAGGTTTTACACAACAACGAATTTATTTAATTTATACAACATTATTGTATAATTTCAAATACTTCCTAAATAAGGTTTAATTTTATACAGTTGTCCGATTTCCATCGCCACCAAGTTTTTGAACAATCTGGAATAAAAATTAAAAAAAAGAATACAAGAATTAGATGTTTTTTATGATTTGCAATAATTATTAAATCTAACGATATTTTTCATTTGAATTGCTGCTGACCGCAATTTGATTCTGACAATTTAGTTGGGTGTACAGCACTGACACTTGAGTGTTTCGATTGTAAAGCAAAGCATATCGATATATATTTTTTTTTAGGTGATTGTCATCACCAGTTTGTCAGCTGTCATACCTAAAATAAAGGGAAACTAGAGTCAAGCGAACGACTTCCTAAAATTACGATTTATTATTAATCATGAGCAACTATATTGCTAGGAAGGGACCTTTGGTTTTCTGTAAGTATACCTCCATTCTACTAACCACTATATTGCGAAATCATAAAAAGCGCAACCTTAACCGCTGCGCATTTGGCTGATTACGTAAATTTGTAACATAAACTTTGCAATTCTACATTCCAGCTAACTTGGGAAAATGGGCCTACAATCTATCCGGATTCAACCAATACGGTAAGCGCTAATTAAACTGCACAACTTATTTGAATGTTTCATAAATAATGTCATTTAAGGTCTGCACCGTGACGATTGTCTCTATGAGAACGAAGATGTTGCGGAAGCAATCCGCCGCCTTCCACGCAAACTGTACGATGAGCGCAACTATCGCATAATTCGTGCCTTGCATTTGTCCATGACCAAGACCATTTTGCCTAAGGAGCAGTGGACAAAGTACGAGGAAGATGTCAAGTACTTGGAGCCCTATCTGAAGGAGGTGCAGAAGGAGCGCGAGGAGCGTGAGGACTGGAACAAGAATCACTAAAATTCTTCTTATTGTGCGGATTTGTAAATGTTGGAAAATACATAGATTAGATTCACATTAAAACTGTTCTGAGAAGAATTCATTCATTCGTTGATAGCTATGTGCAAATTCGATGACATATGTGTAACTACAATTTATTTATAGGTATTAATTAGGTAAAATGTAATTTAGATGCAGGAGTGGGGCATCAGAGCGATTCGATTGCTAACGCTTATAACGAATTTGAGTCCTATATAATACTGGCGAGCGCGTTCCGGCCGCACTTGGAAGTGTGCGTGGAATGTTAACTTATGTGTCGTTAGTCCGGCTTATCTTACCTTTTGCATAAACGGTAGATTGAATAATGATCCTAATATGGGCACACGGCCAAGGAAATTGATGGCTACAGGGAAGAAGCCACTGAAAGAGGGAAACATTAATTAGCACGTGCTTTGGCAGGGTTCATGTAGGTAGTCGTGGACGAACCTGAATAGTGCGAAAAATCCATAGGATTCAATGATCATGCCAATTATGGGGAATCCAAGCAACACAATCACAATTCCACCAAAAAAAGCTGTTGTCCCTTTGACTTTGTGGCGCTGAAAGAAAAAGCGAAGTGTCCGCTCAACGCCAATGACGCAGCCAAGGCCGGATATGAAGAGAATCTGTAATAGAAATGTAATTGCTATATCCATGCCATAGACTTTTTATATGCCATATAGCTATCTCACGCACATTGCCAATGGCAAGCAAGCCTTTGTCAAATAAAAGCAACATGCCAAGAAATAAAAACGATATGCCGAAGCCAGCCAAGCCGATTCCAATTTCTGCAAATAGTGTGCAATAATTAATATGAGCTGTGTTAATATGCCAATAACAAATATAACTTATTGTCTAACATACTTTGGAGATCTGTTATTTCAATCATTCTGCTTTAGTTTGGGATAGTTATGCTTAAAAGGATAAGAAAGTGCATTGGGTGTATTCCACGTAAACACCAAATGTTTCATTATTATGAATATAAACAATCATCGCAGGGTTGCATTATCAAAATCAGTGCTGAGAAACACGCAAAAAAGAATGTCATACATACCACGAATTCAATATTCAGATAATATATCTATATATTCAGTAAAAAAAAACTATTTAAAAACTAAATTATGCAATTGAAAAAAACTTGATCAAAAGATATTTTATACAGTTAGTTCAGAAATTTAATCTAATTTTGAGGTTCTTTCTTGTTGTTCAATAATCGTCCTAGGCATACAGCAAAATAAAAGTTCAATTTGATTTAATATTTGTTTCAACACCAAAGAAATCGCCGCTATCTTGCCTACAGCTAATCGACTATTCATTTTCGTTTTCGATTGTTTGACAGACGGGCGATAAATACATTTCTTACATCCCTAGATTCACACGCCATTTTTACAATATAAATTCGAGTCGAATTTTCGTCTGACGCTGCTGTTGGGATAAAGAATCGCAAGTGAAAAGAGTTCTAGAAAAGTTAACTTTTTTTTCACAAGAAAGCAATAAACTTATTCGTGTTTGAGTTATGGATCGTAAGTGGGCAATAGCAAAATGCGCTGCTGAAGTTGAAGGAAAATATTGAATGTGCAATTTTTCAGGTGGCGGTTATGGTGGTGGTGGCGGCGGCGGCGGTGCCGGACAGTATAATAATTTTGCTGTTCCTCCACCAAATTACCAGCAAATGCCTAATAAAACTGGTAACTATAACGAGCCCCCTCCAAACTATAACAAACCAGGCGGAGGTAAGTACTATTCGGAAATTCAATCCAAATAGTTCGCAGCAAAACAAC
This sequence comes from Drosophila aldrichi, assembly GCA_035045965.1. Lineage (NCBI taxonomy): Eukaryota > Metazoa > Arthropoda > Insecta > Diptera > Drosophilidae > Drosophila > Drosophila aldrichi. The sequence continues at coordinate 5,731,525 of JAWNOM010000484.1, forward strand.
AATATTTTTCTTTAAGGTTATGATTCTGGCCATCGTGGTGGTGGTGGCAGCAGCGGCGGCGGTGGTGGCGGTGGATCATGGAACGATAGAGGCAACTCTTATGGGTATGTTATTATTATTATGATTATACTAAAATACAATGGGGACAGTGTACAATGTGGCTACGAGTATTACAAATTCAGAGTGTGTTGCCAAATAAGAATTCCATAAGAACAAAAATTAAATGAAAAATACAAAATAAAAATACGAGCATACATACGAATACGTAAATATCGTAAGAAAAAAAGAAAAGCGAACAAAATTTTGAAAATAATATACCATTTTTTTTTTTACAACTTTCGACTTTGTATGAATTTGCCAAGAAGAAGCACAGAGAGAAAAAAATCCTTGTGAGTTTATTAGGATAAAGTAGAGCAAATAATGTTATTTATGTATATCTTATAAAGTCCATGTCGCATACAAAAATAATAAACTCGTATTATCGTGTTAAACAAGATAATGCAAGGACATTTAGAATCAAGCTGGTATTTCACATGTAAAAATATTTATTTTGTTCGAACGCACATTGAACTATAATGATGTAGATTTGGTCTACAATAATAAAATGAATTGTGTCCAAATTAAAACTAAAAGTACTAAGTACAAGTATAATGACAATGAATCAAAGTGGGTTCCCATATATATCGATACATAATAATTGTATGGTTGTAAGATGTTCCAAAGCTTAATATGCTGTCATCTACATAGTATACGGTTCGTTAATTGATAATTACAGAGTAATGAGAAGAGTTATTTACAAATCTTAATTGATCTTTGAATGGTCTATCTGAATGAGTAAACTAACAATTAATTAAACTGTCTAAAGAAATGCTTTGATTTTAAGCTAAATTAAAAGGTGAAAGAAAAGGTTGATTTGCTCGATGCGACTTACAACAACATGATTTACATATATAGCTCTCTCTCTCTCTCTCTCCCTCCAGCATATTTACTGAAAATGATCCTCTCTCACGCTCTCCCTTTCTGAATCCAACAAATAATTCATTATTTGAGCACACATTCTGCATATTTCGTATAGATCATCCATTAAAAACTGCGTCACATTTTAAACTCTTTAACAAACAATTAATCATTGGCATTTGTAATAATTGAAGCCGTTTTGACTACAGCTGTTATACACAAATGGGTGTCTGTAAAACAGTTGGCACTTGGCATGTTGAGTACTCTTATAAACTGAGTCATAGTCGCAGCAACCAATTGTCGATTTATTGATTCACACATAAAAATTAGATCGTAACTGGCACGTTGTGTCATCTTTGCGCGCTTTTTGGACTATACAAAATAGATTACAAGTAGTTCATGTTTCATGTTAAGATTTGGTTTATAAATGTGTAATGTGTAAATAAATACATATAATATCTAAAGATATTCTATTACATACATATATATATTTATTCACTTAGTATTCGAATATTACGATTTGTGTGTAATCCATGTCCATGTCACAAGTATAAATATATGTACATGTTACTAATATTATGTTAAACTTGAATAATATTTAAGATAAGTAGCAAAAATAATTATTCTAAATATATGTGCTTTTCGATTATTATGCAACTTTTATAAAAGAGACAGCAAAAGTTGAGCAAAATTTTGTAAAATTTGGAATGATATATAGATGTTGGGGATATGTGTGTATATAAAATATTGCAGAAAGCAATTTGGTATTTTGGTTATTATAAAATGAACATAAATGTAGGTTGTTTCATACATGTATATTCATCACTATTTTCAATGTTTAATAATAACAATTAATGAAAAATGTATCCATGCAGAGCCAAGAATCGATTAACGACGATATGTGTCTGAAAGAGAAACAACAAATCATAACAAAAAATATAAAAATTTGATATTTATAAATTATAATCATGTTATCTATAAGTACTATGTATTTAGAAAACATATGTGTTAAATATTGTATTTGATGTGTAAAGGAAGCGTCGACTGTCTGCATGGTTACAGTGAAGCCTCGGTGCACCGATCAAGCTGTATGCCTTACATACGTTTTCTTTGACAAAATCCAGGCAAATGCCGCTCATTATAAATGTAATCTGTAATTTTGCGCGTGGCACAGACGGATTCTCAATATTTAAGTAAAATTAATTGCGTAGCCTTTAAAATTTGTAAACATTTCTGTTCCAATGGATGATTTCTTACCAGATCACTTCGAATGTCGCTCGATCGCAGAATTATCGAATGCGCATCAAAGTGCGCTGGTAAGGATCATGAGATCCTTTTTATATGTTTAAATAATTGATTTAGATAACAGTACACACATACCTACTTGCATGTATGTATGTATATAGTCACATGTTGTACGATGATACTAGCGGAGACGTTCGTGGGCGTTAACTTCCATCATAATGCATTACAATCCAAAAACAAAACAAAAACAACCATCAAAATCCAAAAACATTAAATAAGTTATTCAATATCCTCTTTTAGAAATGGAGGCGCCAGCAAGGACAACTACAACAAAGGTAAAATAATGCAAAACAATTTGCAACCATATCGAGTAAAGTATAACATTAATTTACTACAAATCAAACAACAAATTAATAATAACTATACAACAAAACTATAGTGAAGAAGAGTAAAGATATTTCGCTCGAAATTTCTGGTACCTAAGTCTTAAAAAAAAAAAAAAAAAAAAACGCGAAAGAAACCAAATAACAACAGGATAACGCAAACAAAGAAAATAACAAAAGTAATATGAGTTCAAAGCTTCGTCATTTCGAGTTGTTTAGCTTCTATGCCAAGCTGAGTGTTTAAGTGTGTGTATTCAAACGTTAAACAATTAAGTTCAATATGTGGCCCGGGGTCATTGGGTCAAGGGTTACGTTTATCTTGGTTCTGGTCACTGATCACTGGTTTATCCTGCTTACAAAATACATAGGGCTGTTGGTTTAATGTGTGTCATGAGTGTGCCTGCGTGTGTGTGTGTGTGTGAGTGTGCATTGCGACTTATCACATCTGTTTGAGACAGTAGCTCAACCTTAAGTAACATCCATAGGTAATACGAGTAAAAGTAAAAGTAAAGGTATAAAAACTAAAATCGGTATTTATATATACATATATATATATATATATTTACAGTCCTAGAGGTGTTTCTGTTGAAATTCTGGTTTCAAATGCAAAGCAATACCTTATAAGATTATCTATCCATCATCTAGATGAAGAGCAAAGATAAGCAAGAGTTGTCCTCCATATATTTATATACATATAGATATATACTCTTAACTATATATATAGAGAGAGTTTAAGCGAGTGTATGCACAGCGCTGTTGCTGCCCTAAAATTGATATGATGCGTGTATTGTTGATACGAGTGTCCAGCAGTTGCACACTTCGATCGATCTAAGGGTTTTTTATTCGTTTCTCAACTTCTAAACGTGTCTGTCGTTAGGCGGCCTTTCTAATGCAATTTTTCGTTTTGTAGGAGGAGGATATGGTGGTAACAGTAACAGCGGAGGCGGCGGCGGTGGTGGTGGTGGCGGCAACGATATGATCACACAGGAGGATACCATCTTTGTATCGGGCATGGATCCATCCACCACTGAGCAGGACATCGAAACCCATTTCGGAGCCATTGGCATTATAAAGGCAAGTGAAGACGGCATATGCTTAGGCATTGTAAATAACTAATCATTGTTGGTTACCGCTTGCAGAAGGACAAGCGCACCATGAAGCCAAAGATTTGGCTGTACAAGAACAAGGAGACGGGCACCTCAAAGGGCGAGGCCACGGTCACATATGATGATGTGAATGCGGCTCAGTCGGCCATTCAGTGGTTCGATGGCAACGATTTCAATGGTGCCCAAATCAAAGTCTCGCTGGCCCAGCGTCAGAACAACTGGAACAAAGGCGGCGGCGGCGGTGGTCGCGGCGGTTTCGGTGGACGCAATCGCGGTGGTGGCGGCGGCGGCGGCGGAGGTGGTGGTCGTTTTGATCGCGGTGGCGGCGGCGGCGGCGGTGACTTCGATCGTGGTGGCGGCGGCGGCGGCGGCGGCCGTGGTGGCGGTCGTTTTGGAGGCGGCGGCGGCGGTGGTGGCGGCGGTGCTGGTGGTAATGTCCAGCCTCGTGACGGAGATTGGAAATGCAGCAGCTGCAACAACACTAACTTTGCTTGGCGCAACGAGTGCAATCGGTAAGACGGCGGAAATTATGACGCATTGCATCATGGACTCAATGAAACTCTTTTTACTTTAGCTGCAAAACACCAAAGGGCGATGATGACGGCAACTCTGGTGGCAATAGTGGTTATGGAGGTGGAGGCGGCGGCGGCGGTGGTGGCGGCGGCAGCTATGGAAATATGAATGATCGTGGCAATGATCGCGGTTCCGGCGGCGGCTACCAAAACAGAGACAGAGGCAGTGGTGGCGGTGGCGGTGGCGGTGGATACTCACGTTACGGCAATGACAATGGCGGCGGCGGTGGACGTGGTCGTGGAGGTGGTGGCGGCGGCGGCGGCGGCGGTGGCCGTCGTGATGGTGGCGCCATGCGTAACGAAGGTGGCATGCGCTCCAGACCATATTAAGGATGCTGCATGCCATGCAAAACTATTTTTTCTAACTTACGTATTAATTATACTACATAGCAAGTACTCAATTTTAAATGTACTTTTATATTACGCCCCACTCTCTCTTCCCTGCCCCCCTATCCCCTTACACCCATCACCAGTCAAAACAACAACTACAACAAACAAACAAACAATGCATGTTCATGCATTCAAGTCATTTATCCATTGATTTTCGATTTCAGAACTTGTTACAAACTGTAGCATTTTATCACTCGTTTTGACGCTAGCATATTATAATATGTATATGTAATCTAATTTTACAAACAAAAAACAAAAAGATAATTGTAATAGATACATACAAATAAAAATTAATAAAAAAAAAACAAATTTTACTTGTATATGATTTATGAGTTGAGGGAGTGTTTTGGTTTCTGAAACTGAATTTAAAGAGAGGCAAGTGGATTTTAAGGCAATCCGCTCAGAGTATCACGCATGTACTAGAGTGAGACAGAACTACTTGGAGGTATGTGCTTAGAGAGAGGGAGACAGTTAGAGTGAGGGGCATACTTAAATAGAAGCCATATACTAGAGAGAGCGAATGGAAGGCATTTACAAAGAGGTAGAAAGCGAGAGGAAGCAGTATACTTATAGAGACAGAGATAGAGCGAGAGGGAGAGATATACTTGAGAGAGAGTGAGAAGGAGGCAAATACGTACAAGATAGAGCGAGAGGTAGGCATATACTTATAGAGAGAGCGAGAGGAACAGATGTACCTCGAGAGTGAGAGGAAAGCAAACACAAGATAGAGCGAGAGGAAGGTAATGCACCCAAGTTGCTAGGTCTAAAAACTCTACATAAGATTCCTATTATTGAAACACCATACGCTCCTGTATATATATGCCCAAATTCCGTAAATAATACATGTATGTATATGCTCAAAGTCAACTCCGTTTATATATGTATGTGTATAAACTGTGCTTCACATAGAAAAATAAAATCAATAACAAATAAAATGTATGTCAATTTATCATTTGAAAGTAGAATTTTAATGGGACATTTAATAAACTATTATTCCTGATGAGCTGGCTCTCGATTAATATGTATTTATTTATAGTTAAACGGTGCCACTAACTGGCACACACACTGAGAGAAATTTGATTTGGAGTGTTAGCTGCGTCATAAAACAGACGATTAACATTTGACTTGAATTTTATAAAATTTTAATAATTATATTTAAATGAATATACACTTGTAATATTACAGTTCATCTTTTTCCAGCAGGGTATAACGGTGTTTCGATGGGCCCAGCTCCTTAAATTTAGACTCGGGCGGCGATGTACCTTTACCATTGTCCGACTGGATTTCATTACTTGTGGGATCCGGCCCATAATGAAACTCTCTGCAATCAAATCAACACGGCATTAGATTAGATATCTCTATATATGTATATAGTTTGTCAATTATCGCATACCTATGCAGTTTCCCACTGTAAAGATCCTGCAGGAATTGCTTTAGCTTGCCGGGCGTATACATATCATTGAAGTGGGGGAAGAGGTACATGTGCTTGAACGAGTCGATGGCTATGACCGGTAGATCATCTTCGGATTTGCCCAAGTGGTGTAGCGGATGTGCAAACCGTTTGCCGTCCGCAGTTAGGAAATTGACATTCTCTGTATTGAATAAACAAATACAGATATTAATTGATATAGGAGATCAAATCAAATGTCGAGCAAACATACGCTTCTCGTCCATCAACTCTTGCTCGATGATTGCTTTGTAATCTTTGATGGAATTCAGATCATCGGGTTTATAGAACAGAATCAGGAACGGCAGTCCTTCCTCCGTTAGCTCCTCAGCGGTCTCGAATGTGATCTCTCTGACGAGCGGCACACACTTCTCCTGTATCCACACCTTCAGCTCATCGAAATTGGAAAGACTGCCGGTATAGGTTTCATCATTTTCGTGCGACAAGGCCACATCTGGTCTGAAGACGATAATGGGCGTGCCTAAAAGTGTTAAATTGTATCAATTGATTATTGGGTGAATCCAATCAAGTATTTCCGACACTTACCAGGTGGATGCATTGCCTGCGATGCTTCACCGAATCCAACATGAAATTGGCAATCCTCCTTGAGGTTGGTGGCCACCTTGCGGAATATATTATATTCGGCTTGATCACGCCTATCGAAGTAGCCTATAATACTACGCTTCTTGGAGTCCAGATTCTCCAGATCTTTCAGCGATTTGAACTCCTTGATGGGATCCTCCAGCTGTTTCTTGACAAACTCCAAGAACGCCTCGGCAGATCGCTGGCCCCGATACTCCCGCTTGCTCAGCTGTCCATTGCGCACGATCTTCAGTGTGGGATATTTGCTAATATGGAAACGGGAAGCAATGGCCGTCTCACGATCACAATCCACTTTGCCTAGCACCACCTTCCCAGCTTCCGGGAATTCCGCTTTAATCTGAAATTTATTTGATTGCACAAAAATTAAAGTGACAACAACAACAACAACAACAAGAATTCCATTAATTTCATTAGTTTACACAGCTTGAATTGAGATAACATGCGCCTAATTTAAACAATATACGAAATTTCGAAGAAAAGACAAAAATGTTTTGTGCTCCACATATTTTTGTTCATATTTTTCTTGTGGTTTTTTCCTCCAGCTGTTTCATTGTTTATGCCCAAACAAATGCAAGTCAGTCAGGCAGGTAGCATATACATACATATATTTCAATTCATTTAACATTGTATATATTCCGAGCTATGCACGAATAAACGAATATGCGAAGCTCTTTGAGCAGACCTCGCTATTGCTATGCCATTAGCTATCAAATTTAGCTTAGAACATTTCCATTGAAATTTCATCATACTCATTCACAAAAGTGAAATGTGGGTATATTGGTTTTTTGCATGTCCGTCTTCTTTCCATTTATTTCTATAACGTTTTCTGTATATTTAAGGCTTTATATTCGTTTATAAAATATTAGTTATATTTAATTTGATTTTCGCTTACCTTATCCGCCGCTTCATTGAAAATTGGCGCTAAAATATTACTAAACCGACACCATTCCGCATAAAAATTAAGGAAAACCAATTCATTAGACGCTGCAAAGAAGAAATTTTTATTAAATTGTATATTAAATAAATATTTTTATGAATGGGAAACTGTCAAAAAACATATATAATGCAAATATTTTAACAATCTATTAACTTCAAGAATTGTTTAATTTTCTATAAACAATTTGTTTGAAAAGTTATCAGGTTACAACGTTATATTTTATCTATATATTCGTCCAGAACCAGTTTCTCTAGACTGGGACCGTGATGTACGTTTACCGTGTTCCCAATTTCATATTTTTTCGATCCTGTTAGATCGTTAGATCTAATTATCATGCATTATATTTTTTTCTTTCGCACTTTCTAATATTATTATTATTTTCAACTTTTTTTTAAACCATGAGTAATAATACTTGGGATTATTTAATAAATAATTTTTGACTTTCCATTAACACTCTAAAAGTTATCAGATAACAGCTTTATCTATAACATTTCTAACAGTTAAGAAAATAATAAAAAATTGCGAAAGAAAATATAAATACTTATGTATTTTTAACAATGATTTGACTACATAAAAAGGAAGTCAAGAATTGTAGATGCTTTGACAAGTTGCTTCCCTTAAATAATTGGAGAGCCAACTTCATCTAAAAGATAATCTGCATGAGAGTATAGGATGGATAGATATACATAGATACATATGTATATAATATTCCGTTTGTATTGTAACACATTAATAGAGTAGCTGTGGTTCTGTACCAACATCAATTAATCTTATCAGCCCGTGGCAGAGCGTGTAATTGTGCCTATCAGAGTTGTCTATGCTGATTAACTGATAAGAATTACTATTAGCAATTTTAATAACAAGTGGAAAAAGGCTTTAAGGATTTTCCCTATTCAGCGGACAAAAAAAACATACTTTAAAGGACACCGGATTGCAGCTGATCATGCAGCACAGTTAAAGTTATAATTATGTATATATTCGCATATGGTTAGTATGCTGTTTACCTGTGCTCACTGGAATACGAAACTGAGTGTGACTAATTACAGTTTATTGAGTTTTGTGAGCGTAACGAATATATTTCTGGAGCAGCGTACCACGCTGGCAAATTCTGTGAACTTTATCGAGCTTCAGATTTTCAATATGTGACACGTCAAGCGACACTCACACATACACGCACAGCAGCTCGCACACAAGTGAAGACGTGTGAAGAGTGCGTGTGCGTGAGCCTGTTTGTATGTATGCATGCGTATAGGTGCACCAGCTGAGATATTAAGTAAATATGCTTGGATGTGCGTATGTGTGTATGTATGTATATAGTCCATGCGGCATTTAATGCATTTGCTCTAGCTATGTTTATGTTGCAGCAGGTGCTATCATTAGCGGCTTACCTAATGTCATATCAATATTTTCACTGGTCAGGGGCAACGCACCACCAGTCGCATCTGTTGGCTGGTAAAGGACATGCAGAACCTGAAATTAGCATAAGGTAGAAAACAATACCCATTCATTCAGTAGTTGATCAATGTGTGTTGATTCACAGGTAATTTGTCACATGTCACTTTGGTCATTGGCCATTGATCGTTGACCAAACGAGCTTGGGATATTTCCACGTCTTAGCCGGCCGACTCACAGTCGCTCTGATTCGAGCGGGTGCGGGTAGAACACGTCGACTTACCGCAACAATGGCTAAGCAGGAGCCCAGCAAAGGCTTTATGGATTCGGTCATGTTGGTGCTGTGGGCGGCAGGCTGGGCCAATATTTATAAACTACTGAATACTAATTTATTTAATTTTAATTCACTTTTACATTAGGTGGAATGAAAACGTAGTCACGACGTATCTATATATATAATAATTATAACAACTTCGTTGATTATCGTATAGTGTTGGTTAATGCTAGAAAATAAAAGTACCCATGCATAAAAGTACTCGTTTTGTGTAACGACTATATTCCACCCGTGACTACATAAGCTGATTGTTTATATATTTTTATCCCAATACAAAAATTACAAGTTATAAATAATAAAAGTTCAGGTCATTACATTTCAAGCTAAATAAAACTAAACCATCATTCTATGTATTAGGTGGTTGACATATTCAACATATATAGTTTCAGAGAATACATATTAAAAGCAATAGCACATTAACTTATAAATAAGTGCCAGTGCTAGTAAAATGTTAATGATAATTTTTATAATCTTATTGACATAGAAAGCCCAATTGGGCGTAGTTTAAGAGGCAAATTAAGAGTTAAACCAGTCAATTCAAACTGCCAAAGTCAGTTCGATAACGATTGAAAAGTATTCGATTTTTGTAAGTGACAAAAGTAGTCGGTTTGTTAACGAATACCTATTTATATGTATGTGCATTATTGTACATCTCATATGTATAAGCAACAATATCTGCGAATCTTTGTTTATAATAGCTGACGTTTATGGAGTTTATGGTGCTAAATAAAGAGGAAAACCGCAAAACGGGTCATTTAATTTTAGTGCAAATATCAGGAAACTAACCACAATTGTTATCTAAAGGTGTTCATCGCAGCAATGTATGTATGTTTGTATGTTTGTTTTGGTGTTTTTGTTTTATAAATATTGTGGAATCGTATACATATATGTATGTATGTATACTCAAGCGCAAGTTTAAGTGTTTGTGTGTTGGTGCCTAATTACTTTGTTTATAAAACATATATATTTTTTTATTTTTTTTTTTGTTTGGCATACGTCCAACAGCAAGGACTCAGCGAAAATCCAAATAATTTTGTTTAAAAAAAGTTCACCCATATGCAATGCACATATACACATATGTATATGCATGTATGTGCATAAAAGAACGCTGCGTATTATACGCAATTGTATTAAAATGTATGTGTGTATTTGTACGAAAGTACATATGTATGTATATATATGTACATACCTACATATATACTTATTATCTACACTGGCAACCACCACACACAAAAAATTGTATTTGTTCATATCTAGTATAACTGCTAATAAGGTGTTTGGATGTTTGAAACATTTTGCATTTAATTGCTTTGCCTTGAGTTCTCGTTTCGAGATATATGTATGTACAAATGTGTGTGCGTGTGTATATATATAGATGCATGTTTATATGTATGTATGCGACGTCCTGTTTAACTGGTGTCATAAACGCATAAACAATTTATGTACGAAATTTTTCCATTGCTACGCTGCAACAATTCATTTAAATAGTAACCCTGAGAGGATCTCAGGTGTTCGAACTCGCGCTATATATATATGTATATATACATACAAATGTATGTATGTATATGTCTTATAAGTAAAATCTATAAGTAATTTGTATTTACATATGTACATACATATGCATGTTTGGGACTGCGTATGTGTGTTGTGGGAGGGGAGGGGGGGGGGACTTTCGTGATTGTGTTTGTGAACTAATTGAATCTTTTATTGCAGTCGCAACACATGATGTCAGATGGATCGCCGCCCCCATCGATTTGTTTCATTCGAGCCGCGGAATCATATCCGAAATCACAAATGGAAAAGGAAGACTCACAGCTGTCGGTTCCCTTTCAAGAGCGTAAGCTGGTTAAATATATATAACTGATATGTACATGAATAAATAATATTGAATTTCCGATACAATAGTTTCCGGCGAGTCAACCAAATACCTGGGCCGCACCGATGATGGCGTCTTAGCGTTGTCCAATTACCGCATATGCCTCTCAAAGAAATCAACGAATGAAACTTATGTGCCGCTCGGATTGATTGAGTCGGTGCAGGTGCGTGATCCCTTCCAGTTGATTGTCAATTGTAAAGATGCCAGCACCGTCCGCTGTTCGTTTCCCACGGCGGAGCAATGCCTGGAGTGGCAGCGCCGCATTCAGCTGCTAATTGGTGTGCCCGAAACGCTTGAGACGATGTTTGCATTTCCATTTTACTCCTGGACGTGCGACATTATTGGGAACAAAGAGCGTGCCGCTCTGACCAACGGCAATGGCAACGGCAACGGCAACTTCAGCTTCAACAAATCGACACCAGCGCCTGATAGTTCAAGTTTGCAGACAGCAAACGATCATTTACATCGCTTGCAACGGGAAATCCGGTATGAGAGCGACTTCAAGAATGAGGTTGCACGGCTGGGATTCGATTTGAAGGGATCGTGGCGCATCTCAACGGCGAATGCTGACTTCAAGCTCTGTCCATCGTATCCGCAAAAGCTACTTGTTCCGTGCTGCATTACCGACGAAATGCTCCACAATGTTGCCAATTTTCGGGGATCACGCCGTTTGCCGGCCGTCGTCTGGCGTCATCAGAAATCTGGCGCAATTCTGGCCCGTTGCAGTCAGCCGGAGGTCGGCTGGCTGGGCTGGCGAAACTACAAGGATGAGCAGCTGTTGAAAGCGCTTGCCGATGCCTGTGCCTTCGATCGAGGTGAACATGCGCGACGACAGGCCAAGGATACCAATGGAGAGGCTGGCTCCTCGGGCAAGAGCTCTCCCTCATTGGAAGATTCCTCGCACGAGGAGCTTGCCTTAGATGAAATCAGGGTAAGCTTAAATTGAATTTCACCATCATGTCATCCCAAGTGAAGAACAAGAAGCTATATATATACATATATATAATGTTAATGCCACATAATCAACCATTAATCAGCACTTTCAATTATATTTTTAGAAAATTCTTATCGTCGATGCACGCAGCTATACATCGGCAGTCACAAATCGAGCACGCGGCGGCGGATGTGAATGTATTGAATACTATCCATGCGCCGAAATCGAATTCATGAATCTGGGCAACATACATGCCATACGAAAGAGTTTTCATGCCGTTCGCCAGCTATGCGCATCTTCACCCGACGATCCAAAGTAATTACAGATACATATATAGCAATAGTTTACAGTGTACTTAACAAACTTCTACTTGACAGCTGGTTTGGGCAGTTGGAGAAAACGATGTGGATGCAACATCTGTCGGGTCTGTTGGGCGCCACAATGACTGTCGTGCATACGATTGAGAAGAATGGACGTCCAGTTCTGGTGCACTGCTCCGATGGCTGGGATCGTACGCCCCAAATTGTGGCAACGGCCCAACTTTGCCTGGATCCATTTTATAGAACAGTTGAAGTGGGTTGAATCTAAAATAGATTGCCTAAAGGCGGCTACATTAAATGTCTATTATTCTAGGGCTTCCGTGTTCTGGTGGAGCGTGAATGGCTAAATTTCGGGCACAAGTTTGCGGATCGATCTGGCAATGGTCCCAACTCGGATGAGGTGAATGAACGTTGTCCAGTGTTTCTGCAGTGGCTCGATCTGGTGCACCAAATACACAAGCAATATCCGTGCAGCTTTGAGTTTAGCACGGGCTATTTGGTAAGCCGATTGGATTTGCTATGAAAGAGTAATTGGCTAATTGAGCTATATATAATTCATATTTTCAGATAAAACTCGCCCAGCACTCACTGTCATGTCTGTTCGGCACGTTCCTATGCAACTCACTGAAAGAACGAATTGAGAATTCTGTTTTCGACCGAACATTCTCTGTCTGGCCATTCTTAGCCGAAACGATGTATAGAAATCCGCTCTATAAACACGAGACTGAAAAGGTGAAATCAGCTGCAATTAATTATCGAATAGATTCATTTTACAATTCGTTCATTTCAGGTACTTTGGCCGGCGCACAATGTGCGCTATTTGCACTTCTGGTCCGACGTATATCTTGGTAATTTGGGCAATAAAAACGGCACCGATCTTCCCTTGCAAAGCAATGAACGGCAAAATGTTCACAGCGTGAATGGTAAATGGAGACAATGACAGTCATTATTACTATATTTTAATTTGATATAAATTTGTTTATTTTAGGAGCGACAGTCAAAACTCGTTCGACCGAAAACATTGCAACAAACGAGCTGTCACAGAGTACGATATCGAGAAGATCAAGTGATCCCAATCTGACCGTGGATTCAATGTACATATATATCCTATATAATGTCAAGATCAATATTCATAATCAAGATCAATATTTGCAGCGTAACGGAGGGAATCAATTTGAGTGCGAATAGCAATTCCATGTTTGACATTCGGCTGGAGCCAAAGGAATGCATAGTCGATGCGAAATCAGAGGTCAAATTGGACAGCGATTCAGTGGATAGTCCAAAGCTAGCAGAGCATGCGCAAAATGGTTCCGCTAAATTGTTAACTGAATTAAAAAACAATGACCAAAGCACTTCAGCAGTTCAACGTGATACATTGAGCGAGGGTTCAGCATCCATAAATGGCAAGATCACCATTCAGCGCATGGACTCCAAGCCCATTGACTTAGCAATACATACCCCTTGTGATTCCCCAAATGGTTTGTTAATCAGCTTAAAGTCAGTTGCCTTATCTAATAATGATTAATTGAAATTTTCGAATATTTAGACTATGCTCCCTCCATCTGTGAAAGCTTTAGTGATAAGAGCCAGACTCTGTGTCAGAGTCGTGGTCAAATCGATACTAGTACGGATACCTTAATTCCTATAGAAGCGACCCAGCAAGAGACGCTTGTGGTGTCGCAAGATCCAATTAAAGACAGCGACGTGCCTTCAGAACAAGATGCCGATGTCATACCTCATGAAAAAAAGACCGAAGCAACGACCGTTGCGCATACCAATAAAATTAGTCAAAGCTATAGCAATTTGCCTCGAGTTCACATCAAGCCCAACAATCTGAGATACTTTCAACAGAACGCCAGCGCAACAACTTTGGAGAAGAGCAATGCATACGAGCAGCCGTTGGAAGGCCACAAGACAGCGAACGGGGAGAGCAGCAAGGAGACAATTGCAACAAAAGATATTTTAAATGGAACAGTGACCTTAAACTATGGCAGCAACACCAGCGAATCCCTGCCGCTATCACCTGAGCATCACCGATGCAATTCTCAAACTCATAATATGTTTGCGCCCTTTGACGAGTCGGCGGCAAGTAGAAGGAATACGCTCTGGTCGAATCTCAATCGGGAGCATACGCATTTGAAATATGCAGAAAACGTTAGGTAAATATCGGAAATGGAAACTCAATAGACTTGAAGAATTAATGCATTTCCATATATATATATATTACAGTGCACTTAACTTCCCGGCGTCTGGACTTATATCATTGCCTCCGACCCCGCAAGGCTCGCAAGAGCGAACACAGTTTACAATATCCTGCCCAGATGGCTTGTCCCATTGCTTAAGTGAACAGAACATACGTCTACATCAGATCGTTCAAGAGCACAAGGTTCTCAGATATACATATTTCTATGACATTTGAATGTAATGCAAATTGCTAATATGAATATTATTTTTATTGTTCCAGCTACGCGAGGAAGTTCTCTTGCGCGAAATTCACGGAATGCGTTTGGCGCTGCTTCAAAAGGGTTGTCCAAGCTGCAACAGCGTCGTATCGACAAATGTGGAGCATGTAATTATGTCATTAAATGTTATATATATTCCATATGAATTACGCACAACAAATTTGCAAACATAAAAAAGAAAGAACAACGAAATATGTTTGTAAATTTGTTCATATGTTTATTCTAATGTGAACACAAAATGAGATGAATATATCCAGCCATATCTGCGCACTTACCACTTGTCATGTCAACAGTTCAACTCTGGCTGGATAGTTTCGAGAAGTACTACTATATATGATCTAAATAATTGCATAAACCTAGGCTAAACACTTTAGATTTAAATGTTGAATTCGGGGCAACGGAATTGTCATGTGAATGGTTTGTGTTGTATTTCGTTGTTTGGTCTAATTATTTACATTTCTTTAGGAAAACGGATCGGATATTGTTGAAAATGCATCAACATGTTCATGGGAAGCCGTAGAAGAGCGTAGTGGTCCATCATCGTATGCCACATCCACGATACAAGAGAAAAAGGCTACCAGTGTCCTCTGGGTGCCCGATCATGCCGTTTCGCGTTGCTCGAATTGTCAAATTGAGTTCTGGCTTGGACGAAGAAAACATCATTGTCGGTGCGCATTTCAACATATTCTTTTTAATTTGTCCTCTACCTGTATCTGTATTATGTTCATAACATGTCTTAGTTACCTTAGCCACCTACACACACACACACACACACACACACACACACACTATGGGCCAACAGCCATTTCTAAGCAATCAATCTGGCAGCAGTTCGTAACTAATATCTTATCTTATCTATGGACTATATTATTTTCGCCATACTTTGCTTTCATCATCAGCAAAGCTTTTCGCTCAATTATTAGTTTGCTATCATTAGGTCCTTTATTTGTGCTCTATGATTCTAGCATTGGTTCGCAACAGGACGACGATGCCAGATTTGAAGACAGTGAAAGTAAATTGCAAATAAATACTGAACTAATGTCAGATTGGCTGTGATAAATATTTGCTCATTTTGTAACAAAACTCAGATTAACATAACGTATTCAATGCTAAATATGGTTGTGTTCAATTTACGATTGTTTTTCGATCAAACAACAGAATTAACACGTCTATTTCAACTAGTATTATTAACAAAAACAATCAAAATCAAATATCAAATGAAAAATTCTCTATTTATCTCTCTTTTCAGATCATGTGGCGAAATTTTCTGTGCTGACTGCTCTGAATTCTGGGCGCCTTTACCATACGAAAAGCTTTTTAATCCAGTAAGACTTTGCGGCTCATGTTATACGACCGTTACGGCACAAGTGCACGATTGTAGCGTTCCTTCCACGACAAATTCAAATGCAAGTTCAAATTTAAATACGAATTCGATGGCAATTGCAATTGCAAGCGATGGGGCTACGCTGAAGCCAGCTGCAAGCTCTCAAGAGTAGTTTTCCATTAGCTTTAGGATTCTGACGTTGAAACAATATGTAAATATAATATACTCAAATATTTATTGCATATATATAAATGTTAACACTATTATAGCAGAAAGAAATATATAAAATAAACAAATTGTGCGTACTTGTAGAAGAAACACACATGAAATTATACAAAACAAATTTTGTTAGACATCTATGTGGATATATATCTATATATATTCATATGTTATATGGACACAATTGTAAATTCAAATACCAAACTAAAACAATTATAATAATAATAATAACAACAACAAAAACCATGTCTTTGATTTATGGTTAAAATTGAGTTGATTGAGAATTGCGTAGAAGAGTGAGCTTTATGCAAGAAGAAAGTAAGTCAGAGAGAGAGAGAGAGAGACAGGTCTATTATTTAACATGTTATCTATTCTTTTTTTTTTATTAAATTAACACTTTGTTTATGTACATCAATTATATTATATATAAACACATTCAACAACAAAAACATATTAGACGAGCTTTCCGTTTTGAGTATTTTCGAGTATTCCCGCTCGTAGGCAACTCGTTCACTCTCTAGCTTCTACGTGATGATGAGGTAGTTTTGGCGGCAATTTGTAGGGTCGTATGTATTTGATATTAGTTTTGAGCGTTTGGGGCATGGCATTGGATAGCAGGCAGCGCAGAAAGAAATATGTCAAGTAGCCCGTGACTCCCCAGATGCGCAGCTCATCCACCACAAAGACGGGATTACTGTAGCCGGTGCGAAATTGCGTGTGTCGTGCGACTGCTGGAGAGATTAGCGTGTTGATCGGTATGCTGAAAGCCTCCTCCACTTCGTCCTGGTTGAGCTTTAGCTCGGATACATGGAAATCAGGCACCACCCCCACAACTGGTACGATGGCGGCGGTGCGTGGTAATATTATGGGATTGGCTTCTCCCCAAATGTGGATGCGTTCTCGTGGCAGACCAATCTCTTCCTCCGTTTCGCGCAGTGCGCAATCAACATAGCTCTCGTCAGTCTCATCCCGTTTGCCACCCGGAAATGATATCTGCAGACTGTGGCTACGTAGGTGCCGTGAGCGGCGGGTATATAACAGTGAAATTTCATTCCTATGTGATTCGAGTTTTATTAAATGACTAAGAAAGCAATCATAAATATGTTCACTTACGTGTCGCGCTCTTGGCATAAAGCTATTAGTATCGAGGCTGAGCCTTTCTCATTCCTGTTGTGAAGTAACATTTTAGGACGAGAAAAAGGCGGCAGCTTGCGTAGCAGATCCATACAGCGTTGTCGGTGCTCATCGCCCAGAAGTACCGAAAAATCGTCCGCGGTTAATATTTTTACGTTGGCAGCTGTTGCTTTGCTACTCTTGTTTCTCGCTTGACTACATATTAGTTGCTGCAGTCGACGACTTCTTGTAAGAGAGCTCAAGACGTGAGCTTTGGTCAGGCATATTTCCGCGAGAATCATGAACTATTAGGTTAATAGGGGAAAGTGATGTAAACAAAAACTAAACGGATTTGAACTTTGGATTGCCATCTGCACGCTCAGCTGTTTTTGGTTCAATCTGTGATGGGCGCAATGCAAAATTCTATCGAATAAAACAGCTATCGATATTCGTTTGCCTAATAGATGAATTTTTGTGTGAACTCTATCGATATATCGTCAAGGCTTACATCTCTAATCGGCAAGGCTTTTGCATAAGCGTAAGTTAATAACAACATAGAATTCGGCAATTTTTTAACAAAGCTCATTAAGGCTATTAGGAAACTAATACGCAGCTGACGGGCGTGCGTGCAGAGTAAGCAATTGTTTTCATCGTACACAGCCAAATGAGATTGGCTTTGGTGTTTCATGCATTTCCATTACGTAACCCAAGAAAACAAATAATAAAATCGAAGACTTTTAACACGTTCTTGTTGTTGCCTTCATTACTTGTCTGTTTACAGTTTCATTCGCATTGACCACGACACATACATATGGGCAGTAGCATCATCTCGCATCTGGCGCGAAAGTACGGTGCAGTGATATTCTTTCCAACTGTTACAGTCGGCTCCATTTACGCTGATTGGTCCCATACACGCGAGTGGAAGCGCCAACAAAATTTAGCAGCACAAAGCGCGGCGCTGAAGAGTCAAAGTTAAAGGCATAAACAAATCATCAATATTAAAGATGGTTCTCGGTCTGGACAAACGTGCCTTGTGGGCAGCACTGCCTCTGCTTGGATTTGCGATCGGACACTTCTTGGACAAGAAGGAAACGGAACGTATGACCATGTTCCGAGACAAGAGCGCCCTTTATGGCCGCCCTGGCAGCGAGGACAGGCCACCGTCTTGGTGATTAGGCATTAGAATCACAACTAATTTTTTTCTTCTCACTGTCGTTAAAATAAACTGTAATATGGCTATGTGAAATGTTCGAAAATGTGATCTATGGCTTATTAAGTGGAATTTTTTTTACGTGTGTGTGTACCTGCGCCTCTGGCAGTGTATGTCCAGAAACCCAAAAATCATTACAAACCAATCTGGCTGACCTAACATCTTGCGGTGGCTTCTACCAGTGCTGACAACTTTTTAGCCGCAGCAGATGCCATTCTGATGGTTTGGCTAGAATAATGGAAATGCGTGCTAGATTTTTTAGAATGAGTTATGAAAATTCAACATTTTGTTTTACTTTAGTTCAACAGCAGTTTCTTACTTTCTAAAAAAAAGAATTAAAATTCGCTAAAAGTGACTCAAAGTACCGTTGTCTAGCTTTTTTTCCGCATATATGCCACTTCTGCTGTTAGCCAAATTTGACGGCAAGCTAAAGGATTTAGCAACACTGGTCTGTGCACAAACAATGGTAAGCAATAAACACAAACCGCGGACCGTGGGCCAGTCGTAGCGAGATTTGTTTGTTAAGGATTACGTCGCTGCCTGTTTCTTTTGGCCATTGTTTGTTTTAGACATGAAAAACCATAAAACCATCAACACACGGGCCAACGATAAGCCCACAGATAACTCGTTTACTTAGTCTTCTACCTGGTACTGGCACACACACACGCACGCAGACGTTCACACGCACGTATAGAAACGAAAATCACAGCTCGCATAAATATTGCAGCTTGCGTGCAAACGAGATAGCACGAGCAAAGTGTTTTTATGCGCAAAATCCGTTAGGATTTAAAGCAGCTCCGAGTTTTGCTGAATGAAAAATATCATATTGAAATTCATAATAACTAGGCTCACAAATAGAAATTCTTCTGTGTGTACATATGTGTGGCTGTGTAACATAATCCGCTTGAGCGGCGCAAACGCAGACACCGAGCGAAACAACAGACGCACAAATTGAAATACCAATGCAACAAAACTAATTTATTTTTATGGTCACCAAGCATAGACAATTGTTAAAATTGCGGGCGTGCTGTGCCAAAGGACCCATGTCCTTAGACATAGCCATCAATGCACATCCAACGGTTTTTATTTGTACACAGGCTCAAGGCAACAGAGCGACGGCGCAGCGTGCAAGATTTGCAAAGTGTGTACTATTGTCGCAGTCGTCCCCTTCGGCCTCTCTCTCTACGTATGTGTGTATGCATGAGTGCGACAGCGATAGCGACAGCCTTCTAAGAACGTAACAAGATATGCAACTAGTGATGAGCAACGTTGTGATATTTGAAGGCTCACCATGGTATGTGACTGCTACTGTGACTATTTTATGTGTATATGTGTGAGAGATTTTTGATTAAAGTTAAACTTGGATAGAACGAGATTCTAAATTTACTTGCATTATTAATATTAGTATCATTCTTATACATTATTTATTTATGTACATATGTACGTACATATATTCTTAGCCGTAATTTTTTTGTGCGTGTCTGCGCTTCCTCCTGTCACAATACACGTCCACATCTGCCGCTCATCTCTAATGTGTAGGCAGTATGCAACACTTGTTTGGTATACGTGCTGTTGTTGTTTTTCGCAGGTAAAATTGTGTGTGTGGGTGCGCATGCGCTGTGTGCCAGTGTGTGTGTGCGTGATTTTGCCGAAAAACTTGTTTGCAGGAGCAAAGCCATGAAATCAGTTAGTTTTCGGTATTCAAAGCAAACAGAACGGGAGCGCAGAGCAGTAGAAATTGAAAAGTGGAAAGAGTATTTGGGAATACAAAAGTAGAAACAGCTCCTTTACTGGAAATCACAGCCCCAAGATGAGCAAAGAGCAGCAGGTCGAAGGTGGCGACTCGGCAATGAAATCCACCTCAGAGTTTGCAAACAAGACGTTGCAGGACTACGAAGTGCTGGCCGTGATGGGTAACGGAGCCTTCGGTACCTGCTACAAAGTGAAGGATAAGACCACTGGCGTCCTCTATGCCTGGAAGGGCATGAACTACGATGAGCTGGACGATGAGAAATGTGAATCGCTTATATCCGAGATAACCGTGCTCCGACAGCTGCAGCATCCCAATATTGTGCAGTACTATCATCACCTGGTCAATCGCGAGGCCAAGTCCATTTATATTGTGATGGAGTGCTGCGACGGCGGTGATCTCGCCCAGCTCATACAGCGCGCCCGCTCGCAGCGACAGCGCTTCGAGGAGCCGTACATCTGGCGCGTGCTCTTCCAGCTGTGCCGTGCTCTGCAGGTGTGCCACAACAAGATACCCAGTGGAACTATTCTGCATCGGGACATCAAGCCGGCGAACATCTTCCTAGATGCCTGTGGCAATGTGAAACTCGGGGATTTTGGTTTGGCGCGTGTCCTACGGCGTGATCAGAGCTTTGCGGCCAGCTTTGTGGGCACGCCGCACTATATGAGCCCGGAGCTGGTGAAGGGCCGGCAATACGATCGCAAGAGTGACGTCTGGGCTGTGGGCTGTTTGATTTACGAGCTGTGCGCATTGCGTCCGCCATTCCGTGGACGCGCCTTTGAGCAGCTCTCGGAAAATATCGCCCATGGCCAGTTCAGCTGCATTCCGTCGGTCTACAGCGCCGATCTGCAGTCGATAATTGGATTTATGCTGGCCGTGGATCATGAGCAGCGACCGGGCATTGAGGTAATCACACGACATCCACTGTTGGTGCGGAATATAAACCAATTGCCAGCTGAATTTCCGCGTCTCGTGGACGCTGGCGAGGATTTCCAGTTGCCCAGTGCGGGCAAACTATTTCCCGACTCGCCTGAGCTGTCCAGCACACTCTTCACGGAGCAGTATAGTTTCAATGAGGGCTATGGCCAGCGGCGTCTGAGCGTCACGGGCGTATTTACGCCCGATTTGCGCAACGAGCTCTTCTATTCGGCTAAGCGTCGCATCTTCGGCAGCAGGCAGCTGCTAAAGTCGGATCCATCGCTGTACGAGAGCATCAAGCGTGAGTATAGTCCGCAGCGCATCACCCAGAACATATTCGATGAGGCGCTGCAGAAGCGTATGCATGCCATACGGGCCCAGGAGTCGCTACTGGAGCAGCGTGCGAATGAGCTGGCGGCGGCTGAGCAGCGTGTGAAGGCAATGGAACGCGAGCTGCGACTTAAGTTGGAACAGGTGGAGCAGCAGGCGCAGGCGCAGGTGCAGGCTCAGTCACAGAAACTGTGCAGTTGCCAAATGGTGCCGCCCGTGCCGCCACGCAAGCCGCTGGCCAAGCGTCACGATGACACCTACTGCAGCATCGAGCTGAACGAGACGTCGCCAACGGTGGCCAAAATGAATCTGGCCCTCATGACGGCGCCCAAACAGCTGCAGCTGCAGAGCCAGAGCAGCACGCTGCGCAAGGTCACATTTCAATCGCCACCCAAGTGCAGCAAGTTTGGACCGGAGCAGTCAGCTGGTGCTCCTCCTGCTCCCACTGTGCTGCCCATGCAGACGAGCGTCTCCAGCAATGAGTCTGCCGAGAGTCAGGCCTCTAGCACGCGTCGCAAGTCCATTTTGTCTCTGTTCGGGCTGAGTCGAGTGAGCAAGGCGCCTGCTAAATCTACAGTAGCAGCAGCAGCAACAACAGCTCCAGCTCCAGCTGCAGCCACGCACCAGCAGCGACGCCCGCCTTTGGCTGCTAAGCTGCCAGCTACGCAGCAACTGCCATCCCAACAGCAGCAACAGCAGCAGTTCAACAACATGTGGACCAAGGAGCAAAAGCGGGCAGCCTTCGAACTGCTGGCGGCCATGAATGCTGCGGAGAAGGATTCAGCTAGCGTGGTGGCAGCGCGTCGTCAGCAGCTGCGGCAATCGGTGCGCGAGCGAAACAGCAGCATGCAGCGCAATCGTGCAATGCGACGCTCCCTCGTGCTAACAGCTGGCGGAGCACAGCCGAAGCCATTAATGCTTGGCTCACGTGAACAAATGTTGATTTAAGTTGCAATCTAGGAATCCGTTTCGAGTGACTGAAGGGGGCACTTAAAGTGGCCCGCCTTGTGATGTGGACTAAGTACCAATTTTTTTGTCAATCCTTTTTTTTTAACTACAGTCTTGTTCCTACTTTATGTTTAAATCGTGTATTTTTAGTTTTAAGGAAATATATGCAATTTACAATTTAATAAAAAATAAATTAGCCGTTAAAATTAAATGCCTTGTGCTGGTCAGATCGATATACATTTATCGGAAGTAGGCGCATCACATAATTGTTGCGAATGCCCTTAGTAAACGTGCATAAGAATTAAAAGAAGTTTAATTTGGGAAAATTATTAAATTAACAATTAATTAACCGAATAACCGAAATTGTGCAGCGGCTATAATTGAATAATTTCATTAACAGGGCTGGCTAATGACTGACCAGCGTTTGATAGGTAAATATCGAAGTAAATATCAGTTGCACTGCTCATCTCTAGCACACCAAATATAGCGAGTTTTTGTTATTGTTTTCCAGTGATTGATTGGTAAATATCGATATTAGCTGCAGTGAATATCAGTTGCACTGTCCATCCCTAGCACATCACATTTACCGGGTTTTTGTTTTTGTTTTCTTTTTGTTTACATTTAACATGTTTCCGCTTGTCGAGGAGGATGTGCCCGAATTTCTCTTACAACGTGATACAGTCGCCTACTGCAGTCAACTGCATGTCCGCAAATCCAGATCTAGCCTTGTGCTAGGACGCAATCTTAAGTTCTATGAATTCCGTAAAAAGGAGTTGTTGCACTACATCGATCTCAAAGAATCGAGCCTCCAGCAGCTGGCCACGGAACTTAGTTCGTACAATGGACCGCTCAGTAGATTTCTCATACGCGATGATGTGGCCAACATCAGCGCCGATGCAACCAGTTACAACATGCTGCATCCCCCCGAGGATCTGCCCCTGAGCATAGGCAAATATATTTGGCTGGGCGAGCACATTTACGTGCTGCTCCAGTGCTGGCAGAAGTTGTTCGTGCTGCAGCGACCGGCCGAGCAAGGCGCCAGTTTTAAGCTAATAGCGCAGCACGACAATCTGCAGGAATATCGTCTGGTGAGAGGCCCTGTCAAGTATCAGGCTTATGTGGAGCTCGAGTTCACCAATGGCAAGCGATTGCGCACAAATTTTCAAGGGAGTGATGCGCCAGAGAGTCCTCCAACTAGTAGCGGCAGCACTGTTGTTGGTTTCAAGCGCCTGATGCAACGCGTCCACTGCGCACGCGCAGAGCTGCATTCGCAGCGCAGCCAAACTCAGTTGGACTTTCTGCAGTCACGCGAACTGCAGGCCTTCGGCGTGCCGGGCCAGCGTTCGTTGCTGCTGGAGGAGAAGCAGTTGCTGCGCCGCTGCGGCGACATATGGACTCGTATCTGTGGCGACTATCTAGTGCTGGGCATCCTCCTGACCAATGCGGCGGGCAGCAATTGCAACAGCGCGCTGCATGCCCTGCGCCCGCTGCTGCGCGTGCCTCAGGGTGCTGGCCTAAACTACGTGTATCGACTGTACGAGCTGCCGTTGCAATCTGATGGCCAGCCGCCGGAGGATTACGATAAGCTGGCCCAGTTCTGGGCCCTGCAGGAGCAACAGTCGAGCAACTCGGGCTTAAGCTGGCAACCCGCCTCCCGTGTTGACCAGCTGCCACCTGAGCGCAGTGTCGTGCTGCTGGTGCGGGTGCAGCTGGAGGATTTGCTAATGCTGGACAGCTTACAACTGCTTGCTCTGTATGAGCTGCAGCACGAATGCCGGCGGCAGCTGCAGCTGCATTTAGCCAGCATTAATGTGGCCGCCTTGCTGCAGCAGCAGGAGCTGCATGTGCCGAGCTTTGCACCGCGGACATTGCATCAGGACTTTCTCGCCGTGATCATGGCTCAATCCGCGCACTGCGCACTGCGACTAGTGTTCCAGGGCGTCGAGCAGCAAACTCAATTCGAGCAGCTGCTGCTGACCAAACTCGACTTTGTGACCACAGCTGTGCCGCAGGAGAAGCAGGAACGTGAACGGAGGGATTGTGAGTAGCTCAATTATTTCCTTTATATAAGTGAACCTCTAACGAATCTCTCTCTCTCTCTCTTCTACAGCTATGCAGCTGCTGGATGACTCTGGTGCGGAGCAGGAGTTTGCCTTTGGCCATAGCAATATGAATAGCGGCAGCAGCTGCACTGCATCTACCCAGCGCATCTTCTATAATGGCCCGAAACAGCTGCTTCTGCTGCGCAACGATCCTGGTCAGCATTGGCAGCTCTATGCCAGCACAGAGACACAGCTCTGCCTCCTGCTGCGCCGTCTGTCGCGGGATCTCTTGCAGCTGCACTGCAATCTCTCACTGCTCGAGCTGCAGGCGGAGGCCTGCAGTGCGCCCTCAAATGCCTCGCTACTCCTGGAATCCGCGCTGCGCGACGAGCTGCAAGCCAGAGCCGAGCTGCTGCAGCTGCAGCCAAAGCGAGCGCAGCTTCAGGCCAACAGCTCAAAGCGCCTCCATCAACTGGAAATGGCCAGCGATTCGCTGATAACTGTGATAAAGACCCAAATGCAGTTAGATACTAGCTAGCTGCTTGGGACAACATTTAATACGCGGTGTTCATTAGAATATATTTTGGCTTTAACTTATATTAAAACATCATTTTGTATACAATATATGCGGGCATTTATTATTTGTTATACAGCAGAGCAATGTTTCATGCTTAGTTAATTATATATGTATATGTATATATAAAAATAAAACTTTTAGCTTGGACGGACAGTTTTATACATGAATAGCTTATCCTGAATAGGAATATATATGTCTATAAGTCATATATGATTTATAGGATTACACTTGCATTACACTTGCCTCATAAGCAATTTGCAGGATTGCACAAATTGTTAAGAAACATTTACAATTTTATATACAACACAACTTAAAACTAATTTAAAGCGCTTAAAATGAATTTTGTTATGGAAAACGTTGAGTATATAAAAAAAAAATATATATATACATATATATATATATATATATATATATATATATATATATATATATATATATATATATATATATCGAAAGCTTAGAGTTTTTCCGAAAAGTTTCGTGAGCTTCGTGCACTGCAACTGCTGCGTCGTTGCTGCTCCTCGCCTTTGATGATATTGTCAAGGACATTCTCCAGATTTTGTGTAGCCGCCGAAAGCTCGGCATTGTCGCTGTACGAGTCCTCGACAATCTCTTTGACCTTATTCAGCAGTAGCTTAAAGTTCACCATTTCCGTATCACGCATATCCACATTGACCGACTGCTCCAGCAATGCGCCCAGCGGCAGCTGTTGCTGCTGCTGCATGTTGTTGGCAGCCGAGGGTAATAAGCTGGTGCGTCGCTGATCGAACCACAAACTAATGTCGCTCAGTGAGTAATCCGATTTGTTGGCCTCCAAGTAGCTGCGATTCAGCTCGGCGCCATTGACTAAGAGAGAGTAGTTTGCCGTTAGAATTTGTAAGATATTACAATATATTGCAATTGTTACTTGAGTGTGTTAAATTGGCGCCCACAGGTGCGTACATATCGTATGCAGTTTTTGCTGCTGGCGGCGACGAACGTTGCGGCGTGCTGGCGTTGAGGAAAGTGGAGCTGATCAGCGGTGCAGCAGACGAAGCGCGCTGCAAGCATAAGAAATAATCAGTTATATATGATCAGATGTATATATGTATATATAGCTCACCGATAATTGTCGCATGTCCTCAATTATTTGCAGCAAGAAACTTTGATGAGCGCTCAGGAAATCACATATTTGAGCGCTGGATGTGCTCGGCAGCTGCTTCAGTTGCATCTCCAGTTTTCTGCGAGGAGTAACGAAAGAAATGAGTGTGAGAAGCTATTACATAGGTAGTACGCCTGCTATTACTCACACATTCTGCAGTAGAACACGATCGATAATCGACTGTAAACGCTCCGAGGCGCTGCTCGCCAGGCCAGTTAAGGAGCCTGCAAGGTGTGAAAAGAATGGGATGAGTTATCGAAAAACTAATACAAATACTATTCAAAGGACGTACAGAGTTCCTGTTGTGCTTGCGGCTGCGGCTGCGACTGCGACTGCGCCTGGGGCTGGAGCTGGGGCTTCTCATTTGGCGACGCTTTGAGACGTAGCGTGGAGTTGCTGCGAATGCTGCGCGTTTCGGCCGGAATGGGCGCCAATTCCGTTGCATTGCTGGGCTGGCCGATGCCAGCGCCGCTTTCCTGTGCATTGCAGAAGCCGCGTCGCTCCTCCTCCTCGGCATCAGCGCGCTGGCCTTTATGTGCATAGGGAAACCAGCTGCAAAGGCGTGCCAAATGTTGGCTCCAGCGCTTCGGCTGTGGCTGATCCTCGACAAACACTTCGCACATGCGATGCGACGGCTCATGCTTGCCGCTCACAGGCACGGCCGACGCAAAGCAGGGCAGGCACAGCGACAGATCGCGACACACTTGGCACTTGAAGCGTATGCCAATGATGTGCTCCATGCGACAGCCGGCGCACTGATTGCTGTGTATCAAGTGTTCCGTGTCCTCGATGCGCTTAATCAGAGCCAACAGATTGCCATAGATTAGAAAACGGGTCTGTGTGTGCGTCCACAAATTGTGAAACTGCTGCTCGCCAAGGCCGGCAAGGCCGTGCGGACAACGGGCAAAGGACTGCTCCAGCATCGGCTGCAAATTGTGGGGTCCATAGGCTTTCGACTCGCCCAGATAGCTGAGCAGCTTGCTCAGCGTAAGCAGAAGCTGTTCAAATGCATAGCGCGAAACACACTGAAATTTGGCATCCGCCAGCATACTATAGAAGTCGCTAACCATGTGCTCGCTGCTGTAAAGCTTGCAGAGCAGCAAAAATGTCACCTTGATCTCCAGCAGTGAAATGGAGTGACGACGTTGCCTGCAAAGCAATAACAGAGAGAAAGAGAGAGAGAGATAGAAAGAGATATGGATAAATACGTCTATCAATAGCACAGGCAAAGGCAACTCTTACGGATCGTAGATATTCCAAAAGAAGTTAGCCAGCAGTGAGGTGGCCGTGTCCAGTTGATAGTTTGGCGTTTTGGTAAAATGTCCCAGCTTCTCGCAAGCGAAATAGATGTCGTGCAGCAGCGAGGTTAGCTGAAATGGCGGCACCATCAAATTCAAATTGCAATTGCTGCTGCTCACGGGCATGCCATGGCGTTGCAATATGGCCATCACGAGTTTATAGGGTATTTTGCTAGCTGCAAATGTCATTGAATTGCGAAATCAGAAAGAAGTCAAATGCAATGCGAATATACACAAATTTTAGCTTACTGTGAAATATCTTTTGTAGGGCCACAAATTTGCTAGCACAGCGATAGACGGTATATTTGTAATTGCCATAGTCCAATTGCAGTTTGGTTATAATCTCGGTCAGGTTTGAGGCAACTTGTTGCGGCACCTGTTGCTGCTTTTTGCTTTCGAGTTGTTGTCCTTTGTTGTTCGCCAAGGACGCGACGGCGGCGGCGGCGCCTGTGCACAGCGTTGTCAATGGTGTGTTCATTGCATTATTCAGCATATTGCACAGTTATTCTATTATTCCTTTTGTGATTTTGTATTGGTATTTTATTTATATTTCTAATATAGTTTTCGGCGTCGTTTTTTCTTGATTCTGGCGTTCTCCACGACGTTCGTTAGCGCAAAAGTCAAATTTGAAATGAATGTGTGGCAACGCTGTTGCGCATGCGCTTAACAACACTGCAGGGCTGCCAGCTGATACAACACTGCGGCCGTTGCGCTTTGAAATGCATTTTAATCGAGTTGGCGTGTTCAATTATATTGTCTTGAAAAAACAAAAGGTTTGGGTAGATAAATCAAATAAATCTTGTGGTACTTCTTTAAGCAGCATAAACGTTAATGAACCATATAACAATGTGGCTGACCGCATTTGGCTGAGTATCTTGATCATAAATCACTTTTCGGCGGCGTCATCGATATATGCATATATCGATTATTTTAAATTATGTCAATGGATGGCAATTTATTTAAGTAACTGAAACGGGCCTAAAAAACGAATGGATGCAGACAAATTATTTTTAAAAATGAAAAAGTAATTAAAACATATATAAATTATACAACTGCTAATAATGTGCAGCCAATCTAACGACACTGCACTACACTAAATTCCGAACACTATCTTTGATCAGCATACCTTCCCTACTTAGCTATTCTCACATAATATTAACCTTTTCTTCAGGAAAATACATATGCTGTATATACATACATATGTATGCATATGCATGGTTATGTGCCAGTACGATAATCTAAACTCAGTATGTGACGCCCACTCTCAAGTCGCTGATTGACTAGCTGACAAATTGTTGCAGTCATATCGTTGCCCCACCTATTTCCCACCTGTGCAAAATGGTTCAAATGTCATAACAAGATGGAGCACACATGTCATGCCAACACAAAGCTCATACATGCATACTTATGTATGTGTGCATGTTGTATGCAGACACAGCACAGCCATAGACACTTGGACAAGCACACCTACATACATACACATATACAATTGCAATTGCATTTGCATGCACAACGTACAATGCCGGACAGAGAAATGGGTCTGGGAACAATGAGAAGCATGTTGGGCATCGTTGGCGTCCAACTGCCTGCACCAGGCAATAATAATTCGCCAGTGCCAGGCCATTGACAATGTCGGTGCCATAATGGCTCTCCACTGACTGACTGCTGCAGAATTTCTTATACCCTGTGCCGATAGTTGTGTCAAGGGATATATATCATCAAATAAAAAGCTGTTACTTCTGTGTGGATGTCAAAGTTTCCGACTTAATCGTAAAGCTAAAGGATTGAGAGTGAGCCTTAATTTATTAAATTTCATATTACTTAATATTTTATTTTGATTGATACTTTTCTAAGATTATAATTTTCTTTTGTTTTATTTTCGTTTCAACTTTTATATAGATTATTTTTATTTATTTTTTCCTATTTGATATATTTTTTAGATCATTTCACATATCATTCTAATTACAGGGTATTGCAGAGTGATGCATGCCAATTGTCATATTTGCTACTTTTGTTGTCAATGCTGCCGACAGAGGGCGCTACACCTACAATTGTGAGAGTCGTCTAAATGAATGAATTAAGTCAGCCATGTGACATAACTGGAATGACCGCCCAGCTGCTGGCGCTGCTACTACTGCTGATGCCCAAAGTCCCAGTCTCAGTCGCTGGCTTACGTTAAGTCCCTTAGTCCCCCGGCTAGAGTCGCTGCCGAGGCAACTGCTGCCAACGCCTCACGTTGAACATTTGCCACATTGTTTTGTTGCTGTCATTTCTGACGCCTTCTCTGTTGCTGCCGCTGCCGCTGCCGTTGCTGGTGTTGGTGTTGTGATTACGTATTTGTTGGCCGTTGCCAAAGTTATATGGCGCACACGTACAACAGCAGCTCCCGCTGCAGGACAATGGCAAATGCCAGAATGCAAATGGCGTGTGGACGTGAACGAATCGCGCACACGGCGCAAAATGTTGTTGGCCTGCCCTCTTCAATTACATATGCAGGCCGTGGGAGGCTGAACTCATCACATTGCACTTAGCGATGAGCGTGACACGTGACACGAACAGAAATTCAAATGTGCCATGCAGTTTAAAGTGCACGTGTATGCAGATATACGGACATAGTGAGAAAAAAAAATACTAATATGAATATAGTAGCTATAAATGTAATTAAGTTAATTAATTAATTATTTATTCAATAACAATTTGCATAATGGATTTGAATAATTATATGAATATGCATCGATAGTCGTTTGCTCTGTGCCAGATGCACCCAAGGCTCATCTCTAAATCGAATAACCAGTTACTCTGGCCTAGTGTTACGGGTCTGCCGTCCAGCGCGCCAATTAAGCAACAAAAGGCTGGCCGCTTTGGGGTGGGGCTGCGCCTCTGCCATTACAGTTACCGTTACTGCTGGCATCGTCGGCGCGGCGATGTTGACGACTTGGCCGCCATTAAAACGAAGCGACGTTGTGAAATGTTTTGATGAAGCCAATGCCCTGCCCACCCGCCTCCAAAACGAGCTGTCTCTGCGCAACTTTTAAAGCGATTGTTTTTTTTTGTTATACCCTGAACCCATTGAAAATGGAAAATCAGGGTATAATGGTTTTGTTGAAATATATGTAATAGGCAGAAGGAGGCGTGGCAGACGCCACAAAGTATGTATGTATATTCTCGATCAGGGTGAGGAGCTGATTCGATTTAGCACTATTCGTCTGTCTATTTCTTCTAAGTATTCCCTCTACGTATTTCGAAGTATTTCTTCTAAGTATTTCCACTACGTAATTCCATTACGTAATTCCATTACGTAATTCCATTACGTAATTCCATTACGTAATTCCATTACGTAATTCCATTACGTAATTCCACTACGTAATTCCATTACGTAATTCCATTACGTAATTCCATTAGGTAATTCCACTACGTATTTCCATTACGTAATTCCATTACGTAATTCCATTACGTAATTCCATTACGTAATTCCATTACGTAATTCCATTACGTAATTCCATTACGTAATTCCATTACGTAATTCCATTACGTAATCCCACTACGTAATTCTACTACGTAATTCCACTACGTAATTCCACTACGTAATTCCTCTACGTAGTTCCTCTACGTCTTTAATACTTAGCTGATCGATCACACACTCTGTTTCACTTTAATGCGCTGACCCCACCACGCCTGGAGGAAGACTGAAGACTGACTGAAGAAATGCTGCAGCTGCTGCCCTTTATATAGGGCCACTTTTACTCAAGCACTGTCTCTCTCAAATGTTGAACCCGACAGCAGGTAGAACTCGTTGAAGTCGAGCTTCAAGTGAGCAATGGGAACGCTCTCTGCTGCTGTGAGCATTCTAGCTTTGTTTTACCTAAATACAAATACCAAATGAATACTGCTGCATACATATAGACAACTTTAATGATCTTCTGCACTTCTTCTCTCCTTGCTTTTACTTTTACTCAAGTACTGTGTCTCTCAAATGCTGAGCCCGTGCCTGTTCATGCGTGCGTGCCTATGCGTGTCTATGTATGTGTGTTTGCGTGTGTGTGTCTGTGTGTAATCATAAATACGCAAAGAATTATTGGAATATCAGCTCTCCGAAAGGGTTCAGGGGATTTCCTAGTCGAGCAGTCTCGACTAGAGCTTTATTACTTGTTTTTTTTTTTGCAGCTCCTGTTTGTTGCACATTTTGCAACAAAGTTTCCTCTGAGATGCCGTT
Source organism: Drosophila aldrichi (assembly GCA_035045965.1). Taxonomy (NCBI): domain Eukaryota; kingdom Metazoa; phylum Arthropoda; class Insecta; order Diptera; family Drosophilidae; genus Drosophila; species Drosophila aldrichi. The sequence continues at coordinate 5,763,566 of JAWNOM010000484.1, forward strand.
GCTCTGGCGCACCGGCCAATACGTTTGCCAAATGGCTGCAGCGCCCAGCGCCCAGCGCCCAGCGTCCGACTTCTATGGCCTCGGGCATTCAATTTCTCTTAACATTTTCTAGTTGTTGTTTTCCGTTTATTCTTTCTCTCTTCCTCTTTTCTTTTTATTTTTTTTATTATTGTTTAAAGAGGGAAGCAGGAAACAACAACGCAAATGGGGAAGTGGGGAAGCAGAACTTGAAGTCTGTGCGCACAACAAGTGGACATGGAGTAGGAGCCAAGATGGCCGCCTGCCTTCCTGCATCTCTGGTTGCCTTTGCTTGGTAGGCTGCTTGGCTGCTAGTTCGTATGTAGCTCGTTAACGGTAATGGGAGCAAAGGCTGGTCTATTACGGGTCACGTGGATGGTTTAATTATGACTTTCAGTGCTTGCACTATTATCACATAATAAAAAATGCATTTGCTGCTAATGATGTGAGTTTCACGAAATGTGCAGTATTTCATTTCATTAGACGCATTGAAAATTAAATAATTTCTGCAAAATTCTAGCTTTAATTTAACCTCAAATTGACATTGAAGTTGATTGCCTAAAGCACGTCAACTAAAGCACATTGTGATCACGTACATAATTACTAGATTAAAATCGTTTGTCATTTTAATCGAAAGCGTCCGATGGAAATGAATGCATACATATGCACATACATATGTATGTTTTTCTTTTTTTGTCATTTAAATGTTTGGTGCTCTTTGCACTGCCAGCGCGTGTGCAAACAGACACACGCACAAATCGACTATTTATTTACCCACGAAATGCACACCTCAGCAATATATATTTATTTATGTGACAATAAAGCACACAATGTTCGCGCCGTTATGTCACTTCCATTTATTGAGACTAAAAATGAAATGGAATGTAAAAAAAAAAAAAAAATTCATTGCGTTGTCCATTGTAAATATCGTTCGTACGCGAATAATATCGATAGGCGATCCCCTGGCACGCGCCCATCTCTGCTGAGCTGATCGGCTCTTATGCGGAAACAAAATGGCGGCTGCTGCTCATTGCAAATCAAACAAATTTTAATGGTTACTTTTCGCATGTGTGGGAGGGAGACAGAGAGACAGAGAGAGAGAGGGAGAGTATTTATTAAAACGCCTAGTGATTGGCGTTCGTTGCTGAATGGACAACGTCAATCCAATTAGTTGCGGACAGTGCAAACACGCAGCGTCCGGCATCGTCTACTCAGTTTCACTTCGAATGTGGCTGCCGGGCAATAAAAATGAAAACAACAATAAACAACAATATCAGCAGCAGCTAGAACAGCAACAACAGTAGCAGCCAGCAGCAGCAGCTGCAACAATAACAACAGTTGCCCAAGTGGTATGAAGAAGCAAGCGAATGGGCATGGATCCATGCCGAACGGGGACACATTCACACGCATTGGCACGTGGACAGCCAACGTGTGTGTGTTGTTGTTGTTGTTGCTATTGTTGCCGTTGCTATTGTTGCTGTGCATTGGTAAGTTGATGCGGGTGATGGACGCGCACGAAGAGAAGCTCTTAAATACCACGCACTGTTGCAGAGGCAGTGGGGTATGCTAAGCATTGGGGTGTGCTAATCTCTTAAAGTGGGAAATATAAGAATACTATTATTGAAATAAGAATATGTTCGATAACATAACAAATCTTCAAAGCTCTTGATATCGAATTGTGTATCGATATTACGTTAAATTTGAATTTTATAAAAAGCATATATTTATTTTATAAGTATTTTTACTATATTTAAATAAAATGATATATGATAAGACATGTAAAATGCTGATAAAAATCCATACTTATCGATTAAAAAATCTTTATATTTCATATCACATATTCCATTTGATGTTCACCAATTTTCAGCCAGAAAAGAGCAGAATACCTTTCTGTTCCAGCTATCTACAGGGTATTAGGTCGTCCATTTCTAAACAGCACTTCACTCACACGTCCATTTTTTCCTTGGGCTTTCAACTATTTATGAGGTTGAGCTGTTTGCTTAGTTTTTATTATATTGCAAAAGGACTTCTGACTTGTGACTTGTGTCATAATTTCATTTTGTCCGAGGGCTTTCAATGAAATCATTGTGAAAATTTAATAGTCGTTTAATTTTAATTGGATTTCAAATCGAAATGAGAAAATGCTTACAAAGTTTTATTTCACTAGACGTAAAGTAAAAAAAAAAAGCTTTTAAAATTAAGATAAGACTATTTTATTAATGTTTATATACAATAGAATTATTTCATCTAATTAGCAACTAATGTATTTTAGCTTACATATGTATATATTTTGTTGTTTTCAATCGAAATTCCATTTGCGCAAAACATTTTCAATGAATTTATTTGAAATTGAGATGCGAATTTTTGGCCCAATCAGCTTGACGCATTTTCAGCCAACTAGTTAATCAAATGTATGTGTTGACGTGTGGGTAATTGAGTCAAAGATACCCTGTAAAATGTATTGCATTGTACGATTTTATTATTACTTTATATTAAAGAGATTATAATCAATCGATTGCAGTAATCGATAACTTACAACAAATATTTAGGCAAATATTGATGCTAAACATATGAATATGAGCTGAGTTTATGTGATTATACATTTGTCAAACTAAAATACCCTTCATTCGAGCATTTTTGAATGGGTATATACAATAAGTGGATATAGCTATATACATATATATTTATTCTCATATATATTTGTATTTCGAATTTCAATAAACTAATCAAATATGTGAAAATTCATGGAAATTGAGGAATGCAATTTAACAAACGAAGCATTTTGGCCAAACCGCACACTCGAGTCCAACAACGCTCAAATGGCCAACAACTGACGACTGACTGACTGTTGATGAAGATTGGAGGAGTCGTTGGAGTCGATGGAGTGGCTGGAGTGGGCGTGGTGTCTTCATTGGCATCAGCTTTAATTAAAAAGTTACCTGCAAAAATGTATAGCTATTTTTGCCCGCCAGTCATTGCAAATGTTTGCCCGGCCAGAGCAGGAGACCAGGAGAGGCCAATCCCAAGCAAAGCAACCCAAGCTAAACCGACCCATCGAAGTTGCCAGTCAATGGAATTTTGCAGGTTTTGCGGTGCTAGCTAAACTTTCTATTAGATTGTGCCAACACTCGTTGGCCTTGCACCCGCTTGCACAGAGCCAAGAACGAGCTCGAGCCCAAAACACGTTTTCATTCCCAATTGCAGTTGCACTTGCTCTCCCTCTCTCCCTCTCTCTGTTTGCCTTTGTCTTTGGTTTTTAGTTGTATCCGTGTCCATATTCCGTTCAACTAGGTTAGCATAGCCATCAGGCATTTCACCCTCTGCCCACTGCTGGCAGGGCACTTCCTCCTGGTTAGCCATTTGCCACATATTTCTTTATCAATTTACGTTTACATATTGCATTTTAATGAATTTTCTGCTGCCATTTAAAATTGCTTTAAGCCATTCCGCTTCCAATTCGAATCCATTCAAAGTGTGCACACTGAGCATCTCATTGCCACTCCCCCCCCTCACTACTCTGCCACTGCCTTTAATGGAAAAGCAAAAGCTCTTCGATTTACAATTTTCACAGAATTTCATCAAATTTTCAACTTTTGCATTTTGATAGTCAAAGTCTTGGGCTAAATGGAATTGGTATTGGTTTAACTCGAGCTCGATTTCGATTTCGATTCGTATATTAGCAAAAGCAAGAGTCCGTTTCATTTTCATAGTCGATCTTTCCATCAAAATAAAAACTCAATTATCGACTTCTTAAATATTTTATCGAGCGTCCATGGAAATTTGCTGCACATAAATTAACTTGCATTTGAAAGTATTGCTTAATAGCATTCAATACATTTCATCTGTCATATGCTCAAGTATATATGGTGGGGTATGCTTGACGGCTAGATACCTTTTCAGCTCTAGTTAATGCATTTATCTATAGTTAAGTCAAGTTGTTGAAAATGTTATTCTAGATATTATATACCATATATTATTTCATTATATTATTATATAAAATATCTCTCGTATACATCGTGTATATCCATTTCGAACTATTCCTAGGGTATACAATCAAAGAGAGTATCTTTCAATGCATCGTTTCTGCTGTGTCATTTCGCATAACAGAAATAGTTAATCTTAAGCAGGAGGATAACTCTTTCAAGCACTCGCCACCTTATGTCTCTATCCATCTCTGTTTGCCAGCTCTGCCCTTAGCTCTATTCGTTTTCTCAGAAAGACATTCACTTAAAACATATTGCACTTTTATTTAGAGCGAATTCAATGGAAGTGTACATAATTTGAATACAAATCGTTGCATATTTGTTTTGATGGTCATTGCATACTTTTTTGTGGGGTTGGGGGAGGGAGGTGGGAGGAGTACCCCAGAGTGGACAGCAAACTGGTTGGCAAGTGGCGTCATCCCTATCTGCGTCAGAGTCAGCGTCAGCTTCAGCTTCAGGAATCCTTTTCGTTGTGGTTGCGGTTGTCATGCATACCCTGTGTACCTAGATTTTGCTCTCTCGGGTAGATAGGTATATGTAATTAAATATACAAGAAAGACAGCAATCGATAAATATCGATAAGTATCGAAGATAACAGATTGAGATAATTTTGAGACATTTGTAAGAGCTGTAAATGTTGATTCACTTTCATTATAGATTATTTGATGATTTCAACAAAACCGATAATTATCGATTCACAGATTTACTTTGATTTTAATAACTAGGGAAGCCATATTGTTGAATGTGATTCAGATTTGAAAGAAGGGCATCTGCTCGTCGTATACAACTGTTATAAGAGGTATTCTCTATAGATTTTCTGTCTTTGGACATGTTTCGGTTGCTCACAGCTAGTTAAAAATATGCAGGGTATCTGCCAGTCGTATATTTACTCACTTATTCTATTAGTTGCCTCGAGTCATTTATCTGCTTGTGACATTTCAAAGGTATTCCAGCACTGCTAAGGAAAAATGTTAACTTCAGCCAGGGTATCTCATAGTTGCACACATTTTGCTACAAGCGAAAGTCTTATCTAGAGAGCTTGCTGCTCGCCAAGTGTCGTGTAAGGTATGCGCTAGTCGGGCATGCTCAACTAGTTGTTGTTGTTGTTGTTGCTGTTACTGGTGCTTGATGTATTTCATGAATTCTTTATCTAGTTGGTTGCCAGTTGCCATTTGGCAAGTTGCGAAAGTGAAATGCGAGTCGCACCGCATGACAGGATGCAGCTCCAGTTGCCCCATCTTCAGAGTCACGCCCCGCACTGCCCGCCCGCCCCTTTTGGCATCTGCAATTGTGCAACATTATGACGGCTCGAACTTGGTTTATGGCTTGAGTGAAATGAGGAGCAACAGGAGCAGGAGCAGGAGCAGGAGGAGGAGGAGCAAAAGCAGGAGCAGGAGCAATCACATTGGTAGCATTCATCAGCTGTGAGCAGTCGGTGCAATTGTCAAGTGCGTCAAGTGCAGCAAATGCGGCATGTGGTGTGTGGCGTGTGGCATGTGGCATGCGGCAAATGTAGTCAACGGGTATTTGTGGCAACAGTGAAACCTGTGTCATGCACAACATGCGCAAATATTTAACGCAGCTGCGTGTTGCATATCGCATATGGCATGTTGCATGCAGCATGCTGCATGTGGGCCATGTTGCGTGTCGCTAATGCGGCGTCAAAACGTTTGGCAAGTGTCGCCGCGCTGCGGCTTAACATAAACATTGATCAATCTCAAGCACGCGCATGGAAGTGCATACGACTCCCCCCTCCCCCCCTCCTCACCCACTCGCTGTGTGTGCTACAATGATGATTGAGCAGCTGACAAATACCGTTACACGCGCAACTCATGCATAATTAAAGCTAATGCTCCATTCGACGTACAGTTGTGCACGTTTGCATATCGTTTATCGTTATCGATTAATTACCAAATTTAGTTTCATTGGCCTGTTAATGTGTGCGCATCATTTGCATGGATGTATTTACATATACATATATCTAATACAATATATCATCATAGTATTTATCACGGTTCCCGTGAATGCGTCCATTTCAATTTCCATTTCCATTCCCAATCCCATTCCCATTTCAATTTCAATTCACTTGACCGCAATACTTGCCGTAAAACCAGCAGCCGGCAGTAATAATGCCATGGATTATGTTGACATATGCCAAATGTGGGGCAAATGGGCTTTGCAGCAGCATATTTCATATATGCATTACATATATACATATATATATGTATAAAAATCTCTATATGGCTCGCCTGTGTGAGGTGCAATAGAAATGCATAGAAAAATTTATTTATTGTAAAGCTTTAAATGTCAAAGGCAGTTCAAGTTTCTGGACTGCGAATGCTCGTTAAAGTTTGGGGATAGCTTTGTCAAGCGAGAGACTATTGTAGCTTGAATAGCTTAAATTTGCTCATGAAATATTAGTTTAAATTGAATGAATATTCGATTTAATTGGATATACAATGATACATGTGATCTATTATAATGATATATCGATGCAATAGATAAGTCACTATATGTAACTTATAAAATTGATCGATACAGCAACTGTAAACAAATAAAACTTAACGATTTTCTGTTACATTCGCTTATAAGTATCGGTTAATTTATAATTGAAAATGCATTTATCGATTTATCGATTGTTGTTTATAGTTTAGAAGAGAAATTCGAATTGATATCAATGAAAACTATCGTAAAGTATTGAGAGATGAGTCAACTCTATTATCGTATGCATTAGCATAAGGAATTTAGTTTGTTTTAACTGAAGTTTGATAAAAATGAAAAATAATATAGCATAATTTGATCTATTATAGGTATTATTATAGGTATGATAGGTCAATTTTTTAATAAAGATAAGTAAACTTAATAAAAATGAGATTTGAGTAAAATGAAAAATAATATAGCACATTTTTATGGGCTTGAGTGCTATAGATCATATTAGAGGCAGACACTATCATCAGAGCCATACCAATTAGAGCCGGGATTTCCCTGGGCAGTGCTGTGTGCATGGCCGGTATGTCAATACCTCGGTTCGTTGGGGGAACTACGACCTGTGAGTGGAATGCCTGTAGCTGAACCTACGCAGCTGACATCGACATGCTCTGCATGACTGCAGACATACCTGCATTGCTTCGGGTGTTGGCTCAAAATGCAGGCAGGTGCATGCACCGTTAATGCATACACGACTCGGTGCGCATGGGTCACTTGGAGCCCGAATTCCGAATGCCACTAGAATCGCTCCGGACAGCAGGCTGACTTTTGAAACACGCACGTATGACTGGCCCGGTGAGCAGAACTTGCACAACATAATTAAAAATCTGTATTGCTTGCCGAGAGCGTGCTAGGGCTATGGTGATGGAATGGAATGGAATGGAATAATGAAATTTGAGCTATACTAATGAAAGCGCTACATAGATCAACTGCAGTTGATTAGTTTGTGAGGAAGTCAGTGCTATATCTGGGATAAGCGCAGCATTTTATGGGGTGTGCCACGCCCCCTACTGCTAGTTATAGTATCATTAACTCAGATCTTTCATTTTCAATCCGTTCAGAGTATAAGTAGTAGTAGCTAATCTAAGTCTAATATGACAAAAAGATAAAAATAAAATAATATAGCATACTTTTGTGGGTTTCATATGCACATACATATATTATTTATCCAATTACCTCAAAAATTTTATAATTCAAGTATGAATTTAACTAAAAAAAAAATAACCAGTTTAAAGTGAATGGAAAAAGTCAGATTTTATCTTTGATTATTATAGTTATTAGGGTATTTGCCATGTGGTTAATCATGCGCTTAACGCTACATAATTAATTGCTGCATTCATTTTAAAAAATTTTTTTTTTTAATAAATTATTTCATTTAGCTGACACACACACAAGCACATGCACATGTGTGTACAGGTGTTACGCACAATTGACATTGCTTAAATAATATTAAACATATGCAATTGCAATTGCATTTTCCGTAATTACCAGAATAATCGTAATTACGCGTATAACAGACAGTTACGCACACACACACACACGCGCGCACACACACGTATAAACACACACGTGCACATGCAGACAGAGTTCGGCCGGACAGATAGTTAATTGAGCTGTTGCAGGCTTACAATTGTTCTTGTTGCCGTTATTTGTAATTGCTGTTGTCTTCTCTTCTTCTGCTTTTGCTTTTGCTTTCTTTCTTATTGTTGTGCTGTTGTTGTTGTAGTTGTTGCTTTTGTTGTTATTAATGCGAGTGTTGGCACTTTCGCACGCAGCAAGCAGCATTTTGTCACCCCACCCTCTACTCACCTCTCACCTCTCATCTCTCATCTCTCCTCACCTCAACGGCATCGGCATCGGCATCAGCATCGCATCACAAAATTCACCCCACTCCAGTCGCCGTTCGGCGCCCATTTGCTCGCTTACACCTCAGCAGCCAGCATTGTGCGGAAAAGTTTGCTGGTAAACACATTCATAAAGCAAATATGCAGGCCACCAACCAAGCAGCCAGCCAACCAGTCAGTGCTGCCAGAGCATCGCTGCCGGCGTCGCTGCCAATACGAACATATGCTAAACGCCCAGCAGAACAACAGACAAGTGTCGGGCAGCCATCAGCTAAAGCGAGCCGAGTCGAAACGATTTGTTGCGTAGCAGCCGAAGCCAAGCCGACATAGTCCACGGCGTCTTGGTATAAAAGCCGCTGGCAGCAACAATCTCGTTCAGCATTCTACGTGCGGCAGGCGTAGAGCGCACAACATACACTGAGCTTTCGAGCGGCAGAGCGAAGCTGAGCGGAGCTAAGCAAAGCAGCGCTAAGCGGAGCAAAGAACTTTCAAAAGACACAGGCGCGTTATTCTCAAAAGCGCGCGCAAAAGCATTTGCTTCAACGGTAAATGTGAAAAAAAAGTAAAAAGTACAAACAAAAAAGAAAAAAGAAATATACATATAAAAAACGGTAAAAAGCGAGAGGCACAAGAGTCGCGCGCGAATTGAGCGCTGTTTACTTTGCCATTATAAATCCGGCGAACGCTTTGTTTGTGTTTGTGTTGATGTTGGCTAAACAAAAAAAAAAAAGCAACAAAAATATAGAAGAAAAGAAATCACCAAAAAAAGAAAAAAGAACACACTATTTTCTTATCTTCCTTGCACTCTGTGTGTCTGCTTGTTGTTGTTGCTGCTTATTTTTTTTTTGTATTTTTGTTGTGGTTGTTGTTCGTGTGCAAAGTGCATAGCTGAAAGAAATAACAGGCCAAAAATTGCAAACGGAAAAGGAAAACGGAAAGTGTTGCATTTCCGTGTCGCCTGCAGTTCGCTGTTGTTATTGTTGTTGTTATTGTTGCTGCTGTTGTTGTTGCCATTACTGTTTACCGTTACCTTCGGCAATCTATTTTGGCGCCGCATAAAATGGCCGCAGGTGCTGCCGACAAGTCGCATTCGGCCATAAACAAATTCTCGCCAATATCCGTTGACCTTTTTCAAAATGGTCCGCAACTGAAAAGGAAAACAAATTGCAAATTGCATCGTAAAATCATTTAATTCATGATTTACAGCCAATTCGTGATATCAATATAAGTTATATATGTATATACATTTATCTCTATGCATAAAATCAAGACCAAATTGTGTTCCATACACTGTGCAAAATTTCTTAACTCAATTCAATTGGTTCAAGTAATTTAAAATATTAAAAATATTTTATATAAAATCTATTAACTAAAATATAATTAACTGAATTTTTTTTAAATTATTATTTTGTTGTTTACATATAAATTTCTTTAAAAATAAAGTATTTTCAAATTTCGATTTCTTTTTGATGAACTCATAAGTATTAAATTGTTGGTTTTATTATAATAATTTTGTTTTGTTATCGGTATATAAACATTTCTCATATATTAGACAAAATCTGTATCAGTTTTTGCTATTATAATTGCATACATTTTTTCTATCGGCCTGTTTTGAATAAAAAATTCGCCTAGGTAAATCAACTTTCGTATACGTAATATTTAAAATGCAAACTTTTCCCTACGTAATACGATGGGATAAAAACTTTGTATACGTAAAAGGTTATACCCATTAAACATATGCTTTTCAGAACTGCACATTTCATAAGTTTTATAGATATTTGTATAGGTAATACGTAAGCTACTAAATGAAGAACTTTCTAAAAGTAATACGTAAAGTTTATATATGTAATATGAAGGATTATAGAGACTTGGTAGTATAACTGGATATAGTTAACTTAAAACTTAAATTCACTAAAGTTATTTGAGTATTCAAAGCTGTTGAGAGAGAGAGAGAGAGAGAGAGTAAAATGCTGAGGATAATCTAAATTTTTGGCACTGTGTTCCTTAAGCAGATTTGGCTCTTAATTTATATGGCTGCTGTTGCGGCAGCTTAATTACATGAAGAACGTATATACTTTACAAAAAATTTCCACTTTTGCGGTTACAAAAAAAGTATATATAAACAAGCAGAAGAAGAGAAGAAAAATGAATGAAGATACATATATATATATATATATAGTACCGACCACAGAGCAGAAGAGCAATTGAATTGAAGTCCTTTTTAAGCCGAGCCAGGAGCAGACGGCGTTGGCAAGGTTGAGCCGCATTACTGCACAATGTCTGAATCTGTCACATTCGCTGGCAAATCTTCCTGTTTCAAAATGGAAATTGCATTCTCAGCAGCACGCACAGAAAGTTGCCAAGTTTTGCCTCAAATTTAAGCACTTTCGAAAGTATTTCGTTTTGGCCCTCGCCACTCTGGCCAAAACAAAAGTTGGCCCAAGTAGCGGGAGAAAAAAGCTAAGAGAGAGAGAGAGAAAAAAATTAAATGCGTTAGAAATTGCATTTTAATTTGCTTTCAATTTCGTTCACTGTATACCAGCTTAAAAGTAACGGAAAAGCAGGCCAGTAAGAAGAAGCTACAGCAAAAATAACTTAGTTAACATTAAGCCATAAATGGCCTATATCGAATTGAGCAGGTGTGCATTTAGACCAAACTAATTGTGTGGCCAGAATGGCAAAACTTGTTCAAGTGTAACTAAATGTAAAACTTTACAAAAAAAAAAAAAAAAAAAAAAAACTCTTTTATCCACGTATATTTGCAATTTTTCAACGATTTGTAGTCGACTGCGCTTTGATAATTTAAAATGTAAATAGTTTCGGAAATTGAATTGGTCTTCAATCAACCCATTAATCTGGGATTGTGTTTACAGATTAGTCATTTATTCAATTATTTAAACAGTTTATATTCCCAATAATATATATCAAGTATATCAATATATTCATATATGCTTAGTTGCTATAGCTCTACATATGCTGTGGTCTATTCAAAACTAATTAGTCAATCAGTCAGTCAGAAAATCCGTCGGTCAATCAATCATTAAGTCAATCAATCAGCTAGTCTGTGAGCCATTTGTCAGTCAGTCAATCACTCAGCCTATAAGTCAGTCAGTCCCCATAGTCAGGCAGTCAGTCAGTAAATCACTCAGCCATTCATTCTGCCAGTCTGTCACACAGTCAATCAGTCCGTCAATCAGTCCGTCAATCAGTCCGTCAATCAGTCACTCAATGAGTCATCTATGTCTTTTGGTATACCTTAGTATATAGTGTTAATATATCTTAGTATATTTGCAATTATACAGCTATAGTTTGTGGTGTACACAAGTCTTCAACCAATCAATCAATGACTCCCAATGCATTTAATCCCATTGATTGATTGTGTTTCAGTCTCGCATGCAAAATGCGCAGTTCAAATGCTAAGCGATAAGTTGAAAGTCATTTTAATCAAGCTCATATTCTATTGCCATGGCAATAACAGATAAATGTAAACACACACACTTGTATATACTACATATGTGTGTGTGTGAGTATATTTGTGTAGCTGCACTTGATTAGCAAAATTTAGTCATGATAAATGTATCGCTACACTCGACATGGCCATTCAGTTGAAACTTTTGGGTCCATCATACGCCCAAATGCACCTACCGAAAAAAAAAGAGACAGGAGAGCTGGTGTGTGAGTGAGATAGAGAGGCTGCTGTCCGTGGTTATTTTGGTCATAAAATGAGTTTCACGTAGCTTTGGCACGTTGCAAACTTTTTAAATAAGTTCAAGTTAAAGTTCGAACGAGAGTTCAAATTCGGGCTCGTAAAGTTGCGGGCGCTGCAAAGTATGCTGCACAAATTGTGCTTGCAATGTTGCCAATTGCTGAGCTATAAAAAGTGTGTCGCAACAACAATCAAATAAACAACAGCAACAGCGACAACAACAGCGACAACAATTTCGTATAATGTTCAATTTGATTGCAACTATTTGAGTGCTTACAGAAGGAATAACAACAACAACAATAACAACTTCCACAGGCAGTCAACGATAACGGAACGATAAACGATTAACGATCCACGCAACAGTGAGAATAATGTCGCTGCAGCCAAGCGTTCAATCAGGCAAATGCCCAATGGATGTCGGCACGGGACAGCAGCACAAAGAGAAGCAGCAACAGCCGCAGTCGCAGCCGCAGTCGCTGCCGCCGCAGCCGCAGTCGCCACAGCAAAAGCCAGAGCAACGACAACGTCGCTCAATGCAACTGCTGCCGGCCATGTTGATGTTGCTGCTGCTGACGCTGCTCACGCGACCGCTGAGCGTTCACTCAAATCGTAAGTACAACGAAAACAAAGAGCTGAAGAGAGAGGCAGAGTGAAGAGAGCGCACTAGTTGATCGACTGACAGTGACATAAGTGGGACCACCAACATTTTGGTTGCTTGTGCAGTTGATTGTTGCGCTCTCTTTTCCGCCTTCATTAAATTAAGACAAGTTTATTTACCTTTGTGTTTTGTTTGCTATTTGCTCTTAAATTGCAAAGGATACACAATTATAATTAAATTCTTAATTTGAATTTTGTGCATTGTCAGCACAGAGAGAGAGAGAGCACAATGTAAACAATTTGTCTTAAATGTGAGGTAAATTTAAATAACGGTAACTGTGCAAATACATTGTGTGCTGTGCAGTCAACAATTCCTTTTTCAATTAGCATCTCGTAAATTTCATTAGCTTCAAACAAACTCACCATAAGCTTAGCGTTGAGAGACATAGAACGAGATGTAGAGACGTTAATATACATAACATATGTATGTATGTACATGCATGCATACATACGTATATATGTATATACATATGTACACTCTCCTTAATTGCGAGCAGAGCTTCACACTGTGTGACTTCGTAGTGCAGCTCAAGATTTACAGCTAGAATTTACTAACTGTTTAATCTCGCCTGCACCATGACAGAAGCAAAACGAACGAGGGAGGGAGAGCGTGAGATTGAGTGGCAGACCTGTTAAATAATTGAGCGCTAGACAAACTCACTAATTCACCATACGAGCGAGCTGGGATCTTTTTTTAGCACTCACTCAACAAAACATAAATAAGAGCGCAGCTCATGTGCAGACCAAAGCCAATTACCGTTACAATAAACTCGCTCTTAAATATTAGCAGCACAATGGCATATGCAAAGAGACGCTAACAAAGAGAGAGAGAGAGAGAGCAGAGCTTAGCTGCGTAATAAGTGAGCTCTAGACAAATTCACCATTCTAACGAGTTGGCTCGAGTGGGATCGTCTTAGCACTCACTCAACGAACACATATAAGAGCGCAGCTCATGTCCACCCACAGCTTAGTTGCGAGCAGCGCAGACCCGAGTGCTGTTTGGCTTACTTTCAATTCTGTTGCGTTTCTTTAGCTTGTTGTTCCGTGTTTATGGCGGCTGCCACTTTACGATAGCTGCAAAGAAGGAAGTGACGCATACGCCGCATTCATATGCAAAAGCATGCGTTTGGCATTAAGTTATCACAAGGCAATGCCAATGCTGAAAAGGACCAGCCCGACTGCTTGTGTCTTCCGTGTGTGTGTGAGTATGTTTGTGACACGTTTGTTTGTTTGTACATTACTTTTTTACAAGCACTAAAAGATACACTCCCACACACACAGACACACAGACACGCACGCAAGCAGTGCTACTGAAGAAGCTGCATGACAGCTTCCACAGCAGGCGAAGTTCAAAGTAGTTGGCTCCGGTTTGCCCAACGGCCCAATGTCGACGCGATGGCTTGTTTGCCAGCAAGACGCGTATTAAAAATCAATAGAACCTACAAATGTATCCTTTCTTCGGCTGCAAAGGACAACATGACTACAACAATAACAACAACAACAACATCAGACAGTTACATGGCGCCGGCTTTGGCTCGCTGCACAGCAAGCAAATGTAATGAAGCTGTGCAGGTGCGGCTATATACATATTGTATATGTATATGCATACACGTGTGTGTGTGTGTGTGCCCTTTGACATTGATCGATAACGATTATAGAGCATTGCAGTTGCATTGCTGCCTGTAAAGTCCTCTTCAAGTGTTGTGTAATGGAAATTTCATTCAGTTAAGTTTGTAGAGCTGTAAATACTAGTAGACCAAGTAGCAAACACTTGTGTTATCGATAACGGCACTGATACTGTTTTATGGCTAATTGATAGACACATTTTGATGTAGATTAATAGCTGATGATCGTATTTATTTGCAGCAATTACTTAATGAGTGTGTGTTATGTAAGAAATATATGTAATCGATAACTATTAGCATAACATACGATTAACATGACAAGAGTTGGAATATAGAGTTATTAAGATGTGTTGGATGTTTACTAATATGTAATATATACATCGAATATGTGTGTTATCGATAACTTAAGGCTACTGCTTTAAGAGAGTTTAACTAGTGTGATTTATTTGCGATAAATATGCACGTATTTGAAGCAATTACCTGTAGGGTCGTTTACCGTTGAAAGAAATTTATTGTAAACTATTCAAACATCATTTTTTTTTCATATAATCCTTTGATAAATGCAACAAGTTTTTATTTGCCCTCTCAATAAGCCATTAATCTGAAAGGCTGAGTATATGCGTGATTGACTGATTGACTGATTGAAATAGAGCCATCTACATATAAATATATATATTTATATACATACATATATGTGTGTATCACATATGCTTCGCTGCATCGATTTATGAGCACATCAATTTAATGTCTAAATGTAAATCGAATGGATACATACATATATACATATATGTTCAATTTCGTTCTCTATCTCTGCCTGTATCTGTCCCTGTGTGTGTGTGGTTGGCCTCATAACAAATTTTTATAGGTTCACCAGCTGAATGGGACATCGCTAATGCCCACTAGTTGAGAGCGAGCGACTGATTAGTGTCGACCAACAGCCGTGCGGAGTGTTTGTCAAGCCAGCAAAGTGCTTCATAAACACAATAACATGGTCCTTCAGCTAAAACAAAATCACAGACTCTTCGTCATGTGGCTTTGCCTTTGCTGTCTTGCTGTCTTGCTGTCTTGATGTCTCGCTGTCCTGTTGTCCTGTCGTCCTTCCCGCTCCGTTTTGCTTTGCCATTTTATTTGCCTGTTTTCGTTTCGTTTCATTCTTCTTTTTCTTTCGGTTTTATATACCCTATAAATACGCATACATCAAATGGGCGGTGTGGGTATCATAAAGTTTCGCTAATGTCCTAGCATTCCAGTCTATAAACTACAAGGACTTTATCAAGCCAAAGAAACGAGGAGACTCTATTTTAAAATTGAAATGTAATTGATTGCAGAACAGCTTTATAGATATTATTCGTGGCTTTTCCAACACTATTTGTAGTGTTTCTTCTTAATTGATTTCTTAAATATCTCATGTTGTCTATAAGACGAAATATGTTCAAGTGCTGAGAGCAATCCATATTGGGCTTTGGAAACATTTCATTCCTATAAGAGTTGGTACTGGCTTGCATCAATCGTTTTACAACACTTGGAAAGTCAAAAAAATGAAGATCTATATGTTTCTGATTGGGTTTTAATGTATTTCTATTCAAATATTTCGATATTTACAAATGTAATCAATAAATATACACATATATTAATCGATATCATTTATCGACATATCGAAAACAACTATAAGCAAAAGGGATTATAAATTTTCATATTTACACTTAATATTTATAATTATATTTAGTTTAGTTTGAATATGAGTTATATTCATAGAAAAATTAGGATATCGACATAGAGAGAAAGGTCTTTTTTTTTTTTTTACATACACTGCGCGTCATCAGGTTAGCGCCCCCCTTCACACTCAACCTCAAAGCTAAATAAAATCTAAACCAACAGAGCTCCATCTTTGAAATTTTTTTATATTATACTCCATTTATTTCTCTTTAAAATACAAAAAGAATGGCTACTGTAACAATAAGGATTATTTTTTAATAATTTTTTTTGTAAAATGTACAAAAAATATGTAACAAAAATTTGGTCATCAGATTAGCGCCCCCTGCATTAAATTCAATTTATTTAAGCTAATGACCAAAAATAACACCGGTATTTTAAGCTATTGTTATTTTTAAATAATATTAGTAGTGCGTAGTGCCGCCCTTGTTTAAAATTACTTCAAAAATTCGATTAGGAATTGAATTATAAAGTTGTTCAATATAATTCAAGGATATGGTTGACCAAGCGTGTTCAATACCTTTGATTAACTCTGTCCTTGTACTATATTGCCTTCCGGACTCATATACTTTCCTGACCAACCATCCCCAGACGTTTTCGATGATATTAAGGTCGGGTGAGTATGGTGGCCACTCCATGAGATCAACTTTTTGGCCCTGGATCCAGGACTTCACGGATCGGGCGGTGTGAATTGGGGCATTATCGTGCTGGAAAGTCCACTGCATGTTTTGAAAAATGTTTTGGAAATGTGGAAAAGCAGTTTTTAAAACGATGTTATAGTCCTGTGCGTTCATACGCGATGTCAAAAATTGAAGCTTGCATGTGCCGTAGTAAGATATTGCTCCCCAGACCATAACCCCCCCACCCGGCTGTGTAACCGGTCCAAGTGATGTTCTTCTTTGCGTAGGTCATGGAAATAATAATTATAGCCATCAGGTCCTTCCAAATTAAATTTTTTTTCATCTGAAAAAACAACATACTGCCATTGGGTAGACCACGTCATGTGCGCTCTGGCAAAACTAATGCGCATTTCTTTTCTCAGCATATTGAGTGGTGGTTTTTTTTTTTAATTTCAGTCTCTTTATGTTATTAGCTTTCTTAATTACTCTTTGGACCGTTGATAAGCTCGCCTTAACACCGGTTTTTTCCCTAATCTTAGTGGTTGAGTCATGGGAATTCGAAGCTTCCCGAACTATTGCTCTTCTATCTGCTTGTGAAATCACTTGATTATTGCCGCCTTTATAGTTTTTTCCATAGTTTTCCTTATTTTTAAGAAAATTGCCAATTGTTTTCCTGTGTCTTCCTGTTTTTTCAGCAATTTTATGGAAGGATAATCCAGAATCAAAGTATGCCTCAATCTTTGATTTTTCATCAAAAGATAAAACTGTTTTTTTACCCATACTGTACATTTATTTAAAGATATTGAATACTTTGAGCTTCCCAAAAAATTTGGTGACTGTACTTGGCAAAATAAGCAAGATAACTAAAATTGCATTTGGGGGCGCTAATCTGATGACGCAAAATAAGTGCACGCATTCTTTGCGAAAATAAAGAAGAATAGAAAATAAAATATAACGGTTCTTCTCTAGCGCTTGATTTTATTATGAGAGACATCTCATATGTTGACAACAAAATCAAAACAAAAACTACGAAGTTGCGTGCAATAGGAAAAGAGAAAAAAGCAAAAGAAGATGAGTGTGAAGGGGGGCGCTAACCTGATGACGCGCAGTGTAAGTATTGGTAAAAGATTTCATTTATGTACATGCTATAGGGTATTCTGTAGCCGCACATCTTATTCTTAATCACTCTTGGCTGTAATTCAGTGTAGTGCTAAGAAGTCTACCAGGTTTTTCAGTTAATGTGTAACGCATAGAGGCGAGTGCCTGAAAGTTTTATATATCCCCCTAGCATATATCATGACTCCATTTTCAATAGCTCATGATCAATAGCTCATATGATCAAGAAGAATACTTAAATAAATACTTTTGTTTTTAACTTTGCATACTTTTATACTTCTACATTTAACTTCATTTAAACCTCTATCTTGAGTGAGGGAATTTCGAAACCAGTTTGTCCCACATATCTTTAATTATTTTGACAAAACCTTGGGGGCAGTCCCTTAAAGTACTAAGCTTACTATAACATATTAACTTTTCTTAAGAAAACCATACCATATATCTATGTATATCTCTATCTAGTACCTTTCTAAGTCCAGCTCTCTGCTGTTGTCTAGGGTATTTAGTGTTCGGCTTGTTGTTGCTAATCCAGTTTACTTGTTGGCTTTATTTTATTTTTCTTTAGGTTTTCTTTGTTTTATTGACTTGTTTGCCAGCTTCGCTTTGGCTGCTTCTTGTTCTCAGCGAATTTTTGCTGCTTTTGGTTTTTCTTCCTTTTTTTTTTTTTTTTTTTTTGTTCTATGTGCATCGTCGATTGCCCCGGCTTAACTTGGCTTTGTTTTTCTTGCTGCCAAAGCCAAGGGCCCACAGCCAACAGCTCTAGCTGGCTGTGTGTGTGTGTGTGTGTGTAGGTGTGCGTGTGTGTAGCTGTTTAATGGTTGGGCCCACATTGTGCCAAACAATTCAATTTATTTAAGCCTGTCGCTGTTCATGTTAATATGCTCAGTCGAGCTATGTAAATAGCTACAAATATATATATAAACAAATATATGTATATATATATGCTAAGTCAGTTGAATTGTGCGCTTCTAGCAGCCACGCCCACCTGCCCAGTGTTTATTTAATTCGCGTAAATTTTTATTAATTTTAATTGAAAGCTTTACGAGCGCCGCGCCGTGCTGCGCCTTTGTTTATGCTTTAGTTGTGGCTTTAGCTTTTATTGTTGTTATTGTTGTTGTTGTTGTTGTTGAGCGCGCCCAGCTGCAGTGCGTGCATGGCTACTACTATTATAGCCAAAGCCAGAGCAACTGCCAACCCAGTCCCAGCTGGGCACTTGTTGTTGTTGTTGCTGTTGTTGTTTGTAAAGTGTTTTTGTTTGGACTGACGCTAAGCTGGCTGGGCGCAAATCCCCGTTAAAGTTCGTTGCTATCCAACTTTGGCCCAAACAGCAGCAGTGAAGCTTATTCCGAATATGACCCCCCACACTCTCCATGTTGCCCCTGCCACCACCCCCATGGGGTTGCTGTGACAACTGAGGCTGCTCAACTGGCTGCCAAGATTTACGACTGATTGAACTGTCTTCTGTCTATGCATGTACTTGCCTCTCAGTTTACTGTTGTTTTCTTTGCTTTGTTGATAGACAACTAGTGTCATAAAAAGCACATTTCAATTGTATTTGTAGTTTTGGTTTTAGCTTCGATTCAAGTTCAATAAAAATAAAGTAGCTAAATGGAGGGGATCTAGGAAAATCGTAGAGCAGATTCGTGCCGAAAATTGTTGAAGCAATGAAAATCATTTATTTTTTATAAATATTTCTACATTTTCTATATTTAACATGATGATATCATGTAGGAGTCAAAACTCAAATACGTCATCCTCACTCTAAGCACTCATTCCATTCCAATCCACTCGCACCTTTGATGGTCCTCTGGCCAAGCAGAGTCTGCTTTAATTTCTATAATTTTTTTTTGGCTCATTTGCGCTTTGTTATTGCCGCATTGGCGTCGCGAGTCTTGGCCAAAATGCTCTGCTTGTTAGCGCTGTCCATGGACTACTAGACCATAATAAACGAGGCTCATCCTGGACTGACTGAGTCATCAAATGGCACCCACGTCTATTGCAGCTGTGCATTGCTCGTTTGGCATTTAGAAAATGAGCAAAAATTATTATTTTCCCTTCGATTTATATAAGTATCTATTATTTAAAATAAAATATTTTAATTACTGAGCTCAGTTTTCATTGAATCGGGTATTTTTTCAATAATTATACAATAATCTCAATGTTATCGATAGTTATCGAAATTATTAGCGCACTTGCCCAGTCAGTTAGCATAGTAGAAATCTGTTATGGCATCGAAACAAAACTTTGTTTCATCATACTTTCAACTTCTCCCTTTCAATTCCACTGTTTCAATGCGCGAATACTCAATCCTTTATATCTATTCTACTTATTTTACTTGCTGCCTCTTCTTATACAAACTTCATTAGTTTCATTTCCATTGTTTCTACAAATTTGTTTCATTCCACTGTTTCAGTTTACTCTGAATTACAAAGTTAATCAGACAAAAGCTGTTCCATTGTCATTTGATTACTATAGTTAACTCTGCTGTTTCGATTCCACTGTTTCATATCTATTCTATACATTACTTTTCCGTCCACCTCTTGCTTTTGCATTGGCTCGTCTCCAATTTGGCTGTTTCATTTCCATTGTTTCAATACCAATATTTAAATGCTAAAGTTTTTCACTATTTCGCCATAAAATCTATTTCCGGCTTTTTCATTCGACCTACTTTTGAGTCATTTCTTTCATTGATTGCTCACAACTTTCTAGTTTCAATTTCATTGTTTTGCTAAAGTTGACCAAATTTGTTGTCTGCCATTCGATTGTTGTCTCAGTTTCTTCGCCTTGAGTTTGATCAACTCGGTGGATGGGCAAAGTATTTATGGGCCAAGACTTATCATGCCGTGACCTTTTCTTTCTATTTATCTGCTGTAAATAAAGGTTTTGGGGGCCAGTGACGAGTATGGCACGAGCATTATGTCAAATGATTTTCACAAAATATACGCAAACACTGCGACACCGGGACACCTAAAACTTGCGCCGCCCATTTGCTGGGGCGACTACCCAGTACGCAAGGGGGCGACGGCAGCCCGCAGCGACTTTTAAAGTTATTGCCGTTCTTATCGTTCGCATCGGCTGTGTTTGCCTGTCAAAGCCAAATCCCCTGACAGTCGACCAAATAAAATGAAAGTATTTTTTGCTTGCTCATAACAAGTTTTGAAAAGAGCTTCACCATGCTGAGCAAAACACCGAAAGAGATAGAGAATGAGAGAGAGAGAGAGAGGGAGAGGGAGACGGTCCCAACTTCACGTGACATCGGTAAATACTGTCTAATAATCATGTCCCATAATCTTTGGGGACTCCCACAGTCCGCAGTCCGCAGTCCGCTGTCCATAGCCCATGGCCCATGGCCCAAAAGTATGCAAAAGTATTTGCTCTGCGCCTGCAATCAGCCGACAATCAAGCGAATTACACGCAAAATGAGCCGCCGCATTTTGGCTAATGAGCCGACCGGGCCGAACCCTGCCGAGCCAAGCCCAAAAGATGCCGACAATCAATGGGCCCAAATAGTCCACACACTTGGCTAATACATACAAATCTATTTGGATATGTGAGAATGTGAATTCAAATGACTGTGTGGGCGAGCGTGTGCGTGTGAGGAAGGCAGAGGGAGAGGGAGAGGGAGAGACAGGGGCATAGAGCGATAGCTCCTTACATGTTGCAGAGATAGTGGGAGAGAAAGACAGAGATTCTAAGGATTTTTACTTTGATAGGCTTTTAATTTATCTTGTTAGTTTTTACTATAGAGTATTTTTTATATTGTTTCATTCTTCTCTAGAGTAATAGACTACTTGCTTCTCTCTCTCTTCTTTCTTTCCATATATTGATATTGCCTGAGCTAAGTTTTGGTATACATAACTCTTTCTGCTACAGATTTTATTTTCATTACTGTTTCTTTTTCTTATAGAAGCTAATTGTTCTACGCAAATTCCCTTTATAAACTCTTCTTCCGTTTATCATCCTAATGCTTGCCTATACCTTTTTTTTTATCCGTTCTTAACCTGTTCTATCCTGTCCTAGCCTAACTGTTCTTCTATAGACTCTTTCTTTCTACCGGCAGATCGTTTCTTCGAAAGGTTCTCCCATCTAGAGGCTCGTATATGATCATTTATCCTATATGATCATTTTTCTGGAGGCCTTTACTGTACATCAATATCTTTTTATAAAGCTTCTTCCATCTCTGAACTTCTCTGTAGACTTCTCTATCTAAACACTAATTTTCAGCTCTCTCTCTCCTTCATTGACTCTTCCATCATCATCTTCTTTTAAAGCTTCTTCTATCACTACACTTCTCTCTACTCTGATCTCTCCTTCATTAACTCATCCATAGACTTTTACACCCACAGACCCTACCCCCGTTCTGTTAGCCCTTCACTATTCACACTCAATTTATTAGCATGAAAACTTCACTTCGCTCCACTGTGCCAAGTGAAAAGTTGAGTAAATAAATAATATACTTAAACATGTGTCCGCGTTGCTTGACAACATTTCGTTTATTTCGTGCTCCATTTTTCGTTGCTGCTCGTTGGATAAGTAGCATTTGGGTTAAAGTCTTGTGGATCTCGTGTCGACAGAGCCATTTTGATTTAGTAGAACGTGTTCGGTAGCATTTCGTGCCCCAGATTCCGAGTGTTGAACGTGTCAGTTGCCCTGATGATGTGCATGCGGAACGTGGCGCACCAATAGAGGCCAATAATGTCCATTTTGCGACGTTTGCCAATTTCGAGTCGATTTATTTAGTGGAAACCAATAAATAACCAATGATGCACGAGTACGAGTACGAGTTCGTCTGTGTGTGTGAGTGTGAGTGTGTGTATTCGCAGCTCGTTCAGCACCTTGTACCATATCTCTTAATATATGTGCATATATATATATATATGTATATCCATATGAGTTTATATCGTATCTAGCGTCGTTCATCCCACTCGCACGCTTTTAGCATTGGCATTCACGTCCGCCGGGGGATTCCCCAGAGTGCATCGCTGACTGCTGCAGCCAGCCCATGCCCATTTCTCGATTTTCATTCGATTTGATTCCATTCCATTCCATTTCCATGTTTTCTGTTTTTTTTTTTTCTTGTCTCTTTCCACACGCTTTATGCTTTGTACTCTAGCAAATTGTCAGCGTTTGTGTTTCATGAACTTGCATAAAATATTTCTTAATAACAAAAATGTGTTTTACAGAATTATGTAGAATTTCTAATATGTATATAAAGCCTTTACAGTCTATTCCATATGATACAAAATATTTCATTCAATTGCAATTTCTAGTTAATTAAAACTGGCTTATCACTTTTCAGAATTTCAGAGAACTCTCTGCTTTCACTCAAAATCAATATAAATTATTCTATCTCTAGTTAATGTGTGGGATAAATTAAAGTTACCTCTGTCATATATACATATTCTCTATATAATATGGGTTGGGTTGTTTATGTCGGGTATTTTGTAGTCGCGCAACCGCAACTATATAAATTCTACTTATTTTGTTGACGTTTTTCGATACACAAAAAACCATTAAAAATGTTTGCTAAGGGGTATTCCTGTTTTAAGTGTATACAAAATATAAAGCAGACTTCTCGGGCATTTCAGATGGTGCTATATGCATAGATGTACATATAAAATATTTTGGATAGTTTTACTTTTAGCTTTCAGTCTATTTCATTTTATTATTATTTTTAATTTTTACTGTTCTTTAATATTTGGGTTTTTGAGCTTAACTGGAAGAGTATTATAGCTGGAAGCTATACATTTGAGGTGGAAATACAATAATAATTTTGGATAGCTGTTAATCTCATTTAAAAACATTGGAATATGGTATGATTACATATACAAATATATATTGGAAGAGAAAGAAGGAGAGAGAGAGAAAGAAAAGAAAAGGACAAAGATATAGAAAAAGAGAGCCAAAGAGAGAATTGAAGAATGACAAAGGGAGACAGAGAGTGAAAGAGTCAGAGCGAGACAAAGAGAGAGAGAGAGAGAGAGAGAGAGAGAGAGAGAGAAAGTCAGAAACAGCCAGAGAGAGAGAGAGAGAGAGAGAGAGAGAGTGAAATAGTCAGAGTGAGAGAGAGAGAGAGAGTCAAAGTGAGACACAGAGAGAGAGTGAGAGGAGAGTCAAAGCAAGACAGAGAGAGAGAGAGAGAGAGAGAAGAGAGAGCCACACAGAGACAGAGAGCCAAATATCAATCAAATCCTTTTAAAGCCACCTCGTTGCAGGGTATCTCTTAGTCCGTCATATCTTCCACCAAATGCGCTATGAGCCATTTTTTTTTTTTCTTTTAGCTGTATTTTCATTTAGTGCCAGAGACAAGCGCGTTCGTTCGCTACACAATTTAACACTTTGCTCTTGCTCTGGGGTATTTTAGAATAAGCCAAGCCAATTTCAATTTCAGCTGGCAGCAGCAATACCTAGCCCAAGCCCCACCCCAACGTGTGGTGTATATATAACACTCACACATCTATATATGTATATGTCTATGTGTGTACAGAGATTGCATGTTGCATGTTGGATACTAGCTAGCTGCATGCTGCATTGCGTTGTCTGTTCCGTGCTGTTCGTGCAACGGATTCTCGTTTCGGCAAGATGGCGTCGTTGAACGCATTTCCGTTAACATTACATGCTCATTTCCGCTTCGTGTGGCTTTATTAAGCGCCAGTCACTTTTTCCCAGGCCAACCAAACACACACACACACACAGCTATACACCCCATCTATGTGTGTGTGTGTGTGCGAACATGTGCCGTGTCTGTCACTTAAAGTGCGCTGAAGCAAATGCTGTCCAAAAAGATTTCCCTCTTTGAATTTTGCCTTTGCTTTTGGCAATCGATGCGCAGGTTGGTAGGTAGGTAGATGGGGTGGGGGGGAGCTTAGAGGAAACCACTTAGCTGGCAGAGCCAGGTGACATGTTACATATGTATCTAATGCTCACCTTCATGGCATTATCCTGCTTATTTGATGTTTCCTTTACGCTCGACAGGCAGCGGCGCAAAGGGCCCGGAGCATGGAGCCCAGCTACAAATTGAGATTTGTTTAATGTGGCGCAAGACTTTTCATCGGACTGGTCACACTGGCGAGTTATGTCGGCTTTATGCTGCCCGCTGTATGAATGGGAGCTTTGTATGGGTATTACGTGCGCTTTACGCAACAGCTCATCTAACTGTCAAAGTGTGTAGGTCTTCAAATCGAATCAGATGTGGCACAGGTGGCAGCACTCTTTGCCCTTGGCGTTGCCACACGATTCAAACTTATATTAATTGTTATTTTACGGCACATTAATGAAGGCCCAACAGCTGCGCCAACTGGCTGTCAAAAATCTTAAATGTGCTTAAAACCAAATTTCTCGATTCAGCCAGATGTGCCACAAATATAGCCAAACAAACAATGCTTGAAGGACATTAGCTAAGAAGGGTTTAAAAGTGAACTGAAATAAGTATGGGACTGGGAATTATTGATTTGTTCTATGCCTTCAATCATGTATGCAATGTATTTTTTTATTGATTTGTAATACAAATGGGAATAGTCTAATGAAGATACACGCTCTTCAATCATAGCTTCAATCATGTCTTCAATTATGGCTTCACTTATCTATCGCTTTAATATGAAAACAGTAATAAAATGTATTATATATCAGTAATATTTTGAATCTTATATCAATCATAATATGCCTTCAATCATGACTTCAATCATGACTTCAATCAAGACTTCAATCATATCTTGTATAAAGCCTTTAATATTACAACGCATCGTCAATCATAGCTGCAATTTTCAATCATGCCTTAAGCTATGCTTTCAATCATGCGTTTATGCTTTCAATCATATTTATGCGCTCTTATATGCTTTCAATCATGTCTTCAAAAACGTTGGCTTAGTTACGTTAGGTCGAACCTTATACATATATTTTTCAAATAAATCGATCAATCAATCAATCAATCAATCAAAATTTAGGCACAATCTTAGTTTCTATAAATATAAATCATAATAAAATCAAGAGAGAGGCAGAGGTAGGAATACATTTCGATATCAGCACGAGCTCAAGTGAATTCTATTCGAATTTCACATCAAATAAAACATTTGTTACATCAAAATTTGTCAGGTTTAGTTAACATGAATTGTGCGATGTCCTCAAGTTATTATTAACGTATGCTTGGTTCCAGTCCAGAAAGTCGAGTCGAGTGTATTTGTTATCTTTAATTATAACTATTTATCTTATATTATGCTCGACGGCGTGCGGCAAAGGCTGTCAATGAAATTTGCGCAGTGTTGTAATTAACTAACTGTTGTTGTTGTTGTTGTTGTTGCTGTTGTTGTTGCTGTTGGTGGTGGTGTTACGTTTAAAGGCCCATCAAAGGATTCAAGTAGAGCCGCTGGGCAAAGTGTCAAACTGTTGTTGCCACGCAATTTGCTTATGCTCGACAAAATGTCTTAACGAAAACATTTAAAGCCCTTCGCGAATGAGCCGAAAAGTGTTTAATTAGCTGCTTTTTCTGCTTCTGTTGGCTGTTGGCTGTTGGCAAATATTTGTTAATTAGCCGGCGGCCCATCAATTAGCGGCCAAAATGAATCTATTTTAAATTGATTTTGGCTTGATTAAATTTGCATCACCAACAACAGCTCATTAAATGCCCTGTAAGGCGCATTTATAATTTCATAAGTAGCGGCTATGCACGACTCGAGAAGTATTTAATGGCATCGGATGGTGATATAAGGTCAATGAACTCAGCAATTATGCTGATGTTAAGTTAAACAAAAGTAAAACGGAGAAATTTTGTATATACTTGTTGCAAATTTTAATCATGATATAAATATAAATATAAATTTACTTTTTACAGGGTATATTATAGTCCATTCATTCTATTTATCAATAGATCATCAAATTTTTAGTCAATCTCTATATATTATATCTTTCTACGAACTTCTTAATGATTGAGCATTTATTTTACAGGGTATTTTCAAGTTCATCAGTCTTTTTTTGCATTAATACAAGTATTAGTCCATTTATTGTTTGTTTAAATATATTTTCTTAGCATGAGAATATCAGTATTTAAGCTAACATTTTACAGGGTATATCAGAGTCTATAATTTTGAGTACTTAAGCATGATTTTGGTGAATTTTCATATGTATATTTCTCATTTTAACATCTAATTTAATAATGACATCAACTTTTTGGCATAGACTTTACAGGGTATATTCTAGCTTATCAATCTTCATACAAAATTTTGCAATTATTTTATCGCACTTCATGTGCATTACATATATGTACTTGTATTTTCTACTTTTGTGATAAACAAACACAAATTTACAGGGAATAATCTAGTCTACTATTATTTAAGCAACTTTTTACTTGCCTCCACTTTCTACAGGGTATTTGCTAGTCTATACATTGCCGGAAATCTTAAAGCTGAACTTGCGTTTACGTTTTAATAGTTTATTTCTGTTCAAATATTCCTTGGTTTCACACCAATCTCGACAGTTTTATGTATTGCTACAGGGCATCTGTCAGTCTATAAAAAAACTTATAAATATATATGTATATATATGTATTATGCTACATATATGTCTATATAAATTTCATTTGGCCACATTGTGGCATAATTTAATTTGATTTTCACTTTCATTTTCGTTTTCATTCTTGATTCTCATTTCATTCTTGCCTGCCAGCCAATTATGAAAGGCGCTGTGGGGCTTTTCTATTCAATTCTCATAAAAATGACATTCACACAAAAATAAAAACGGAGAAGAGAGAGAGCGAGACAGAGAGAGAAGGAGAGAGTGAAATGTGCACAACTCATTAGCTGCGGCTTACCACAGTTGTTAGGCTTTAGGACACTCCTTTGTTCTGCGTAGGTGCTTAGCTTCTCCGGCCGTTGTGGCCATCAAGAGCATGAATAATGGTTCTGTGTGAATGCCAAAAAAAAAAAGCAGAATAATCTACTCTATCCTTCTCTCTCTCTCTCTTTCAGTAATGCTCATAATTTTACATTTAAAATTTGGATGATTGCTAAAAAAGTTTTAAGCATTTCAAATTTGTCTATTCAAGATTGGGCAAGAGATAAGAGAACCAAGATTGAGCTGTGTGGTGAGTTTGGCCCTGAAGGTGAGGTGAGTTAGGGTAGAGTTTAAGTAAGTTTTCGTGGTGACTTTACGTATGTAGAGTTGCACTTGTTGAGGTAGGGATTATCTGGAACTGAACTTCAGTCCAAGCTTAGTAGGTAAAGCCAGTTTGGGTCAAGTTGAATTAAGTTTACTTTTTGATATGAATAGATATCTAAATGGGTTGGATTAGCTTAGCTCGTCTTGCTTAATTCATTGAGCTCTAGTCAATATCCCACTTCTACCCTCTTCGTGTATATCAAAGAGGGATTTGCTAAATCGAACCACTTCGATTGTGAGGTGCTTTCATTTGGGACTTACTCTCGACATATTTAAATTTGGATTTATCGC
Organism: Drosophila aldrichi; assembly: GCA_035045965.1. Classification (NCBI taxonomy): domain Eukaryota; kingdom Metazoa; phylum Arthropoda; class Insecta; order Diptera; family Drosophilidae; genus Drosophila; species Drosophila aldrichi. Next base: position 5,791,775 of record JAWNOM010000484.1, read on the forward strand.
TTGGCGTCTGGTGCCGTTTGATATTAACCAAAAAATATCGACGAATTGGGTCAACGAGCCGCTGCATTAGAAGTGCAAAAGCGATAAAAAAAAAAATTAAAATATAATAAAAAATAAAATGCTAGAAATGGAAAGCTCTTCAGATTCAGCGCTGAAGTGCAATGCATCAAGTGCCAAGTGGGGAAAAGACTCAAGTGTGGCGAGAGAGCGTCAAGTCCTTTTCACATTCGAAACTCATTAGTGAAAACTCAGTTAGTGTGTGTGCTGGTGTGTGTTTGGTGTGTGTGCGTGTGGCTGTGTGTGTCTGCCATCATCTTAGGCTTGACTGTCGTGTGGGTGATAAAAACTTGAACCAAATTGAATCAAAGTGCGGCATAGACGATTTGTATTTACATATAGAATATTTACACATTTCGTATGTGTCAGTCTTAATGTGGGTGTTGTAGATATGTTTGCATATATGTATGTACATAAGCTATGCTAATGTTAAACCGTTATTAAGGCCCTAACGCGCACTTGGAGCGCAGCAAAGCTTAGACCACAATGAGAGAACAATGCTGTCCACGTCTATTGAACAATGTAAGAAATGATGGAGGAATTTATCATAATAAAAGAAATAGAAGATAAAATTTGGAGAAAGAAGAAGCCAAAAAATAGAATACAGAGTATAGCAGATAGAAAGTGAGGGATAGAGGGTAGAAGATAAGGGATAGTGAAGAGTGGATATTGGAAAGTGGATAATGGATAGTGAATAGTGGATAATGGATAGTGGATAGTGGAAAGTGGATAGTGGATAGTGGATAGTGGATAGTGGATAGTGGATAGTGGATAGTGGATAGTGGATAGTGGATAGGATAGAGCATAGAGGATAGAGGATAGAGGATAGAGGATAGAGGATAGAGGATAGAGCATAGAGGATAGAGAATCGAGGATTTAGGATAGAGGATAAAGGTTAAAGGATAGAGGATATAGGATAAAGGATAGAGAATAGAGCATAAATCACAGAAGATAAAGGATAATGGATAAAGGATAAATGATAGAAAATGGAGCCAGATGATGGAAGATGGAAAATAGAAAATTAAAGATAGAAGATATCTGAAAGAGGATACAGGATATCCTTTCATAGATGATAGATATTAAATTATAGATTTTAGATACTAGATGATACATAGTTTATATATGATAATAGATGATATATGATATTAGATAAATTATATTTGACAGGTGATAATATTTAGCAAAACACTCGCAAAACGTACAATTTACTTTTCCAGCGAAACGTGGCAATGGAAACGGTAAAAATTTGCGATGCAAATGCGGTTGTTGGTGGAACGTTTATTTTGACAGCGAGTGTATGCAAATGTGTAAAAGCAAGCTGTCAGATACTAAATACACGCACACATTGAAAGAGAGAGAGAGAGAGAGAGAGAGATACACACACATACGTGGGGACAGAGACACACATGTAGCACACACCGCAGCCGCCAGTTGTGGCAATAGCAACATTTCATTTCATTTAATTTAGTTACATTTCCACAATTTAATTTGTATTTTTTTTCCCTTGGTTTTTAATTTTAAAAATTTATATTTCATTTATATTTGTATTTTTTTTGTATATTTTTGTTCGCTGTGCTGGCAGGCACATATGGCTGACGGGGCGGTGGGGAGGCGTGGGGCATGCGGCATTAGCACAAAAGCTGGCTGGCGCTCAGTCTGCGGCTAAAATAATTCAAGCAAAACGCGCAAACGGCCAGCTGCAAGCGCAATGCACAAAACAACAGTTAGCCAGCGAGGTGTGTGTGCCTGTGTGTGTGTGTGTGTGTGTTGAGTGGGCATGGCCAGGGGTTGACTGTGCCCACTTGACAGCCCGTGCAGCAGAAAAAAATAAAAATAAATAGAAGGAAAACTAAAGTTTATGGGCGAGCTATGCAAAAGTATCTTACAGATACTTGCCGCGTCTAGCTGCTGTAACTGTGTGTGTGTGTGTGTCTATGTGTGTGTAACTTTTGCCGCAGCGGCCACCACACAATGTCATTAACCAAATGAATGGCTGACGCTGCAGATTTGGTTGAGTCAAAGGGCAGCGTGGCGTGGAGGGGGGCGACAGAGTTGTCGTTTACTTGTGATTAAGTCGGTTGCCCGCAAAAGCTAAGCGCCCGGCTCAGCCCACTCTAACTAGGCCTAGATTACCTAGCTTGGCTGCTGGCCCAACATACATATTTCGACAGCTAAACCAGAGCAAGAGAGTGCGACAGAGTGCGACAGAGTGTGAGAGGGAGATGCAGCGAGCGAGTGGTAGATGAGACTCAAAGGAATGTCAGAGTGATGACAACAACTTAATGGAAATAACTGCACATTTATAAGTGACAACTTTGTTGTTGCCAGCTCTATCTCTATCTCTGTCTCTGTCTCGTGCTGTGTGTGTGTGCGTATCTTTGGGCATCTTGCCGTGTTTTCATTGCCTGGGCCAAGAGCGTATAATTTATGGCCAAGGCGTGGCAGACAAATGGCCGGCATATGCAGGAGTTGCCTTTTGGGTTTGGGATCCGACCAGATAGATATATAAATATATATATTTGAATGTGTATGTGTGTGTGTGTAGGTGTGGGTGTGAGTATGTGTATGTGTGTGCACGCACACAATCGCAATAACTAACGGTAAATTAGTTTGCAAACAGAGTGAAAAAGGCAACTGGCAGATGAAACCTAATTTGGACCCGGCAAACCAAAAGCACGCACACAGAGAAGAAGAGAGAGAGAGAGGGAGAGGGAGAGGGAGACCCGCACACGCACACATGCTGCGTTAGCCACAAGCGAAACTGATTGAGGGGCAGCAAAACTGGCAACAGCCTGCAACAATAGCAAACCAAACCGAACCCAAGCTGAACCAAAAACCAAGCTCAACTGAGCGTCGAACCGCAACAGTTCACAATTGCAGCTGGTCACAGTGCACAGCGTAGCGCCAAAGTGTTGCCAAACTAATGCAATTTAAATATTTATCGATATGTGAGCATAGAGTCAAACATCGATCAAAATGCTGAAATGAAATGTGAGTTAAAAGCATGCCACTAAGCTAGCTAAGTCAGGCATACGCACAAAGCTAGAAGCGTTTGGTCCCCCTGAAAGTTATCGATAGTTCGATAGAGGATTGGACTCTAATATCTCTTATTTTGTATTAATGTTAGCAGAATTCGAGTTAATCCATGCCTTTCTCATGTAAGTAATCGATTTTAGTTTGAACAATTATCGATAACTGAATACAATATATTCAATTTAAGCTTAAGTGTTCAGCTAATATATCAGAGGTAGACAAATCAAATTCAAGAAGATAGAAATTCTTTAGTAATTCGCACTCTAAGTTGATAGGAACATTTTGTGCATTTAAAATCGATAGCTATCGATCATATCTACAAGCTGTGTTCCACATATGTTTTGCTAGTTGCACTTTTTTATTTCACGCTCTGAGCTGATTATGATTAATATTATGAACAATAGTTAATACATTCCAAATCGATAATTATCGATAAATCTCATAAAGCTTACATTATTGCCTAAGCAAAAGTATTTCTTCTAGCTTTGATCCTGATTTTAAATCAAATCCAATTTGATGGCGAATCTCCAAACGTGACGATAGTACAGCATATCGATATTTATTTGCATTAAAGCCGGTCTCGCCTTTAATTGGATAATTTCTCATTTGGCTTCCGCTTGTTACGCACAAATGAAATCCCAGAGAGCAACAAACATTCGGTAGCCCTTTCCCTATGCTGTTTCGCCTCTAAATTGAACCAGCCCGTCACGACTACGGCTACGGCTACGTCTACGTCTACGGCTCTGTGAAGTTGAGTTCTTCTATTTTTTTTTTTTTTTTTTATCAATTTGGTTTCGGGCTATGTGGCTTGCCAGCTCACATTGTGCTGGCTCGTTTCCTCAGCGTGGCCACAAAAACCGCTGGATTTCATTTTCATACTCATTAGCTGGGTGCGAAGCGGGTATATATGGTGCTTGCTCATCGCCCATGGGCAGTCTCCAGAGTGCTACGCTTAGATTAATGTGAGCATGCTGAATCATGAATTACTCAAGATGCCCTTTCAAATTACCTACCTTTGAGGCGTAATGAGTCATGTGCATTGGGCAGTCGGTGAGGCTCGACTGGGATGTTTTGCTGTACTATTGTTGTTGTTTTTTTCGGTACACACGTGTGCTGTACGGTCGACGGCCGTCACATGGCGTGCTGTGCTGCTGCGTGGTCAGGGCATGGTCAGAGTCTGGTCTTTATTAGGCTGCGTTTTCAGTATTTTTTTTGGGGGCTTCCTGCTGTTTCGCGTGCGCCTTTTAATTTATTTATCACTGGAGCCGAAGCTGGAGCCGAGCTGAAGCTGGCCACAGCCGGCGCACCGCAACTGGCGGACATATATATTTTTTATTTTTGGCCAGGGTCACGGATTGCAATTGGAGTCGGGGCTGGCAATTTTCGTTGGTTTCTTTTTGTCTGGTTTGGCTGTTGTTTATGCAGCCGAGTGATGTTAATGGCGGTTCGCATGGCTTGCAAATGACCAAACGCACAACCTACACACACACACACACAGAGACAGCTTCGAGCACATTAATGTGTGCATGTCCGCTGCGTATGCAGCATTCGTTGCACGGCTCTTGGCACGGATCACAGCTGTCCAAAATGTGAGCAATTTAACTTGATTTATAGTCGAGCATACGCTAATGTGTTACTCATGTCCTTCACATAGTAGATACATGTGCAATAATCAATTAAAATTTGACCATACTCTAATAGGTTTTTCATGTTTGCTCAACGCTTATTGAATAATTGAAGAGAGAGAGAGAGAGAAAAGTGTTCGCTGTTCGATTTTAGATGACATAGACAACCAGAGATGACATTACACACAGAGAATTCTTAATTTTCGCATTTTATGAATGCCTCTCTCCCTCTCTTTCTTACTTTAATTTCTCTTCTTGCTCTACTCTCCAATTGAACACTTTTAATTGTGACTTTCTCTATTTCTCTTAGCTTGTTACTCTGTTGTTCCTTCGCTTCGATTTGCTTACCTTACTTAACATGTTTTTGCCCTATTCATTAAAGAATTTCTGCTTTTTGCTTCTCTTCTGCTTCTGGCTTTATTCCTCTAATCAAACACATCGGATATGTGACTTTCATTTGGCTCTCTTCTCTTCTGCTTTTTTCTTGCATTATTGAACTTCATCAGTTGCTTCTCACTTTTTGCTGGACTTCTTGGTTCACTTATTCGCTTGACTGCTTGATAAAGCTCTTTTTCGTCTATTATTCAGAATTTAACTTTATCTCTCTTGCCTTGCATCTCAATTTGAGTTCGTCAACTTGGTTTTTACTCAAGTGCAAAGCAAAGCTTCTAGCTTTTTAAAAATTCTAATTTTCAACTTCTCGTAATATTTAACTTGTTGGAACTTTTTGCTTGGTGTAGCTAATTGCTTCTCTCTTTGCTTCATTTTGCTGAGTTTTAGTTTCATTAATTTGTTGGATTGAGCTAGATGTAATAGTGCTTATACCTTTTTAGCTATCCAGTTAGCTTCTTCCTGCTGCGTTTTCCATTCTCTCTTGCTTGATTGATGATTGATTGTAACAATGCTTATCACAACGCTTCTCGCTTCTCTTGGGCCCTGCATTGTTTTTGTCTCAGTGTAGTCTTTGCTTTCCTCTGCGCTTCTTCCTGCTGAGTATTTCTCTCACAATTCCTCTCTTTTATTTGATTGACAAGGATGTAACAATGCTTATCCCATAACTTATCACAGCTCCTCTCGCTTCTCTCGCCTTTGTGTAGGCATTGCAAGCTGCATCGACTGACAATGTCGAGAGCTTCAATATATTTTTACTGAGCTCTTCAGCTAAGACCTGTCGACTTGAGGGCCCATTACTCAAAAATGTCAAAGCCAAGTGGAAAGTATCAGGGGAAACGGCGAAGCACTTGGCGCAGCAATTATATTAACCTGCCCATGAAACGTGAGCTCGTTTAAGGCAGTCCATCAAAGGGACCAACGGCTGCAATGCCAATGTATGAAGATCTATATAGATATATATGTATGTATGTATGTATCTATATATATGTATGTATATAGCAGCTGATTTATGTAACCATCGGCCACAATAAATCCTCAATAATTTATAGAGTCGGGCGACCGCAACATTGACCCGAAGGAAAAGCAAAATTTTGTACAAATATTTGTCTCAATCAAGCGAAAAACCATGCCAAAAGTGTGGGAACAATTTACGCCATGCCACGCCCCCTCACCGACTCTTTTCATTGCTAAATGTGACAAGAACCGGACAACAGGGCAGTCAATTTATATTAAGAGACTTTCGTTGCGTTGCCCTCACCAGCAGCAGTCGGTGGACCAGGCAATCGGAATGGAGCAAAGCGCTAAAAAGGGAATTCAATAAAACATTCAGCGAGTGGACGGATTGAAGAGAGATAGAGAGAGTGGGAGGGGTGCAGGAAGTGCGGGTATGTTAAGGGCAGCTCAGTGCTGAACTTTTGTTGTTCCCCAGATGCCAGCACTTGAGCGGAAAGAAAAGAGGGAGTGAGATAGAGAGAGCGAGAGGAAGAGAGAAAACAGCTGAAGGCATCGAGAGCGATAGGATTTGAAGCAATTGAAGATTTGTGCAGCTAAGTTAGAATAATTCCGTTCAACTGGATGGGATTATGCACGGCGTCTATACAAATACTTCAAATATTTTCTAAAGCATGTCGGCCCACTCCTAAGCAGAGAATGATAGAGCGAGAGAGAGAGAGAGAGCAAAAAATATTTGTACTCGCATGCAGCGCATAATAAGAAAATTCCTGTACGGCTTGGCATGCCAAATGCTCATCATCCAGCCAAGCTGTAGTCCCTGAGTCGACCGTCTCTTTCTGCCACTATTTCGTGCTCTGTCTGCCACACTCATTCACTTTCTCAAAATGGCAAAAACGCTCAACTATGCAGCCAACAACTCTGCATCGCATTCACGTACTACATTGAGGCTAACCGCCAACACTACAAACAACGCGGAATGTCATAAACCCATACTCTTATAGCCAGCAGGACACACATGCACACATACATACATGCTTATACACACACACACACATCGATACACACACTCCTATACACCTCAAAGCCAAGCGTCAAAAGCTGACTTTCAAGTTCAACGTAAAAAAAAAAAAAAAAAAAAGAACAGAAAGTTTTTCATGTTTTCAAATAGGCAGTGTGCTGGCATAGCATAGGCTATATTGACTAAAGGGTGTTTTTTGTTAGCTAACTAGTATAGGGTGCTCTTGGAATACTCTAGCGCTGAGATGACTAAATATTAATGAACTGAACTGAACTTAGCTTACAGATTAGACGGAAATAAAATGGATTATATAAAACATTTTTGAACTGACTTTGAATATTATACAATACATATAGTGAAAGTTATAGTTATAATATAATACAATATGTTATATACAATAAGTTATAGAGATTATATATAATACAATATGTATATATATTATCTATATAGTATATATACAGTATCTGGAACTAAAGAAATATTCTCAAAATATATTCCATGTAAACATTTATGAATGTATAATAACTTTGATCAACATTATTATAGTATATTATATATTTATATATATTTAAATATATATATCAGAGATATACTCTGAGTCTATTTCTCTTCAGTCTATATATATGATTTATGCATATAATTGTACATACTTATATATTATATCTTAGAGCTTATCCCAGTTCATATTTCATACAATTGAATTTCTTTGTTTTCTACTCATTTCCATTGAAATGCTCATCCATTTATTTGTTTTCTAGCTAATAGTTCAAGTTACTACACATTTTCTAGCTAACCTCGATTAATAATAAACTTTTTCAATTAAAGCAAATTTATTTCACACATTTACAGCGTATTTGGCAAGGTAACTGAAATTCGATGCTACGAAGTACAAAAAACTATTTCAAAATGGTTTTTATGCTCTGCCAGAGATGATGATGGAGCATATTTGCTTAGGTCAAGGCATGTTAAAGGTAGAGAAAGAGAGAGTGAGCGAGAGAATGAGAGAAAGTGAGAGAGAGAGATAGAGAGAGAGAGAGCGAGCGATTTAGTAAATTAGAATTCATAGAAGTACACCTTGGCATGCTTTATACTAAATGATATAGGGTAAATGCTGATATGTGTGTATGTATATATTCCTAGTGTTATAGATGCATATAGGCGAAATGCTATAACTAGTAGCTCGTCACATCTTGCCGGGTATTCATGGGCTGGGTATACTCCACTAAAATATATACATATATACTTATATATATATTCCTTTTCTTTTTGTGTATTGGTATTTTGAGCTGAGGGCCAAGGAGCAGTCAAGCAAATGCAATAAACTCGGAACAAGTTTATTAAATTTACAGTTATGTGTGCAATGTATTGCTGTTGTTGTTGTTGTTGCTGTTGTAGCTTAAATTGCCGACGGGATAAAAGCTGTTAAGTGTGAATGAAAATGCAATTGAAAAGTTAAGACAAAGCAATCGAGAATAAAGCAATTGAAAAGTGAGTAAAAAAAAAGAAAAGAAGTAGGAAAATTTAGTAGGTGTCTAGCAAACGTTTTTCCCGATAGTTTTTCTCAATTTTCGTACCTGGTTTTATTTTACTTTTCTTTGGGTCTTCAGCTGAAAAGTAGGCAACACACAAATCGAATTTCCAGAAAATTAAAACTTTTTGCGCTACGTCTTCAATGTGGAGAATGTCAGCGAAATGAGTGTGTGTGTGTGTGTCTCTCTCTCTCTCTCTCTCACTCTCACTCTGAGCTAAGATTAAACATCTGAATTGCTTAGATTTCATTTAAAAGATACTCACTTGCGCTTATTGGACTGTCACACAGCAGCTCAACTCAGAAGTAGGCTGCAAAGAGACTCGACTCACTTAATAATAAATGAATACAAATGTAGGAGGGATGGAGTGTATGAATGTACATGAATATATGTATATACATATATGGCCCACATATATTTGGCCTAGATTTAGATCTAGATCTAGACATTAAGCAAATTGAACAATTTTAATACGCTCAAGCTGAGAGAGAACTGCATTTAATTTCATTATCAAAAGCTAATTTGTTTTTGTTTTTTTTCCTTGTTAATTTTAAAATGGGAAGACTATTTTTTATATAACATATATATAGCCTTACTACGTAATGAATTATAATTAAATTTCTGTGCTCACTTTGAAAAAAGTATAAAAAAAAAGTAAGAAAGTAGCAGACGAATGCTACTGACTGCAGAATACTCATTCGCTAACAGAAGATATTTCAGGAAAATTAATTTCTTTTATTATATTTTTTTTTGGCATTTTTTTTAAGAGGAGTATTATGTAGTATTATTCTTTCTAACTTAGAACTCAGAACTATACGTACACTGGGCGTAAAAATATAACTTTTGGTCAGTCTTCAGTTATTCAGGGTTACAAAAACTTAAAAAAAAAAAATGTCTAAGCTATAGGGTATTTTTTAATACAACACACCCCGAAAGATACGTTAAATATTTCATTTTTAAGTTTCTAGTGTGGCGTATATTTTCCGCCAAATCTTTGTAATCTTGAGTTGTTTCCATATTTAAACTCTCTACCAATTGATTTCTAAGATATATTTAGATTTACAACGCTTTAGGCGTACTGAGAGAACTTTAGCATTTCATCAGAGAGGAAAGTTTACCATGAGTATATATTCAAAATTTCAATTTCATTTCAAAACCAATATACTCATTGTACTCTCGTGAATGAGCATAGCCTGAATGATATACAATATGCTCAACATTAATGAGGAGGACGACGAAGGACGCAGTATTCTGATGAAACGCAATACACAAGAGCTCAGTTCAACTATAAATTTCTGCATATTATGTATATTAAGCTGCCTCCCTCTCTTTCTGTCCGCTGCCTTGCATTTCGCTCTAAAATTTATACATTATCCAGCTACTGATTGGAATTGTTATGCATAGCAAAATCCGAGAATATTCCAGTTGAGCTATCTTCAATAATTATGTAGATTCAGTTAATATGCTCGGCATTTGCATAATACAAACTCAACTTGAATGTATTACTATATCGAGAGCCAATGCAATCATATGTGATAACAAATTGTGAATATTTTTCAGTTATTCGAAAGTTAAGCGAATAATAAATTGAACAGATAAAGAGGAGAGCAGAGAGAGAGAGAGAGAGAGAGAGAGAGAGATGCAGAGGAAGCTGAACAATGAGCGCAATTTGTTGTCTATAAGCGTTGTTATTTCCACTTGAGTGAGATGACAATGCCACTGAGTAGAAGAAGAAGAAGTGGAAGAAGAAGAAGAAGCAGCAGCATTTGCCAAATGGAAATTCAGTGTGAGAACACGTTTCACTCTGCTCACATTTTCCCTCTACTTTTTTCCACTTTTTCCACATTTTTGTTTTTCTCTTTTTTTGTGCGGTTGTAAAACAAACAGAAACGAGTTGGCGCGGACACCGTTTGGCACATGATATATGTGAGTGCCTCTACCAATGCTTCTGTTTGTTTGTTGTGCGTGTGTGAGACATATGTAGGATAACAAATCAATTTTAGTGCCAGACATTGCACAGCAAAGGCAAAACACTCACTGGAACTACACCTCAGCGCTGGACTCTTTGGCTCTTTTGGGCGCACAAATTACTTCCGCTGTGCCAGACCCCAGAGATGGCAAACTCTTTGAATTGACAGCTTGCAAAATTGTTTCAGATATTGTAATTTATATATCATAGCTAGCTGAAGCTGTCAGAGCTGGATTTGCAAATTATTTTGTAAACTACGGAGGGAAACAGAGAAGCAGAGAAACAGAGGTAGCAAATTATTTGAAGTGACTTCTTCGAAAACCTGTTTCGGACTACAGACTCTAGAGTCTGCGGTCAGTTCTTAGGAAAACTAGACTCAAAGGGAGATTTCTGAATTTGTTTATATTTATGCTGCTTTTGTTATGCAAAAGCTGAAGAGAAGTTAAGCCTAAGCTTAAGCTGCATCTCAGTCTAAAAATCTATTTTTATGCTGAAAGTCCTTCAAGAAGATTCTCAGTCTAGAAATCTATTTTGAAGTTATGGAATCGATTAGTAGACGCTATCTTCAAGCTTATTCTATAATCAATAAATCTAATCTAGTTTATCTAATCTGTCTTGTCAAGTCTACTCTATGTACTGTATCTAGTCTATCTACTCTATCTAGTTTATCTAGTCTATCTAGTCTATCTAGTCTATATAGTCGATCAATACTATCAAGATTATCTAGTCTATCTAATTTCTCTAGTCTAATCTACTCCATGTAGTCTATTTACCCTATCTAGGCTATCTAGTCTATCTAGTCTATGTATCTAATCTATCTACCCCATCTAGGGTATCTAGTTTATCTAGTCTATCTAGCCTATCTAATCTATCTAGTCCAGTCTAGTCTACTCTATGTAGTCTATCTACCCTATCTAGTCTAACCTACTCTATACAGACTATCTAGTCTTCCATCTAGTCTACCGAGTTTAATCTACTCTATCAAGTTTGATCTATTCTATCTAGTCTAACGAAATTCACTTTGCTATCAATTTAGACCAATTCATACCTGGCCATAATCAACACAGTTGCCCAACAGCTCGTGGCGCACACTTGAGTCCAGTAAAAAAGCAGCTGAAGAGTAAAAAGTTGGGGAGGAAACGAGATTCGTCAGCGTAAAAAAGGCAATGGACAGTGGTAGTGGTAGCTGCAGCAACAGCTCCATTCATAGCTCCTGTTCCATGCAGTGGTCCGCCTTCGATGCTCAGCTTTTGGCTGTTTGCTGTGTGCTCTGGGCGCTGGGCACTGGACACTGGGTTCTTCTTCGTTTATCTCAATAAATTCAGTGGCGAAACGCAGCGAATCGCTGTCACTTTTGATTGTAATCGAGTGTTTGCAGCGTCGCTTTTTGCACTCCATGTGACTGGTAGCGGCACCCGACGGCAGCTCCATGCCACACAACACTGTCCATGCACGCTGTCAAACAGTTTGATATACTTTGCAAACTACGTTTATACGATATCCAAGCTGTGTGTGCGTGTGTGTGTGTGTGTGTGTGTGTGCTTGCCAATTGGATTTGACATTTTATTGGGTTTTCTTTCTCGTTACTGCCGCTCCACTGAGTCGCAGCTCCCTCTGGCTCCGACTGGGGTCCGGCTCGGTTGAGATGCTGTTGTCGTTGTAATTGATGTTCGGTTGCCTGGCCGAGAGTCCTTTGGTAACATAAATCTAATGACCTGAGCTACGCATACAGCTGCACCGGACTCGACTGCGGTTCGAAGTCGAGAAGATAACATTCAGCCTGAAAGATTGAATTCCTTTGCCGTTCGTCCTTACCCAGCCAGGCCATGGCTTGGCTAACGTTTATTTTTTTTTCTTCTTTTTCGTATCTCTTATTTTATTTTATTTTTTTTTGGTAATTAGTGCAGAGGCAACTTGATTATCTTGGCTTGTACTACAAATTCGGCCCGTACCGACCCACTCCAGGACGGGGCCAGCGCACGTAATTGTGCTCGTATTGCAATCATTCATTTTGAGCTTGTTATAAAATAGCAAAAAACCAAAAGGCCATAGTCAAATAACAGACAACTGGGCGGGCAGTGGGCGAGGCAAGCCTTAAGAATGTTTCTTTTTTGCTCGCCCAGAAACTAAATAAACAGAGGCTGGTGCTCAGCAGATGTAGCCGAGACCATCATTAGCTATTTATGTGAAGTAATTTGCGACTCTATGCGAATCGAGGAGATTGTTGAACTACCAACTGAAGTCATTAACTATTGACAATAGTTTCAAGTAACTTACTTTAGAAATATCAAGAGCTACATAAAGAGGCTACAAGTCTTCAAATTCAATGCCCTTTAAAACTTCTTTGGTTAAGTACAAGGTCTTGGGTCCTGAGAATACCCAGGCGAGGAATGGTTAAAAGCTTCAATCTTCATATAATACACTTATGGAGCCTATGTTCTGTATAATACCTTTATTAAGACAAGTATACAAGCTTTAGATTCTAAGGTCTTACAGGTCTAAGGTTATCCTATCTGTGTTCTTAGGTCTCAGAGTCTATGTTACTCAGGTTACCTAGTTTCATAGAAGACTTTCGCCCTATTAAATGTTGTTCCTTTGCTCCACTTTGCAGGTCTCTCGGACACAAAGCTACATGAAATCTTTCTGGACGACAAGGAAATTAAGCTGAGCTGGATGGTTGACTGGTATAAGCAGGAGGTGCTCTTCCATTTGCAGAATGCGTTCAACGAGCAGCATCGTTGGTTCTACTTGGGCTTTTCGAAACGTGGCGGCTTGGCCGATGCAGACATTTGTTTCTTTGAGAATCAGAATGGCTTCTTCAATGTGGTCACTGACACCTACACCAGTCCCGATGGTCATTGGGTGCGCAAGGACTATCAGCAGGACTGCGAGGTCTTCAAAATGGATGAATTCACGCTGGCCTTCAAGCGCAAGTTCGATACCTGCGATCCGCTCGATCTGCGATTGCATGTAGGTCGAATGACATACTTCCAATTTGGTAAACTCTATGCTATATGTGTTGTGCTGCTGTGTTGTGTTTGCTTTGCAGGAGGGCACCATGTACGTGGTATGGGCGCGCGGCGAATCGGAGCTCGCTCTGGAGGATCATCAGTTCGCGTTGCCCAATGTGACGGCTCCCCACGAGGCGGGTCTTAAGATGTTGCAGCTGCTGCGCGCCGACAAGATTCTCATTCCCGAAACGTAAGTATGGCGAGGCTTCTCTTTAGCCATGAATGGTATGCGTCTTACGCTCTTGGCTATTCCTCAGCGACTTGGAACAAGTTGAAATAACGCTGGAACAAGCGCCGGTACCCAGTCGAGAGACCACCTACTGGTGCCATGTGCAGCGTTTGGATGACTTTGTCAAGAATCGCATGCATATCGTGCAGTTCGAGCCCATCATCAAGTCGCCCGGCATTGTGCATCACATGGAGATCTTCCACTGCGAAACGGACGAGCATGTGGAGATTCCGCTGTACAACGGCGACTGCGAACAGCTGCCTCCGACAGCCAAGGTCTGCTCCAAGGTAATGGCATTGTGGGCCATGGGCGCCAGCACCTTCACGTATCCGCCAGAAGCCGGACTGCCCATCGGTGGTCCCGGCTTCAATCCCTACGTACGGCTCGAGGTGCACTTCAATAATCCAGAGCTACAGGAGGGTGAGTACAGTGAGAAATATGAGGAAAAGCTAATATTTAAAGATAAAAGATGAAAAGATAAAAGATTTTTGAAACTCTCGATTAAGATGAAGAAAGTCGTACATGTTTCGATAGGGATATGCTTGAAGTAGTAGTCTAGAGTCTAGGTGCGAGATCAAAGACCCTTCGAGCTTTATTTGTTTCATAGATCGGTTAAAGTTGAACAAATTTTGGCTATTGAGAATCACTTTAAGTTATTCAAACTCAATTCGAAAACATGGAAAGAAATTATTCAATGAGGTAATCTGAGCTATCAGCTGGTGAGGGTATATTCTAGTCATGCATAGTCCAGTAGATATCTTTGTTTATTTACCAACGATGTTTGGTTGTTTTTCTTAAAAAGAGAAGCAGCAGCTGAAAGGGGCAAGAATGTGTTCGCACTGACAATGGCAATTTACCAGGGGTAATTCGATTTAGATGATTGTTGAGCTGTTGCTTTTGTGTGATGCGTTCCTCACGTCTACTTTTTTAGAAGAATATACCAAAACAGATATGTAGATATATATGTATGTATGTATGCTATATAGACATACAGTTGGGTGTATGCATAGGGTTGATTTCATTAAAACTTTTGTATAAATAACAACAAGAGGGAGTGACTGGGACTGCTACAAGCCGCTGAGTTGAAGCAAAATGTCATTATTGCTGCTTGAAGTGTCCTTGTGTCCCCTCATATCCTTACACATCCTTGTCGATGGCCTCATCTAGCGCAATGCATGGCCACACAGCATACTCACTGAACCACTCAGCCCAATGTCTTACACACGGTGGGTACTCTCTAGGTGTGTGTGTGTGTGTGTGTGGGTGTGTCAGCTAGAGATGGGACGAATTTCAAATAACACGAGCACGAATAATATTATTATTATAATTATTATTATTTTTTTAATCTTAGGTTTAATTATTTTTATTTATTTATTTTAATACTGAAATCAGAGAATTTTTTGTATTAATATATGTTATCGTTTATATATGGCGTGAGCACGAGATGTTGCCTCTAGAGATTGGGGGCATTACGACGTGTGTGCGTCTTCGACGTAGCTGCTGCTGTCCGTCGTAATTTCAGTGCGCTTGCATTAATATTAATCATACGCCCTGCAGGTCTGATGGACAACTCGGGATTTCGCATTAAATTATCGAAAACACTGCGGCAATACGATGCTGGCGTCATGGAATTGGGTCTCGAGTATACGGACAAAATGGCCATACCGCCTGGCCAGACGGCCTTCCCACTGAGTGGCTACTGTGTGGCGGACTGTACACGGGCCGCATTGCCAAAGACGGGCATCATTATATTTGGATCGCAGCTGCATACGCATTTGCGCGGCGTTCGCATCCTGACCAGACACTTCCGGGGCGAACAGGAGCTGCGGGAGATAAATCGCGATGATTACTATTCGCATCACTTCCAGGAGATGCGCACGCTGCACTACAAGCCGCGCGTCCTGCCGGTAAGCATTCAATTCTCGCTCTCACTCTATATGCAGAGAGTAATCTCTGCTCTGCAACGTCCACTCTCTCTCTCTCTCTCTTTCTCTCTTTCTCTCTGTTGTTCTGCAGGGCGATGCATTGGTCACCACCTGCTATTATAATACGCTTGGCACTGCGAATGTCACGCTCGGCGGCTTCTCCATTAGCGATGAAATGTGCGTCAACTATATACACTACTATCCGGCCACCAAGCTGGAGGTGTGCAAGAGCTCTGTTTCGGAGGAGACACTCGAGGATTACTTTATCTATATGAAGCGGTAAGCGGATGAAATGCAGGCGTGCTTAATGTTTCAATTAAGACGGAGAGGGAGCAAAGCAATGGAGTTAACAGCAGGCGACGTGGAGGTGGCAGAAACTGAGCGAGTTGAGAGACCAGCGGGAACGCAACCTAATGGCACTTTCTCATCTCTCTCTCTCTCTCTCTCTCTCTCTGTGTCTGTTCGTTCTTCCATCAAAGGCAAAAGTTTGGCATTCCGGCATTTGTTGCGGCTCCGGTTTGCGGCTGCCGCGCTTTAAGCGTATTCATAACGGAAATGTCTTCAGCTTCCTGTTCATCCGCCCGTCCGCCCATCCACCCTTCCGTTCGTCCGCTTTCCAAGGTGCACGCTAATTGCCAGCGTTAATGGGCCCAGGCCTAAACTGGCAAAGTCCTTGAAGGCGCGTCGCATTGTTAGTTGGCTGTTTGTGAAGCCAGCGTCTAAAGAAAAGTAAAAACTCTGCCTCGCTTTATTTTTGAACATTAGATTAGAGACTTGCGAGACTTGTGAAACTTGCGAGACTTTTTCGGTAGCCCAAAAATTGGGTTCAAGCCTCGTGCCGGCGCACAAAGGCCGCCTGATTGAATGAGAGAATGAGAGAACTTATGAAAATTTACGTAGCACAAAAAGGTAAAATCCGTAGGTGTCTGCCAGCTGTGACGGGCATAAGAAAAGCTTAGTCGAAAATAGGCTGCCTGTATAGCAGGGAGACAAAGGGATAGCTTGATATATATAGATAGAGCCACATTTAAGTCGCTGACAATCGCTTGTCGACTTCCCATGAAAAGAGCCTGAGCAATGCATTTCCAAAATTTATGATACCCAACAACAAAAATTGCGCTAAAGTTTAAAGTAAGTTGAAATTAGAAAGTATTTAAAAGTGTTTCAATTCCATTTCATTCCACGTTTTTAAACAAGCAAAAAAGAAAATGGGACAAAGTTTAGAGTGAATTGGGAAAAATAAAGCTCAAAGTGTTTCATTTCCATTTAATTCCAGCTTGTGTTATATGTCTTAAATATTAGATTTTTATTCTATCATATCATCTGGACTTCAATCATGTTTGCTTCACTGAAGATTGTCTGCTTTTGTGCTTGTTTCATTCCATTGTTCCAGTTTTTGTTTTAGGTGTGTTATTATTATGTGCTCACTAGTTTGTTTTCCGTTCCTACATTCAGCATGCTTCTTTGATTTTTTTTCATTCCATCGTTCCACTCCATATCCTTGCCACCAATCATTCTGATTGATCAGATTTGATATAGATTTCAATCGTTATACAGAAGTTCACGGAATGAGGTGCTAATGAAAATTCCTCATTGAAATCGCGCAAAGTGGGACATTTCGCTTAGCTCTAGAAATTAAAATTCCTCTCTCTCTCTCTCTCTTGCTCTCGCCCTCTCTGTCTATCTAGAAAGGAGCATCAGCATGGCATACACTTGAACGGAGCACGTTCGTCGAATTATCGGACTATCGAATGGACCCAGCCACATGTGGACCAATTATATACGATGTACATTCAGGAGCCGCTCAGCATGCAGTGCAACCGATCCGATGGCCAGCGCTTTGAGGGACACAATTGGGAGGGCGTGCCACCGACGCCAGTCCAAATCAAAATACCCATCCATCGCAAGCTCTGCCCCAACTACAATCCGCTCTGGCTGAAGCCACTGGAGAAGGGCGAGTGCGATTTGCTAGGCGAGTGCATCTACTAGGCAATGAGCAATGAGCACGGCAAACGGATACGGAATTCCAATTACGTATTTCGGCAATGGGGGCGGGGCATGCACATGGCATACATACACACACAGACACACACAGACACACACACACACGCACGCACTCAACACATACACATGAGATTACAAATGGCAGCGGGTTTGTAAGTTTCTCTCTGAATGTTTTTTTTTTTCTTGTTGTTCTTTTTTTTACATTTTTGTTTCACATTTATATAGTAGTATATGATGATTGTCATCAAGAACATCAACAACAACGCTTATTGTCAATTGAAATGGCAAAGACAAAAGGCTAGCGGGTGGACTTTGGCAGGGGGCACGGGGGGCGGTACGGGTACGGTGTTTGGCAACAAAAAACTTTCTTTAAATAACTAATGAATTGTTGGCCTTTGAAATTTGCCGAGCGAGCTGCTGGCCCCGGCTTCAACCGGCAAATGACACAAAGGGAAAATGTAAAAGAAATGTGGCAAAATGGAAAAGAAAAGAGAAGAAATGAAACAAAACAAAATAAACGAAATGCCGTAAGGAAAATAAATGGAGAAGCTGTCGCAGTCGCCGTCGACGTCGCTGCTGCTACAAAAGCAAGCGGCAGCTCGCTCGGGGCCACGGACTGAAACAGTTTTCAATGCAAGCTGACGGCCCTGTTTATACAATATAAATGAGTCAACTTTTGAGCCTGTCGAAACGCGTGTAAGATAAAAAGGCTGCCCAGTCCACCTAAAGCCGTCTGTCCACCTGGCCACACCCATCCCACGTAGCGGCTATCAACCAGCTCTAATTGCCCGACATCAAGTCAAGTGTCTGGCACTTGCAGCCGCACTTGCTCGCGCTTTGCCATTTCGATTTCGATTCTTTGTTTGGATAGCCAACAGCCAGGCATGTGTCCAAAGCAATTGTCGTCGTTAATCGATAGCCAGCGTTTATCGATTTTCGATTTAAGTATATCAAAGTTTATTTAGAGAAGCGAGGAATGTGAATGCATGAGATGAGATGAGTAGAAATGCAGTATAGAACGAGCACAGTTGAGTATATTTTCAGGAGTACGAGAGTATGAGTAGAAGTGGGTATAAGATCATCTAAGCATGAGTCGAAATGATACTAAGATCAGATGAAAATATATAGAAAAGAGTATAAGAGCAGTTGAGTTATGAGTAGAAGTGAGAATAAGATCAGTGAGTCGACTTGAGTAGAACATCAGCTGAGTATAAGTAGAAAGAAGTAGAATATCTGCTGAATATCGGTCGAAATGACTCTAAGATCAGTTAAGTATAAGTTGAAGGACCAGCTAAAACTCTGTATAAGATCAGCTGAATGAGTGAGTATAAGATCAGCTATGTATGAAACGAAGTATGTTTACGATCAACTGAGTATAATTGGAAGTGATTTAGGATCAGCTGTGTACCACTAGGAGTCAGTAAAAGATCAGCTGAGTAGGAGTAAAACTCAATAGGCGATCAGTGCAAGAGAGTTTGTTTATACGAATGGATTTAAGATGAGTAGTGGGAAAAAGTATAAGAGTATGACTATGAATACGTCCAAGTATGAGTAGGAATTGATATAGACTCAAATGAGTTTATATAGAAATGAATACGTACGAGTAGAAGCATTATTGGAAACGTAAACTTTGAGTGTGAATCAATGTACGACAATGAGAATTTCGACAGCTTTTGAGTACTTTTGACTCTCATTGATAACTTTCGAGTACTTTAAAGTGATTGTTGTTGATGTACTTGATAACCAAACAATTTTTTTTTTTTTTTTTTATAATAAAATGAGAAAAAAAAGAAAACAAAAACGAAATTAACAAAGATGATAAATATAAATTTGATGTACACAAAATACATATGCAGAAAACATTGAATGGATATGTTTAAGTGTAGCTACATACATATATATTTAAGATGTGATAATTGTTCTACGGCTAAACAAAAAAAGAAAACCTATATATGTACTAGATGGAAATTTATATATAAAAAAAAAATGTGGAAACAATGAAAACTAACCAAAAAAAAAAAACCCAAAAAATATTATATATATATATACATATATATTATATATGAAATGAAATGTATACAAAAAGTAACTAATAATAAAAAACGACCACCATACCAGAAGAAAATGTTCGTTTTATTTGACGGCTAATTATGAGTGAGTAAATAGATAGTATATATGTATAGTGCTCATCGAAGGACCGTAATGAAATGAAACAGGACTGAACACGCCCTTTCCACCCGATGAAATTTCAATGAAGTGAAATGAATATTGAAAACTTTGAATGGTTTGCTATAACTTTTCATTTGTTGTTACATTGTTGCTGGCCATCTTTTGGTCTGGTCTGCTTTGTTCCATTCCGTTTCGTTCCATGCCATGCTGCATCTGCATATTTTAGCCGTCGATGCAACATTTTAATTGATTTTCAGTTTTGTGCGTCGAAAAGGAACGCCGTTTGCCGTTATGAAAGTATTAAAAACGGTTGCAATCCAATTAAAAGTTTTTCTTTTTTTTTACGAAGTCAAACAAAAATTAAAAAAAAAAAAAAATCATCACAGACACACACGCATAGTGAAATATTTTAATATTCATTGCTACATAAAAAGCTGAAAAAAAAATATGAAAGGAATTTTTTTTAAAATGCAAAATAATTTCATCATTAGCATTGTTATGACGTTATAGGGTATATAAATGTTAATAGATCATATATTCTACCATGCGAACTGTACGATATTATTATATTGGAATGTTTATCTAAACTTCCATGCGAATCATATAACTTTAGGATAAAGATTTTCAGTATATTAAAATCTATATATGTTATGTACATATAAGTATAGCTATCATCTATTTAGCAATTAAATCTTCTATCAATCTATTTATTAATCCGTCAATCTATGTACATAGCTTTCAATTCGTTATTCCCTCTCATTTAGTTCTCTCTTTCTCTGTTAGGGTATTCCGGACTCGACATCTCGTTCAAATTTAATTTATTCCTTTTATTTTACAACCCTCGAACTAAATTGGAATCAGTGCACAGCTATTACGAGCCCCAGATACGTATTTTATATGCACATTTAATCATTGCACTCGCATTTTAAGTGGCCCTGGTACTCCAGTTAAAAGCGAACAGACTCCACAGAGGGTTAACTCGCTTTAACGTTATTTTATGACAGATTTTTAGTGGCAATTGCCTCGTAATGCCCCAACTCCCAAACTATTTTAATTTGAAGTCGTTTTTGGGGCTCAAGGATGTTTGTCGTAAAGTGGCCGGGCTTCAAATTAACAAGTTCTATAAATGAATTAACAACATAAAAAGAGTGTAATCAGCTATTAAGCTATAAGTTGTGAGTGTTTCTGACTATTAGATGCCTTGTAATCATAACTAAAGGCGAGAAAATTCATCGACTATTAATAATTTTCTATACACTCAGATTAATTAAAAAAATAAATATTTTATAACTTGAACTCTGAGCTGGTTTACAAAGGTATAGATAGGTAATATTTGCTATGCCAAGCCTGATTATAATACATACATATACATACATATATATTTGTTTATACATAAATCCAAAATATATAATTTGTGCAATTTTTATTTACCCAAAATATTATTTTACATCTAAATGAATATGAATACAAAAAATTTTTATATGCACTTTCATTTTTTTCAGTGCACTCAAAGTCGTTTGGCTTCAGCGTAAACATAAATAAGTAGTTTTTGCTTCTTATGCAAATAGCTTAAAAGCTCTATAAGAATTAGCATTTGAGCAGCTAAAAAGCTTTAAAATACGTAAATGAAGATAAGCAAAGCTTTGCGAAGCTATTTTTAGACACAGCAGAGAGCAAAAAGTATGGATCGGCCGTGGCGTTTTTGCGCTTTGCGTTTTGTTTTCGATTAACGGTCTCTAAGCTTTGCTGTTGATATTCAAGGCTTCGACGTCGGTATCGGCGGCGTTGCTGCCGTCGGCGTCGCTGCCGCTGGAAACGAAAAGTCAATTAGCTTATGCAGCTGATCCATGCGACAGCAATGGACGACGCCGTACTGAGGCATCAAATGCAGCTGCCCAAAGAGGCTCTCCCGCAGCCAGGGTATCTCAGCACAAATGTCCGCACAGAAAGAGCCGAGCTCCGTTACAGTGTACTGCAAGCAAGAGAGAACGGTTAGAGAAGAGAGAGGGAGTTAAGAGAGTGAGTTAAGAGAGTGAGAGCGGAAGCGTGAGCTTGCTTACGTATGGTGAATTGTGTGCGACTACAACAAACTCATCGGCAATTGTTCCCGTTGGCTGCAGCGCTCGAACATGTGCCCAGATGTGCGCCGGCACAGGCATGCTATCGCCTGCGCTGTCCAGCAGCAGCAGCGGCCGACTGGCATTGCAGCTTTCGGCAATGGGCAGCGTTGCCACGCCCGAAACACCCAGGCGCACATCAAACTGTCTGCCGCAGGAAGCCCCAAGAGCACCGCCGTCAGTGTAGCCATTGGCGGTGCGTAAAGCGTCCAGCCAGTGCTGCCAGTTGCCCGTGCGCAGCGCACGCAGCCAGACAATGCTCAGCATATCGGCGTAGTTGCTCAGCTCTTTGCTGAGCGGCGCCTCCTGCAGCAGGCTGCCGTACTCGAACAGCTTGCCATCGTACAGTTGGCCCAGCTGCTTCTGACTGCTGACCATCTGCTGGAACTCCGAGTTGGTGGGGAACCGAAAGTATTTGCTCAGGCTGCCCAGATAGGTGTCCAGCTTGAGTCGGTCCAGCTCCTGGCCCGTCTGTCGCTCGAGCAGCGCATTGCGCGGCGCGTACGCCAGGTAGCTGAGGAAGCGCGGCCGTGAGGTGCCCAGATCATAGCAGATGCCCAACTGCTTCACGTCCGGCATTCCGTTCAGCTTGTAGCCGACGACCAGCGTCATTGCGTCGGCGGCCGGGCAGCCGCGCAGTCGGCGGCTGCTCTCGTATAGGGTCTGGGTGAAGCCGCCGCTGCAGTAAACTTGAGCTCTGCTGCGATGCTGTATGATCTGACGATCGTCCAAGTAGAGGCCATCATTCAGGCACAGCAGCTCCGCCGTATCCGCATTTATCTTGACCGGCTCACCGCTGCTCTGCGACACGCTGATGCCAGTGGGACAATGGAAGGTGATTGACTCGTTCGCCGACAGCTGGATATCTGTCAGCGAGCGCTTCACCACTGCCGTCTTGCTGCCGAACTTTTTCACCACGATCGGCTTCGGCTCCCCTATGCGCAAGTCGCAGACAGCCGAAGCGCCCGTCGCGCACAGCAACAGCAGCAGCCAAACCGAACACGTCCGCCACATCTCAGCTCACAATTGGCACTGATCTCTCTGCACGAGTCGCGAACTTGAGCTCTCTTCCAAGTGGACGATGAGCGCAGCAGAGGAGCGTGCGTAACTTGACTCGTGATTCGTGACTCATACTCTGGCCACGATAATTAGCGTTTTTTTTTTGTTTTGAAGAAAAAGAATAAAAAAGGAAATTTGATACACTACCGACTGCATAATTCTCGTTGAGTATTTGCATAAGTTTCAAGTGATTGAGTCAGCACTCCATATGCATATCTGGCATATGCAAGTTTACACCATTAGCCACGCCCCCAAGGGGATGTAGATATTTTATTATACGGACAGTCGCACATATAGACTGAGACACGGATAGACAGATCGATGAACAGACGAATGGATGTACGGAGGTTCCGAAGAACAGAGAGACGAAAGGACAGACGGACAGGCGGACAGGCACGCGGATAAGCAGATGAACTGATTAAAGTATTGACAAACTGACAATACACAGAACAAATATACTCTTCTTCCCACGCTTAACGAGTATAGAAAACTGATGCTGAATTGCCGCAAACAAAAAGTGGAATAAAGAAATGAATAAATATACGAATCAATTGTTGTCATAATAATAGGGGGAATCCCAGCTTGATTGATTGGCTGGTAAAGCTTGTAATCTACTATAAATACTAGAGATGATGAGTTCTTAAATTGGCATTTGGTGTGTATATGTATATTGTAAATATATATGTAAATATATAGATATTTGATATATTTATTTAACTTCTATAGTTAATATCTTGGATTCCAAAAAAAAAGAATGTTTTCTCTAATGATACATACTTATATGTATGAAGACATGACTGCCCCAGCGCCATATAATGCATAATAATAACTTTCCTAATTGAGAGAATGTCCGAAATGAAGTCCCAAAGGACACACACACTCAAAGACATGTCGGGCTCAAGAACTTTGTCGGTCTGTTGCTGATATTCAATAGAATTTCTTGCTTTTATTTATTTACTTATTTTTTTTTTTTTTAACAATAATAAAACTTTTTTGGCATATAGTCGACTTATGGTAAGGCGATTTTCCATTCGATTGGCTGATGGACCGCTGAATATTTGACTCTGTGCGCAATGCGAGAGATTCCATTAGCGTTATTTGATTAACCACATGAGGGAAGGAAGGAAGGAAGCGGAGAGCACGCTGGATGCCAAGGCAGACAGCAGTCAACCAGAGCGTGACCAGGACAAAGATTGTGATGCGTGTGTGTGCGTGAGTGTGTGTGTGTGTGTGTGTGTGAATCAAAATTTGTGGCGCGGCAAAAAGTCAAGTGGCAACACGCGTAACGCAGCGAAACGTTCAAATGAATACGTGAGAAGGCGTTGCAAGGCAGTCACTCACATACACACACACACTCACATATACAGATGTGTGTGTGTGTGTGTGTGTGCATGTAATCGCCTTTTTGGCTGCCTGCCATTGCATTTGCGCACACGCATGCAAAGCACATTTAATCAAGCGACTCGTGGCGCCCTCTCCGTTGAATTTGCCCCATCCGTCTTTTTGCTTGCCGTATTCAGGATTTCAGTACGCGTGGAAGCGTGGAACGTGGAACTATGCGATGCGTGAGAAACGTGTTGGCACTGTGAGTGTGTGAGTGTGTGTTAGGCTCTTGGAGGTTCAAGGCTGAAGGTTGGGGTTGTCATCATTACAAGTCTGCCATCATTTTCATTTTCATCAGCATTTGGCTAAAACATTTATCTGCACACCAATCATACACACCCACACACATACACACACACCCACACACCCACACACATACACACACACGCCCTGCATAATAACAGCATTTAATGTCACAAACTTTTTGATGTGCTCTAATTTATATGTATACAAAGACCAAAAACCAAACCGTAGCAGACAGCCAGAGAGCCAACGAGTTGACACTCGGCGTCCGTGTGACAGTCTGGCAGCACGGCCGGAATGATGCTCTCAAC
Organism: Drosophila aldrichi; assembly: GCA_035045965.1. Taxonomy (NCBI): domain Eukaryota; kingdom Metazoa; phylum Arthropoda; class Insecta; order Diptera; family Drosophilidae; genus Drosophila; species Drosophila aldrichi. The sequence continues at coordinate 5,816,804 of JAWNOM010000484.1, forward strand.
TGTGTGGCAACGCTGTCAGCTTATACATGTGCGTCTGTTGACGCGTTGTTGGCTCGTTAAAGAAAATTTGTTTTCACGCTTGATGGCAAATTGGGCGCGATCCACGCCCATATATTACCACATGCCCCTACACCCCGGCAGACGCTCAACCCTGCCCGTCGCCTGCGAGTCGCGCCCTGCACTTGACTTTGGTATGCTGTGCATTGGACCCGTTAATATTTCATATGTCAACGCAAGCAACAAACCCTCTCACTCCCCCTGCACCCCCCGCCCCATGTTCAGTCCGTTCCTCAACCCATCTTCGGCTCCTGACAGCCCCTCGCTTGTTTTTTAATGTGGGGCAGCCCACCATTTTATATACTTATATATATTCTCTTTCGTCTTTTTTTTTTTTTGTTCTTAAATCGCTCGCGTTTAAAAAATTTGATTATGTGAAATTCTCATGCGGGGAAATTAAATTTATACACAGATTCACAATTTTTGGTGCCTGATTGTTGTTGTTGTTGTTGTTGTTGCTGCTGCTGTTGCCACTGTTGCTCTTGTTGTTGCTGTGTTCTCACATTTTCATTTTTTATGACGGCTTTTCCGCATTTTCAAGCATCAAGCAGAAAAGCGGCGGAAAAAAAAATAAATAAAAAAAAAAATAATACAAAAATCAGCTTAAGTCTTAAATAGGAAGCGACTACCAGATACCTCGTAGTTACGCTTTTCATTATCATTAGCAAATTTTAATGTTTAATTTATAAGGGTTATTTAAAAAAAAATTTTTTTTTTGTGTGATCTTATTTTGCTGTATTTTTTTTTTACATTAAAAAAATTTTTTTTTTTGTTTTTTATTTTTTATTTTTATTTTGTAATTTGTATTGTAATTTGTATATTTATTTTTTGCTAAATTTTATTTTATATCTATTTAAATATTTTATATACTTATATATATTTTAAAATTTTTGGTTTTTAATTTTATAATTTTTAAATTTTTTCGCTCAGAGTTTACAAAACTCTGCTTTAGGCATTACTCAGCTGTAGATATATAATATAACCGACTTGTGGGCAAACCTTTTAGCGTGCATATCAATTGAACAGGGTATTTGATAAAGAAAACATGCAAGAAATCAAGAACATGCGACTGACACATTCAGTCAGCCAACAAAATTAAGCTACAGCAGCTTCAGTTTCAACACAATCGTTACGGCTCTTATATACCCAATAAGAATGTTAATAGAGCTATCAAAATACTACGTGAAAAATGTAGAAACAAATGTTAAGTGTGGCTGGAGGAAAGTTCCAGAATGAGAAGTAAATACAATAATTATTCTTATGTATCTCTATATAAACCTACTTTTCCTTATTTTTTGTTTTTTATTTAAACAGCTTTAAAAAGTTTACTTAATCGGGTAGTGTCCAACATATGTTGAGGAATATTTATTATAGATTACTTATATTTATTACTTTATTTTTATTTATCAATAATTTGTTGTTACTTTATAAATTTATTTGATAAACATATGTTAAATCAACAAGAAAAACTACAAAAAAAAGTTAACAATATCAAAAACAAATTTCAGTTAATTATTTTGTAGCTCTTTACAGGGTATTTGTGAGCCGATGCGCGGCTCGCAATTGATTTCTTTATTTGCAGTGTGTGTTAAGCGACTTAAAACAGCTTAAATGCTGTTGCTGGTGCCATCAACTGAGATGGAGGCGGTGACTCTGAACCGGAACTGGGCCTGGGTCTCGGCCTGGTTCTGGATTTGGGTTTGGGTTTGGGGTCGGGCAACCCGAAGATGAAGACGAAGGGGAAGTGAAAGACAGGGAGGTGGGGTAGGGGATACGGTACATATACAATGGTATATACACAAGGACGTAACATCGTCACCGTCATTGGCATTGCCATTGTCATTGTCATTGGCATTTGTGCTCCAGAGGACAACGGCTGGCAAAATGTTTGCGATTTATGCATAATTTATGCAAAAAGAGGCACAACAACAATTTGACATTAATCAGTATGCTTTATTGACTTGACCCACGCCCACATGCACACCAAAGGCGCGAAAGAGAGATAGATCAATGCCGTGAGAGTGAGAGGGAGAGTGAGAGGGTGAGTGAGGCTGAGGCAACTGAAGAGAGGCGCGAACGTCATTCATGACGTCTGTATTGCCGTCGTGCTTGACATTCCCCATAACTTAATCAAGAAATTCTTTATGCATCCAGCTCCCCATATATATTTTGTTGTCGTCATACCCTCGAAAAAAAAAAGATCAAGCGTTAAGCTGTATTAGTTTTCGTTTAGTTGCAGGCGTGTCAAGTATTTTGCTTATGACTATCATGGACTCATATATCACGGCTTTTTAGATGCCTATTTAAGTGCCCATAATATCGATAAATATCGATGATTGAGACTACGAGTTATTTCTTCATATATTTTGATGCATATATACCACATCTATATACTATATCATCAGCTCAAGCAAAAGCTGGCTTGCTAGTTTGATTATGGTTTTACAGGGTATTTGGCAGTCGGGCAATTGGCCAATCGACGCCCCCTTTCGCTATGTGCGGTCTCTCGTCATCTCATCAATGGCGTTAATGTCCCTCGTTTCTATTGTGGCTTCGTGCCTTTTGTTTTCGACTATGAATGTGACTTTGACATTCCGTTGCCTCTTTGCGGTCCATAATTTTTTCCTGTTTCCTTTTGTCGCAGGAATTTTAATAAAATTCTCTAGAACAGAAAAAAAAAAAAACAAATGGCTTGACAGCCAGCTATTTCTTTATTAATGATATAATGAATACCTGCAGCTATTTCTTCACCTTGCAGTTGACATTGACTTTGACACGCTGTTGAACTGCTCTATGGATTGCTGGAGCTCCACGAAAGGGATAAATGCGAAGGCAAAGAGAGTTGAGAGTGCTTGAAATGCTGTTGGAGTCTGATAAAGGTCAATAGAGTCTGATAAAGGTCAATAAGTAAAGTAAAGGTCATGCTGATAAATTCTATAAATAATTCAACTCTCACTGACTTACGTCTAACTGTAATGAAATATGATCTCATATAGCGCACTCTTCCTATTCATAACAATGTAAAGGTTACAAAAACACTTAAGAATCTCTTAATATTCGGCTAAATGATTGGGAACAGCTACGTCACGTTACGTGACAAACAAACTCAAATTAGTTACAGGTCGATCTGGAATGTAATTTATATATATGTAAATTTCGGTATTTGTATATATGTACATATATGACGTCTCTGTTGGCATTGTTGTCAAGCTATTTTGCTGGCTGCTTGCACACATCTATCTATATCCATTGGCAACTCTGGCTAACGAACCGAACCAATTACAGCTGAAAATATGTATTTACTACGCCTCAAGTCGACAACACAATGTCCACGTAGCGTTGCCCAAATAATATCGATATTTATGTATATATGGATAAGAAAAATGGGCGAAATTTAATGAAAACAATTCATAGGGAATAGATGAACATGGATATACCCTGGATTGGAAGAAAACTGACGAAATATCAATAACTTTTGTGTTTATTTTGCATTTGTTATGAAACGTTCAGAATGTGAAGACCTTTTATAGATAAGCTTGAATACCAAAGTTGATTCATATATATCAAAGGGCTGCTGAGTTCATTGGGGCTGATATTGAACAGAAAAACTTTATCCACTTATGTGTTTACATTGCGATTTACATGCAATTTTATTGTTGACCTTTATTTTGAAAATTTATATGGATGTAGGTTCCAATGAGTTTATTGGGACTGGAGTAGGAATAGAACTCTAGAACTTTTGTATTTATATTACAATTGTTATTAAAGTTTAAGAATTTCAATAACGTTTTTGGCTAAGCTTATATAGCAAAAAATCATGTATATGGATAAGAGTATTATTGAGTTCAATGGGGCTGGACTAGGATTGTTATTAAGTAAGTCATGCGTTTATGGTCCAATTTTTATGAGCCTCAAGGCATACAAAGTAGTGCTCTATATGCAAGGTTCTATCTACAGCGGTTGCTCTAGTGCTGATGATGATGGAACCGTAGAACAGATAGATTAAGCATGTTCATTTCAGTCTCTTTTAATATCGATGATCAATTTCAACTTAATATCTTTGGTTTTTCAACGTTCCCCTTCCTTTATTTAGCTTATTATATATCCATAGCATCAATAACTTCTATAAATACAGCGACATGCTCACTAGTCGAGCATACCCGCCTCTTATAGTCAGAGCAAGAGTGCGCAAGCTAAGCGGTCGCCAAATGTGCATTGAAAGGTAATTAAAAAAAATCAAAATTAATAATAAGCTAGAAAAACAAAAATGAATTTCTTTATTGTCTATTGGGCAATGCGCGATCAAGCGAATTTTTGTTTAGTTGCGTTTGCGCTGGCCAAGCGAACGGATCGAGCAAGAAAACAAAACAGAAAAAAATATCAAAACAATAAAAAATCAAAACCGGAATCGGGAGTCGGGAGTTCGTGGGTTCCGCACCAAAGCAAAACGCTGTGCGCTGCCTATAAAGCACCGCATTAGAGAACAGCAACAACAACAACAACAACAACAATGCATTTACATGTCGCTCTATGGGTCTGTGGCACGCTTCTGGCGCTGCTTTTGGGCTGGCAGCAACGCAAATGCTGGCGCCTCATTTGGCAGCTGAACGGCTGGCGGGGCGTGGCACAGCAGCCGGTGCTCTGGTTTCTGCTCTGCATCAATTTGCATCCAAACAGTTGAGTAACAGTTGACTGAAGATCAAAAGAGGTTTGATAGACCCATCTTGCTCTCTCCCTCCCTCTCTCTCTCTCTTTCAGGCATTCTGGATAAGGTGACGCGTCTGCGTGTGCTCTTCCAGCGTCCGCTGGCCATCCTGATTGGCACACGCGCGCTGCTCTACATTGACGATCCGGCGGGCATGGAGTGCGTCTTGAATGCGCCCGAGTGCCTGGACAAGACCTTCATGCAGGAGGGTTTCTTTGCGCGTCGTGGCCTGCTGCATGCGCGAGGTAAGCAACAGCAGGAGACGCGCCTCCATTTGCCTTGCATTTTCATGCGCTTTTCCCTTGGCTGCAGGTCAAAAGTGGAAGCTGCGCCGCAAGCAGCTAAATCCCGCCTTCAATCATAATATTGTCATCAGCTTCTTCGATGTGTTCAACTCGGTGGGCAATCAGCTGTTGGAACAGTTTGCCACACAGCCGCATCTGCATGGCACGTCGGTGCGGTTCAAGGATGCCGAGGATATGCTCAGTCGCGCCGTTTTGGAGGTATCCTGCCGTGAGTAGCACACATACGCACACGCACACACATGAACACAAATCGCTTAGCCCAATCCCAAGCTCAGTTAGCAAAAGTAAAAACATTTCGAGTGTTGATGATGACGACGACGGCGACTGCGACACGTTTGTCCAGTTTCCATGCAACGCACGTACGCGGAACCCATTGAGACAGAGCCACATAGACTCGAGGGTCAGCTGCAAGCAAGAAGTGCCGGGGCGTGCCGGGGCATCGATATGTCGATAAATTATGATTAGCCTTATGCAGAAACCAGTCGATTGGCCATTGAATGCGTCTGCATTAGCACGAAAATCTGCCATGATTCGGTATGCATTCGGCATAAGGGATTTCCAAATGCTCACTTCAATGGGGTGTTTGAATATACATATATGCCCTACCAGTTGGGTGGGTCTGTTGGGGAGATATCTGATGATTGGCTAAGGTGTTGGTCAAGAGTTGTCTTAATCGATTAGAGGTGTCACTCTTAGAAGTAAAATGTAGATAGCTTGTCTGGCAGATACCCTATACATGAGTTATAAGCACGGTGGGTTCTAATTAAAGATGTCGTACAGTGAGGCAAAGTACTCTAGTGTGCTATGAAGATACCCTATACAAAGTTAAGCTACTTTAGTCTGCTGTGGAGATGCCCTATACAAAGCTAAATTACTCTAATCCGTTGTAGAGGCACCCAGCGATTTGTTAGTTTATTCTACTTGGTCTATAAGACTTCGCATATAAGATTATTTTAGGTTTAGTACGAAATGCCCTATCAAAAGGCAAGATATCTTAAATATATCCTGTGATTAGAGTGAGATTAGAAAGAGATGCTCTATTCTGAAATATTTTATAGTAGAAGTGCTCTAGTCTGGCTGGCCAATAAAGAGTTAGACACTAAACTATCCTACAAGTGGGAGAGAAGTAGAAGTAGTATATTTCCTATATACCCTAAAATAAACAGACTTGAGGGAATATTTATATTGCGCAGAGTTCGAATATCCCATAACAAGTAACAGTTTTCTGTATGAACTAAAAATACCCTGTAGAGTGTTTTAGCTGGGAAATGAGATGCTAAGAATATAGTCCACAACAAGTAGAAGATATCCTATGGAAATATGGGTGTTATAGCTCCAAAATGAGATAGTTTATAATAACAAAAATATACTCGAGAATAACTAGAAAATGCGCTGTATATCAGATAAGCATGAGTAGAACCAACTAGGCGATATCCTAAGACTAGTTAGAGTGACATAGAATGAAGATGCAATGTAAAAAGTAAAAGATACCCTGTAATAGACTCTACTCAGACAATGAAATTCCTCAGTATCTGTAAGAGTTATTTAGAAAGCTATGTTGGTATTGGTTTTTGTCAGCTCTATAGATCTCTTGGGAAACATAGCTCATTGTAGCTCTATTCTTATTCAACTAACTGTCAACTAAGCCCAGTTAAGTCACATTTCATAAGTTTCAGTCTAAAGAGTCATTCATTTAGCTCAATCTACTGCCGAACTGTTTGTGGCTTAGCAACGATAAATCATTTTGCGCTTTGATCCTTTGCCAGCTATTTGAAGTGACATATTCCATTAGCGAATACCGTTAGATGGGACACCTCTAGCCGCGAGGCTTTGGCTTTGGCCTCGGCAGCAATTTGTAGGCCAAATGCAATTACACGAGAATTGAGAATTCGCTGGGCTAAAACAGTTAGCGCTGCCCATTAGCAGCTGGCTAGAGGCAAACCAGGCAGCCAGATTGGCAGCTGAGCTGAGCCAAAGGAGCCTTGGCTGCTGTCACCTGGAAAATATTTGAATGTCACACATGCCACTCACTCCCACTCTCTCTCTTATGCTATCGCTGTCTCTGTCTGCGGCTTAACACCTCGTTAACTTTTATTGCAGTCACCATTATGGGTACGCCGACGAATTTTACGCAGGCGGATGACGCACACATAGCCACCACCTACAAAAGGTGAGCGAGGCCGCCAGTGCCAGCAGCTCAATCAACTCACACTAATTTCACTCACTCTCTCTCTCTCTCTCCCTCTCTCTCTGTCACCTTTTAATAGGCTACTTGAAATCTCGGCTATTAAAATTGTCAAGCCCTGGCTGCAAATCGATTTACTGCATCGGCTTTTGGAGCCACAGCTGTATGCAGAGGCCGCGGCATGCAACCAGCTGCTCGTCGATTTTGTGGCAGAAATCGTGCAGCGCAAGCATCGCAATTGGCAGCTACGCAATGCCCTCGACAATGCGGAGGATGCGCCCTGGCAGCGTCGCATCTTCATCGAGCAAATGTTTCAGCTGGCCGCCAACGGTGAGCTCACCCTGCAGGACATCGAGGATGAGGCCCAGTCCATGGTCCTGGTGGTAAGTGGCCGACGCTAACGAGTTCCATTTGCCATTGTGCCATTCAGGCTTGTGCTTATGAATTGATTTACCCGTAGCCCTACCGGTTTCCAGTTCTGCTAACGAAGAGTTATGCATTGCGATTTCATCTATTCACTTGCCATGCGATCATGTTCGCCTACCACTAATTGGCGTAGTCCAAAATCTAGTTTGCAATTTAAAATCAGATTTCATACTCAAGCATTCATAGATCGAATCAGAATTCGAATCAGAAGTCGAATCAGAACTCGAATCAGAACTCGAATCAGAACTCGAATCAGAGCTCGCGTTGGCTCATTTCCTAATGCTATCTGGATTTTCAATCAGCATTAGAGCTTGCTTTGCGACTTTTGTTGATTGTGATATAATCAGTGATAAGTCCAACTGATTACTGCTATTAATTAAATACCCTGCAAATATGCAAATTGGGTGTATTAAATCGATAGCTCATCTGAAATGTTATGTTGAATGTATAAATATTTCTGTAATCAACTTATTTTCACTTGTTTTATATTTTGCATGTAACATAGAATTTTTTTTACTTTATTTTATTTATTTATTTATTTTTATTTTTTTTTTATATTTTATTAACAAACTTACTACTATATTAAGTGGCAATTTAATCTAGTTCCTCATTAAAATTAAAAAAAAAATAATCTAAGATCTAGACCAAGATTACATATAGATATGTCTTAATATTACTGTATTATTATTAATATAATAATATTTTATTTAATTTTTGTTTGTTTTAATATCTTAAATGCAGCATAGAATAGAATTGAATAGTATCTCAGCTATTGCCTTAAGTTTTCATTCTCATGCTGGTTCATTACAAATATCTATTCATATCATCTATTCATATCAATCATTTGCTTTTTATACCCTGAACCCATTGAAAATGGGAAATCAGGGTATAATGGTTTTGTGAAAAGTATGTAACAGGCAGAAGGAATCATCGCAGACCCCATAAAGTATATATATTCTTGATCAGGGCGATGAGCTGAGTCGATATAGCCCTGTCCGTCTGTCCGTCCGTCCGTCCGTCTGTCCGTCCGTCCGTCCGTCCGTCCGTCCGTATGAGTGCGTCGATCTCAGAAGTTACAAGAGCTAGAGAGCTGAAATTTTGTATGTAGACTCGTGTATACCATACGCAGTACGAGTTTATCATATTTTTTCGATAACTCATTCGATATCTTTTTTATCGAGGATAATCGATAAATTGATATTGTTTTTTCAGCCTAATTTGAACACTATTAAACATAGAGTGTTCAGATTTGTTGTGTATATACATTCGATGGATACACACATTTTGTTATTTACAGATTTTGGATACCAGGCCCCCTTCGCCCCCAATCCGTAAAAAACGTATTTCAAATACTAGAGACTTGTGCTTTGGAATGTAGACACATTTACACATTATGATTACGTTCTGAAAGTTTCATAAAGATCTTACGTTTTCAAAAGAAATTATTAAATAAATAAATTCTCATAATATTGCCCACACTGCTGCGCAGCCCAAGCGCAGTCGCTGCTTACTGCGCAGTTAGCAGAGCGCGAGCTTATGCATGTGGAGGCATGTGTATGTATGTGTGCATAAAAGAACTGCAGAATGATTAGAATATCAGCTTGGAGGGTTCAGGGTATCTCCTAGTCGAGCAGTCTCGACTAGAGCCTTTTTACTTGTTTTCTTTTTCTCTATCTAAATAACTATGTATATACATATATCTCGCTTTCTCTCTTTAAGTTGTAGCTTCTTTCTCTCTCTCTCCCTGTTTTGGTTTACCTATCTCTTACTATCACTATCCCTATATCGGTTTATCTCCATCTTTATCCGTCTCTTTATCTTCCCCCTCATTCTCCATCTCCCTCTTAACTGTGCACTTTTCAATACACTCATATCATTATAGGGTATATACGAAATCAAAAGTTTCTTCAAGTTTATCTCTTTGATTAATTCGATCTTTATCCCATTCTCTTATGCCCTCACTTTTCCTTCCCTCTGCAGTCCTTTGAGACCGTCTCCAATAGCATTATGATCGCGCTGCTCTGCCTGGCCACGCACAAGGGCGACTGCCAGCAGCGTCTGCGAGCGGAGATCGAGAGCGTGATGCCGCATGGCAACGACGTCAGCTACGTGAGCGTGGAGCATCTGCAGCAGCTGCGCTATCTGGATGCATTTGTGAACGAGGCGCTGCGTCTGCTGGCAACGGTGCCGATGAATCTGCGGCACGTGAGTCGTGACTTTCAGCTGGCGGGCCGTGATGCCATCGTGCCGCAGAACACGATCATTGCGCTGGACACGTTCAGCATGCAGCGTGACACCGCCTGGTGGGGCGAGAAGGCGACCCAGTTCGAGCCGCAGCGCTTTCTGCAACAACAGCAGGAGCTGCAGCAGCAGGAGGAGGAGCTGGAGCAGCAGCAAGAGCTGCACGGCCCATCCAAGTACACTCCGACACGCCGTCATTCCTATAGTTTTCTGCCCTTCTCCAAGGGACTGCGCACCTGCATAGGTAAGTTCGATTAAATCCGTTTGCAATGGGATATTTATATATTATACTTATTATAAACTTTACTTATTACTCCAGGTCGTCGCTATAGCTTCTTCATCATGAAGGTCTTCCTGGTCAAGCTGATAGCCAACTTCGATTTCAGCAGCGATCAGCGACTGGAGGAGCTGCAGTTCGTCGAGGGCATTTCGCTGAAGTTTCGCAACGCCGACCAGATACGCTTTCAGATACAGCCACGAAAGAGTTCATAGTCTAGTGCAATAAGTTAACCCTATTCCAGTGGAAGAAGTTTACTCAATTGTGGGGCAGTACGTGGGAAGCAGACTCAATTTGCTTTATTTTCTACCATTAAACATATGTTTCTTATATTTTTTTTTTGTTCTACTTTAAATATGCTTCTTTTATAAGCTTAGATGTAATTTCTTAACAAGAATCGTTAAGAAAATCATTTTCTATTTGCTTTTATAAAATATTTGTTTTTTTTTTTTTTAAGAAAATATAAGAAAATATTGAACTGTTTTTAATATATAACAAAAATTTTGTTTTCTATGAATTTATAAAATGTTTTTAGAACTATTTTCGGTTGATAAATATTTAAAACTATTTTGAACTGAACTTAAATGAATGCTGAAATTTTCAGTTCAGTTTTGATGAGAGTGTGAGGAAACGGAAAGTTCTTAAAAAACTCGTTCAAACAGGAAACTTTCTAATGAAGCTGAAATCTTAAGTAAACTTTTGAATATGATTGATCGATAAATCATATCGATAGTTCAAGTTTGGCTAATAAGCTTAGTTAAAGTCGTTGAGTACGAAACAAAAAGTCTCTTTGTCGTAATTTTTGAATTTTTTTTTTTATATATATATTTTTTTTTGGGATTTTTTCGTTTTGTATTGAAATGTTTGCTTGTTGTAAAACCTAAAATATATCATATAACATATTATCGAAGCGATAGATGAGTGCCAAACTAAACTTGTAGAATTTGGGGACGAGACGCGCGTGTGAATGTGTGTGTGTGTGTGTATGGGTGTGCGTGTAGCGGGAAGCTGGCATCTATGCATGTTCTTTGGCAACGAGCTGCAGGTCCAGATTGTTTAGCTTCTGGCGCAAGCGATAATCGAAACGCTCCTCAAAACGCCGCTCCAGCTTGACGGAGGCGAGCTGCAGTTGCTCGGCATTCAGCTCGGCCAGTTCAGCGCGACGTTCGCTCTCCTGCAGCTGCTGCTTCAGCTTGGCCACCTGGCGATCGTAGAGCTGCATCTGCTGGGACGAGTGCTCGAATGCCCGCTCCACGCAGTGCAAGTTCTGGGCGGCCGCATCCAGCTCGGACTGCAGCAGCGCCTGGCTGGCTCGGCTCGCCTCCAGCTGCTGTTCGCTGCGCGTCAGACGGCGGCTGAGCTGCTCGGCGCGCTGGCCGTTTTGCTGGGCCGTGCGGTCGGCCTCCTTTGCCTGGCGCTCCATCTTGGACAGCTCCCAGACGAGCAGCTCGATCTTCTCCGCCTGCAGCTGGTCGCGCTGCTCCAGCGCCTTGCGCTGCCGATCGCTCTCGTTGAGGGCGTCGCGCGCCTCCTGCACCATCAGCTGATGGCTGGCGGCATGATTCAGTGCCAGCTTCAGCTCATCCTCCAGCTGCACATAGCGTTGCTGCAGCTCCATGAAGCTCTCCTCCAATTGGCTGCGACGATTGGCCTCGCGCTGCAGCACCGCCTGGCAGCGGCTGTAGTCCTCCTTATAGCGGTCCAGATCGTTCTTGGCCAACTGGATCTTTTGCTTGAGCGCATCCAATATGAGGCCCTGTCGGCTCAGTATCGACATCTTGCTCACGATATTTTACCTCTGTATATATATATGTATATATATGTGTATGTATGTATGATTCGTGCAGTTATATTCGATGTTTGCTGTTGCCCTTTAATTTGCTGCTATTCCTGCCGTTGGTTTGATCGATCCCGTTTCTTATCTATTTTTAAATATATATATTTTTTTATATAAATATTTAACTTTTTGTATATATGTTTTGAATGACTCGTCAAGTGTCAAATGTCTGGATTGCTAGAGCACACAGCTCGTTTTGACAGCGCGAGGACATTTTGACGTGAAAATCCTTTTCGTAAATTTCCCTGCTATTTGAATTTGTGTGCTTTGCGCTGGAGTTTAGCGTAGACTTCAACCACACCCACGCTCGCCGCCAGATGGCGCAGAAGTGCAACTTTTTGTTCTGCAAGCTGCTGCTCAGCTTTGTCTAAGCTAAGCAAGCGCCAATATATGAATGCAAAAGCTTTTTTCTGAAGCTTTTGAAAATATTGGGTCTTATAAGTTTGCAGAAATTCAGTTAATGATACACGCATATTTATTAATTTAAAAGTAGTAGTAAATTTCTGATTATATTTAAGTTTAAATATATAAGATGCTGTTAAATATTTAACTTCTATAAGGAGCTAGAATGTTTGGCAAAATATTCATAAATATATCAACTTTATATATATTGCACCTATTTTAACACTTTATAAATGGGAGATATGCATACACTAGTATGTGTTCCACATTTCAAACCTCTAGCTTTAACAGCGCCGAAATGAACTGCGTTCATACAGACAGATGGACGGACAGCAAAACGAATATTGCCCAGAACCAATATACTAATTCACTTTCGAGAATGGGTATAAAAAATTGAACGTAATTCAATGGGAAATTTGCATATAGTTTTATTGTTCCCTTAGTTCTTTATAGCATTTAAAGTAATTGACCAATATAAGTTTTGCCATATCAATAATTGCGAGTAACGAATAGCTATCGATAGCATTGATAGCAATACTTATCGATATATATTAGATTTCAGCAGTATTAAAACTACAACTGTCATTTATCAACACTATTCGTAGTGAGACGTCATTTGTGCAATTTGTTTTGTGCTGCTCATAAAATATTTAGAACGAAAAAAAAAAAATATAATAAAAAAGAAAAAACAAAAATGTCCTGGGAAGATATAATTGACGATGAGGGAAATTTGAACCTCGGAATTCTTTACGAGAATAAAGAAGAGGTGCAGCAGACGCCTGGCACACAGCAACTGCCGATCGAAACGCCGACTCTGGGTGGAACTAAGAAGGAAAACATCGTACCCAAGAAGCGCGGGATACCCTGCAAAAATGTGGAGACCGAAGTGCAGCCGCAAGTTTTAAGTCAACAGGCGGCCGGGAAGCAGATGCCTATCGAAGCACTGACTCTGGTTGGAACTAAGAAGGACAACGTCGTACCCAAGAAGCGCAAGAGACCCCGCAAAAATGTGGCCAACGACGTGCAGACACCGGTTTCAAGTCAGGAGTCGAGCGGACAGCAGATGTCGACTGCGCTCGGAATGCAGACACCGGCTATAAACCAGGACCCAGTTACAAAGCACACGTTGGGCGGAGAGATGTCAATACCGCCGCCGAATAAAAAGCAGAAGTTGGATAAAAAGGAGTCAGGTAAAAAGCAGAAGTCGCTGGAGGATTTGAAGCCACAGAATCAGCACAAATCGGAGAAGAAGCAGAAGGTGATGAAGAAAAAGAATTCGGAGACTCAAAAGAAGTCGGGTGAAAAACAGAAATTGAAAAAGAACAAGTTGGTTAAGAAGCAGAAGATGCCGGGCGGAGAGCAGAAGCCGAACGCAATGCCGACTTCGAAGTTAGATAACGAAAAGAATTCGGAGACGGGTGAAAAACAGAAATCGAAAAAGAACAAGCCGGATAAGAAGCAGAAGGTGATGAAGAAAAAGAATTCGGAGATTCAACAAAAGTCGGGTGAAAAACAGAAATCGAAAAAGAACAAGTTGGTTAAGAAGCAGAAGATGCCGGGCGAAGAGCAGAAGCCGAACGCAATGCCGACTTCGCTTGAAACGGAGATGCCTTCTCTTCAGCCTCCGAGTAGCGAAATGCCCGAAATGAAAGCTCCGTTCGATATGTTGATGCTGATCGGAATGGGGTCATCGGAGTCGCTCGGCATGTTTCCGCCGTTCGCAATGGGTTCACCGAACGACATGTGCCCGCCGCTCGGAATGTTTCCGCCGTTTGATATGACAACGCCAGTTGGATTGGAGCCGCCAGGCGATTTGGATACGTCGGTCGAAGCAGGCAGTACGGGACCAAGGGAACGTTCACCAGAAGTAGAGGATAAGGATGAGGGGATCGTGCAAGTGGACAAAAAATACTTGTGGCCCCATGGCCTGACTCCGCCCCTTCATAATGTGCGTAAGCGCCGTATGAAAAACGCTCGGAAAGCTAAGAAAATTGAGAAGCCGGATCCAGAAGTGGTGCGCGAGCTCAAAGAAATTTTGCGCAGGGATATGGAGGCAGAGCGTGTGGAGTACGAGGTGGTCACTGAAAACGTAGATTTTCCAGATCTACCCGAACTGAATATAACCGATTCCAGCAGCGACAGTGACTCCCCAAAATAATCATCGAATAATCTTAATAATCATCGTAATAATCTCAATACTCAAAAGTCTCAATAACCTCAATAGTTTCCTTGTGATTGAAAGGAAAATGTATCTTCATGGGCTATCTCGATAGCAAGCAATAAAAATAAAGAACACGGGACTTAAATATCTTGCATATCGTTTTAATGTTCCTTGAGTACTTTATAGCATTTAAAGTAATTCACCCATTTATATGTTTTGCCATATCAATAATATGTTTTGCCATATCAATAGCTATCGATAACATTGATGACAATACTTATCGATATATATTAGATTTCAGCAATTGTTGATAACTAAAACTACAACTGTCGTTTATCAACACTATTCGTAGTGACACGTCATTTGTGCAATTGGATTTGTGCTGCTCATAAAATATTCAGAACGAAAAAAATTAAATTAAATAAAATAAATATGTCCTCGAATAATCTTCCCTCTTTTGACGACGAGGAGTTGGAAAGCCAATTCATTCTACGTCTTCCAGAGGTAACAATCAAATATAATTAGAATACTGCCAACAGCTTTATGCATTATGCTCAATCTTCTATTGTATATCTGATTTCAGGAGCAGGCAAAAATTGTGCACGATGCCATAAAAGAGGGTAATCTGTCACAAGTGCTATCACTTCAGTTAAACGATGATATGCGAACCGGTGAGGTGTGGGTGAACGCAAATCAGTTGTACGCCAAGGTGGTTGATTTGAACCGCATAGTGGAGAGCTATAAAACAACTGATAATGTCAATTTATATAAAACGGCTGATATAAGTCAAATGGTGGTTTGCTCGGAAGACCGTCCAAAGGATTGGGATGCGCTACCAACAGATCAACCAAAAGAAGTTGACGAAGAGCCAACTATGGATGGGAAAAAGGAGCTACCAAAGGCAGTGAACAAGAAGGCAGCAATGGGTGCAGAAGAGAACGATCTAAACATTTGGGTGCCATTTGGTTGGGATAAAGACGGACCGAAGGATGCAGAACAGAAGCAACTACCGGGTAAAGAAAATAAATGTCCCAAGCCATCGGCAAAAGAATCAATCGCAGCTACACAGGCATGCAGTGTAAATACTGCAAAGCCTGGTAAACAAAACAAAAAACGTAAAGTAAATGCCAAGAAGCGCCAACAACAGCGCAAAAATGCGACCATCGAGGAGCAGATGCCAGCTTTACCTGAGGACCCAGATGTTCAGCGTGAGGTCAAACAGCTTTTGCGCAGGGATAACAAGGCAGTGCGTGTGGAGTACGAGGTGGTCTATGAAAACACAGATTTGGCTGGTCTATCCGAACTGAATCTATCCGATACCACTGGCAGCAAAACTGAGTCCCCAAAGCAGCGTAAGAATCTCAATACTAAAGAGTCCAAGAAGAATCATCGTAAGAATCGCAATAGTTTCAATTAAAAATGATATTCGTTGTGATTGAGATGAATATGTATCTTCATAGGCTACCTCGATAGCAAGTAATAAAAATAAAGTACACGATCTCTTGTACTGTGGAAAATGTAGTATTTCCCGATTTGCCACGCACCCAGTGGGCGTAGTTACCTCATATTTGGTCAGTTCTTAGAATAATCTATCGGTAACCCAACTGCAAAATTGAATGCTTATTCTCAAAAATGTGAAAATTACAGGGTATTTTTCGATGTGCCACGCACTTAAAAAGGCGTAACAGTTATTTTTGGGACATCGATAGAGGAGGCTACCAGTAACTCAAATATCCAAATTTGAAGCTTCTAGCTCTTATACTTTAGGAGATATAAGCTTTTGCGGCTTGTCACGCGCTCTTTAGGCGAAGATATATCCTTCACAGCTCGTTGGACCTGGGTGGTCAACCTGCGTATATATACCAATTGTCTCTAGCATCAGTAGTGCCCAAAATATAACAGAATTTGAAAAATCGCTATATCTTCAGGTCCGGTTTGCCACGCCCCCAATAAGCGTAGATACGAGCCCAAACCACTATTAATTCGAACAGCATGTTTTTTTCACAGTGCGCAATGTTTAACACACTATTCTGCCAATACTACTAAAGATAACACATACCAATGCGTTTCGTCTTAAAGAGAATTTTATTCTCTTCACGATGAAAAAAAAATTGTTGCTCTATTACCAACAACAACAAAAATATGAGTAATTTACTAAAACGCTTGGCTTAACAGATGAGAAAAAATTGACCACTATTAATTCGAACGCTGCGTAAGCTTACCTTTATCTCAAAATAAAAGCGAAAAAAACAACCAATGAAACAGAATAACTATCTAATTATAGTCTGCGAATAATATCGCAATACAGTGGCAAAAATTTTAAAATTGCTGCAGATGCAACGATGCAACCACGATGGTACGTGGTAAGCCTATTTGCAACGAAATCAGAGTTTTGCTTAGAGGTTATTTTAAATCTTAAAGAGATCACTAAGCAATTAAATTTGTCTAAATCGTTTATGCGTGGGGTGATACAAATTTAAAAAAAAATTTGGGAATATTGACGTGAACATTGCGAATAGAGGCCGAACATCAGCAATAACACCCCGCGACAAAAGACAACTAGCCAAAATTGTTAAGGCTGATCGTCGCCAATCTTTAAGAAATTTGGCTTCTAAGTGGTCGCAGGAAATTTCCAAAGCTGTCAAGCAAAAAAGGACACGATTGCATTTTAAAAATATTGGATATGGTTTTTATAAAGTATGTTTTGTTATTACCTATGCATCGTACCGAATAACTTATCTTACTCGTGGGCCAAGGAAACACCTTTGCTTACGCTTCCTCAAAAAAGAAACGCTTGCAATGGGCTCGGGAAAGGATGTCTTGGACTCAAAGGCAATGGGATACCATCACACTTAGCGATGAAGCAAAATTTGATGTTAGTGTCGGTGATACGAGAAAACGTGTCATTCGTAAGAGTGCAGAAACATACCCTCAATACTGCCTCTAACAGTAAAGTTTCGAGCACTATGGTATGGGGATGTATGTGTGCCAAAGGATTAGGAAAGCTTCATTTCATTGAAAGGACGGTTAATGCTGAAAAATACATTCATATTTTAAAATGTAATTTGCGGACATCAATACCAGAACCAAAACTTTTCAGCAGGGCGGAGCATCATGTGCACAGCCAAACGCACCAAAAATGGCTGGAATCAAGTGGAGGTTTTAGATTGGCCATTAATTAGCCTAGACTAAGCCCAAGTGAGAATATTTGGTGGCATTAGCCACCATCATTAAAGAGCAAGCTTCGAAATGAAGCAAAAATGAACATTTCTGACTTGAAAATCGAATTGCAAGAGATGTGGGACTCAATTTCTCAAGAGCATAGCAAAAATTTTTTAAAATCAATTCTAAAATGAGTTAAATGCGTAATGCAGGCCATGGGCGACGTAACACAATTCGAATATTAATTAAATTATTGTTTTAAGTATGATAGTAAATCACATTAGGCAGCGTTCGAATTAATAGTGGTCAATTTTTTCTCATCTGTTAAGCCAAGCGTTTTAGTAAATTACTCATATTTTTGTTGTTGTTGGTAATAGAGCAACAATTTTTTTTTCATCGTGAAGAGAATAAAATTCTCTTTAAGACGAAACGCATTGGTATGTGTTATCTTTAGTAGTATTGGCAGAATAGTGTGTTAAACATTGCGCACTGTGAAAAAAACATGCTGTTCGAATTAATAGTGGTTTGGGCTCGTATATCCGCCATAGCTTGTGATCTAGGGATTTTCATACAAAATTTCAGCTTTCTAGCTCTTCAAAAAACATGATTTCTGGTATATCGGACATTGCACAAAACAAATATATTGTACTAATTCACTATCGTAAATGAATATAAAAAGTCACAAGCCAGATTTGTGTACGTATATCTCTTACATTTTGATTGCACTACATTTTTCGTTTTTCTACACAACGTAATTAAAAATTTTGATCATCTAGTAAAAAAAAAAAAATACAAAATTGTAAATCTATTCTTCTTTCTTGGGCATCGGTTTCGGTGGCACTATCGGTGGCGGTGGGGGAGGATTTCGCACAGCGCGGTCTTCGTCGGGGTCCGGCACGAATCCCTCTCTGATGAATTTCGAAAACTCTTTCATTGATTCATTCTGATTGACCGGCTTGAAGATCTGCCTCAAGTCGTAGCAGTCCTTCACGGTGACGACCTCCCAGTCGTCGGGCCTCATGTGGTAGAGGCGAACAAGTCCGCCCGTATACGAATCCAGATAGGTGGCATGGTAGACGCTGCGCAGTGCCAGACAGTAGGCTTCCTCATCCTCCATATCATAGCGGTAGAGCGTGTCCAGGATGCCCAAGGCAAAGCTGCTGCCACTGCCAATCGAGAAGAGATGGCCCTCGACGCTGGTCCCCTCCGAGTCCACGTAGATGAGTCGCGGTCCATCGAAATCGTAGCCGGCTAGCATCATGCCCATGCTCAGGCCCATCCCCTTGAACTTGTAGACAATGTTTGCCAGCATGCGCGCCACCGACTTAACAGGCAACGGACGGCGGTAGGTCAGCTCGTAAAGACGGCACTCCATCGTGAGCACGCGATCCCAGTAGATGCAGTCGGCGGCACCGCCCGCAATGGTGCCCAGGATTTTCTTGTGCACCTGCACTACTTTGCGCATGCTCTGCGAGCTGATGAAGTTGCCACTGGTGCCGCGCGAATCGGCGGCCAGAATGATGCCGCCCTTGAACAAGAAGCCCACCGTGGTAGTGCCATGCGTCAGCTCCAGCTTCGTGTCGTTCTCCTTATCCAGCTTGGCCAGCCGCTTCTGCGGATTGTCAAAGGGCGGTACGGGCAGCGAGTAAGGATTCTTGAACATGGTTAAAAAGCGAGTGGCCTCCGAGCGTATATAATCCTTGTTGCGATCCTTAAGGGTCTTACAACACGTTAGTTTATTTAAGCCGCAAATGCTTTCGAGCGCCATCTTGCGGTCAATTTGTAAGCCTGCAAATTTGCGCTCTACCTCTCACGATATTAAATATCTCTTTTCACAAAATGTGATTTTTGTTGTTGCCTTGAGCTCTGTAAGATATGAAATGAAATATATTTTGCTTATATGTACACTTTGGGATTCTGTTCAATTCAAAGCCTACTATAATGGAATGTGAAAATTGAATATTAATACAATACAGTTTAATAAGCAAAAATCAAAGTCAATTTAAACCAGAAAATGCTTTGCCTAGGAATATTTAAAGTATTTAAGCAGCAACAGAGAATTCATTTTGATGATTTTTTCCGTTGACTGTGGAACTTGAGAGCTCGTGTCTCTGTGACTTGAACACTTTTAAATAAATACCAGACTCACGCTCAGCCATTGAAATTTCGCTAACAATAATTGGCAAAATGAGTGGAGCATTCGTAACGACGTGGAAGTACGCTTCACTTTCTTCCCGACTTCCTCTCGTCTGTCTGTGTGTGTGTAAAAGAGAGAGAGAGGGAGAGTGAGAGAGTGTGTGTGTGTGTGGCGGCTACAAATGTTGAGCAATTACGTGACGCGTGCCTGGGACACCGCCGTATGATAATATGCCACAACTGTCAACAATATTTCCGGTGCAAAGTGTCTCCAATGTGATCATCCTACCCAGCATATTTATCTTTCCCTCTCTCTCTAGCTCTCTTCTCGCGCCGTCTCTTTTCAGCGACGTCTGTTGCTGTTTGCATGCAACCTGTATATACTATATGTGTGTGTGTGTGTGGCCTTGACAGCAATTGTTTATATGTGTGTGTGTGTGTAGGTATGTGTTTAGTACTCTCAGCTCGGGCACATATCATTGTCAGTGCAGGGCCGTGACTCAACTTCTCTAAAGACTTGGGTCCAACTGTCGGCATCGTCTTAGCAACTAAACGACAGTTACAGCAGCAACAGCAACAGCAGCAGCATCATTATAAACTAAGCATGCACTGAGCGAAATTTGCGTGTGATATGTTCAACTAAAGCTTGTAAAAATTATGGGCAAAGCAGAGAATTATATTGATGCTAGAAGTATATCTCTAAACCTATGTTAAGAGGTAATAGATTTACTATAACTATACCAAGATTTATAATAGATAAATATATATACTTGGCTTTCCTGTCAAGAAAAGTGTAGATAAAGCCCAGCCTTAAAGATGCTGGCAAAATAACTAAGCTCTCACTAAAGTAGGTAGTTGAGCTTTTATATATATTATATATCTCTAGATTATGGTGTAGTCATAATAGATTAACATAGATACTCAGGAATATTAGATATTTTGGTATAATCATAATAGATCATCACTTAGTGTTATATGATTTTCTAACAATCTTATCTCGATGAAGTTCTTCCAGTCTCTTTATACATAGCTCTTGATTGAGTTTTGTCATTGAGAGTCTTTTGACTATATATACACTATAAAGTTACTATTTAATCTATGAAGTCTTAACGAATACTTCTCTCATTTTTCTTTTTTTTTGCTAACTAGTGTAACTACCAAATCTTTAACAACTTTTAAGCCAAGTCTCTTTGCCGAATTCTAGCTAAAACTTTAGTAAAGCCCAAAAAAGTTCTAACTGTATCTATGCAAGTGACTAACTGTTCTCTTGCTTACCCCCGCTCTCTCTCCCTCTCTCTCTCTCTCTCTCTCTCTGTGTGTGTGTTGTGTTTTTTTGTGAAGCAAATGCGACGTCAACGCAGTCATTAGATGGTTGGGTAGCTGCTCTTCACTGCCACGCCCCCACTGGCAGGCATAGGCGGCATGTCTGGCATGGTGTTGCCTTTGCTGTTGCTGCTGCTGCTGCTGCTCCTGCTCCTGCTGTTGTTGTTGTTGGCATTAACTTGACACTTTCCCCATTGCCGTGTGGCATGCCCGGAGTTGCATGCACACACACGCAGTCTGCCTGCCTGCATGCATATGTGCCTGTCTGTGTGCGTGTGTGTGCGTGTTTGTGGGAAAATGTATAACTGTAAAAGGCACTTGAAGCACATTCGCCTGGAAATTTGCCTGCATTTTGTGCTTTTATTAATGTGACGGGCGAAGAATCGCAACACGATAAAATATTGTGACGCCTCCTGTCGACCCCAGCTTGAAAGGACGCGAAAGGACTCGCCGTTAAGGTGTCCACTTAATTATTTATCCATGAACAAAGTAGTGCAAGACAAAGGAAAACAATTGCAATTGTTTAGCACTAATTGAGATGCGATTGCATTAAACTTACGCACGATCAAGTCAATTGAGCTGCCCTTGATGTATCCCCATTTAGACTGAGATCAAACTTTAAGGAAACTCGCGTGAAGAGCTTATTTCAGTTGTTGACTTAAATGGGCGTATATTAAATACAGTGACGAACTAAATTATTGGCACAGTAGGCTTTTTATACTTTATAGCGATTTTTAAAGTGTTTTTTAACGCTTTTTTCGTAAAACAAAAAATGTACTACATAGAATAGGGTATTTATTAACGTAAACAAAAAAAATATTGTAAAAAAGTTCAACGTACATTTTTTAAAAATTCAATAACCAAGAAAAGACCTCGATTTTGCTGAACAAAATTATTGGCACACCAAAAAAAAAAAACTTGAAAAACATAAAAATATTATGAAAAAAATGGATAATAACTATAATTAACATTTGGTATGTAACCCTTTAGCTTTAATAAGAGGTTTGGCATCGAAAAAAATTATTTTTGAGTGACGTCTTCACTCATTTTTTGCCATTCTTCGATAAGAGCTTGTTTTAGGCCGGTCTATTTGTTATTGCTCGTTTTGAGATCCACCTATCCAATTCTTTCCAAAAGTGTTCGATTGGATTTAGTTCTAGATATTGTGGTGGGTGCAGTAGCGCGTAGGCGGTATTATACACCAGCTACATTTTGACGATATGGGCAGAATGCTTGTGGTCGTTGACATGTTGAAATATGAACGTGCTTAGCAGTTGCAGCTTTTCGACACCTTTTTAAAGGTTATCTTTCAAAATATTTGGATACAAATGTTTGTCCACTATACCGTCTACAAATACCAACTCGCCCACACCTGCAGCAGGTATGCATCCCCAGACCATCACCCTACAACCACCATGCTTAATTCTTGGCGTAATATTGTTTTTGTGAAATTCAGTTTACGGCTTCCTCCAAACAGTTTTACGCCCACCAGAGCGAAATATATTGAATTTTCACTCATTACAGAACAAAACTTGACTCCAATAACCAGATGGCTTGCTAAAATATTCTTTAGCGTAGTCCAAACGCTTCTTTTCATAAGCATCTTTGATGCACAGCTTTCGTCCAGTCACACGCGATTTGTATTTGGCCTTGTGCAGTACTCTGCGTATTGTAATCGGGTGCATATCCCTTCCTATTCGTTTTGTAACTTCAGCAGCAATCTGTGTTGATGTCATTTTGAGATTCACTTGCACCTTTCGAACGATTTTCCTGCATCCATGGCCGTTCAACAACTTAAGGCTACCTGTAAGTTTATGAACTTTGCAGATGGCGGGCTTCCTTGGAGCGGTGCACGTAGCTTCGAATAGTGAATCGGCTTCCTTCCATTACCTCTATAATATCTGCATAAAATTTGCCTTGATCGTGCAAATGCAGGATAATTTTCCTCTGAGCTACTGATGTTTCTTTTAGCTTAGGTGCCATTATTAAGAAAAGTTAAAATATATACTCAATTGCTAAAAAATTTTTTAAATATAAATTTAAATTTGCGAAGCTTTAGATAAAGGAACATAAAATATTGTGAAATTGCCTAAATATTTTGTCTAATTGGTTTAATTCTTAAAAAAAACCAAAAAAATACTAAGTGTGCCAATAATTTTGTTCAGGAATATCGAGGTCTTTTCTTGGTTATTGAATTTTTAAAAAATGTACGTTGAACTTTTTTACAATATTTTTTTTGTATACGTTAATAAATACCCTATTCTATGTAGTACATTTTTTGTTTTACGAAAAAAGCGTTAAAAAACACTTTAAAAATCGCTATAAAGTATAAAAAGCCTACTGTGCCAATAATTTAGTTCGTCACTGTATAAGAAATTGGAAACTTTGAACTGACACCTAGTAATTGTGAACAAAATCTGGATGCTAAAACTGGAAACTAGAAAGGAAAATTGGAAAGACTGAAGTGCTTGAAACTCGAGATAGAGAACTTGAAACTGTGATCTAAAAACTGGAAACTAAAAATTAGTAACTTAGAACTGGCAGCCAGATATTGGAAACTTAATCTAAATAATAATATAAACTGGAAACTAGATTAAGATCTAGAACAAGACTAGAGACTGGAAACTATTACCAAATGCTGGAAACTAAAAATATGAAACTATTAACTTTGAAACTAAATCATGGAAACTAGAAACTTAATAATAAAGAAGTAGACATAAGAAGAACAAGGAGAAATGAGTTATTTCAGACTCTGAATACAAATCTAGGAACAAGAAATCCACAATACAAACAATTCCACAGTAAAGAAGCTAGCTTTAATTTATATCCTTTGACATGTTAGTTCATGTCAGTGCAACTGCCAGTTTAACATGCATGTTAAAGTCTCAGATTAAAAATCTTGGAGGATAGAATCGCCAAATGAACGAATTGCTTACTTCAATTTGCATTAATAGTCGGCTTAATCAACAATTTTTCTTTTCAGTTTTTTTTCTTTTTACCCGATGATGCACATTGATCATTGTTAGAGGACAATGTTAGTTGGTAGCGCCGCTCTCCACTCGGCACGCGCCATTCAGTTGTTGCTGAAGTGTGGTCCAAGTAGCGGCAGCGGTTCATGGCCAACAGCATTATAGTTCAGCACCGGCCCCTGCGCCCTGCACCCCGTGCCCTGTGCCCTTCGTCCGGAAAATGCAAATCGTGCTGAATTGCATTTTTCGCAGCAGCAGCAACAGCAGCAAAGCAGCGAGCAAAATTCAAACTGCACATTTTTATAGGCAGGCTGCTTGAATAGCTGCACTGGCGCCAGTCGCTGCGGCTGCCCGGCTAACCCCGGCTCCAACTACAGCTGCTGCTGCTGCTGTTGCTGCTGAACGAGGCGTTGATAAATGTGGCAGACGCCAACGCCAGTCGCAGCCAGGACTAGACCAGTGTCATCTCTGCTGCTGCTGCTGCTGCTGCTGCTGTTAAGTGTTGCAAATCCACTGAGCGGCATAAAATGTTGCGTCATCCGGCGTGCAAATGCTGGTTGGAGCTGCAGCTAATAGAGGACGACCTCTGGTGAATGACCATTTTTGGTCGTAGCACCCTCCTCTCGCTATCCTACTCTACTCCAAAACTGAATTTTCTCCCATTATTTTTTTTTTTTTTTTGCAAGAGTTTTCTTTCATTTTCATTTTGTTGCTGTTGTTGTTGTTGTTTTTTGTGCTTTGGTTTTCTTTCATGGGGTAAACGCTGCGGCAGCCTTGTTGACAATTTGTCGACGTGTCAGAAGAGTCAACGTGAATGTGACAAGTGACGGCGCTGGACACGGACACGGACACGGAGACGGAGACGTCGACGTCGACGTCGAGCGCGGATGCTGACGAGACAGGCGAACTGGGCTGAGTTGTTGGTTTCGTGGTCCATTGGACAGTTGGACATGGCGGCGGCTGGTTTTTGTCTCGCCTTTGTTGTTGTTGTTGTTGTAACTGTCATCATTTTCGCTTAAATATTGATATGCGCTACGCCACAGTGCGGTTGCAGCTCTTTGGTCATACGCCTTGGCAGTACGTCCTATATTTCATTCCATTTAGTGAGTCTGAAAGAGAGTAAGAGAAAAAGGGAGAGTTAGAGACATAATGTTCCATAAGATTCAGGTATACCCCAAAATATGAGTTGAAAGATGATTAATCTAAAAAATATCTTGAAATTTTACCATAAATAGATCTTGAGCTATGTGGAAATAGAACATATATATTAACATGGAATGCTGTAATGGAACAGCATATTCACTTCTGATGTACTGCGTTGCTAAATACATTGTAGAATATTATAGTAATGAAACATTACAATGGAACGCTGAAATGAAACAATTGATGAGCCAATATATTGATCTTAAATGCGTTCAAATATTAACTCCTTTGGTATGCTGGAATGAAACAGTTTTATTTCTGTTCCCGGGTCAACCGTTTGTAGGTGATTGTGAATTCGTTATAGATTTCAGATTGTATAACCGAAAATTAATTTTTACCCAAACGAAAAGTCAGAGTTGGCTGTTAGCGAGGACGTAAACGGCATAATTGATATACGTATGCATGCATGTATGTATATATATATATATGTGTGTGTGTGTGTGTGTGTGTGTGTGGAGGTCATCAGGCAAACAGCAGTCGTTGGCATATAGCGATCCAGATGCAGATGTCCTTATGTCACTAATTACATGCATGTCAATTTTTCGCTCATCATTGCGCCCGGCGGTGGCAATGCCGTTCCGATTCCATTCCATTCCATTCCATTCCATTCCGCTTCGTTTCGATTCGAAACGGACAATTCACTTGGCACTGTGCGAACGGCAACAAAACCAAAACATATTTGGACAGTTTGTGGACAGGCCGGATGGTTTTACTGTGGTCATCAGCATCGGCCTGATGTCCTGTCCTGCGTCCAGCGCTCGTCCTTGCGCTCGTGCGTTCATGTGTGCGTATCTTTTTATTAAATTTTTCATTATTTGCTGACAGCTGTCGGTAAATGGAATTGTTTATTACCTGAACCCGCACCAGATGAAGTTCGCTGTGCCGTTATCCTATTGGTCCTTCGGCTGCTGTTGCTGCTGCTGACGCCGCATCGTTGTTGGTGATTATCATAACGTTTGCACTGGACAGCCAGGCCTGCCAGGGCTGCCAGCCTGACCGGCTGCAAATGTTGACAGTTTTGGGCAACACAACAAAACACAATTGCGGGTTAGCAGCAGCAGCTCCAAAGGGGGACGGCGAGGCTAGCGGGAATACATTGAGCGAATCGAGAGCTGAGCTTGAATTTGAGAATCGAAATGCATTTTAGAAATGCATTCTAACCCACAAACCGCAAAACAGAATGAGTAACAGATGTTCTCTCACTATTTCTGTGTGTCTCTCTCTCTCTCTCTCTCTCCCTCTCCCTCTTCCCGATTTCATTCCCTGTGTGTGTCCTACAAAACTGTGATTATGTTTGTATTGAAAATTTCAATTGAAAATCAAGATTCTCTAGCTTCTCTCTATGTATCTTGTATCTTGTGTCTTGTATCTTGTATCTTGTATCTTGTATCTTGTATCTTGTATCTTGTATCTTGTATCTTGTGTCTTGTATCTTGCATCTTGTATCTTGTATCTTGTATCTTGTATCTTGTATCTTGTATCTTGTATCTTGTATCTTGTATCTTGTATCTTGTATCTTGTATCTTGTATCTTGTATCTTGTATCTTGTATCTTGTATCTTGTATCTTGTATCTTGTATCTTGTATCTTGTATCTTGTATCTTGTATCTTGTATCTTGTATCTTGTATCTTGTATCTTGTATCTTGTATCTTGTATCTTGTATCTTGTATCTTGTATCTTGTATCTTGTATCTTGTATCTTGTATTTTGTATCTTGTATCTTGTATCTTGTATTTTGTATCTTGTATCTTGTATCTTGTATCTTGTATATTGTATCTTGTATCTTGTATCTTGTATCTTGTATCTTGTATCTTCTCTATCTATCTATCTTCTATCTATCTTCTCTAATCCATCTATTTTACCTATTTCTCTTCTTTCTTCTTCTTCCTTTCTTATAATTCTTGGCTGGTTGACGCGCAGGTCTTACCGCTGTCAAGCTGCTTAAAGAGCAGTTGATATAGTTGGCTGGCCGACCTTATGGCTCACACACAATTTGCATTAGGTTGGCGGAAACAGTTGCTGCACTTTTTCGGGCGGCTGGCCTGCCCCTGGCGCGGGGGTGTCGTAGGGGTGGCCGGTCTCAAATTGCGGCTGCCTTGCTAACAATGGCAAATCAAATAAGTTGCATGCAGTTTGCACTTAATTGCCAGTGCCAAAGTGGCATGAAAAAAAAGAGGCAGCAGCGGCGTTGGCGTCGGCGTCGACGTCGGCAACTGCAGTTGCAAGTGCCAAGTGGCATGTGGCAGCTGCAGCACAGAGTCGAAAGATGCTAGCTGCTAGATGCCAGAGAGTTTGGGGTTGGCCTGCGGGAGGGTGAGGGCGGCTGCGGTGGGTGGTCTAGTGGAGCCTGGGCGATGGGCAACATGAGAACCAATTAAAGACATCGTTGGCAGCGCCGCTGTCGTCCGGCGTTGTTGGCAAACGTCAACGTCGAAAACTAATTAGCATAACAAGCAACAAAGCGTACCGAATGCTGGGCAAAGGGGTTGCTTGTAATAGTGAGGGGTGTGTATATGTGTGTGTGTGGGTGAGTGGGTGTGAGTTGGTGTGTGGAACGAAGCCAAGTGGTGCTGGCAACCTAGTTACTTGCTGCATGTGTGTGTGTCTGTGCGTCTGTGTGACTATTTGAGGCTTCCGGAGTCTGGGCACAGCAACAGCTTCCAGCTTGGCTTGTGGGCGCAAATCAAAAGTTGCGCCATTAAAATGAGCAGCACAACTAGGAAGACAGAGAGAGATAGAGAGAGAGAGAGAGGCACACACATGCACGCACACCCACATAACCATAAACAAATACAATTACAAGTCGAGCAAAGCTTTAGAGTTTGCAACTGGAGACTGAAGCTGGTCGTCCTTGCAGCGTTAATAAACTGTCGGCATAAATAAAATGTAAGAAGCAGCAGCAGCGGCAGCAGCAACAGCAGGACACTAGCTTTCAAAGCCAAGCAAAATAAAAATAGAAGGCGCGTTATGATTTATGCGCCGCTGCAGCCAAAGCCAAAGGACTCTCTACAGCAGGCGGCAGGATGTGACTGTGACTATGTGGGTGGCTGGCCGCTTGGCTGGCTGACTGGCTGCTCCACATCGACGCCGTCTTCCGGCGTGCAAATAAAATTTCGGGCATTGGCGGTCGGCGCATGTTTCTGATGGCGACGAGACAGCAGCGAGACAAGCTCAAAGGGATTAAATTAAAATGTCCTTTGAGTTGTGTTTTAATTACTTCCTTTCTCTCTCTCGCTCGCTCGCTCGCTCGCTCGCTCTCGGTCTGTGGCAATGAAAACGTTGTCTGTGCCAAACTCCTCAAGTCACAGCCGGCACGCCCACAATCTCGCCCGCACAGCTGCCATCACAGCCGGAGACAGCATCGCATCGCTGCGAAAACTTAAGACAGTTCCACAAT
Source organism: Drosophila aldrichi (assembly GCA_035045965.1). Classification (NCBI taxonomy): domain Eukaryota; kingdom Metazoa; phylum Arthropoda; class Insecta; order Diptera; family Drosophilidae; genus Drosophila; species Drosophila aldrichi. The sequence goes on from JAWNOM010000484.1 coordinate 5,845,589, forward strand.
TTCTGGCCACAAGCCCAAAAGTTGCCAAAGTTTTTAACCTCAACAACGAATCAAATTGTCGAACAGACCAACGAGAAACCACGGAAATCTCTTTCAAGTGTTCAAGGAGAACTATATATATAGATATATGGATATACATATATACTTCTATCTATTTTACCTATCTATGTTCATTTAGTTTTCGAAATTACTAAAAATAATTCATTTAATTACTATTGCTATTCCCATTATTATCTAATCCAGAATTCCATGACTCAGTAGCCTCCATAAGGGATTTACTTAAATTTAACTACATTTATCATTGATTTCAAATCGCTTGAAATGTTATTCAAGTAAATCGCTCAAATATCTCCCCAGAGCTGACGTCACAAATAGTTGCACAATTACAATTACAGGTAAAACATTGCTGAGCAAACCAACTCAAAAGCACACACACACACACAAGTGTTTGAGCGTGTGAAAGCTCACCAATACACAGACACGAGGAGAGCGTCTAAGTCAATGGCTACAGCCAGCTGGCTGCAGTGGACAGGTTGGCTGGCTTTAAAGTTGGTCAATGCTTGGGGCCAACAAATGGCAACAGTCAGAGCCAGATGGATATGCGGAGATAGTACATATGTAACTGGGCAGAGGGCAGGAGGGGGGAGGGGGGTTGGAGAAGAGTGTGAGCACAGCTCATTCATTCTCATCAGCGTATTGGGGATTTGGCGCCTTTGTAGCGCCTGTCAAGTGTCGCGTGCGTGAACGGAGCGACGTGCGTGACTGCAACAGAGCGAGAGAGGGAGAGTGAGAATGAGCATGGGAATGTAACTGAGAGAGTGAGGGGGTGCGCGCCGCAGGAGCTGAACCTGAAGGTGGGCTGCGAATATCGACGCCCCAAACAAATGGCCAATTAATTGCCAGGAGCCAGCAGCAAACAGTGCTAGACAGGACCCGGAATGCCACTCGCTGCTGCTGCTGGCTGCTGCTGTCTGTGCTCGGCTGTCTGCTGTCTGTGCTACTGCAATCGATTATTTATTTATTTATGCCACGCTGTGCCGCCTTCAATTGGCTACAATTGGCGCTTATCTCTGACGGGCTTAGTGGGCGTTGCGCCTGGACCGAGCCTTACAAATGTTTTGCATATCACTGACACGAGAGCCGGGGACACGAGGGGTAAGCAACGACTGGCGACAGTGCAGACAGTGCCTTAGAAAAATCGTTGGACGTTGCGCTGTTGTGTGTGTTGTACCCCCTGTAGCCCCGCCCCTTTGGGGACTTTGCATACATTTTGCCCACTGGCTTGGGCAAATATTTTAGGCTCTCGCACTTGGCCGCTCTGCATGGGAATTTATTTGAGCAAATTTGCAAATTATTGCGTTTCGTGCCGAGTGCGAAAGTCCTTTCGTGGACATCTATTACGCTAGCCCATTTACATTTGACAATTGCCTTGTTGGCATCTTTTTAATGGGCCGCCTCTACCGCATCGCCCCGGCCCGCTTCCTCAGCAAGCTCCTTCGCCTTCTCCTTCTCCTGCGCCTGGCGCCCCCATTTCCATCTCTAGCCGACGTCAAAGCTCGTCGAGCTCAACACGAATTTGGCACGCTGGTTTTTTATGGCCTTTGAGTGGATTTCGCAGCGACAGCTCACAAATTGGCGACATGCATTAGAACAATGGCCAGAGAGTTGAAGGTTTCCCCCACATTTCAACAGATTTTCATGAGCATTAAAAGCGGAAGTGAAAGTATTTCGAATGTTTGTTAAAAGCTGCCAAAGCTTTACAGTTCCGTACAGGCGGAGTTCATATTAAAGCTTCGCAAAGCTTTTGCTGAAGCTGATTAAATTAGCTTTAATCTTTAAGTATATATTTTTCCTCTTAGTCAAACATGTAGGAGCTTAGACATTGATAAAGCTCTGTATTTATATTAAGCTTTGTATTAATGTGCTTTTCCAATGAAAGCTTTAGATAATGAGGGTAGAAGAATAGCTGCTTTTACTTGTAATATATATATTGTAAACAATTGTGAAATGGGTCCAGTTTATTTGTTTGCCTAGAGCTTTCCATAATAGGCCTTAAAATATGCACCCATAGCTTAAGCTCTGCTGAACAATTCTCAAATAAAAGCAAATTTCCGAGCTCGTTTCGAGCCTCCTTTGCTAAATTCTTGCACTCATTTGCAGTTTAGATATTTTGTGTAGAGCAAAAGGTGCAAACAAAGTCGGAAAAGTAAATGGGACTAGGCAGAAATATGCCAACAGTAATACTCGTCTGATATTTTGGAGAACTTTGGCTCATTTGTTGGACAATTAAAATGTAGTTAGAGCCAAGAGTTGGGCATTGGCAAGAATTTTGGAAATTCCCATGCTTACTTGGCCAACTGCCGGCTCTGCCATAAAATCATCGACGTTAGCCAGCCTAGCCAGCATATGCACTGAATTGATTAGAGTTGTCTAAACTTGGCTGCAGCCTCAACCTGGTCGAGCCCTCTGGCCCACAGCACTCGCACAGCTCAGTGGCATTTGTTCAACATCAACGCACCCGTTCTGGCTGGTCTCGAAAGATTGGGCCGATGCTTCGAGTGGAAGCGGCAGCGTGGGCGCATCAAATGAAACTAGAACTGGAAATCGAACAACAGAACGAAACGCTCTGCGTCAGCCAGAACAATTCAATTGGCCGAGTGCTACATACGCACCTGCAGTTGCCAATTGAGGGACCTCTCGTTCCCCCTCTGTCACCCTCTCTCTCTCTCTCTCTCTCTCCTCTCTCTCTTCGTTTATCGCATTCTTTCTCTGCTAGAGAAATTCACATACGACACGTCAAGCAGTCGTGGCTGTCCAATCATCCAGCGCCAGCCAACAGATGACACTGCATCATGACGCACTGGACCAGGCGACAACAACAGCAACAACAACAACAACAATCGAACAACAAAAACTGCCAATTAAGTGAAAAAAGCCGCTGCGATGGCTACGCTAACCGAAGCATTAGAAGTGCCCAGACCCATCGAACAGCGACGTAGAAAAACAGAAAATAGAATAAAAGGGAGAGAAAATGGTTTCGCAAGCATAGAAAAAAAAAAAAAATGAAATAAAGAAAACTAGATGTGCTAAGGCTTACATACAAATACCCTGTAGAACGATCAAAAAATTTAAGTTGAGCTTGAAATTTTGAGAAAGGAATTTGCAGAATTTACAGCTCTTAAAACTTAGCTATTTGTTTTAGAGTTAAGTTTCTATTTTATGTGGATTATTGGTTATTGATATATTCTGATAGTATTTACAATATTACTCCAAGTACTCCCAAGTTTACATGGGGAGCTGAAAAGTTAGGATTGCTCCGCAGACATTCTCCAGGACATAGACCTACAAATACATTTATATTTTTGTATATATTTCAGAAGTTTTTCAGTCTATAGCCCATTTGTCTATGCAAAATTCTAGGGTATCTGTAAAGGAAAAAACTAATGTAAACTTTTGCAGCGCTGCGTCGACGGAATCAATTAAAAATTCTATGATTTTACACTTGATTGCCTGCGTTTTAGATCGCCAAGGTAACGTCTACGACAATGATTGCGATGCCAGCGCTGGGGATTTGCAGCTGGTAGTTTTCTCCATCTACATATACGCTCGCCTCTACAGCCTCTCAGCGTATGCTGGTGGGTGTGCTCAGTTAAGCATTTAAAAGCGGCTCAACTTTGGTTGAAAACATGACAAAACAAGTGCATCATATGCAGACGCATGAGCCCAGCGCCAGTGAGCCAGATCTAAAACATGTCAAAGAATCATTCGGTTACCAATTAGCTATTGAGCCGCCTTAAAAGCAATCTCAGCCGAGAGCCGAGCAGCACTGAAGAGCCAGCCCTATCGTTTGCATTTGCACAGAGCTCAATGCCTGCATAACATTCTGCCACGCCTTACGTTGCCCTGCCGCCCGCTCATACATACATATCTCTCTGAGAGCTGTTTCAAGCTGAATTCAAGCAGCTGAATGCGTATTAATTATCACTTGATTAACTACAAATATAAGCCTATTAGTTGTCATTTCTGTTCCACTTGTCGAAAGGTCGTGCCAGGCTAATGAAAGATCCTTATGCGTGTTCCTGATTGGCAAAGCCATTTGCCTAGGCCATAGAGTCAAGTGGCAAGCGGTTCAAAGTGGAATGTTTATCTTCTGATGTGCTATGGAGCTCTATGGAGCTCGTTTTATTCTCAAATAATATCGAAATATGTTAGACATGATTAGCTGAATTTTTTCTCTCTCTCTCTCTCTCTCTTTCTTTTTCTATGACTTATTGCAGTTTCTATATTTCTTTCGGTCTAGCTCTTTTCTTTCTCTCTTACTCTCAGCTTTCTTTCTCTCTCCTGCTCTGTATCATATTTTTCCTTTTCATTCTCTTTAACTCGTTCTCACTCATTTTTCGCTCTTTTCCATTCTTCCTCTTTGTCTTTCTTTTTTTCCGATTGCCCTTGTTTACTTCTCTCCACCTACCATAATCACTCACTCTCTCTCTCTCTCTCTCTCTCTCTCTCTATCTCTTCCGCTCTCTCAGTTCCTTTTCTTCTCTGCTCACGCAATTGATTGATTAGTCCGTCACGTTGACTTATTAATCACAATCTGATTTTAGCCAACATTCAAGTAAGGCAAGTACAGTTGTGTGTGCCCATTCATAGCTGTAGGCTTAATGAGCACTCGAATACAATTGTTTCTTGATATACATGTATGTATGTATACATATATATAAAAAAGTATTGGATCAGAGGCATTACGGGCTTTAAATTGTTTGTTGGCTCTTATGGCGCATTGTTCATCTGGCCGATGGCTCATTCGCTTTAATCCCAATAAATGTGTTCGACAATGTGTTAATTATATGCCCCATGACAAAGTGGGTAGCCAAATGGCGTAATGCACTGCCGAAGGTAGACAGTTAGGAGGAAGTGATATACATATTTATTTATATACATATCTATAATATTTCAATGTGAAGTTAAGGCTGTGGAAATATAAAAATTGCTTTTGATTATGACTTTCTCAGAGATCATATGCAAATAAGGACTTGAGGAATTAGAAATATAATAACAAAAAGTTTATTTTATCATATTTTTAAGAATTTATATTTGTAACATTCCCAACTTTTAAGTTAGTATATATCAAGGCAACTCTCAAATATAATTGAAATTTATACTTTAAGCTTAATTCATAGAACATTAAATTGAGGTTAGAACGCATTTGAGGTTAGAACTGAGTTGAGGTTAAAGTGTAAACCGAGAAATTGTGAAATAATTATGCTTGATAATACCTTGGGATTTGCATAGTTTAGCTGTAAATGAGACTAGAGCTAAAAAGCGCATAATTCTGCATTTGTTTACTAATTCTACTTTTTTTTTTTTTTTTTTTAATCTTAGATTTTAAGCTGTAATTAAACAAAGCAAAAACTGCATGGCACATGTGTGTGTGTGTGTGTGTGTGTCTATAATGCCCCAAAGAATTTAACACATTCTAGTACAAATTAAATATTTAATGTAACAACAAATTGATATTTGAATTATTAAAATGGAAAATAATGCGCCGTCATGTACAGCCAAGTGACGTGATGTGTATGTGTATGTATGTGTGTGTGTGTGTGTGTGTGTGTGTGTGAAATTTAACAAACACATTTACGTCTGGCTGTCGGCTGACATTTTTGTTTATTTGTGTGGCGGAAATATCAGCGACAAAGCTACCAAAATATTGAAAACAAATAAAATTAAATTTGCATAAATACATGAATGCTTTTTATGTGTACAACTCTCTCTCTCTCTCTCTCTCTCTCTCTCTCTCTGTATGTGTATGTGTGTGTGTTTTGCGTGTTTTTAATCCCTAAAGCACTGCATTCAAATAGCAACAAAAAAAAGGCAACAACAATGCACAGCTGCAACAAATTAACAACATGAATGCCGCCAAGCTGCAAAAAGCCAAAAACATGCAAATTGTTTAAGCACACACACTAACACACACACACAGATACCTGTACCCAAGCCTAATATATTTATATATATACATATACATATATATGTATATCTGCCAATGTGTTGGCAGTCTGAAGTCCTGGTCATGTCAGGAGATTAAACACAAATCTTTGGATACATTATGTCGGTTAGTGACTCTGGAAATTGTGAAAAACTGAAACATTTTTATATTTTTTTGATATATTTGACAGATTATGAGCGGTGAGCTGACCGCAACAGATAGGATTATGCATATATCTATGTATATCTATCTATTCGTCAAAGCGCGTCAAAATAAAACATATGAAAATTGTTGTTTTTTGTGCTCAATATCATATCAAATTCAAAATAGAGCAACTATGAATGCCTAACAGCTAAAGAAAAAGAGAGGGAGATAGAGAGGCGCCGGAGAGAGATAGATAGAGTGACATACACGAAGAGAGAGAGAGGGAGGAAGAGAGAGCGAGATAGAGAGAAAGGGTGAAGGAGAGATATGTGTACATGAATAGAAACAGAGAGAGAGAGAGAGAGAGAAAAAGGAAGTCTGAGAGAGCGCGAGAGAGAGAGAGAGAGAAAGAATAAAATTGAGAAATGAATAATGACCAAGGGATGGAAGAAAGCAAAAAGAGGCTGACGAGGAAGACAGAAATATTATGGTCATTATGAAACCAAGATATCTATATCCGAAGTGAAAAAAAAAAGAAATCTATAGTAAATTTAGATCTAGACTTTCTGGATACGAAATAAGTTTATGCTTTCCGCATATGCTTGTAAAATGCTGCGAATATGGAAACTTGATCCTAACACACATAAACGAGATAGATTCGTGGACATTGTAGAACAAAAAAATAATAATAATAAATCATTATTTATATGGTTCTGTTGGCGCGTAATAATTTAAAGTGCATATTTACTTTTAATATACGTTTAGATTGGGATACATAAACATTGATTAAATAGCATCAAAGGGGATATATGTACATATATACAGTATATTCCATGTAGAGTATGGAATAATTAGATAACGATTTAAAAATTTACACACTGATTGGCTGGTTAAATATTTTGCTTGCAGCATGGAACGGGTGGATGTGGCTTTGTCGTAAACCGCTTCATCCTTTATGCAGAGCCCATATTAAATGTTGAAATAATGATGTTGATCTATTCGCATTCGTCAGTTTGTTCGAGTTGCTCTGTGTGTGCTTTTGGCAGATGCATTGGTTACAATTAAAATCTATCCAGGCAGCAATCAGTGCTTGAATGGAAGAATGGAGGAATGTGGCTGAATGATGGTGGTAGATACGAGAGGAGTGGGGGAGGAAATCCTCAGACATGGTGCATCAATTGCAGATGGATTGGATTGGCTTTGGTGTACCGGGCATTAATTTAGTTGAAATAATTTATTAAATTATATAAATGCAAACAAATCAATGGAAATGAACATGAATAAATAAATCAATTTTAGAATATGTTGTGCGACCAGCAACAACAACAACAACAACAGCAACAACAACAATGACAATAACAACACTTTTACAACAATAGCCGAAGAGAAACAAATTCAAATATGCAAAACATTTTCATATTTCGCAAGCAAACAATTCCTGTGTAAATAGAAAGTTTTTGGCCATATATTGGATTTGCGGTATTTGATAGTTTATCAGTTATAAATTACCTATGTACATTCCAACAAACTTACCTAAAATAACATACAAATATGTATGTATGTATGTATATGCTCAGCTGTGATTAATAGCCAAACTGACAGTAGCTGCAACAATTGTATGTTTTAATTAAATATTAGTTGCCGAAAAATTACACTTGAAGCAGCCGCAGCTAAATATAAACAAAAATATATATGTATATATGTATGTATATGTATTTATCAAAGCAAAGTTTTAATGTCCAGCAGAAATTAAAGAATATTTGCAACAGAAAGACGAGAAACTGAACCAGTGGGAAATTATTGAATATCAATAATGAATATTTTTGTTCCTTTGAGGTGCGTTCATTAAAAGCGAACTGTTCTGCAACTGTTTCTCCAATCAAAGCAATCGAGATCTAGCTAAATACAATGCAAATTTTACGCATTTGAGTGATTTATAGTTATAGTTGAACTCACAACAATACATATGGTATGTATATACATAAATATTTCTAATTTTATTTTCTCTTGACACAAAGCAAATACATACAAAGCTAAGAAGTTAATTTGATGTGCACGCAACAGCTCGCAGAGGGTGGACGGGCGATAGAATGAGAAACTCAACGAATTACTATACCGATTAGGCCACATCTAATTCGAATATAAATTGCAAGCATATAACAAGCTGTTCATGCTCAATTTTGCAGCGCAAACAATGAACAAGGCAAATTCACAATGAACGAAGTTAGCGAAAGTGCGTTCATTTGGCACGCTCACACAGAGAAGAACGACTTGAAGAACCAGTGAGCTAGTTATTGGCGTTCAGCGTGCAAAAACTTTGTTCATTGGAGCTGCGTTCAGTGGGCGGAAGCTGTTCCGCAACAGTGGCCTAAACGAATTAATTGAAACCAAGCCGAAATGTAATTGAAATGTAAATTTTGCTCAATTGTCTGTTTTCTTATGCCTTCTTTTTTGTCTCCTGTAGTATTTCCATTAAGGTTAAATCACTAGAAGTACGTCTAGCTGGCAGCAGTCACCTGGAGCTATACGTTTTGCAGAAATAATAACAAAGCAATCGGAAGCATCGGAAATCAACAGCAAACAAAAGCCAAACACAGAGCAAAAGCAGCAAAAGCAAAAGCAAAAGCATCGCAACGCAACGCAATAGCCGCTTCGCTGCATTCATCTACATCTTTATTCCATAGACCATGGCATACCCCACCTCCTCTCGCCCGCCGTCGGCCGTCGGCTGTCCGCCGCCCAACTACCGCCATTCGTTCTGTCTACCGTTTGCCTCACTCTCAGCTACCCAGCTACCCAGCTCAGCCATATTGCAATCTCCTGCCAGCGTCCGCCTGTTGCTGACAGTTTTCTTTTCTTTGCTTTTTGGTTTATATTTCTTTTTTTCTTTGTTTTTTGAATTCTTTGGTCGCGTGCACGCGCGAAAATTAGGAAAATATTGTTTTGCCTCTGCCTCCGTCCGTCTCTCTCTCTCTCCCTCTCCCTTCCTCACATAGTTTGCTGCGCGCATTGATATTTATTTATTTTTGTTGTTGTTGCGCTTCAGAATAAGCGGATTTCAATTTCAATGTTGAATCAAAGTGATGCCGTTAGGCGTTATTCAGTGTACGGTACATAAAACCACTGCGAAATGCCAGCAATTGTGTATTTTTGTAGGCTGTTAGTTATTTTTGGAAATGTAACGATCAATTGCACGCGTATCGATATGCATATCGAACGGTTGGTGCTCAAATATATCGATTGGTAGTGAACGCAATGCCAATTGGCAGGAGCCCATAAGAAAAGCAGTTGATAAAATCTAGTTTTTATGAATTGTATCAGTCTTGTTGTTGTTCATCCAATAGTAGCAATCTATCAGGAAACATACATATGTATGTATATCTGTACATAGCTAACTAAATGTGTTTTTACTGGCAATTAGCTCTAAAAAAGCCGCTGATATTTGAAATATTCAGACAAGCAACCAAATTATGCTCCTTCAGGCCGACACGAACAAAAGGTCGAACATCCATTTAGTGGTTCACATACAAGTTTCTACACACACACACAAACCACCCCACAAATATACATGTAACATACATACATGGACATACATATGCATTTATATGTATCTTTACTACCCACTCGAAAGCTCAATTCTGTGTACTTCCCCCCATTTGTAACGGGGCTCTGTTCATTTTTTATGTATTATGCTTTATTTGTATTTTGTTGTTGTAGTTTCTTTTTTTCGTTTTTGTGGCAAGTCGCTGTTGTTGTTGGTTTAAATCCATTAGGATATGACAACCCCTGCTTAAATTCAATTAAATTGTTTTCTCTTTGGGTTTACATTTCTTGGTAACTTTATAATTGTTTCATGTGTTTAAGCCACCAACTAGAAGTAACGTATACGACATTGCCTCGAGTGTGGAAGGCCGTGAATCATTCGAAATGGGCGGCGGGCCGAAGGAAAAGGGCAGAACGAATCCGCCAAGGCGCAAAGCTAAAAACCAAGCAGCATAAGAAATAACTGGCCAAGAAAAATACAAAACCCCAAACCATGCCGAAACACAACTGAATGAATGCCGCAGAAAACGAAACAGAGATAGAGAGAGAGAGAGAGCGAGAAAGAAAACACAAGCAACCAAGCAAGCAGAACCGGAGTTTTTAGTAGCCTCGAGAGATTCTTTTCCATTTGCCTCGCCAGAACATCTCCCGCCCCCTGCTAACTTCAAGCCCCACCCCAACTCCTGCTGCTCTGGCCACCTTCCCCAAAAGGGCGCTTGGCATTCGTTTGCAATTGTTGTTGTTATTGCTGTTTTGTAAAACAATCAACAAAATAAAAAGTGAAATAAATAATAAAAAAGCGAAACGACATCAGCCAAAAATACATACTACAAAAAAAAAAAAAAAAAGAAGAAGAAAATATTGTAAAAAAAAGTGATGCCAGTCAGTTACAAGAATGGAAACAAAATCACGGTTGAAATTTGAATGCGCTGCACTTTAAAGTAACGGCTATATCGGTAGCGACGCTATATTTGTATCTCTTTGGGTATATCGTATATCGTATTCTATATCCTATATCGTATATCGTATATTCTATATCCTATATCCTATATCGTATATCGTATATCCTATACCTATATCCTATATTTTTTGTCCTATATCCTATATTCTATATCCTATATCCTATATCCTATATCCTATATCCTATATCCTATATCCTATATTCTATATTCTATATCCTATATCCTATATCCTATATCCTATATCCTATATCCTATATCCTATATATCCTATATCCTATATCCTATATCCTATATCCTATATATCCTATATCCTATATCCTATATCCTATATTCTATATTCTATACTCTATATCCTATATCGTATATCCTGTATCTTTCATCATCTACCTTTTGTCTTCTATCCTCTATCCACTGACAACTATCGTCTATTATATTTCTTCCACACTCTTTCTTTTTATCCTCTACATATATCTATATCTTATTGCAGCTATTACCAGCGCTCTAATCGATTCGTTAGAGCCGTTTTGTAGCGCATTCGGCTGACATTTGAAGACAATTGTAGCCCCCATGTTGAAGGCCGTGGTGGTACTTTCTGTATAAACCCAATATAGACGAATCTTTCCATTGCCACTCACTCAACACTCCGCGACATATGTATCTCCTGTCACTCATGTCTGTGCTGGGGGTGTGTGTTGGGTGTGGGGGGGGGGGGGGGGGGGTGTGTGTGGGGGGTGTGGAGGGTGCGTGGGTGCTGCGGTACTGGAGTATAGGCTGCTTCAACGGCCGACGCCCTTTACAGGGCGCTATCTTTGCACCAGCCCCAGCTGCAGCAATTCGTATTTTATACCATTTCATCTTTATCATCAGATTGTTTTGCTTTGTTTTCCCTTTACCATTTGCTGTTGTTGCGCGTCCTTTGGCCAACGGTGGCCACGCCTACCGCACGCCTCCACTTTTTAGATCGCGAAATCACGGCACAGCTCGCGCAGCAGCCCCACGCTCAGCAGGGGTCGGCAGACCTCAGTCAACAGGCATACAGAAGCAGCAGGTAAATCTGAGTTGGGTGGGGGGGTCGGTGTTGGGGTAACATTTTTACATGTGGTGACTGTGACGTCGACATCAGCCGGCGGCTGACGGACCAGAAAATAAGCATTCACCTTCTCGCCGTTGATGTTTTTGGCGTGCGGTAAATGGCGAGGCTGACATTGTGGGCGGTGGGCGGTGGGGGGTGACTGTATGTGAGCGAGTGTATATATGTATGATGTGCATGTATGTGTGTGTGTGTTTGTGTGTAGTATACTTTTGGTTACTTGAGTGGCGGCAGCGGCAAATGTTACAAATATTTGAAATATTTAAAATAGCACGCACACATATGCAAACACAGATGCACACACAAGCACACACACACACACTGTGACATTCCGCGGGCGTGTGTGTGTGTGTGCGTGTGTGTGTAGTGTGCCATGTGGGTGGACCTAAAAGTTTCTCACCGAGACCTTTTTGCATTATTAATGGCAAATTTCAATTAGCCTTTTGCAGTAAACGCAACAGACCAAGAATTCAAATTACAATGCGAGGGTCGAGTGAGAAGTTGCGGCAGCGTCTGCTAGCTAATTGTGGGGCGAGTATAAAGTGACCAAGCTGGCATGGGTGAGTGCTGAGGGCGACCTGCTGGACTTGATTGGATTGAATAATAAAGTGAATGTGTAGGAGTAATTGAAATGAAGTTACTCTAGAGCCGTTTGAAAAGGTGAGATGCGTAATAGATACCTTCATATGTTTGTGGAAACAACAGAGATCTAACAGAACAAACATTACGAAGGATATTTGTAAAGTTCTATTAGATCTGAAGTAAAGGGGAAATTTTTGTTTTATATTGTGCATTCAAATTATTATATGGGAATGGCAAATTAATTTTATTTTTATGAATTTTATGTCTATGAAAAAATATTAATTCAGCAAATTTAAATACAGATATTTAAAAACTGTTCAACAAACATAAATCTTGTTCACTTAATAATACAAATTGTTTGAATTTAAAATTAATTATATACAATTCACTAAAAATTATACAAATAAATTTAAATTTATCTAAATTTATTTGTTAAATTATACAAATTGTTTGGCAAAAAATCTCGTAATACCCTTAAGATATTTATAATATAAATTATCTGTTGCTTAGCTATACATATGTTTATCAGCATTTCAAACAGTTTGATCTACCCTCGGGCAAAGGCAATTTTGTGTATGTTTCACAAGTCAAAAGCTGAAAGTCAATTCCAGCCCCCAGTTTCAGCCTCTGCACCTGTGGACATATTTTAAAGCTCACTTGACTGCATATGTGTGTGTGTGTGTCTGTCTGTCTGATAGTGTGCGAGTGTGTGTGTGTGTGCGGCAGTCTACCAACAGAGCTGGCCGACGACCATGCCCCTCTCTCTGGTCGCGACTTCTGGGAGCACTTGAAGGCGCAGCAACATTTTTTGCATGCCATGTATAATAATGTATGCCTGGATAGCCGGCCATGTGTATCTGTGTGTGTGTGCTAAAGGTAAGCACTTCCGTTTCCGCTTTCATGATGTTCAGCACACACACACACACACACACAGACTCGGCACACACACATACAGCTCTGGCCTTTAGCCAGCAAAAATTATATAAAATAAAAAGCAGAATCTGAAATCATCAGCAAAAGTTTCGCCGAGTTGACTTTGCATTTATGTTATGGCCAGCAGGCCACGCCCACTCACGCTCACACTCAAATCTAAATTATTTAAAGATAATTTGACTGGGCGACCGTTTGTAGTTGTCGTTTTGTTATTGTTGCTCGTATTTACATAAATGAAACGTCAAAACAAAATGCAAACTAACAAAATGCACAAAAAGAAAAGTTCACAAGAGACTGAGCGAGAGAGAGAGAGAGAGAGAGTGAGGCGAGAGGGGGTGAGCGTGAGAGGAAAAGAAATATGCTTTGCTTGCTTGCGGTTACAATATGCCTGACTGTATGTGTCTGTGTGTGTGGGTGTGTGTGTGTGTGTGTGATTCTTTCCCTTTATTTAATTCGACTGATCCAATCCTTTGTTAGTGCCTTGCCCAGTGACTGGCGACATCTTCTTCTTCTTCTTCTTCTGCTGCTGCTGCTGCTGCTGCCGCTGCTTTGCCTTGTTCATCGTCGTCGTCGTTGGCTGCGGCTCCTGCGGCAAATTAAAATTAGTTGTTTACTTTGTGCAACATAAACAAATAAGGACTACCCTGATGATGATGATGGTGATGACGACAAGGCGAACGAGCTACCAAAGTCCGGCTGAGGCTCAAGTTGGAAGCTGCAGCCGTTGTGCTGTAGTATCTATTGAAGCATTACACTGGCAATTCGTTTTCGGCTGCTCGAATGCAAATTGAATTGACTGAGACACTTGGCTGGCGGGCAGGCCAAGGCCAGTGCACCCATTGCAAGGCACTCACACTGCAAATGAATGGAATTTCCATAATTTCACACACTCGAAATCCAAGTAGAAACTAATGCAAATAAATGTAAGCAAATTATTAAGCTTTAGTTGACTAACGCGTGCTGGTCACACTGCTGAAAGTAAGCAAAGTATGCTGTCACTGGCGATCGCTAAAGTGCGCCAAAATTAAATTTCATTATGGCTAAGATAAATCTCTCTTGTTTTATCAGCTATCTTTATTTTAATTTTTATTCATTTTATTTTATTTATTTCAATTAACAGGTATTTGGATGTTTTCCTTTGTGCTAATTATTTTTTATTTGCAGGCGTTTATTATATGTGCACAAAACGCCACCTAGCGCCTTTAGGTAGTTAACACTAGCTGCAGCTGCTTTGTGCACGACACACACAAACACACATACACATGTACAAGTGTAATTTACTGTAAATTATTTACACTACATTCTAATTGCAATAATTCTGCATAAAAATAAATCCAATTAAATGTAATATTATAAAAAAGTAAAACTTTGAAAAAAAAAAACATATGAATGAATTTTTGACTTCTTTAGTTATAGTATTTTTATTTTTTACTTCTTATTTTTATACCCTGAACCCATTGAAAATGGAAAATCAGGGTATAATGGTTTTGTTGAAATACAATATACATACATATGTAAAAGGCAGAAGGAGGCGTGTCAGACCCCATAAAGTATATACATTCTCGATCAGGGTGACGAGCTGAGTCGGTTTAGCACTATTCGTCTGTTTATTTCTTCTAAGTATTCCCTCTACGTATTTCCTTTACGTATTTCTTCTACGTAGTTCCTCTTCGCCTTTAATACTTAGCTGATCGATCACACACTCTGCTTGACTTTGTTGCGCACACTCCCACCAGGCCTGGACGACTGAAGAAATGCTGCAGCTGCTGCCCTTTATATAGGGCCACTTTTACTCAAGCGCTGTCTCTCACAAATGTTGAGCCCGACAGCAGGTAGAACTCGTTGCAGTCGAGTTTCAAGTGACCAATGGGAACGCTCTCTGCTGCTGTGAGCTTTCTAGCTTCGTTTTACCTAAATACCAATACCAAATGAGAGCTGCTGCATACACATAGACAACTTTAATGATCTTCTGCACTTCTTCTCTCCTTGCTTTTACTTTTACTCAAGTAATGTCTTTCTCAAATGTTAAGCCCGTTCCTGAGTGTGTGCATGTGTGTCTATGTATGTGTGTTTGCGTGTGTGTGTGTGTGTGTTTCTTTTGTAAGCAGAAAGACGCGAAGAGGGGATTTGGTAGTCGAGCAGTCTCGACTAGAGCTTTCTTACTTTTTTTATACCCTGAACCCATTGAAAATGGGAAATCAGGGTATAATGGTTTTGTGAAAAGTATGTAACAGGCAGAAGGAGGCGTGGCAGACCCCATAAAGTATATATATTCTTGATCAGGGCGATGAGCTGAGTCGATTTAGCCCTGTCCGTCTGTCCGTCCGTCCGTCCGTCCGTCCGTCCGTCTGTCCGTCCGTCCGTCCGTATGAGCAAAAGGATCTCAGAAGTTATAAGAGCTAGAGAGCTGAAATTTTGTATATAGTCTCGTGTATACCATACGCAGTACAAGTTTATCATATTTTTTCGATAACTCATTCGATATCTTTTTTATCGAGGATAATCGATAAATTTGTATTGTTTTTTCAGCCTAATTTTAACACTTTTAGACATAGAGACTTCAGATTTACTGTGTATATGCATTAGATAGATACACACACTTTGCCATTTACAGATTTTGGATACCACGCCCCTTTCGCCCCCAATTCGTAAAAAACGTGTATCAAGTACTAGAGACTTGTGCTTTGGAATGTACACACATTTACACTTTATGATTACGTTCTAAAAGTTTCATTAAGATCATACGTCTACAAACGAAATTATTCAACAAACAAATTCCCATAATATTGCCCACACAGCAGCGCAGCCAAAGCGCAGTCGCTGCTTACTGCGCAGTTAGCAGAGCGCGGGCCTTTGCGTGCGGGTGGATGCAAGTGTATGCATGTATGCATAAAAGAAGTGCAGAATGATTAGAATATCAGATTGGAGGGTTCAGGGTATCTCCTAGTCGAGCAGTCTCGACTAGAGCACTCTTACTTGTTTTTTTTTTTTTTTACGTTTAGAGTAAATATAAAATTAAAGCTTACTTAAAAACTCTTAACTCTTTGACTCTCTTTTTATCAGCTATTTAAATGTATATCTTAAAATCTGCCGTCTATAAAATGATTCTCCCAATTTTAGAATATTGTTCTTAAAATGGTTTTACTGTTGTAGGATTATAGTAAGAGGTTCTACTTATCGTACCTGTGCTATTAAGATATCACAGGTGTACTGTAAAGATTAGACGTTTCTATATGTACATTCAGATATATATCTTAAGCCGCTCCAGCTGAGAATTTTGCAAAACTAAATGCCTGTAAATCAATATTTATTGGAATATTATTAAAAGTGAGCGTTACGCCTCATGCAATCTATTGAGTCCACATTGTAACTACCCGTTCCCGCCCCTCCCATCGTCAAATTTACGCTAATTCAAAATGTACGCATTACCAATTCCACTTGGCTTGACTAATGAGCCTTCTACTGCACACACTTGACCAACTTTTTGGGCACACCCTAATATACATACATTTAAGCGTGTGCATGTGCGTGTGTGTGTGCGTGTGTGTGTTTGTATGTAAAATGGCGCCGCAGCGTCATGGGATTAACTGGCGCTGGCTGCTTGAGGGATAATAAGTGCATTGGAGCATCAAATCAATAAAACGCTCACATTGCACATGGTGGACAACGCACACACACATACGCACACACACACACACACATACATACATGCTTGATGTGCGGGTAGATGGGCTGGGGCTGGGACTGGGGCTGGGGCTAGGGTTGGTTGGCTGGTCACAAGAATTCGCTGCATCAGTGGCTGCAATTGCGAAACATTGTTAATTTATGCAAATTTAGCCACCGCCGCCCGCTTTGTGCAACGCCAATGAGGCACGAGCGCTGCACTGGTAGCCGCAGCAGCCGCCGCAGCCGCGGCCGCAACGCCAACAACATTAACGCGCTGCAGCACCAGCGACAGAGCCACCGACACGACTTGCATAATTTGGAGCCCCAAATGGTAGGTGGGGCAGGCGAGTGGTGAGGGAGGGAGGGCGTGGAGAGTTGCCATTTTGCTAGGCAACGCGCCTTTGCCTCAATTGCAAGCAAGGGCATGTGTGTGTGTGTGTGTGTGTGTGTGTGTGTGTGTGTGCTGGTTACATTTTTGTCGACACTGGGGACACTGACAGATCCGGCTGCCAGAGGCTCAACTGGGTGCGCAACGAATTAGCACGTCGACTGTTTGCCTGATTGCCAGTCAAAATGAGGCCGTTACAGAAATGCGTAGAGCTATGCCCAAAAAAAAGCTCTACGTCATATGCAAGAAGAAGTAGAAGAACAACAACTAGAAGAAAGAGCTGGAGCAGAACAGGAGCAGGAGCACTGAAAGGGTTTGATATTCACAATAGGTACACAAACAAATGGGCAACTTGATTGGGAGTTGGAAAAATAGTGAGGTACTAGACTAAATACTAAACATACTATACTATACTATACTATATTATACTATACTATACTATACTATACTATACTATAAATACTAAACATATATATATCCCCTGTTTTGGGTAGAATTAAGGTGAAGAAGCTTAAGAAGATAAGACTAAGTATAATTGGGTTCCTTTGTTATAAGTAAACTCAGCAGAGATCAGAATCTTTAGTCGTAGTAAATTGCACTGAGAGGGCTATAAATTAAATGAGGCTCACGAAGGTTTTTCGGTTTTCGACACATACATAGACACATACATAGGCACGCACGCATACAGTACTTGAGTAAAAGTAAAAGCAAGGAGAGAAGAAGTGCAGAAGATCATTAAAGTTGTCTATGTGTATGCAACAGTTCTCATTTGGTATTTGTATTTAGGTAAAACAAAGCTGGAGTGCTCACAGCAGCAGAGAGCGTTCCCATTGGTCACTCGAAGCTCGACTGTAACGAGCTCTACCTGCCGCCAGGCTCAACATTTGAGAGACAGTGCTTTAGTCAAAGTGGCCCTATATAAAGGGCAGCAGCTGCAGCTTTTCTTCAGTCAGTCTACAGTGGTCCAGGTCTGCTGGGGGTCAGCGCAATAAAGTGAAGTAGAGTGTGTGAATTATAAGCTTTAAGGACGTAGAGGAAATACGTAAAGGAAATACGTAGAGGAATTACGTAAACGGAATACTTAGAAGAAATAAACAAAGCAAGAGTTCTAAATCGACTCAACTCGTCGTCACCCTGATCAAGAATATATATGTATACTTGGTGGGGCACGCCTCCTTCTGCCTGTTACATACACTTCAACAAAACCATTATTCCCAGATTTCCCATTGAAAATGGGTTCATGGTATAAAAACTATTGCCAATTAAAGCAGTTATCTGCAATAAGAAATTTTCTGTGATTATCTCTGTAATAAAAATACAATTCTACAGGATTCTTTTCATCTTGGAGAATCAGAATTCTCCTTCAATGGCTTACAATCTTGCAATGAAAATAATGAAATCCACAATATGAGCTCTCTCATTTGTGCATAATGTTGCGCCAGCGACTTCTGTTTGCACCCACAGTCGGGCAGGAGCAGCCGATAAGCCAGCAAATTGACGCCAATTATAAAATATATGTATCGGTTAATGTATGTGCATATCGTCTGTATGTGTGTGTGTGTGTGTGCTGCATACGCATATTCGCCGTATGATAATACAAATATATGGCTAACTGTATTTATTGTATTGTCTAGACATGAAAAACCGCAGTGCCTGCATTGCATTTGCGTTTTTATTTTATGGCTTAACCGCATTAAATGAAGCAACTCGCAAAAAAGAAAGGACCAATGCAATGCAGGTAGCAGTGATATACATTCCGGATACCCTGTAACTAAAATTGTGATTTGATTGATTCTCTAGTATGTTATGTTAACTTCATGAGCGTATACCTAGGTATACCTGGTAGCTTATACCCTGGAATTGATTTTTACAGTAGAATATATATGATGGTTTACCACGTTTATACCCTGTAATTGATTTTAGTATCATGCTGTGGGCTTTTTGATTACTTTTAACTGAACTGTGCATAAATTTACAATTTATAAGATCTTAGAATACCTAATTAGTCTTATCAAGAGTAAACGAGTCAGCTGTCGATAATTATCGATCAAATTAATCAATTGTCGTGCATCGAGTTTATCATTTGTCAATCAAGGGTTCAAATTCCTATCGAATTTGTATGTGTCTGTCCTCTGTAGAGCATAACTGGCTGCTGGCTCGTCTGCATCATGACCACTTTCGACTTCCTTTAATGGATATTGGATATTAAAAAAGACGTTTAATTTAACCATTTGATGGCACTGCCAGCTTCAAAGGGCATACACAATGTGAAACACGGCAAAGCGCCTACGAAATTGCTGTTCAATTTTTGTTTGATGTAAGCGAGCAACCGACCCAGGCCCACCCGTCTGCCCAGTGCTCCGCCTGTCTACGGCCCCATTGGCCATTTGTGTCGGGTGTCGCTGGATTTTGGGAATTGCCAGATGTTAAGCTTATGCATACAATTAGTTCAGTCAATTGTCCAGGTGAAAGGTCTTTGGACCTTTGACCATAAATAATGCCTAATACCACGTTGCAATTGTGTGTTATACAACTCAAATGACAGTCGAGGGAGGGGGATGTGCCTACCACGCCCACCGCTCGTGGATTTCAAAATATATGCACATAGATACATTTTAACTAACTAACTGACTAATTTATCTTGACGGATCGTGTAGCTAGCTGGCTGTGCGATAAGCATTACGGGGACAGCCAGCGCATGTGTAATCTAGCTCTTATCAGACTCGAATTCATGATCATGATCATTGCTGATCTGGCGAGTTCCAGGCGCTCTTCGTCTTCACCCCTTTGATATACACAACATTCGGCCTTATCGTGATGCTTGCAAAAACATACGCAACAGATACAAAGAGAGAAAACAAAATCTACCGAAGCCAAGCACCTTTGCTTGCGTCATTACCTGGGGTTTTGCAGACCCGCTGGCAAACAGTAGCTGCCACAGATATATGTATCAGCATCGGTACTTGCCAGATAAGCCGATTGGGCTTAGTCATGATCTATGCAGGAATCCACTTTGAACCACATTTCCGGCCTGTCATGTCTCGGACTAGCTCACAGCGAATGCTTATTAAGAATACGATTCTATGGGGTATTTCAATGATGGCATTTAAGTTGTAAAACAGCGAGGGTTAAATTTTTAATTGATTATCAAATTGGATTTTCGAATTGGTATAGCTGAGCAAAAAATGATTTCAGTTCATTCTCTTAACTTACTTTGGGTAACTCACATTCAATTCACCCAAATATTTTTGTTGTCTTTCCTGTTTGTTATCAGTTCCTGGAAGGGTTCAGGGAATCTTGTAGCCGAGCAGTCTTGACTAGATCTTTTTCACTTATTTTCTTTTCTTTTCTTTTTTTTTTGCAAATAGCGCAAGTTTGTCAAGAGGAAATGCGCAGCCTTGTTTAGTTTATGTTTATCAAAGAAAGAAAAAAATTCCAAAAAAAGACCAGAATTTAAGCTCTAGACTTAGATTAGGTACGGCATATAAACAAATGTGTGAAATATCATCATGGGCTTAACTTAATGACCATCAGAAGCTCCAACACAGATAGTAGCGTTCGTTATACGTTTATTATTTTATTAACATTATTTGCCAGAGTTGTGATTCATGGATCTGACCAACTTACCCAGAATTCGGCATTTGAATCTAGAGCATAGCTATTATTTTCATTACTCGGAAATTCTTGTCTACCACAAACTATCAAGGTCTACTTCACAGTCAATTAAACTAAGCTGGGGGAGTATGTTTATGGCTACTTGTATTACTATTACCTTGGCTTTTGTTTGGTGTTGGTAATCTCTGTAAACATTTGTTTAACTCTTCGGTTAGACTAAATTCCAAAATGTAGTTTATCTACAGCTATTGATAGACAAACTTGGCATATGTAGATGCGTCTGTCTTAGCTTAGCAGCGGCTAACGAGAAATACTAAGTTTAGGTTAATCATTTAATAGATTTCCGTAGTTTTAATCATTTGTTTGTTCCTTTATCTTATTGTTTAGCAAAAATTTCACATTTTATTCCATTACGTCAACGAGGCGGAAAAATATAAATAAATAAATAAATTACATATTTAAAATTTCTGTTAGAAGAAAAAAGCAAAACAAATAAATAGCTAGATTCGTCGAGAGCAGAATGTGTAGCCCACAGCAGCAAACAGCTTTAGGCCGCTTCAGATTTTAGCTGCAATATCATAAATTGGTCGCAAACTTATCTGAGACAAACAAAGATAATCATTGGCTATTTACACAGCGTCAAGCAGATTCGCTAGAGATAAGTGCAGATGACATTTGTTGTTTATTTTCGCTTCGAATAAAAGCGACTAGCTGGCCCATGCCGTGAATAGTAACGATTTTTAATTCGAACCAAATACATAACGCACCTCGACGATGACGAACAAAACATTCAAGATTTTGATGTTATTTGTGGTAATTGTTGCATAGATTGTACTAACGCGCCACCAGAATACCCAAAACCCGATATTCCCGTTCCCCACATCGTCACATGCCAGAACCTCAAATCAAAATTTGAAAATAATAAAATATTTTTTTGTTTCTGTTACTGATGAGTTGTATTTTATTAACCATTTTGTGTGGCAACTTTACGGGCTTTTGGATACGCGTGACTAAAACCAAACAAACTAACAAAAGCTGCCGGGATTCTTGCTACTTTGGATATCATTTATAGCACTCGGCGGCGACTCGAAAGTATCCTATGCAAGTGAAACTAAACCAGTGTAATTTGTTACGGTCCCGGGATTCCGACTTGTAACAAACAGTGCACCAGTGCGACCGATCGCCCAGACATACTAAACTCTTTATTCTCTTTCTTTTTTTTTTCTTTTTTTCTCTTTTCTCCTTATTATCCTTTTTACCAACAGTTAGCCGCACTGTTCGATGGCCAGCATCAGGCCGTACAGACCAGTGCGCAGATCATTAGCATCAATTGCGGTGGACAGCCAGCCATCTGCGTTGGACCGGCATCCTATCAGCTCTGTGAACGGAATGTGGCAACAGGCAGTGTGCTTCAGTGTCCACTCAGCACGCGCTGCATTAATGAAGGCGTGGAAATATGTGCACCCGTTAAGGTGGATCCTAAAGCACCCTCTGCAGCGGTTGCCAAGATGACAACAGTCACCGATCATCCGATTACCGGTGGCAGAGCATCAGCGGCTATCATAGAGTCCACGACTAGCTCTGGAGGCATTGTGGTTGCCAATAGCACTGAAGGCTTAGTGATTCTCACTACAACTGCGGCTTTACCGCCAAGTACCACTCAGCAGCCCATTGAGACAACATCGGCTATCGTTGAGACGACAAATGCGCCGGTGGAGACAACTACTAGTGCACCTTTGCTAACAACTGCTCAGCCAATTGTGGAAACCACGCTTGCACAGGGAGAGACCGAAACAACTGTTTCTAATATACCAGTGGATACTACAATTTTACCCTCTGAGCCCAGTACAAATGCTCCAATTAGCCCGGAGGTAACGACTTTACCTCCTGTAAATCCAAGTGATCCAGCTAATCCCACCACGCCAGTAGATCCAGAGGTAACAACAACATCACCGGTTGACCCTAATGCACCCTTGGACCCAAACGCACCTGTTGAACAGAACACAACTGAAAGCCCTGCGGGCACAACTCTTCCACCCAACGGTCCATCCGCTCCAGAAGATCCCAATGCAACAGTCGACCCGAACGCACCAGTAAATCCGGAGGATAGTACTATATCTCCAACGGACCCAAACATAACAGTTGACCCCAATATACCAGTGGACCCAAATGCTCCAGTTGATCCCAACGCACCGGTGGACCCGAATGCGCCAGTAGATCCCAATGCACCAGTTGATCCCAATGCTCCAGTTGACCCCAATGCACCAGTGGACCCTAATGCACCAGTGGGCCCAGAGGGCACTACCTTATCTCCAGTAGACCCCAATGCACCAGTTGATCCAAATGCACCAGTTGATCCCAATGCACCAGTGGACCCGAATGCGCCAGTAGATCCCAACGCCCCTGTGGATCCCAATGCACCAGTGGACCCGAATGCACCAGTTGATCCCAATGCACCAGTAGATCCCAACGCCCCTGTGGATCCCAATGCACCAGTGGACCCGAATGCGCCTGTAGATCCGAATGCTCCAGTGGACCCGAATGCGCCTGTAGAACCAAATGCACCAGTTGATCCCAATGCACCAGTGGACCCGAATGCGCCAGTAGATCCCAATGCACCAGTAGATCCCAACGCCCCTGTGGATCCCAATGCACCAGTTGATCCCAACGCACCAGTAGATCCGAATGCACCAGTAGATCCGAATGCTCCAGTGGACCCTAATGCACCAGTGGGCCCAGAGGGCACTACCTTATCTCCAGTAGACCCCAATGCACCAGTTGATCCAAATGCGCCAGTTGATCCCAACGCCCCTGTGGATCCCAATGCACCAGTTGATCCCAATGCACCAGTGGACCCGAATGCGCCAGTAGATCCCAATGCACCAGTTGATCCCAATGCACCAGTGGACCCGAATGCGCCTGTAGAACCAAATGCACCAGTTGATCCCAATGCACCAGTGGACCCGAATGCGCCAGTAGATCCCAATGCACCAGTAGATCCCAACGCCCCTGTGGATCCCAATGCACCAGTTGATCCCAACGCACCAGTAGATCCGAATGCACCAGTAGATCCGAATGCTCCAGTGGACCCTAATGCACCAGTGGGCCCAGAGGGCACTACCTTATCTCCAGTAGACCCCAATGCACCAGTTGATCCAAATGTACCAGTTGATCCCAATGCACCAGTGGACCCGAATGCGCCAGTAGATCCCAACGCCCCTGTGGATCCCAATGCACCAGTGGACCCGAATGCACCAGTTGATCCCAATGCACCAGTAGATCCCAACGCCCCTGTGGATCCCAATGCACCAGTGGACCCGAATGCACCAGTTGATCCCAATGCACCAGTAGATCCCAACGCCCCTGTGGATCCCAATGCACCAGTTGATCCCAATGCGCCAGTGGACCCGAATGCGCCAGTAGATCCCAATGCACCAGTTGATCCCAATGCACCAGTTGATCCCAATGCACCAGTGGACCCGAATGCGCCTGTAGATCCAAATGCACCAGTTGATCCCAATGCACCAGTTGATCCCAATGCACCAGTGGACCCGAATGCGCCAGTAGATCCCAATGCACCAGTTGATCCCAATGCACCAGTGGACCCGAATGCGCCTGTAGATCCAAATGCACCAGTTGATCCCAATGCACCAGTAGATCCGAATGCACCAGTAGATCCGAATGCTCCAGTGGACCCTAATGCACCAGTGGGCCCAGAGGGCACTACCTTATCTCCAGTAGACCCCAATGCACCAGTTGATCCAAATGCGCCAGTTGATCCCAACGCCCCTGTGGATCCCAACGCACCAGTTGATCCCAACGCCCCTGTGGATCCCAATGCGCCAGTGGATCCCAATGCGCCAGTTGATCCCAACGCACCAGTAGATCCCAATGCGCCAGTTGATCCCAATGCTCCAGTTGATCCCAATACACCAGTTGATCCTAATGCACCAGTAGATCCCAACGCCCCTGTGGATCCCAATGCACCAGTTGATCCCAACGCCCCTGTGGATCCCAATGCGCCAGTGGATCCCAATGCGCCAGTTGATCCCAACGCACCAGTAGATCCCAATGCGCCAGTTGATCCCAATGCACCAGTTGATCCCAACGCACCAGTTGATCCCAACGCACCAGTTGATCCCAACGCCCCTGTGGATCCCAATGCACCAGTTGATCCCAATGCACCAGTGGACCCGAATGCGCCAGTTGATCCCAATGCACCAGTGGATCCCAACGCACCAGTAGATCCGAATGCACCAGT
Organism: Drosophila aldrichi; assembly: GCA_035045965.1. NCBI lineage: Eukaryota > Metazoa > Arthropoda > Insecta > Diptera > Drosophilidae > Drosophila > Drosophila aldrichi. Next base: position 5,870,759 of record JAWNOM010000484.1, read on the forward strand.
TGATCCCAATGCACCAGTGGACCCGAATGCGCCAGTTGATCCCAATGCACCAGTAGATCCGAATGCGCCAGTTGATCCCAATGCACCAGTTGATCCAAACGCTCCAGTAGACCCGAATGCACCAGTAGATCCGAATGCTCCAGTGGACCCGAACGCACCAGTTGATCCCAACGCACCAGTTGATCCCAACGCCCCTGTGGATCCCAACGCACCAGTTGATCCCAACGCCCCTGTGGATCCCAATGCACCAGTTGATCCCAACGCACCAGTTGATCCCAACGCCCCTGTGGATCCCAATGCACCAGTAGATCCGAATGCACCAGTTGATCCGAATGCACCAGTTGATCCCAATGCACCAGTTGATCCCAATGCGCCAGTTGATCCCAATGCACCAGTTGATCCCAACGCACCAGTTGATCCCAACGCCCCTGTGGATCCCAATGCACCAGTTGATCCCAATGCACCAGTGGACCCGAATGCGCCAGTTGATCCCAATGCACCAGTTGATCCCAACGCACCAGTTGATCCCAACGCCCCTGTGGATCCCAATTCACCAGTTGATCCCAATGCACCAGTGGATCCCAATGCACCAGTTGATCCCAATGCACCAGTTGATCCCAATGCACCAGTTGATCCGAATGCACCAGTTGATCCCAATGCACCAGTTGATCCCAATGCGCCAGTTGATCCCAATGCTCCAGTTGATCCCAACGCACCAGTTGATCCCAACGCCCCTGTGGATCCCAATGCACCAGTAGATCCGAATGCACCAGTTGATCCCAATGCACCAGTGGACCCGAACGCACCAGTAGATCCGAATGCTCCTGTGGACCCTAACGCACCAGTTGATCCAAATGCACCAGTGGACCCGAATGCACCAGTAGATCCAAATGCACCAGTTGATCCCAATGCGCCAGTTGATCCCAATGCACCAGTGGATCCGAATGCGCCAGTTGATCCCAATGCACCAGTTGATCCCAACGCACCAGTTGATCCCAACGCCCCTGTGGATCCCAATGCACCAGTTGATCCCAATGCACCAGTGGATCCCAATGCACCAGTTGATCCCAATGCACCAGTTGATCCCAATGCACCAGTTGATCCGAATGCACCAGTTGATCCCAATGCACCAGTTGATCCCAATGCGCCAGTTGATCCCAATGCACCAGTTGATCCCAACGCACCAGTTGATCCCAACGCCCCTGTGGATCCCAATGCACCAGTAGATCCGAATGCACCAGTTGATCCCAATGCGCCAGTTGATCCCAATGCACCAGTTGATCCCAACGCACCAGTTGATCCCAATGCACCAGTGGATCCGAATGCACCAGTTGATCCCAATGCACCAGTTGATCCCAATGCACCAGTTGATCCCAACGCACCAGTTGATCCGAATGCACCAGTTGATCCGAATGCACCAGTTGATCCCAATGCACCAGTGGACCCGAACGCACCAGTAGATCCGAATGCTCCTGTGGACCCTAACGCACCAGTTGATCCAAATGCACCAGTGGACCCGAATGCACCAGTTGATCCCAATGCGCCAGTTGATCCCAATGCACCAGTTGATCCCAACGCACCAGTTGATCCCAATGCACCAGTGGATCCGAATGCACCAGTTGATCCCAATGCACCAGTTGATCCCAATGCACCAGTGGATCCGAATGCACCAGTTGATCCCAACGCACCAGTTGATCCCAACGCACCAGTTGATCCCAACGCCCCTGTGGATCCCAATGCACCAGTTGATCCAAATGCACCAGTTGATCCCAATGCACCAGTTGATCCCAATGCGCCAGTTGATCCCAATGCACCAGTGGACCCGAATGCACCAGTAGATCCAAATGCACCAGTTGATCCCAATGCACCAGTAGATCCAAATGCACCAGTTGATCCCAATGCGCCAGTTGATCCCAATGCACCAGTTGATCCCAATGCACCAGTTGATCCCAATGCGCCAGTTGATCCCAATGCACCAGTGGATCCGAATGCACCAGTTGATCCCAATGCACCAGTTGATCCCAATGCACCAGTAGATCCAAATGCACCAGTTGATCCCAATGCGCCAGTTGATCCCAATGCACCAGTTGATCCCAATGCACCAGTTGATCCCAATGCGCCAGTTGATCCCAATGCACCAGTGGATCCGAACGCACCAGTAGATCCAAATGCACCAGTAGATCCGAATGCTCCTGTGGACCCTAACGCACCAGTTGATCCAAATGCACCAGTGGACCCGAATGCACCAGTAGATCCAAATGCACCAGTTGATCCCAATGCGCCAGTTGATCCCAATGCACCAGTTGATCCCAACGCACCAGTTGATCCCAACGCCCCTGTGGATCCCAATGCACCAGTTGATCCAAATGCACCAGTTGATCCCAATGCACCAGTGGACCCTAACGCACCAGTTGACCCGAACTCCCCAGTGAATCCCAACAATCCTGTTGATCCTAACCTCCCAGTTAATCCTAATTCACCCACTAATCCTTCCGTACCTTCTGTCCCTTCAGTTCCCGTGTATCCAGGTAGACCTGGTTCATGGCCAGGTTCATGGCCAGGTTCATGGCCGGGCTCATGGCCAAGTCCATGGCGCCCGAATCATCCCATTCGTCCCGTTCATCCACGACCACCTATTCGACCCATTCCGCAACATCCATTCTGGCCACAGCGACCATCGCAACCGGGCAACAGCAATGGTAGTAATAGTGGAAACATCCCCTCTGGAAATCCATTCTGGCCCAATTGGATCAACGGTTGGCGTCCAACAAATAAGCCTACAGCAGCTCCCACAGCGGCACCAACATCAGCGCCGACCGAAAATCCCAAAAAGCCGGAGACAAACGAATCGGTAGAGCAACCGTCTGATGGACCAGTCTCTAATGAGAATGCCTCGGTTGAAGAGAGCAACAGGAATCCCAAGGATAAGAAGAAGCCAAAGTCAGAAAAGGACCAGTCCAAAGAGCAGGACAAAAAGAAGTCGGACTCCACTGAGAACAGTTCTGATGAGAAGAAAAAAGAAAAGGAAAATAAGCGGAAAGAAGAAAAGGAAGATAAGAAGAAGGAGAGCAACAAGTCAAGAGGCTCAAATGAGGAAAATGAAAACGATAAGAAAAAGTCTAGCAGCTCATCTGAGGATAAGAATGACAAAAAGGATAATAAAAAAACAAGGGACTCCAAGGAAGAGAAAGAGGAGAAAGAGGAGAAAGAAGAGAAAGACAGCGAACAGAAGAAGTCCAACGAAGATGAGGACAACGACGATCTGAACTCCAAGGAGAAAAGGGAATTTGTAAAGAAGGTCATCAAAAAGCTAAGAAACGAAGACGAATGCGATGAAGACGATGCCTATCCAGATGTGCGCGATTGCCGTAAATATTACCGTTGCGAAATTAAAAAGTCCGGCAAACATCGGTTTGTCCATCTGCGCTGTGACAACAAGAAACGTTTCGACTATCGCCTTCTCAAGTGCGTCTCCAAGGACGATGCCGTCTGTCTGCACAAGTAGGCAGCCCGATTGAAGTGAACGGAAACTGAAACAAAAGCAGAAACGAAAACTGTAACATTCCAAATATATAATCTCACAATAAATTCAATGATATTAGCAACGATATATATACACGCAACATATATGTACTTACCAGATATATATATTTTTTTTTTGTTTTTTGTTTATTTATTGTAAAAATTAGTTTTCCAAATAAAATTTAACTTATATATGCATTAATTAAAATAAAGTCCGGTGTGAATTGCTCTTTAAAAGTCGTGGTTTATTGTGGCCGCATTTCATTCAGTCAATACAAAGAGAGTTATCGTGGTTAGGGACTAACAATGCACTTAAATTGATTAGCAAGTAACATGAGCTTAGCCTGGCACATGCGATTGCTGTCACTCTTTTCTTCCGACAACAATTTGTATCTCTTTGCATCTCTGCTTTCAGTCGAGCTGGTCCCAGCTGCAAACATTAAATTCCAATCTCTCTAATTAGCCATGCCATAAAAAAGAAGTTTCCGATAAGTTAATGAGTAGCGAAACATTCGCTCAAGTTTTAGTTTTAGCTTCTCTTTTTGTGCTTGTGCTCGAACATCTTTAAAGCGTTTCACTTACACTTGCAAAGTTTTTCCTATGTAAATATTTAGTGTAGCATAGAAATTTGAAGTGAAACGTAAACACAAGCAGAGAGCGTTAAGGGAAAGTGCATTGGATGACAGCGCAACGGCAACGGCAACGGTACAGACTTGCCTGCAGGACATGTAGTCAACAGGGGTAGGTGGGCTGGCTGTGCTGTTAGGTGGGCGTTGGGAGTGTCACCGAAGCAGAGCAATACACTTAAGTTGATTCGCTGTCATCCATTGCAGCTCATTTATCATTAGATGAAGTCATACACACACACATACAGAGATAGAGAAAGGACGAGAGGGACAGAGTGTAAGAACAGGGTGCTAGGTGCAGACTTCTGAACCGGGACCAGGAACAGGAACAGCGCCAGGACCAAGACCCAGGCCCAGACCCAGACCCGAACTCAGACAGGGAGCAGGCTTGGCGACAGTTTCAACGTTGCCTAAGTAGTGCTCGCTGAGACGCGGGCGTGGCTATGGGCGAGTCAAGAGTAAGCATAACACTTTGCAGCGACAATGCTGCTGCTGCTGGGGACTCGGGTCCCGACCCAGAGCCCATCAAGTCACGGATCTCGGCATGACCAGGAGGCAGTCTAGAATGTGATGCCAGCCAGCCAGCCAGCCAGCCAGCTCCACGATGAAGTAATTCAATTTTTATCGTGGGTAATTTTGTAACGAGAAACGAAAGAAGCGAACGGCAAATGGCGTTGACCAGGAACCAAAGCGGCGGTGGCTCTCGGGGCTGGTGGAAGTAGTCGCTCGCACTAGTAGTGGTAGTAGTTGCTATAAGTGCTATATAAAACAAGTAGAGCTTTAAGCTGGGCATTGTAATTGTGGGCGTGCCAAGCACACACACAGACAGACACACACACACAGACAGACACTCGCTATGCTAGCATACGTTGAAAATTCAATTTGCCTGATGACTTGGCTGTGGTTTAAATGCCGCCCCGCAAAAAGGGCGACAGCGCACATTAAACTGTGGCCAATGGTTAAAGGCGATACAAAACGCATGTGGCATGTGGCATGTGGCACTATGTGCCATGGGATAAAGCATCGCATATCCAGAGCCACAATAGCTGCCCCATGTCCATATTATATACTTATGCAAACAATAAAAGAAAAAAAAAATTAAAACTCTTACGAAGGCAAAAATGAATAAAAAAAAAAAAAAATAGTATATATATGTATAAAAAATAAACCGTAAACTTTGTTAACTTCATTTGGCAACCAGCAGCAGTTGGTGGTGCGTTGGGTGGTGCGCTGCTCGCTGTTCGCTGTTCCTACACAAGGCTGATGCGCTGATCCAGGACATAGCTCTATGTGCGAGCCACTCGTTGTTGTCCCTACTTGGAGCTGGTCGTTGATTGGATTTCAGGCGCTTGAAAAATCAATTTTTATTTAATTAATGTGCCTCGTTGCATGCCACACACACACACGTATATAGAGAGAAAGAACTATATACTCTGCTGAAATATATTCCGGGCTTTTATACCATATAACCATATATGTATATACATATATTTCTATATTGTGAGCGTGAGCTGAGGATGTTTGTTGTAAACAATTTGCTTGGCCTGCAATTAGTTTCCATTGTGGCGTCTGGTTCTATGCACAAATGCTTTCAGTTAACGTTAACAATTTGTTTTTAGGGCTCTAGGCTCTACGCTCTACGCTCTGGCTGACTGTGAGAGTTCATGTAATCCAGTAGAGTCTAGCCACTGACTCAGGCAAAACATTGAAGTTGGTTTAAATGGACATCCATTTATATGTACCTATGGGAGGTGACATTGATTTAGGGATGGGACGTTCAACATTGTCAAATGTAAAGCCTCTACTTCAAAAAGGTTTGGAAATAGCTTTTCAGCTATAGTTATAGAAGTAGATTTACAGTTGGTAAAGTCCAAAGACTGCGGAATCATGCCGGATACATATATAAACTAAAAATCTAAAAACTTTCTGCTTTGATTTATTTTACAGTCCTGACACTGTTGAGATCAGACAACAAGAAGTTTGAAGCATCTGGCTAAACGAATAGCCAATCTCGAATGGAAGAGGCCGAAGCAGCGACTGCGGTTGCGTCTAAGCCGTAGTTAAGGGGTAGGCGACCCGCTGCTTAACTCATGCAAATCCCGACATCAATCAGTCGACGTGGATGCCTTCAAATGGTATTATTATTTCTCCGTTCTTGTTGTTGTTGGCTGGCACTTGCAGTGCACACAATGACGCCGCAGGGAGTTGCCGCAGTTGAGGGCGCAGCATGGGCGCGGCGGACGACACCTGCAAAGACCGCAGCAGGAGAACAAAATCATGTACTTGTATATTTAATATTCACATTTCAATTGTTTTTTGTTTCTGCATTTTTGATTTATTTTTATTTTGTTCGGCTCTGCTCAGCCAGACCAGACCGATTCAGTTCGAAATCCCGACCCATCCTCAGATCTCGTTGTGTATCCCATTTGTTTGGCTCAGTTCCCGCCCCCTTCTGCTGCAGCCCCTTTTGGCTTGTTTGCTTTGACTTTTGAGCTCTCCTTTTGGCAATAGAATTTTTTTTTTGTTAGCTGTTCTTGGCGCCTTACTCGCTTTTTATTTATAAAAATTTCATAAACTTTTGTGATATTAAAAATGGAATATATTCTCGCGCGAATACGCAATGGAATATTAATAGAAACAACTTGAGCTTGTATGCAAATAAATGGAAACTTTTCATACATTATAGAGGGTCATGCATAGCCGGAAAAAGTCAAATAGTAAATGAAAGTGGACTATTTAATATAGGTTCCTTATATAATTCTCATAAATAATAAGAAGAAGACACGACTCTTTATTTTGCAAAGAAGTGATGAACTGATTTGCTGACTAAATACAAAAAGGAATCGGGTAAAAGTGCTAAAAAGCCCCAGACTGCATGCTCAGTATAGACTACTGGAAGGCTTAGTCCTAAACAGCACGGTTTGAAAGCTGAAAATCTGAAAATCCATGAATGACAAAAAAAAAAAAAAATAAATAAATAAATAAATAATAATAATAATAAATAAATAAATAAAATAAAATAAAAAAAATAAAAAAAAATAGTTCTGTCAGAAACGCGAGAGTTTGAGAAGCGTCTTTGATATATTATGAACACATGAAGTAAAATAAAGAGAAATCCAATAGTTGACTGTGGAAACACCGCATTTGAAATGTTAACAAACCAAATTGAAAAATGTTCCATCACTCATGCAACGACAACATTCGATATACAACTGTCGTTTATCAACACTATTTGTTGTGAGATGTCATTTGGACAATTTGATTTGTGCTGCTCATAAAATATTTAGAACGACAAAAAAAAAAAAAATAAAAAACTAAAATGTCCTGGGCAAATGTATATGACGCTGATGGAAAATTGAACCACGGAAGGCCAACGCCTCTTTACAATAATGCAGAACAGATGCAGCAGACGCCTGGCACACAGCAACTGCCGATCGAAACGCCGACTCTGGTTGGAATTAAGAATGAAAACGTTGTACCCAAGAAGCGTGGGAGACCCCGCAAAATTGTGGGAACCGAAGTGCAGCCGCGAGTTTTAAGTCAACAGGCGGCCGGGAAGCAGATGCCGATCAAAACGCCGACTGTGGCTGCAACTAAAAATGAAAACGTTGTACCCAAGAAGCGTGGGAGACCGCGCAAAATTGTGGGGACCGACGTGCAGCCGCAAGTTTTAAGTCAACAGGCGGCCGGGAAGCAGATGCCGATCAAAACGCCGACTGTGGCTGCAACTAAAAATGAAAACGTTGTACCCAAGAAGCGTGGGAGACCGCGCAAAAATGTGGCGATCGACGTGCCGACACCGGTTTCAAGTCAGGAGCCGAGCGGACAGCAGATGCCGACTGCGCTCGGAATGCAGACACCGGCTATAAACCAGGAGCCAGCTAAAAAGCGGAAGTCGCTGGAGGATCTGAACAATTCGGGGAAGAATCCGAAGTTAGATAACGAAAATAATTCGGACCCTCAACAGAAGTCGCAAGAGAACAAGTCGGATAAGAAGCAGCAGATGCCGAACGCAAAGCCTCCAAGTAGCGAAAAGCGTTATATGTGCAAGGTGAACGAAATAGGGTCATCGAACAAAATGTGGCAGCCAGGCTATATGTTTCCGCCGATCGGAATGGGTCCGCCGGTCGGCATGCTTCCGCCGTTCGGAATGTATCCGCCGATCGACATGTCCCCGGCGCTCGACATGTTTCCGCCGATGGGAATGTGGGCGCCGTTTGGAATGCAACCAGTGTTTGAAATTACAAAGCCAGTTGAATTGGTGAAGCCAGGTTCGGATACAGGCCTCTGCTTTTACGATGCAAAGTGGGAAAATTCACCAGAAATAGAAGAAGTAGAGAAGGATAAGGAGAAGGATAAGGAAAAGGAAAAGGAGAAGGAGAAGGAGAAGGAGAAGGAGAAGGAGAAGGAGAAGGAGAAGGAGAAGGAGAAGGAGAAGGAGAAGGAGAAGGAGAAGGAGAAGGAGAAGGAGAAGGAGAAGGAGAAGGAGAAGGAGAAGGAGAAGGAGAAGGAGAAGGAGAAGGAGAAGGAGAAGGAGAAGGAGAAGGAGAAGGAGAAGGAGAAGCAGAAGGAGAAGCAGAAGGAGAAGGAGAAGGAGAAGGAGAAGGAGAAGGAGAAGGAGAAGGAGAAGGAGAAGGAGAAGGAGAAGGAGAAGGAGAAGGAGAAGGAGAAGGAGAAGGAGAAGGAGAAGGAGAAGGAGAAGGAGAAGGAGAAGGAGAAGGAGAAGGAGAAGGAGAAGGAGAAGGTTGAGGATACAGATAATGATTCAGATGAGGATACAGATGAGAATATGGACGCTCGAAAAGCTCAGAAAATTGAGCAGCCGGTGAGCGAGGTCAAAGAAACCACGAAGGTCTATAAACACATAGATTTGCCAGATATACCCGAACCGAATCTATCCGAATCTTCTAGCAGCGACAGTGACTCCTAAAAAAAATCATCGAAATAATCTCAATACTCAAAAGTCTCAATAACCTCAATAGTTTCCTTGTGATTGATTGAAAGGAAAATGTATCTTCATGGGCTATCTCGATAGCAAGCAATAAAAATAAAGAACACGAGATTTAAATATCTGAGCGTAGAATTCTTGTTGAAGTGAGAGTGGTTCAATGGTGTTAATGTTTCTTTAGTACTTTATAGCATTTAAAGTAATATATGTTTAACCATATAAATAATTGCGAATATCGAATAGCTATCGGTAACATTTTTAGCAATACTTATAGACTTATATTGATTTTTAGCAATTTTTGATATGATAAATCATATGTATTACATATGTATGTATGTAATACATATTATCGAAGGGAAAAAAGTGAGCGTGTGGTTAGATAAGGCGAGATGGTATGATGACAACCATGAATAAGTTAATAGCTTTTTTTCAGCCAATGGAGCAAGTAAATTGCATCCTATTAGACGTGTTTTAAATGGCTTTGACGGCACCAGAATGTTACCAGTGTTCGATAAAACCAGCTATCGATTTGAGCAAAGGGAAAATTGATGCACCTGCACTTGAAATTAAGCAACACAAAGCAATGGAGACGTTTACGTAACGAAAGCAAATTCCTTAATAAAATTTATCGTGGCATGAAAAGCTCCGGCTGAGTACATCAGCAATGCGAATCACTGCATATTAATGGGTGTCGAACGGGTCAACACGCAACACCACACACACACACACAGAGAGTGTGCGTGTGTGTGTGTGTGTGAGAGAGAGCGAGAGAGAGAGAGAGAGAAAAATAGGACAGTGAGTGTGAGCAAGTGCACCTTGAGCACGGTAATTGCTTTGGACGGCCGCTGAAAGCCCAAACAAATTATAAACGACGACAGGGCGACAGAGCAGCAAGGCAAAGGCCCAGCTCAAAGGCTTACAAAAAAGAAGACGATGAAGCAGAAGAACAAGAAAAACACTGTGTGTGTGTGTGTGTGTGTGTGTGAAAGAGGTGAAAAGTTGATGGGCCATGCTTCATGCTTTGGCCCACTTCAACTGGCTCATTACCCCAACCAAAGGCTGTCTTATCTGTTCGGTGTTGATCCATCAACGGGATTGCCGCTGCTGCTGTTGCTGCCAGCTCTAACTGGCAACTGGAGTCTGGAGTCTGGGGCAGGGAAACATTTTCTGATTGCGTGTGCATTTTTAATGTCGCCTGGCCTTTTGGCTTTTTCAGAGGCAATGTGTACGCACTTCATTCATCAATGCGACTGCCGCGACTCCCAAAACGCCAAGACAAATGATGATGCCTGCCAAAGCAGCAGCCAGGTAGACTACACCCACGCGCGCACTCTCTCTCTCTCTCTCTGTCTCACACACACTTTTTCACTCTGTCTCTGTCTCTTGCAAAAGTCCTGCTCGCTGGCAAGCGCTACATTACTTTGATTTTTATAAATTTTATATGGCACACGCCTTTCCTTGACTCCGCCTGGCGAACCCTTGACGAGAGCTACAGTCGCTCCACTTGGGGGCGTCGGCGTTCACTAATGAAATATGAATAATTAATATTGTGTGCTTCTTTTTGTTTCACTTCATTTGGGAGTTCATTATTTTCGGTGCTGCTGCCCAGCTGGAATTTCATCTTCTAACTCGATTCTTGTCTGGCAGAGGGGGCAACAGAGCGAGAGGTTTTGAGAGAGACGCACCTAAAGTGGCACATTAATAAGTAAGCAAGCTCACTTAACTATTGTATTTACATTTGAAAATATTATACATATATTGCCCACTCCCGATAAACTTTGCTTAAGATCAATTAACTGCGCAGCAATCGCAGTGAATGACAATTGAATTGGCTTTTAATATTCCAATGTCGCTTCGAGCACATTCACAAATTAGCATAGCAATCGCTATGACAGCTAGCAGCAGTTGTTTACTTACATATATAGGTGATTTATAGGCGAAACTGTTGGTTAATTTTTCAACTACAGATTCATCGACTTGGCGCATTTTAAGCAGAGATGTATAGTTAAAATGATGTATGTATATTGCAAAAGTAGCATACATATGACGAGCTGAGTCGATACATATGAACACGTCTATCTCAGAAGATATCGAAGATTGAAACTTCAAAATTTGTTTCATAGGTCCGTGTATATCACGCGCATATCGAGCTTTTCTCAAAAAATCGATAACTACTGCCGATATTTTGTTATCGATTAAAAGTCTTATCGGTAACTAGTTATTTAATTATATCTCCCACACCTTTTGACGTAGAGTCTGCAAATTTTTAATGTACACTATATATGCATATATGTATATGTACTTTATAGAATTTCGGTTTTTGTTGTAATTTACCCCCACCCCTATATCCACCCCCTCACCATTATATATGTGAAAGGCGTATTACAAACTCTAGAGACTTGTGCTTTGGCACATAGACGCACTTGAATGTTATAATCAAGATCTGATCAAGTCTCATGGGCATAGTCCATTAACAAGAAAAGTTATTAAGCAGAAAGACGTGAAGAATTATCGTGAAATATCAATTCTTTGAAGGGTTCAGAGGATTCCGAAGTCGAGCAGTCTCGATTAGAGCTTTCTCACTTGTTCAATTACTGTTCAATAACAACTCCAACCAGGTCGTAAGCTTGATCTCATGATTCCAATAGTTATGAAGACCCCTCAGCAACTGGAGGTATTCACCTGAACGATTACAACTAGTAGATACAGTTACAGTGCAAATATGTTGGCTTTAAATTGCTCTGAAAATAATTGATGGGGAATGGGGTTGATATTGCTGCTGCAGCAATTAAAGCTGCATATCTAAAGCTAAAGCCAAGGGATAAAAACAATGGACAAATCAAAGCAGAAGCTGCCTCTGCTGCAAGCTCACATGTGCCGAATGCAAATTCCAAAGAGATGCAGAGTGAGAGAGCGAGAGAGAGTGAGAGGGGACGTGTGTTTAGGGCGTTAATTTGCTGGCCGATAAGATGCAGTGCAGCAGCAAATGAGCAATAAGAAATGTGAAACGAAAGCCACAAGAAATGCATGCATGTGTGTGTGTGTGTGTGTGTGTGTGTGTGTGTGTGTGTGATTATGGAAAACTCTAGTCGTTGCAACTGTTAGCTGTAGGTTTTTGCCAAGCCAACTCTAATGCCTCGTTATTTGTGTCGCACAATTTAGCAAGTAATTATGCACAGGGCATAAAAACTCCCACAAGCACAGACACACACACATACATATACACTTATATATATATATGTATATATTTGTGTAGCTGCTGTCTTCTTATACAATTTGAATTACAAAACCCAGTTAGAAAATCTGAATCGTGGACATCAACACTCGGCAGGCAGGCATGAGGGCAACCCAGGCAGCAGCAGAATCAGGCTGTCTGTGCGTGAGCGTGGCAAATGCATTTTGCTCTTTGAATTTTAATTGCGTTGACCCCAGCCTTGTGCTCAGCACTTGACAGCCTTAAATCCCCATTGCTCTGCCAGTTTCTTCTCTACTCTTCCCTACTCTACTTTTTTTTTCTTGCTAAACAACAAAATTATTGCGATAGCAGCAACAACACCTAGGGCTGCGTACCCAATCCAGGCCCGGGACAAGGGTTGCGGTCGCCCTACTCACTCAGCGTGGAACGCTTTTAGTGTCGGCCACATCGACTAATTTCTCACTTTTGTCACTTGGGCGCAACTGGATTTACCCTTTTCAAGGACATTTCGTATTCAAATAATGTTTGACGTTTTTTGCGTCCCTTCGAATCAGCAGCTACGTGTTAAACCAGACTCTATATACATATACATATGTATGTATATATGTATATATATATGTGTGTTTGTGTATGTGGTTTTCTTTTCTTTTTGGTATTATTTAGAAATTGTTTGGTATTTGGCACTCGCACGTAATTAGCTGTTAATTTGGGCAACCGAACCGCGCATTTTACTTTCCACTTGACGCAATTTGATGGAAAGATTCCAGATAAAACAAGTATGAACGTTGCAATGTCTTCAATAACGCCGAATAGAACTGCGTTCATATGTTCAAATTTCAATGGGAAATTTGCATTTCGTTTTAATGTTTATTAGGTTCTTTATAGCATTTAAAGTAATTGACCCATTTATATGTTTTGCCATATCAATAATTGCGCATATCGAATAGCTATCGATAGCAATACTTATCGATATATATAAGATTTCAGCAATTGTTGATAACTAAAACTACAACTGTTGTTTATCAACACTATTTGTAGTGAGACGTCATTTGGACAATTTGATTTGTGCTGCTCATAAAATATTTAGAACGAAAAAAAAAAAAAAAAATAAGAAAAAAGAAAAAGCAAAAATGTCCTGGGAAGATATAATTGACGATGAGGGAAATTTGAACCTCGGAATTTTTTACGTTAATGAAGAAGAGGTGCAGCAGACGCCTGGCACACAGCAACTGCCGATCGAAACGCCGACTCTAGGCCGAACTAAGAAGGAAAACGTCGTACCCAAGAAGCGCGGGATACCCTGCAAAAATGTGGAGACCGAAGTGCATCCGCAAGTTTTAAGTCAACAGGCGGCCGGGAAGCAGATGCCTATCGAAGCACTGACTCTGGTTGAAACTAAGAAGGACAACGTCGCACCCAAGAAGCGCAAGAGACCCCGCAAAAATGTGGCCAACGACGTGCAGACACCGGTTTCAAGTCAGAAGTCGAGCGGACAGCAGATGTCGACTGCGCTCGGAATGCAGACACCGGTTATAAGCCAGGACCCAGTTACAAAGCACACGTTGGGCGGAGAGATGTCAATACCGCCGCCGAATAAAAAGCAGAAGTTGGATAAAAAGGAGTCAGGTAAAAAGCAGAAGTCGCTGGAGGATTTGAAGCCACAGAATCAGCTCAAATCGGAGAAAAAAAAGAAGGTGATGAAGGAAAAGAATTCGGAGACTCAAAAGAAGTCGGGTGAAAAACAGAAATTGAAAAAGAACAAGTTGGTTAAGAAGCAGAAGATGCCGGGCGGAGAGCAGAAGCCGAACGCAATGCCGACTTCGAAGTTAGATAACGAAAAGAATTCGGAGACGGGTGAAAAACAGAAATCGAAAAAGAACAAGCCGGATAAGAAGCAGAAGGTGATGAAGAAAAAGAATTCGGAGATTCAACAAAAGTCGGGTGAAAAACAGAAATTGAAAAAGAACAAGTTGGTTAAGAAGCAGAAGATGCCGGGCGGAGAGCAGAAGCCGAACGCAATGCCGACTTCGCTTGAAACGGAGATGCCTTCTCTTCAGCCTCCGAGTAGCGAAATGCCCGAAATGAAGGCTCCGTTCGATATGTTGATGCTGATCGGAATGGGGTCATCGGAGTCGCTCGGCATGTTTCCGCCGTTCGCAATGGGTTCGCCGAACGACATGTGCCCGCCGCTCGGAATGTTTCCACCGTTTGATATGACAACGCCAGTTGGATTGGAGCCGCCAGGCAGTTTGGATACGTCGGTCGAAGCAGGCAGCACGGGACCAAGGGAACGTTCACCAGAAGTAGAGGATAAGGATGAGGGGATCGTGCAAGTGGACAAAAAATACTTGTGGCCCCATGGCCTGACTCCGCCCCTTCATAATGTGCGTAAGCGCCGTATGAAAAACGCTCGGAAAGCTAAGAAAATTGAAAAGCCGGATCCAGAAGTGGTGCGCGAGCTCAAAGAAATTTTGCGCAGGGATATGGAGGCAGAGCGTGTGGAGTACGAGGTGGTCACTGAAAACGTAGATTTTCCAGATCTACCCGAACTGAATATAACCGATTCCAGCAGCGACAGTGACTCCCCAAAATAATCATCGAATAATCTTAATAATCATCGTAATAATCTCAATACTCAAAAGTCTCAATAACCTCAATAGTTTCCTTGTGATTGAAAGGAAAATGTATCTTCATGGGCTATCTCGATAGCAAGCAATAAAAATAAAGAACACGAGACTTAAATATCTTGCATATCGTTTTAATGTTCCTTGAGTACTTTATAGCATTTTAAGTAATTGAGACATTTATATGTTTTGCCATATCAATAGCTATCGATAACATTGTACTTATCGATATATATTAGACTTCAGCAATTGTTGATAACTAAAACTACAACTGTCGTTTATCAACACTATTCGTAGTGACACGTCATTTGTGCAATTGGATTTGTGCTGCTCATAAAATATTCAGAACGAAAAAAATTCAATTAAATAAAATAAATATGTCCTCGAATAATCTTCCCTCTTTTGACGACGAGGAGTTGGAAAGCCAATTTATTCTACGTCTTCCAGAGGTAAAAATCAAATATAATTAGAATACTGCCAACAGCTTTATGCATTATGCTCAATCTTCTATATCTGATTTCAGGAGCAGGCAAAAATTGTGCACGATGCCATAAAAGAGGGTAATCTGTCACAAGTGCTATCACTTCAGTTAAACGATGATATGCGAACCGGTGAGGTGTGGGTGAACGCAAATCAGTTGCACGCCAAGGTGGTTGATTTGAACCGCATAGTGGAGAGCTATAAAACAATTGACAATGTCAATTTATATAAAACGGCTGATATAAGTCAAATGCTGGTTTGCTCGGAAGACCGTCCAAAGGATTGGGATGCGCTACCAACAGATCAACCAAAAGAAGTTGACGAAGAGCCAACTATGGATGGGAAAAAGGAGCTACCAAAGGCAGTGAACAAGAAGGCAGCAATGGGTGCAGAAGAGAACGATCTAAACATTTGGGTGCCATTTGGTTGGGATAAAGAGGGACCGAAGGATGCAGAACAGAAGCAACTACCGGGTAAAGAAAATAAATGTCCCAAGCCATCGGCAAAAGAATCAATCGCAGCTACACAGGCATGCGCTTTAAATACTGCAAAGCCTGGTAAACAAAACAAAAAACGTAAAGTAACTGCCAAGAAGCGCCAACAACAGCGCAAAAATGCGACCATCGAGGAGCAGACGCCAGCTTTACCTGAGGACCCAGATGTTCAGCGTGAGGTCAAACAGCTTTTGCGCAGGGATAACAAGGCAGTGCGTGTGGAGTACGAGGTGGTCTATGAAAACACAGATTTGGCTGGTCTATCCGAACTGAATCTATCCGATACCACTGGCAGCAAAACTGAGTCCCCAAAACAGCGTAAGAATCTCAATGCTAAACAGTCTAAGAAGAATCATCGTAAGAATCTCGATAGCAAGCAATAAAAATAAAGTACAACGGTCTCTAATAATGTAGAAAATGCAGTTTTTCCAACTAAAGCGTCCTCTGGGTATAGCGACGGACTTTGTTTCATACATGATTACATTATTATATTTAATATTTTTTTTTTTTTTTTATTATTTAATTGAAGAGTCCCGGTATCCGATTGTGCTCGCCTCAACTTGAGTTAAAATAATAGTTGGGCAGTAAAGATTGGTTGGCTTGCATATTTTTATCTTTGGACACATAGCAATTGCTTTATTTGATCAAAACCTGTGTGAAGTGCCAGCAAGTGGATGCTGGACGAGGGAAGGAAGGGGGGGGGGGCGGTTGAGCTTTAACATCCCCTTGGATGACACTAAATTATTTGACCCAGCCGAGCCAACCGCAAGCAAAGGTATGGCAACCGTAAACTTTGCAGCTAATTATAAATGAAATCGGATATCAAAGACGACTGAAACACGCCTTTGTACAGCGCGAGAGAGAGTGGGAAGGAGGAGAGGAGAGATAATGACAATTCATTTGAAGCCAGGGGCGAAACTGAATTCCTGGCTGGAAGCAAAGTGAGCGACGCTGCGGCTCTAAGCAAACAGACAAACAATGGACGACGCTTGTTGTCCTGCCCAGCAGAGAGCAGATTGGGTGGGTGAATGGGGGCGACTGGCTGGCTGCTGGCTGCTGGCTGAAGGAGGCTGGCTGTGGGCGTGGCTGTGCGCGGTGAATGCGAATGCTAAGCACAAGAACAAAGTGGAAAATTCATAAAATGTCATTGTCGCTTTATTAAAACGCGCCAAAACGCAGGACACACACACAGACACACAGACACACACATATGACTAATAGGTGTTCATGTGTGTGTGTGTGCTTTTGTGTTGTCTGCCTTTCGCCATCGACAGCTGTTGGCGTCATTTACAAAAGCTTTTTGGCCGTTTTATGGGATTTTGCAACAGTTTCATTTTCATTTTGGCCCTGCCTGCTTTGCGCGTGTGTGCATGTGTGTTAGTGTGAGTGTGTGAGTGTGTGAACGGTATGGCAACGCGGGCCAAGTAGACAGACACGGTGGCACGGGTGGCTGCATAATGCCGCCATTAGAAGTTGGAAGTTGGAAGCCGTCGTGGAAGCACTTGCTAACGCCAAAAGATGATGAGCAGCAGCATATGCCATATACATACATACATATACATATACATGTACATATGTGTGTGTGTGTGTGTGTCATGTTGCGACTACGATAATAGCTTCCACGTTTGTTGATTCTCGCTCGCGCTGTCTATGTCTACGCTCTCATCGTGCCCATCAGCATCAGCATCATCATCAGCATTATCATTATCATTATCATCATCATCGACATCGTCATCAGCAATCTGTAGGTCCACAATCCATAACCATCCCCCTCCTACATACCATCCATGTCGAACGTTTTACTTCAGCTCGTCAGCGTCATATTTGAACTTTTAATATTGACGCCATTTAACACGTTCTGTTTGAAATTTTATAAATGACTCTGTCTGTCGTTTCTCTCACTGTATGTATATATTTTTGTGTCTGTGTCTGTGTGTGTGTGTGTGTGTGTGTCTCCACTGAAACCCATTCGCTGTTGGCATTGGCGTTGATTTCGTGGTTGGCGCATTGCGAAGAACTATTGAATAATTGAATGCATTATGAATGTATTCCAAATCACAGTACTTACTCAGCAGGTTCCTGAAATTGGCTCCGAAAGGTACTCAGATTTCTTAAGTGAAGTATTACTTAAGCTAATAAATGCTCTTGTTTGATATACACTTGACTGATCATATGTTTGTGAACTGGAGCTAAATAATGGAACTAGTTCAACATTGATTCAAGTCGGTGCGAACACTAACCAAACAAGTTGTGAACTAGTACAGAAGTGATTCAAATTGTGATAAATTGAGGTACTAGAACTAATTATGTTTATGAACCGGTTCCTAATTGGATTCAAAGTGGCTCATAGGGCTCCACTAAGAACCAATTAGTATTTAGAAAATATTTCAATTGCACTCACGCCCTTCCAACTGTACTTTGTAAGTTGATTGCATTGAAGGCAGTCTTAAATCGAGTCATATTTTTCATATTTCAGCTCAATAGATGATATGTATCTTATGTAGATGTCTCGTTAGATAGCAGCTCGATTGAATTGCGGCAAATGCAAAATGTAATCCTGCCTATGGCAATTGATTGTCATAAGGCGCTTGTGGCTTTTGCTGTGGATTGTTTGTGAATTAGCTGGAGATCGAATCACTTAGAGGGCGCACAGTTCAATCACAGGCCAAATGGAGAAGCGACGATGCGCTATCGAATGTCACAGTGTCTCCATGAGTGTGTGTGTGTGTGAGTGTCATATAAATCGATATGAGTGTCTGTTGCACACACTCCTATATCACATGCACACCCACACAAACATACATGCATATATATAGTTTATATATGGCTGCACAGACAGGCGCCTCGGCAACAATGTTCGATCATTACACAGCAGACGTTGCATGTCTCGCCGATTTGGGGGCAAGCGGATGTAGAAGTCTCTCTATGCGTGTCTCTCTCTGTGTGTGTGTGTGTGTGTGGGGAGAGCCTGTGCCGAAGGACCAAACAGGCAGCGCGTCATCTTGTCAAATATTTCGCGCTAAATTAACACGACAGCGCGCCCAAATGGAGTAAGAAGATGTCAGCCAGGCAGACACTCCATGGCAGCCAACCAGGCAGTCAGCTCTGTGCCTCAAAGGAGCGAAAAAAGTCAAGTGCTGCACACACACACACACACACACACTAACACATACATAACTCAAATAGCGACACGTATATACGTGTGTGTGTGTGTGAGTGTAAGTGCATAATTTGTTGGCTTTGTGCTGGGCCGTGCCGGCTGGCATAGAGCTTCAGTAGCAACAGACAGACAGACATTGCAACAGCTGCCGTGGCTGCCAGAGCAAAAGTTAAGCCCCAATAGAGAAAGAGAGAGACAGAGAGAGAGAGAGAAAGTGGGAGACAGAGTGGGCAACACGGCATATTATTAAAAATGATAGCAGCAATTTAGGCGCTAGCGTAATTAAAATTAGCCAACGTAATGATGCATCATCATCGCTATCAACAGCAGAACATAGCGAAGAGAGAGAGAGAGAGAGAGAGAGAGAGAGAGAGGTAGAGTGATACAGAATATGAGAGAGGAAGAAAAAGACAACGGAAAAGTAAATGACAGAGCGAGAGAGAGCGAAAATAAACGAAGAGAAGAAATATTGAGAAAGAGAGAGCTACAGAGACTGAGGGAAAAAAAAGAAAAAAGTAAAGAAGAGAGATTGAAGAGAAGGAAGTGAAACAGAGAAAGGTAAGAAGCAAAGAGAGCATAGGAGAGGAGACAATATCAAGGATGAGCAAAAAGAAGAACAAGCAGCTCAAGGTAGAGGCAGAACATTGAAGAGAAAAGCGGAGACTGACAAGTTTTGAAACAACAGGAGCGAAGAGATAGAAAGTAAGAGTGAGAGAAAAAGGAGAGTGAATAGGGAAAGTGAAAGATGGTCGAATAGTGACAAATGAGGAGAGACATAGAGAAAACGAATGATATAAGAAAAGTCAAGAATAAATGGAGAAAGAGGTTGAAAGGGAAATAGAAAGAGAAAGAATGAGAGAGAGAGTGAAAGAGTGAAAGAGAATAGAAGAATAGGCAAAGAGTAAAACAGAGAGTTCAATTAAGAGTGGAAAGAGTCGGGTGGAAATAGTAGGGAAGCGAGCTCAAAGAAGATATAGAAAGACAGAGAAAGGAGGGAAAATTCAAACATTCCCTTCGTAGCTCTTTCATTACAAAATTCGCCATCCGTTATACCATTTGAAATCTTAACAAACGAGAAAGTGAAAAGAATTGTCAAACCACTTCACAAGTACAGAGAATCGAATCGAATTGGATTGCCTCAATTTGGGAAATAGCATTATGACGTCATTATTGCGACGCATATGGCGCAAATGATTAAAGTCATCAAAGTCGAACTCAAAGTCGAGGCCAGCCAAGGCGAGTCGCGTCGTGGCGAATCGAGAGCTGGATGCTGAATGCCAAAGGCTGAGGCCAAATGCGCATTAAAAGCCAATAACAACAGCCGTGATGAGCAAGAAAATTAATTTACAAACATTTGATGGGTTTATTGGCAAACACACAAGCACACACACACACACACATGCATAGCACATGGCTGCAAATGTTTGCCCAATAAATGAAAATCGCTAAAAATGCCACAGAATTAGGGGGCGATGCCAGGGGTCATGGCTGGCGCGCTAAGGGTGTCAAATGCAACACACTTATTAATTAAGAGCAGCGCGCCCGAATTTCAATAGCATTTTATGCCAGACCACAAAGCACATATATATATATATATGTGTGTGTGTGTATATATATATATATATATATCCATTAAGCGCATGAAATCCTTGAAAACCCAAACAGGCAAAACGTTTCGCTTAGGCTTGTTAAGCCCAACCAAGTCGCTGGCTCATCAAACTTCGTTTCACTCTCACTTCCACTCCCTCTCTCTCTCTCTCTCTCTCTCCCGCTCTCTCTGCCTGTGCACATGTGTCTGATTACTTAAGCCTGTTGCCGTTTTATATGTGTGCCCAAAAACTATTAAAACAACTTGAAAGTTGGCATTATTTTGCTCTTCTACTTAATTATAATTCATAGTATTAAAACGCAAATGCGTAAATCTCTTGAGCCTTTTAGCTGCGCTGTGCTTCGCTCATATTGCCACGCCCACTTTTATACTTAGCCAAAAGGCATTAAAATATATATACATACATATATGTACATGCATATGTATTGAATGCTCATCAAATTTGGAATAGAGTCAAATTTAACTGCATAGTTAACCATTAAACTACTCACTCTGGGCGCATAATAAATTTAACATGAGGTCTTTATAATAAATTTACCATGGACTCTCAATGCGTGCGTAGGCATATTTATGGCACTCACATTAAAACTAATGAATATGAATACATAAATATCATAATTAAATGAAATGAAATTTTGCTCTGCAATCCATAAAACAAAGTGCTAAATTTACAAGCTAGCTGCAAACTACATTGTAAAGCTAGAGTGCCTGATGCCTGCAATTAGAATAAAGCATTTCACAAATTTCACCTTCCATGGGAGCCATAGAGCGCTACCCATATGCCAGCCATTAGCTGTGGTCTCTTCTGCCTGTCAGCCACACCTGCCCGATCATAACTTTGATTTTATTGGATACTTAATGGCGAATGCTCAACTAAAGTATGTGGAACGAAACTGCCGTTGGGAGTGGGACAATTGTGGTACACTCAATATAACTGAAGTTATTTATGAAGTAGGCCTGCCTGAGATGTGAGTATGTTTTATGATCGGATAACTTTTGAGAAGGGAGAATAACTTAAAAATAAATTTGATTGATTTCTTTTTCTTTTTCCTCTCTTTTTATTCATTGTACTATACATACTTCTATCATATGTCGTATATCTTCCGAATATGAATATTTGTTGTTCATGCTCTTTTAACGATTCTTCTCCTCTGCTCTCACTTTAAATTCACTTTTGGATTTCTTTATCTTTTATTTTCCATCCCCCATTTCTTCATTTTCTCTTTTATATTGTTTTATCATACATATCTTTTCATTCAACTCAGTCAACAGCTTAGTCTTGTATCGAATTCCAGAGCTTTTACTAAAACATTTTCAACTTTCCTATTCATAATCCTCACATTTTAACCCTAGCGCTGAGCTATTAAATTATTTTTCCAGTATTTACTTTCAGTATTCTATAGCAGTTGAATGGTACTTAGTCCAGCTCAGTTTTATTAAAAGGAAAACAACAATTATCCTATTGAATTCCAACCAGCAATTGAGGAATAAAACCTGCTCTCTTGACCTATGCAATGCATAAACATGACTCTATCTACCCGTCTCACTCTCTCTCTCACTCTCTTTCATTCGTATATACATACATACGGAACTATTTATAGATGTTTCAATGATTTATTTAACTGACTTATGGACGTCGTAAGCACTAAAACAACAACTAATACAACAAATAAATTTGCAACAGCTGCATTTGATAATGCATATATACCATAGACATGTGCATACACCCTATATATAGAGAGAGGGAGACAGATAGATTTCTGCAATAAAAAGCTGCCTTTTATGGCACACACACTCACTCATACCGCTGGCATGATGTGCGGCTAGTTACCCTATCGTCGCACACCCACATATAGCTAATAGTTGTCTGATCCGTTGGCCACTCCTCCTGCCAGTTGGTCCGTCGGTCTGTTTCCTTCCTGCTGTGGCCGTTCAATTAAATTTACTCAATGCATGCGGGTCGATTGGATGACTGAACGTTGTTCTGCTTTAGTTTTTTATTGCATTGAAACGGGTATATTGGTGAGCTGAATGACGGCTTATTTGAATGAAAAGAGAAGAACTTTATACAGATCTACTTTATATTTTTCACTATTCCGCTCTATACTAAAGAAACTCGTTTTGAATTCATAATATACAATACTATATTCTAGAATTCATTGAAGTAAGCTTTAAGATAATAAAATTACTTGTTATTTTCAGTATAGCCCATATATTTACTATATTTTCTTGACATACTTTATAAGGATCACGCCCATAACTATAACTATATCATTTTATATTTCAGCATAGGGTATTGCATAGTCGTGCATACCCTCTATAGCTCTTGTACTGGAGTTGGAGTCAGTAGTTTGAATTTCTATCACTTCATATTTCTTTCTCAATACTTTTCTATAAACAGAAAGAGATAGCGCACAAGAGAGAGAGAGAGAGAGAGAGAGAGCGACAGAGAGAGTGTGGGAAAGAGAGGGGTTGCAAGCTCCATTCACGCAGCTCAATTAATTTATTTGTTTGCCAAGTGCCCGGAGTTATTATTGTATTTCAGGCGCACAATTTAAATCATAAAAACCCCTGACAGAGCGCACACACATACAGACATAGACACTCGCACACACACTCGCATCCACTCCCACTCACAGTCATATCGTACATTATATGGCCTATTAATTACCAAATACCGTTAAGCCCATGGCCGGGCTAACAAGTCGCCCGCCGAGCTGCTGGCACAATGTTGTTTTCAAATTGCATTTGCACTTGTTTTTATGAGGCCAAAGCCAAAGCCAAAGCCAAACGCCGTAACCGTAGCCGTAGCCGTAGCCGTAACCAAGCCGGGCACTGAACGAGGCCCATTGCCACGGCCAGGGCAACAGCCAATGCAGCTGTCGGTCTGCATAGTTAGTCCATGGGCAGACCTCGACCCCGACCCAGTGCCAAAACCATATCGAGTCCAACTACGTACGGGCGCTGCTGCCAGTCCCGGGGCTGGTCTGATTGGCTGTTGTGTCTGGCGCATTTCACATGATAAATGATGCAGCAGACTAAACGTTAAAAGGGGGAACCGAGCTGGCCAGAGGGATGGGCACTCTGTACTCTGTACTCTGTGCTCTGTGGGTAGAGGGCAGAGGGCGAGGAAAATTCTGCACTGGGCACGGGCTCGGCTGCATCGCAAAACTTGGGGCTACAATCCAAAGCCTAATATGCCTAGGCCAAGGCGTCACAGAAAACAAACAAATTGAAGAATTGCTACAGCATCCATAAATAAGCAGTGTGAACAAAGCAAACGAGATGCTAAGATGCAGCCCAGATGAGGATGGAATATATGTAGTATGTATATGAATACCGTATGAATAAGATGAATGTAAAAGATATAAAAACTGAGATTATACGTTTTGCATGAGCAAAAGTTGAGCTAGGTAAAGGAAAGAAACAGAAGAAGTCTGAGAAGGAAGCAAGAGAAGGATAACACTAAATTGTATTACTTACTATATAAACTAGAGGAAATGAGGACCATTTAAAAAATGTTATTTAATACAATATATATAAGGAATAAAGGCTATAGAATCATATATAAAATATAGTATGATAATAATGATTTAAGAGATATATCATGGAAATTACATGTGAGTATATTTGGAATAAGATAAGAGAGATGCAGCAGAAGTAGGAGAAAGAATAAAGAGAAACCTGAAAGAATATCCTAAGATTATCATAGGAACTAAAGGAAAAGAATAGAGCTCGAAAATAAAATATGAATATTATAAAAAAATCAGTCAAGTATAATAATATTAATATTAAATATATTATAATACAATATATGAGAAGAAATGGTTAAAGTATTTGGGGTTACAAATCACCAAATTAATATAGATATATTTATAGGAAAAGAGCAGAAGTGGGAAGTAGAAAGTAGGGCAAAGTATAAAGTATTATATGTAATCTAGAAAACAGATGGATGTATGTACTTAAATGATAAGTTTGAGTCTGCAGGTAACAAGCAGCAGAAGATTGTGATGAGCATGCATACGGGATGACAATGGTAGTAGTCATTCGCAACATATGATTCAATTACAAAACAATTCAATTATAGTCAACCTGACCCTTATAGATATGCAGGTCAGAGCATGATGTGGACATGGAGAGAGAGAGAGAGAGAGAGAGAGAGAGAGAGAGCAAGGAAATACTATATATGTTACACATAGCAAGCAACAGGCAAGACACAGGGCTAAGGCATATTTGATTTGTCAAATAAAGTGACCATGGAGCATAATATCATAAGAGACGGTGCTTGTTAGAGCTACAAATTTAGCCTAAGTGAAATGCTGCTGACACAGAGCGAGAGAGAGAGAGTGAGAGAGAGAGAGAGAGAGAGAGAGAGAGAGAGAGAGAGAGGGATAGACATATGTGTGTGTGCTGAACAATAGATAACTGGGCCAGTGAACAGGTCCTGGGGTCATTTTGTAAGGACGTGCGTCACGCTCACTTCCTGCGCCGAAAAGCCTAAAAATAGCTACAAAATTATGAAGTGAGCGATGCATGTAACAAAAGCCAGCACCCACTTCAGCAACAACAACAACAACAATAACAAGAGCAGCAAAAAAAGTGAAAGACGTATATGTATTTATATACATACTATATGCATATATCTATATATACATATATATATATTGAATCACATATTGTTATCGACATTCGGCCATACGAAATCGGATATGTGCGCACACATACGCAAATTCCTATACACACACACAGATACACAGACACATGGTTGTATGCATGCAAAATGTATAATTAACCAAACACGCACACACTGAAAGGATATGTGCAGAATGTTACGGCCGTTTACACAGCCAGCCGCCCGGCACTGCGGCCACTCTCCGTCCGTATACCCTGTATACGGCAGCAGCACTCAAATCGGGGTATATTCAGTCAAAGTGTCAACTGAATGAAAATATCTGTCATTAGTTCTAGAAAACTTCCTTATATGTTATAGAGTGATCTATTGCTATATTATGTTCCAATTGAATGTAGTTCAAAGTTTGTGATATGATTACGATATATTAATATATAATATAATAATAATATGGAATATGAAAAATGTAATAAACAATATGGGATATTAATAATAAAATATGAAATTTAAAGTATGGAATATCGAACATGGAATATAAAATATGGATCTTGCAGTTCGGAATATTTAATATGGGATATGGCTAGATAAAATATATGAAATGTGGAATTTGTGGCACATACTTCTTGTGGGTAAAATCTTTGTATACTCACTATATATGTATCTGAAATATATATGCATAAGACTACAAATAGAAATCAATCATATTAGGTAAATATTGGAATGAAACTATGTCAAATGCTATGCTATATGCCAGCACTGTGGACTGAGACTGGCAGTATCCTGTGAGGATATGCAACACTGCGATGCCAATGCTGCAGAGCCTGGCAACAATGAAACGAGAAATGTTGCTCTTTTTTTTCGTTTTTTTTTTTTTTTTTTGTTCTTTGTCCTGCTGCCACATTGGACGATTGCTGCGGTTGCGGGTGCCGGAGCGTAGGGGCGCAAAGGGCAAGGGGCCACGCAGAGGGTGCAAAGGAGCAGCAGGAGCAGCAACAGCAGCAGCAGCAGGAGCAGGGACATCCGGGTGCAAGGGTGCAAGGGTGCGATGTTTTGTCAGTGAATGCTGCACGCTGCTCGGGATGGTGTGGTCAACTGTGGACTGGACACCGTTCACTTGCTCTCTGCCTGTGTGTGAGTGTGTGTGTGTGTGTGTGTGTGTGTGCGAATGTGTGTGCAAAAATATGGAAACATTTGGCACTAATTGCATGTGCTCAGCAGCAACAAGAGCAGCAGCAGCAGCAGCAACAGCCACGTTCACGTCGTCATCCACATCGTTGGCCGTGGTGGTGCTGGTGGTGGTGGTGGTGGTGCCTCGTTGTCGTCGTTGTCGTTCTGGACAACAGCAGAAGAGCGACAGTTATGACAGCACAGCCGCAGCACCGCACAAAGCACAAAGCACAAAAGAAATTGCGCAAAAATCGTTGTAACAAAAGAAGAGTGCACACACACGCACACACAGGCACACACACTCACGCACACACGCACGCAGGCACAGTGGGTGCGTTGTTAAAAGGGACATTTGCAGGACATCATAAACGTTTGCAGGCCAGGCCGGGAGTCTAGCAAAAACAAAAATACAAAAAAGAAAAAAAGAAATACAAAAAAACACACACACACACTCACTCACACACACACTGACAAAAATACATGGCACAAGGCAGTCGCTGCTCGTGCAAAACTTCAAAAGTCAGCCAAAGGACAATGTGGAGCGGAAGGCGACGAAGTAGCAATCCTGTTGCTCCTGTTGCGGCTGCTGCTGCTGCTGCTGCTGCTGCTGCTCTTTTCTAATAGTTGTTACACACACGCATAAGGGCAACACACACACACACATAAAACGACACCGAGCTTAACAACAACAACATGGTCTACAACAAGGACATCGACGCCAATGACAATACAAAAGGAAACCCGCGACATATGTACGGTGACTGCGGCATGGGCTTATTACGTTTTTCAATAAAAGCCATCCACACACCCCCACTCACACCCACACGCATACGCACCCTCCATACGTATATATTATCGCACACACACACACACACATGCACACACACGCTTCCAGGCATTTGCCACGTTTATGAAATTTGCTGCGCAAAATGTTGGCCAGTTGGTTAAATTGTCCTCTGGAGCAGCCACAGCGAAATGGGCAACACCCCGCCCCGCCTCCGTCTCCTCCTGCTGCTGCGTCGACTGCGAGCTCCCTTAGCTAATTAGTTATGCAGTCAATCTATAGATATTTCATATATTACAATAACAAGTGCTCATAATTATAAGTGAATTGTACTTTTTGTCTACTGCTCTATCTCTCTCACACTCTCTCTAGCTCTCTGTATTATTCCCCATGCACTGCAAATGTTTTGAATAATTCGATTTACGCGTCTAACCAAAGCCATGTCCGCAGCTGTCACTTGTTGTAGCTCGAAAACTATAAGAGCTAGCGACACTAAATTTGGTATAAGGGTAGTCGGAACGTATAGGAAACCTAAGCAAATTTCTTTTTTTTAATCCCAAATCGATACGTCGAGATAATGATGTCTTGAAATTGGAATATATAGATCTCGAGTTCTATATGAGGTAGACTTATGAAAGTTGGAATAAAGATAAACGTAGTGTATATCAATCCTTTGAATATTTTACTTATTAGCTAGCTAATAGAGTGTTTGAGATATCGGAGCTTAGATGTAGGTGTCATCGGAACAAGCTTCGACTAGTTTACTTCTATCTATGTATAACGCTTATGCTTCTGCTTTGCCACCTATAACTAATAGAAGTTTCCTTAGGTTTTCCAGTGTGCTAATGACTTCAGCTCGGTTTTCATGTGACGTCAGTTGCCAGCAGATCGTTTCATTTCACACTCGACTTGTTTTTCTGGGGGCGTGGCTAAGTGCGCTGCCGTTACGCCCATACACAGAGATGGTGCCAGGCCCTGACTCTGGTTCTGGCTATCGGGCAGGTGGTTTGGCCCATCTTGCGGCATTGCAGCCAAATGGCAGCCAAATGGCCATTTGCTTGGCCTGCCCTGTAAGTTGTTGCACGTTGTTCGTTGCACGCTGCACGTTGCACGTTGCGAGTTGCGAGTTGCGAGTTGCAAGTTGTGCAGTGCGTTAAATTTGAGTAGCTGACAACTTGTCGAGTATCTGGCTAATTGGTTTCGTGCTATATGAAACGTGTTAGATGAGTAGGCCAGCCCTCACTCTCTCTATCTCTCTCTCTCTCTCTCTCTCTCTCTCTCTCTCTCTTTCTCGCTCAGAGTTACTGAGAATACTATTCTTGGGAAGATTAAACAAATTCGAAAGGTTTAACTATCTAAGCTCAGTGAGACAAAAGACAGCTCTATTATATGCCAATCTATATATTATAATAAGACTAGTGCAATTACTTGTTATATATAGAAGTTATATATGTACATATAATGATATATATTTATATGACTATGGAGTCGTAACATCTATCATTTGGTGTTACAAGTTGAGTGCGCATTTTGTTCGAGCCTTTTGCTGGGGGCCGTTGGAAAAATAAGATGTTGGCGAAAATTTATTGAAGAGCAAACTCATTTGACTATAACTTATGATTGGATTATCGGTTTAGTATGGCATTTGACAGCAGGCAGGCAGCAGTGCTGCGCGTGTGTGTGTGTGTGAGAGAGAGGGGGTGTGTGTGATAAGACATATGTCTATGCGCCTATATGCAGGCTATGCAGTCAGAGCTGTGTCTGTGTGTGGAAGTCATAAATGCGTCGCAGACAAGCGGAAAGACACAGCCAAAGATGCTGGCTGCCAGACAGACAGACAGACAGACTCTGCCAGACAGCCGGCCAGACAGGCAGCTGGCTGTGCTTTTTTCATCTTCTGTTTCTTTTTTGGCTCTGAATCTGAGCTCGAGCTTGGGCTTTGGCTAAGGCTTGGGCTTTTAGGTTGCTTCATTTGGCTGGCGGCATGCAACAGCGGCAGCAGCCTTTACAAGTGTGTGTGTGCGTGTGTGTGTGTGTGTGTGTGTTGGCCTGTTAGGGTCTGTTTTATTGCGCCATAAACACGCACTTAAGCACACATAGATACACATATCTACATACATATAAGCAGTGTACCCCATCCCCGTTCCCTCCACCCACACACACACACACACACACACACACACACCCTACGTCTTGTCTGCCTCCTGCAACAAACAGCCCCAAGCTCAAGCCACTAGCCTCTTACCCGAGCCCTGCCCCCATAGCCCTGGCTACATTTACCGCTCGCTTTTGGCGTAACTTTGTGCAGCCTTTAGGAATGTGTAACAGAGCGTAAAATTTTGATTTTTCCAACCACCCACACACACACACACACACACACATACAGAGACAGAGAGGAGCGCGCGTTGCGAATAAAAATCATATCTTGCATACAATTAGCTTTAATATTTTAGCACTTTTCTTAATGTACATCAATAACGAACCGGATAAAAAGACAGCCGGCAAAAGGGGAAGAGGAAGATGGGAGAGAGGGAGAGAGAAAGTGTGTGAGAGGCGTGGCGCATGCAAATAAATGATTTATAAATCAAATTTGTTAGCAAAAAGAAGTTTTTTATTATTTCTGTTGTTGTAGCCTTCATTGTTGTAGTTGTTGTAGTCCTGCACATTCTTTACAATTATTGAGCCTAATAAATCTTCCATGAATACCCCGAACAATCAAGGGAAAGGCGCACGCCTTCAAAACGATCCCAGACTTTCCCCTCAAATGCAAACACAAACACAATTTAGCTTATGCAATTTTAAAGCAATAAAATACAATTTTATAAAAGGAATAGAGTTGAAAAATAATTTATAAAAAAATGCAAGAAATTCGGAATATTTTTTTTTTGTGCAAATAATATTTTGAGAAAATAAAGGAAATAAAAAATGTATTAAATAAATTATAAATAAATCTATAAGGGAATAAATAAATAAATAAAGGATATACAAAATATTTTAAGGAAATTATTAATATAATATATGTATATTTATTAACATATTTTAAACAAGATTTATTGAAATCAAAAAATATAGATATATAAATTTAAAATTTAAAATTTTGTATTTTTAAAATAAATAACAACTAATAAAATACATTACCAAAACAAAAACATTATTATATTATTATGAAAATTAATAGATGTAAATAATAGACAAGAAATAAGTAAAATAAATATAAAATATTTTTTATCTAGTTCAGAAAGCCAACTAATTAATAATTTTCTTGAAAGTTGCGTCATTATTCAATAAATTCATTTTATCTGAACCAAACATATTCTCCCTCCTCTAATAAATAGTTAGACAATTTCAATGGGGCCTTATCACTAAGTAATATTTCTACCAATCTATCTATGTATATTAAAAGAGCTGCAATGAAGATTTCAGTTAATATTAATTAAGCAACTATCTGCAATCCATGGATATTTCAATTGTGCTCATATACAATAATAATGAATGTCTCATAGAATTTCTAAGCTCAAGGCCTTGTGGCATGAGCAGGAAAAAAAATCCCAGCGTAAACTAATTAAGCAAACATTCTAAGCCGCATCGATGGCTATTGAATTTCCTAATTGAATTTCAGGTGGTATCTTGAGCAGGCCTCCCATACATAGTATAAATATAGATTGCTTTATATTCAACAAGTTTCGAATGCACTTCAAATGAATTGCAATGCGAGCGATTGAGGCTTACAATGAGGCTTACAGTCAGCTTGTAAATTGTCAGTGCTCATATGTTGCCTGTGTTAATCGATTTATAACATTTTGATTTTCATTCGTGTCGCAATCAAAACTCGCAGCATTTCTTTGTTTGGCCTGACTGCTGAATGCTACGATGTGGCATGTGCCGCGCACTCTCCAAAAATGTTGGTGGCAAGTGCCTGCTGGCTGGTAGAACAGTTATGTAATTGTTGGTTAACAGCGCACTCTGTTAACTGTTAACAGTAGTTGCAGTTCGCGAGAGCAGCACTAAAAAGAGAGTCAACGCTCTTTGCGCTCATCAGTTGCGCGTATAACAGACTGGCGACTGCTATAAAATGCGCCGCTTACATCTGATTACAAGTTGATTTCTGACTTTTCCGTAACTCTGCCTCTTACTTGCCAACCCCTGGCTGAGCAACCCTTATAGACACTCTGTATCCTCGCATAGCTGCCGCCCATCTAGCCAGGACACACACCAGGCGTATAAGAGCCTGCGACTCTCTTTGCCATCAATCACACCATTTTGGCATTTCATTAGCTGTGCCTCAACAGGAATTTCCTTAACATTCGACTTAACAGCGCTGCGCTCTTTGACTCTTTCAGAGCTGCGATTCGCTCTTTGAGGTTGACGTCGGCGCAGTGCTTAACAGTAGCGCGTCTGGTAGGGTGTTTTATAGCAGCTCATAGAACAGTTATAAGAGCTTCTCCGGCAAGTCTGTTAATTCGCAAACAAAGATCCAAAACTATACGACCGTACTCTGTCTAGATCCACAAAATTTTTTGATAAAGCGGGATTAGATAAGCAAACAGATCCAAATAGATGGGAACGTCTAGGTGTTAAGTTGTTAAGCTCTGGCTAAATAACAGATAAGATATGATAATACTGTCGGAAAAGACAAGTTTTATTTATTAACAGCCAGTTAACTAAAAACTCTGGCAATACGAGAAATGTGGCTGATAAAGTCAAAGTGCAATCGTGTTGAGACTTGGCAAATTGTCTTAATTTTAGTGGAATTAAAATACAATGGAATAATATACAATAAAAAATATTAAATAAAATACATTAAATCGACATATTAAAAAAAAAAAAAATAAATAAATAAATAAAATAAAAAATATATATTTTTAATGAAATGATGTGAAATTTAATAAAAATAATTAATAAAATACAAGAAAAAATAAATAAAAAAATAATAAATATTTTATAATGCTAAAATAAGTTAAAAATAAATGAAAAATATAATGAATATACTTATTTGGGTTTTTTGTTTAAATAAAAAAATATTTTGAAAAATGTATGTATTCATAATAAAGAGTTTATTTTTTTAACTAATAATTTTTACTCAATGAAAATATATAAAACTCCTTTTATATTAGATATCAGATAAGTTAAAACGCTAAAAATTCGGGGTTTGATTAATAGGAATCTTCAATCATTCCACACGCATCTATATAAGAAATGATGTGTTCCTCAAGGCGATATCTTGTCCCAGAGATCGTCATTGCAACACACAGCCTGACGAGCCATGCGTTAAGCTCGTCAAATCCATCCATTCCAATTGTTTGAATATAATTGCAATTGCTACTACTACGTCTGCCAGCTGTCAAGACGTAAGTACGGACGCTTTTGTCTTGGGCTCTGGCTGGGCATTGGCATTTGCATTGGCAATGGATGCATCATAAACGCTGCCGCTTGACAAGTTCGGGCGCCTCTAATTTGTATTCGCAATGTGGCTTAAAATGAAATTATCGACCACAGACCACGGATTGCAGACGTGGATTCAATTACCAAGTACACTTTGAAATAGTAATAGTGGTCCGTCCGTCCAATGCAGCCGTTGCACCCATTGCGCAAATTGGCGGTGTGAAGGAATCGCCAAGTGTGTGTATATGTGTGTGTGTGTGTGTTATCTATGCGCTAAGTTATGCAACAAATACATATGCATAAATTGCTGTTTCCATTTACATAAAGACAATTCTCCAGCTGCATGTGTGTGTGTGTGTGGGAGTGTGTGTGCACAATATGAGATTTGCTTTTGAAATGAACATCATTATCGAGATACTCAAACACACGCACAGACACACACACACACACACACACTCAAAGGCTAGCTCCGATGTTGGTTAATTAACCAAACCCACACACTCACACGCACACGCTTACATACCTGTGTGCTTCCCTCGCTTTGTCTCGTAACATAATTGGCCTGTATACAATTGTAATTATAAACCACTAATAAGATTCGAACACGTAACGATTTTCAAACTGCCATCAAATGGGTGCTCCCCATTGCCCGATGCCCTGCCGCATGCCGTATGCCGCATGCCCATTTCGTTTCGTCACATCAACAAGTTAATTTTGCATATTGTGGGCGTCTGGGGCGTGGCCCCACAGGAGTTCAGCCCGAGCGAGGCACGGGGGCCGGAGCTACGTGCATTTTAATGCGATTAAAGTGGCAAAGAGCCACAGATTGGTCGCGCACCGGGTCAAAGTTCATTTCATAATTACAAACACAACACCAAAGTGTGTTCAATTGCATCTGCCACAGAAGCCGCTGCTCGACCAGGCCGAAAGAAACGAAACGGGCAGGGGGCGTGGGGCGGGCTTAAAAGTCAATGTGTGCTAGCACCGTTAACCCCAGCCAATTGCTCCTTTGTCGGTTAGTCTATTAATTAGTTAAGTACGCTATATTTGTGTGTTTTTTTGAATCAATCAACACCAGCACGACGGACGGAATCGCTTTGTAAAGGCAGTGGTCAGCGACGTAGAGCCAATGGTGGAGCCGGAAGGGTAGGGATGGTCCTCAAAGCTGTAAAACGTAATTGCAGAAAAAGATTTTAATTTTGATTACTAATGAAAAGCCTACTAATGTAATTTAAAAGAATATTTTGATTCCTATATGACCACATAAATACATAGAGATGAGAATTGAGTAGTAGAGCAATGAAATTAGTCGATGATTATAATGTTTATACGTTCCATATGCATACATACATAAATATGCGTTTCATCAATAGTTGAGAAGCGCATAGTAAGACATTTCAATTAGTTGATGTTTATATTCTGTTTATCTCATCATACATTTAAAATATTCATATATAAAGTGCTCCATCACTGATGAGAATCGCATAGTAAGGCCATAGGCAACAACAAACAATTGAAAGCAAAAGAAACGAAAATATAGTTTAGCTAATGTTCCATAAACATATTTGTAATATCTGCTTAACTCTTGTTGCCATCTTTTATTGTCTTAGCTTCATTCGGTTTTTGGCCTGGTTTTTCTTTTGGCAACAATTTTTGTTAATCTTTTGCGCAGCCCGTAGAGAAAGCTACTTCGAGTTACGCGTGCCCCGAGGACTGCGCTGCGCGACGCAACAAAAATGAAAATGGAAATTGACAACTGGACGGACAAGGGCAAAAAATAAACGAAACAGATAGAGAATAAGAGTGAGAGAGAGAAGGAGAGAGCGACAGCAAACGCATTCATATGTGAAATGGAAAAAATTATAATCCAAATAAGAGAATGCAAACGGAACGACAGGCGAACAGCGCAGCGGATGCTCGCGGCAAGGGGATGTGCGTGGCAGGGTGGCGACTAAGGAGAATCGATGACGGATATCTGTTGATAGCCAAGTCGTCGATGCTGCCCGCCCACGCAGCGCAGTAGCTGAAGTCAGAGCCAGAGCCAGCGCCAGAGATTGGGCTGGTCTGGTCTGGGCTGGCCTCGGACCTTTGGCTACTTCTGTAACCAATTTTTGAAAATTTCTTAAAATTCAATAAATATTTATGAGTTGATAATGCCAAAGTGAGCAGCTACACACATACACACACGCATACACACAGGCATACACACGCACATACATAGCTCGCACGCTTGCTTGGTTGCATTAAATAGATTACGTATACGAGCTGTGGTCCCTGGCCTGATGGAGCTGGCTGATGGTGGCTAAGACCAAATGCAAACATGTTTGCCTTGGCTACAGTTGGATTTCTCTCTCTTGCTCTCTCTCTCTCTCCCTCTCGCTATCTCTCTCTTTTTGTACGTCTCAAGTAATGCGCATAATTTAAATATATTTATTATACTTCTCGTTAATCAGCTGAAGCACAAATAAACAGCTCAACGTCCGATTTCCAGTCGAGACTTAGTCAAATTTGTTTCTCAATCGAGTTGGCCCATGCTCAAATTTTTTTACTGATCCAAGTAGGCTTTTGCCGAGATCCGAGCTAAGGACTGAGGCGAGCTAACACAATATCGTCAGTCAGTATTCACAGCTCGACTGGAGCGGGTGAAAACTGCCCAAAATTCTAAATTTTTTTGTGTAAATTGAATTTTGGAAATGTTTTATTTTTTCGGCCCATTTTATTCTCAATATTTTTTCATCATTCTCAATAAGGCGAAATAAAATGTGAATTCAGTTTATTATTTCCATTTATATTGTACACAAACATACAAGTAAGTATATCTTTGCACATAAATACGTGTTTTTTTTTGTTTTTTTTTTTTTTGTTTAATTTATTTCGAATACGAAAATGTTTTTTTTTGGCATTTTTTTTTTCTTTTTTTTTTTTTTTTAACCGTGAACCCATGGAAAATGGGAAATCAGGGTATAATGGTTTTGTTAAAAGTATGTAACAGGGAGAAGGAAGCATGACAGACCCCACAAAGTATATATATTCTTGATCAGGTCGACGAGCTGAGTCGATTTAGCCCTGTCCGTCTGTCTGTCTGTCTGTCCGTCTGTCCGTTTGTCCGTCTGTCCGTATGTACTATATGAACGCGCCGATTTCAGAAGATATGAAAGCTAGAAACTTCAACTTTTTTTAAAAAATGTTCGTTTATAGCACGCGCATATCGTGTTTATCACAAAATTTCGATAATTTATCCCGTTTTTTTTATCGATAAAAAACCTTATCGAAAAGCAGTTATAAAATTATATCTCCCACATCTTTAGAGCTAGAGTCTCCAAATTTTTAACGTAGACTCATATGTACTTTATAGAATTTCGATTTTTGTCATAATTCACCTCCCATTCCTATATCCACCCCCTCACCCTCACCTTTGTAAAATATTAGAGACTTGAGCCTCGACATATACGCGCATAGTAATGATATAATCATAATCTCAAAGTTTCATGAAGAACGTACATCCGCAAAAAAAGTTATTAAAAAATTTAATTCCCATGGTAAGCCCACACTGCAGCCCATGCGTGTTTATGCGTGCGCGTCTGAAGTAATGCGCATAATTTAAATATATGTATTATACTTCTCGTTAATCAGCTGAAGTACAAATAAACAGCTCAACGCCCGATTTCCAGTCGAGACTTAGTCAAATTTGTTTCTCAATCGAGTTGGCTATGCCCATGCTCAAATTCTGTTGTTGATCCAAGTAGGCTCAAATTATTTTACTGATCCAAGTAGGCTTTTGCCGAGATCTGAGCTAAGGACTGAGGCGAGCTAACACAATATCGTCAGTCAGTATTCACAGCTCGACTGGAGCTGGTGAAAACTGCCCAAAATTCTAAATTTTTTTTGTGTAAATTGAATTTTGGAAATGTTTTATTTTTTCGGCCCATTTCATTCTCATATTTTTTCATCATTCTCAATAAGGCGAAACAAAATGTGAATTCAGTTGGCTAAGTACAAATTTTGTGTTCATAATTTCCTTTTATCGTGAATATATTGTCCACAAACATACACGCAAGAATATATTTTACACATGAATACGTGTTTTCTGTTTTCATTTTTTTTTTTTTTTTTTTTTTTTGACATCTATCATTTATTTTTTTTGTTTTTTTTTTTTGACATTTATATTTGACATTTAGATTATACATCTAATGATTTTTTTTTTTTTTTTGACATTTATATATGACATTTGGATTATACATCAAATGATTTTTTTTACATTTATTTAGTAATAACAAATATTTATTTCTTTTCTTTTTTTTTCTACATTTATATACACTATTACATACACTATAATGTATAGATCCTGCGGTCAACTTATACTAAATGCATCCCCAGAAAGAAGAACCGGCTTTCAAGGTCAAGCTTACAAAGGTGCGATACGTCGTTTGTACCCTTGAAATTAAATTTGACTAATTCCGATTTCGATTTAGATACGATCCAAACAACACCTCCGCAATGATGCACAACAATGTAAAATTATCTTCTAAGTCTGGTGACGTATCTGGTGGATGTTAGCATAAGCCACGATCATAAACGCAATGGAAGGAAATAAACATTACTGCAACAATTATTATCTTTAATACATAGACTTGAACAAAAAAAATAATTATACTTACCTCCACCCATATAAGTATATATTTTCTGTTTATTCATCCGAACTATATATATATGCTTCGACTCTCTTACATCATCATATCACGACATTGACATAAGAACGCGTTTGCCACTCCTTATAGATTGCACATACATAAAAAAAAAAAAAAAAAAAAAATGGTAAGTATCCTGAAATCAGATATATTATTCTTAATCTAAAGCTTCCAATTCTTCTAGCAAACAACCGCTACTGTGGTATGCAAGTTCAATCAATTCAATCGCTTATATATGAATATGAGTTGAGCCATACCTACTCAATACCTAAAACTTAATTGTATTTTGATTGGGTCTCTTCATGTCAACTTATCGTAAGTATACAATATATGTATATTATACAAATATATCTAAATGACTTGATGTGAAGATAATACGCAAGACGGTACCGCGCTATTAGGAGAGAGCGTTGCAGTTAGCGTCGTAAGCGAAACATTTTCAAATAACGAACGAATCCTAATGAGATGAGATCCAATCAATGCATAGGCGCACAACATCCAACTCATAGTTCTGCTAACTGACACGAGGATAATAATCGACAAATTAGGAAAATATGTATATGAAACTGTCAATTCAGTTTCGTTAGCCGGTCTAAAGGTCAAACTGTACCCGATATTCAACTTCTCAAACAAAAAAAAAAAGCTAATTAGAGTTGGTTTTCAGGTGCGAAACAAATTACACCTTCTCTATTTGTTAAATTATATCAAATACATTTTTTTTTACAGGACGGTACCACGCCCCTAGATGCCGGGGACATGTGCTCGCGTCCAGTTGTAGCGGAGTAACTGTTAGAAAAAAAGAAAATGCTTCAAATAAATTCGTTTATTTGAACACAAAAAATTGTATTAGTTTTTCATTTAATGGGTAATCCTTCAGGAAATATTCCTCTTAGCTATTCCAATGGACTGCGGACTGCGGACTGCGGACAGCGACTGTGGACTGCGGACTGTGGACTGTGAACTTTGGACTTTGGACTGTGGAATGTGGACTGTGGACTGTGGACTGTAGACTGTGGATTGTGGACTATGGACTATGGACTATGGACTGTGGACTGTGGACTGTGGATTGTGGACTATGGACTATGGACTATGGACTATGGACTATGGACTATGGACTGTGGAATGTGGAATGTGGATTGTGGAATGTGGATTGTGGACTGTGGACTGTGGACTTTGGAATTTGGACTTCGGACTCTGGACTGTGGGCTGCGGATTGTGCATTGTGGACTGTGGATTGTGGACTGTGGACTGTGGGCTGTGGACTGTGGACTGTGGACTGTGGACTGTGATTCAGATTCTCAGTAATATACTTTACCATCTCAGGAGGCGCCATCTAGTGTGAATGTCCTCGGGCCCAGGATAACTGAGCCTGGTGTTGTGTGTGTGTGCGTGTGCGTGTGTCACCCATACAACAGGCGCTTTTCAATTTGCTTGAGGAATGCATTCAAAGTAATCCAAAGTAGATCACGCATTACTTTATACGCACTCATCTGCATATTAGTTAGTCGGAGTGAGCTGCCTTCCCCTTTCAATATCAGGCGAAGGCTGCGACATTTTTGAGAGCTGGCTGACAGCTGGTTTATTGTTTATTTGCTAAAAGCTCTTATGCATTGCCATCATAGTTCAGCTGCGTCTGCCCGAAGAGCGCAGCGCCAACTGCGACCAGGCAATGAATACATCCACTTCTCGCCCGCTTTCTCTTATTTTTTTCCCCTTGTATTTGGCTTACTGCTGCTGACTTTTCCGTTGGCCCCTTTTTTTCTTTTCGTTTCGTTTTGTTTTTTGTTTTTTGGTGTCGTGGAAAAGAAATTCATCAAACGAATTATTAGAAAAGTTTTCTAGTTGGCACCGTTATTGCTGGCAGACGCCTTTTCAAACTATGGTTAAGATGGGGGCGGAGCTGGTGTGGGGTGTGTCGGATGGCAGATAGATAGGAGTTTCTCTTTCGGTCGGTGCCGGTGGGGGTCTATTACATCCCCCATACCTCAATCGGTATCTTGGTGTAGCCAGCGAAGCCGCCAATAATGTTGAGCACGTCGAACGCGACGAAACAGATGAACAAACTTTAACAAACAACAAACAAACGAACAAACAAATAAACAGGCTGGCAGGCTAGCTATCTAGCTAGCTGGCTCACTGGTTGGCTGTCTGGCTGGTTGGCAGGGATGCCAACTTATTTATTTATAAAAACGAACGACGAACGCAGGCAGCGTAATGAAATTCTGTGCATATTCTGACGTACGCACACACACACACACACACACACACACACACTTTGCTTTTTGTGCATAACTGTAAGTTCATTTTGTGCGATTGTCTTGCTTGTATCTGTATCTATGCATCCGTATCCGTGTATCCCTATATCTATGGCCTGTAGATGTATCTGCTGCTGAATAGTTCGTCCTAACAAGAGTGTGAGCGAGAGAGAGAGAGAGAGGAAGCAGAAGAAGAAAAAAAAGCAGCTAAAGCGTGCGGCGTCGCGTACGTGATGTTCATATTTTCATAGATTCAATAATTTATAAATTTTATGCTCACACACACACACACAGGCACACGCAGATATCTCTGTGTGATCTCTGCGCTGATTTGGCAACACTAAAGAGCGTCTGTCCTGCCTTTCTCTCTCTCTCTCTCTCCCCCTTTCGCTCTTTGTTTCCATTTCTCTCGGCTTGTGTTGATGTTATTGCCCTGTCGACAACTTTTATTGAGATTCCTTGGAGCACCTAAGCACAAGTTTGTCTGGTTAACTGACAGCCAGCGAATCGCTTGGCCATCAACAAATTGAGCAAATCTTTTGATTCGCATTCATTTGCATTTGCCATATATAAGGCGTTAGCTCAAAACTGAGTCCTCATTTAGGCTGACTTCTTAAAGCAAATATGACTTCCACTGTATACACTTAAAGAAACAAGAAAGTTGATTAGCTACTTGCTAGACGTTGCAGTATTTTATAAATATATTTACTGAAAAAGAACAGTCAACTCGTTTTCTCTTTTGTTTCAGAATTTATTACAAATTTTTTTCTTAAGAATACACTTGAAAAAATATGCCAATATTGAGGAAAAAACGGAAGAAAATATTGCTAGGTAAGCGTTTATAAATTACACTTGATTGCAAAAAAAATCGATGTTTGTTTTAAGACCTTTGATGATTGCATTCGATTTGGGCATAGGCCAAAAGTAAACTATGCAACAACAATTTATGTGAGTGCATGCAGTGCATGGTCTATGGTGT
Organism: Drosophila aldrichi; assembly: GCA_035045965.1. NCBI lineage: Eukaryota > Metazoa > Arthropoda > Insecta > Diptera > Drosophilidae > Drosophila > Drosophila aldrichi. Next base: position 5,911,303 of record JAWNOM010000484.1, read on the forward strand.
GTGCGTGTGTGTGTGAGTGTGTGTAACAATTGGAAGAAGCAGCAGCATGTTAAAATAAAATACAACACGCAGCAAACGAGTCGCCGACGTCGACACTTTCTGTTTTTTAACTCAATTTTCAATAAAAACAGTGAACAAAACTTTTTTTCTCTATCGCTCTCCCTCTCTCTCGTTCGCTTTCTCTCACTCTCTATGTGTTGTTAACTTAATTTCGCTTGGCGCTGCTCGCAGCTCGATGCTAAAAGCATTTCATTGTTGTCCAACTCGTTGCTTGTTGTTGTTGTTGTTGGTGTTGCAAGTGTGTGGGCGTGGCACCCAAAAACCGAGCAACGGCATTTTACACGCACTGAAAAATTTCACTTACAGCTTGCAAATGGGACGCTGGGCGGACAGACGGACAGCTGGGCGGCCGAGCTGTTTGTTTGGGGGCGTGGCTAAAAGTCTACAAAATGCAGTTAGTGTCAAAATGTGAGCTAGCAGCAGCAGCAACAGCAGCAGCAGCAGCAGACAGCAAAACAGCAGACAGAAGACATCAGATAATAGAGACAACACACATACACACACACATACACAGCGTACTACAACTGCTGTTGCATGTCCAAGTTGAACGCAACTAACTTACAAATTTGCCAAAAGCCAAGGAACCGAACCGAACCGAACCGAACCACACCGAATGCATGAACATGGAACCAAACTTGAACCGCTCCGATCAGCTCCATCGAGCAAAGCCAGAGAGTTTAATAAGTAATATTGATACCGATAGTTAATGGCGATTGTTATCTAAGAGTCGACATTGGTGTGATGATGAATAATCGATAGTCTCCAGAGTACAAGCGAAGAGAAGATACGCAGCACAACAATTCTTGGTATGCTCTTAACTTTTAGTCCCCTTCAACAAAGATTGAACGTCTTTTCATAATCCACTGATCATCATAGAAAACCCTGTATCATTAGCTATCTCGCTCTCAGCCTGCAACAGCCGAGCCTATATTCGTTCTCTCTCTCTCTGTCTCACTCTTTCTTTATCTATCTGTTTCTCCCTCTCTCTCCTGATCACTTCTTATCTTTCTGTTTCTCTCTCACGCTCTCAGATCAAACATCTCTATTCCATCTATGAAAGAACCTGTAATTATTCACCAATTCTGTATTAATTTCAAATTTCCGCGTGGATTTGTTTAAGCCATAGCAAGAAAATTGTGCTGTGTTGTGCCTTGAAATGCGGTGTGTCGGCTCTGTAGCCATTGCTGGCGGACAATTTGGCGCCATCTAGCGACGGCATGTGGCATAAACCAATCAGTTTTTCCTGGAAAGCTGCTTTCAGCTGCACAGCGCTCTGCGATAGCAAATATTTGTACTTATTTGTGAATCATATCGAATAACATGGATGGGACATCATTCATGTGGCCGATACGCACACACACATACACACACATACACACACATACACGCGCACACATACACATACACGTAGAGCCAATGCAATTATTATTGTTGTCATTTTTAGTCACTAATCACTCTCGAATAACGGGCCGACGCCGCCGGCAGCGTCATAATAAAAATAATGATGTGACATAAAAAAAAAAACGAAGAAGAAGAAGAAGCAGCCAATGTGTGTGTGTGTGTGTGTGTGTTTGAGTGTATATATTTGTTGTCATAAATCTTTCATTGATTGCAAACGAAGACATCGAAGACAACGTTGACAACGACCAAAGATGAGCCGCCAATGCAGCAGTGGCTAAAGCAAAAGGCTTCGACTCTGTGGCATGGGGGGGGGGGGGAGGTGTTGTGGTGCTGCAGAGCTGGCGTTGCTTTGTGGGCGGGGCTGGGCTGGTCCACAAGGTGGTTGGCAGCGCTGTGGTGGCTTTGCAAGCCGATATGCCAAAACAGAGTCTCCGCATAAAGCGGCATGACTGAAATAGATATAAGCAAATGTATCAGCGGTTGTCACCAAGGCAGCAAGGCAGCAAGACGCGACTCCCTCACGCTCATTCCCTCACGCCCACCGGGTATACTTGCTAGCCGAGACGGCTTGTCATCTCGCGTTCTTTCATGTGGCTCACAAGTTGTTCAAATTACATTTGCTTAGACTCATATTGTTGTAAATGATTCGAGTTGTACGAAATGATTGCTTGGTGTTTAAGGGACGTACTGAGTCAAGATGATTCATTTTGGTACTAGTAGAAGGGTGATTCTATTTATATTTCCGTGCAAATGTTTTGAGTTATTCGATTGCGATTAATCAACTTAATGAGCAGATTAATCATATTAATTAATTTATTTAAATGATTCATTTTCATAATTCTATTCATCGTAATGATTCAGTGAAATGATTCATAAATGATTCATTGAAATGATTCATATACGATTCATTGAAATGATTCATATATGATTCATTGAAATGAATCATATATGTTTTACGGAAATGATTCATATATGATTCATCGAAATGATTCATATATGATCTATCGACCAAATTTATATATGATTCATCGAAATGATTCATATATGACTCATCGACAATATTTATATAGGATTCATCGAAATAATTCATATACATATGTTTTATTGAAATGATTCACATATGATTCATAGAAATGATTCATTTAATCACAACTTCCGCTAAATATATAAAAAGCAACCACGAATATATTTAAATAGAGTATATGACAAACGTGCGATATTCTCTTGCTCCACACACATTCATATATGTATGTGTATGTATCTTGATAGAGTGTGTGCGAGTATGTATCTCTCTCTCTGTGTGTGTGTGTGTGTGTATTCATGTACTTTTTGTTGAGTTCGTTTATCTTGTTTATCATGGATTTCATTATGGCTGTGGTTGCGTGTCTTTTGCTTTGCGGTGGCTTATGTCGCCATTCGATTTTGAAAATGTAAATCTCTTGTCCTCATCCTCACGTGACCTGCCCCCGCCACCGCCAACGCCACCGCTCAGCCCAGCCACGCCCCCTCTTACTTTTTTTCCCGCTTGTATGCTGTACGCTGTAAGCTGTATGCCCGCATCGCCCGCGTCGTTGGCGGCGTCGTTTGTCAACATGTCAGCGGCGCTGATTGCTGACTTCGATCTGAATTATTAAGTTGCTTTTAATGCGTTTGCTTTTGCTTTTGCTTTTTGGTTCGATTTTCGATGTGGCATACTTTTCAGCGCCCAGGCACCGCAGGCGAAAACAAAGCGCCAAACAGCTCCAGCCTCAGTTCCAGCGACAATAATGGCAGCTAAGAGAAGTGCTGCAACACACCAACACGAGCAATGCGGATTTGCAAGTGGGATCACTTGATTTCGCCTTCGCCTTGGTAATTGGTTCTCTGCATTATTTAGTGACATTTGACGTGGCTGCTAAGTATTTTTGGATTGCCTCTGAGATAAAGAGAGTGAAACATCGAGAGAGAGAGAGAGGGCGATAGAAAGAGAGAGTGAGAGGCAGAGTCTGTACCAGTTCCAACTGTGGCAAGGCAATTTAAGTGCAATTGCAAGCAACATAAGATTTATCGATAGTCGATAACGAAAATAGTTGCATATGGGGCAAACATATCTGTAGTCCATTAGTCAAATTAAGCAAATTGAACGTAGGTTTAGTTGGGTAACAGCATGCAATCGATCGATAATCGACAGCGATAACAGCCTACGATGATTCTTATCAATAACATGTTTGCAAATGCATATTTATGACTTGACTTTAGCAAATTGAGATTTATGTATACTGTCCGAAGCTCATTCGACATTAAAATCAATTGAACTGGTTCATTTGAGCCGTACATGCTTGTGTTCATGTCTCAATCCCACTTCTCACTTAGATGCAAATCGAGTAATTTTTAGCATTGGAATTTTTGCTATGCAAAAATCAAGAGCATTAGCCAAAAGGCCAGCTGGGTTCATTCCTTCGATGGCCATCCCTCTGTAGCTATCTCTTGCTGCCCTTCGGTCTGTGCTCACTCCTGCTCATTGTTGTGTTAGTGTCCTTTCAATGCCCGCTGCGTTGACTTCATAAATATGCCAAACGGACTCTATCAAAATACTTGGCAACGCCGAGAGGCAAGCAGGCAGAAGCCTTCCTCGAGTTGAACATAAACTAAGCGAGTAAATTGAGACACGACGGACACGTGAGTTTGATAGATTGAAGGATATATAGAAGCACACACACACACACACACACACACACACACACACACACGGAACACATGCTGAGCTAGCCAACATCCTCTGTCTGAGCTATGTGTGTGAGTGTGCTTCGTGTTGTGTGCGTATTTCATTAACGTCGCCTTTGAAAATCCATTCATTTATCAAAAGCAAACTTCAAACACGCGTGTGTGTGTGTGTTTGTGCGACAGATACTGCAACAATTTAGCTAGCATCTATCTCTCGCTCTCTCTCTTCCACAGCATCTTGTGTCGTATCTCTGCTCGCCTCTGTGGTGGCATCGTAAAAAGCGTTGCGGCCAAAAAAGGATCAATGAAGCATGCCTAAGAATCTGTCATTTATGACACATGACATACTTTATGAGTAATACACACCCCTGCTCCGGTTGCGTTTGCCACGCCCACTCCTTAGGTATGGTCAGCGTAATAAAAGCGACGATAATAAAGATAAGACCCAGCAGCAATTGAAAGTTTTGCGCCAGACAACTTGAGGGCAACTTTGACCTCTACTTTGGCTTCGACTTCGACTTTGAGTTCGAGTTCGATTCACCCGAACCATAGACCTCTGCCTAGCCCTACCCCTGCCAACTACTATCTCCCACTACTATCCCATATTAGTAACTCTTAGATATTAGCTTGTTAGTCCTTATCTAACTCCATCCGCTGTTTCCATCCAAGTATTGTTCCCAACGAGCCATCAATCTTATTCGACTTTAAGTAAATGCTTTAAAAGAGTGCGTATGTTCAATGTGAAATCATTTAAGAGACGCAAGTGGCGGAGCAAATGGTCAGCAGCCGGACAGCTGTGCGACTACGGCGGACTCCTGTAGCAGAATCTCACGCCGGAGTCGTATTATAAATTAAGCACAAGGCCAACGCGCACAATAATTGCAAACTACTGAAGCATTTAATATTTTGAGTGCATTTCCGCGTTACGCTCGGCGGGAGGGAAAGGGTTCCACAAACAACAACAAATTGAATGAAATGGAAGTAAAGGAAGGAAATGATTCCCGAAAGGTGCGAGAGAAAAACAACAACAAGGAACGGCGGAATGAAGTGGAGAAACCGAAACCAAAGCAAATCGAATTGAAACACATGAAAATCGAAAGTCCGTAAAATGCCGCTGACCAGGAGAGACCACAGAATGAGTGAGCGAGAGAGAGAGTTGAGATCCCTGCTCAGACTACGGGTCAGAGTTCGGCCAGCCGTAAAGTTAATAAAGCGCCCGGAAGGCGATAAACAATTTGCGTTGGCGAAAAAGTCGGGGATGTTGCCCAAAGGCGTGGCGTAGCCCAACGGACTGCGAACTTGAAATTCTAATTGGCATTTTATGCCGGACCACGCCTACAACCCACAACCGCACGTACACACACACACACACTCGGTCGCTGGCGCGATTGTCGAACAGGTGTGAAATCGTTGACGAATTCTCACGAATACGTTTAATCCGCTTTCTGATTTTTGTTGCAGTCAGTCGACGTGGCGTGGCGTGGCGTGGCGTGGGGGCGTGGCGGCATATTCAGGTTCAGGTTCAGGTTCAGCAGCTGGACTCTGGCTACAGTTTGCATTTTGCTGTAGCATCATATCATGTTGGATTAAAAGTGTGTGAGAGATAGAGAGAGAGAGGGCGTGCCATGCCCTTCGTTGCAAATTAATTTCGTGTACATGTCCTGCAGCCTTTTGCATTGCCTCTGTGGCCGTGCCCGTGTGTGTGTGTGCATATCGTGTTACCCACACCTAAAAACTGTCCATCACCTCCGTCCCCCGCATCGTCCTGCCGACCGCAAATGTTAAAGCGGCGTGACTTTATTTGATTGTCTGCCCAGTTGCGTTGGCATTTCGGGTTTTCTACTTTGTTTTTAGATCCGCATACGAAATTATATAAAAACAGTGGCAACCCTAAGCTTTTCTGATATAACGGGATTGTTGTACAAATTGAAATTAAAACCCATTTCACCTTTTGTTGCCCTTTCGGCTGGCCATTGTTATGCTTCGATCCATGGCAACTAGCCAAGGATGCCATGATAATGATTGCAATTGACTCTTTGTCCCTCATTCTCATTCTCAGCTACCGCAACCGTACTCTGTATCTCATTACAACTTGCTGTTTCTGCCTCGCTCTCACTCTCTTTCCCTCTCTCTCTGCTTCGTATTCTTTCCGTTTTCTATAAATCTCTTCCAGTTCCAGTTCCATTTATTCCCACCTCTGTCTTTTTCTATTTTCTCACTCTCTTTCTCTTGCTCCGCCAGCATCTCACTCTCTCTCGCGCTATCACTTTCACTTTCTCTCTCTTCCTCTACTCTTATCATCTTGTTTCGATCTCTCACTCAGTGCATCTCTCGTCTTCATTCTTCTTCACTTCTATTGTATCTTTTGCCGTCTTTAGTCCTTTCAATTCCTTCATGTAATAGCAAATAGTTGAAGTGTGATTCATGCTCAGGCATATTGGGACACGTTAATCAGTTACCTCCGCCCTCCTGCTGCCACACCCCCCCATTTCGGGTGCGTCCAGAGAGGTACATAAAATACTTTTCTTTATCAAATACCGCTCGAAATATATAAAAATTCGCATATTCCATTCTTTGGCGTTGAACACGGTTTCTACACACACACACAAATGACAGGCTCAATCGTTTGAAGGGTCGCTCGTTGAGTTTCATATCTGCAAAAAACGAAAAAAGCAAAAGGGGAAGAAGAAGAAGAGCGCATTATCATAAAAACCTAAAAATATTATACGTAAATGCCGATTAAATCTTTATTTTCCGCCTTGACGCACGCAAAGGGCCAGGGAAAAGCATATTTGGTTACGCACAATACATACAAACATATGCAAGCACATGCGAGGGCTGTTCGACAAATTGCCAGCTAAAAAAAAAGTAATAATAATAATAAATATTTATATATGTATGTATATGACTTGTATATTTAAACATAAACATTTGTATATATCTTTGCTTATCTTGCAAACTAACCTCGTCTATGCAGAAAGTATTTTTCACGAAATATATATGTGAATTATCATTTAAAATGAAAATAAATAAAAATATGCTATATTTATTACGGCATTTGTTAGGCTGAAAACTTATCGGTCTGCCCTCGCTTATGTGAAATATATATTTTTTTGCCAGCTGCAAAAAATTCTTTATAAGAAAATGAATTTATTAATAAATTATAAAAATGTTTATGAATTTTAATGAATTTTATTACAGAAACTTTTTAGACCACCCTCGCAGAATTTTTTACACAATTCTCTCAAACTTAAATTCTATACAAGATGTAAAAAAACAAAGCAATACAAAAATATTTTAGAATATAAATCTTAGTAAATATTTTTGCTAGATCGCAAACATTTCAGCCTACCCTCGCATATAAATTTATACCAATTTTGTTGTTGTTGTTGTCGCAGTGTCCTTTGCTGACTGTTGACAGACATGTGACAGCGGATGGGCGCCCGATCGTGCAACCTGATGATTTAATAACTGCCGCAGAGCTGATTAGATATAGGGCTGCAGCTAGGGCTAGGGGTGCTGCTATGGGCCGGCGGACGGCGGCTGTGTCCAGGCAAAGGGGTTGCAAATTTAAAGGTTGCAGCAAAATTTGTAAACGCTAAGCGAGCGAGGGGCAGGAGACGCTCGACAAGAGCTAACCACCAAGGATAGCGGCGCTTGTTGCTTCATGTTGTTGTACTTTTTGCGTAGTGTGTGTGTATGTGTGTGTGTGTGCAGCGTGTGTGTGATTGATGACAACTCGAATAAGCGATGATTGATGCTTATTTTACACTTTTCGTAACAACACACGGCGACACATGTTCTATTTATGTGTGTGTGTGTGTGTGTGTGTGCGTGTTTGGCTCGGCGAGTTTTTTTTTTTTTTTTTGCTGGCTTATATATCGGGATTATTATGAGCACACGTTCGAGCGTCTCCAGACACCAACGACAACAATAAAGCCGCCGCCGACGACGACGACGATGATGATGACGACGAGCCGCAATCATCAATGTCAACGGCGCTCCTCTTCCTCTTCCTCTTCAGCTCCCTCGCTCGCAATCTGTGTTGGTGTTTGTAATTGTTTGAATATGGCTGTGCTTACGTGTGTGTGTGTGTGTGCGAGGTGTTCTTGTGGTTTACTTATTGCTGCGCTGCAATACATCATCGTCTGGCAGTTAGCCGGGTGGGAGAATCTGCAAGCATCCGCCCGCTAACCAGCTAACCAGCTAACCAGCTCATGCCGTTGCTTGCCAAATGCAGCACCTTTAACACTTACTTCAAGTATTGCACAATTTTCAGGCATTTACTATTTATTTAATTAAAAAAAAAAAAAGATATTATTGCTTAAGTATTACTGTAATTGTAATCCTATGACAGGGAAAAGAAATGGATCTTTGGCACATTTCGAATCGAAGGCAGTTTTCATGCGCGCACTGAAAAAATGGCGGCTGGCGCCGTTGATGGACGCGGCTGCGTGACGTCATCAGCCAATTGGATGGGCCATAACTGCAGAGAGAGAGAGAGAGAAAAGAGAAAACATTGTGAGTGAGACTTCAATAGTGTCAATCATACGATCGTAACGTTACCTTTCTATGGCGACGTCGAAAGCGCTGGCGATGCGGCTGAGTCAGTTTACCGTTGGAGAGGAGAGCGCGATTACGTCGTTCCCACGACTGTTGACAAAAATGAGAGAGGGAGACAGAGAGAGAGAGAGAGAGAGTGAGATAGAGAGGAAGTGAGAGTGAGTGGATTATATTGTCGATGATCAGGAGAGTGCTGAAAGAGTGAGTTGGTGGAAAGGAAAGAAATTTAAATAAAACTTGGTGTCGTGTGAGGAGAGAAGAAAAGTGTCAAGAGAGAGAAAGAGAGAGAGAGAGAGTATCGAAAAAAGGAAGACACTCCGTCAGAAGGAAAGGGACTGTCAGATCGACAGACTGATAGTAAGAAAGGGAGAGAGAGAGAGAGAGAGAGAGAAAGAAAGAGAGAGAAAGCGTGAAAGGTGAGTGAGAGGACGTGTGACAGAGTGAGAGAGCGAGAGAGAGAGTAAAAAGTAAGAGAAAGAGAGAAAGATTCAGTGAGAATGAAAAACAGAGAATGAAGTAGAGGCAGTCGGAAAAGATAGATTATCTATTAAAAGAAGAGAGAAAGAGAGAGATAGCGAGAGAGAGAGAGAGAAAGATGGAGTAAGTGAATAAAAGTAGACGAAAATCGAAAGTGATAAAAAGACTGCTAGCTACAATGAGAGAAAGATAAATACGACAAAAAAAGAGGAAGAGAGAGAGAGAGAAAGACAGAGAAAAAAGTATAGATAGAGAGAGAGATAGATTGTAAGCCCGTACCTGCATATTAACATCATATTTGATGCGCTGATCTAGCGCTGGCGCCTGCTCCTGCAGCTGGCGTCGCAGCCAGGCCACGCCCAATTGCAGCTCCTCGCCGGCCATGTGGCAGATATGCAGGGGGCAGCCAGAGGAACGGCTCAGCTGCTCGAGATCGAAGGCATTCTCCACATCGTACAGCTGCACGGCATCGCTGTGCCGCGTGGCGACGAGCAGCACGGGCTTGCCACGCAACGCGGCATGCTGCAGGCAGCGCCGCAGCAGCTCAAAGCTGGCCAAGAGCTGCTCGTAGCTGGCGCTCAGGTCGAAGCAATAGACGAGCGCGTGGCAGGTGGCAAAGTAATGCTGCCAGATGCGCTGCATATCCGCGCTGCCGCCCACCTCAGTCAGCAGCAGACTCGACTCCGGATGCATCACTCGATAGCAGCGAACGCCATTCGTGGCGCCCATGTCGTTTGCGTCGCGCTCCTCGCCGCTGAGCACATGCCCCAGCTGCGTTTTGCCGCTGCCCGCGACGCCCAGCAGCAGCAGCTTAAAGCGCGCTGTTGCCGGCGGCTGCGGCGTCCTCTCACAGCAGCAGCAGGAGGCGCAGCAGGAGGCGCACGAGCAGCACCAGCGTGGCAAGCAGTGCAGCTGGCCCATTTAGCACATGGTTTGGCCTCCAGATCTGATTTGAATTTCTCTATTTTGGATGTTGATTTTCACACGACTTCAATTGTTTTGTTTACCAGCCACTGAGGCCGTCAGCTGATTTGGCCGCCTCGTTGCCCAGGGCAACCGCGTGTGTTGTGGCCTTAGCTGTTGCCATGGCTAAGACACGTAGCCAATGTTAATAACATTTCATTCAAATGGATATTTTTACAAAAATTAACTCGTATTATTTTAGCTGATTTCTTTTTGAAAAATAAACTCTTTGCTGTTAGCAACATTTGCTGTTAATTGGCTGTTAAGTTAACATTTTCGTTGCTGTTTTAGAACAGCTTTCAATAAAAGCTGCTTTAAAGGACGCACTGTTGTTAACAGCTGTCGCTAACAGTCAGTTTTCCCAATGGGAAATTCCCATTGAAAAAGCTCACTCTTACAGAGTTTATCGCTAGATGGCGTCTCTTGTCCCAAATTTAATACCTCTTTTAATTCACCCTTATTTAATGGTAAATGTCCATGCTAAAATTTACCATTAAAATAAAAATACCCAGTTTTGGATTAATTTTAAATACTTTAAGGAAATAGCTGCAGAAGGACTTTAATATATGAAATAAATAATTGGGAATATAATTAATATATTTCCTGAAATTAAATATTTGGCAGTTTGTTTACTTATAATAAATAAAAATAAATAAATAAATAAATTTGTGATAAAATTAATTTAATTTTGCTTTTTTTTTTTTTAAGAGTATATATGAAATGCATTGCATTTCATAATTTTACTAAATTAATATCAAGTAAAAATAAAAAGTAACGTCATAATGAAGTTAATAATATCATTATTACAGAATTGCTATAATTTTGCGATGTGGCAATACTTTCTTTTATATTTCTTTCTTTTTAAATGTTTGCTAATCGCCTTGAAGCTTAAGCGAAAGAAAGCTCTTTGTGTTATTGCATTGCATTATGCTGTCATGCTCCATTAGCCCCACCCTAATCCGCCCAGCCGCCCACTGGAGCCAAACAGAGAGAGGCCAGCGAGCGAGGCATATTCAAATTGAAAAGTAAGCAAGCTAAACGTTTACCAAACTTTGTCGCCCTGCCATCCGCTCCTTCTCCTCCGCCTCCTCCTCCTCCTACTTCTCTTTATTCTTCTGCTGCTGCTCCGCCTACCAATGTCTGTGGCCTTGAGGCTTGGCAACTCTTTTGTGTGAGCTCCTTTCTGGCAACCGGCCCGCTCCACTCGCCCGCCTGACCCAGAGGAGACGTGTGCATGAATATGATGTCAGTCACCTGAGTGTAGCTAGCTAACTTGATGGCTCCATCTCCATTCATTTGAAGAAGGGGCCTTCTGAAACGGAGGCGTGGCCCGTTTAGTCTGAAGAGACGTATGCATATACACGGCGGATATGCAAATATCTAGCTGATTGCCTGCACCTTCGCAGCTAAAGAGAAAACATTTCATTTGACACCATATTAAGTGAATGTTGCGAGGGTAGCTCAAAGATATGTGTTGAATACATTTATCAAATGTTACATGGCTGAGTGAACTAATATGCCCCATTGCAAATGTAGAACGCGTACGCATTCATCATAGTATTCGTATATTCTATTATACTTCTTGAGCAGCCCTCGCCAGTGTGGCTTCTCAAATATTTGCTCAAGTATATGCATCAGGCCCAATGAAGCGACACCGCTGAACCGTCGCCGCCTTTGTCATTGCGTGGGCGCTGCTCGTCTGGGTTGGCTGGCAGCGACTACACCTACACCTGCCTCTCACCTGCGCCCCGTGCGGCTGGTCGTGGGCATATGATGACGGCAGGTAGGGCATTATTCGATTATTTGTGCGCAGCAGCATCATTTCGTTTGCTTTCCGGTTGTTTTCCTTTTTAGCCTGGACTCGAGTCGAGCTGCTCTTTGACTATGCCACACGGAGACGTCATATTTCCTTTTTGTTGCGCCACCTTTATTTTTCGTACTATTTTCCTTTTGGTTCTCTTTCATTTTGTTGCAGTTGTTGTTGTGGGTGTGTGTGTTTTTTTTTTTTTGCTATTTTCCATTGCGCTTTGCTTGGCGCACTTGTCGAGTCGTTCACCGTTGGAAAAGTTTAGCGAGCTTAGCGCTGGGCGCGCCAGCTTGCCTCGGATTTCATTTCCGGCATGTTGCGGTTACGTTAAGTAACGGAGATTGCATCGCTAATGATGCAATTGTGTTTAGCGGAAATGAAAGCGGTTTCGTGTGACGCCTTGCCAGCCCACAAGCCGACCACTAAACACACACACACACACACACATGACGTAGATAAGCTCTCAAGAATTGGATGCTAGTCAGGCATCTAAAAGCCAATCAAGTTTAAGAAAACTGTAAATGAAGTGCCTGAGGAAAAAAAAACTATTCACCTATTAATTGGATTTGTGGTAGCCAACGGATATGCATGACTGACTGAGACTGAGTGGCTGACTGATGGAATGAATGATGAGTAGATGGGCTTATAAGTTGGCAGCTTGAATGTGACTGACTCTCAGAGACTGACTGACTGACTGACTGACTGAATGAATCTGGGCTGAAAAAGTCTGATTGACTGACTGACTCTGAATGATTGATGGGCTAATGGACTGGAAGCTAACAGACTTACTAGCTGGCTGTTTAACTTAGACAAACTCTAGCAGTCCAACTGACTTTAACTAACATATTTGCTCTGATTGATTCTGATTGAATGTGTGACTCGACTGCCTGACTGACTGCCTGACTGACTGCCTGACTGATCGACTGACCGACTGACCGATTTTGGATGGACTGACTGAGCAACTGCATTGAGCAAGTCTGACTTAGGCTGACCTCAACTGAGTCTGACAGTTTTTTTTTAGACTTACAGACTCTGATGGAGCGCTACACTGCACTATGGGAAAAAAACCCGAATTTTTGGCATTAATTGTTCCTGAAGAGATAGAAGCTTGAAATTTTGTACACACATTAATACGAACTTTTTATAATTTCGGTTTTTTTATTTTTGAAATAGAGCCACGCCCCCACCCCTTCCGCTTATAGCGTCAAATTCTAGGACCATATAAGCTTTTACAGGCTAACCGTAAATATTAATTTAATCATAATTTTCTTATTCCAACTCAATACAATTCATTCCACAATTCTTTTTATAGGTGTCTTCAGTATCATCTCCCTATTCATCTTAAATTGAATGTTTTTTTTCGCATAGAGCTTTAAATTTCCCGGAGTTGACCTTATGCTCGCAAGAGATAGCAATTAATATTATATACAAGTTTTTTAAGATCTCTTGGTCAAAACTTAAAATTTTAGAAAACAACTCAACATTTCCAAAAGCTCTTCTTGCTGTGTTGTCGTCATTGGAGTTACCACTTCAAAACAAATGTTGTATCGCTTAATTTGCACTGTCTAATTAGTGAACCAATTGACTCAGATTGACACTAATTGACTGTGATTGACTGTCTGATTGACATGACGCATGAGTTAGAAAAAGCGATAGATCAAGGCAATCAAGGAGAATGTAGGGAACTTGTAGTAGGCTTCGCTACTCTATTCTAGTACTTCCTAACACTTCAACTCAGCACAAATTTCGACTGGCAGAGAATTCGTAATTTAATTTTTTTCAGGCTAAAACTCAATAGCAAAATTTTTTGGAAGTATCGCATGTGACCATGTCAAATCCGCACTGCAAAACGCCCAGCGGACAGTCGGCACAAAATGATTTAGTGAATACGCCAGAGCATTTATATCCCGGATACTGCGGACAACCGCGTAAATATGATCCCCGGGAATTTGGCCTGACCGGCAACGAGGAGTGGCGTAATCCGCGCATGTTTCGCAACATGACATGTCCGTTGAGCTACTTGGAGTGTTCAGAACCAAACTAACCATTCCAAACGATTTTCAGATGAAACCGACGCTGAGGCAATGAATGCGATGCGGATGGCCCAACCGCGTAGACAACTATATCGTCCAACTGAAACTTCCATTGTGAACAATTTGACGGAGGAATGTTTGGCCGATGTCTCGGCGCCGCAGTTCGAAATGAGCATGCCATCGCCAATGTCTGGGCCGTGTGGAGAATACCTGGCTAATGTAACACCGCCACAGCTGTGCACCACGGTAGACTCGAGTGTGAGTGAAAAAGATAGCAATAGCTGTACGGATAGCGTACAGCAGAGAGTTGTGCATGATTTTAGCCAGCTGAGCGCTTTCAACTATGATCTATTGACAACAGGGGATTGCCGAGATCCAGATCAATATTCAATGCCCGATCAAAAGTTCGACAAATGCAGCACAGAAAAGGTAACAACAGTACAAAAGTTACCCCATAAGCCAAGGGTACATTGACTTTTGGTCAATGTATTTAGCCGGCAGACTGAATTAGATAAACAGATAGACAGAGAGAGAAAGAGAGAGAGAGAGAGAGAGAGAGAGAGAGAGAGAGAGAGAGAGAGAGAGAAGGTGTTCACAATTCACAAATTTGTCATGTCCGTCCGTCTGGCTGTCCGTGTTGTGTGTATTAGCATTTGAACTTTGAAAGATGAGCTCTTGGCGGGTATCTTCTAGTCGGTCAGTGCCGTCTAGACACATTATTGCACTTAACTAGTTGACATTCACTTTAAATGAAAATTCTCTGGCACACAGAAAAATAGTATCTTAACTACCACGGTTCGCACAATTACGACGCATCGGGATCAATCTGGAAAAGTGACAAGTCGGGTTGAGGAGACGAGCACGGTATCCAACGATCGAGGGGCTAATTTGGATAACACACCTGTGTGCTGTCCAGGACAGGGTCCGGCAACCGGGCGACATCTTCAATTTTGCAATATGCCAGATGAGAGCGAGAATTTGGCAGACATCTCAATGCCCTCATTCTATGACAACAGCCATCCAGCGATGAGTACTCGTATAGCTCAGAGGCCGATGGATCAAAGCGCTTGCCTCGAAAATGTGAGTGCACCGTCCTTCCCGGACAGCAATCTGGCAGACATATCCATGCCGAGTGGCATTTATGGGGCGAATGGTGATTCGATTCGACAGCCAACGCAATATACCAATGAATGCTTGAACAGTGTATCGATGCCAAGCTGTATGGCATCTTCTGGTGCATCGCGACGACAAATGCAGATGTCGCATGATCGCTTGGAAGATGTATCGATGCCTTCATTTGGCAACATGTCCGGAGCATCGAATAGACAAGCAGGCTATATGACTGGTGAATGCTTGAACGACGTCAGTGCTCCGTCGTTTGCGTCCAGCCCTGCTCGCAGTCGAGTGTGTCGCAGCCAACCAAGATCGATGTTAGCACAGAGTAATTTAAACTCAACAGTTCTGGACGACATCAGCATGCCGTCCTTCGAGGGGGCATCAGGCGCTACAGCTAGATCAATGCAGCATCGTTCAATGAAGTCGCAAAATATCTGTGACACATCAGCTCCATCGTACGTATCGTATGGACAGGGTCCAAATTCTGGTGAATGCTTGGAGAACGTATCAATGCCAATGTATGGCTACAGTGGACGAGCACAAATGACAAATGAATGCTTGGATGAAGTCACGATGCCATCGCTTGAATGCTCCGCAAATAATCAGTTCATTGAAGATATCAGTATGCCGACATTTGGCGGAGTATCGTGTGCATCACAAGCACGAGCCCCGACATGTCAACAGTATTCGATGCCCGCGCAATCGACGTGCTGTTCCATGGATCAAGAGGAATATTTAGATCAAGTAACTATGCCGTCGTTTGGAAACTCTACACGAGGACCGATGCCCAGTGAATGTTTGACCGATATCAGCATGCCTTCCTTTGGCGGGGTATCCGGTGCATCGAGAGGAAGAACACCGTCGTGCCAACAACGTTCGATGCCAGCCCAGCAAATCTGTAATATCTCAGGTCAAATGACTAATGAATGCTTAGATGACGTCACCCAACCCTCCTATGGAAACAGTGGTAGAGAGGTGTCTTATGGCCAGTTTTTGGAGGATATGAGTATGCCGTCGTTTGGTGGAGTGTCAGGAGCTTCAAGACCCAGAACTCCGACGCGACAGCAACAGCAATCAATGGCTTCTCAGAATATCTGTGATGTTTCGGCACCGTCCTTTGCTAGCAGTGGACGTCAGCAACAATCGATGCCTTCTCAGAATATCTGTGATGTATCGGCACCGTCCTTTGCTAGTAGTGGACGTCAGCAACAATCGATGCCTTCTCAAAATATCTGTGATGTATCGGCACCGTCCTTTGCTAGCAGTGGACGTCAGCAACAATCGATGCCTTCTCAAAATATCTGTGATGTATCGGCACCGTCCTTTGCTAGCAGTGGACGTCAGCAACAATCGATGCCTTCTCAAAATATCTGTGATGTATCGGCACCGTCCTTTGCTGGCAGTGGATGTCAACAGCAATCGATGCCTTCTCAAAATATCTGTGATGTATCGGCACCGTCCTTTGCTAGCAGTGGACGTCAGCAACAATCGATACCTTCTCAAAATATCTGTGATGTATCGGCACCGTCCTTTGCTAGCAGTGGACGTCAGCAACAATCGATGCCTTCTCAAAATATCTGTGATGTATCGGCACCGTCCTTTGCTAGCAGTGGACGTCAGCAACAATCGATACCTTCTCAAAATATCTGTGATGTATCGGCACCGTCCTTTGCTAGCAGTGGACGTCAGCAACAATCGATGCCTTCTCAAAATATCTGTGATGTATCGGCACCGTCCTTTGCTGGCAGTGGACGCGGATCAATCGAATGCTCGGGTAAACAGGTCTGTTATAGTGAGTGTTTGGAAGAAGTGAGTATGCCGTCTTTCGGTGGAGTATCAGGAGCTTCAAGGCCCAGGACTCCAATACAGCAGCAACAGCAATCAATGGCATCTCAGAATATCTGTGATGTTTCGGCACCGTCCTTTGCTAGTAGTGGACGTCAGCATCAATCGATGCCTTCTCAAAATATCTGTGATGTATCGGCACCGTCCTTTGCTAGCAGTGGACGTCAGCAACAATCGATGCCTTGTCAAAATATCTGTGATGTATCGGCACCGTCCTTTGCTAGCAGTGGGCGCGGGACAATGGATAACGAATGTTGTGCTCAAGAAGTCTCTTATAGTCAGTTTTTGGAGGAAATGAGTATGCCGTCCTTTGGTGGAGTGTCTGGAGCTTCAAGACCCAAAACTCCGACGCGGCAGCAGCAGCAATCAATGGCATCTCAGAATATCTGTGATGTATCGGCACCGTCCTTTGCTAGCAGTGGACGTCAGCAACAATCGATGCCTTCTCAGAATATCTGTGATGTATCGGCACCGTCCTTTGCTAGTAGTGGACGTCAACAGCAATCGATGCCTTCTCAAAATATCTGTGATGTATCGGCACCGTCCTTTGCTAGTAGTGGTCGTCAACAGCAATCGATGCCTTCTCAGAATATCTGTGATGTATCGGCACCGTCCTTTGCTAGTAGTGGACGTCAGCAACAATCGATGGCATCTCAAAATATTTGTGATATATCAGCACCATCTTTTAATAGCACTGGACGTTGCGTATCGAATAATGAATGCTTGGAAAATATAACTATGCCATCAGGTGTAGGGGTATCGACTTCTTCCAGAAGGCAACGGACTTCAGTCTCCGAATGTTTGGACAATGTTAGCGCACCGTCGTTTGGACACAGCACATTGCGCAGCTGTTCGCCGCAACGTCGGCAAAGTTCAAGGCAAAATGAAAGCGGGGAAAATTGTCAAACGACAACGACGACCTCTGAGATCATAGATGAAATTAGCATGCCCACCTGTGGCGAAGTATCGGGATCCTCAAGAGTGAAAACTCCAATACGTCAAAAGCGTTCGATAACAACGAAGACAGTTTGTAAGAGCTCAACGCCAGCGTGTCGTAGTCGTGGACCAGTGAATAGAACGGCTGAATGTGTAGAAAACACCAGCAGGCCATTATGTCGAAGCTCTCTAGGTGCAAGAAAACAAACTCCAAAACGAAAGCAGCAAGCGATGACCTCTCAGAATATATGTAATACCTCCGGAACTGGAGGACTGACAAGTGAATGTTTGAATGATATATCAATGCCGTCATATGGTGTGTCCACGGAGTGCTCAAGGCCAAACACTTGTACTTCCGAATGCTTGAACGATGTCAGCGCACCCTCCTTTGTACAGAGCATTTCCCACGAACAGTCACAGCGTCAGCAAATGGCACTTTCGAATGCCTGCAAATCGGGTACACGAGACATGAGTAACATAATGGATGTCAGTATGCCATCATTTGGTGGAATATCGGGAGCGTCTAGGCCGCGTACCCCCAACCAGCAGCAACAACAGTGTTCGATGCCGTCCCAAAATATCTGTGACATCTCAGCTATATCATACGCAAGCAGTGGACGTGGAAATACAATGACCAATGAGTGCTTATACGACGTGAGCATGCCGTCGTTCGCGGAAGTATCGGGCTCATCGCGACGACAGCAGACCATGCCGTCAGAGTGCTTGAACGATGTGAGCGCACCATCGTTCACTAGGACTAGGTCACCTCAACTCATGCAAAGATCTGTCCAGAATCGATCAGATCAATGTCGGCTGCAGGACATGAGCATGCCTTCATTCGCTGATGTATCGGGCGTTTCGAGAGTACGAACACCGAGCCGACAACAGCGTTCGATGCGCGGTAGCCCAGGGACTAGGGAGTGTTTGGAAGACGTTAGTATGCCCTCGTTTTGTGTATCGGGCGCTCGCTGTCCGACAATGCAGTCCCAGCAAATCTGTGACATATCGGCGCCTTCTTACAACAGCAGTGGATTTGCGAGCATGTCTTCCAAGAGTATGGGACGAAGTCAATCGCAGGGCCCCAATTCCAGAGTTCAACAATCGCCGATTATGAATAACTCTTGCCGAGTCCAGAGTGAATGCATTCAAAATGTAACAATGCCATCGTTTGGCAACATCTCAACTGTCAATACTTCGGGTCGGCGAGACTTGCCAATGACTAGCGAGTGTCTGAGCAATGTGACTCCGCCCTCGTTTGGTCGCAGTGGCAACACACAGGAGCTGTGGAACGTTAGCGCACCGATCTTTGAATCATCGGTCAATTCGCGCCGGCCACAGTCTGAGCCGTCTTATGAATGTGATGCTCTGGAAGATGAGAGTGCTCCCAGCTTTGGGTTCAACAGTCAGGCCATGAAAAGCATATATCAGATACCGGTAGCTAACTCGTGCAATTCTGCATACAACGGCACTGCGGCGCGACAAGTTCGTAGTTTTCCGTGCATCAGTCAACAAGATATCGGCGACATATCAGCCCCCTCAATGGTCAATAGCGGGCTAGACTCCTGTTATGGCCAACAGAGTCCTAATAGACCCAATATGCAATACCCAACCGAATACTCAGGTAGCAAGAATCGTTCTCAGTCCAAACAGAACAGCCGTTTCACCAACAGCAATGTTAACTGCGAGAACATCGAAAATATTACAGAGCCATCGATGTTGGCCAATAGCACGATGTATGGTCAAATGGGTACGGATCGAATGGGGGAGAGCCAATGTCTTGAGGATGTGAGCGCACCATCGGGAATGGAATCACAATTTACGGCTTTCTGCTCAAAATTACTGAACGAAGAATCCTATCCAAGTGAAATGCTACGAGATGTCAGCGCACCATCCTATGTGAATAGCTTAGGCCAATCACAGTCCAAGCAAACCACACGAGTCACCACCTGCACTTTGAACTGCGAGAACATCGAGAATATTGCAGAGCCAACAACATTGTCCAATACCTCAAAGTTTGCTAAAATTGTATCTGAGCGATTAAGGGAAGCCAGTCAACGTTTGGCGGATGTGAGCGCACCACCGGGAATGGATACAAATATTATGGATGTGAGTGAGCCGTGTGAAATGTTTTGCAGCGATGTATGCGCTGAGGAGGGCAGACAGCTTGACCAAAGCGACCCAAGAGCTAAGAATTCATCGCCTCAATCCGGTCAAGGCGAACAACCACCTACCGACTGTCCATGCCCAACTACGGCAGATGGAGAGGCTGAGAAGTCTACCACTTCTGGGCAAGGGGCTGCTGATACCCAGGACAACAAAAAGCGGGATTCAAATGCGGGTAATAAGAGCATTCAATCCATAAATGACATATCGATGCCGGAATTCGAGAGTACTGCCATTAGTCAATCTCCTCCTGAATCGAATCGAAAGAATAGCACTGCGATCTCGGATATCACTGAGCCCAGCTTTGGGCCATCTCTTCAATCCACCAATAAAACGCAGGATAAAAGTGGTTCATACCACGGCTTCGATTCAATGGATAACTATGCGCCATTCGATGAGCTTGTCAATTCGAGGCCAGAAAACTGTGAGCCGCCAACGCCCCAGCCGGTGCGTTCCAAGCCGAACGAATGCCCAGCTACTCCAAAATCGAAACCCAAAACTACCCAAAAAGGTAATTGCTCATGTGGCGTAAATGGGAATATGCGATCCACTCCGAAACAGAGAACGCGTAATACTAACCGATAAAGGTTCCTGCAACACGCTAAGATTTATCGATTCATACATGTTTAGCCTGAAAAAATCAACGAAATTCGAGTAACAATAAAATGGAAGTGGAGTAGAAAGCCGTTTCTTATTATTATTAAATTTTTAGTTAGTTGTTAGTAAACAAAAAGTATGCTAGCATAACCGTGACAATAGGCAATGTGGTGGTACGTTTGCTAGACGATTTAGGACCTATGGTATACGATATACGGGATTTATGGTATACGATATACGGTATATAGTATCCAACTTAGGATCCAAAATTAAATAAACTAGAGTTCCTAACTCTCATACGGAGCAACTCTTAGATGATATTAAACGGTCTATTGGCAATTAGATGTCGATTGGAATTGCACGTTTTTTTTTTTTCATTCCCCATCCGAACAATACGCTGACTCTTGGCGCAACATAAAGTTAACTTCAATTGCAAATAGCTGGAGCATATTGGGACAATTTGCGTGGCAGGTTGTGGCACCTCGATGGGGATTGGGGCTTAGCCCGCCCGCAGTAAGACAATTGTGAGCGAATGCAAAATTATTCGAAGTAATTTCTACAAAATGGTAATAAAAACACGAGCTTCGCTGCTGTGAACCTGCCGAGCGAACGAAACAAAAACATAGACTAAAGAGTGCAATAAGTGAAAAAGAAGCGAAGAATTGAAGAAAAAACATAATAAAATTGAAAACAAATAAGTTCAGGAACCAGGAAGCGCCAACGGAAGAGCCAACGCTCATTGTTAGCTTTTGTCGGTGGTTGCCAGGCGTTTGGCTGTTGTTCTCGTTGTTGCTAATATACCCTGTAAAATGGGTAAGCAAGCTTAAGGGGTAGTAGCTGTAGTAGTGGTATGAGTATGTGAGAGAAAAAGAGAGACAGAGAGAGAGAGAGAGAGAGAGTGGAGTAAACTTATGGTAGTGCCATACCATGGTAGGCGAAGAGTAGCAAAGCCTGACAGATAACAGAATATCCGACGAAATTTAGGCAGCTGGGGAAATGGGAATTCCCACATTGAGTGAATTCTGATTAGAATTTAATATAATAATAGGTGTATAAAAGGTGAGGGATATTTTAGAGGCGAACCTGCTAGACTCTAGTGCGACCTTTCTTTTTTTTACTGTTCGACTAGCGGCATGATGTAGAGAAGGGTAAGCTCAAACACACACACACACACACACACACGCATACATAGAACTTTGAGCCCCGGGAGCGCTTGCACCGTTGTGAGAGCTATTTAAAAACAATTTATTTTTAACAACTGCCATGCCAGAAGCAAAATCAACCTGTCGCGGTGCCTGTGTATGATGTGTGGTATGTACAGGGTGTGTGTGTGTGTGTGTGGCTGTGTGGGCGTGTCTATGTGTGTGTGTGTGTGTATTGTATTTGTTCTTGATTTTCAGCTAAAAAACATACGAGTATAAAAAAAAAGAAGAGAAAGAGAGCGCATGAGAGAGAGAGAGAGTGGGAGAGAGAAAAGGGAGAAACGAATGTGAAGCGTCGCGTCGTTTGGCGTCTGTCAGTCAGGTATGCAAAACATGAAGTGCAGATGCTTCAGATTGGTTTTCCAATTACTCAACATTTCAATGCAAATAACACAGAGCCACGGCGACGGTTAACGCCAACGTTGAGGAATTTAAAAGTCAAACACACACACACATGCATACACCCTAGCATATGTGTGTGTGTGTGTGTTTTAGATGGGGCAGCTGCGGCAGCCAAAGCCCAATTCACATACATATTTCTTCGATTTTTTGCCAAAGATAAAATTTCAATCACGTTTCTTCACTTTTGCTTAACATACGTATATTCATTTTTCTCCCCATGTATGCGTGTGTGTGTGTGTGTGTGTGTGTTGCCAAAGGTGTAGTAAACAACAACATCAGCAACAACAACATCTGTTACCCAGTCTAGGCTAAAAAAGTCTGTGACATGGCGCAAGCTGAAAAAAGAATTTGTTGATTTGTGTCGTGTTTTTTAAGCGGAAAAGACATTAAGCGCAGCTTGGATGCTTTAAGCATATCTCTAAACGATTTACAGGGTATTGCTTGAACAGAAAAAGGACCCTAAGGAAAGTAAATAGAACTGTTCATGCGCTAATGCATTCATATTGAAAATGCAGCCTCGCGGTTTAAGTAGAAAATATAAATTCACTTGATTAGAACAACGTGATGAGTTGATCTAGCTATCCGTCCATGATCTATTCAACCGCCTGACCGTTTGCCTATTCGTTTTTTCCGTCTAACATTTATCCATTCTTCCGCATATCCTTCCGTCTGTCTCTCCGTTCTTCCGTCCGTTTATCTATTGTTCCCTTTATCCTTTAGTCTAGCCTTGCGCCTATCTAACCGTTCATCCGTCCGTCTATCCATTCTCCAGTCTGTCCGTTAGTCTATCCTTCCGTTTGTCTCCCCGTTCATCCGTCCGTCTTTCCATTCTACCGTTTATCCTTTAGTCTAGCACTGCTTCTATCTCCCCCTTCATCCGTTTCATCCGTTCTGTGCATCCGTCTGTCTATCCGTTCGTCCGGCCTTCCAGCTTAAGCTTCGACAACGAGTTTAATATCTCACCAAATTTGTAATAACAATTACGAGTCTCTTCAACAATTTTTATGAAAAGCACTGTAAAGGCAACTCAGGGTCGATCGTCGGAATTCCCATAATAAGCCACACTTGAGTTTATAGAGCTGACCCAAATATGTTGCCGAATGCCAGCTTGTGCATAAAGCACACAGCATTTATATGAAATGCCTTTTGTTTGAGCGTGTGAGAGATAACAAGAGTGAGTGAGACAGAGATAGAGAGAGAGAGATAGAGAGTGGGAGAGGGAAGTTGGCTCTGGCCTGGCTTTGGCAATTAGAAAACAAAATATTTGTGGCGCAGATAGTCAACACCAATTTGTTTGGTAGCATGGCAACCAGAAGGGCAGTAGGTGATGTGTGTGTGAGTGAGTGTGGGAAGAATGCATGTGTGCGTGTGTGTGTGTGTGTGTGTGTGTTTACGGGCAAAGCCTGTAACCTAAGGCTCTTACCTTTTATCATGCACATCATGGACTGATTTACGTGGCGCATTTATTGCAAGGGCAGCCACTAAAAGTTTTTAAATTACAATTTACAGTTTCTGTTTTCATGTGTGTGTGTGTGTGTGCGGGTGTGTGTGTGTATATATGTATGTATTTAGTTGCTGTGCTCATTGTTTTTAGCATTCAAGTGGCAGTTAAAATGGCTTCAGCCTCAATTGCTGCATCCGACTGCATCCGTGAGCTCTACCCCCCACTCTCTCTCTCTCTCTCTCTCTCTTTCTTTCTGTGTGACTCCCCCTTCGGTTCTCTGTTTTCCATCCTCTTGATCCGCGCCCTTGTACGTTGCATTAGGAAAGTTGACGTGACGCTGTGAGCGATTTATTGTTTTTGTGTAGAAAGCGTAAAATGGAACAAATTTTGCACACACACACACACACATACACACACTCACTTACACACATACACAAGCAAACTATGTGTGCCACGCCCGCTTGTAGGCGCTGCGGCTCAAAATCCCAGCAAGACTCCGACTTTGTCCAAGCAATGCAGTTCACTAGCAGCTGCTGCTGCCGTTGCAGCTGCCACGCCCACGCGCCGCCCCTCGACTAGGCAGTTAATTGTAATGCTGCAAAAATGCTGTCAAAGTTATGCGAGTGCGAAAATGTCCACAGGCACATGCCATGCCATGCCATAGCATTGCATTGGCTAACAGCCTCCGCTGGCCACTTGATGAAGCTGCCAACTCGTTTCCATTTCTCTTCCTCTTCTTCTTTTTTTTCATTTTGTTTCTCTGCCTTGTTTTTAGCACTCGCTGCTCATGTCCCGTTCGTTGCTTGAGCCACGTTTTCCGCCGTTATATGCAACATTCGAGTGCTGGCAGCATGTTTCCAATTGGGTTTTCGTTAGTCTCTGATAGCCTAAAGAAGGGCATATTGGCTTGCTAATGTTTGAGGACTACACAATAAGTAATTTCATCTAGGAATTGGATTGCGAGAATAAGCTCAGCTTTATGTAAGTTTAAGATATGTATGTATATATGTACTTCTTTATTGATGTACATACAATGATATGTGAGCAAATTGTGCTTGGCGTTTAGCTTTCGCCTCAGATATAAGTAGGACAAGTCTCTAGCAGACTATAAGAGTATATGCATATGTAAATATCGAATAGACTAGGTCATCATTAAAAGGCAACGAGGCGAACGGTGTATAATATATATATAATTCGTGAAACATACATTTACAACGCGGTGAAACATAAATTTAAACTTGTAGAACAGTGAGCCTGCCAGTGTTCGTCCAAATAAAAGCTTGGGGACGATCCCAATACTTAGCCTCCCAGGCTGCCGGAGACGCGTAGAAAGGCCTCGGTGCGGCCAAAGCGCAAATAGACAATGCCATTGATAGCGTCACGGAAAGTTATCAAAATGGGGCCGCTAAAGCGCTGCCCATTCACGCTGACTGACCCATGGCGGCTCTCGTTGACAAGGAACAAGCCCCGCTCGCCTCGTGTTATAGTCGCGTGCAGCTTATCCAAAGACTGCGGAGTAAGAGATGGAGTCAAAGATGGGCTTAGGCAAATACACTTATTCAAATTATTCAATGTTACCTTGTCATCCAGGCAGAAGTCCAAGGTCTTGTCCTGCTCGTTGTTGCCGATGCGGAGCACCTGATAGGTGCGCAATACGACGGTGGGACGACCCTTGAATGTGATGCTGGCCATCGTTCTATCGCTCTATCACTAGTTCTCTTATACAGACAGTTTTCTTACTGAATCAATTACTAAATAAACAAAACTGCTTTAGAATGTGAATCCAACAGACTGAGAAATATTTCCGGCCAGCAAGCAAACTAGACTCCTTCGATTGAATTTCAAGTTGAACTGCAAGTCACTGCCTTGACTCATCTATCACATCAGTGCTGTATAATTTGCTGGATTTAGTTGTTACTGAACACTAAAATCAAGCACAGCCACATTCGAAACTTGCACTAATCGAACGATTAATACTAAAGAATCTCAGTTAGCCGATATTTATATCTGTGTGGGTATGGCACGTCACGCAGCTTTATTCACGAAAAAAAGTATTAATAAATATAATTGTATGTACAGTAGAATCCGGTTATAACGACTCCGCTTAAAGCGTCCAACCGGTTATGTCGACGAAAATTCGATGTCTTGGTTGGTCCCCATACAAACTTATATGAAAGAGCCTCCGCTTAGTACGTCTCCGCTTTTAACGACAATCCGCTTATGCCGACGATTTTGTTCATATTTTTGAGTCATTTACCGGTTATTATGACGTGACAAACAAAAAATCGCAAAATAATGACAAAAAATTTTAGCATAAAAAGACTCTGTTAGAAATGTATACATGTATGTGTTGATCAGTGATCAGTACCCTTGCTTGTGTGCGTAGCAACGCCCTAAATGCTGTCAAGACAGAGAGAGGGAGAGCAACAAAGTACAATGCCGACGTCACATAAATGTTTCTAAGCCATGTTATTGAAATAAATTGATAAAAAATCTTAGTTTTGATAAAACATTTAAATTGTTTAATGTTAAAAGCTATTACGAACATGGCAACCATAAAAAAATGTAAAAAAATATTTTTTTGCTCCTTCTGGTTAAAGCGTCCTCCGGGTATAGCGACGTAAAATCGACGGTCCCTTGAATGTCGCTATAACCGGATTCTACTGTACTTAGCAGAGTGCCAAGTACACAGAGCCAGTTGCTATGTTATTAACATAATGCTGTTAATAACATAACCGGGCAGCTCTGGCCCTAACCAACTTAACAGAGTATATTTTTAAAAGTTTGTAGTCTGGCAACCCTGACTTGGGCTTTCTTACTTGTTGTCAAAGCATCAATTAATTGAATATGAATATAGAATAAAAGCCAGGATTGATGACGAAATACATAACTAAGCAAGAGTTGGAGCTAGATGGGGTGTAACTAGCACTGCTTAAAGTTCCAGTGGGATATTTCTGAGTCTGAGTCTCCTCCTCTACTTCTGCTGTGGCGGCCAGCCAAGCTGGTGGGGTCAGTTGTCAGTCGATTCAGTTTCGAATGAAACTAAAACTCTAAGCACTGGGATTACATTGGATTAAAAAGTTTTCACATATGCAAAACGTAAATCGAATGAAAAGGAAATATTACTCGTGAACGAAACAAAGTGCTGCGACACGTTTATTGTTCTATAATTTATGTCTGTCTTAGATACATGTTCTCTTCCTCTTCCATTTCCTCATGCTCTTGCTGCGCTTTCTTCATGTTATCCATATGTTAACTTACATATGTATGTATGTGTGTACTTGCATGATAAAATCAGAGTCGAGTTGAGAGTTTTCAGTTTCCAGTTTCCAGTTTTCAGTTTTCAATGCTGAAAGCAATATTCGCATGCTCATAATTTACAATGCGAAAGTTTTGCAGCATAGGGGAAGGAAATTATTACTTACATCAAAGATTTGCATATATTGGCCGCTGTGGGCGGGAGGATGTGGGCGGGCCAGCCTATAGGTTAGCTGTTTGGTTAGGCATATGCGATTTCAGCCAAATTTGTCGTTGGTCCCAACCAGCAGCGAGCCAAGCATAAAAGACAGCAGTCCAAGTGCGATGGAGAAGTTGGTGGAGATGCGGTATTACAAAGGAAAGTGGAAAGAAAAAAAATAAACGGAAAAGAAGCAGAGAAGAAGTAAAAAAATGTTAAACCACACACACACATACAGAGAGAGAGAGAGAGAGAGAGAGAGAGAGAGAGAGAGAGAGAGAGAGAGTGGAAAGCAAAGTAAAGTAAAAGAATTCGAAGAGAAAACTTTGCCTTCAATGAAATGAAATAAAATTGCATTACAACGGGCACAAAACGGGGAGCGTGAATGCTTCAAGGGCGCTTCTTGCCGTTAGGTATGGCTGCTGACGAAAGGGGCGTGGCGGGGTGTGGCGTAGCGTGGGGGGTAAGCCGTGCGACGCGTGGCATAAAAACTTTCGCCATGCTCCCGTTATAGTGCTGCGAAATGCTGGCTTAAGTAAAGTCAATGAACGCCATCGCACACACATGAATATCTATGTATATATACACGCATATACACACATCTATATATGTATGTATGTATGTATGTGTGGGGAAGCGCATATAGAAGTATAAATTTGTTTAACCCGCACATGTGTCAAAGTTTTTTAACCCAATTTCCGCAATTAAGTTTATATCATTCAGCACCCACCTCAGCCAGAGCTGGGGCTGCCAACTTTATATATCAGTCAAACCAAATGCCAGAAATGTGTGCCTGCGTGTATGTGTGTGTGTGTGTGTGTGTGTGTGTGTGTGGTATGTCGAGATCCGTGTCCATGTCCTGGGCGTCGACAACGACATGTAAACTTTAAACGACCTGCAGACGAGCACAGAGAGTTCGATGCGGCTGGCTGGCTGCAGGAGAAAGTCATGTGTCAGCTGACATTTGACAGCACTGGATGCATGCATAAGACAAGTTGGCAGCACTTCATATATGCATATCTATATACAGCATATACGCATGTACATACATATATCCTCCATCAAGGTGTCTATGCCAAACAAATCAAACATCCGACATCAATTTACATCTGTATTTGATAGATATACATATGCATATGTGTAAATTGAGGCCATGAGCTGAAAGTCTGATTGATTATAGCGTCAACTAAATAAAAACTATTAATATTGCATATTTGATTGAGGCTGATTGTCTGTGGATTTCGCTGATTGACTGACTGATCACTGTGCAGCCAGAAAACTGCCAAGATGTAGGAGAGTGGCGTAGCTTTATGGGGCTCAAGCTTTGATTGATTGATTCATGAATTGATTGACTGCCATAAGTACAGAGTGTTCAAGATGAAAATATGTAAAATGATTGATTGATTGATTGATTCAGTTTGACTGAATTGGTACATCAATTTCCACGTATATTTGAGTGAGGTGATTAAGGGCATTATGTATTGATCAACTAATTGCTGATTGTTATTCTGATTGATTGATGAGTGATCAAAGTAGCCCAGAATAGTTAGCTCAATATTGTCAGAGATTCTCTCTATAAAGACTTGGCTCTGAATACCGAAAAGGATTTCATATTAACTTGAACTATGTTTAACTTTATCATTTTGTTTGATGGAATGGCTGAAATGATAAAAATGTTAGCTAAGGCAGTTGCACAACAAAATTCCATTATGAAATCGGAGCTCAACGAGGCGCGTGCGGAGCTAATATTTGAAATCTTAAAGGCGCATGCAGGCAGTCGGGTCACAGACCCCATTCAAAGTACACACACACAGACACACACAGCTTAAGGAAGGAAGGATGCGCTGCGATTGTCAAAAATTGTTCAAAGGATGTTCAGAAGGAGAACGCCGTCTAAGAGGTAGTGAGAGCGAGAGAAAAGTAGATAGAGAGAGAGAGGAGGAGAGTACTGAGCTGCATTAAATCTATGCTTGTTTGTCTTTCATATGTATTTGCAAACAAGGACACACCAGGACGAACGTCACATATGCAACCAACAGCTGTCATGTGTGTGTGTGCGTGTGTGTGTGTGTGCGGCGCGGCTTTGCGCTAGTGGAAAAAATAATTCTAACAGCAACTCAAACAAACAAACAGGCAAACAAACAAACCAGCCAACAGACAACATGAAAAGCGGCCCAAGTGCTACATATGTAGTACAATAGCAGCTAATCGAGCAAGTTGGCTAAGCTAATAGATATCCTGGAATATTGAAACTGCAAATTGGAACTAAAAGCTCAATTATTATTCGCTCGGAACGTAGCTATAAAAGTCATCCAACTGTCCATTCATAATACCAATGATATTATCGACAGTTTCAATCTCTGTAGACAGGACGGAAGACCAGCAAGCCTTTGAGTCGACGTTAACTCTACCAGAATATAGAAGTATTAACTATTTTAGGTTCAGATTCTTCACAGCTTTAGTTCAAGTTGCTCTCCATGTCTATGCAACCCCTCGACAAACTTACAGGATATGCAAAAAAGAAAAAAAAAAAAGAAAAACAAAAAATAACCTAGCATATTCAATTTCCAGTTTCCTATCTCGCTTGCTCGCCCGCTCTTTCTCGCTCTGGCACATGAAGCGCGGGGCGAGACAAAGGCTGGGCGCAGCATTTGATGTTTGTTCTGTGCAAACTTTGGCACGGAAACCTTGGTCTAAAAGACACCTGAGCGTGTGTTGCCCCACTCGCACTCTCCCAACCTCCCTCTTTCTCTCTCTCTCTCTCTCTCACCCGCCACAGCCCCATGCCGCCCATTCTATGTGTGTAGTGGCGCCTCGTCCCATCTATCACTATTTGGCCTAGACGTGGCCAAGTTTTGTGTTCGGCGCATTCTGACAGAGCCCACGGCTCATACTTAACCAATCTCTATGCACAATACCCTTCCAGTCGTTGGCATTTCTCGTGCATCTGTCTAAAGATCGATCACGTGTTTACCCAAGCGATGACAGAAGAGTGTGAGACTGTGAGTGTGTGAGGGTATGTGGATGTTATTGAAGGATTGTTGATAGATGCTGCACCTGCCCAATCAGCTGTAGTCTAACTTGTTTCTCTCTCTCTCTTTACATTCTCCGTCTCTCTTGTACTTCCTTGTTCATATCTCTTGTTAGCAGACTTTCCACTAATTGACATCGCTCTTCTATATGGGAATCCAACTCAAAGCTAGATGAGCTCTGGGGCAAGCAGAAAAATATGAGCTATATTGAAGCAAGTTTTATCAGTATAACTGAAGCTAACGACTATGTTAAGCAATCCCATCTGTTATTATATAAAATTAAAGCTCCTCAGAACGAGAATTTCCCTTATTTCGACCTCTGTCAAGGAAACAGCTCTAAGAGCTCAATTCTGAGCACTTTCATCCGCAAATTCGAACAATAACATCAATTTTTGTTAGTCGATTTGATTAGCCGAAGGTTCGTGTGCACGTGTTTGCTTACGTGCGTAAGGTGTTCAGGTGTTCAGGCCACACCTAGGCCACCCACCCACACACGCAGACATATGTGTGTGGAAATATGAGTTGTTTGAGTTGTGATGTTAGATTTTTGGTGCATTTGCTTAAAGGCTTTCAATACCCTGTGCCATGCGACTCCTATGATGGATAAGTTAAGTTGACGGCGATGGGCACAAGAGCTAAGTAAACACATTTTAACACTTTTTGAATGGGAGATATAAACGAGTATGTATGTGTTCCAAATTTCAAGTCTCTAGCTTCAATGACGCCGAATTGAACTGCATTCATACGGACACACGGACGGACAGCAAGACAGACATTGTACATAGGTTTTGTGCAATTCACTTTCATGAATGAGTATAAAAATCTGAGCGTAGAGTTCTTGTTGAAGTGAGAGTGGTTCAATGGGAAACTTGCATATAGTTTTAATGTTTCTATAGTACTTTACAACATTTCAAGTAATTGAGCAATATATGTTTTGCAATATCAATAAGAGCAAATAACGAATAGCTATCGATAACATTTATAGCAATACTTATCGATATATATTAGATTTCAGCCATTGTTGATAAATAAAACTACAACTGTCGTTTATCAACACTATTCGTAGTGACACGTCATTTGTGCAATTGGATTTGTGCTGCTCATAAAATATTCAGAACGAAAAAAATTAAATTAAATAAAATAAATATGTCCTCGAATAATCTTCCCTCTTTTGACGACGAGGAGTTGGAAAGCCAATTTATTCTACGCCTTCCAGAGGTAACAATCAAATATAATTAGAATACTGCCAACAGCTTTATGCATTATGCTCAATCATCTATATCTGATTTCAGGAGCAGGCAAAAATTGTGCACGATGCCATAAAAGAGGGTAATCTGTCACAAGTGCTATCACTTCAGTTAAACGATGATATGCGAACCGGTGAGGTGTGGGTGAACGCAAATCAGTTGCACGCCAAGGTGGTTGATTTGAACCGCATAGTGGAGAGCTATAAAACTATTGACAATGTCAATTTATATAAAACGGCTGATATAAGTCAAATGCTGGTTTGCTCGGAAGACCGTCCAAAGGATTGGGATGCGCTACCAACAGATCAACCAAAAGAAGTTGACGAAGAGCCAACTATGGATGGGAAAAAGGAGCTACCAAAGGCAGTGAACAAGAAGGCAGCAATGGGTGCAGAAGAGAACGATCTAAACATTTGGGTGCCATTTGGTTGGGATAAAGACGGACCGAAGAATGCAGAACAGAAGCAACTACCGGGTAAAGAAAATAAATGTCCCAAGCCATCGGCAAACGAATCAATCGCACCTACACAGGCATGCAGTGTGAATACTGCAAAGCCTGGTAAACAAAACAAAAAACGTAAAGTAAATGCCAAGAAGCGCCAACAACAGCGCAAAAATGCGACCATCGAGGAGCAGACGCCAGCTTTACCTCAGGACCCAGATGTGCAGCGTGAGGTCAAACAGCTTTTGCACAGGGATAACAAGGCAGTGCGTGTTGAGTACGAGGTGGTCTACGAAAACACAGATTTGGCTGGTCTATCCGAACTGAATCTATCCGATACCACTGGCAGCAAAACTGAGTCCCCAAAACAGCGTAAGAATCTCAATACTAAAGAGTCCAAGAAGAATCATCGTAAGAATCGCAATAGTTTCAATTAAAAATGATATTCGTTGTGTTTGAGATGAATATGTATCTTCATAGGCTACCTCGATAGCAAGCAATAAAAATAAAGAACACGAGACTTAAATATCTGAGCGTAGAATTCTTGTTGAAGTGAGAGTGGTTCAATGGGAAATTTGCATATCGTTTTAATGTTTATTTGGTTCTTTATAGCATTTACAGTAATTGACCCATCTATATGTTTTGCCATATCAATAATTGCGAGTAACGAATAGCTATCGATAACATTGATAGCAATACTTATCGATATATATTAGATTTCAGCGATTGCTGATATACTAAAACTACAAAGCTATCAACACTATTCGTAGTGAGATGTCATTTGGACAATTTTATTTGTGCTGCTCATAAAATATTTAGAACGAAAAAAAAATAAATAAAAAGAAAAAACAAAAAACAAAAATGTCCTGGGAAGATATAGTTGACGCTGAGGGAAATTTGCACCTCGGAATGCCAACGCTTCTTTACGAGAATGAAGAAGAGATGCAGCAGACGCCTGGCACACAGCAACTGCCGATCGAAACGCCGACTCTGGTTGGAACTAAGAATGAAAGCGTTGTACCCAAGAAGCGTGGGAGACCCCGTAAAAATGTGGCGATCGACGTGCAGCCGCAAGTTCAAAGTCAACAGGCGGCCGGGAAGCAGATGCCTATCGAAGCACTGACTCTGGTTGGAACCAAGAAGGACAACGTCGTACCCAAGAAGCGCAAGAGACCCCGCAAAAATGTGGAGACCGACGTGCAGCCGCAAGTTCAAAGTCAACAGGCGGCCGGGAAGCAGATGCCTATCGAAGCACTGACTCTGGTTGGAACCAAGAAGGACAACGTCGTACCCAAGAAGCGCAAGAGACCCCGCAAAAATGTGGAGACCGACGTGCAGCCGCAAGTTCTAAGTCAACAGGCGGCCGGAAAGCAGATGCCGAACAAAACGCCGACTCTGGTTGGAACCAAGAAGGACAACGTCGTACCCAAGAAGCGCGGGAGACCCCGTAAAAATGTGGCGATCGACGTGCAGCCGCAAGTTCTAAGTCAACAGGCGGCCGGGAAGCAGATGCCTATCGAAGCACTGACTCTGGTTGGAACCAAGAAGGACAACGTCGTACCCAAGAAGCGCAAGAGACCCCGCAAAAATGTGGAGACCGACGTGCAGCCGCAAGTTCTAAGTCAACAGGCGGCCGGGAAGCAGATGCCTATCGAAGCACTGACTCTGGTTGGAACCAAGAAGGACAACGTCGTACCCAAGAAGCGCAAGAGACCCCGCAAAAATGTGGAGACCGACGTGCAGCCGCAAGTTCTAAGTCAACAGGCGGCCGGGAAGCAGATGCCTAGCGAAGCACTGCCTCTGGTTGGAGCCAAGAAGGACAACGTCGTACCCAAGAAGCGCGGGAGACCCCGTAAAAATGTGGCGATCGACGTGCAGCCGCAAGTTTTAAGTCAACAGGCGGCCGGGAAGCAGATGCCTAGCGAAGCACTGACTCTGGTTGGAGCCAAGAAGGACAACGTCGTACCCAAGAAGCGCAAGAGACCCCGCAAAAATGTGGAGACCGACGTGCAGCCGCAAGTTCAAAGTCAACAGGCGGCCGGGAAGCAGATGCCGATCAAAACGCCGACTGTGGCTGGAACTAAGACTGAAAGCGTTGTACCCAAGAAGCGCAAGAGACCCCGCAAAAATGTGGCCAACGACGTGCAGACACCGGTTTCAAGTCAGGAGTCGAGCGGACAGCAGATGTCGACTGCGCTCGGAATGCAGACACCGGTTATAAGCCAGGACCCAGTTACAAAGCACACGTTGGGCGGAGAGATGTCAATACCGCCGCCGAATAAAAAGCAGAAGTTGGATAAAAAGGCGTCAGGTATAAAGCAGAAGTCGCTGGAGGATTTGAAGCCACAGAATCAGCAAAAATCGGAGAAGAAGCAGAAGGTGATGAAGAAAATGAATTCAGAGACTCAACAGAAGTCGGGTGAAAAACAGAAATTGAAAAAAAACAAGTTGGTTAAGAAGCAGAAGATGCCGGGCGAAGAGCAGAAGCCGAACGCAATGCCGACTTCGCTTGAAGCGCAGATGCCGGCTCTTCAGCCTCCGAGTATCGAAATGCGCGGAATGAATGCTCCGTTCGATATGTCGACGCCGATCGGAATGGGGTCATCGGACCAAAAAAGGGAGTCGCTCGGCATGTTTCCGCCGTTCGCAATGTGTTCGCCGATCGACATGTGCCCGCCGCTCGGAAAGCAACCACCGTTTGATATGACAACGCCAGTTGGATTGGAGCCGCCAGGCGTTTTGGATACGTCGGTCGAAGCAGGCAGCATGGGACCAAGGGAACGTTCACCAGAAGTAGAGGATAAGGATGAGGGCAGGGATATGGAGGCAGAGCGTGTGGAGTACGAGGTGGTCACTGAAAACGTAGATTTGCCAGATCCACCCGAACAGAATATAACCGATTCTTCCAGCAGCGACAGTGACTCCCCAAAATAATCATCGAATAATCTTAATAATCATCGTAATAATCTCAATACTCAAAAGTCTCAATAACCTCAATAGTTTCCTTGTGATTGAATGGAAAATGTATCTTCATGGGCTATCTCGATAGCAAGCAATAAAAATAAAGAACACGAGACTTAAATATCTTGCATATCGTTTTAATGTTCCTTGAGTTGACTTTATGGCATTTAAAGTAATTGACCCATTTATATGTTTTGCCATATCAATAATAGCGAATAACGAATAGCTATCGATAACATTGATTCCAATACTTATCGATATTAGATTTCAACAATACTAAAACTACAACTGTCGTTTATCAACACTATTCGTAGTGAGACGTCATTTGTGCAATTGGATTTGTGCTGCTCATAAAATATTTAGAACGAAAAAAATTAAATTAAATAAAATAAATATGTCCTCGAATAATCTTCCCTCTTTTGACGACGAGGAGTTGGAAAGCCAATTCATTCTACGTCTTCCAGAGGTAACAATCAAATATAATTAGAATACTGCCAACAGCTTTATGCATTATGCTCAATCTTCTATTGTATATCTGATTTCAGGAGCAGGCAAAAATTGTGCACGATGCCATAAAAGAGGGTAATCTGTCACAAGTGCTATCACTTCAGTTAAACGATGATATGCGAACCGGTGAGGTGTGGGTGAACGCAAATCAGTTGCACGCCAAGGTGGTTGATTTGAACCGCATAGTGGAGAGCTATAAAACAATTGACAATGTCAATTTATATAAAACGGCTGATATAAGTCAAATGGTGGTTTGCTCGGAAGACCGTCCAAAGGATTGGGATGAGCTACCAACGGATCAACCAAAAGCAGTCGACGAAGAGCCAACTATGGATGGGAAAAAGGAGCTACCAAAGGCAGTGAACAAGAAGGCAGCAATGGGTGCAGAAGAGAACGATCTAAACATTTGGGTGCCATTTGGTTGGGATAAAGACGGACCGAAGAATGCAGAACAGAAGCAACTACCGGGTAAAGAAAATAAATGTCCCAAGCCATCGGCAAACGAATCAATCGCACCTACACAGGCATGCGCTTTAAATACTGCAAAGCCTGGTAAACAAAACAAAAAACGTAAAGTAAATGCCAAGAAGCGCCAACAACAGCGCAAAAATGCGACCATCGAGGAGCAGACGCCAGCTTTACCTGAGGACCCAGATGTTCAGCGTGAGGTCAAACAGCTTTTGCACAGGGATAACAAGGCAGTGCGTGTGGAGTACGAGGTGGTCTATGAAAACACAGATTTGGCTGGTCTATCCGAACTGAATCTATCCGATACCACTGGCAGCAAAACTGAGTCCCCAAAACAGCGTAAGAATCTCAATACTAAAGAGTCCAAGAAGAATCATCGTAAGAATCGCAATAGTTTCAATTAAAAATGATATTCGTTGTGTTTGAGATGAATATGTATCTTCATAGGCTACCTCGATAGCAAGCAATAATAAAAACAAAGTACACGATATTCAACAAGTAAAAACGTTGCAGTCGGGCGTTACCGACTGTGGAATACTCATTCACATCCCATCAGCAATCTAGTAGCTAAGTTTTTCTCTAATACGGTAGAAAATTCAGTTTTTCCCGATTTGCCACGCCCCTAGTGGTCGTTGATATATAATTTTTGTTTCATCAGTCTAAATAGAATCATAATATTAACTCACATGCAAAATTTCAGTTTGATCCGATTTGCCACGCCCCCAATTAACTTTCGTGGATGAGTCTAATAAACAATATATATAATTCATCAAATTAATGGGAAATAACTTTATCTAATGCTATGGTTTCACATGCTCTATCTATCCTTTTCCCACTCTCCTTCTCCCTCTCTCTCTCTCTCTCTCTCTCTCTCTCTCTCACACAGCACGCGAGAGTCGAATCATTCAAGCGAAAATCTTTGATAGTCACATTCCAATATTGCGCAATACATATTGCGCAAGCATTAGCAATGCAGTTATGTCTTGCCTTAATCTCGACACCTACTACCGCTTGTTCACAGTACTGCGGCTGCCACGCCCCACGCCCCCACGCCCACTGCAGCAATAAAGTGTGAAAATGTCAAAATTGTCTTTTGGTTGCGGTTCCCGAGGACGAATTTTACCCAAAAATTATTGCAATTTTCTGACTTTGGTTACGTGCAGCTGCTGCTGATGCTGCTGCTGCTGTGTGTACTCCATGTATGTCTGTGTGTGTGTGTGTGTGTGTGTAAGTACTTTTGGTATTTGCCTTAGTGGCTGCGCTGCTGCCTGAGCGCTGAGCATTCATAAAGTTGACTTACGCTTAAGTAAACAGCAAAAGTGTGAAATGATTTCATCTGATGATGATTTGGCTTCATCTTTGCCTTTGGCTTCTGCTTCAATTGAGGCACACACACATACACTGTGTGGGTGTGTGCGTGTGCGTGTGCATGTGCGTGCTAGCAGCATATGCCATGCAACACAATTATAAAACTTAATATGACAAACAGTTACAATTATGATTACGTTTACATGCCACACCTATGCGGTGGCGCCACGGCAACTGCAGTTATTCCAGCCACAATGTGCCACCTGGCCGACAGCTATGCTAAAACTCCAAATATTCAGAGTTACCCAAAACACACATACACACACAAACACACACACATCTATATGTATATATGTATGTATATATTATATATTCAGATATAAGTATTAGTTAGCCAAGCTTTGGGTTAGCTTGGTTAGGGATTGGTTTCCTAATTGACCCTAACTTGCGAAAGTATGTGCAAAAATGTGAATTTTCAAGAGAAAATCTTTATTAAATATGTTTGGACTGTTGCTGAAATAAATTAATCCCACATATCACCAATTATTTTCTGACAACAGAATAGTTATTTAAATATATCACTGAAATGTACATTAATCTTGAAGTGCTCCATATATGTAAGTAAGTACCATAGATATAACTATATATTCGAATAACTACTTTCCGAACAACTCTCGCCTGCGAATATTTCTATATAAAAAACGCTTGTATATCTGTAGAATGCATCTAGAATTTAATTAACAGCACATAATACTCTAAGACACAAACACATAACCAAGTTGCCAGCTACTCCCTTTCTCTCTCTCTCTCTCTCGCTCTCGCTCTCTCCCACTCTCTAGCTTTCTTTCGTTAAGTTTGTTATTTTTTAGCCAAACTCCCTTTTGGAAGGACAAAATCATTTGGCTGAGAGCTTAAGTAAGCTCCGAAACCCATGCGAGAGGCGATGCCTATCGCTAGCCCCGGCTTAAGGGATCTGAGGCATTAACTATATGAAGCACGCAAATTTCACTGCCACTCGGTGATTAGCTGGCAGCATACATATATATGTGTGTGTGAGTGTGTGTGTGTAGAGCAAGAGAGATACATAGAGGGAGAGTGAGAAAGATAGACTGAAGGAAATAGGGAAAGGGAAAGTGCTGAAGTGGCCAAAAGAATGAACAAAATGACAATTTTCACACGTACCAAAGCAGCGTGGAGAATGCCTATAGCTCTAACGAATATGAAATACTCTTACCATTCATAGAAAATGAGTATATAAATATATATGTAATACTTATGTAAATCATCGCTTTCGTTTCGTATGACAAAATGAATCTTCTGCCTTTCTGCCGATGATATAATGGTTCATCTACCATCTCCAACTAATGATAGTAATATATTATGTATATATTATTAACTTATAGACTATGTTTGCTAAGTTTAACTCTTGGTAAGTTTATATTTCGCTCATTACGTATCAAATGAATCAATTTTTTGTCATATACCCTTGGTAAGCGTATGAAGCACTTGAGATAAGATCAAGTATGCGCCCTGTGTGTGCGTGTGTCTGCGTTTGCTACTTGTTGAGCATCGGCTGGGCAACAACTAACGAGCTGTCTGCCAGTTAAGAGACACACACACTCACACACACATACACACTTGAGAGCGTGCTAAAAAGTTTTCATAATTGACGACATGCAAAAATGTGATGCGGAGCATTTTCGGGGACCTGCGTCTGCTCCTCTGGCTCTGGCTCTGGCGCTGGCGCTGGCGCCTAGCTTCTGGCTCGTAGTTCCTGCCTCAGACGATGGCGACGATGATGAAGTACAAATATTTTACGTCATTAATTAGCGCACGGCTGCAGACACTGCTTGAAACTATTACGTAATGCGATAACACCAAAAACAAAAAAAAAGAAGGAGTAGAGAAACAACTACAAAAGCAATTTAATAGGGGAGAGTCGACTGGTATATACCCTGTTTTATTAGGAAAACTTCGGCAAAGCTCAACTAATATATCTCAGTGAACTAGATGCCACAGGAATTGGGAGCTGACTCTTCAACTGTGATGCTATTGATTCTATTGCGAGCTATTGATTCAATCTTCAGTTAAAGGGAATTCGAATTCGTGACTGTCAAACTGTAATAAGTAGATGTGAATAAATAATATATAGGCAATTTTCTATAGGACAACTCGCATGACTTCACAACTGTAAACCAAAGGCAATGACTCTAAAACAGCAGAGGTATGCCTTATCTAGTCAAAGGTTCCAATTTTCGTCTCAGAACATCAGTATACCCTACTCTGTCTGGCATATACATAGAAGCATGGCAAGTGCGACTACAGCAACAACAATTGAAACTTTTATATGCGAAATTTTTAATGACGTTGGCAGCACCAGCAGCAGCAACAACAACTGCAACAAAGGCATGCCAATGAACAAAGGATGATGCTGGTTCACAAATTTTTTCTGTTTGATTCCAAATTTTGTGCACAATTTTTTCATGATTCTAAAAGTTTTTATACTCTTGCAGGGCAGCGAGAAGGGTGTATTGGCTTAATGTTCGTCTTGCTGTCCGTTTCGCGTTAGTTATACTCGTTCCATAAATGGAAGGTTATACATATTGGCATTGCGTAATGCCCATTTGAGATAAAAACTAAACGATTCAGGATCTTAGAGCCAGCTAAGCAGACTATCCTCAGAATTATCCAGATTTATCCGTGCGTGAACGAGTATTATGCAGTCGGGGGTGCCCGTTTAACTAATTTTATTTTTAGTTTTATTTATTTTTTTTGCTAAGCTGCGTTAATAATTAAATTATTTTGCGCAAATTTCTCACAGTTGTTATCTCTCACAGACGCAAGCAGATTAGATAACTTATCATTAGGTGGCTAAAGTTGGGGCAGCAGCCCGCCCACTCACACACACACGCACACACATAGACACTCACGCACATAGAGAGCAAATGCGAGCGAGATAATGAGAATTTAAATCGCAATAAAGTGCTGGGAAACAGGCAAAGATATAACAAGCAAAATAAATGTTAAGCGGGAACGAGACGGAGAGCCGGAAAAAACGAGAGTGTGTGAGAGAGAGAGAGAGAGAGTGAGAGGGAGATGGGAGCAAAGAGTGATTGGGAGGTTAGTGAAAGTGTTGCCAACTGCACGACAAGTGTCTGAGTGGGTTCAGTGTGTGAGTGTGTGTGTGACTCTCTCTTCCTCTCTCTCTCTCTCTCGCTCTCTCGCTCTCTTTCTCTGCGTGTGTGTGTGTGCGTGCGTTAATAAAATGTAATTTTGAAGCGTATTAAGGCGAATTTTGTGCCGAGTCAGACAGCGACAGCAGACGTCGTCGTTGTCGTCTATGTAACTATAGGGATTAAAATGCACACCAGCACACATGAACACATACACACACACACACACATATACGCATTCTATATACATTCGCTATGTTCTTAAATGCAGCAGCCACAGATTTTATCTAAAATTAAGTTTCACTGCTAAAACACATTATTAAATCGGTTTAACATACATATCCAAGGTATACATATATCTATGTATACATACATATATATGTATATACATATGCACACACACACACATACATACATATATAGCTCAATTAACCTTTGGGAATATGAGACGACTTTCGCTGCGTATGATTGACAGCGCTGTGCGTGTGTTGCTGACAAGTTGGCAGCAGTTGCTAAAGGTTACCGTTTCATTCCGCCGTTCCGCTTGCACGCTTTTCTGCCTTCAATGTATGTGCAGATAATTAGAGTATTAATTAACCGCTTTACTTGTCTTTCAGGAATGCTTTCAATATTCGCAGGGTTGCATTCCATTTTTTCACTGTACCATTCCAGCGTTTCATTGTGCTTTAAGCTTGCTTGACAATCTTGTATCATAAATGAGAAGCTTCTCAAGCATCTAATCTTTATTGAAACTAGTGTTTCATTCCAGCGTTTCTCTACTAGTACTTAACACTATAATGCGTTTCATTCCAGAGTTTCACATAATATAGTATATAGAGCTGGACGATTTAATTTATGCCTTGTCTTTTCTCTTCT
Organism: Drosophila aldrichi; assembly: GCA_035045965.1. NCBI lineage: Eukaryota > Metazoa > Arthropoda > Insecta > Diptera > Drosophilidae > Drosophila > Drosophila aldrichi. The sequence goes on from JAWNOM010000484.1 coordinate 5,952,486, forward strand.
ATTTTTAATTCCAGCTGCTCTGTTTCATTCCCATATGTTCCTTGCGCTCCAACCATCTTGTCTCAGCTGTTAAAATTTATTTGCTGAAAATGGAATTGACTGACATTTCAGTTTACTATTCATTGGGGAATTCTTTTCTGGAACACACACGGGCACACACAGACACACACACAGACACACACTCATAGCAGCACCCACACACATGTACACAATGAGAACAACTGGCTTAGTAGCACAGAGACATAAATGTTTATTAGCATTGGGCGAGTATTATGAGCATTCATACAAATACGTGAGGCGCGCCTCACTCCAGGCGCCGCTCTAGGACATCTTTGTCTATGTTTGTGTGTGTGTGTGTGTGTTTTTGTGTGTGTCTGCTGCCTGCTTTTAGATGCATGCATTAGCTACACGCACACTGAGACAGTGGCTTAGACGCGCCTATCCGCATACGTGTAAGCGCATTAACACTGCGCATCAAATGTCTCAGAGCAAGTCAATTGCATTTTGCCTTACCGTTTGATTATTGGCTTTACATTCGAGCACTCACGCTCTGACCTTTGCCACAGCTCGGTCCTAATCAATGTTATTGAAATATTGACCTACCTCTGTCTACATACGTGAGTGTGTGGGCAGGTGGATGTGGCCATAAGCCCCATTGAAACGAAATTTTGGCTTGTTAGTAGAGCAATAGTCATTGTTCACATGTTGCCATTGTCGTTGCATTGTCGATAACATATCGATCACTAATCAACTGTGAAAGGCTTTGCTTTGATTTAATTTCCAATTAGTCTGCAATGCAACTCGACTCTTGTCAATTTGCATTTAGTTGTCAACGCAGCAACATTACGAACCGAAAGGTGATTTATATTTGCCGTTCCGAAAGACTTTTTAGTTGCCTCCCCACCCCCGATTGGATCTCGACTAAATATTTCAGAATACAGGCTAAATTGGCATTCGAAGACATAAAAGTGGATTTATAACTTTTAATTAAAAGCAAAACTGTTTCTCCGGCAACGCTCTGCTCTGACGCTTACACATGTGCCCGTTCGAGCTTCGGCTCTAATAATATTGAAAAGCATTTCCATGTTGCTCAGAAAATGAAGGAAAAAGTCAAGAGTAATAGGTCGATAGGAAATGCTCAACTAGTAGATATCCTAAGCTGCAAATACGTCTGTATTTTGTTTGAGAGGTGCTTCAATTACATACATATATGTATGTATATATTATACAAAAACAAGTATGAAAGCTCTAGTCGAGTTCGCTCTACTAGAAAATTCCCTGAAAGAATGCTTGAAGCAGCAGAGAGCGTTGCAATTGGTCACTTGAAGCTCGACTAGAGCAAGGAGAGAAGTGCAGAAGATCATTAAAGTTGTCTATGTGTATGCAGCAGCTCTCATTTGGTATTTTTATTCAAGTAAAACGAAGCTAGAGTGCTTGAAGCAGCAGAGAGCGTTCCCATTGCTCACTTAAAGGTCAACTGCAGCGAGCTCCACCTGCCGTCGAGCTCAACCTTCGAGAGAGACAGTGCTTGAGTAAAAGTGGCCCTATATAAAGGGCAGCAGCTGCAGCATTTCTTCAGTCAGTCTTCAGTGGTCCACTGAAGTAGAGTGTGTGAATTATAAGCATTAAAGACGTAGAGGAGCTACATAGAGGATTTACGTATAAGAAATACGTATAAGAAATGCGTAAAGTAAGTACGTAGAGAAATACGTAGAGGGAATACTTGGAAGAAATAGACTGAGGAATAGTACTAAATCGACTCAACTCGACACCCTGATCAAGAATATATATACTTTATGGGGTCTGGCACGCCTCCTTCTGCCTGTTACATACATTTCAAAAAAACCATTATACCCTGATTTCCCATTTTCAATGGGTTCAGGGCCATAATTATTGATTTTTAAAATTTTGCTATATTTTAGACACTATTGATGCTAGAGACCTGAAATTTTATATATTTACGCGGGCTGATCACCCTAGTCGGACGAGCTAGAGCGGACATATCTCCGTCCAAAGGGGGCGTCTCCTAAGGTATACGAGCTAGAAGCTTTAATTTTGGATAATTAAGTTACTGGTAGTCTCCTCTATAGAAGCCCCAGATGTTACCCCTTTTTAAGGGCGTGTCATAAGAAAAATAGGTATTTTCACACTTATGGAGCGTAAGCATTCAAATTTTGCAGTTAGGTTACCATTAGCTCCATCTAAGAATTTGCCATAAATGAGATGTCTACGTCCAGTGGGGGCATGGCAAATTGGGAAAAGCTGCATTTTCTACAATATTAAAGTTAAATTTAGCTACTAATTTGCTGATTAGACTTGAATAAGTATTCCGCAGGCGGTAACGCCCGACTGCGACGTTTTTACTTGTTGAATATCGTGTACTTTGTTTTTATTATTACTTGCTATCGAGGTAGCCTATGAAGATACATTTCATCTCAAGTACAACGAATATCATTTTTAATTGAAACTATTGCGATTCTTACGATGATTCTTCTTAGACTGTTTAGCATTGAGATTCTTACGCTGTTTTGGGGACTCAGTTTTGCTGCCAGTGGTATCGGATAGATTCAGTTCGGATAGACCAGCCAAATCTGTGTTTTCGTAGACCACCTCGTACTTCACACGCACTGCCTTGTTATCCCTGCGCAAAAGCTGTTTGACCTCACGCTGCACATCTGGGTCCTCAGGTAAAGCTGGCGTCTGCTCCTCGATGGTCGCATTTTTGCGCTGTTGTTGGCGCTTCTTGGCATTTACTTTACGTTTATTGTTTTGTTTACCAGGCTTTGCAGTATTCACACTGCATGCCTGTGTAGGTGCGATTGATTCTTTTGCCGATGGCTTGGGACATTTATTTTCTTTACCCGGTAGTTGCTTCTGTTCTGCATCCTTCGGTCCGTCTTTATCCCAACCAAATGGCACCCAAATGTTTAGATCGTTCTCTTCTGCACCCATTGCTGCCTTCTTGTTCACTGCCTTTGGTAGCTCCTTTTTCCCATCCATAGTTGGCTCTTCGTCAACTTCTTTTGGTTGATCCGTTGGTAGCTCATCTCAATCCTTTGGACGGTCTTCCGAGCAAATCACCATTTGACTTATATCAGCCGTTTTATATAAATTGACATTGTCAATTGTTTTATAGCTCTCCACTATGCGGTTCAAATCAACCACCTTGGCGTGCAACTGATTTGCGTTCACCCACACCTCACCGGTTCGCATATCATCGTTTAACTGAAGTGATAGCACTTGTGACAGATTACCCTCTTTTATGGCATCGTGCACAATTTTTGCCTGCTCCTGAAATCAGATATAGAATATTGAGCATAATGCATAAAGCTGTTGGCAGTATTCTAATTATATTTGATTGTTACCTCTGGAAGACGTAGAATAAATTGGCTTTCCAACTCCTCGTCGTCAAAAGAGGGAAGATTATTCGAGGACATATTTATTTTATTTAATTTAATTTTTTTCGTTCTGAATATTTTATGAGCAGCACAAATCCAATTGCACAAATGACGTGTCACAACGAATAGTGTTGATAAACGACAGTTGTAGTTTTAGTATTGTTGAAATCTAATATCGATAAGTATTGGAATCAATGTTATCGATAGCTATTCGTTATTCGCTATTATTGATATGGCAAAACATATATTGCTCATTTACTTTAAATGCTATAAAGTACTCAGGGAACATTAAAACGATATGCAAGATATTTAAGTCTCGTGTTCTTTATTTTTATTGCTTGCTATCGAGATAGCCCATGAAGATACATTTTCCGTTCAATCACAAGGAAACTATTGAGGTTATTGAGACTTTTGAGTATTGAGATTATTACGATGATTATTAAGATTATTCGATGATTATTTTGGGGAGTCACTGTCGCTGCTGGAAGAATCGGTTATATTCAGTTCGGGTAGATCTATGTTTTCAGTGACCACCTCGTACTCCACACGCTCTGCCTCCATATCCCTGCCCTCATCCTTATCCTCTACTTCTGGTGAACGTTCCCTTGGTCCCATGCTGCCTGCTTCGACCGACGTATCCAAACCGCCTGGCGGCTCCAATCCAACTGGCGTTGTCATATCAAACGGTGGTTGCATTCCTAACGGCGGAAACATTCCGAGCGGCGGGCACACGTCGATCGGCGAACACATTGCGAACGGCGGAAACATGCCGAGCGACTCCCACTTTTGGTCCGATGACCCCATTCCGATCGGCGTCGACATATCGAACGGAGCATTCATTGCGCGCATTTTGCTACTCGGAGGCTGAAGAGCCGGCATCTGCGCTTCAAGCGAAGTCGGCATTGCGTTCGGCTTCTGCTCATCGCCCGGCATCTTCTGCTTCTTATCCGACTTGTTCTTTTTCGATTTCTGTTTTTCACCCGACTCCTGTTGAGTCTCCGAATTCTTTTCGTTATCTAACTTCGAAGTCAGCACGTCGTTGGCAACATTTTTGCGCGGTCTCCCGCGCTTCTTGGGTACGACGTTTTCCTTCTTAGTTGCAACCAGAGTCAGTGGTTCGATAGGCATCTGCTTCCCGGCCGCCTGTTGACTTAGAACTTGCGGCTGCACTTCGGTCCCCACAATTTTGCGCGGTCTCCCACGCTTCTTGGGTACAACGCTTTCATTCTTAGTTCCAGCCAGAGTCGGCGTTTCGATCGGCAGTTGCTGTGTGCCCGCCGTCTGCTGCATCTCTTCTTCATTCTCGTAGAGAGGCGTTGGCATTCCGAGGTTCAAATTTCCCTCAGCGTCAACTATATCTTCCCAGGACATTTTTGTTTTTTGTTTTTTCTTTTTTATTTTTTTTTTTCGTTCTAAATATTTTATGAGCAGCACAAATCAAATTGTCCAAATGACATCTCACTACGAATAAAGTTGATAGCTTTGTAGTTTTAGTATATCAACAATCGCTGAAATCTAATATATATCGATAAGTATTGCTATCGATGTTATCGATAGCTTTTCGTTACTCGCAATTATTGATATGGCAAAACATATAGATGGGTCAATTACTGTAAATGCTATAAAGAACCAAATAAACATTAAAACGATATGTAAATTTCCCAATTAACCACTCTCACTTCAACTCACTGGAACCAGTCTGATCTATAGTATATACAAAATGTTGAAATTGCCTTGCTTTCTTATTAGAATTTATTTTTGATATATGTATACTAATACACATATACATACGCAATATAGGTAATATAGAGAGCTTAAGCTTCACATGGCAAGTCCGCAGCTAAGCTGCGAATTGTGTTGTCTTCTGCGCAGTGGAATGCTAATTAGTTCTGTGTCGGGCTGGAATTAGCTTTCGGCTCGTGCCGCACGTAGATTTGCTCCTCTGGCTGGGCTGATGCAACGCATCTGTCAGTTGATATTAAAAAGCTGCTTCTTTCACAATTTGGCCGGAAATTACAAAATTCTTGTTCCTTTCTTTGCCACGTTTCGCACAAGCGTCGGCCATGAGGGGCAGCAGCCGGGGGCCTGGCGGTGCGAAGTGGAGCCTACGTCTGAACCTGAAAGGTGCCGCGAATGCAGTTGCTTGCGACAATTTTTTTTCTTTCTTTCTTTTTTTTTGCCATTTCCTTTACGCTGCTGTTGTTGTTCTTATTGTTTTCTTCTTCTTCTTCTTCGAAAACAAAAGGCAGCCTTATTAGAGTGTTCCTTTATTTTAATGCCACATTTCACACCATGTGGGGGCGGCGGTGGCTTAGTGGGCGGGCATTTTGAAGGGGCCTGCCATTGTGCGCGCTTCGTTCGCCTTTTTGTGTGTATTTCTGCAGTTGCCTCCATGTCATTGTAGCAGTCACAGTGGCTCCATTGTTTTAGCATAGATCTGTTGCCCCGCCCGCACCGCCCGTCCCGCTGCCCGCTGCTTGTCAATGACCCAACCGAGAGCTAACTACTCCAGCTGAATGGCAATCGTAGGCGCGCTTTGTTGCTGCCTTTGCCTAAGCCAAGCCAACGAGCCGGGAAGCTACTAGTCTGTTGTTCTAACCCACTCGCGACTTCACTACTAACGCTATCAGTCGCAATTTTTCATTATTCGAACTCAGCATTGAGTGCCAGCGCAGACAGCGCAGTATATATACTGATATACATATATAGATATATTCAACTATATATACATATATGTATATTTGCAACTTTGTTCTCAATCAAACATTGACGTCGAGCTGCTCTGAAAACGTGTCAACGCTGCATTTCATATTTCATCTCTGGGAACTACAGAATTTCCATGTTAGTTTTGCTTCACTAAAGCGAGCTGAGAGCTGAGCTTGATATATGCTGCAGCTATGAGGAATAAGAGAACATTTTGTAGCAGCTATTGAACTACTAAACTTAACCCAAATGCACTTAGATGTAAGCCGAGATAAGAGATGGCTCACGACAGGAGATGGCTGTCTCTAGTCAATCAACTGCGGAGCGTAATATAATTATGCAAACCAATTGAAATCTGAGAGTAAAATACAGAAAATGTATATTCTTTACATATACTACTAGAATATTCGAAAGTGTATTCATTCATAGTATTCGTTCATTCATTCAGTGTGAATAAACACTATTTGTAGTAATCTACTCATATATGTTATGCATTTTAAGCACCTTTAGTATTTCGGATGTTTCCACCTTGTGTCAAGATTAAAATTTTCGATTTTTATCGATCAGAAAGTAGAGAAAGTTATCGAAGCTTATATAAGGTATATATGCAGAGTGTCTAGCTTCAATTTAATGTTGAGCTGTAGCTATGCATTCGAGTCGCCCGTTCCATCATAGACTTACGCAAAGCCAATATGTCTGTTGGCAGTCGAAAATAATGTGAAGAGACGAGACGGACAACAGTTTGGGCGTCCATCAAGTGGTTTGGCTTCTGATCAGATTTTTGTATTTGTATGCCCCGTGCGAGACGAGTGGCAGGACGTGGGCACTTTGAACGCCAAATTAAACAGAGCGTCAGTCCGTGAACTTCGGCGCTTCAACTAATGAGGGGGCAAGGCCGAAGCCGCACGCTAAGAAATTGATGGGCCACAGACGGACAGACGGACAGAGTATCGACAGAGAGAGAGAGGGCGCAATGGAGAGAGGGTGAGAGAGAGAGGCGGCAGGACATCAACTAATTGAAATTGCGCGCCAATTTTGTGGCTTGTTGGCCGCATCCTTCGTCCTGCTGCGGCGTGCTTCGCGTTAGCCACGATTGCGTCTCGGCTCGCATCGGCTTCGGCTCGGCTCGCACTGCTCACGGGTCATGCGCAAGTCGCAGTTGAATTGTTTTGCCTGCATGGAACAGCTGTCGGGCGGTTCGTGCGTTGTCGTTGGCCCTCGCATCGTCCTGTTCGTCCTGTTGTCGTCCCCAGCTCGGCTGTAGCTGGCACGTTGCGTGTGTGCGTCTTAAATTCGCCAGCCAAAACATCAGCGAATGCAGTCTCTGTCGGTATTTGCAGCAGTGGGCAACGTGCCGTTGTCGTCTTCGTCGTCCAAATCGTCCTTGTCGTAGTTTTCGTTGTCGTCTCCCGACTGTCTGTGCGGCATGCATGCTGTCCGTGTGTGCGTGTGGAGCAGCTCCAAGCAACGGCCAGTGCAACTGGCTGCTTCAGTGACCCACAGAGCCGGGCAGCGACGATATCGTCGTGACTAGCGTTACGGTTGAAACGTGCTTTTAGCTAGTATTTGCCAAATACTATCAAATCTCCATATCCTTCAGCCATATATTTGTGAGTGTTTCCTTTGCCTGTTGGTTTTTTTTCGTTCCTCTTCTTCTTGTTGTTTTTTTTCGTTTACCGGGCTGCCGCATTCACGACCGCGTACCGCGTGCTTCTTGTTTGTTGTTTGTTGTGATTCCAAATTGCCTCCTCCAGCCCCGTGCACTGTTCCCTCCGAGCGAGCGTCGAGAATTCTCAGAATTATTTGTGTTTCGCGCTTCTTTTTTAGTTCGTTTTTTTTACATTTTTGTTTCTGTGTGGCCAAGTAGCAAATATAAATTATATTCATATCAAAATATATAAATAAATATATGTTTCCATAAGTCTGTCTCAAATTTGCTTTGATGATTCCAAGAGCCACTGCTGAGTGATTCAAGTGTTTGTGTGCGTGCTCTAAACTCATTGATGAAATATTTCAAAACAGTAGCAAAACAATGCAAAACAAAACCAGGCAATCGGGTTCGCGTTGAGATTGTGCTGGGATTCAGCAATTAGAAACTCAAGAATACTCGAATATTGAAAAACAAAACTATTTTCGCGGCTAAACAAAAGGTAAGTTTTAGCTGGCACATTGAAACCTAATTTATAAATAAAGTTTCGTAAGAGATATATGTTTATCGTCGGTTTGTATTTCATTCATAAAGGAATTAATATGGAATTTTATGGAAAATTGAATAAAGAATTTCGAAAGATTGTTAAGTAAAGTATGAAGAAACTAATTGGGATTAGCCGACGGCTGAATTCATGTTTGTGATTTGAAAATTTGTGAAATGTCTCGTTCTATTGTATAGGTCAACAATGTCGCAACTGAAAGATTGATTTGGGTTAGCTATTAAAAGTAGTTAACGTAGCAGATATTAGGCTGCGTAATCAGCCCGTACGGTAGAGCTCAACTGACAGGTATCAAATTGCACATTAGGGCCTGGCCCGGACGGACTACGCCGGACAGGCAGCGTCTATGGTGCAGGCGGTGTCGAGGAGGCTGTGATTCTACCGAGTCATTAAATCACATTCAGCAAACATGGCATAGAACACATGGGAGTCGGGTATCAGGGCCTAGCTGAAGGGGGGTTCCTTGAGAAGAGGAATCCGATCACAATTGTGCTGCTAATGACAGACGAACTTGATCGCATGAGTTCGAACTCATTAGAGCAGACACGTGAGGGCCTTGAAGTAGTCTCTGCTATTTGAAGCAATCAAGCTGGTGAGTTGGTAGTGCGATATTAGGATGGTTGCTGGCGGAGTCTATAGACATTTGGGTCAGACAAAATAGATAAAAAGGTAAACTGATTGGCAAACTATCATGAGTATATAAAGGTAATCTATGTATGAAGTATAGCAAAAGCTCAAATACATATACACTAACTGTGTATATCAAGGATATCGCATTATTGTGCAAGGCAAATATACTCACTTTTTGCATAGCCAACGGGTATATCAGTTATTGTCTTTCAGCTTTCATCTACTTGCTGTGATTTTCGTAGATTTACTTGAGATTATCATGCGAGTACTGATAACCAACTACAATAATATATTAATCTCGATAATATTAGTAAATCAAATTGTTGAGAGAAATGTTTTCAAGTGGAGTTTGTTCACTCGACGAGGTTCCGATGCAAATCTCATTTGCTTGCTCTGGGGGCGGGCATAAACGTTTGCGCAAGCTCATTGGAATGTGAATTGCAATGTGTGGCGATAATTGGAGTTACGTGTGTGTGTTTGGCTTTTAGACTCATGCCTGATTAAAGGTTGAGGGCGGCTGCTCGCTGCCCGAGAGAGTGTAGCCAGCAGGCTGGGCATATTAGTGGCAGCTGCAGGCAACCAGAAACCAGGAACCATCAGAGGCCCCTGGCTGGGCAGCTAAAGCGTCTAAATGAGTTCAACTTGTCCGCTGGGAATGCACTTGGCCATCGTGCCATCGAAATCGAAAATGTTGCACAATTTGGCCCAAGGGTCTAATTCGATTTTGAAAACTAAAGCCGCCTACGTCGACCCATTAGGGTGGCCCAAAAACGTAGCCAACGCACATTGCATCAATTTATTCATTGTAAAACGGTATTCGGCTCATCGTCGGCCTGTCCGATGTGGACATCGATAATAAATGCATGCGATATGCATTTTATTTTAATTTAATTAAAATGTGTTTATTTATGCACTTAAGTTGCAACAGCAACAACAGCAGCAACAACAGCAGCAACAACAGCAGCACCAACATCAGCCTAAATGTTTGCATAAATGCATAAATAGTAAAGTGCACATTTAACATGCACGATAATCAAATGCATTTTACAGATTGCCACTGCCCACATTACTAACACTAACGAGCTGCAGCACCACTGCAACGAATCACAAATGCTCTACACTCTGTGTATAACGCAACAAAATTGAAGACAGATCTACATAGTTGAGCAGCATTTGCCTCTACCTCTGCACCTAGCTCCTGTTTCTATCTAATCTAATACATACATATCTACGATTACTCATTCATACACACAGTTTGTCTTTTGCCTTTTATAACTATATTCAATAACTTCAAGCTCAGATCTAGTAAATGTTTTTTATCAAACAACAAAATAAAGAAAATATTTACCTACATTTCTATACAGAGTTTCTCTTTTACCACGCAAACTTTAAATTAATATTAAATAATAAATATAATAAAAACTTTATGCTAATTGTATAAAATTCAAATATACAATATACTAAAATACAGCACTTGGGTCTGCATGTTTTGATTGCAAATTTTTAATATTTTAGTGAGTATATTATGCATGGGCTATACGTTATTTATGAGCAAACAAGATGTATAAATGTAGAAATATATTTTCAAATAGCCAATATACATATATTATAATGAAATATTTTTTGAACAATTTCATTGAAAATCAACAGCAATGCTATTTGGTAAATATACATAATTGCAGCTCTGGGAGTAATTAAAGAGAACGAGAGCGAGCGAAAGGTCGCTGGCGAAATACGCTTTGTCAAGCTGGCAGGGCGACAATAACAACAAGACGAAACACAAACATAAATGCAATTTCAAACATATGTAAATATGAATATACTATAAAGTTAAAATACGAAATAAATGTTGAATCACAGCAAACACACACACAGTGCAAGAGTTGGCAATAAGTCTACACACACACACACACACTCAGGTAGACCAAATGAAAACACTTTAATTTTTCTGTTAAACCTTCAAACGACAATCAGCTATGTGGCATATTTTTATTTTGTCCCAAGGAAATTGCTCTTGGGAATTTTTGAATTTTTATAATTAAATAATGTATTATATTTTATGCAGTCCTATATTATAGACGGATATACTATATTATAATATTTTACGCATCATATGATAGCATAATGTATATACACTTGGTAATACTATGGCCCATATTCTCTTACAATATTCCATACTATATTTACTACACTATATTTTTATACTATGCAAATTTCCCATTGAACCACTCTCACTTCAACAAGAATTCTACGCTCAGATATTTAAGTCTCGTGTTCTTTATTTTTATTGATTGCTACATATTCATCTCAAACACAACGAATATCATTTTTAATTGAAACTATTGCGATTCTTACGATGATTCTTCTTAGACTGTTTAGCATTGAGATTCTTACGCTGCTTTGGGGACTCAGTTTTGCTGCCAGTGGTATCGGATAGATTCAGTTCGGATAGACCAGCCAAATCTGTGTTCTCGTAGACCACCTCGTACTCCACACGCACTGCCTTGTTATCCCTGTGCAAAAGCTGTTTGACCTCACGCTGAACATCTGGGTCCTCAGGTAAAGCTGGCGTCTGCTCCTCGATGGTCGCATTTTTGCGCTGTTGTTGGCGCTTCTTGGCATTTACTTTACGTTTTTTGTTTTGTTTACCAGGCTTTGCAGTATTTACAGTGCATGCCTGTGTAGGTGCGATTGATTCTTTTGCCGATGGCTTGGGACATTTATTTTCTTTACCCGGTAGTTGCTTCTGTTCTGCATCCTTCGGTCCGTCTTTATCCCAACCAAATGGCACCCAAATGTTTAGATCGTTCTCTTCTGCACCCATTGCTGCCTTCTTGTTCACTGCCTTTGGTAGCTCCTTTTTCCCATCCATAGTTGGCTCTTCGTCAACTTCTTTTGGTTGATCCGTTGGTAGCTCATCCCAATCCTTTGGACGGTCTTCCGAGCAAATCACCATTTGACTTATATCAGCCGTTTTATATAAATTGACATTGTCAATAGTTTTATAGCTCTCCACTATGCGGTTCAAATCAACCACCTTGGCGTACAACTGATTTGCGTTCACCCACACCTCACCGGTTCGCATATCATCGTTTAACTGAAGTGATAGCACTTGTGACAGATTACCCTCTTTTATGGCATCGTGCACAATTTTTGCCTGCTCCTGAAATCAGATATAGAATATTGAGCATAATGCATAAAGCTGTTGGCTGTATTCTAATTATATTTGATTGTTACCTCTGGAAGACGTAGAATAAATTGGCTTTCCAACTCCTCGTCGTCAAAAGAGGGAAGATTATTCGAGGACATATTTATTTTATTTTATTGAATTTTTTTCGTTCTGAATATTTTATGAGCAGCACAAATCCAATTGCACAAATGACGTGTCACTACAAATAGTGTTGATAAACGACAGTTGTAGTTTTAGTATTGTTGAAATCTAATATCGATAAGTATTGGAATCAATGTTATCGATAGCTATTCGTTATTCGCTATTATTGATATGGCAAAACATATATTGCTCATTTACTTTAAATGCTATAAAGTACTCAGGGAACATTAAAACGATATGCAAGATATTTAAGTCTCGTGTTCTTTATTTTTATTGCTTGCTATCGAGATAGCCCATGAAGATACATTTTCCGTTCAATCACAAGGAAACTATTGAGGTTATTGAGACTTTTGAGTATTGATATTATTACGATGATTATTAAGATTATTCGATGATTATTTTGGGGAGTCACTGTCGCTGCTGGAAGAATCGGTTATATTCAGTTCGGGTAGATCTATGTTTTCAGTGACCACCTCGTACTCCACACGCTCTGCCTCCATATCCCTGCCCTCATCCTTATCCTCTACTTCTGGTGAACGTTCCCTTGGTCCCATGCTGCCTGCTTCGACCGACGTATCCAAACCGCCTGGCGGCTCCAATCCAACTGGCGTTGTCATATCAAACGGTGGTTGCATTCCTAACGGCGGAAACATTCCGAGCGGCGGGCACACGTCGATCGGCGAACACATTGCGAACGGCGGAAACATGCCGAGCGACTCCCACTTTTGGTCCGATGACCCCATTCCGATCGGCGTCGACATATCGAACGGAGCATTCATTGCGCGCATTTTGCTACTCGGAGGCTGAAGAGCCGGCATCTGCGCTTCAAGCGAAGTCGGCATTGCGTTCGGCTTCTGCTCTTCGCCCGGCATCTTCTGCTTCTTAACCAACTTGTTTTTTTTAGACTTCTGTTTTTCACCCGACTTCTGTTGAGTCTTTTTCTTCTCCGATTTGTTCTGATTCTGTGGCTTCAAATCCTCCAGCGACTTCTGCTTTATATCTGACTCCATTTTATCCAACTTCTGCTTTTTATTCGGCGGCGGTATTGACATCTCTCCGCCCAACGTGTGCTTTGTAGCTGGGTCCTGGCTTATAACCGGTGTCTGCATTCCGAGCGCAGTCGACATCTGCTGTCCGCTCGACTCCTGACTTGAAACCGGTGTCTGCACGTCGTTGGCCACATTTTTGCGCGGTCTCTTGCGCTTCTTGGGTACAACGCTTTCATTCTTAGTTCCAGCCACAGTCGGCGTTTTGATCGGCATCTGCTTCCCGGCCGCCTGTTGACTTAAAACTTGCGGCTGCACGTCGGTCTCCACATTCTTGCGGGGTCTCTTGCGCTTCTTGGGTACAACGCTTTCAGTCTTAGTTCCAGCCACAGTCGGCGTTTTGATCGGCATCTGCTTCCCGGCCGCCTGTTGACTTAAAACTTGCGGCTGCACGTCGGTCTCCACATTCTTGCGGGGTCTCTTGCGCTTCTTGGGTACAACGCTTTCAGTCTTAGTTCCAGCCACAGTCGGCGTTTTGATCGGCATCTGCTTCCCGGCCGCCTGTTGACTTAAAACTTGCGGCTGCACGTCGGTCTCCACATTCTTGCGGGGTCTCTTGCGCTTCTTGGGTACAACGCTTTCATTCTTAGTTCCAGCCACAGTCGGCGTTTTGATCGGCATCTGCTTCCCGGCCGCCTGTTGACTTAAAACTTGCGGCTGCACGTCGGTCTCCACATTCTTGCGGGGTCTCTTGCGCTTCTTGGGTACAACGCTTTCATTCTTAGTTCCAGCCACAGTCGGCGTTTTGATCGGCATCTGCTTCCCGGCCGCCTGTTGACTTAAAACTTGCGGCTGCACGTCGGTCTCCACATTCTTGCGGGGTCTCTTGCGCTTCTTGGGTACAACGCTTTCATTCTTAGTTCCAGCCACAGTCGGCGTTTCGATCGGCAGTTGCTGTGTGCCCGGCGTCTGCTGCATCTCTTCTTCATTCTCGTAAAGAGGCGTTGGCCTTCCGAGGTGCAAATTTCCCTTAGCGTCAACTATATCTTCCCAGGACATTTTTGTTTTTTCTTTTTTATTTTTTTTTGCGTTCTAAATATTTTATGAGCAGCACAAATAAAATTGTCCAAATGACATCTCACTACGAATAGTGTTGATAAACGACAGTTGTAGTTTTAGTTATCAACAATTGCTGAAATCTAATATATATCGATAAGTATTGTCATCAATGTTACCGATAGCTACACGTTATTCGTTATTTTTGATATGGCAATTCATATAATGGGTCACTTACTTGAAATGCTATAAAGAACTAAAGAAACATTAAAACGATATGCAAATTTCTTATTGAACCACTCATTCACGAAAGTGAAGTGAGTATATTGGTTTTGAGCAATGTCCGTTCGTCTGTCCGTATGAACGCAGTTCATTTCGGCGCGATTGAAGTTAGAGAACTTGAAATTTGGAAAACATACTCGTGTATATCTCCCATTTCTAAAGTGTTAAAATGTTTCGAATCCGCATTCCCAGAATCTTTTGACTTTCAAAAAGAAAATTTTTGAAAATATCAGCATAGACTGACATAGTAGTCTTGAGCCCAGCTCAGACATTGACTTCATGAGCGCTGCTACACATGATAGAAAAATATTAATTTCGCATTTCTTTCGGCACATTTTTCACTACTCAATTGTTACTAGCATAGGTTTCTTTGGCTCCTTGAATTTGTTTCTTTTTTTCCTTTTTCATATTTCTAAGGTAAGACTTTGGTTGTAATCTAACATTTGTAAATGAAACTAAAATATTTGTGACAACCATTCTATGGCTGTGTAAGCCAAATATAAAGATATGCCAGTGCATATGCGCGCGCGTGTGTGTGTGTACACACACACGCTTATATATACACACTCTGTCACACACACACACACACACACAGGAGCTTGTTTCATGTGCATGCGGCGCAAATCCCTTTGATTATCCCTGTGCATTCACAAACGAAGCAGCAAAGTCCGCACGCTTTAGTTTAGCAATAAAATTGAACAACAAATATTCATTGCAATAGCTACAACAACAACAAAAACGACAACAACAACAACAACAAGCATTGTAAACAAAATGCAAGTGAACAAATGCAAGCAGCAAAGTGTTTTGTTTTCCTTTTTGCTTGCCTCGTACTGCAGCTAAATAATGCACACACACACAGACACACATTCACACACATACACACACATTCACACTAGTATCACTTGTAGAGCTTCGCTGCTGTTGCTCATCACAGGTTTTGAGTCGGTTTGATTCATTTTTAATCTCTAGCTAAAATCTTTACACAGATATTTGTAATCGGCCACAACCGACTGCCTAATACTCGTCCACATTTTAAAGCCAGCTGAGTTGAATTTAGTATTAATATTTGTTTTATTTTCTATAGATCCTATATAGTCTATGGAGTAAGCAGTAAAAAACTTGTTGAGCCGCGTTTAAACGTTTTTTTTATCAACAATTTGTTGCGCCACTTAGTTTATCAGCAATAATAAATCTCAGATTTCAAGTGATATAAGTATTGGGGCTATCCAGATAAGATCGTATATATATCGAACCTAAAGTAGACGTTTTTAACATTTTACTGAAACATTCATAGTTGAACCAGTTTTGATTACCAAGGAATAATTGTTAGTAAGCTAATTATTTGCAATAGTTAATCCATCATGTGAATGAAGTGTCGAGTTGAGAGTCAAGTGAACTAGTTCATTTGCTTATTTGAACAAAAGTTAGCCATAGACTAAATCTGAATTAATTAACTTTTAAATGAAACTCCGCTTAAGACGCGGACTTTAAACTAGTTCCTTTTACTGATGAACTAGTTAACTTGTTTATTTGAATTAAGTTGCTCATCGTTGACTATATATAATTTAATTACCATGAGGATCCAGTTTCAGTCAATTTAACTCACTAGCGAACTAGTTCCTCATGCATTTGAATAACTGTCACATCATTTATGAATTAATAGTGATATTCAAATGATTGTAAGAGCTCAACTGCTTGTTATCCAACTTGATGTCAAATTTAATCACTCTGTGAACTTAATGTGAGCCAGTCCTAAGCTGGGCTCCCTGCGAATCATTTAAATCAAATAGAGCTATTTGTATATGTAAATAATATCTGCCAATTGGACATCATTTGACGTTTGTCTGCCCTGCACACAGCCCTGAACGGGCGAATGGGACGTCAGGCTGGCTCTACTCGAAGTCTCTCGGCATAAGTGCTATAAATTGCTGTAAACATTTTGCTACGAATCGTTTGGCTCTGTGCTCTGAGCTGCTATTTGTTGGTTATTTTATGAAAATCGTTTTAAGCGTAGCTACTCGTATTTGCGGTTGCTCTGTTAGCTCTTTCAATTTGAGTCCGAATACCCTATGCACACGAGAGGTAGCACGACTTAATTACCGTTGGGCTCCAAAGCGTATTGGGAAAGTTTTTTTATTGAAGATGTGGACTCAAAGCTGAAAGACTGATTCGCACTGTTGACACTCTCGAGCTTTTAGTTGAAACGTACCATACGAGCTAAGCTACCCTAAAAGTCGTTTTGATGTATAGGTTGGGATGATTGATGTTGTGTAGAGGCGGAGATTGAATAGACCTAAGAGTCAAAATAAAATAAATTAAAGCAAGCAAAAATCGAAAATGGTTAGATAATGTGTTCAAAACTTATTCTTTCATTTTCCGATGTTCACCTCCAAATTTCCTTTAAAATGTACATAACTGTACCATATTTTGTTTTACTACTTTAGAGTATCTCAACGTCGTGATCCAATTTCAACTTTTTCCCTGTGCTTCGAAAATGCTGCCCAGTGACCTACAAACTTAAATGCTATACTAAAATGTGTGCAGAATTTGCAAATTTACGTATCAGCTGAATTGTAAATGAAATTAAGAGACCAAGAATGCATATGAATGCCGGCGAGACTGAAGTAGAGGCAGAGGCAGAGGCAGAGGCAAGGGCTGGCCGAAAGGTGTTGCCATAGCAATAAGCAATAAACAAATTGACAAAGCCACAGCACAAGCTGCTTTTGCATAGGATTATATACATACATACATACATACATATATAAATATATTATAGGCTGATGCTTTAAAGGCATTCGTAGGCGTTGCAGCTGCCATTTGTTGATCAATCTAGCACAGCTAGACAAATTCAAGTCGATAGTTTGTAGCACAATTTAAAGAAATGCTTTGAGCAATTTAATTTTCACATTTTATTTAGAGTTTCCTTATATCTCAGTTGGGAGCAGGGCCCTAACTGGAGCTGCATGAAAATGAACTTGAATGAATTACGATTCTTAAAGTTTGCCCTGTATGAATCTAAGAAATGCTTTGATTAAATTTAAATAAATAAATCAAGTGACAGCTGAAATTAATATGAAACTCTAAATATCTAGAGGGATCCCAGTGTTTGAGTAGAGTTAAAAGTAGCTATATAGCATTCGTAGCAGTATTTGTATTGAGTGAATTGAATGTTTCATAACAGCTTGAGATTAAGTGGAACTTCAATTCGAATGAATGGTATCTCCGATGCAATTGAATGCATTCGGTGATGTCTACTGGGAGCAACATCTTTTTGTCCCTCCGATTATCCGAATACCACTCAAAGCATTCACATTTCTGCAAGACTCCATCTGGCATGTCGCTTAAGTTGCTCAGACATTTCGAGTTACATGAGCTGCGTTCAGTTTCCTTGGGACTGATGGATTTGCTGGATACATGCAAATGCCGCTTACCAGGCAGTGCCTTTCGCTGTGGTTTCCAGGCCAAGACGTGGGCCACGTTTCATTTGGCTTTAATGGTGTCACGTGCGAGCGAATTGCAAGTGACTCGAGACTCGGGGCGCTCATTTGATAAACTAATTGTGGGTCCAGCTCCGAGCGCGTTCAAATTGAATTTAATATTAATTAACTAATTTCTACGCTACGCTCACTTTTAATTATGTTCTTATCAGGCCTGCTTCTGCACTTGGCTGACGTAATTTAATTTGATTTCGTTGACATTCTTGAAGCTGCCCAACGGTCACCTCTCCCCTTCCCCTTCCCCTTCCCCATTACTCGACCCATCGTCCGTCTCACCTCACATCACTGCCGTCTGGTCATTCGCGTCGACGACTTCACGTAAATACACGTGCCGCAGCTCAAGTCCAAGCCAAAGCGGACGCTGAAGGAGACGTAGCTAAAGCTCGACATGAACAGCTGTGCGAGAGGGGACAGGTGGCCGTTCCGGCCAACAGGGAATACATCGATGTGCAACGTGTTTTTCCGGTTTAATACCTTTCTCAACTGAATACGAATGAAAATAGCGGTACATGTATCCCCAAAAAAAGAATGAAAAGGAAAATACCTAAAAACCCGAAAGCAAAAGAAAACTCAAACCCCCTCGCAGCTCCACAAAGTAAAGCAAAAAAGACCAACAAGAAAACATCATGAATCCCGTATCGCGCTTACCTGTGTGTGTGTGTGTATTTGCTTTGCTGAGTGTTGCAGTTGAGCACGCGCCGCTTTACGTTGCGGGCGTGACGTAAGCTGTGAGTGGAGGGGAGCAGGAAGTGTGGGGATCCACTAAACGGGCTCACTGCCAGCTGCTCTGAAGCCAAAACATCTTCATATATACAGATAAATATGCATATATATGCAATGAAATCCGATTCTAAATACCAAATAATGCAATCCCTAACAATTATCGATGCAAGACACAACTGTATTAAAAACTGGAGAGACGAAATATATCAGAGACACAAAGATGTATGAAAAGTGCATCAGAAGAGGATGTCTAGTTTGATAAGATATTACGTTTTACAACTATCGATATGTTATCGATTTATATTTGTACTAAAAACAAACTTATTTACGTTAAGCTAGCCAGAGAGCGTACCTAATGGAAGCTAGCTAAGAAGCTTTACTTAAGTAAAAACCTTGTTAATCCAAGTACTTTAATCGAAGTCGATAACATATCGATAGTTGTAAAACTTAATTTTCAATTGATTTTTCAATAAATTGAATTTTCTATGTTCATATCAAAAAAGTTTCGTTTTTATATTTTTCTTAGTCGTTTTCATATAAGAGCAGCTAATTTCGATAACAACTTAGACCATTCGCATTCTTGAATTTTGCTCGGTTTCAATGATCCATAAAAAAGCACGATATAACTGCTTCATCTCAGCTTCGAGAATTCTCTGCTTAAAGGAGCTCTTAACGGTTAACAGTTATCGGATTTTTCCCTGCTCTCTGGCGTTCTGTTTATCAATCGTTGGGTCAGTGCAACGCCCACGTTTTGGCATTTGCGTTTCTTCTTCTGCTGTCTACATTTTGTTGGCACACAACAAGCAACAGCCACGCCTACGCAGCCAGCCACACTAACGCCCGTCTCTTGTGCCCCCTCACGCCTTGTCAGACGCCTTCTGTCTGCTTTCTGTTTTTTGTGCTTTGTATTTTGCAGGTAGTTTTGTATACCCTGCTTATGGGCTTTTATTGGTAATAAAATGCTAACTGTTTCTATTAAAAGATATAACAAATATTTAAAAAAAAAAATACAAAAGTTCGCCGCTATATAGTCGATAGCTCTTTAAGGTCATGCAGGGTCAACAGTCGATAAATTGCTTTCAGTCTAAGTTTTCGTTAAGCACAAATCTTGTACACGTCGCTGAATTTTTGACCTTGCACATTACAGGGTATCTGCGAGTCCATCACAGTTGAATTCTGTATTCCTTTTGCGCTTTGTGCACGCTTTTATTTCGGCGTTTGTTTGTTTCCTTTTGTTGTTGTTATGTAGCCGCTTTGTGTGTCACTGTACCAAACACACATACATACATACGCACACTCACACACACCCACACAGACACGTACGGCACTTGTTGTTGCTGTTGCTGTTGCTGTTACCTGCGTGTAAAGTCGCGTGCCAAAAATCGCTAAATTTTTTTGGCTATTTCCGTTTGCGTTTATGTTTTACTTAAATTCCCTTTAACCGGCCTCAACATCCGACCGACCCACGACACCAGCGAACGGAAGTGGCGCCCCCCTCTCTCTTCAGCCGTCTATACGCAGCCAGCCACTCGTCCCCTTTTCCCGTCGATTTTATGCTGTTGCTTTTTAGTTGCTTTTGCTGCTGCTGTTGCTGCTGCTGTTGCTGCTGCTGGGTTATTTTTTCATTATTTGCAATATCACGTAACGCCAAATGAAGTCGTAAAACGTCCAAGTCCCGAGCCCCAATCAGTTGCTCGCACACACGCATGCACACTCCTTCGCTCGGCCTTCGACTGTGGCAAGCGTATAAAAAAATAAAATAAATAAATAAATAACAAATTGTTTAATTTATATTATAGGTATTACATTTGATTAAGCGGCGCTCATCCAGCCAGCCAACTCTTGCCCTTGTCCTTGTCGTTGCCCTTGTCTCTGTCTCTGTCTCCGTCTCTGTCTCTGTTTCTTTGTCTCCCTGAACATCAAGCGGCTATCCGATACCCCCCTCCCCCGCCACCTCTTTTGACTACCATAAACTTGAGGCATTTAAATTATGCACAAGTGCCGACAACCGGAACCGGGTCAGGACAGCAACAGAATGGAGCAGGACGCATTGCCTAAGTGGTTTCTCATTTAGCTGAGACGCATAAATCAAGCATTAAAGCAAATAAACAAGCAAGCAAACAAACAAATGAAAACACGATACACAGCCGAAAAGGGACAAACGACAAAATGGAAAGAAAGAAAAAGCCGAGCTGGAAACGAACCTAGACACCCTAACAGCTGCATAAGATCATGAAGCTTAACATTGTCCTCCCACTATAGATCAACTCCATCTTGATGGGCATATTTACGACTTTTTCTAGTTGTTGATACTGGTTACTGGTAGCCTTCTCTATCGATGTCCAAAAAAATAAATGCTACGCCCTTTTGGGGGCTACTACATTTTCCACAGTACAAGAGATCGTGTTCTTTATTTTTATTACTTGCTATCGAGGTAGCCTATGAAGATACATATTCATCTCAATCACAACGAATATAATTTTTAATTGAAACTATTGCGATTCTTACGATGATTCTTCTTGGACTCTTTAGTATTGAGATTCTTACGCTGTTTTGGGGACTCAGTTTTGCTGCCAGTGGTATCGGATAGATTCAGTTCGGATAGACCAGCCAAATCTGTGTTTTCATAGACCACCTCGTACTCCACACGCACTGCCTTGTTATCCCTGTGCAAAAGCTGTTTGACCTCACGCTGCACATCTGGGTCCTGAGGTAAAGCTGGCGTCTGCTCCTCGATGGTCGCATTTTTGCGCTGTTGTTGGCGCTTCTTGGCATTTACTTTACGTTTTTTGTTTTGTTTACCAGGCTTTGCAGTATTTAAAGCGCATGTCTGTGTAGGTGCGATTGATTCTTTTGCCGATGGCTTGGGACATTTATTTTCTTTACCCGGCAGTTGCTTCTGTTCTGCATCCTTCGGTCCCTCTTTATCCCAACCAAATGGCACCCAAATGTTTAGATCGTTCTCTTCTGCACCCATTGCTGCCTTCTTGTTCACTGCCTTTGGTAGCTCCTTTTTCCCATCCATAGTTGGTTCTTCGTCAACTTCTTTTGGTTGATCCGTTGGTAGCTCATCCCAATCCTTTGGACGGTCTTCCGAGCAAATCACCATTTGACTTATATCAGCCGTTTTATATAAATTGACATTGTCAATAGTTTTATAGCTCTCCACTATGCGGTTCAAATCAACCACCTTGGCGTACAACTGATTTGCGTTCACCCACACCTCACCGGTTCGCATATCATCGTTTAACTGAAGTGATAGCACTTGTGACAGATTACCCTCTTTTATGGCATCGTGCACAATTTTTGCCTGCTCCTGAAATCAGATATAGAATATTGAGCATAATGCATAAAGCTGTTGGCTGTATTCTAATTATATTTGATTGTTACCTCTGGAAGACGTAGAATAAATTGGCTTTCCAACTCCTCGTCGTCAAAAGAGGGAAGATTATTCGAGGACATATTTATTTTATTTTATTGAATTTTTTTCGTTCTGAATATTTTATGAGCAGCACAAATCCAATTGCACAAATGACGTGTCACTACGAATAGTGTTGATAAACGACAGTTGTAGTTTTAATTATCAACAATTGCTGAAATCTAATATATATCGATAAGTATTGTCATCAATGTTATCGATAGCTATTCGTTACTCGCAATTATTAATATGGCAAAACATATAAACAATATATTGGTTTTGTTCAATGTCCGTCTGTCCGTATGAACGCAGTTCATTTCGTATTAATCGTTCGATTTAGTATTGCAATGGCAATTAAAGGATGTATCGTCACTAGAAAGAGACAACTACAGCTGTTGCTGAACGTGGTCCCGGATGTTGCTGTATTAGAGTGAGACGGCCATTAATGTCATTCGCACAGGGTCGCTATGATTTCGATGAACAAGAATATGAGACCAGAATGAGTTTTGACAGAGGGGGTTGGTCAAAGAAAGTTGAACAAGAAAAAGCTAAAAAGAGAAGCGACTCCGGGAATTCGTTTTTAGGCACAGCTGCAATGGAAGGCAACGCGAGAAATGCAACGCCACGACACATATATATGTATATATATGTATATATATGTAGCTTATAAATCTGACAGTATTCCATTATTCTACACAAGCATAATATGTAGACATGAGGCAAATCATGTTATGGTGCATACAGAAATAACCGAATGATAATGATGATGATTAATGATAATGATAGTAATTAGGACAGGGCATTTGCGGGCCACCCTTATGGACCACCGTGCACGCTGATTCTGCTCCACTTGCAATTATGAGTCTAAACTAGCTCGCTTTGGCACTCTGCAACGGCAACTGAGTCAGCAAAAGTAAAGTCAGGTTCATTATCGATTCGAGCAGCGGCTCTAATGAATCGCTGCTCGAAGTCACCGAGTGACCAAGTCACAGAGCCAAGCACACCACGTGCCCGCTCATCGGATGCTCTGATATTTACAATGTGAGACTTGGCCTATCAATATAATCTATTCCAGCGATGCACAATTATTATAAACATAGTCAAAAACTACAGCTTGCTCGACTGGCTTCAGGCCTCTTAAGTTTCATATAGAAATACCTTGCAATATGTAGCGAAAGAGCTATAAAACAAAACTTGATTGATGTACTCAAAAGTTTTCAGCTTTATTTTGTAGCAACATCTATGCCATAAGTGTTTCGCTCAAATATTCAATATTGTAGTATCTGATGCCTCATGCTGGTCTTGGCCTAGAGTACCACAGGGCATATTCAGGGCAGGATCGCCCGCTCTTCCGCCTGTGACTTTCCCCTTGAGAATTACAGAAGCCAAAGTTTTCCTTGTCTGACTTCATTTGTTGGCAGTGTAAGTCCAACTCGCTATATATAGCGTCATTCTGCGTGTGTATATGACCCACTGTACAGCTGCTGGACGGTTTCGTTTGTCACCGCTTGGCTATTAACAACAGTTTGCGCAAATGACACTGCAATAAAGCATAAAGAGAAAGGAAAACATTAAAAGATACAACGCCGTACAGCAGCAGAAGACGCACGGAGAGCGAACAAAGCCAAGACAAACACCCAGCCCAGACCAGGCTGCTGGTCAGCCGAGAGAGAGTCATTCCGCTGGCCGCTGACCGCTGGCCGTTGGGCGGGCAATGTCTTATGCACAGATTTATTATGTGGCCATAAATAAATTACAGGGCCCGGAACGCACAGGATGCACATAATAACACGGCAAACAACGGACTCCAAGTGTGGCTAAAAGCAACAAACCAAAGCTAAAGCCAATGCCAATGCCGAAGCTGAAGCCGAAAGCAGCAAATTACCAAAAATACCAAAAATGCTTGCCAAGGGCAATTCGAGCGTGACCCGTTAGTGCGCTGTTAGCCCCCTAAACCATTTGCCTGAATCCCAGTTATGTGATAAGGGTTAAAAGGTCTGTCGACAGGCGCCACGCAGCCCCCCTCACACGCCCCATTCGTCCATTCAAAAATGCATGAAAATGTTGAACGATCTAATTAGTGCCCAAGCTCTATAGTACATCTTCACACACATACACACACATACATACATATAGTTCGTACTGTATCTATGTAAATTCAAACTGCTGAACAAGCAATCATTTCCTTTCGCTCTCATCACTCAACGCATAAACTGAGAGCTCGACCAAGTGTTTATTGTTTCGTTCATATACACACTGAGTCGCAAGCCCAAAGGGTATATTGGCTTGCTAAGTGCCTATGTTTGATATGAGTGATATGCGAATACAAATTTTCTTAAATAGATTGCTTTCAGTTTTTGGCCCTCGCTGTCTCTTTCCTCAGATTATTTAAGATTATTCAAATATACTCTGTAGCTTGTTCAACAATGAAAATTACAATTATTTCTCAATTTTCACATTTTCACATTAATAAAATTCTTAAAAAAATTCTTCACTCATTGCAATCGAATGCCATTGATGCTTGTGAAATATTTTTATTTATTTATTTATTTTTTGTCTCTAGTATGGTAAATAGTTTCATATTTAATATCTCTCTAAATGCTTTTGCCTTAAGATGGAATATTTATTTATTTTTATTTTATTATTTATGGTGCTTTATTTGCCTTAAACTTAATGGAGGTTAGCTATTGCTTTTCATTTGGGATATTTATTATTTTCAAAGTAAAGAATTTTCTGTTTTTTTTTATGTAACTTGAATACTAACTACAGTTATAGTATATATTTGAGAAATTGAGAAAAACATATTTTAGTATATTTATGTTCTTCTTCTATTGGCAAGTGGCAATAGCCACGCCCACAGCGCCAACAAGTTAAACAATGACAAAAACCTAACTATGCCCTTAGCTTAAACTTTAAGTGCCAATCGGACTCTCTCTCTCTCTATCTATCTATTTCTTTCGTACTCTTTCTCTCTCTATCTCTCTCTGTCTCTTTCTTGCTATCTCTCAGCGCGTTTGGTGCAGTGCGTCAGCCAGGCTGACTGAATGGCTGGCTGGCTGGCTGGCAATAAATATCAAAGCATTTGTTTGCCGTCAAAAGCAAGAGGCTGCCAGGTTGCAACGCCTTCAATAAGTGGATGCGTGTATCTGTGTGCGTATGCGACTGTGCGTGTGTGTGTGTGTGTGTGTGTCAAAGTTTGTGTGTTCAGTCTCACACAGTGGCAGTCAATGGCTGTGGCACGTGCGCCGTAATTTGCGCGTTTAACATTTAAAGCAGCTCGTGAAGCTTCACAAATCGCCGCAACCGCTTCCAGGTACACGGGGGCGTATGCGCAATAAATTTAACGAGCTGCCATTAGAGATGACGACGAGGACGAGGACGACTACGATGGCGTTGGCATCGGCATCGGCATCGGCATCGGCATCAGCATCGACGATGGCGTTGTCGTTGTCGCTCACAAGGCCAAGATGTCAATGTCTGAGGGTAATGGCAACGGCAAATGGGCGCCTGCATTGAAATTTGTGCAGGCTAATGATAAATTGACTTAATTAGTTGACGTGCCAAGCACAATTATTATGAATTGTTGCGCTCATGTGTTTCCGAAAAACAATTTCGCCTACGTTTCACAACAAATTTGATGCCTCAATTGATGATGGCGATTGAATGCCTCCATTCAATTTAACTGCCGAACATATCTCAGCTTCAATCATGGCACTGATTATGCATGAATAATTGCGAATATTTCACACTGTCTAGAAGATGCAGAGACTGATTCAAGAGCTCATTTAAACTGTGATGACCCGAGCTGATATCTCAAGTGTCCAAAGGGCTACCGTGATCCAGGCAGCCCTGATCTGTACTAATCGTTGCTCTGTGGCGCCTAATCTAAAAGAAAGATTCTTACTTGGCTGTCCTACTCTGCTTGTTGTCCTGCTCACGAATCTATGGACTTTATAAGGTTTGCCACTCCTCCTGCTGGCAGTTACAGGGACTATACAGAACCAGTATACCCTGAATCTCTATTGGTTCAGGCTATAAGTTCATAGATAGACTTTACCAGGGCATCGTCGAGTCGAGTAATCGATTGTTGTTTGTTTTTCTTTCGTTTTCTTGCTACGCTTTCATTAATTTACGTGTAATTCATTTTTGAAATCAAATGTAGTAGACATTCTGGCTTGGCCCGTGCGTTTGTTTGTGCTGAAGAGACGTGCTCTCGGGTTCGATAATAATTGAATCCCATATATGTAGCTAATGAGTGCACGGCTGGGCGGGCGGACTCCTTTGCCACGTCCCGTTGTCCCGTTGTTGCTGGCAACGCACACGTGCAGCAAATCAACTTTGCCAAGTTTCGTTTTCACTTCGATTTCGTATGCAACTTCGATGGGTGGGAGGCAGGTGGCTGGTGGCAGGAGGCAGGTGGGAGAAAGCTAGCGACAACAAATGAAAATACGAAAACTTGCAACATTTTTCAACAATTTAATTTATTTATTTTGGCACTCTTGTTGGCTGCTGTTGCTTTGCAGTCAGCTGTCGTGACATGGGTTTTTCCACATTCACAATCCCATTCAGGTTCGCATTCACATTCACATCGCTATTCTGTGACTGTGATCGAAACGCACTGATAGCCTCTGTCACTCAAGCGAACTGGTTGACTTTGCTGTTTGGCTTTCGCTTTGGGCTACTTTGTCACGATATCGCCCACTAATCTGGACCGTATCCGTGTCCCGTGTCCCGTTGCCCGTGTCCCCGTCAGCTGCACCCACATTAAAAACACTCACATAATACAATTTCTCCTGTTTTGTGCTGCTGCCTTTTCCTTCGCTTTTGTTTCGCTCTCTTTGGAAATCAACTTTGGGTTATTTCTTTAACATGCGCCAAAGATTTCATTTACTCGCAATTTAATTGGACTCGAATTGAGCTTGAATTGAAATTTATTTAGACACTTTGTATTGCTTTAATAGTGAAGGTTATTCTGACTGAGTCGTTGCAGCCAAAACAATCTGGAGAAGCAGCTATAAGAATAGTCATATAGAGCACCTAAATCGCACTCACATTTACTGCAAATATTTTCGATTTATATTTGCTATTTCTACTTAAAATTATTAAAATTTACATTTGAGAGCTAAATTGATTTGCCTTTATATTGAGCGCATTTCAAGTGTTCCGAGTGATTAGCTCAAGCTTGTTTGCCTCAATTGAGGCTTGAGGCTGCGCACGGATCTGAATAGTTTTCTATCTTATCTTGCTCTCCATTTGCTATGAATCGTCTACTTTACACAATGCTCTTCCTCCCATTCTCTTTCGTTTACACACCCTCTTTACCCTATATACGAATTGTATATTTGTTTTTTGCTTCTTTATTGAATTCTTTCAATTTGATTTACTTTTACTTTTATGCTCATTGAGTATATTGGCTTATGTGCTATATACGTACGCTCGTTTGCCGTGTGGGCGTGGCAAAAAGTACAGTTCAGTTGAAGCAGATTCCTTACTGACTCCTTCAACGAAAAGGATTCAACTATTCATGGACCTCGCATGTGTATTATGCAGTCGGTAACGCCCGACTGTAATGTTCCTAATTATTATTAACTTGAGCAAAGAATTAGTCTCATTTCATCTTAAAGGCTTCACTGCCTTGACTTGCCTCGACTTATCCAGCAAAGTCTTCGTCTTATCTATATTCTCTCTCGCTCTACATATACATATATGTATATTTATATACATATGTATATTGCCTTCACTTAATATCAGCTCCAATCACATCGTCCAGCAGCTGTGCATAATTTATTTAAAGCGTAAACTTCCCAAAAAAAGAAAAGGTAAAGTGAAATAAATGCAAACTTCAATTAAATTGTGCAATTTGTGTTGAAGCAAAGTTCGCTGCGTTTCGCAGCCGAGCTCGAGACAGTTGGCAGTTGGCAGTTGGCAGCTGCAGCAGGTGCGCTTGCATACCTTTGGCTACTATTTGCCAATCGGGCGCCAAATTGAAAATTCCCTTTGAGCGCGCTATGCCCGAGCAATTTAATGCATTTCGCAATTTGGCTTTAATGCGGTCGGCCATGCCTTGCCCAGTGGCCTCGCTCGCATTTCCCCGGCTAAGTGAAATGCGAAAAGGTGACAAATTAAAAACGATTTACCTGAATTAGTTTGCCTCGTTTTACCCAACTGCAATATGTATCGATTTATGTATTTCTGCATCAATCAAACTCTAAATAAATAAAAATAAAATAAAAAAATAAAAATAAATAAAAAAAGTAACTAAATGGCGCGAACTGTATTCTACGAATTTTATTCTATGTTTCAAACATCAATTGCTTTCAATACTCTAACTAAAAGTATTACGAAATACTCACTGCGTTGGCCTTTGAACCAGCACTATATATCTTTTCACAGAGACCGGCACAGGGTTTTAGACAGTCATTTAAAATTATTATTATCGTCAACATCAAAAAGATTTTCTTTTCATTACAAAAAAAAATAAATAAATAAATAAATAAATAAATAAATATATACATAATATATGTATATACCCATTGAAAATGGGAATTCAGGGTATAATGGTTTTGTTGAAATGTATGTAGCACGCACGTATTGCTTCCCAGTATTTCCTTTACGTAATTCCTCTACGTATTTCCATTACGTAATTCCTCTACGTCTTTAATGCTCAGCTGATCACACACTCTGCTTCACTTTGTTGCGCGCACCCCCACCAGGCCTGGACGACTAAAGAAATGCTGCAGCTGCTGCCCTTTATATAGGGCCACTTTTACTCAAGCACTGTCTCTCTCAAATGTTGAGCCCGACAGCAGGTAGAACTCGTTGCAGTCGAGCTTCAAGTGACCAATGGAAACGCTCTCTGCTGCTGTGAGCATTCTAGCTTCGTTTTACCTAAACACCAATACCAAATGAGAGCTGCTGCATACACATAGACAACTTTAATGATCTTCTGCACTTCTTCTCTCCTTGCTTTTACTTTTACTCAAGTAATGTCTTTCTCAAATGCTGAGCCCGTTCCAGTTCATGCGTGAGTGCCTATACGGGTCTATGTATGTGTGTTTGCGTGTGTGTTTGTGTTTCTTTTGTAAGCAGAAAGACGCGAAGAATTATTGAAATATCAGAGCTTTCTTAGTTGCAATTTTTTTTTTTTTTTTAATAAATATTTTTTACTTTAATTTGGAAAAACAAATCGATATATATTAGATTTCAGCGATTGTTGATATACTAAAACTACAAAGCTATCAACACTATTCGTAGTGAGATGTCATTTGGACAATTTGATTTGTGCTGCTCATAAAATATTTAGAACGAAAAAAAAAAAAGAAAAAAGAAAAAACAAAAAACAAAAATGTCCTGGGAAGATATAGTTGACGCTGAGGGAAATTTGAACCTCGGAATGCCAACGCCTCTCTACGAGAATGAAGAAGAGATGCAGCAGACGCCGGGCACACAGCAACTGCCGATCGAAACGCCGACTCTGGTTGAAACTAAGAATGAAAGCGTTGTACCCAAGAAGCGCGGGAGACCGCGCAAAAATGTGGAGACCGACGTGCAGCCGCAAGTTTTAAGTCAACAGGCGGCCGGAAAGCAGATGCCGATCAAAACGCCTAAGAATGAAAGCGTTGTACCCAAGAAGCGTGGGAGACCGCGCAAAAATGTGGCCAACGACGTGCTGACTTCGAAGTTAGATAACGAAAAGAATTCGGAGACTCAACAGGAGTCGGGTGAAAAACAGAAATCGAAAAAGAACAAGTCGGATAAGAAGCAGAAGATGCCGGGCTATGAGCAGAAGCCGAACGCAATGCCGACTTCGCTTGAAGCGCAGATGCCGGCTCTTCAGCCTCCGAGTAGCAAAATGCGCGCAATGAATGCTCCGTTCGATATGTCGGCGCCGATCGGAATGGGGTCATCGGACCAAAAGTGGGAGTCGCTCGGCATGTTTCCGCCGTTCGCAATGTGTTCGCCGATCGACGTGTGCCCGCCGCTCGGAATGTTTCCGCCGTTAGGAATGACAACGCCAGTTGGATTGGAGCCGCCAGGCGGTTTGGATACGTCGGTCGAAGCAGGCAGCATGGGACCAAGGGAACGTTCACCAGAAGTAGAGGATAAGGATGAGGGCAGGGATATGGAGGCAGAGCGTGTGGAGTACGAGGTGGTCACTGAAAACATAGATCTACCCGAACTGAATATAACCGATTCTTCCAGCAGCGACAGTGACTCCCCAAAATAATCATCGAATAATCTTAATAATCATTGTAATAATCTCAATACTCAAAAGTCTCAATAACCTCAATAGTTTCCTTGTGATTGAATGGAAAATGTATCTTCATGGGCTATCTCGATAGCAAGCAATAAAAATAAAGAACACGAGACTTAAATATCTTGCATATCGTTTTAATGTTCCTTGAGTTGACTTTATGGCATTTAAAGTAATTGACCCATTTATATGTTTTGCCATATCAATAATAGCGAATAACGAATAGCTATCGATAACATTGATTCCAATACTTATCGATATTAGATTTCAACAATACTAAAACTACAACTGTCGTTTATCAACACTATTCGTAGTGAGACGTCATTTGTGCAATTGGATTTGTGCTGCTCATAAAATATTCAGAACGAAAAAAAATAAATTAAATAAAATAAATATGTCCTCGAATAATCTTCCCTCTTTTGACGACGAGGAGTTGGAAAGCCAATTCATTCTACGTCTTCCAGAGGTAAAAATCAAATATAATTAGAATACTGCCAACAGCTTTATGCATTATGCTCAATATTCTATATCTGATTTCAGGAGCAGGCAAAAATTGTGCACGATGCCATAAAAGAGGGTAATCTGTCACAAGTGCTATCACTTCAGTTAAACGATGATATGCGAACCGGTGAGGTGTGGGTGAACGCAAATCAGTTGCACGCCAAGGTGGTTGATTTGAACCGCATAGTGGAAAGCTA
This sequence comes from Drosophila aldrichi, assembly GCA_035045965.1. Lineage (NCBI taxonomy): Eukaryota > Metazoa > Arthropoda > Insecta > Diptera > Drosophilidae > Drosophila > Drosophila aldrichi. The sequence continues at coordinate 5,983,675 of JAWNOM010000484.1, forward strand.
TAAAACTATTGACAATGTCAATTTATATAAAACGGCTGATATAAGTCAAATGGTGGTTTGCTCGAAAGACCGTCCAAAGGATTGGGATGCGCTACCAACAGATCAACCAAAAGAAGTTGACGAAGAGCCCACTATGGATGGGAAAAAGGAGCTACCAAAGGCAGTGAACAAGAAGGCAGCAATGGGTGCAGAAGAGAACGATCTAAACATTTGGGTGCCATTTGGTTGGGATAAAGACGGACCGAAGGATGCAGAACAGAAGCAACTACCGGGTAAAGAAAATAAATGTCCCAAGCCATCGGCAAAAGAATCAATCGCACCTACACAGGCATGCGCTTTAAATACTGCAAAGCCTGGTAAACAAAACAAAAAACGTAAAGTAAATGCCAAGAAGCGCCAACAACAGCGCAAAAATGCGACCATCGAGGAGCAGACGCCAGCTTTACCTGAGGACCCAGATGTTCAGCGTGAGGTCAAACAGCTTTTGCACAGGGATAACAAGGCAGTGCGTGTGGAGTACGAGGTGGTCTATGAAAACACAGATTTGGCTGGTCTATCCGAACTGAATCTATCCGATACCACTGGCAGCAAAACTGAGTCCCCAAAACAGCGTAAGAATCTCAATACTAAAGAGTCCAAGAAAAATCATCGTAAGAATCGCAATAGTTTCAATTAAAAATGATATTCGTTGTGATTGAGATGAATATGTATCTTCATAGGCTATCTCGATAGCAAGTAATAATAAAAACAAAGTACACGATATTCAACAAGTAAAAACGTTGCAGTCGGGCGTTACCGCCTGCGGAATACTTATTCAAGTCTAATCAGCAAATTAGTAGCTAAATTTAACTTTAATATTGTAGAAAATGCAGCTTTTCCCAATTTGACATGCCCCCACTTGACGTAGACACCTCATATTTGGCAAATTCTTAGATGGAGCTAATGGTAACCTAACTGCAAAATTTGAATGCTTACGCTCCATAAATGTGCAAATACCTATTTTTCTATTTTTCTTATGACCCGCCCTTAAAAAGGGGTAACATCTGGGGCTTCTATAGAGGAGACTACCAGTAACTTAATTATCCAAATTTAAAGCTTCTAGCTCGTATACCTTGGGAGTTATAAACTTTTACGTAATTCCTCTACGTAATTCATCTACGTAGTTCCTCTTCGTCTTTAATACTTATCTGATCGATCACACACTGTACTTCACTTTGTTGCGCTGACCCCCAGCAGGCCTGGAAGACTGAAGAAGTGCTGCAGCTGCTGCCCTTTATATAGGGCCACTTTTACTCAAGCACTGTCTCTCTCGAAGGTTGAGCTCGACAGCAGGTAGAGCTCGTTGCAGTTGACCTTTAAGTGAGCAATGGGAACGCTCTCTGCTGCTGTGAGCATTCTAGCTTCGCTTTACCTAAATACAAATACCAAATGAATGTGTGTGTGTGTGTCAGAAAGATGCGAAGAATTATTGAAATATCAGTTCTCCGAAAGGTTCAGGGGATTTCCTAGTTGAGCAGTCTCGACTAGAGCTTTCTTACTTGTTTTAAGTTTTTTTTTTAAATATTTTTTCATTCCAATTTTTTTTTTTTTTTGTTGGTTTTTTTGGGTTTTTTGGTTTTTGCATTTTGCAAAGCGAAATGAAAACTCAGTCGATGTCGACCAGCCGTGGCACAGTTAAATTCACGTGACAAGCCAATATTAAATGTGATTCAGCTGCAGCACAAATGCAAACAGCAGCGAGAGAGACAGATAGAGAGTGGGAGGGAGGGAGGGAGGGAGAGGGGACGAACGAGTCAGAGAGCCCGAAGGAAGTGGCTGTAGACATTTAAATATACTACGTACGTATAGCAACTCTATGCAAACTATGCCGCTCAACTGTTTGGCTTAAGCATTTATTTATAACATTTTCAATTCAGTTGGCACAAAGGAAACAAAGCAAAGCAGCTGGAGAAAATCGAGTCGAGCTGCAAATGGAAATCCTGGCGACAAATTTCACTTGAAATCAACTGACCCCATATACATACCATATTCCTGCATGTTCACAGCGATTCACAACTATTCACTTAACTTGCCATAATATTTATGATTGTTTCACATGAAATTTGATGAAGACAAAAAATACGATTTAAAAACTTTTAATGCTGACAACGTAAACGCTTCAATTTGTTACGAGTTGGCCGAAAACTATTTGGCCAGACTCAAACAACTTTGGTGGCCAAATGAAAACCAGGAGAGAGATCTGTCTATGGGAGAGCATAGAGATAAGCTGAAGTCAAATAGATGGGAACATTAAGAAGTCAAGAGCGAGTATTACGCAGTCGGTAATGCTCATACTTGCTCTGATTAAATAGCTTTCTAAATCTGTATTAAGACTTTTACACTAAAACGTCTCGAAAGAATTGTGTCTTAAAGCTAAATGAAAGTCAAGCCTGTGTGTGTGTGTATATGTATATATAATGTATGTGTGTGTGTGTGTGTGTGTGTGCCATTGATGAAATCGATTGCCGCCTGCGGACAAACGAGGCTGTCATGTTTGGTTTGGTTGCCATTTCCGCTTCCGTTTCCGTTTCATTTTCATTTTCAGTTTCAGTTTCAGTTTGATTTCATGCTCAGGTCTCAGCTCTCAGCTCTCCGCTTTCAGCTTTCCGCTTTCAGATGCAGTTTTGTGCCAATGCTGCAATTAAAATTGAATCAATTATGAATTTGACTTTGCCGCCATTTGTAGTGCATGTCAAGTGGATCAGGACGAATGGCACTGGCGCTCGCTGTGCCTGCAGCTGTCCGATTTTGGTATTCGCAATATCAATAGCCTGGCCAGAGCGGCAAATATTGATTGATTGGCTGGATTCGAGGATTGTTAGAAATTTTAAATATGGCCTCGAGCAGACAAACCATATTTATGCAATAAAACCAAACGATTCCCGAGTCTGTTTGAATAGCCGTGAATTCAAATGAAGTTCATTTCATTCACTTTACACACAGTCCGCACTGAATAACGTGTGTGAGCTAAAGCAAATTAATGTTTGGCAACACCTTTGCCGAGACCGAGACCGAGACCGAGACCGAGACTACTTAATTGAAATGCTCTGGCTGCCAACGTTGTGTTTATCGAATTTGTTATTCTTGCCAAAAAGGTGCACAAACAATAATAATCAATTCGAAATGACAATAATTCACAACTGACATTTTCGCTTTGCTCAGCTTTCATATCGATGGATAACTATGCATATATATGTACATATGTATGTATGTTTCGGATGGACTGATTGATTATTGTATTCATTCGAAAGCTCTGCGAAAATTTGTCGTTGAGTTTCTATTGATATTTCTTATTTTTGCAAGTACAGAATATACTACTATAAATAATAATGTCAAAAACATTGTTGGATTTTTAACGAATTCGAATTTGTTGGCATAAGACATAAGAATTGGAAATCAAATATACTTGAGCCAAGCAATTTCTAAATTCGCAATACTGCTTGAAGAGGTCTTCTAATCTAAGGAAAATAGTTCTTGAAATATAACTTAATATTACGACAGCCAATACATATATGTATGTATGTATGTGTGTATATATATCGATATCAAGTATTTGTTTCAGCGCTGTAGATAAAATATTGCAATTTATGTAGCACATCGCTTAGAGTGTGGCACTGTGAGATCGAGTGTGAGATAGAGCTAGTGTGTGTGTGTGGGGAACGTCTTGCCGAGTGGAACAGTTTGTGTCGAATCCCATTTGGAATTGCATTCAGGCGTTGGACCGAACGAGTTGTTGTGTGTGTGAGACAGTTGGAGTTCGGGGTGTTCGGGGATGTGTGGGGCTTGGCCTGCAGGCAAACAAGTTTTAAAGCAAACAACTTTACTGTTGCCGTAACTGTAACCGTAACCGGAACCGTTACGGTTGCTGCCATTGCTCGGCAAGTTCAATATATATGGCAGTTGCCGTTGACTTTTGATCGCTTTCCAGCACGCACACACACACGCACACACATACACTCGCTCACCCACAGAGAGACACACAGCGAGAGACAGACAAGACAGACACACACATATATACAATATGGTCAGGGCTACTTTGTTGTCGCTGGGGCGAACATGGCGTATGCGCAATATTTGTATTACTGTTTCATATGGGCCGCTAGAGCCCCCAAATGCCCGAGCTGAAGTTGTAGCTGGAGCTGGCGCTGGCGCTGGAGATGTAGCTGGAGCTATGGTCCACGCCACGTGTCCCAGTTATGGACGTTCATGCTCAGTGTCTGTGTGTGTGTGTGTGTGTGAAGCGATGGAGTAAAGAAAAACGGCATCGGTTATGGCAAACGAATGCGACGATGCCGTTTGCCCTTAACTCAAATGTACAACATCAATAAATAAAAAACCCAGGCGAAAGGATATAAAAAAGGATAATAAACAGAGTCCCCTAAGAAATCTATAACTGAGTGCGGCCACACACACACACACACACTCGCATTGCAACATTTGCTGCTGGCTGAAATTGGCAGCGACAGCAGCAGCAGCAGCAGCATCGATAAGGATATGTTTGTGGCTTGCTGCTGCTCGAGTGCTGAAACACACGTTCAAATTTAAACGATGTCTCTATATAAATATATATATATATACACATGTGTGTGTTTGTGTGTGTGTTTCGCCCACACACATAAATTTCCATATGGCAGCAGCTCATGCAATATGCAGGATAACCTCGATGAAAAGGCGATAAAAAGACGCCGCCTAATGCTCAACTCTCGCGCCGCTAACTCCCACCCACACACCCACACACGAACACACACATACAGACCAAAAGCCACAAACGCCTCTGTCCATGTCGATGGCATTCAAATGAATAAAGCAAAAGCCTGGCGCCTATCTCGCTAATGTATCCTGGCCAAGTTATGACTGACAGTCGCAGGAGTGCGCCAAGTCGTAAACTCAATTTTCTTGCCACTGTCAATGCAGTACGAATATTTGCGCTTACACATAGAGAGGTACACACACACACACACACACACACACACATGCAGAGTGAACTGTGCTTTGTGGCATTGACATAAATGAATGTTCCGGATGCAGAAGCAACCAGCATCTGGCAGCTAGTTGATTGAATGCGGTTGCCACTTATCAACAGCTACAGACGACCACATTCAACACAGACGACTTTAATATATATACATATATATGTATAACTGTCAGAATCAGCTGCATTTGCTATATACTATGCCATATTCTTCTCCATATATACACATACAAACTATTTGAAAGCAGAGACCACAACTCGGATTTCCCTTGACCCTGTTTTCGATCAACTATGGATCGATTCTTTGCAATAGTTTTTTTTTTTTTTCTCTCTCTCTGATTCATAGAAACCTTTACCTATTTCAAATTTGGAGAACTGATTTATATATTTCTTATTTCTATAAATTTGTTACATTTTCTTTTTTTTTTTAAATATTCTACCTTCAACTGCATTTAACTGCTCTTCTCTTGACGATCTTGAAATGGAATCTACCCTTAAGATAGAACTATTTATTTTTCGTGTCTATAAAGCTTCATCTCTATATACCTTCATTCGATTCTTGGTCTGCTTGAACAGCAGTTAAGTTCTCCTCTCAAGACACACTTAAGATAGCAGCGATTCTAGAATCTATGATGATGATCAATCAACTCGACTCAGTCTTATGAATTCTTTATCATCATTTATTGCTACTGGTTCGTTCAGTTTCTCTGAATTTCTTCTAGGATTTTAGTATGTTTCCCACATATCTAAATTCCGATTAAAATAGACGACATCATATTTGTCGAGCCCAGCTCTTCTATAAATATTTCAGGTTGCATCACATAAAAATCGTTCTCTTTTATCAGGCAGCGACTGCATCAAGAGTTTTCTTGGCTATATGAAATTTTTGTTTTCGTTGGCTCTCTGTGAGCTGCTGCTGCTTCTTTCCTGCTTTTTGGCTGTTCAGCCAGCAGCAGTTGCCAATTATTGTGTTCCTTAACTGAAAATCTGTTGTAATCCCTTAAGAGGTTTACATTCGAAATCGCAATCTATGGCATTAATCGCTGCGCTGGTAGCCTACGAGATGTGGCTCATGTGGCGCCGAAATGAGTGCAAAACATTTCGTCGAGTTTCTCTGTCGCTGCCGCAGTCGCTGTCGCAGTCGCTGTCGCAGTTGACGTCGCAGTTGGCTTTGACGCTGTCGCTGTCGCTGGCGTTGGCAATTCTGAAGCACTTGAACGTGCGTCAAATTAAAACACCGCAAAGTGTCAAGTGATGCGAGCTGCTGCAGACAGAGCGGTGCGCTTGGCCTGTGTGGTGGGGCGTGGTGCGCGGGTGGTGCACGGGTGGGTTAACTGGGTGTGTGCAAAAGAATATTGCGTTGCATTTATTTTAATGAGCATTAAATGATGTGGCAAGCCGCCGATGCGAGGGCAGCCCCCAACTACGCTCTACTATGGCCACGCCCCCGCTGCTGCCCACATTTACGACTTAATGATGCCAATCGACGACTATGCACAAAAGTATGCAACACATTTTTGCAACATGCCTTCACGCAATGCCTGCCTCCCTGCGCCGCGCCGCTTTGAGGCAAATCACAATCGCTGTGGGATAGTGGGTAGTGGTTGGGTGGTTCGGTGGTTGAGTGGTTGGTTGGGTGGCACGCAGCTAAATTTCATGGCATTGCTGTAAATTTATGGGCCACACACACACACACACACACACAGGCACACGAAAATCTTTTGTGCATTCACTTTGTCGAACAACCACACACAAATACACACACACGCACACACGCTGGCAATCGTTTGTAGAGCATCCGGTGGCGCATCCGCTTGTGGCATGCTGGCGGCACTGGCACGGGCTGGGGAAATTGAAACAAATGTTTTAGAGATATTTATTTGCATATTTGCATAATTTTTCGGTTGCATTTTTTATGCGGCCTTCCATTATTCATATGCAGCGACCGACACATGCCCAACCAAACGCCGCACCACACACACACACACACACACACACACACACACGCATACAACCCAGCAGTAAAGTAGCCCACGCAAATGTTTTAGCAACATTTTATGAGCCTGTTTCTCTCTGTCAGCTACATGATCTATAAAACATGTTTTTATCGCTCGCTTTGTTTACGTCAATGGGCTTCGATGCATTCCATCTGGTAACCTAATCACACTTCTCATCAATCTAAATAATGATTTAAATAATTTAAACTAATCTCGGCCTCCAGGCCACCAACATTTGATTGACCCATTTCCACATGCCTTTACCTGCTCTGAATCGGAATGAATTTCATATTTGAGAGTTAAGCGAATTTCTGTTGAAAATATTTATATTTTCATATGTGGTTTTTACTCTGGCTAATGGTCTGTGTCTATCTCTCTCTGTCTCCCTCTCTCTCTCTCTCTAATTTTCTGTTACTTTTTGCTGTATTATGGCTAAGCCCACTGCTTTGTATGCTCTGAGCCCGTTTTTAAGGTATACTGATTGTGTGAAAACGTATGTAACTGGCAATAGTTGACATAGCAGATCCCCTACATACACATATAAAGACTTGATCACGATGAAGAGCCGTGTCGATGCATCGATCCATCTGTCTGTCTATCCCATCTGTCTGTTCATCCACCCGGTCTATCCGTCCGTCTCTGCTTCCGTATGAGCCCAACCTTATCGTAGTTTTGATTGCGTAAGATAACCGTGTAAGAAAAACCCGCTCTGCGATGCTTTTAGCGTATTTGCTAGTCGAGCATACCCCAGTAGAAGACTTTTACTTGTTTTTTGCTTTCAAGTGTAATTATAACTAAAATATTCTTTGTGTAAATACACATAAAGGTTATATAATTTTCTTTTTTTTTTCACATTTCATAGTTGACTTCTGCATCAACTGTCATTAAAATGGGTCAAGAGAGTTATATTTTATACACTAAATACACACGCATAAATATACCATGCACATATGTATATACATGTATATACATATATTTATATACAATTTCGGAAATACTTGGCACTTTAGTCAATTAGCAGGGCAAATGTTTTGTTTTTATTGCTCTCTGCTGCTGTTGTTGTTGTTGCTGTTGTTGTTGTTGTTGTTATTGCTGTCAATGCTGAAAGCCTGACGCATTTTCAGCTTTATACATTTATTTATGATTTTAAGCATGGCCACAAATTTATTTGTGCATTTTTGTGCTATATTTTCACAAATTTGCATTTTTGGTGTGTCTACACAATTTCCGGCATTCGAATTTCTCCATTTTTCCCCATTTCCCATTTTCATTTCACAAATACTCTATAGAAAGTGTAATTTGATTATAGACTTTAGCAAACAATCTCTGTGAAATATTGTCCCCATTAAATCAATTAAATTTATCTGAAACTTACCTGCAACAATAGATTCCAATTGAATATAATCCTGCAAGTTAGTTCGAAATTTTCTTCATAATCCATAGGTGTAACTCAAGCTAAGCTTGTTCATTAAATGGGCAACTTCTAAAAGGAGCTTTAACTCTAAAAAGCATAACAATGAGCTCAAGCTGGAGCTTGGCTAGAATTTGGTTAGTTAGCAAACATTTAAATCGAAATGTTGAAGCTAAAGTCGGTGAGGTGTATTCAAAGAGTATCTAGCAGTTTCATCAACCTTCATTTTGTGTTGCTGCTTTACAACTTTAAGTTTCCTCTCCGAGATTCGCTTAACTCTTCAAATACACCTCGCTCATGCACATAAGCGTATTCGAATTCGTGCAACGCGTGATTTCTTTAACTATTTTGATTTGCTTCCAATTTCCATGTTGATGACACATTCACTTTAAAAAATAGAGAGAGAAAGAGAGAGAGAGAGAGAGAGCGAGAAATAAACTATTGGAAATCATGTGAAAATATTTATTTAAATTGTGGAGCCCAGGCAAAAGCAATAAACAGAACGCAAAATTATCTATGCACTAGATTCTTGTTTTATCAGCTCGTTTTATTGTTGTTGTTTTTACTCCTTTTGTTATTTACTATTGTTTTATGCATAAATTTGATTACAATAATGGAATCCGTGTGGTTGCAGCCAACACAAATGCCGATATTTTGTTCGATATCTGAGTGATTTGGCTTTAAATTGGATAATATATGAGAGTAGAATACCTGAGGAAGAGTCGGGTTTAAGCGACATAGCAAGGCAAGTTTTAAAAAATCATTGATAATTACTTATATATAAATAATAAATAATAATAAATCTAAACAAATTTTATATAATATTTTAAGCAGATTTTATGCTGTGAACAGCTTATGCTTTAATCGAAACATTTTGAAAGGGAGCCGTTATAAATATATATAATTTATACGATTTTCGATTATTTCCTGTCAAATTAGTTTTAATTTCAAGATGGTGTGCGTGTGTGTGCATGTGTGTGTGTGGCCAATTTATGCATACATTAGCAAAGCTCAATAGCAAAAGCAGCAGCCGCAAACACACATAGTGCGAGAGAGAGAGAGAGAGAGAGAGAGAGAGAGAAAACGAATGTAGATGACAGAGAGAGACTAAAAGTCGTAGCTCAAATTGTAGATAATTTAAGCCTTTGCTGAGATTAATTTGCATCCAATTATTTGTAGCTGCCCAGAAGGGTCAACAGCAACGGCCACACGCCCCATCATAATAATAATAATCATGATAATATTATTATTATTGCTATTATTACTATTACTTTCATTGCTGCTCCTTGGCTCAGACATCATTCAGTGGTCAACACGAGACCAAATTCAAGTCCATTGAACCACATTTCCATTGGTTCGAATTGCTGTTCGGTCAAATCTTCGGCCTGTCTGCATATTAAATAATGTTTGTTTCTCTCTAATCGTCTTATGAGCAGCATTTTGCTTTGCTTGGCACTCGTCCAATATATGTATATCTTTGATGTTTCGAATTGAATCGAGCTAAGTTAAATAAATATTTAAAAAAAATAATAATAATAAATAAATAAATAAATAAAAAAAACTAACAAAATCAAGAATTTAAAACTTTGTTTACTTCCATGGCTCATCCCATTTTCCATTATCGATTATAATTATCGATCAAAAGTTGCTCATTTAGTTAATTGTTTACGTATAGTTTGAGAAATATTCCATTTAATCTGTGGACTTTTAAAATAAGTATTGGTATATATTATCATCATGTATATACACAAATATACATATATATGTTTCGTTTCACACCTTTCTCTCCTCCCTTCATACCTCTACCGACTTGTTCCCTGCCAATTAATCAAATCTAAAATTCAATTCTGCTTCATACATTATCATATGAAAAGAAAACGAATCCGCAGTCCATTTGATATAGTTGATTTGTATATAGAGTACACATATCCGTTGATTATAATATTAAATAACAGCGACGCATTAAAATGCTAGCGAATGGATGAAATTTAATACTTTGGTTGGAAATAATTTGCCGCGCGGTGTTTAATTAAAAATGCGAGCATGCAACACGTAGTGCGAAATTTCAAATCAACCAATGAATAACTAATTAAACTTGCAATTAAAGTGGGCTTGCGATTAATTAAAGTGACCGAACTGAAGCTGCCAGCTCGACACTCGACAGGCCAACAGAAAAACCGACAGGCATATTGAATATTGATGAACATTGAATTAAATAGCTGCGGCCCCTTAGGACAAAACAAATTTAGTTTCTCATATAAATACATATACATGTACATACACATATGTATTTTTTTTCACATTCATTACTGTGTGGAGCATCATTCACTTTAAATACATTTAATTTATAAATATTTCAAGAGCTGCATAATAAATGCTCTCCCACATGGATGAGAGGCGCAAAAACGTTTTAAACGCTTTAAAAACTATTTCACAGTGCTGGCATAAAGCTCAAAGTTGAGCTGAGATGCCTTTAACATTTGCTCTCCCAGGGCTAGCAATAGATAGTATCTTGTTTTAGCATTTCCGATTGCTGTTTGCGAGCTTGCGCCCAAGAAAGTTTTAGCCAAAAATAGCTTTGCAATTAGTAGGTAGTATTGATTGTGGGCATTTTCCATCTACCCTGCACAAAGGAAATGAATAGAATGGGTATACTATAGCTGCTCTATCGGATTTAGTCAGTATAAGAATATGAATATATCGATAAATATCGATTAGGTTATATTAAGCTGATATTCATTAAATTGATGTATACATGTTTATCTTTCGGTAATACCCATTGAAACGGAGTTTTTTAGGATCTATTTTAGCTGCTTAGCAAATTCGATAAATATCGATAAGTCATTGCAACTACATCAAATATATGATATTGATTCTACAGGGTATTTTGTGTGTGATCACTGCCCACAAAGCTGAGCATACTTCTGCATTCTTTGCCAGACTTAGGTCTTCATAAACCCTAGAGCTCAGAAACTAACGGATTCGAGTGTATTTGAGTGCTCTATATGCCAAATTCTATTTACCATATTTTCAAGCTATTTGCTGTTTGTTGGCCAAGTCGTTGCAAAAGGCTTTACCTCTTAGCATTTTTACGGGCATATTTCCAGTAATACAAAACAGTGGCCACAACAGCAATAACAACAACAACAACTCGATGATGAAGCAAAAGAAGAGGTAGCAACGGCTATGAATATTAAGCACATTTTGACTTTTGTGCATAGATGTTTTTAGGCGGTAAATGTTGGTGTAGGCGTGGCATGCGCTGTCATGTTCATATATTCGAACTTCTAAGGAAGTGCTACGAATGGAGGCGAGGCACACAGTGTGTGTGTCTGTGTGTGTGTGTGTGTGTGTACTTTCACATCATGGCACATTACCATTCATGAAATGCAATTTCATAGCAAAAGAATACGCACACACACACACACACACATAGATAAATGTGCGCACTTACGCTTAGATACAAAGTGCTGCCCCACACACACACACACACACACATTATGTGCGAAAGAGATGGCTGGAGTGAAAGCAATCATAAAGTGCTTCTTTTTGCTTCAATGATTTTTAGGCCTAACACATTAATGTGCATGCCTATGTGTGTATGGGTGTATATGTGGGGTGGGTGTGCGTTTATTAGAAGCTCATCTTGCTGATTGCAAACGACGTGCATGTGTGTGTGTGTGTTTGTGTATTGATATGCATATGAAAGGAAAGCAAACGATTTGGCAGTCTCATGCAATCGCAGATACCCTGTACGCATATGACTATGAGAGGGAGAGGGAGGGAGAGAGCGAGAGTAACTTTAGGCTAATAAAACTGATTTTAAATTAATATTTGCAGAGGTCAAAGGTTTAAAGAGAAAGACCTTGTACAGGGTATCTCACCGTCCAGCAGAGCTCACCCTCTTTCTGTAATTCGATTTCTGGCCAATAGAGAACTAAATACTCCACATTCCTATCGCGGGGCAATTTCTGTATATAGGATCTCCCTCAATCGAGCATAGCCTAATATTTTGTTTGTCTTATTCAAGTTTCGTATGGAGCCTGAGTCACAAGACCTTGCATAGGGTATCTATCTTGAGCACTACTTTTGGGGAGTACTTTACTGGTATTGAGATAAGGGTAACTAGCAGTCGAGTAGAGCCAGTCGAGTACGCACACTGAAAGTTTCTCAGAAATTCGGAGAACTTCTTGAAAAATTGTTTGGTAAAGTGAAGTAGGTCGCAGTTCCTGGAATTCACTAGAGAGCTATTTATAGACTTTTCAATTAATACAATGCTAGCGTTAATTTCTGCTGCTGATACGGGTATCAGTAGTTAGTTTCACCGTTACACTGCACACACACGCATACCCACAGAGAGAGAGAGGGGGAGAGTCGGAATTTCTAAAGATATTTTCAAGTTCGTTCAGAGTTGTTTCAATTTCAGTTCTAATTATGTATGCATGCGTATTAGGAAGGCAAAACTTCTGTTGCCAAAAACTGGTATACAGCATTTGCCACAACAGGCCACGCCCCCCACTCCTCACCCCACGCTCCGCACTCCTGCTGCTGTGGCAGGGCCTGTTAATTAGCGTGGCGCAGCAAATGGCTGCCGCATCGGCCAACTTTGCTGATAATGAAAATCGCTCCGTTCCATTCCCGACCCGTTCTCCCCCCTGCGCGCTTCCCCAGTCCAATTCACGTTTCGTTCTCGTCGGCAGCAAAGTTGCGAAAAACTTTCATCAAAGGTTACAATTTGTGCTACGGGGTCTTTGTTTTGACATGAGCGCTCCTGGGGTAGGTGTGGCAAGTCGCATTTCGCATTTCGCCAGAGCGCCAGTGTGAACGGAGCCGAACGGTTACTTCAAGCTGCCCCTGTCAATGGCACCTGATTATTTAACTACGTGGAATTTCGAACAGCGCCAGTAATTGCCAGCGACTGAGGCTTGCCACTTCTACAGCCTGTCACAAACTTGACTCAATTATTGTTTTCGAAATTTTCGAAAGTATTTGCTTGAAGTGTTCTCTTATGGCGTACGGCAAATCAGCGTAGCATGCGTGTTAAATGGAAACGAGCTTTAATATCTTGTTTTTATACAGCTCTCTCTTTCTCTCTTTGCATTCATTAGTCTGCATTCCTCTCTATTTGGAAGTACCTGGAAACATTTCTGACAGTCAAGATGTGCCAATAATATAAACCGAAAATTTCCTGAACAATTTATTGCTTGTTTTCAAAATGGCAAAATGGTGAACATGTTCGTATGATAAATCCCTATACTTATATAACAGGACAAAGACAACTTCCTAATACCTATACCTCAAAAACTTGCGATTTTGGAAGAAATCAGAAACTATATAAGAAAAACCAACTGGATCAAGGATATAGCTTTAGCTGACTCTCGTTCTGGTATTAACAAGTTTCTCTGTCATTCCATTCGTTTTTCTTCACTTTTCCACCGCTTTACCTTCTCGCACTTTTCTATTTGCGCACTTAGATTTCGATCGTTCTTTTGATTGCATTATGCTTAAGCCAGTTCGCTTAATTAGTATCTTTTACACGAACTCTTTTTGCTCTTTCTCACTTTGCATTGCTGTTCGCTCTCTCCTTTCGTCTTTGGCCTCTTTGCTTGTTCTTTTGCCTTCGATAAACATCCTGTCCGCCGTTGATTTCCGTTTCGTAACTGCCGCCTTCTTTAACCGAGTCTTCTGCTCAAGCCATAAGTTGATGTCTATTCTGTGTGTGTGAGTGTGTGTGTGTGTGTAAACGTGTGTGTGCTTGAGTAAGGGGGTAGCAAGTGGAGCGTATAAGTAAATGGCGCGACCGAAAATAAATACGAGGCAGCAAAACGAAGCCGCCAGCAGCAGAGGGCCAGGACCAAGACCAAGACCAGGACCAGGACAAGGACCTGCCCCAGAGTCAAGCAGTCAGTCAGCTACTACAAAGCAGCCAACCATCTGGGCAGCCACCAGGTTAGTCACTGCCAGGTGCTCTGCGCGTGTGTGTGTGTGTGTGTGTGTGTGTGTGGCAGGAAAAATGAATAACAACAAGCAACCGCCGAGTCAGTGGAAAAGGCCACATGGCAATAAAGTAAAATGCCCGCCCTGTGCCACTTAATTTGTTTAAAGCCCCTATTGCAAAAGTCTCGAGTAGTGGCTTAAAGAGTTGTGCAACGCTTTCAACTGGCCAGGCAACCTGCACGTGCCACGCCCCGCGCCCGCCCGCCTATGAATGCCGACAGGTACAAATACTACTCAACTCATGGAAAGAGTTTTCTAGAGAAACTTGACCGATAACAAATCGATATATGAGTACAAGTTATTTTTTACACTAAATTAAGCTCTCAGTTAGTTCAACGGAATTTTTAACTAGTTGCTTGGTATCTTGGGCGTCCCACGCTAACTGATGATCGATTTCCACGAAATTGGGGATCGAAAAGCAATAGATAATGATTGTGTAATCGATAGCCATGTATGGGAATAATCGCTGGGAGAATGCGTAATGAAAATCGACCAATTTGATCAGACATAGAAGATTTATGGACTTTATTTGCTGTATCTCTCTCTCTCTCTCTCTCTCTCCATCTCTCTCTTCTACTCTCTCTCCATCTCTCTTCTTAGACAATACCTATATCTTGCTCTCATACATTCTTCTCTTTCTGATTGTCTTCCAGTCTCTCTCGCTCACTTTCTCTCTCTCTCTTTCTCTCTCTCTCTATCTATCTCTCTCTCTCTATCTCTCTCTCTCTCTCTCTCCCTCTATAATTTCATCTATCGTAGCAAAACTGTGACCTCTTTCTGTCCGTCGTTCAATCGCCACATTGTCATAATCTACTATCTTTAATTTCCGAACATTTTAAGCAAGTTCCGTCATGTTTTTATTTTGTTTCGCCGTCTCATTTTCTCTCGCTCTCTCTGTCGCTCTCTTGCTCACTTTGTGTCTTTCTCTCTACGGCTTTGGTTCTCCTTGCCTGGAGCCTGCAACTGTTTTAGCTCTGGAATAATGATTGATGGTACTTTCGCCGCTTTCAAACACCGGCAGGTGGGCTGTTCTTCTTGACAATAATTTTTCATGTCAAGCAGCTGCCATTTAAATATTTATAAGCTACCCCAAAGCCGGCTCTCAGCCTCCCAAAAATAAAAAATCTGCCAAATGCGTTAAGCTTATAAAAAAAAAAAAAACAAAAATAAAAAAATACAAAAAAAAAAAAACAAAAGAATAGAATAAATTTGAGACAAATTTCTGATGGTGCAAATCGGGCGCGTAAATACGCTAAATCAACACAACGACAAATTGCAGGAAGGAAGGGGAAATCGGATTCGGCGGGGACTTGTCGAAATTGGAATTGGAAGCCGGGAGCCGTGTAAATCCACTCGATGGCTGCCTTCACACTTATTCAATCAAAATCAAAATAAATCAACGACAACAAAGAGCAACCAGAGCAGCTGAAATACGCTTGGGTAGAAGGAGCGCTGAGATTTGGAAATATGAATATGCCAAACTCGCCTCTGATATATGCCCATGACTATGGTCAGAAGATAGATATAGCATATAGAAATTGTACAATTTATATATGATGGGTCGATAGGGATACAAACTTTTTGGTATGTTTAAATAAAACAGAAAGCTTGATATAGGTATATAGGTATACATATAACTTGTAAAAACTAAAATTAAAACTTTATTTAAACCATCCTCTATAATGCTTTAGTTATTCGAACTACTTGTTGAATATAAATGAATTGTATATATGGAAATACTATTAGATGATAGTAATGCTTTAATATCGAAGGTGGCTAAAAATAAATCTATAATCCAGCTGATATTGCCTATAAGTACTTTGGGGGCAGCTCTTATGGGGTAGCTTAGAGTAGTTGGGGTAGGCAGCTGCCATCGATTGGCGAGTGTCGTATTAGCAGAGCTAGGCCTGAGCTGCCCACAGCTCGATTGATAAGCAAATATTGTGTGCAAACAAATTGCAAGTGCGACTTGTCAATATATATGTATAAACATAAATATGTATATATAAACCTTTAGCTACCCACTCTCACTCTATCTCCCTCTCTCTCTCCCTCTCTCTTTAAATTGCGCTGCCTGTGTTTTCCCATCTGATTTTATTTGCAATCAAAGTGCCTTCGCTTGCTCGCTCGCTTCCCCCGTCATTTGTCCAGCCATAAAATTGCTCATCTTGCAGCTGCTTTATGACACAGCGCACCACCCCTACCCATTTGCCCCAGCTCCATTCAGTTCCGGAATTCCGATTGCCTCCCGGAATTGTTTATTCCCATGCACATCAAATAACACATGCAGCTCAATGGGTTTGTATTAGCTGCGATTGCACTGCACCACCAGCCACCAGCTGATCAAACACATTTCGCATTTACGCAAATTGTAGTGCTCGAATCTTTAAGTTGCACTCGGAGCGAGCTTATCAAATGCTAACTATACTAAGTGATTATACGGCAGCTATATCCAAGGTTTATGCGTGTAAGGCTTTTACCTAATGCAGACAACATCGATGGCCCCAAGGTAGATCATTTTCTTTTTCTTTTTCTTTTCCTCTTTCATTTTTCATTCTGTTGCCTAAGCACCGTCTCAGTGCTTTCTCAATTTTATTCTGTTTTTATTTTCAGTGCTAAGCTCTAGAAAAAATCAATATAAACATTTAAAACTAAATTCTGTACATAAGAATATTTTTACCTAAAGTTTTTTTTGGAAAGTTTTATATTCTGGCTTCATTTGGTTGATCAAAAATAAATGCATGAACATTAAATATAATTTGGTTTTAATAATTTAGTTTAATAATATTTTTAAGCAATAAATATTTTTAATATTATCAGCCTAAATTATTTTGAAAGCTTATATTTAATTTCAAATTTTATGAAACCAAATGAACAAGAAATAAATATATTAATTCGGATTTATGATTTATTATTGAAAAATTATATAACATAAAATTAATAAAAATAAAAATGAAATCCTTGCAACTATTTTTAAATGTGCTATAAATTTTTTAAATTAAATATTTAACATAAATGTACAATAAATTAATGTAAACGTCAAAAAAGATATAAGTCCAAGCAAGAATATATTTATTAATACATTCAAAACAAATACTTACATACATATATATTTAACAAAGTTTTTATTATTAAGCTAGGGTATCTTTTAGTTGAGCTCAATAAATAGTCGTATAGTGCGATTGACAGGCTAAGATGAAATGCTCTTAAGCTCAATTTTACATAATTGAAAGACATTAGTGCGTATCAATATTGAGTTTCGGCTTGGTAAACAACGACAGATACACCAAAAAAAAGAAGAAAGAAAGAGAGGGAAAGAGGGGGAGAAAGAGAGCGAGCAGGAAATAAGGAAAACCGAATGGTTGTGAAAAATTCTTTGGCATTTGGGCAAATGCGATTAGGCTGCCATCAGTTTAATGAACCCAAGCAGAAGGTTCTTCACTGTTTTTTTTTTTTTTGTTCTCCCTTTTTTTTTTGGGCTGACGTTGGCAAAGTTGTGCTAGCACTTCAGTTGCTGTATTTGGGCGCTTGAGTTTGGTTTTTGGGTTTAGGGAGCACGCACTTATTTCATCATTGTGCCTGACATGCCTGCTCAATGTCCCTGTTGCTCTGGCTGTTATTGTTATTGTTTTGCTGCTGCTGTTGCTGCTGCTGCTGGCCTGGTCGAGTTGGCAGCCTTCATCAATCATACGCAACGTTGACACGTGTTCAGATGGCGTAAAGAAAACTACGACGAGTCGAGAGCCAGCGTAACAGCAGCAACAAATTTACGCTCCACAACTTTTCGCTTAGTGTCATAACTGGGCTTTAATGAAGCGCGTCTGCTGCCTTATCCATTGCAGGGCGCTGTCTCACTCCTTTTCTGCTTTCACATCATCTTTGTATTTTGGGTCAGAAGGCCCAGCTGCAGTAGCAGCAGGAGTAGGAGCAGCAGCAGTTGCTGTGGAAGCCATCGCAACAATTACAAAACTTCTAAGCCGAGTTGCATCCGATTACGCGTCGAATGAAAAACACAGAAGACGCCAGCAGAGAGAGAGAGAGAGAGAGAGAGAGAGAGAGAGTGAGAGAGGCCTGGCTAAGAGCCAGCGATAGTTGCAAACAATGACGGTGCAGTGTGGCCCAGCGTGTTGGCTCAGTGTTGCGAGCTACGACAACATTCATAAAGTATGACAAAAAAAATAAGCGCAAAGTTTTATTTAACCGAGGCTTAGAAACAACTTTTCAAGATAGCAAGCCCAGAAAGCCGCATTCTAGATATATTTTTATATACATGTATTTATTCACTCGATGTAGCTACGTGCTTAAAAAAAAGAAAAAGACAAATATATTATTTAATTTCAGATTGCACAGTAATACTTTACTTAAGTCTCGCACTTGCCATTCGCATTTTAGAGTCAGAACCAAGTAAACGTGGCGTATGATTGATATAAAGCCTTTCATATACATAGATTTAGCTCAAATTTTCATCAATGCCCAAGTCAAGCCACGCTGTGTTAATTGAAATTTCTTTATCTTGTAGTTGACAGCCACCCAAATATTTATAATTAGAACTTGAATTAGTTGAAGATATATAAATACATTTATATTATAAGGCTATATATATATTTCTATAAGATATCCAAGTATCTTCAACAACGCTGAATGCCAAACAAGGCGTAATCTGAAAGGAGGCAATGTAGACGATATTTGTTGTAAAAGCTATTGAAAGTGAAAGTGTTTGGATGAGCTGACTGTGATTGTCTGTGTGGGCACTTGGCCTTTGCTTCAATCAGAGCAGAGCTTCTTAAAGCTCTAGGAGCGAAAAGAAAGAGTACGAGAGAGTCTTTATATATATATATATGTCTTTATGTATGTGTATGTATATAAATTCATGGACTTTGACTGCCAATTATTTTGTCGGACTGCAAGTTCTGGTTGGGCGTGGGCTGAGTGGGCTGTTGGCCTGAGTCCGACCGTGTCGTATTTTGTTCAAAGTTAATATTTACATGCCACGAACGCAACTGAGCGCAGAGCCATCCAGCAAGCAGGCAGGAGGCACTCAGGCAGACAGACGGCCAAGCAGAGAGAGAGAGAGAGAGGGGGTGATAAGGTGGCTGGCTGGCTGGCAGGCAGACAGGCAGGCAGGCAGTCGAGCAACAAATTCTTGTCATTTGCAGCTGCTTTTGAGCGGTTTTGCCTACTTCACAGCAACAACACAATGCACAACAGTGGAAGAACGATGGCACGAGGATTGAGGCGGAGGGGGCGTTGCCTTGTGTACGACAGTTGAGCGTCAACTTTGTTGGCTAGAAATGACAACTTCAAGTTCATAAAAGCGCAACTAATGTGCATAAAATACTTTTGGATACGTACAGAGAGACGGAAAGAGGGAGAGACACGAACACACACACACACACACACACACACACCTATTTTATAGCCCCTTCACACAGTCTACCGCCCCCTTTGCCATCAGCACCCTTACAGTTGGCATTTTATTTGTGCTCTTCCCTTTCATATTTCGTAAACAAACATCAACGTAAAACTTTGCCTTTTCTTTTTCGCATTTGCCGCCCCTCCCTCCCTCTCTCGATGGTGGGAGAACCCTCAAACTAACTTCGCGATATTCCTCTGTCTCCTGCCGCTGATTGGTGTCATCTTTTGCGTGCCCTCATTTTATTGTATGGACTGGTATAAAATTTGTTTTTCTCTTCCCCATTTCCTTCACCATGCCCTTTCTCTTTTTTTTTTTCTTTCTTTTCTTTCTTCCTACCCAAAACTTTGTATATCCTAGAGCGCGTTCGTGGGTTCGATGTGGAGCATGCTAAACGAAGCTTCCTGTTTGCTGAGCAGTCACAGTGTGAAAGGCGTAGGGGATCGCTGTGCTCTGAGGCGTTTCCCACTGCCAAAACGCATGAGAAAGTAACGTGTACGGAATGTGTGCCAAATGAAGCAGCAAATAAATGTATATTATATTTAGCCCTCGCTTTTAGCATTTTAAATTTCGCTTAAAGAGATGCACAAATCATATATAACATGACTACAGATTCCATAGCTTAAGTGTAATGGGAAATGAAGCTTTTATCGTCCTCTCATACAATATCTAATACAATATATTATCTAAAGAAATAACTAACTCTCTTCACTTCTGCTGTATGCTCAGTAACTTCGATTCTATATTACTGATTTCTTAATTAAAAGAGTTAAAACTCCCCTTCCTTTACTGGGTATACAGGCACTCTGAAGTATTATTTTTCTCTCTTTTTTTTCTCAAATTTTTTGTCATTTGTGCAGCAACTTCCAATGAAGCAAAATAAAAGCCAAAACGGGGCAAATAAGTTTCCGAAGAAATCACGCAGCAAACTTTTCACATTGACATGTTTTGGCTAAGCTGAGAGCCAACAAGCACCAGTTCCACTTTCGTTTCTCTCTTTCTATCTCTATCTCTATCTCGTTCTCTTCTGCATTTTTCTTTGGCTGTTTGGCTCAGTTACATTGGCAGACCCCAGCGTCAATTTACGCACCCTGCTGCCATTTTGTTTGCCATATTTATGCCATTTATCTGAGCACTCATTGCTGTTGTTGCCCTTTTGCTGACACTCGCCCATCGCCCTCCCTCCTCCGTTCCCCGTCAAACGACCCCACATCCGGCCAGCGCCCACTCTCAGCCGGTATTGTTGTAATGCATTTGACGCTGGCAAAAGTTTCTTGTTTATATTCGTTTATTGTTTATAAATGGTTGATAAGTGATGCCCGACTGTGCCCCACAGCAATAGCAAAGAGTCGGGTTACCAGCTGGATATATATATATACATATACATATATATTTATGCTGTGATGGAGAGGGGCTGCTCGAATGGACAGTTGAACAGAGCCCTGCCAGGTGCTTGTCAAACAGTTTTGACTTCGCAATGCGCACTTCCACTTTGGCTTCAAATAGCTGCTCGTAATCCGTGAAATCGATAAACATTCACATCAATATTGAGCCAGGGCACTTAACTAACTTTTTTCCAAATACTTTCTGCCATATTTATTATATAAATTCATTCATTCCACGCTGATGCAGCACTTAATTTATGCTACGAGCCAATAGATTTGCCATCGAGGCCAAGAATACCAAAACTCTTTGAAGTTAAATTGATTTAATTAATACTGAACAGATTTAACTTAAATACTGCATTTTATTACATTTTAATATAAACAGTAATATCAATAATTTATGATATATACTACTTAGTTTTATATTAACTAGGTTTAAACTATTTCACAAAATATGAACTAGTTCAAGACAACATCTATAAAAACAACGGCTATCACAACATTTATGAACTAGTTCCAAACAACATCTTTAACAACATCTTCCTTCATTGACAATATTTATGAACTAGTTCCAGAGAACATCTATAAAAAATACAACTCCTATCATAATATTTATGAACTAGTTCCAAGCAACCTCTTTAACAACATCTTCTTTCTTTCACAATATTTATGAACTAGTTCCAGGCAACATCTATAAAATAACAACTCCTATCATAATATTTTTGAACTAGTTCCAAGCAACCTCTTTAACAACATCTTCCTTCTTTGACAATATTTATGAACTAGTTCCAGACAACATCTATAAAAAATACAGCTCCTATCATGACATTTATGAACTAGTTGCAAGCAATATCTATAAAAAACAGCTCCTATCGTAACATTTATGAACTAGTTACAAGCAACCTCTTTAACAACATCTTTCTTCTTTCACAATATTTATGAACTAGTTCCAAATAACATCTATGTATAACAACAGCTTCTATCATAATAATTAATTTCAGCTGTAAATAACCTGACATTTGTTGCTTTACAAATTGCATTTGCTCGTTGAAGTGAAATTTTGGCTAGAGTCAAAGTGAACGGCAAATCTTAATTTTAACTCGATTAATTCGGACCGCAACAGTTAAGAATTGTTCGTGCTGCGATTTTTAGTGCTTTGCGAACTTGTTCGCAATTTTTGCTGTAGACAAATTCATTTGGCAAGCGGCGCATACTGCTTTGCGGGCCACGCCCACTACTGTTTGCTCACCATCATTTGCAGTTGGTGGGCGAAACGCATTCAGGGCACAAATCCATTTATAGCATGGTGCCCCATCCCCAACCGCAGCCCGCACTCCGCACCCAAGCTCGGCATTATCTACATTTTTATGCGAAAACTTTTTGCCAAGTGTAGTGAAGTGCAAAAGCAAAAGGCATTAGCCACACCAACCAGCCAAGCCAAGTCAGCCGAACCCGCCCCATTCACCCCAACCACCCAACCGAACCCACTCACATTCCGGCAGCAACAATCCGCAGCCAACTTTTTCATCAAACGCGGTCGACAGCCACGCCCTGGCCCGAGTGGATCGCCCGTAGCTGGCCGCAGCCACTGTGAGAGCCAACAGCAACCGCAATGTTTAGCTAATTTAACTATGTCTCCGAGTCGCTGCCAAACAGCAAACTAATGACACTTGGCAATCCTGAAAGCTCAGCCAACACACGGCGAAATTAATTTAGCAACATGAGCAGCAATTGCAGCGCATCGTACCGACTGCCCAATACTCGCCCGAAAAGCAAAAGAGGATTGAGATTAAGATTAAGATTAATAGGAATTGAAGCTTATTTAATTTTTTCCCAAAACAAAAATGAAAATAAAAAAATAATATTTATAGTTTTAAAAAATGGTATAATAGTATAAAAAATAGAAAAAAATTCAAGATAGAGTCCTTAGAGTATTACATTTTACTCTTCATACACTGAACCCATATATCCCTTTTGGGCTAATTAAGCACGCATTAAATGAACGTTTTTGGTAGAATATATATACAATTTTTTTTTTGTTTGGGGAGCAGGAAAAGGTCAGCCAACTTTTAATAAACAAAATTAGCCAAAGCTGCCGAAGCGTTGGCCATAATAAAAAGCAAGATAAACGCAGAGGGTCACTTACTTTTCCACAGCTCTTCACTTTCAATACCCTAACTGCAATTAAGAGCGGGTATATGCGCAGACTTTATTCCAATTTGAATTGAAGAGATGTTAACTTAGCTCTGAGACCTTCTCTCAACTGCATGAAAGCGATAAATATCTATAAGTTTTTACCTAACCAATATATAGTTAGAGCATTCTCTATCATCTCTCATTTTGTAAAGGAGAACCGCTAGTCGTGCATGCTCGCCCACAGCACTTGTTCAGTTTCTTTTTCCGGTTGAATTTCGAGTCTGTTGAGCCAGTTAACTGTAGCTTAGGATTGCGTGGAAAAGGAGCAACGGGTGGCTGTGTCGGGTGCGAACTATCGTCGGAGCTCGTTCTATTTTGTTGTCTTAGGGCAAAGTTTTTCTCTTTTTTTCTTTTAGTTCCATTTTTTTTTTTGGGCACTCGGCCAAAGGCGAGATTTGGAACAGGAAACGCAATGGCCTTAAAAACGAGTATGAGAGCCGTCAAATTTCAAAAGCATTGCCATCAAATTGAGTTGCGAACTAATCTCAACTTATTGCCAGATAATATTTCATGCAGTTCATATTATGTATATATAGATAAATACGAAATGCTTGAAGAGAAGAAGCGCAGCTCGCCCTAATGGCCTCGACATTTTGGACTTTTGCTAATCGCTGCATAAAATTCATTTTGAGCTGCAGTTTTGCTTTGCTTCTCGCTTCGCTCTCCATTTGCGCATTTTATTCGTATTTATCAACTTTGGCTTCTCTTTTGCTTATCTCGCTTTACCAATTCACGCTCTGCAATTAAGCTGCTGCTGTCTCTTTCTCTTGATGGATTTGGTCTTAGTTAGTTGGCCTTTGAACTCTTCTCACTTAGCTTCTCTCTTTAAAATATTATACTTTGGTTTTCACTTGACGATTTTTAATACAGTTTCTGGAGTTGTTGGAGTTGTTGTGCTATAACTTATCACTATGCTTCTCACTTTGCTTTAGCCACTGCTCTTTACATATTATTGTGCTTCTCACCTTGCTTCTCACTTGACCTTTCTTGCAGCTATCAGCACTTTGCTTTCACTTAATGTTCTCTACTCTTCTAACCTTGCTTATCTCAAGGTATATTGCTGATATTTCAATAGCATTCCATTGCCAACATAGAAGATGCCCCAAAACCCCAAAAGTAATCAGTGTGATATCCATTTAATGCCCCAATGGGGTGGACCAGGTCGAAAGGCCATGTCTCCCCCCCTTGTTTGTGTTGACCAACTGTCGCGCAGATAAAACATTGCGCGTCACGTGTAAAGCTCATAAATAAAAGAACACACACACACACACACACACAGGGAGAGAGGGAGAGAGAGAGCCACATAAACAGGCATGTTATATAGCTAATTAAAATACAGTGAGAGAAAAAAGTGTAGGCTTAGCGGCTGCCGTTTAATTCGATGCCAAATTTGCATTTGGCTGTTAATCACGATTATGCATAATTAATTTGCATTATGCATAAACACAAATTAATAGACAAAATATGCATATTGCATCAATTAGAGTGAAGTGTGAACTGTGTGAGTGTGTGGCACATACACACACACACATATATATCGAGCTCCTTGTGAGGTCTTAATAGTTGAGCCCTGAACCATAAACCGCAAGCTGATAACCTCATTTCATCTTTAAAGCCCCCCCAGAACAACAACAACAATAAATGGAGTTATTGTGAAATATGAAACAAGTCCCAACAAATCCTCGAACAATGGACAGCACAGACACGCACACACACACACACGCACACACACACATATGAGCAGACAGACAGGACGTGTTGAAGCAAAAAGGATTCAACGCTCTACTTGCAATTTCCGTTGGCCGTTTGCACAAAATAAATATATATATATAAAATAAATCTTTGTTTAAATACCCAAAGAATGTTGGCAAATATTTTCCACACACACACACACACACACGAACACATGTGTGCGTGTGTGTGTGGCTCTTAAGGGTCGCTATCATCGCTGCTCGTTGCGAGTTTTGTGCGAAATAAAAGGCAGCCCCATAAATAATATTCAACAGCGTTCAAATCCGCTTTAAAACGAGCTTGGGCTCCATAATCAAAAGCACACCCTCTCTCACTCTATCTCTCTCTCTTTCACTCTCTCTCGTTGCTAACACTTGTTCCGGTTGTAGCTGGGATAGCGCCTGGTCAATGGTCAAAGGCATCAGCAATGGCATCAGCATCAACATCGGCATCGGCTATAAACATTAACCCAACACACAAAAGCAGCAACAAAAATGTGCCAAGCGGCACATTCCGGTCCTTGAGTTCCTGCGTCCTTTGGCTGATAAGCAGCGCTAGCCCATAGATGATCGACGATGCAGTTACCCTGTATAAATAAAAAAATTTTATTTTTAATATACATATATTTTTTTTTTTAAGTTGCTGTAGTCTGCTCGCCTGAGTTACTTTTAATAAAGTTCACATTCACACACATAAGTATGCTGACCAACTAGATGAGCCAATTAGCTAAAAAGTACTTGGTTTTGCATAGCTGAAATATTTAACAAGTTGCTGCAACTCAATTGATGTTGCAGTTAGAAAACAGACTCGTTCAGCATGTTGTTCACTTTATTAGTTGCATTGATTAAATTCAGTTTCATTTAGTTCAGACAGTTAGTTTGCTGTCGCTGGAATGTGATAAAAAAAACATGTTTCAAATTTAAAGCACGCTTTATGCTTGACAGCAATGTTAGATGCATGTGTGTGTGTGTGTGTGTGTGTGTGTGTGACAGTCTATCTGCTGTGGAGAAATACGCCCTAATAACCTACAAAATAGTTGGCTCAGACACAAAACAGCTTTTTGCATATGTGTGCAAATATCGCAGACTGTGTGTGTGTGTGTGTGTGTGTGTGACGGTCTGCCTTTTCGGGCCACATAACTTGAACTAGGCAAAAACAAAAATGGCAAAATGAATGACAGAAAAAGAAGTAAAAACAAAAACAAAACGCAGAGTCTGACTGACAGCCGGCAGCAGGCAGGAGAATTAAAGCCAAAGCCAAAACGGGGGGGAAAAAAATTTATATATACATACATATATCTAGGAGGAAATATTGAAAAGCATAAAGTAAAGGGGCAGATAAGAAATGTGATAGGGAGGGGGGGCGCAGGAACGCAGCTCGTTTGCCTAGGCAGACACAACTAATCGCAGTTTCCTTGCGCATTTCACATTTTTGCTTGGCCATTTTGCCTCTTGCCTTTTTTTTCGGCTTTATCCGTTTCTGGCAAAAACCGAGCCATCGATGCCAAAGGTTGTGCTCAATGTTTATTGTACAATTTGTAAAGCCTTCTGGCGATAGACCAAAATATCTTTGACCAGGCCATAACAGGAAGCAAAGCTGGCTATGTAGATAGCAACAAGTCTGAGAGCCGAAGATACCCTGTAATAACTGTGAAGAGGTATTTAAACTTGGCAGAACTCAATAATACCCTGCAATTAGCCTACCCTGAAGCCAGTTGAGCAGGACTAATTATACCCTGTAAGTACTTGGCCCACTGCAGTATAGAGTATCTGCCCCTCTTCCCCTCTGCAATACCTCAACCAACTATGCATAGTTAATTTCCTTTATTCGCTTTCTATTGGAATGCATTAAGCAAAATATCCCAGAGATTTGCCCGAGCATCCATCAAGATGTCATGCTGCGAATGTTTGCTTACCTGTTCCATATACATACACATACATATGCATGTACATACATATATGTATGTATGTATGTGTACAGTGCACACTCGCTGCCACTGTCTGACCCACATCTGCCGGCTGACTGAGCACTGAAATCCGTTCGCCTCGCAGATGACTTCATTGCCAGCAAGCATTTCGTATGCAAAAATCGCGTGCTATTCTGCGCTTTCGCTACGTAATTGAAAATCCTGCCAAGAAACGCGCCAATTGGCCCTGTCAAGTGTCAAAAAATAAAAAAAATAAAAAAATAAAAAGTTAACAGAGACATAAACTACACTTAGAAGGCAGCCGACAGCAGACGATGGGAAGAGCTTCAAAAAATGGCAACTGCTGCTGTTGCGATTCGATTCGAGTGAAATGCAGCATAGGAAAGTCATATACTTTAGAAAAGTCGGGCATATACATATATACAATCAAATAGATATAAATAAATATATATATATATATATATATACATATTTTGATCGATAATTGCAACTGCCAGTGCATTTAAAAATATCAACCTAAACAGAATCGTAGCAAGTAGCGGTAAATCAGCTTCTTACTGTCTCTCTCTCTCTCTCTCTCTTCCTCTATAAGCCTCATATTACGTATACGTACATAAAAAGGGTGCGAGATAGATAGAGTGAGAGAGAGAGACTTAATGAGTTAAAGGGCGAGGTCAAACGATAAGTCAAAGAAATCAAATGGATTTGTTGATGAAATTTATAGCTACGATTGCATTATGTGCCCTCACACACACACAGAGAAAAGCATATAAATGGATGCATATGAGTGTGTCTGTGTGTGTTTATATAAATACATATACATATATACGTATGTATGTACGTACACGAAAAGTGACTTAAGCTGCAAAGTTAATATTTAGCCTCAAGGCAAAATATTTGATTGTCAGGCCAGCAAGTGGGTCAAAGACATTAAAGCGCGACAGAGAAAAGAGAGAGAGAGAGAGAGAGGGAGAGAGAGTGTGTGAGGGCGACACTGATTAAGGCTAATATAAAATGAGCAGAAAATTGAATATTAATGAAGTCCATTTGACTGAGCCAGACAGAGCCAAGAAATGAATTAAGTAAAAAAAAAAAAAAAAACAAGTAAGAGTGCTCTAGTTGAGACTGCTCGACTAGGAGATACGCTGAACCCTTCGGAGAACTGATATTTCAATAATTCTTCGCATCTTTCTGACACACACACACACACACACACACACACACACACACACACACACACACACACACACACACACACACACACACACACACACACACACACACACACACACACACACACACACACACACACACACACACACACACACACACACACACACACACACACACACACACACACACACACACACACATATACACACACACTCGACTGCAGCGAGCTCTACCTGCCGTCAGGCTCAACATTTGGGAGAGACAATGCTTGAGTAAAAGTGGCCCTATATAAAGGGCAGCAGCTGCAGCAGTTCTTCAGTCAGTCTTCAGTGGTCCAGTGAAGTAGAGTGTGTGATCGATCAGCTAAGCATTAAAGACGTAGAGGAGCTACGTAAAGAAATTACGTATAAGAAATACGCATAAGAAATACGTAAAGTAAGTACGTAGAGGAAATACGTAAAGGAAATACGTAGAGGGAATACTTAGAAGAAATAGACAGAGGAATAGTACTAAATCGACTCAACTCGACACCCTGATCAAGAATATATACTTTGTGGGGTCTGCCACGCCTCCTTCTGCCTGTTACATACATTTCAGCAAAACCATTATTCCCTGATTTCCCATTTTCAATGGTTACAGGGTATAAAAATGTCTTGAAAGTGAAGTTAAGAAGTTGGAAGGCAACTGATTCAGATGCTCAGCTAAATGTGTCTACTGCGAGTTGCTTTGGGATGGTTTTGAGACATATTTGTTTTATATTCACCTATATAAATGTGCGTATACTTAATATTTATAAATAGAAAATATTATCACTGACAATACTATGCATATTAAAGGAAAATTTTAATCTCATTCCAATAGAGACAGAAGATATATTATAAATTGTATAAGTATTTGTATAAATTCACTTGATATGCATATCATAGCATAGCTTATTTGTACGCATTACAATATATTCCACTTAGTTTCAGATTAAATTTGCGACAACCAAATTTGGATGTTCCAAAACTCATTGTAAATGAAATTAAAAGTTTTGCTTTTTTGCTTCTATTTCCTGGTCTCTTTTATGTTTTATTTGTTAAATAACTCAAATTTTACACATTCGGGGCGCCGCGCCCAACCCTTGCAGCCTTGCCCCTGCTCTTCCCCAACAGTCGCTTTCAAAGCCAATTCCAACTTCAACTTCAGTTTGTATGCCGGTTGAAAACTTTGTGTCAACTTTTCACCTGTATGCGTGTGGGTGTGTATGTGTGTGTATAGGTCTGTGTGTGGGTGTGTGCCAACGGCAGTTTAGATTTGCATTTGGGAATGTGTTTCTAAGCGCCACTCACGCCCGTCTGGTCACCCCCAACCCCTGCCTTTGCTCTACCCCTCCCTCTCTCCACTCTCTCTGTTTCTGTTTCCCTGCTTCCCTAATTTTCGATGTGTGTTTATGTTCTGGAAATCGCACACAAATAAGAATAATAAAATAAACTTTTGGAAATTAGTTGTGCTTTGCTTACATTATACGCCGTTAGCCTCTCTCTCCTCTCGCTCTCTCTCTCTCTCTCTCTCTCTCTAACTCTCTTTGTTGCTGTTCCGGATATTATCCCGTATGACCGATATTAGCGTGCGCCTTAAACCCTTCAGCCAGTTGCTCTGTTAGCGATGACAACATGCGATGCTACGATACATTGCAGAATAATTTAATTGTAGCATAAATAAATAAAAATACTTAAAATTTAATTAAATTAAACAATATAATTGTAGCATTAATAAATATAAATAAAACCATTGATATGAATAAATAATAAATAAATAATAAAAACATCTGTGCATTAAAAATTAAAAAAAAATAAAATTTAAAAAATAAAAGATATAAACAAAAAATATTATTAAAAATTACTTTGAATAATTAAAAAATAAATTAAATAAATTAACTTAAATATACATATATGCAGATAAATAATAACATAATATTATTATTATTATTATTTATTTTGTGCTATTTGGAAATATTATTTTATTTTAAAGGAATTGTTTTTTATAATATTAAAAAGAGAGCTTGAAGAATTATTAAATGTGCTTAAAGAGTATTAATTCAAAAATTTTTTGTTGCATATGTATGTATACAAATTTAAAAATATATTATAAAATACAAACATAAATAAATAAATATATTTAATTTTTTTAAGAATTTTTTTTTAAGTATTAATATTATTTATTTTTATCATAAATAATTATGAATAAATATTAAAATATTTGCTTGCATAAGTATTCAGCATTTTATTTATAGTAAAGTCCCATCTAGTGGCTTGCCTATGCGATGATTGCGCAATTAAGCCTGCACTCGTGAGTCACGCTCATCGTTAAGGCTCGACTCGATTTTGGTCTAGGGGCCGCGCATTGTTTGCCCCAAAACAGGAGCAAATAAAGATGTGGCAAGTGCAAATTTAATATTGATTGTGTGCGATATGTGTGCGTGTGTGTGCATGTGTGTGTGTGAAGAAATGGCTGCGCTTTCACTAAATTATCATGATACATCCGCCCACTCTCATATGTGTGTGTGTGTGGGTGTGTGTGTGGGTGTGCGGCAACAGAAGTTAGGCAAAAGTCTCTGGTGTGGCTTTGATTTTAGTTTGTGGCTTTGGTCATATTTTGCAGCTGCTGTTTGTTGTTTGTTGCTTGTTGCTTGTTGCCCATTTTGCGGGGTAGTTGTTTGGCCTGCTTTTGTTATTCTGGGCCAAGTTAATTAAAATGCTTAGTTGATTTCCTGAAGGGATTACAAGTAGATGCCGCCGGCAGTCGCCCCCTCCACCCGCCACCCGCTGAATCTGTTTTACATGAGTTTTCATTTTTATTTCTATGCTGCACACCCAAATTTAGCTTCACTTTCGCCAGCAAATCGCTTTTGCATTCCGACTAACCGAGTCTTTCGTAGTTCATGTTTTGTACATTAGACTGGAACTTTAAGCTAACTGGCCAGAACTCAAAGTAAATTCCCATAGTGAAACTTTGTGCAGATGGCTTGCTAATGATTCTGTTCCACAAATATGTGCCCACATTTCATATTTTTGCTGAGTCTCATAAAATGCCAACAGCTTTGACCTCAGCCATAAATATTTTCAATATTCTATATTACAATATTCTGGTTATTAAATTATATTTATGCTTTTAGCATGCGGCATGGGCATTTTGTGGTTAAGCACATATTGACTGCCCTCAAAGCGTGCAGATGAGGAAGGGATTTTTCGATACTCACTTCACTGGGATGGGCGGAAACTTTGCTCTGCTTGTTTTTCTTGGGCTATAAGTTAATCTTCCTTCATTAAGTGAATCAATCAGGCAAAGCTTTAATTCTGTATCTTTCTCAATTACTCTTTCTCTCTTTCTGTCTTGCTTTCTCTTTTTCTCAGAAAGTGATTAAACAGAAAGAAGGTTTCGTCTGACTAAAACTCGTTTCAGTTTCTCTCTCTCTCTCTTCTATGAGTCATTTTTTTCTCCCTCTCTCTTTCTCTCTCACTCTCGTTTATCTTTACACTTCTATCTATCTCTCACTCTCTCTTTCTATCTCTCACTCTCTCAGCCTTTTACTCAGATCAGTTAGTGATCTTCGGGCGGATTTCTCTATTAATAATACTTTTTCTCGCTCACTCTCACTCTGACTATCTCTCGCTCTACCCTCGTCATCAATCAGTTCGACTATCCATCAACTTCCATCTACATCTTTTAAGCTGCAGTTAAGGTATCTACTCGTTGACCATTACAGCTTGGTTAACCGTTCGCTGTCTCCCTCTATTTGTGCATCGGTCTCTTTTGCTCTTGGGCGCTGCTTTTGTGTTGCCTGTTGGTGACTTTCACTTTGGGCCGTCTGCTGTCCTTTCACTGGCTATTTGTTTGTTTGTTTGACTGAGTGACTGAG
Organism: Drosophila aldrichi; assembly: GCA_035045965.1. Lineage (NCBI taxonomy): Eukaryota > Metazoa > Arthropoda > Insecta > Diptera > Drosophilidae > Drosophila > Drosophila aldrichi. The sequence continues at coordinate 6,015,817 of JAWNOM010000484.1, forward strand.
CTGCTGCCTGTCTGCCAGCCGCCAGTCAAGACCAAAGGCCCAATGCTCGAATAAGCCAGGCCACCGCGCATAGAAAGAGAGAGAGAGAGAGAGAGAGAGGAGCTAAGCGAGCGAATGAGTGACCGACCCATCGACCCAGTGGCGTTGCCTTTGCAAGTTTTCACTTGCATTAAGTGCTTTCTGCACGGACTAGCCCACAACAGATCCTAGACACAAACCCTTTAAAAACATGCCTCTCTCCCTCTCTCTCTCTCTCCTTCTCTGTCTGTCTCTCTCTCTCTCTCTCTCTCTCTCTTATGCTCTGTCTGACTGTCTGTTTCTCTTGTGTTGGCAAGCACTTTGTGCCTTCAGTTCGTGTCACTCAAACTTAAAAATGCTCATGTCAGTGCTTTGTGAGCGTGTGTGGGTGTGTCCATGTGTGTCTGTATGTGTGTGTGTGTGTGTGTGTGTTCTCTGTTCAACGTTTGCTTTTTAACTGCCAGAGCCCTCTGGTTTTAGGCCCTGTTTCTGGATTGGTTTCGGCTTTGCGTTTGGTTTAGGGCTTTCGAGTTTTAATGGCGGGTGCCGGGCATCAACTTGCGTTGTGGTTCCAACTTTCGGACGCGTATTTGCAGTTTTAATCGGATAGAATGAGAGCGAAAGAGAGAGAGAGAGAGAGAGATAGCAAGGGCGAGAGTGAAACGCACTTTCACCTTTTGACTGATTGTTTGCCAAGTGTTGTTGAGCCTGTTGGCCAACATGCTGTTGGCGGTTAGTGCGAGTGTCCATTTCATTCGCCATTGCATTCGCATGCACATTCGCATCCATATCGAATGCGTTGCATGTTCTAGCTTCCAATTTGTGTCCTGCATACCAGAGTGTCCTGCATGTCCTGCATGTCCTCCATGTCCCGCATGTCCCGCATGTCCTCTCTATGTTCTGTCCGCATGCATGGGAGCGGGCTTCTGTTTGGCTTGGTTTTAGTTGATCGCAACTTCGGCTTCTGCAAATTATTTTTAATTATCGCCGTTGCTGTCGTTGCCTTTGTCAGCGCCGCTGTCATTGTCACTGGCATGTTACAGCGCATAAGCCATCCCACTGGCCGTCCCGAAAATAAGGGCACAAGTTTAAAAAACAAGACAGGCATGAATGTTGTAAATGCGACTGCCTGATACTCGCTCAATAGGAAGTTCATTTTGCCTATGTATCACATTATTTCTAATGCATACAGCATACAACATACAGCATACAGCATACAGCATACAGCAGACAGCATACAGCATACAGCATACAGCATACAGCATACAGCATACAGCATACAGCATACAGCATACAGCATACAGCATACAGCATACAGCATACAGCAGACAGCATGGAAGACGAAGAAGAAGAAGAAGCATATACTCCTTATTGGAGCCACGAGCGAGTATTTATACAAACAAAAACTCAGTGAAAAACCGCAGGCAATTCCACGTTTTCGTCCAAATTTCGTCCGCTATTGCATGTGGCATACTTTTGGGCTCGCAGTGAAATTCAATTACGGAAGCATGGAACACTACATGGCCACTACGTATTATCAGCACATCGCATGGCATCGCATGGCGTCGCCTACAAATTAAACCAGAAAAGGGTGGGCAAAAAATGTAGAAACTTTTAGCATCTCACAAACTCCATTAGGCCGGCACCAAATGTAAAACCCATGACCGAAATGCCAGTTCAAACACCAATATTTCCATATCATTTCGCGCTAATGCTGCTAGCCCATTTCTTGCTGTTTGCTAATGGAAAATTTGGAGTCAGTCATTAGTCGACATACAGAAGGATTTCAGATTGTTATGCATAGAATAAGATTTTCATTATGCAACAACTTTGCGAACTCCAATGTACTTCATGGACTTTAGTATAGATTCCTTACATCCGTAGCAATAAATTGCCATTTCATTCCATTAACTTGACACGCTTTTGTTTGATATGCTTAAATGTTGGTTGAATCAATGAATAGACTGTCGATACTGTATTGGTCGATCTATGAGACTCTCGTATCTCGTATCTATGGGTATACATATGTATCACGTTTTTTTTCACGAATTGTCCGGCAGGTGGCGCCAGCTGCAGCTGCTGTTCATTTTCGAAAGTCGCATTTTCATTGCTTTTCATTACGCTTTGGCGCACATTTTGCGCTCAGCAACCATACTGACAGTCAACGCATTGCGATTTCTATAATTTATGCAGCAATTTGTACTTTTTGTGGCTATGCGTGTGTGTGTGTACGTGAATATATATGTGTGTGTGTAGAGGTCTGCAACACACACACATTCAATAAAACACCACAAACATAACAAGCAGCAGCAGCAGATATCATGGAAGCAAATGTGGTTCGATCTGCAGAATACTCATTAAAAACTACTATGCATAGCATATAGCATATAGCATATAGCATATAGCATATAGCATATAGCATATAGCATATAGCATATAGCATATAGCATATAGCATATAGCATATAGCATATAGCATATAGCATATAGCATATAGCATATAGCATATAGCATATAGCATATAGCATATAGCATATAGCATATAGCATATAGCATATAGCATACAGCATATAAGACTTTGCTGATCATACCCCGTCTTAATTTTTATAGGGTATACACTCGAACACGGCAGGCATTTTGCATTGCAATTGTGTCGGCAATTTCTTTTTTTTTTTTCTTCTTCTTTTTGCTGTGAAAAGTGAAAACGCAACAGCAATAACCGCATTGATACCAAAAATATGTGCCAATTTTTATTATGCGCAGTCAAATGGTAAAAGCCAAACGACAATGCCACATGACGTCCCCGAAAATGCTCTCGAAAAACGAAATTCCGGCCGAGCTAGACACGAACAGCGGGAGACAGAGACACAGCTAGATAGATAGAGAGCAAATTCAGCCTAGTCAGAGAGATAGTTAACAATGATGGCATTGCATGTGAATGGAACTGCGCTAATTTAATTAGAGTAACTCACGCTCTGGCTGAAACATTCACGCGATGAAATTTTCATTTAAAATTAGATTTCTTTCTTTTTGGGCTGAGGTAGGAAAAAATTATTTATGCACCGTCAGTCAGGTCGTCACTCGGACTGCATGACTGCTTACCGACTTAAAAAATCCTCCTCTTCTGGTGCTCGAAACCACCTTAGAAATCAGGAGTTATCTCGCAAATGTTCTTCAAATGAATATCAACATCATTTCATTCATATAAAGAACACCTCGTACTGCTGCTGGGTATCTATTAGTCGATATCATCTTTATCACAACTATTGATTAAGTAAGTCCTTTGGCTCTGCTTGCCTAGTGAGCTGTACTTTCATCGGCATCATTTCGCATTTTCCATTAAGTGAACTCCAAAAGTGACATTAACAGAACAATGTGTGTGGGCAGCAGCATGCAAAAAAACAGTTAGCTACATACACACACACACACACACATACACGCTCGTATACACCTTCAGATGCACACCTGGTTTTGGGGCACAAAAAGTGCTACTTAATAATTTTAATTTCCTGTGCTCTGTTGAATGCTTCATAAATTTCATGATGAGCCAAGCAGAACACGCTTGGCATTGCCTTTAGCGATGCTATGCTGCGTACAGCTTCAACCAACCCACTCCCAGACAGCCCATTTCGTATTAATATGGCCACCAAAACCATCCCCCGCAACCAGCTATGCCACCTGATCCACCTAGTTATCCGTTACGTCTGCTCACTCGGGCGACGCACAAAAGCGCGCTTCACTTATTTCAATCAAATTACGGCCAATGAATATTGAACTATCGCACACACACACACGCACACCCACACACACACATTTACCGGAGACACAACGAAATGTGCAGCGCAAGCTGAAAATAGTTCTGGAATATTTGTTACAATTTTTTTTTTTTAAGTCCCCAACCTCATATATATTTATAGGTATTACCATCTATACATACATGTATTTTTATATAGATATATCATGTTAACGGTTTGACAATTTGTATGCGCTGTGCACAAAAAAAAAAAAAAAAAAAAGGAAAACTGAAATATCTCTGGGGTTAAATCAACCTACAGGAAATTCGTAATGGAAACGGCGCAAGTGATTTGACCATCGACTGCAACAAAAACAACAACAACAACAGTAACTGAAAAAAAAAAATTGTGTTGTCAAAAAATCCATTAAAAGTTTTGTCAATTTTACAACATTTTGCTCTCTTTCAACATTTTTTTTATTAATTTTTTGTATTATTTTTTTGGTGTTTTTTTGTTGGTTTATTTGTTGGCATTTTTAGCATTTTAAATCAATCAGGATATTACTTTATGCAGCGATTCTCTATATGCACTTTTTATGGAATTTTAATGTACATTCCATATATAATTGTAATTTTTTTTTTTTTTTTTTGGGTTTCCTCTAAAACGCTCGAAAGGTCGCCATGGAAATAATTTACAAATTTATTGAACATAAAAATGATGTACATGCCGTAGAGCACAAATTTGTAAAAACATAATCTGCATATAGTTAAGAGCATATTACTGTTGAAATACAGTGCTTATCATAATTATAGCCCACTTATAATCCACTTAAACGAATTGGCTGAAAATTTTTCCCAAATGACATATTCCCTCAAAATCTTTTAAAATGAGTAGTTCAATATATCAATTATGAATGACAAACAACTTTTTCACTTAAAATTATCGATTTAATAATGATTTCTTAAAAAAAGTAAAAAACAAGGAAAAACAGCACCCATTTGCTGTATCAAAATTATAGCCCAATTTCAAGTTTTGGTCAATAAAATCCGAAATCGTTGCGGATTAATGGAAAAACGATTGGTAATATTTAGTCCGGCCTCCATTAGCCTTAGTTAACTTAAAAATTCGCTTCCTCATTGGAGCCACTAAATTTAATAAAAGGTCCTTTTGGCGACTTTGCCCTTCATTTAGAATTTGCGTTTTAAGATCTCCAACTGTCTCAAATTGGCGATTTTTGGCACTAAACCGTCTTGCAAAATTACCCCAGACATTTTCTATTGAGTTGAGATCTAGAGAACATGCTGGCCAGTCCAGGACATCAACAGTCCAGGACATGGCATTCCTCCAAATACTCCTTTGTTCGTCTGCCACATGGATTCCGGCATTATCCTGTTGGAAAACCATTGGTTTCTCACAGAATTCCCTTAAATATGGAATGAGACTACTATCCAGAGTCTGAATATACTCTTCACTATTCATTCGGCTTGTTACAAAGTTCAATTCCAAGGTTCCAAATGAACAAAATGCTTCCCAAATCATGACGGAGCCACCTCCAAAGTTTCTCCTTGAAAAAAACATAGGATCCTTTCTCAAATCATGGCAATATGAATTGAACCCATCAGGACCATCCATATTAAACTTCTTCTCATCAGAAAATATGGCCTGTTAGGGTAAAAATTTATAAATACACTGTAAGCCAAAAGAGGATAATTCAAACGCACGTATGTCCAATCGGTTGCAGTATGTCTTTCGGCAAAATTAAGTCGAGCAACCTTGTGGCGACTTAGCAACATGGGTGTTTTGGTCAGTTTGGACCTCTTTATGATTTCTGAGTTCTTCAGTACTCGCCAAATAGTCATCGCTGACACAGATCCGCCCACATCTAAGGCCAAACCTCTACAAGCGGTTGAGCTGTTGCTGGCTTTGTTAATAATTTTGCGCTTATCGCACGAAACTCGTAACGGTTTTCGCCCAGTACGTTTTCTTGATCCTTATTCTTCGGGATTATCCAAAAAAATTTCAATTACCCGTCAACGTTTTATTAAAAAAATCCTGAAATACTCGAAATAGACTCTCCTGACTCGAAAAGTGAGAAAATACGGCCCTTTTCTTAATCAGATAATTGTTTTCCAAACGGCATCTCTTAAAAACCATCTAAATTTACTTAATTATAATGTCTGTAAATCGAAAAGTCTGCTCCGCACTTAAAAACCCCAAATTTGCGACAGTGGGCTATAATTATGATACACAAAAATGCATGCAAAAATGGTAGCACACAGCAAAAGTTAACGGTTCTTTCTTAGTTTTCTATAAATTGAACCCAAATTGCGGGAAAATCCATTGAACATGTCTGTCAACAAAGTACAACAAAACTTTGTTTTGGAAATCCCTTAAAAATGTTGTTAAAACTCGCTCAAAGTTGAAGTTGCTAGGTGGGTTATAATTATGATAAGCACTGTATATTGTGCAAGGTTAACTGTAATCCAATTTCAATTGTTGCTGGTTGTACCATGAAGAGCCTGAATTTCGCTGCTGCTGAGCCTAGATTGCATTGGTATTTAAGATATTCCTCACTTAGCCTCTGGCTGAGAAGGTAAAGGTCTGAGGTACTTTAGCTATTTTAAAAGTCTGATGACTGATAACATAGAAGCCATGTTCACATAAATGCGGAAATTCATTTGAAATGCCCCAAGCAGTAGAACAAATTTGCGTAATAATTATGAATGGCCACCAAATGCAGAAAACTCCTTCTCAATTATAGTAAAATTTTTATATTAATATAAATGGCAATGTATAACATTAAAAATATTGTACGTATATATATTCTTGATCAAGAAGACGAGCTGAGTCGAGTTAGCCCTGTCTGTCTTATAAGATATAAGAGCTACAGGCTTGAAATTTGTTTTGCTAGGTCGTCGGTATATTATCATGCGCATATCGAGTTTTTCTCCGAAAGTCGATTACTATTCCCTTCATTTTGTTATCGATTACAAACTTTATCGATCAGTAATAGTAACAATTATCACTAATAAATTCATGTCTGCTACATCTTTAGAGCTAGAGTCGCCAAATTATAGATTAGGATTTGTCGCTTATCCAAATGTATCAAGAAATTAAGATTGTCCATCCATAAAAAAAGTTATTAAACATTTAAGATACACTTTGCATAGAACTAAATCATTTTATGTGATTTTAGTTAATTAATTAAAAGCTGCAAAAAAAAGTGAATATTAAAAATGCAAAGACTTGAATTTAAAGCGATTAAAATGCGGCTAACCTTGTTAAGTGGATGCGCGGCAAGTGCTGCAGTAACCAATGCTCTACGCTCTTACCAAATTGTCCAGCACACACACACACACACACACACACTTGTACATTTGGCAGAAGTTGCTTCATTAGGATGCATAAACTGAAAAACAAATAGCGTTGAGGTTGCATCCCCTTCTTTATTTTTTGTATATTTTCTAATGTAATGAAATAAGTTCAACAGGATCTCTGGCATGCAGGCCCTGAAGAAGCCGCCCTTGTCCGGTGATGCAAATGCACAAGTGTGTGTGTGTGCGTGTGTGTGTGTGTGGTGGATGCGCCTGCAGCAAATTGGTGGCTCTAATTTTACTCGCAGCCAGCTCTCATTAAATTTTCATAGTTTTCCAAACGCGCCCGAATCCGAAAATGATAATTAAAATGCGCCCCAGCCTCCAGCTAGAGCCGGACCAGTTCTGTATGTGTATGTGATGTGTGTGTGGGTGTGTGGCATGAATTATGCGCAAGCACACACTTAACACCCAAACGACCCGACTCACAACGTGGCATCCTGCTGCTGCTGCTGCAGTTGAAGAGTTGGTGCGGGCGGCCATGGGCGGCTCAGCGCTTGAATGGGCGTGGCAGCAACTCATAAATGCTGTGCAGGCGAGCAAAAAGGATTCACACAGGATGCCAGAAGGACAACAGGGCAGTAACAGCAGCCGGAGTACGTGCGCTAGCTTGCACGGGTCAGGATTCAGGCATCAGGCGTCAGGCTTCATGGCAAACTCTGCTGGCTGTCTCAACTTACGGCAACGGCTGTGTTGCTGGCATCTACTTCATGCATGCATAAGAAAGCAGCTTCTTAAGCGAGCGTCACGCCCTCTGACCCCGCCACACGCCCACACACACACACACACACACAGGGCTGTGCGCTTGCCGTAGGTAAAAACTGCAAACATTCAACGTTAAGCGTTGCGTATACGTAATATTTACAATGGCAACTCCCTAAGAGGAACCTGTCTAATGGCCAATTGATTATCATTTATCTTAAGGAATTCTATTTTTGTTCAGCTGTTATCTCTAGGCGCTATCTATGACTGCACTCTCTGCCTACCTTCGTTCGAGGTCTTATCATGCGTATACGTAATATTTCAGCTGAGATATATTAAATCCAATACCTTAGCTAATTGATTAAGTTCATAATCATATCTTGCTTGTTATTTTTGTTTACATTATAATATTTTTGCCTCTCTTGTTCCGCTTTACTTACACACTGAACAAGGTGGATATTCCAGGAAACATTGCGTATACGCAATATGCGTTAGGCTGAAGGAATTTTTTCTGAGAATTATGATTGATTGGCTTCAAATTGGACTAATAATTCGTAGGCCTTTCTCAATCTGTTATCCTTGTTACAAGCAGTTAACCTTGTGATTTGCTTAGACGCCAATAGATCCTTCACTCCTTCACTCAATATGTTGGCTTCTGCTGAATCAGATTTTTGCAGCTTCTTTTGCTTTTGATTTCTGTTTCTATTTCTAATTCTATTCATTTTCATTCGCCTGTTTACTGTTTCATATTTCTCTGCTCGTTTCTCTTTCCATATGCATACATTTTTGTTTTGTATTTCTATCAAGATAATGTTTGTCATTTAGCAGAGTTTACTGTATAAGCGAGCAGTTGAGCTTTGCGTGTGGAGTCATGTGCGTGTGTGTGCGAGTGTGTGTGTGTGGCCAGGTGATGTGATTTATTGCATTGTGGTAACTTTTAGGTATCGCTCTGCCACGGTCTATGCGTATGTCTGTGTGTGTGTGTGTGTGTGTGTGTGTGAGTGGCGTGTGGTGCGTGGTGCGCTCTTTTTCGCTTAAGAGACAAACCGCTAATTTGTTATCATTTATCACCATGCTGAGACGCGCGCGCGCTCTTCTGTGTCTGTGTGCGTGTGTGTGTAAACAATTTGTAAATGTGTTACATTTAAACCCTAAAGTAAAGTCTGCTCTGCTGTCCTTTGCCCCTCTCCCCTTTGTCAGCCAGCTTCGTTTGCCTGATTTTGTCATTGTGATAAATTCTTTGACGTTAACGTAACGTGAGATTTAAGCGTGCGTGAATGTGTGTGTGTGTGTGTGTGTGTGTGCGTGTGTGTATTTGCGCACATGTTAGCTTAAATAATGAAAAGGGACCCAGGATTTCGTCCAGCCGCTAAATAATGACATAAACATTTTTTATGAATCGTATTTCATTTGTGACTCACAGCAGAGCCAAATAAAATTAGAAAGAGCAGCTTAATGCAGCATAGCACAGGTTAAATACACTTGCGCACATGTCGCTCCGAAAGAGGATTCTCGTTTTGATGTGGCTTCCGTAAGCCGAATCCTTCACAAAGGCTGAGCCAAAACCTTGAAGAACAATGCAAGCTACTATTATTTGATATCGCCTTTGACTCATCCGATCTGACTGACTTAAATGATTGAAATAACTTTGTTATAACCTTGACAAGCGCAAAGAGACTCGTCAGCAACCAAAGTTCCGATTACCCATTCGCTTTACCACTTCTCATCTACTACCTTATTTTGTACACCTCGATTTTCCATCTGCTCTCTTTCCTATATACTCGATTACTTTAAAGCTGAATCATTGAGTAAACCTTGACTTTTCCATTTAAGTTTGACACACAACGATTTCTCCGTTAGTTCAAATTATTCATTACAATATACATATATATAGAACATATTAGACTCTCATAATTCAGAACAACAATACAAACTGCAGTAAAAGCACTCGTCAATTGCTCGACATTTCCAAATTGACCCACACAAGCAAATATGTCTAGAAACTCGCTGCTGGTTCTGACCGCGGGCACTGCCGGTGCTATTCTACTTGGCTATTGTATTTATTACGATCGAAAGCGCCGCTCCGATCCCAATTATAAGCGGAAGGTGCATGAGCGTCGCCAGAAGTTAAGCACACTGGCGTACGACTACGAAGCGACCAGACGGCTCAACCTTTCCGAGCTCAACGATCACGAGATGGTGCAGCATTATTTCCAAAACGAGATCAAACTGGCCGAAGATCTATTCAGGCAGGCCAAATTGGATATGGGCCTGGTTCACTTGGCCAATGCCATTATGGTCTGTGCCCAGCCCGTCGCCCTGATGGAGGCCATGAAGGTGGCCCTGCCAGAGCGCATCTTCAATATGTTGCTGACCAAGTTGCCCGACTTGCAGCTACCCGAACCCGTGCCAGAGACCACGGATCTCCCACTCGATTGAAGATCGCATCTACCAAGGCTGTTGCCTTTTTGTAGAAACAAAAAACCAAAAAAAAAAAGAATAACTCGAAGATAGCTGCAAAGCTGCTCGCCTTGCAGTAGTTGAAAAGTTGTCACAAAGAAAATTGTTTAAAAGAGTTTCGGGCATGTCTAAAGAAATCGAAAAAAAGATAGAAAAAAAAGTAGACAGCAAATATTCGCTACAAAGACTTAAAGATATAAAACAAAAAAAAATCTAAATAAAAATTTGTCGATCGACTCGTTTTTTTTTTTTTTAAATATAAGCTAAAGTTCTTTTCTTTTTAATTGAATCTGGCCAAAAACAGATGTATGCAGTTGTTTTCTCTCAGAATATAGGTACAGTAGAGTATCATACATACAAACATACATCCAAGCTCATGCAAGTGCGAGTGGGAGAGCGCACTAACATGCATGCTCTGCTCTTGCAACTCTGTTTATTCGTGGCTCTCTCTCACTGTTTTTACACACAGTGCTAGCACTCAAATACTAAATGCATTAACATTTTATAACTGCACTTTTCAAGCTGCCAATGAAATCGTAGCAAGCCTGATCGAAAAGCCACAAGCAGCCATCTCGCTCTCATCAAGCAGCACAAGGCACTACGATCAGCGCAGTCTGCAGTCTGTGTCTCTCTCACTCGCTCGCAGCGAGGAATGAGCAGTGCAAGCAGTGCAAAGCAAAAGACAAGCAAGCAGTTCAACTGCTTGCAAATACAACTGCAACTGGGACGCGATAGAATAATATGAGAGAGAAAGAGTAACAAGGACAGCATGCTCGGCTGTTAGTGTTAATATGCGAGACCACAAATGAGTATGTATATATGTGTGTATTTACATGTATGGCATACGTAACCAAAATAAAATGATTCCACATTGAATAAATGTACTTCGTCATATATTTTCATTCTCTTCTCTCTTCATTCTCTTATGCAGGGCACATTGATAATTTGCCTAAAGATCTAACATATTTGTATACAAAAATATGTATCTAATATATAATTAGAATGGTAATGAATACATACATATATATTCATCACACCCATACATACATACATATATACTGATATAAATATATACTCTTATAAATTGAGCCTTTATGGTACACTTTTCGCTATTGGAGCGATTTTAGCTAAAGTCTGGATAACTAGTCGAGTCCTCATTGCTGGAGCTGGTTGTGGTAGTGCTCTCATAGCTCTGCAGCTGTTGCAGTTTCATGATCAACGGCATGAAGATGCAATCAGGCAGCGATTCCTTCAATGTGTGCAACACCGGCATCGGCTGGGCACACATCATGATTGCATTGGTCAAATGGCTGAGGCCATCGGATATGTTGCCCTGGGTAATCAGTAGCTCCCCCACTTTGATCTCGTCAAGAAAGCAGCGCTCCAGAGTCATATGAGCGCTGCTATCGCATGGGATATCGTCCAGCGCCCACTCACTGTCACGGATCAGACGATACTTCAACGTTTCAATCGCATCCCGTTGACGGCGCTCGTGCACCTTCCGTCTGTAGGCCGGGTCAAGGCGACGCTTTCTATCAAAGTACATGCAATAGCCCAGGATGATGGCACTGGCGGTGCCCAGAGTGATTACCAGCAAGCATGCGACCGACATTTTAAATCGAACTACAATTTTGGCTTAAGAATTTCGAACAAGAATTTTGCAAATCATCAATGAAAACAATAAAAGAATTTTAAATTTAATCAAGTAATTTAAAAACTTTTCTATGGTCTGTTTGATTTTTTTGTTTTTTTTTTTTTTTTTTTTTTAAGAGTTCTACGTTCTTCTACATTTACTATCTGTGTTGGCCAAAGGAATAATGAACGAATACTGAGAGCATTCGGCATTGACTTGTGTCCGAAATGATGTTTAAAGCAAAGCTATCGAGCATTAATATTCTATTGTGACTATTTCTGAATCATCACGACATACTTTTAACTGGAGACTGCTCGATAATTCTTCGCGTCTTTCTATATTTATCCAAAAAAGATACGAATAGTAGTGTGAGAGAAGTAAACAAAAAAAATATATCGACTTTGCGTGCTCATCAGAACTTCGTGAATATCGATATGAAAAATATATAAACATCGATTGAAATGTAGTAGAGATGTTTCATATCGATATTTAAAATACGTAAAGTTTTGGTATTAATTTTTGGTCTTATTGTGTACCAGCTTGTATGACATCGCCTACTGACTTCGTTCACTTCCGTTGTTGAAAATAATAGGTACAACCCTTAAAATTTCACTTTCTTGACTGGTAAATTCCAGAACATTGTTTTTACTGCCTTCAACGTTAAAGTTTTGTTCTCTGAATTAGGTAAGCAAAAAAAAAAGTACATTTTTGAGAGTGTCGAGATTAACGTGACTAGTCTTCTGCCAACATACGCGCCAGTGATGTCCAAGCTACCAGTGAAGACGCCTGCACCGACGGCTGCACCGCCGGAGAAGCTACCACTTGAAGAATTGCCGCCGCAGGCATCACTTCCAGCATTGCCGCCGTCGGCACCGCAGGCTCCACCGCCGCCGCAGGCATCACTTCCAGCATTGCCGCCGTCGGCACCGCAGGCTCCACCGCCGCCGCAGGCATCACTTCCAGCATTGCCGCCGACAGCACCGCAGGCTCCACCGCCGCCGCAGGCATCACTTCCAGCATTGCCGCCGTCGGCACCGCAGCCTCCACCGCCGCCGCAGGCATCACTTCCAGCATTGCCGCCGACAGCACCGCAGGCTCCACCGCCGCCGCAGGCATCACTTCCAGCATTGCCGCCGTCGGCACCGCAGCCTCCACCGCCGCCGTCGGCACGGAAGCGTACATCGCCGTCGGCACGGAAGCGTCCACCGCTGTCAGCACGGAAGCGTACATCGCCGTCGGCAAGGAAGCGTCCATCGCCGTCGGCACGGAAGCGTCCATCGCCGTCGGCACGGAAGCGTCCATCGCCGTCGGCACGGAAGCGTCCATCGCCTTCGGCACGGAAGCGTCCACCGCCGTCGGGACGGAAGCGTCTACTGCCGTCAGCACCGCAGCCTCCACCGCCGTCGGGACGGAAGCGTTCACCGCCGTCGGGACGGAAGCGTTCACCGCTTTCGGGACGGAAGCGTCCACTGCCGTCGGCACGGAAGCGTCTACTGCCGTCGGCACCGCAGCCTTCACCGCCGTCGTCGGCACGGAAGCGTCCACCGCTGTCAGCACGGAAGCGTCCACCGCTGTCAGCACAGAAGCGTCCACCGCCGCCCTCACCGCCGTCTGAAAAGACTGCCTCCAAGCAGATCATACCGCCAGCACTGCTGCCCAATCCGGAAATCGCGCTGAAGTACTTCCAGGCGAACAACATTCGCTTTCCCATACGTCCGCCGGAAGGGGCCCAATTGTCTCGTGAAGGTGAGCCGGTGTACTGCTATTGTCGCTGCCCCTACGACCAGAACCTCGATATGATCGTCTGTGATGGCGAAGACTGTCTCATCGAGTGGTTCCACTGCGAATGCGTGGGCATCTTGATCACCCCAAAGGGCAAATGGTACTGTGCCGAGTGCCGACCCATTCCCACGTAATTTGCAGAGCTTTGTATATCTAAAAATATATTAAATAACCCAGATAATAAAAAGCAAATATTATGGAGTATATCGACGTATGTTTATATGCATTTTTATTTATGTAAATACTTGTACATGTATGAAACTATATCTATGTATATAGACGAGGTCTAGGCTCAAATGCGTCTCCGATGACTTGGCTATAGCATAAATAAAGCTAATCTTAAATACATACTATAAGCGAGTATATGTAAAGAAATCTATATTCAGATATATATACATACATATATGTATCTACTAGAGTACTAGTGATTGGGGACGCTGTGTTGGGTTCTTGGGAATATAAATAGCTTTGTGTTCAATGAAATAATAAATTTAATTTAATTAGTAGCAATAGGTCTAAACTTTCAATATAAATGTATTATCAATAGTCAATAGTTGCGGAGTCCAGGATCATAATTCCATAAATTAGTATAAAGAGCCATCAATCCACCTTCAAATTAATTCAAAGCATTCCCAGTTCCATGCATTTAGTATTAATTTGTGGTTATGATGATACATCCAACATTATTTCATTCCCTCTGGCATCTCGGAAATCCCTATTACCATGAATGTTCGGAACTACTGTGGGTGCTGTGCTGGTATTTGGGGAAGATAAATGAGGAATATTTTTATTACGATATATTTGTGGAGAAACCCTGAGAGACGAAATGCTTAATAGAGCATTTTCTCTCTTTTTCCATCCATTTCTTTTATCATTTTGGTTGCTGTTGCAATACTCTTAAACTCGGAATACTCTTAAAATCTAAAAGCTGAATATTGTAATTATCAATGTTATATACACTTTGTAGGAGTTAAAGAATTTCTTTTTACAACACATTTCTTACACTTTGTATGACTACTATATGTAAAAGAATATTTTTACTAACATACTCGTAAATTTTCTTGTCTCATTTTCAGGTAATTAATTCACTGCAACCTCAATTCTGGAACTAGCTCACCTGAACTACTTAAGCCTGGTCAGTCCCACTCAATTTGTTTCTAACTCTCGTTCTTTAGTATTCCCAGTGCGAACATCTTAAAGAAAAGGTCCTATTCGTACGAGCTTTAATGAAATTGTGTAGCCTGAACAAAAAAAAAACAATGGCGCTGAGTGTGTTTATTTATGTGTGGGCGTGGCACACTGTAAGCCCAAATGAGCATATGCATATTTCATAAGACCTTTTCTTTTTTTTAGTTTTTTTTTTTTTTGTGCCTCTGCTTCTCGAGTTATGTTAAAATTGTTACTACTACTCCGTTTGGCCGCTGGCCCATAAAACAAAAAAGAAGTGGGAAAGGGCATGGAAATGGTAAGGAACGGAACGGAGAGACGAAAACTTAAGAAACTGCAAATATTGTTGCCAACTGTATGAGCAAGAAGAAGCGGCTAAAGAAAACACACACACAGAAAGAGCGCAGTGGAAAAATGCGCAACGGAAAGAAAACAACAAAAAATAAAAATAATAAAAAAAATTGTGATGCGGCCATAACGAAATTTTGCTGCCGCCATTTCCGTTTTGAAATTTCCTTTTCTTACCGTAATTTGTCGGTGATTCATTTGCTCTGCTTCACATTTATTTCTGCCTTCATTTGCCTTTCGCATAGCCCAGCCAACTGACACGCCTCTGTTGCCAGTTTCAGCTACTCGCAGTGTTTGCTTCTTCTATTAAATGCTTCTCTTCTCTCAGTTTGTTTTCTTTATTTCTTTTCTTGTATTTTTTGGTCGTACTGCCACTTGTCATAGCCCCAGAGCGACATTAAGTGCAAACACGAAAGAAAACTATGAGATCAGGCACTGCTGCCATAGATACCCTCTGACATTTGTTCAGCATTCTTTTGTCTACGCGTTTGTGACACTTCCGAAGACATTGCAAGCACCACTCCGTTACAATTATATAAATAGATCAAGTGGGCTTCTGAGGGTATTTGATTCATGATAATGAACTATTTTGGGAACCGGTTCAGGGACTTTAAATGTGAGATTTGCAGAGCTTGAATAAATATAAGAAAATCACATTTATTTTAAAGAGCATTTTGAACTAGTTCATTCTTTTTTTGAACTAGTTCACACACATAGTCATTGACATATTAGAGCTGCTGAATTAGAACCTCATCTCATTTCAAGGCCAAAAGCTATCCGCTAATAACATTCATAGTCTCGTTTGTCTCTTTTGATCCAGTTCACTGCACAAAGAAGGCAACAAAGTTCATTACGTTCTGTGTATGATTGCAATTGCAGCAGCGACTGCCGTAGTTTTGCCTCCTCTCTTCTGCTCTACACATCAATCCATTTCATTGCGACTCGAATGCCTGCTGTCGAACTGTCAAAGTGATACACTTTGGAACTGGTTCAGCGAACTCAGTGCAATGCAATTATCCCGATACACATATCCTTGAGCCCTTTCGCACTTTAGCTGCTTGTTTAGTCCGCCCTCATTCGAATTCTGTGTTCCAATTCATTCCATTTCGTTTCATTTCATTTCATTTTACTTTCATAGTGCACACAAATTTCGCGTGCTTTTAATTTTGTTGTTCAAATTTGTTTCCTTATTTTTTCTTCCTCTATCCCTTCACATTTTTTTTTTCAACTTTTTTTTTTGTTTTTTGTTGCTTTGTAGTTTGTTCTTGTAACCCGCATGCGACGATTCAGGCGTTAAACAAGCGTTGACAACAACAACAACAACAGCGTGCGCTGAGGTGTGTTTGCACCCGCACATGTGTGTGTGTGTGTGTGTGTGTGTGTGTGTGTGTGCGCAAATAGCATAAAAACGTAGCGTATGAGTGATACAAGTGTAAATTTGTTGAAGTGCTCGGATGGGGACAAAGTACAAAAAAGATACACTTGGTGAAAAAATGCATGTGTGAGCAAAGGATGTGCTGCACTAAGAAATACCCTGTAATAGCTAATCAGTTCTCAAAGTGTAGTTGACTTCGTCACAGTTTTTAAATAACCATCGTCATTATTAGTGATGCTTCAATAATTATCAATAGTATATAAATCGATAGGAATCAAAGCTTCATTTTCCATTAAAATGCCACGCCCATTAATCAACTGAGAGTGGGCGTTTGTCTGCCCTTAGCCAACTCTACAGGGTATAACAAAACGTGAACAGTAACAATTGTGCACAGCTATAAGCATACCTAATGTGTGCCATCTGAGTGTGTGTGTGTGTGTGTGCCATGTGTGTGTGTGCGCTGTGCACGTGTGAGCGAACGCCGAGTGCAACTCATGTATTTATGAAGTGTCAACAGCTTCGTCATGATACATGGGACCTTAAGCTATCTGCCCGCACACACAGCTCAACGGCTCATCCATGTGTGTGCTCTCTATGTATATGCATGTGTGTGTGTGTGTATTTCCTTCTCTTTTTTTGTTGTTGTAGGTTGACAACAGAATTTGTGCGGTTCTGACACTTGAGGGCAGCTTAATAGGTTTTTTTTTTTTCTGCGACTGTTGCACTTTGTGTGTCTTAAACTGTCAGCTGCAGCTAATTAGTTGCTGAAAGCAAAAGTATTACAGGGTATCTGGCAGTGCTAGCTCTTGACTGTGGTAAAGTCTTCAGCAAAGATTTAGCTAATTAAGCGGTACGAGCTGAACGAGGTTTAGCCCGTAAAAGGCTTACAGAGCGAACAGTTTGACCAAGGGCGAGATGGTATTCCTTTAGGTATTCCCTGACTTGGGTAAAGAACTGAAATGGAGTGGAAAAGCATGAGGGGAGAAAGAAGCTCTGAACTAGCAAATATAAAATGAAACGAAAAGTAGGTAGAATGATCGGTAAAAAATACGCAATTTTTCATCTACCATCCACCCAAATCTAAACTATATCTAGAGGAAGGTCTTCATTTAATTAATTTCAACATAACCATGGAGGACAAGTGCCGCCACAAAATGCATTAAGTCAAGTCAAAGTAATGCCAGCCATAAAAATAACTGTGAGCATGGCACTAAGCAAGCAACTAAGACTGGAGGTTAAGTGGACATGTTAAGCCAAGTGAGACTTTAAGGGGCTTATTAGCCGCCTTGACCCACTCAAAGGGCAAACGCTAGTGCAGAGCCAACCACAAGGACTTGCAGTTAGTTCACATGGAAGTTATTTTTGTTGTTGCTGGTGCGCTTAGGCGAGTTAGGACAGAGCATCTTCTAGTCGAATGCACAACTGCAATCATGTCAAACACACCCGCACACACACACACACACACACATTCATTTTTCAAACCCAAGTCCATGGAAAAGCGGAATTCTGGGTATACTGCATTTGTTAAAATCACTGTAACAGGCAGCAGTAGCAACAGTCGAGTTGAGTTAGTTCTGTTCGTCTGTCCGTTGATCAAACTGCCAGTCCGTCAGTGTGTCTGTCCGTCCATAGAACCATTTGGGTATCTTCCAGTATCTGGTATCTGGCCATCTATCTGATCTTTTCTTGACTTTCATCATCTATCTATCGATCCATACCTTTGTCAATCAGTTATTCCGTACATCCGTCTATCCAAAAATCTCTTCGACAATCTATCCAACCGTTTGTCCATCCCTCCATCTCTTAGTTCTTCCGTATCTCCGTCTGTTCATTACCTTATCCATCCGACTTTTCGTTTAATCATCTATCCCTCTACGCATTCATATATCCAAACATCGATCCTGAGAACCATCCGGGATATAACAATAATCATAATATCCTGATATAGTTTTCATATTGTCAGTTTTCAAGTCAAGCTTAAAGTTAGGCTCCAGGGTATCTTCCAGTTGGTCATTCGCTACTCTCGAGCAATCCTACTTGTTCTATAGCGTGTTGCAACTCAATTTGAAAGCATGCCGAAATATGGAAGTGCAGAAAAAAGCAGCACACATCCAAAGGCAGAGGCACAGGCAGAGGCACAGTCACATATACAGCTAGAGTAGACATGAAAACAAGTCAAATGGAGGCAGATGCAAGTACATGAACAAAATGGTCGACAGTCAGACGAAATTGTGTTTCTATGTCAAGCATAAATTTTAGCTTTCTCCCGCTCCTGTCAACCGCTCACTCAGTCCCAAAGTATGATGAAGACGAACGTAGACAGCGAGACTCGCGACAGAGTCCTGGGATTTGTCTGTATAAATATAGACAGATATATACATACGTACATCTATCTATCTATATATATGGAAGGTGGCTGATGTTCTTAATGAATGCCACCCGAGGGCCGCCGAGTTAGCGCCCAAGGCGCTTATATCATTTTCTTGTTAGTGCAAATAAATTATACGGAAATAATTTCATTTAGTTTGTGCAAAAGGGAAGAAAGAGAAAACCAAGAAGGGATAAAGCAGTGGAAGTAAAGGTAAAGTAAAATTGTCTTAGCCAAACGGAGAGAGCTGCGCGTGCCGGTGCGGGCACGTCGAGTGATCTCTCAATTCGCAGCAGCCTGACAGCATTTAATTTCAAATGTAGCTAAAAGTGTCTAATTGCTGCTTGAAAGCATCCACAAAATGCTGAAAGCAAATGCACTTAACGCAGTTGAATGTTGCCCCATTCAAGGTTGCTGCAAGTCGTCAGGACGTATTCCCAAAAGGACGACGATGATGACGACGATGACGACGGTGTTGCTTTTGGATTTGATTTGCGTTCTACCTTCGCTGGCAGCGACCATTGAAGTGAAGTCAGCTGCAAGTGAAGTAGATAGCTTGTTTGAGTGATAAAGCGTTCCTTCTGGCAATTCCCTGGATTACGTCACGCTTCGCTTCTCTCGCATCGCCTAGCTGTTGATTTTCGCCATGTGCTTTGCTTCTCGCCTCGATTCTGGCTTAGCTTCTCACTTTGATTTCTTAATTTGCTGCTCTGATTTGATCGCTGCTGGGCTTTAGCTATTCGAATTTGCTTATCCTTTCACAGCCTCTTTGCTTCTCTCTGCTCTCTCACCCCAAACAGTTAGCTCTGACAGCCAGTTACTCCTTTCTTATGTGCTTCTATTGTTTGTCACTACTTTCTAGATTTATTCATTACAACTGATTGTTTGGGTATTTTCCTTCCTTTTCATAAAATCTTGTCAAAACTTTTCAATTATTTTGATCGGCTTTTAACTTTTTTTGACATAATTCTTAGTTTGTTTTCTTTCCTTGTTACTTTTGTAGTTTCTTTATCTGCTTCTTCCACTTTTTCTAAGCTTTTCACTTTGATTTTCCGAAATTCAAAAGATTCTTTATGTGTTTGTTTCATCAGCAGTATTTTCTCAGATTTTTTCCGCTTTCGTAGCCTCGTCCTTTGTTTACTTTTCACTTATATTTTTTCGTAGACTTGAGCTTTTTTAATCGCTTCTTTCTTAGTTAACTTTTCACATAGTTTTTTCTCTTAGGTTTGTGCTTCTTTAAATGGTTCTTTCTTTTGGAATTCTAATGGTATTTTGTTTAAAGCTTATTTATTAATTATTTTTATTTCGATTTGGATGTATTGTGGCTGCTTTTTTTACTGCTCTTTTGGGGCTTTTCGACTTACACTTTAGCTCTCAAACTTCTTTTATTGCTTCTCTCTATGCCTTCAACAATGTTGCATACTTTTGGTTCCCCCTTTTCTTATCAATTTGCCCAGCACTTAACTTTTTACTCATCTGCTGCCCACTTTGCTTCTTTCTCTCTCTCTCTGTTTCGTTTTTCACCTGTTCTATTGCATTTTTCATTCAGCTGAAGAAAGTCCATTTGAATTTTCCTCTTCGGTGACTTTTCAAACACTTGGCATTCACACAATGCAAACTTTATGCAGTTCATTCGTTTTGTGGCTTTTTTTCTGTTATTTCGTTTTATTTTTTCGTTTTCCTTTCTTTCTTTTCTTTTTTTTTTTTTTTTGCTCGTGTTCCTTGAAATTCAATAAAATCAACCGAAATTGGTAGTCAATAGTGGAATATAGTGGCCTGGTCTCTGGCTCTGTCTGACTGCCAGCGAATGGGATGGGAATGGGTCTGCAAGCCGCACGGTTTGCCTTAAATTGTTTTCCGACAAATTTCGTGATGAGTGGATGGAAGGAGGGCGGGGGCGGAGTTGGGCTGGCATAAGGAATGATACAATGGAGAATAACTGGGGGAAACAAGTGAAAAAGTGTTGAAACACATTTTACAACTCAGCTGGAGTGCTTAATTACACACACACACACACACAGATAGAAAGAGTGTGAGTGGGAGAGAGGAAGCGCTAACAATGCCAAACAATAGCCAAAAGGAGAGTGGCAAATAAATTCGTGTGCGGTGGAACGTGTTGTATTGTAATACCAGAAAACTACAAAATCAAAACCACAATAACAACAACAACAA
This sequence comes from Drosophila aldrichi, assembly GCA_035045965.1. NCBI lineage: Eukaryota > Metazoa > Arthropoda > Insecta > Diptera > Drosophilidae > Drosophila > Drosophila aldrichi. Next base: position 6,036,949 of record JAWNOM010000484.1, read on the forward strand.
CAACAACGAGGAACTGTAACAAGCAACAACAAGTGGAACTGCAACTGCAACTGCAACAAACGCCTCCAAAGCCTGGCTCCACGCCCACTCAAACAATCTGCACTTTGAGCTGTTTAGGTGGCCATTAGTCTTAATGACTTTGCAGCAACGAGGGCGAACGCTAGAGAGAAAGAGACAGCAAGAGAGAGAGGGAGGGAGAGAGAGGGAGCAACCTGGAGAGCGCAAGCCAAATAAATAGTCAAGGCCCGACTGAGCTGCTGCAGCATACGAAGCATTCACATAAAGAGCAAACTCTTCTTTATTTTTGCTCCCTTTAAATGAAAGTATTTAGCTGGGCGTGGCTGAGTGAGATGGGGCGGAGATGGAGCAACAACGTAGGCGCTAGGCATTAACTACGGAGCTACTAGGCTGCATTTGCAATGACGGCGACAAATGAAATTTCTACTTAAAAAGCGTAAACAGCTGCGAGAGTGTGTGTGTGTATGTGTGTGTGTGTGTGTGGGTGCTTGCATTTTTTTATATTTTGCAGTGATTGCCCGCTACAAAACTGTCAACCAAACTAATCAGGTTTATGCGTTCAGCACTATCATGAAAAGCAAGGCTGCCTTTCCTAAGCAAGTACAGTAGAGACTCCTAGTGCAGGTACAGCAACTCTAAGCTTATGCCATAGAGCTAAGTGCAGTCTTACGTATCTAGCATCAACTTATTGTCTTGATTCAGCTCAGCTCAAGAGTTTTGTCACTTTTGTATTTTAATGACCACAAAATAGTTTTTCAGCTTTTATTTACAGTTTCTGAGATGTTTATGAGCATGCATCTCAGGAAGTTCATGCCCATGAGTTATCGCAATTGTGTCACGCATAAACGTGAAAGATGCATTGCCAGTGTCGTCTTCGTATTTATTATATATCCTGGAGCTCTTGACTTGCCCAAAAGGGTATGACAGCTGAATGCGCAGAGCCTTTGTGAAGTAAAAGTTTAAGTAAAATGAGAACTATTTCAATATAGATATCTCACGATGATCATGTGAAAAGGTTTTTTAATTCCACATCATTTGCTTTTAGAGCCATAGCAAACAGATGTCAAAATATTTATATCTAGAATACTTTTACAGGGTATCTTTCTGCTCTCGATTGGAGCACTGTTGGAGCGTATTTTTGGAGCGTCGCCTATTGTAAACAATTAAAACTTTACGCGCCTTGGCAGAAACTTCACGTTTTAATTCCACTTTTCATAAGAACGGTAATTTTTAATGAGCATGCCAGGACTTCAGCTCCAGCAGCAGCACCATCATCATCATCATCATCATCATGAACAGCAAGAGCATTATGATGATGCTTATATGCTAGTGGAGCCGGAGCCGGAGCCAGAGCCAGAAACAGAATCAGAGCCAGAGCTTCGGCTAGCATTATCATGGCGCACTGTCCGCTCTCTGTCTCCGTCCTGTCTCTATCTCTTTCTCTTTGGCTGCCTCTGTCTCTGTCGCTGGCTGGGTCTTCCGGTTGGGCGTCGCATCCTGCTGTGCCGCGCTACTTTTTTGTTTACGACAATGAAGAGCACACCAACATCCTGTGATGCGCCAGTGCCACGCCCAACTGCGACTGTTCCAGCTTTAGTTTTATTTTATTTTTGATTTGCATGCTAAAGCTGCATTTAACCCGTTTGAATACCCTGTAATTAAGTGGGAAGAGCACTAAGAGCATTTCTTATATATAGGCTATATAGGATCGGTGGGACAGATAGAGAGGAGGATATATAGATTACTGCATAATTAGGGCAGATAGGATTGAATGGATACGATAGGTATCCTAATGAATGATGGAGAGTATAGATACATATAGGATGGGATCGTGTGGGAAAGAATAAACGAGATAGAATACATAAGAAAGGATAAGATAAAGAAGATGTAATAGTCAAGATAGATAATAAATAGGATGGATTCATTGGATCGTACATTAGTAACTTCACACCTTATTTGATTGTTTTTAAATATTCAACAATCATTATTATTTACAGGGTAGCGCTAAACTTATAAATTAATGGCTCAGCTTTTGTTTTCTTATTTTTGGCTTATCTACGCTGTGCTCGGCACCGAGAGAAACAGCATTTGCACGCATTCGGTGTAGTTCGTTTAGTAATTTTCATAAATTACCCTTCAGACACGAACAAAGGCAAGAAGGAAAGGAAAGGAAAGGGAAGGCAATGGGAGGAAAAAGGATAGCACAAATGGCGCTCAAGGCGCTGCGAAACAGATTTTCAAGGATTGTCGGAAGGACTCGCAGCTTTCACTCTCGCACGCACACACACAGCTACAAATTATCATTATCGGACGCTCCCTTAACCCAGTTCGAGTCAAACAAATTCATTTTAAATGATCAAATAATTGCACAGATTTTCGTGAAAATTATTTAACAATTTATTTGTGTTTGCCGCGTATACCCAGTAGGCAGCAAATACATCGAATGGGGTATATATGTATATTGTTCGCTGCATATGTGTAAAACCATCTTTCGTTGTTTTGCTTCACTTATCTTAATGCCTGAAACTTTCGCTCATTTGAAATGGATGCGCATTCGAGTGTGAGCCGCCGCTTGAATGCATTCAAAGTGCATTCTGGCTTCTTGTGTGTGTGTGTGTGTGTAATAGATTCCATATAAAGGATTATTGTGGCAGCAATGGTTGCTTGCTATTGCAGCTGCCGGCTAGCTATTCAAACGAGTAATCGGTTATCGATAACGACAAACGAAAGCACACAGGCTTAGTTATGCTTTTATGTTACATATGCAAATACAAGCAATACTAATACAACGATTTCTCAGTTAATCGGTTATCGATAATATGAGTCGATAGCAGATGTGAGCAGTCATCCGCATAATAACATCTTTTCTTAATAAGCACAAGAGCTGATTGTGCACAACAATATAATGAAATATGTTTATTTTTAAGACAAGAAAATACTTATCGATAAACGATATCGATATATGTATAAAAAGTTTAGCTCAGTTTGTTAAAATATATTTGTATTTAACCAAAAATATGAAATAAAATAAAATCAAATGATGTTGAAATAATCGATAACAGTAATCGATAACAGACTTATTTTACAAACAAATTTTTATACAATTTACGTAATGTGACTTGATGCGTAATGGATTTTATTGCTCTACCTACACTGCAAGTAATCTAAAATGTATCGTTGATCGATAACACATAACGATAGATGGTTAGTTTATACAAATCGGCTTAGGGTTGAGCTATGCAATCATTGGGAAATTCACATGGGTTGAGCTCCTTTGGCACAATTGGACTCGAGCTTACATATGTATATACAAAAATATATATAAATATAAATTGAAATATATATGTATATATATACACATATATGTATTTTTCTCTCTCTTTGTGACAGTTGCTGCTACAATGGCTGCAGATAAACAAGAAGCAGCCAACAACTGAAAGCAACACTTGAAACAATAATAATAACACAATCAAGTGCCTGTTCGCACACGTTTTTGAAGTGGTGCAAGCACCACCGAACCCACTCACAGAGCCACTCACGCACACACAGATCTACATACATGTATGCATATGTATGCATTTGCATGGCATTACGTATACGCGACGTGTGCTGGACGAGAGCCGTGCATACCGGCCGGCCTTTGCATTCTTTTTACACATGCGTGCCTAAGAAGAACCCATCTGCAGCAGGAGTCACCCTTGCCCTTTCCCTTTCCCTTTCGCTTCATATACGTATCCAGCTGGCAGCTCAGTTGCTCTCTGCTCTGGCGGTGCAGCCAACCCGCTTTGTGAGTGAACATTTTAAGCCTTCAAGCTATCATCATCATCATCAGCAGCAGCAGCAGCAGCAGCAGCGGCAACTGAAGCAGGGGGCCAGCATTTTGTAACAATAGTCAGGTGTGTGCAAGTGCGTGTGTGTTTGTTTGCTGCCATGTCTGTGTTTGCTTTAGGTAATCATTTCAACGTGCTCATCCACCCGCTCACCCACCCGCCCAGCGTCTGGCAGCATCTGTCTCAGCCAGCTGATCACCTGCGGTATAGGCGAGAGGTAGAATGGACAGACGCTGGCTGACTCATGCAGCAAGTCAAGCAGTCAGCAAGCTGCTCTTGCATTCCTGCTCCTTGCACAATGCCATAATAAATTTGAGTTTGACTAGCCTCAGCCAACCCCCCCTTCCCCCCATAGCCAGCTGCCCAAAAAGAAATGTCAGGCCACAAACAACACATTGCTGGTGCGCCCCATAAAGTTGACTCTCATATATCTTAGCAGCACTTCCAACAGCTCCCTCTCACTATCACTATCACTGCCTCTCTCTCCCGCTCTCTCCAGCTCCCTCTGCTGTCCTCACATGCAACTTTGCTTGGCTCTCGCTCGCCAAATAGGATAAAAAGTTGCTTTGACCAAGCACTTTATAACTTTATTAACCAACATTTCTGAGGTTTTCTTTTTTTTCCACTTTTTTTTTCCACTTTTTTTTCAGTATGCGGACAGTTGTTAAATGACTTTTCACTTTGTTCGACTTTCTAGTTACATACGTTTGCGTTTCATATGAATTGATAAAGTAGATAGGCATCGTTTTCATGCCCTGACTTTGATTCTGAATGCGATAATCAAGAAGGCTTTAATCGACGGCGAATCTCTGGAAACTAAGTGTAAGATATTGTATATCAATGTATTTTAAATGTATTATTATTTTAGTTCCATTATCTAGTTATCTACTTCTATTCACTGAGAAAATATCATTTGAAATTGCCTAAAGTTAACTTTATTATTTGACATTATTTTTATTATATTTATATATAGTTTTTATTGAAAAAATATTTTGAGGCTGAGGCAAAAGATATTTGGCTTTCATTTTAGTATATTTTTCACATTTTTGCAATAAGTTCATATCCTTGCCAAGAATATAATCAGAGCATGAGAATCTGAGGCTTTCAGCTTTACGTCTTTAGCTGGCTGGCACAAATTTTTGCATAGATGAGAGGTTTTTGGCACCAATATATGTACATATGCATGTAGCTCAGCTAGGGGGAGGAATTCGTAGGTGACACGTGCCCTATGCAACGCTTTACTTTGACAGCATCTTTGATAATGGCAAGCGCATAACCTTTAGCTATGGTCATAAACTTCAAGAGCAGCTCAAGCGGCAACAGCTCGTTTTTGGCCTTTGAGTTTAATCATTTACAACAACAACAACAACAAGGGCAACAAAGATGATGAAGAATGCCCTAAAAAAAAAAGAGAGAAAAAGTGCAACAACAGCAGCTACAAGAAGCAGCAGACAGACGCAAAAGCCAGTCAACGAAATAACCTTTCGCTTATGCATGCATGCGAGCTGCAATTTATGTGCACACACACACACACACACACACACACACACACATACATTGACAGGCATGCATCCTTGGCACGTGTGTGTGTGTGTGAAAAGTCAAGTTGGAAAATGTTTCCAGCCAACACCTTCTAATAGTTTCTAGCTTCTCTGCTTCTTCTCTCTATGTTTTTCACTTTTTTTTTTTCGCTTCTGCTTTCAATGGCAGCCATTGCTGACACCATTTTGTAAGCCTGTCTGTGTGTGCGTGAGTCCTTTTTGCTAGCTTGTTTTTATGGAATTAAAAAAAATATATATATATGTATATATATATAGAATATATGTGTGTATATAAAATAAACTTTTAGCCTTTGACTTTGGGAGTCGTTATGCATTTTAATATCTCGCGCATCTTTTGGCCTTGAGCCAGAAAACAAAATGAACTAAAGGACTTCAGTGTCAAGCAGCCACGAGTGGGCTCAGCTTAAATGCAAAAACTTTCGATTGGTATGTAAGGCCATTAAATTTTGCATCAAATCATAATGAGTACAACTCGGGATAAGGAGAGCCTATTAGCATTAATTCTAAACTATATTCGTATTGCTGTTTGATTCTCTATTCGTCTAGCATCAAGCAAAAATTCTAGGCGATCAATACGGCATACATCCTCCATATACTACAATTAATTATGTCAGTAGTAAATAAAAATAAATAAATTAGAAAATAGTTAAATAAATATATAAGAAAAAAATTATTAAAAAATAAATAAATCAATAAATAAATAAATAAATAAATACATAAATTAATAAAAAAACTATAAATAAAAAAATGACTAAATTATTAAATAAATAAATAAAAAATAAAAAAAAAATAAATCAGTAAAAAAATAAAAAATAAATAAATAAATACATAACAAATTACTAAATTATTATTATATTATATAAATAAAAAATAAATCAATAAATAAAAAATCTTATAATTAAAAAAAAAATACTAAATTAATAAATAAATATAAATTTAATTTTATAATTTATTTATATATTGTTTGGCATCTCTAGTATACACGGAATATGTTATTATTATCATAGATGTAGTATTACTAAATAGATTATTTGGATACAAGAACATCTCGAATAAACTAAATCTATTCTGGTTTCACATTCAGCATCAACGGACTTCCCATGATTTCAGTAAAGTCTTCTCTATAATATTTAATTACGTTCAGTTAGCTCCTGTTTAAATGTGCCTTAAATATCATTAATTTCATTTGCTACATTCCCTTGCTGGTGGCCCTTGCCAGTTAGCTCTTGATTATTTTTCTTAATTTCTTCGACACTTTTTGCAACAACATTGCAACAATTTGGCTTTAATGAGCGGCAGCTGCGACCGTCGCCAAGTAAGTAAGTATGCAGCAGCGTTGGCCGTATAAAAGGTGAAATTCTTGACGTGAAATGTTGCATAAAATACGGCCGGGCTGCGGCCATCACAATCCAGGCTCAACCCCTTTCGCCCGATGCCTAGCCATATGCGTCGTATCCGTATTTCTGGTCCGTAGTGCCGTACGCCTCTTCTCGGCGCACTCCAGAAACATAATATGCGGCTACGCAATTATTTTGCATGCTCCATTTTAACAATTTAAAGGAGCCGGCAAAAAAACTGCCAACTATAGGCATGCCCGACAGATACCCTGTAATTAAAGATATGCCAATAATTCGATTTTAGTTGAGGAGCGGAATTTTATACGCAGCAATACTTCAATTTAATCTTAGCTGTAGCCATTACCACCCGTTTTGTGGCAGCTCTACTTTACAGGGTATGCGCAGGCTGAAATGTGAACAAGTGCAAGGCAAAACTGTACGAACGACTGAGTGACTGGGCCAGCAAGCCGCCCCTACCCCAACCGAATATCCCTCAAATGTTACATATATACATACATACATATATATGTGGGGCATTAGAGAGTCGTTGAATGAGACAGGATGTACATATACTGTACATATATATATGTATATATAGGATGTAGTCCCATATAGCATGTATGTATGTATGTGTGTATATGGTGTGCGACTCCAGACCGGGACAGCGACCGGGACTGCAATTCGTTTTCATATGCACGCTTAAGTACGTCGCAAGTGTGGAAAAAAATGTATCAACAACAACAAACAGTTGCCAAAGCGCAGAGTCAAGAAAATATTAAGTTAACACACACACACATACAGACACTCCAGAAAGTATGCTCACAGTGTTTTTATTTACTTTTTCTTTATTTATTTATGTTGTTGTATCTTTCTTTTTTTTTTTTGTTTACTGTGCGCCTTTTTATTACGACTATTTTCTCATTAGCAGCGAGCCCGTATGCCTTTGAATTGTTGCTGCAACCGCGCTGCTGCCTCCTGCTAATAGAAAGCCAACAAGATCTCATACCATGAGCAGCTGCTGCGGCTTCGAGTGCTCCCCAGTGCTCCCCAGTGCGCCAGCATACCAAAGAAACTTGACCTGCTCATGGCATTTTTACTTTAGACATAATTAACTATCGGCTGCCTGGCTGGCAATACAATTAAAATATTCTGTGGCAGCAGGCGATGCAGGAGCTGGTGCCGATACGAAAGGCCTTCAGGCCAGCCCTTTGTACGCACCTGTCGGACTTAAGCCTCAGCAAATCTGTCAAAACTCAAGTGGCTGGCGGTAATCTCTGCAGCTTACCTGGCGTTGGCTTAACACTTTCTTTGATTACATTATTATATATTCCAAGTTTTGCTAAAACTCAGCTTAAAGAGTACAAATTGTAAATATTTTAAATTGTAAAATTGTATTTTTAAAGTATTTACTTTTATTTGTATACTCTGAACCCATTATCAATGGGAAGTCAGGGTATAAGGATTTTGTCAATGTAACAAGCAGAAGGAGGCGTGGCTGATCCTACAATGTATATATTGTATATTCTTGATAAGGGCGACGAGCTGAGTCGATCTAGCCCTGTCCTAAATTTTCTATAGTTTCATTTCCAAAAGCTCAAATTCCTAAGCATATTCCTAAGTAAACTCCTGAAAACTCTGTCGACACCCAATGGAATTGCCTCATCAATCACACTAACTTCAATAATCTGTTGTTGCAACACGAAAAATTTATAGAAATTCCTTTTATATTTAAATGCCCTAAACACTTTAAGGCAATCTGTTCCCAAATGACATTTTGCCCCTTGTCGAATTTCTATTTCTTGAACAAAGTTCGAGTTAATAAACAATTTTTGCACGAACAATTGACTAATTGACTGCTGGCAGTCCGATGATAATTGTGTGCCGCACGTGGTAGGACGAGCTGTAAAATGTGTCATTTCGACTTGAATCCGTTTCATATCTTTGACTTTCCGTTTAGTTCCGTTCCGTTCCATTCCGTTTGGCTGCGCATACGTCATGTTGTCCATGTGCATTATTTGCAGCATTTCCTGTTGCTCGCAAAATGTTTACAGAAATAGCAGCAATTATGTGCGAGAGCTGAGAGTTCAATTCGATACAATTCGATGAGGATTCGTTTCGTTTCATTTCATTTGAATTTCATTAACATTTTCCATGCCAAGGATGGGAGAGGCAACGGGTTGGTTGGCTCGAAAATTGTGCGCATTTCCTGCGATATCAGTTGACGCGTTGCATTTCATTGCATTTGCCGCAATTACAATGCAAATTTACTGAGAGAAAGACACAGTGTGTGAGAGAGAGAGAGAGAGAGGGAGAAGTAAGAGTGAGTCAGAATAGGAGGCCGAGCTAGAGCTACATTGATTTGCTGTCTGTTTGACAAAACCACACAATATTTAATTACATATCAAAATGCATTGTATGCCTAAATAGAATCAACTCGAACGCACACGCACACACGCACACACACATACACCTGTAACACCTGCTGTTATCGCTATATCCTAACGGTTTCATAGATAAACCGCACGCAGAGTCTAGCACAAAATGTTGTATTATGACCAAACATGCAAAACAACCTCATTACCAGAGTTCACCCACATGACTAGGGTACGCCATTGTTACACACAGAGCTGTACCCATCCACCTGCTAGTAGTATCTCTCTTTGTGTGTGTGTGTGTGTGTATAGCTCTTTTCGTTGCTAACGAAATTATTGACAGCGTCGAGCGCGAACCTGTAAAAATGTACTCAAACCTCGAGCCTTACACGCGACCACAAACAGTGAACAACAAGTTGATGTGGTTAATGTGCACCTAGACGACTTTCAAATGCCTTTTATATTGAACAAAACTGAAAATAACGAAATACGAATAGCGAGTAGACTAGTCTAGTAAAATAGATATTTCGTCTGATTGATCTATTTGCTGAGAGGCTTATGTAGCTGGTTTATGATTCATCTCCTCATTCAAATGAAAAGATCTCTTCGAAATATGATTCACCTCAAGAAAGTAGTTTGTAAATGTTTCTGTTTATGATTTCTCTATAAGTTCGCTTTATCCTCATTATTTTCATATGATAAATTTATTGGTTTTCAAATGGTTGATTGACAGCTTGCTGGCTTGCTTAAGGCATCTCTTTGACTAGATTTCGGTTTAATATACCTCATAATACCTCATTTAACACTTAGTTGATCGGTTCAGCATGATTCAAGCCAAGCTTAGTATGGGAACTCGCGTATTTCTAGATTAGTTTCATCTGGTTCCAGCTTAATTAAGCTCAGTTCAACTTGGTTCATCTAGGCTTAGCTCGGCTCAGCTTGGCTTAGCTCTATTAGTGCTGGTCGAGCTGCTTAGCTCGGCTTAGATTGCTTCGCCTGACTTAAACTTTATCCAGTTTGGGGTCCTGAATTTTTCCCATGCTCTTCAAAGCTTTAAGCAATTTCTCACAGGTTTACTTTGCGCGTAAATATAGTTCTATTTTTTTCAGATTTTTTTATGGACATAGTTTCGGTCAAGGACATTTTCCGCATCAGTCAAGTATTTTTGATTGCCATTTAGAGATATCGATTTACATAACCCTAAGTAGCTTTATCTGTATTCATACCATATCATCGATATACAGATTCAGCTGCAATATAATATACTATATATGCGACATGCACGGACAATACTATATACTCAGCAAGCAAGAGTGCTTGAATGCCGCCATCATCTAACTAATGAATGCAAATATAGCTACAATAAGTGTTATTACGAGCACACACACACACGCATGCATACACACGTATGTGTGTGTGTGTGCCTGAGTATGTTTACATATATATCAACTTACATGCGGGCAAAGTGAAATGGCGAAATTAATTTTCATGTTGCGCTACCTAAAAATAACGCGGCTTCATTAACGTCAGCAGAATGGTTGGGGCGAGGCTCTTTACTACCTCTACAAATGGAGCCTGGGCAAAAGGTAGCTGCTGAGAGGCAAAGGCATCATCATGTTTGGTCTATATTTATGCATCGTTCAGCTCACCTCTGCTCATTAGAAGCGGTAGATAATGAGAAGTAGTTCCGATGGCGTTCAGCTTGAGCTTGGGTAACTGAGAGCCAAGTCTACACGATGAAAGCTAATCGAATTAGATGGAGATTCACACCTTTTGTAAAAGCTGCTTAAGCGTTTTATAAGCGATAATGGGTATGCCATGATATATTGTAGTAGCTGAGCAGGAATTCACTTAGCCTACAATAAAGCGGGGCTAAAGCAAATCTTTCTCTCTCATATACTTAAAATGATATTAAATAACACATATGTATGTATGTATGCAATTTTATATTGAGAGCAGCTGCATCCCAATCCATTAAACGTCCAAATCCAGTAACCATTTCGTTGTGTCTCTCAGTGTCAGCAATGTCTCGGATTGCTGAATTGGACAGCGACGTCGAGTAATCTGGGATATGTTTCGGTGTCCGACATGCGGCTGCGTGTGTTGGGCACGTGTTTGAGGTATGTCGAGCATGGGCATGTTTATTACTCTAGATTCGAGAGCATGGGCGACGGACAGCGCCCAAAGGTCAGAGAGGCGGACAAACATTCATGCCGGCCCCCTTGGGGTGTGACAGGTGAAGTGCGTTTGAGTGGGACAGACAAATGGATGCAACAGATGCAGCGACATTTATGAGATGAGCGTAGAAGGAAACAGTTTATAGGAGTGAAGAGAGAAAAGTGGAGGAGATTGAGAGGTAGGGTGAGAGAGAAGAATACAGCGAGACGGAGAGAGAGAGAGAGATTGAAGGAAAAGGCAAGTAAGAGAGAAAAAGGTGAGAAAGATAGATAGAGAGAGCTAGAGAGAAAGGGAGCTAGAGAGAAAGAAAGATAGACTGAGAGAGAAAGTGGGAGAGAAAGGGAGAGAGAGAAAGAATGAGAAATAGACTGAGAGAGAGAGAGAGAGAGAGAGATAGAGAGAGAGGGTTAGAGAGAAAGAGAGAGAGATAGAGAGAAAGAGAGATAGAGAGATAATGATAGAAAAGAATTGAGAGATGCAGGGAGAGAAAGAGAGAGAGAGAGACAGAAATGGAGCAAGAAAGAGAGAAAATGTGATAGAAAGTGGGAAAAAAAGATAGACAGGAAAAGGGAAAGAGCGAGAGATGTGATGTGTGAGTGAGAGAGAGAGAGATATATACATAGAGTGTTTGCGAAAGAGATAGAGAAAAGAAAACAAGAAGGGAGAGAGTACATTCATTGAGGGACAGATACTATGTATGTAAATATTTATTTCTTTTGATGAATCGGCACAAAATGCTCCGTGCTTTTGTCTGTTTCCTGGAAAAGAAAAAAAAAACATTTGAAAGAAATTTTCACAGAATTTAAACAAGAATAAGCTAAATGTTAATCCTCTGTTAAGATTAAAAGACTTGTTAACGCATCATATATATCACAAAGAGACGGTCCACAAACAGTTTGAGTTTGAGATGTTTCCAAATACTCAAGTTTCGTCAGTTTTCACTAAAATTGAAAATTGGTGACAAGCCAAACAAAAGCGAGCGCTTACAATGTGCAGTACTTGGGGTACGTTCTGGGAGCCAATGCGATTAGATAAATGAAAATGCTTTCGAATAGGGCCAGAAGCGTTGCTGACTGCTGACTGGCTGTGCAAGTAATGGGCCACTCGTGTTGGCTTTTGAGTGCATTCAAATGCGTACTCATCAAATCAAAAGCCAAAGTGTCAGCTCCCCAATTGCCACTGTAACTGTGCTGGTCAACTCCTTGTTCAACTTGTGGGACCTGGGAACTGGAGCTGAAGCCAAAGCCAAATCCGAAGCTGAAGCCATAGCTGCGACTGGACACTCATAAAAAGTTGCCGTTGCCGTTGTCGTTGTCGTTGCTGGAACGACTAATAACAGGCAGCGTTTAAGGAGCTGAGCTTTCATTTAATGCAATTGCTATTAAGTTCACTTGACGACACAACCAAAAACTCTGCCCTGGAGTCAGTTCCAGTTCCAGTGCAAAGCCCCAACCACCAGCCTCTGTGTGCTTGTGTGTGTGTGTGTGTGTGTTGGGTAGGGGGAGGGAAAGCAGCAGGTCGCCGGCTGCTATTTATTTTCATTTTCGAGCATTTATGGTTTTATCTCTTACGCTCCCACGCACCACTTCCGACGTTCTGTCAGACTATAGATACCCTGTACTACATACAAATGTGCGGGGTGTATGAAATTTACCAAATAACATGAATAATCAGAAGATGTTAGTAAATATTGTTGCATCTGCTAATTAATCAATAAATAATCAATGAATTTATATGCCGAAGAAGCCATTAAATTAATATGAAAAACTTAATCTGACTTTCTTTGATTATTTATCGATAATATCGATTTATTATTTGATTAAAATTCCTAGAATATTAATATATTAAAATATTTATTATAAATGAGTAGAATATTATTTATAAAATGCGAAGATTTTATGAAAAATATTTAGACAAGACACAGAAGTGTTTATGAAATGATCGATTTATCGATTGCATGTTAATATATCGATCAATAGCGTTACGTGGGTTGTATTCCAGAGATTAAGGACTTATGTGTACACGTTTACGTATTGCTATCTATGGGGTATCTGCGAGTTGTACATCTAACATGGAATCATTAAAATTTTATATTAATAATTTATGAATTTATTTTTATGCCTAAGAATAATATGGAATGGGAATAAATGAAAGAAAGCACTGACAACATTAATTTTCAATTCAAGTCAATTTAAAAAACTTCCCTATAGGGTATCATCAGTCGAGTACTTCACATGAACAGATTCATATCAATTTGATTCCTTACCAAACTATATAAAGTATCTATATAAGCATATCCAGTTCTGTTCCAGGGTATTTAGTAGTCGTGTTGCTTACATATTATAATAGTCTCCTTTTGCCCACATCTTGCCCTTGCGAATCTCTCTATCTGTGAGCTATACTCGACTCATGCTGACACTTTGTCGTTTTTATCGTTTCAGCGTTAATTCGGTTAAGCACTTAAAGCGACGTCAACGGCTGGCCAAAACAAAAAAAAAGAAAGCAGAGAAGACGAAGAGGTAGGCGGGGCCCATGTGGCCCACAAGCGGCCGATGCGACGTCAATGCGTTGACTACAACAACAACAAAAGCAACAACAACAGCGACTTCAATAAGAAAAGCCAAGTCAAGTAACAAACGAGAACAAATTGCTTGGCCAAGTTACGTGCATAGTTCAATTGAAGGTGAAATCCACTAGCTAAAGCCGTGCGCGTAACAAAGAGAGCGCGAGGAGGAGAGTGTGTGAGCGAGAGAGAGAGAGAGAGAGAGAAGCCTCGGCCAGTACCCGCATCAACATGTCCAGCAGCCATTCGGGCACAATTGGCCGTAAACGCGTTGGCAGCGGCAGCGCCATCGGCAGTGAATTTTACTATGGCAGCAGCATAAGTGGCTCGAGCCCCGGCGGCGGCGGTGGCATTAGCAGTTCGAACACCGGCGGAGAGCAACAGCAGCTGAGGCGTCAACGTTCAGCCGAATGGCATAGCCATCGACATGGACACGGCTATGGCAGCAGCAGCGAGGATGAATATCAAAATACCGCCCAGGCAACGGCCTTTGATACGCAGCTGTTGGCTCAGCTGCTGCTGCAGAGTCAGCAATTGGCAAGTGAGTAAACCACATACGCACACACACACACGCACACACACACTTATGTATATGGGCAGAGTCACAGTTAGTGGAGCTACATCGTGGCTAAGTAAGCGATTTATAAGTCGGTCGAGCCAACTAAATATTCATTATTTTATTTAATTGAATTATTCAGTAGTCATCGGATCTAATCCGCAAATGCCCAACAGAACTTGACCCAAGGTCAAGCCAAATCACACGCTATGATGATCGTATGAACTTAGCTATACCCTCTACAGTATTTCAACTTGGATTAGATCATCGCTCTACTCTACATTTGCCATCCAATTAAATTCCACTCATAATTGAAGTGAAAACATTTCATATTCAACTCGAAGGCACTTGAGCTTAGCTCACAATTACTTCTAGTTCACTTACAGGGTATACTCTAGTTGAGCCCACTCAACTTGCTTTGTTAGTTTTTGCTTTGTTTTTGGGCTGAGCTTTGGCTCTGATTGGATTCAATTCGATTCGAGCCAACGTGACGCAACGCATTGGGATTTGAATTGCATTGATGGATTTTTGGGATTTGGGTTTCGTCTCTGGGCTTTCTTTCTTTTTTTTTTTTCCTTTTTTTCCATTGGTTAAAGCAATTTTGTTCTTGTCATACCCTGCACTTGGATGGCTTGTGCCATAAAAACTGAGTTTTAGCTGAGAACTGTGACCAAATATGGAATTGAACTGGTTCAGTGCTAAGTGAACTATTTAGTTTATGCTCCATTGCTGTATTCGATTATTTCATTGATATTGAATAATACAGAATTAAATATCTTGTTCATTGTTGATTAACTATAACTAGCTCTAGTTGTAGAGAGACTTGCCTTTAGTTCATCGAATGCAATTTGAGAAATTAAATAGAAATTTATATTAGCTTCATTTCGATTTGATATTAAATATAAATAATGTTAACTCTTAACATTTTCCACAAGCAGAAGCAAATTGCTAACTTAATGAAAATTTTGGAGCAATTTCAACTCTTTGCGAGTGCGAAAATTGCGAATTTCATATTGAATATTCAATAAAAAGCTGCGATTAATTTGCGTTTCAAGTGGGGCTGGGGCTGATAAAGATTGACTAACTGAAAGTGAAGCTTCAATTCAATTACAAAGCCAACTGAAATGGCGAAGCCTGCGCAAGGGGAATGGGGAATACGATTCGGAGATGGGGGCTCTTTTGGTCTGAGTGTAATCGAGGGCCAGCTGAGGGTCTCGCAAAGAGCGCCTAATCGAAGCATAAAACGCAAATCGGCGTCTGTTGCGCGATTTTTATGTTCGTAATGCATATTGCGTTTTGTTGTTGTTCACGTTGGCGGTATATGTCTGTGTGAGTGTGTGTGTGAGTGTGTGTGTTTTGCTTTTTATTGTCTGTTAATATTTAATGCAATTTACGATTCATTTTTTACAACCTCATAACATTGGGTGGCCCCACGGCCGTCTGGGGAGCGATTGTTGCTCTTTACACAGAGGACCATGTCTACAGGGGTCGTCCGCGATGATGGGGGTGGCTGGGCGCGAAGGGGGCAGAACGAGCGTGCCAATGTCTAAATCTGTAACGACGAACTCTGGAGAGAGTATATTGAGAGCATCACCAACTATATTTTGAAGGTTATGCTGAGGATTTTTAATAGATGCTTCATTGAGCTGTTAAATGAAACTCATTTGAGTGGAATGGAATGTGTACTCGCAGTGCATAAAGTATATTGCCTCAAACAATGTTAGATCAAGGCAAAAATGTATATTAAAGATTTACTAGGGAACTGTACTTATTGAAACTTTGCAAGAATGTGCTTGAATGCTCAAGACTTTGGAGAGAGATAAATGAAGAGAGAGAGAGAGAGATACATATATAAATTTGCATCATCATTAGTTCGGCTAAGCAAACGAATGCTCTCTCCTAACCAATTACATAGAAAACGAATCAGGCAATCGAATTTTTTCTTACTGTTCCCACAACATTATCATGCACAGAAAAGAATGAAATGAAATATTATTTTTATATTATTATTTGATTAAATATTCTTTTTTTGTAGGAGATGTAATTTTATTATTGATTTTTCAAAAGTTTCTAATTCGATAATAAAATATCGGCATTTCTGTATGTAAGTGTTGCAACTCTGCTTTTGAAGCAACTCTGAGCCACAGAGTTGCAGGAAAATCTACAATCGAAGCAGGCTTCCGTTTTGCTATAAAAGCCCGTGTTCTCAGTGCAAAGCTCAGTCTGCCTCTGCTTCTCGCCTAGAGCAGTTCTATCAATTTTTGCTTCTTTCGAGAATTATAAATCGAGAATTTTTTTTTTGGGAAATATATTTTTTTTACAATTCTTTTTTAAAGTATATTTTTTTTTACTTTTTTTTTTAAAGTATATTTTTTTTAATTTTTTTTTTTAAAGTATTTTTTTTACAATTTTTTTTTTGGGAAATATTTTTTTTACAATTTTTTTGAAAGTATTTTTTTTTTTACTTTTTTTTTGAAAGTATATTTTTTTAAATTTTTTTTTTTTTGAAAGTATTGTTTTTACAACTTTTTTTTTTTGGGAAATATTTTTTTTTACAATTTTTTTAAAGTATATTTTTTCTACTTTTTTTTTGAAAGTAGTATATTTTTTTTTAAATTTTTTTTTTAAGTATTTTTTTTTTTGAAAGCACATTTTTTACAATTTTTTTTAAATATTTTTTTTTAATTTTTTTTTTTTTTTTTTTTTTGGGCTATGGTTGTTGTTTACAATTTTTTTTTGGGCAATTGTTTTTTTTTTTACAATTTTTTTTGGCCAATTGTTTTTTTTTTTTTTTTTTTAATTTTCTTACAATTTTTTCATCACTATTCACTCACTCAGATGGGTTTGAGGTGGAAATCGTCCACATGGGGTCTTATTCCCCGGCGACAGGATATCATCCTGTTTCGTCTAACGATTGTAATTTTCCACACTTGTATTCGTATTTGTGTGAGACCTCCACACTATGGAGAGAATTACTTAGATTGATGAGGATGTAAAAGATGTGAAGAGATGCCAAATTCCGCTTATTGTTGTGTGGACGTCTTCTTCGGATGTCATCCTCGGGTGTTGATACCCAAGTATTTAATGAAATCACATGAGTGATCCTTTAGTATGGGTTTGCTATATTGGAGTGCTTTGAAAATTCCTTGATCCAGTGGGTTTTTCTTATATAGTTTCTGCTTTCTTCTAAAATCGTAGCTTTCTCTTATTTCTTCCAAAATCGCAAGTTTTTTGAGGTATAGGTATTAAGAAAAGTCTACCCATGTTTTGCAATGGGCATTATCTTGATGGGCTTTTTAAGCCCATATATTTCGTGAATGCATATGTGCGATTCATTATTCGGGGTATTTTTTTACTTCACTGTTGGACTTTATTTTCTAATATAACAATTGATTCTTTGGCGTTTTTGACGTTTTGTGTTAAGTCGAGGCGAAGTAATTTTTCGTCTGATATTTTTTTATGATCTCTCTCAATGACGTCTTTCAGCAGACTTTTCCTCAATTGTAGTTATTGTGAACAAATCATTGATTTGTAAACTATAAAGTCGTATTACAGAGGAGGAATTCGAAGGTCGAATATTTGTGTTTGATGTATTTTATTATGATATTATCTATTACATTGCCTGGATCATGCAAAGAAACTGTAATTTTCCTGGGTGGTCGCTTATATTTTCACTATGTATGTACGAGGATATAATTATTATTACTATGGTTGTTACTTTTTTTTATTCATTGAGCCTTAAAATCTCAAATGGTGTGAACTCTTTAATGTATGAATGAGGATTTAATAGGGGTAGTTCTGAAGATTATTTATTATATGAATTATTTTTGTATTTATTCTAATAATTTAATTTGACAATTTTATTTATTCTTTTTAATTTATTGTTTTACAATTTTTTCATCGCCATTTTTTTACAATTTTTGTTGTTGCTTTTTTTACAACACTGAAAGTGGAAGTGAAATTTTTTTTACAATTTTTGTTGTTGCTTTTTTTACAACACTGAAAGTGGAAGTGAAATGCATTAACGATGCTAATTCTGTCTGTCGAATTAACTCGAGTCATGTTGGTTGCAAACCAATGTGAAAATTCCAAGCTGTTTCCAATCTTAATGTGAGATTTGCAAGAAAAGTGGGAAGTCTGGGCAGAAAATTATGGTCAAAGATCAGCTGCATAAGCAATACTAGCTCTACCTCTAGAGTCACTGAAAGGCAGACTGAAGTATGTATTTCAAAACTGTTCCCAGACTCAAAGGAGATCGTCTTTAAAATTGAAATCCAAACAAAAACTGTGCCCATCACTGAAAACTGAAATGCATAAGCGATTCTAATTCTCTTCTCTTCTCCACCTGCTTTTTTTGCCGTCTTCTCTTTGTCCTTCGGCTGGCAGGCATGGAGCACTACAATTCGGACTGTGAGCCGGAATATCTGCGCAAACGCGATCACCGCACCGAGGATGCCAGCCAAGCCAGCCAAGAGGTGACCTACGCTCAGCCGCATCAGCGAACTGGCGCTGCGTCTGGCGCAGGCAATGGCGCGACAGCAGCGCAGTCGCCCCTCAAGGTGGCCACAGTGTCGTCGAGCAGCGGCGCCATCAAATATCCCTCGAATGCCAACCTGGGCCTGTTCCCCAACAGCAGCAGCAGCAGCAGCACGACGCTGACTGCGGCGCCGCGCAGTACAAATCCCTTCCTGAACGGCAAGTACGCCGCCGAGGAGTCGCCGCCCGATGCTGGGGACGGCAGCGCCAGGGGCGTGGCGGCAGCAGCGAGCGCCTATTTGCTGCCCGCGTCGGCGTCATCGTCGACAGCGGCGTCGAGCAGTCGCAGCCAGCGCAGCGGTGCAGCGCGCAGCACACTGAATCGATTGAGCGGCATGACGAGCTCCAGCAGCGGCACCTCGGCCCTTTCCGTTAATCGCAGCGAACGCGCCCAGACGCCACTGCAACAGCAGCAGCAGCAGCAGCAGCTAACGGTAAAGCAATCACAGCTGCAGCTGTCGTGCGATCTGAATGAATTTGGGGACAACAACAGCAGCGGCGAGTCGGAGCCACCGCCGGAACCGGCGCCGCCCGAGATACCGCCACGCACTCAATCGCTGCTGATGTCCTTGCGCAAGCACTCCGACTACAAGCTCAAGTACGAGGAAAAGGGGGACCAAAAACACGAGGAATTCATACCGACCAGCCAGCTCCAGAAGGGTAAGTCCCAAAGTACCAAAACTTTAAGCTTTTTGTGCCCGAAAACATTTTCCCTGCCCACGCAAAGCTTTCGCTTAGCTTTTGGTACAACTTAACAGAACGAATTTAACAGTGACTGTTATGACTTTGCTTAACATGGACTGCTATGCTAATTACGAGACAACAGTGTGTGCTTAACAGCGCTTCACTGAGCTTTTAGAGCTTTCAGATATTTTAGCTCACACTGAAATTGAATGAAGTTAACAGAGTTGAGCAGGTGTATATTATTATTATTATATATTTTATATTATTTAAATTTTATTTAAAAAAAAATTCAATTTGAATTTACTTTAAATCAGAAAAGTTTGAGCTATTTTTGATAATCCTAACTTAGGAATGCAAATTTTTCTTTTAAATACTCTACTTGAATTTCTTACTTTACTTTCGGACTGCGGACATAATTTACAATTATGGGCAATCTCTTATGGTGAGCTACCTGAATATAAAGTATAATTATAACTATACATATATTGTCCAAAAATTTCATGGCAAATATAAAATTTTTGATTTCTTTTACATTTTTTTACATAGACTCAATTGAAATGTAGTCCAATAAATCGCTAATTACTTATTCTTCTCTCTTCCTCTTCTTCAGATTATATCATCAGCGATAATCTACGCACCGTGGAGCAACAATTGAAGCCAATTTCTCCAGGCGATTCCCAGGGGTAAGTTTTACTTTCATTCATTTAACTGCATACTAATTACTCGGCTTTACATAGGCTACGTATATATTATTTAGGTATTATATTTAAAATAGGCATTTAACATACTTTAGGTATATGAATTATATATATAAAATATACAAACTTAGCTTATTTATAATTAAGTCTAAGGCCAGCTAACCAGCGTGGCCAAGCAACCGTGCAAAGCCGCGTAATGCTTCTCCACTTCTCGATTTAAATATATGTAGCTACTACCCACGCTGTACTCTGCTGTGTGTGGCTTTTGAATGTTAAGTCGCTGTTAAGAGTGGAAAATCTGTTTAGCTGCGATACCTGAAAGTTGACATAATTCCCTCCACTGACCACAAAACTTGGCAAAAGATTTCTCTGAGCTGTGAAGTGTGCAAAGCTGAGAGCAACAACGAACTTCAAATATTCTCGAATACTAACATAACTATAGATATGTTATCAACTAATTTTTAGTTTACTATGCTAGCTCTGATATATATAAAGTCAGAGATTTTCTCTTGGAAAAAGTTTCGAATCAACTTATCTCTATATGTAGATCAACATTATAATATGGCTGGATGGACTTTTTGATTTTATTTGTTTAATATTTTTATTTACAGATTCTTTAATTATATCCTTAATAATATCTGAATTGGTTGGGTAACAGGATTTTTACCGTAGCTGAAAAACTGGGAATTTAAGTAAACGTTTTTTGATATAAAATTTTATTTTTATTTTATATTGTTTTATTTTGCTAATAAATTGTGCAAATCGAATTGATTTTCCATTTGTAAATATCTGAAAAGCTTGTTTTTATTATTTTTCTTTATCTCTTTTCTCAAATATTTGCTAAAAAAAAACGTAAATATTTAACATTGTTTGGAAAATACCCTGTAAATGCTTTTTATTTATTTTAAAATAAGTAATATTCCCATTTGATAAGCCTGGATGTGAAGAACTATTGGGATTGCAGTTAAACAAACAGTCTGTATATATTCATGATATATTTGAGTATAAAAACCAACTCCTCACTTATAGAATCTGTTCCCATGCCTCAAGTTTATGTACAAAAACTGTTACCATTTGTTTTCTTATTTTCGTATTTCTCTAGCACTCTCTTTCGACTGGCTTCTTTCTCTTTTGCTCACCTCACTATACACACGGCTACTCATATTTAAAATACCTTACATATATAGGGTATTATCAATGTGAAAGCAAACCTCAATGCTAGGACAAAGGCGAAAGAAGTTCAAGTTCTTTGAGAGAGAGCGAGAGAGTGAGAGAGATAAGGGAGATAAGTATAAGAAGCAGAGAAGGAAGAAGAAGTAGAAGAAGAAGAGGCAGATGCAACTGAGCTACAATAACAAAGTAAAGCGAGGCTCATGTTAACGGCAATTAAATCCGCAAATGGTTTCGCATTGGCAGCCACTTGGACGCCCACACACACACACACACATATATAGAGACATGTGTGTGTGTGTGTGTCTGTGCTTTCTGTTTGTATTTGTGTTTATTCGCATCTCCATTGTAATCCTTTGGGCAGCACGGAGAGAGGACGAGTTAGAGAGAAATCGAGATAGAGCGAGCCGAAAAGCCGCAGCGACCCAAAAACTTCAAAATGGAGGAATGTGAAATGACGTAGCCAGCAGCTGCTCCTCCTGCTAGCCGAGCTCCTCCTGCCGCTGGCTGCCACCATTCATCCTATTCCTTCTGCTGGCAGAAGATGTCCGTAGCATTTTGTGGTTTTGTAAGCGGCTTTCGCTTCGCATTTTGTTTGCGCTTCCGCACACATCGGTCACAGCGAAACTGCGGCTCCACGGCGCCACGGCGCCACGCCTCCAACTCCTTCGCTCTGCCTGCTACTGCTGCTGCCACCTGCTGCGCCGTTTACATGTGTTGCGCTGCAAGCATAATTAAAGAACTCACTTGCAGATTATGTGGTTTTATAGGTGCCCTCCACGGTCCCAGCATCCTGCTGCATAGGTATATATCTGCGTCTGCTACTCCTCCTGCTGCTGGCTCGCCTCCTGCTATCCTCTGACTCCATTCACTTACTTTGCTCGCCTCCTGCTATCCTCTGACTCCATTCACTTACTTTGCTTACTCAAAGGCTTAACGTAAACGTTTCGCAGTTGCACAATTTTCAACGTCAATGCCGCTAATGTACGGCTAATGATTGTTTGGCCACGGGCGACAGGCGACGGGGCGTGGCAGTGGTGAGTCCAGCACCGGGAATAAACTGTGAAGATAAAGCCAACAGGATTATAAATCTGGTTAAGCAACTCCAAGTTTGAGCACATCCATATAAAGTACTTAACGGTGTGCATAGCTCTATGCTCATGTCAAACTTAACTAGCAGCTTAACATGAGCTGCCCGATCATCCGCTTGATACTGAAATTTAGAATATATATTCGTAAATTCTCTCAGCTCAAAGAGTGCATAAGGTTTCTCCATAAGGGAATGGTAAATCGGGAAATATTCTTTTTTTGATATCTCAAAAGTCCTACTTAAAGAGACTTGAGTAATAGAGTAGACTGTTGACCTACTCAATTGATAGTCCAGAACTATATTTACGCCTCTTTTGGGGCGTGTCATATGAAGTAAACCCTGAAGTTTTTGCTACTTTTGAACGTTAGGTCCAAAACTTTCTAGATGCGATACCCCCAACTCCTTTTATAGATGGAATTTATATTACCTAAATACTTCTCAGCTAGAGTATCCTGCCGTTAAGTAGAGGAAACCCATAAAAGCTATTGATAGACCGATAATGCTCGAGCACAATATATTGTCCATGAAAGAAATTACCCTCAATAAACCTATATATACTACACATCCATAGAGCTATAGGCAATGTTTTCACTGGTCTAACCTGTGTGGATCAAAAGATATGTCTGTCGGAACTAGTTCAATTGAATGTGAGACAAAATTTAAGTACGTCAAGTCAACGAGTTGCCTCTAAATGTGGATCAAATGATATGTGAACAACATTTGAGACAATTTCTGCTCATGTCTGCCCGGAACTAGTTCAATTGAGTGTTTAGCCAAATCTAAGTCAACAGAGTCAATGAACTAGTCCAGAATGTTGGGGAATGTCTGGTCAAGGCAGAGCTATCAACTTGAATCGTTGCAGGTGCCACAGCTGAACGTCAGCCAAGCAGGAGTCGGTGGGCCTTTGGGCAGGATGTGTAAAGGACATGCCTAAGATTTCGATTGACAGCGCTGCTAAAACTGAGCACACAGCTTCAACTCAGTTGCTGTTGTTGTTGTTGTTGCTGCTTATCCTGCCGGCCGTGTCGTTGACAGTCGTCAGGCGCAGCTACTTAGATGGACATAAAATTATGATTACAGCAAAATACCACATGTCACATGATATGAAGCACAATCATAGCCAAGGAGATAGATATACATATATACATCTATGTATGCTATATACATACATATATATATACAATATTCGCTAGTCGGAAATGGGCAAACGGCGCTAAAACCCAACCGCATGCAGTCAATAACCGAGCCTCAGACTAACGACTAACGACCATCGTCATGGATTACGCCAAAAGGAATATAGAAAAGCCGCAAGGACACGACACGCTCGACTAATAGTTATGCTAGAGGGCAGAAGCTGTGCTAGATATGGTCAGAAAATGAAATATTTTAGTGTTAAAGTATGAAAATGATGTGGATTTCTATCAAGAATATATGTGTTTGGTATATATTCAAAAGAGTCTAGAGAGAGAGGTAGAGAAAGATAGAGAGAGAGAGAGAGAAAGAGAGAGAGAGACAGAGAGAGAGAGAGAGAACGATAATAGACCATACATACCAAATGCCTACATATATATCCACATAGAGATCTATAGAGATATATAGCGATTTTCTGTCTCTATACATCAAGCATATACATATCTATGCCTATATCTAAATCTACATAAAGATTTAAATAGAGTTTTTCTCTCTGTACAGATAGAGAACCTTATAAGAGTTATAGCTTCATCTACATAGAGATAAATCGAAGTAAAACATCTATAAACTTTATAAACAACGTCAAAAAACTGTTAAACAAACCAAAACAACAAAAGTTTTCTGATACAGCCACATCATATGCTCAGCCTGAGCTACCCGCTCGGCTGTCTCGACTCTGTCTACAGGGTATTTAAAGTATAACAAAAATGAAAGAGCGCAAAAGATACGTAAAGTAATTCATTACAATAAGCTCACGAATATGCCATAAAAATCGCGTGCGCTCGCCTCCAAAAAGGACATTCACAGTGGTCGAGAGACAGAGTGAGAGAGACTAGACGGGTAGAGTGTGAGCGAGAGAGCATATGGAACGTGGACAGATAGAGAAGCATCTGTGTTGGAAAGTGATGTCGTTGTTGGTGGCATATCCAATTGCCACAAGACGAGGTCACGATGATACGAAACCAGCTCACTCAATGGCTGTTAATACACTACGACTGCAGGCTGGCCAGACGGGGATGAGACAGACAGACAGGCAGAGAGAGAGAGAGAGAGAGAGAGAGAGAGAGAGAGAGAGGAGAGACAGTAAGTTGGTTGCATATGTAACTCTAAGTACGAATACTTATGTATCTAACTATATTACATTTCTATGAACATGTCAGCGTTGCTTTTCGCGTTAGTTTTTCCCTCTGTCTATCTCTTTCTCTCTCTCGATCTCTGGCTTGATTGAAAGCCCTGCACTCGAAGCATGAAATTGGCAATTCGAATCGTTTTAGCTGTAAACTTTCGTGCCTTATAGAGCAGCCAGTGCAATTGTTATTGTCCTGCTTCTCGCATCTCAAATTGAGGGTTAGCTGCCTCGGCTTAGCTGTATATATATGTATATATATATGTGGCCTAGGCTGTGGCATTAATAATACATTTCACTGGATTACATCAAGGCTTTCGAGCTGCCATTTATTTTGTCGCCGTCACGATAAACGACGGCCAAATGCTACTGAGGGTGAGGGTGTGGCCATAGTCTGAAGGGCATCGAGAGGTTTGCAAAACTTAAATGGATCATTCATGTGGTTGGCGGCTTACTTGACAGAACAGCTGTCAGCTTGTTCAATTCAATTGTCACTTGCAGCACTCAGCGAACAGCGAAATGTCAGCCATGAGATTTTTGCATTTTCAATTGCTTTCATTCAACCGCTTTCAAGTTCAACTAATAATGCCTCAACTAAGCTTGGTTGAATTGCAATGTGAACATTATGTTAGAGTAATTGAATCGTTTCAATTTGTATTCAATTTCTGATTTTTTTTTAGCTATTATATTCAATTTTGATTTGTATTTATATCATTGTATAGAATATTACATTTAATCATTATTGTTGGATCATTCAAAATTTCCATTTACTTTCAACTCACTTTGAATTTCAATTCAGCCATATTTATTTTCGTTCATTTCACTTTTAATGTTTTCAGCTTTCAATTAGCTGATTATTTTTTGGCCCTAATTTGTTAATCCATCACAATATTTAGATGCCGCAACAGCTTTCAATCAATCTGGCGAGAAAAGCTGTGCGATTTCAGTTCAATCTTAATTCAACTTTCCATTCAATTCAAAAACAACTTTCAGCGTTGATTTATGTTTATATCCCTCCTCCCCCACTGTCTCTTCCCCTAACTTTTCATATGCTGTTCAGGGTCAATATTTTAACGTATTTCAACGTCAACAAATGTTGATTTCATTGGCAGCTCGTTAAGCGTTGGAGTTTTTTTTTTTTTTTTTTTTTTTTTTTTTTTGAGTTGGCCCCGGTGACGCCCCACCCCCGTCCACGCCACATCTTTTGCGAGTTTTCCTTTTCGAGTTGTTTTCCTTGAGGAAGATGCACGCTGACAGCTGAAGACGTATGATGGAAATTAATAAAACAAGCGTAAACACTTAAAAGGCGCTCCGGCTCCGGCTCTGGCTCCGACTCAATCGATTCCACGCGATTGACTCTTAGCTGACCCCAACAGCCTCCGCTCCTCCGCGCCCACCAATCCGGCCTATAAGACGCAGGCAAAAAAAAAAAAAAGTAATTGAAAACAATCATTAAGAAAGGGCTGAAAAAAAAACGAGCTGAAAAACTTAGGTACAGCGCCCTCTCTCTCTCTCTCTCTTTCTATGTGTATCACTTAATTATAACTGTACACACACACACACACACACATCTCTATATTGCGCTCTTTGTTTTGGGCATTTCGATATTTGTATTATTTCTTTTCGTACACCTTTGGCAGCTGCTGCTGCGACCTCGCAGTGGGATATACGGCACAGACAGCGACGCGACGCTTCAGTGTTTACTTTTTCACTTCATTAAAGGAGTTGCTTGCTGAGTTCGCTCTTAGCCGACTTTTCTTGTATACCCTGTAGTTATTAGTGCGTGCGGGCATATACTGCATTAGCTGCCGTCTCTTTAAGTGCATTTCGAGCTAATTTCCTCGAGCTGACCTCAGAGAACTCGGCGATGGCTTTGAGTAGAGCCATGAAATTTGGTATGTGGGCTTACTTCGGCTTTATTTCTAGAATTGTTTTCTAAATTTGGGTTACTCTCATGGAGATCTGCATTTATAAGCAAATTTTCAATGTATATGATTGATTTTTTGATCAGTTTTTATTTATAGCAGTTCTAAGACTCGTCTTATTCCATTCGTACTTCATATAAGTCTAAGAAACTAAGAGCTAAGCTCATTCTAGTACTATAAAATTAGATTAATGAACTTGTATTGCATTTACATACATAAATATGTTGTTTTGTAACTCTCGAGATTTGTCAGGCATCTAAAGAGTCTTTAAAAGTTTCTTCTAGAAACAGGGTAGCCGTTAGTCGTTCAGTCTTGTTATTCTTCTTCGTATTCTCACTTCTTGAGCTGTTATTACCGCACAACAACGAGAGTCGTAGGAGTTGTACAACATATTCAGAGAATGGCGCGACGTCCAACTGTGTTGGGTCTCGAGACACGAACCACGGAACCGCAAAGCTGAGACCTAAAGACCAAAGAGTGAGAGCGGCTGAGAAACCCTACCATATTATTTATTTCTTTATTAATTATTGTTTTGATACCTCATTCTCCCTCTTCATCTCTCCCTCTTGTATTACCTATCCATCTATATAAGATTTCTGTCTCTTGGGTAACTTGATTTGCATACGTAGAGGCAGCGCAGGGGGGTTCCTTCATTTGTACTCGCAATTAGCTCATGTTGGACTTCTTTCACTCATCTGATATTCCCTTAATTTCGCTTAATTATCTTCAATTGTTTAATAGCCGTCTGATTTGGCTTAATTACACTTTACAAATCGCCAAATTAGCCGGCGGCAATTGAAGTTGAATTCGCAACGGTTGAAAGCTACATAGCTGTATTTATATAATTGACTCGCTGCAGTTGCAGTGAATTGAATCGATTGATTGGATTGAACTTCAAGCTGAACTCTGTCTTAATTACAATTCGATGCTGCATTTGCCTAAATCATCAAAGTTGATAACGAATTGAAACAGGTTGAAAAGCTAAACGCAGGCTAATTAGTTCAATTGAACTATTGTCAGTTATTTGATTGAAAACGAATTGAATGGACTAGAACTGAAATATAATTGAATAACATATATAATTGAAATTGAATGTGAATTGAGAACAAAATAAATACCTTTCATGGATGAAGTTGAAGCAAGATTTCTCAGAACTTCTAATCCATAAGGATATTTCTAGTAGATAGAAATAAGCTCAGAAGAAATATAGAGCTAAAAACTATCGAAGAGCTCTGAAAATGATTTAATTCAGGCTTTCTGGAATTATTTATTGGAGCAGCGGAATAAATGGAAATCGAATGCACTTTTCAAATAGATCAATTTCGTTTAATTGTGTTTTACACGCAGACACAAACAAATGCGCCCATGCCCACACACAAACACACACACACACACAGAGAGCTCGCAAAGAGCGAGGTTTACCTTCACTAGCTTATAAATCATATCATATCATATCGTTTTACCAGCAGCAACAACAACAATGCGGGCCCACGCAGCAAATAGCTAAACAAAGTAACAGTGAGTGAGAGAGAGAGAGAGCGAGAGAGCACTGCATGAGCAAGAGGGCAGAGGCAGAAGACAAAGAAGAATAACAGTCTCAGGCTTCAGACCTCAAGTGGCGCTCAAAGCCGGCGCTCAAGTGTGTACACACACACAAACCCATGTGCGTGTGCTATACAAATGATGAGAGCATAACCGATTGGGAGAGCGAGTGAGCAACAACAACAACAACATGGCTGGCCAACCATCGCTCATGTGAAACTCATAAATTCACGCCGCAGACAACAGCGTCGTCAGCGTCGACGACGCAATTAATCTGCCTGCTGCCTGCGGCCTGCGCAGTCGCCGTTGTATGCGCCTTCGCCTTCGCAGTTGCCTTTTGCGCCAGCGCAGCTGTTGACAACGTCGCTGTCGCCGCCCGCTGCGCCCGTTGATTGACCTTATTATTTTCTCTGTGCGTGTCTATCCGTCTGTGTATGCGTGCATGAGAAATGTGCCCAAAATGTGTTGTAACTGTTTATCGATGAGGGACACAACAACTGCAGTTTGGCACTTGGTGGCTGCTCAAAACAGCCAGAGCGAGAGGGAGAGCGAGCGAGGGGAATTGGCTTTTGCGGTTATGCCGAGGTGTCATATTACGTCTTGAGTTGGGTCTGCGGCGGCAGCGCAGCTTGCGAAAGCCGCTGCTCCGCTGACGCTTGCGTCGACTGTCATTTATAAGACTTGAAGAGCGCATTTATCAATTATAAGAAGCTGCATTTAGCATGATTAAGAGATGGTATAACTTCGCAAAGCCGATATATATCGTATTGTTATTCAAGCATTTCCCTTAGATGCAATTGTGTATTTAATTTCATATAGATTTTTATGTTAATTTGGACTAAAACATATTAATTTTACAAATATAGTAAAATCGAAGTAAATAAATATGTTTTTTTTTTTATGTTTTTCGTTTGCGAATAACTTTGATTCCACAGGAATTTTTCAACAAGTTGTTTCCGAAAATTCGCAACATTAGCCAAGTTCACAACCCGCGAAGCGCACTCTCCTGTCGCTCGTATAAGAGTTTTATGCTGCCATAAAAACTGTGCTACGAGCACTCACCGGCCGCTGCTCTTAAAGGCACAACTAAGAGAATATAACACAAAAGTTACATAAAAATTGTTGTTGCGTATAAACAAAAATATTGGCCATAATTTGATTAAAACTCTTGTCCAATTGGAATAGGGAAAAAATGTGGAATATTTGAGGAAACAAATTTGTTAAATAAATAATTATTTTCATAATGAATTTAAATAATATAAGTCTTTTAGATAATAAACTTGTCTTGTTCGAAATTTAAACAAAGTTTTATCAATGTTGTTTGATGAATACAAATTTTTGTTGCATATTTTTTTGTGATCGAAAAAATGGCGTAAATTGTTGTAAAAATTGATTGAATGACAATTAATGTGGCCAAACTGTTATACGCGCATAATGCGACGCAGTAAACAACATGAAACAGCTGTTCGGCTTTAGCGGCAGCAGCGCAACAACAGAAACCTGTGGCGGCTAACAGGAGCGCTGTCCTGTAAACTGTAAACACGCGCAGCGCGCGTATAACAGTCACGTGTCTCAGCGGAGTCAACAGAAAGAGAGCGAGAGAGAACGAGAGAAAATTTGAGAGCGAGTTAGAGAGCAACCGCTCTAAAGTAAAAGAGCGCATTTAAGCTGTTTGTTTATTTTACTGTTAGCATTTACTTTAGACAACAAATGCAATTTGTCAATTGTGGAGCTGCGGAATAGAATAAATATTTTCAAATAGATAATGGAAAAATTTTATAAATATAGTAATAGATTTTATGCATATTAAATTAGAATTAAATAATTTATTTATATATACGTGTGTATATAATGTGTTATATTTAATTTTTTATCATGAACATTAAACAATTTACTTAAAGTTTTTTTTTTATAATTTAAAATTCATTTATTTTGCATTGTTTGCCAATTTGTTTGACTACTTGAGAGGCGCTGACCGCTGCTTAACAGCCGCTGTCGCCGTCGCTGTTAAGCAGCAGCATCAATGTAATCAATTGGGCCGCTTACAGAGGCTGTGAGAGCCACCCGCATGTTTTACATCATTGTGTGAGAGTGCCGCGCCATAGCATATGCAGTTGCGCTCTCTTGCTCTTTCGCTGTTGTGCGCTCACGTGCTAAACGGGCAGTCAGACAAGCAGGCAGGCAGCCAGGCAGGCAATAACAGCGGCAGCAACAGCAATAGCAGCCAGCAGCAGCAGGCAGCAGCCATCGTGACGGGTACGCATTTAGTTCTGTGCGATTCATTGAAGCGTTTGGACACGTTGTCGGTGCGTGTGTCCCCGTTAATCAGCGCCTACCGCTTTCGTTCTCGTCTCTCACTGTGTGAGCGCGTTCGCGTGTGTGTGTGTGTGCAGGCGTATATTTTGCTTTGCACGCCTGAGTGTGTGTGTTTGTATGTGTGAGCGCTCGTGTAACGCGCCTTACAGCAGCCCAAAACCAAGCAAATATACAGTTACAGTAAAGGCAACAACAACTGCACATAAATATTATCGCATTTGATTTGTGCATCTTTTGTTTTACGGTTATTCGGGCAACCGCTCTATTTATTATATTTGTTCGTTATTTGTTTTTGTTTTTTTTGCCAATTTTTTTCAAGTGCAAATTGTAACAGCAACAACAAGTACGTAAAAAGACTTGCAAAAATCGAGAGTGAGCGGTAAAGTACCGCTAGAGTGTTACGCGTGGAATACCAACAACAACAGCAGCAGGAGAAGGAGCCAAAGCAGAAGCAACAACAATAATAACAGTTGCTGCAGCAGCTGCGGCTGTTGGTTGATTTTTTTTTTCTTGTTGCTGTTCCTTTTCTGCTCCGTATATTGGATATTTCAAGAGAAGAGCAGCAACAGCAACAGCAGTAAAAGAAGCTGCAGAAATAGAAGAAGTTGTCCAAGAAGTGGAAGCAGCAGGAAACCATATTACAAGTGCAGCGACAGCGACAGCGAAAAAAAACAAACAACAATTGCCAAAAGGAAGCAACAAATGTAGGTCAAATACTGTTATTAAACATTTACAAAATTAACCCAAAATAATTAAATGGGATCAATTTTGACTAACAACAAATATTGTTTTTTGGCAACTTTGTGCGCCATTTCCCCCTTTTGCGCCTTCACGTTTCAAATACGAAATATTAAACAAAAAGTTAAATTTAAAATAATATAAATATTTATTAAATACAACTTTAAGAACTAGACAGATTTTACTTTCTTTTTCGTACTTTCCATTCTATTTTTAGACAGAACAAATTTAAGAAATCTTTATTTTAGAACAAGATTTCCGGTCTAGTTTCGATATGATTTAAAAAATGATAAAATGTACTCTAATAAAATAATAATAAAAATAAAAATATATACAAAATAATTGCAAGTTACATAAAACAAAATTGAAATAAACAAATAATAATATATAACTTAAAATTGCAGTTAATAATATTAATTAAACAATATATAATTTAAATTTTGCTATGCAAATAAATAAACCAATAAAAGTAACAAAGTCAATTTCATTTCATTCAAAGAATATATGAAAATATAAGTAAAACAAATTTGCAATTTTGCATTAGAAAGCATAACAGAAAATTAAACTACATTTTTATTATTTAAAATGAATTCATTGAATTTAAATAATAAATCATTTTTTAATTTTTGTAAAAAAAAAAGAAAATTGAATTCCAAATAAAATATCAAGTGAAAAAAACAGTAAAAAAATAAATAACACTAAAAAAATAAATAACAGTTAAAAAATAAAAATAAATAAATTAATAAAGGAATTATATACAACTTTTCATTTAAAAAATTGAAAAATATATCAATTAAACATATAACTTCAATTCTTATATTAATTAAATTCATGAAATAATCAATTTACTTAAATGAATTTAGTAAAAATTCGAGTAACATAAAAATGGAGCAAAATATTTGATTAAACTAATAATAAAGCTAATTTTTTTTTTTTTTTTTTTTAAGGTATATATTATTATTTTATTTAAACAAGTTTTCTACTACCTAATTGACAGCTTAACAAGTTGAACATATAAAGTTAAATCGAATTATAAAATATAAATTTGTCTTACACAAAAAGTTTTCCAACTCAAAACTTCAGAAGACCTATCAAAATTCTTTTCATTGAAACCATTCAAATATTTTCGCTAATTAATATGTTTAAATGAGAAACAACAACAAATAAAAACAAATATATAAAAATAAATATAAGTCAAGCACACATACATATATAAGTAAACATATATATATGTAGGTACATATATAAAGTATCTTACATAAAGATGAGTCTAGACGTTTTTGATATATTTTGTTTATCTTTTGCGTTGCTCTTTGCTTATACACGCTCGCTTGGTGGATGGGAGTATATTGGCTTAACTCTAGAATTGTGAAATACTTGATATATAATATTATAGTTGTAATTGCAGTTTACTATATGACATTCTCTATTCGGAATATTCGGGACGTGGAATCGTTTCTAGTGGTTCCAGTTCCTCATTTATTTTCGCGGACATGTAATCTATTATGATATAAGATATTCCTTTTATTCCTTTATACCAAAACTCACCTGTTATTGTTCTTAGCATGCGCTGGTAAAACGGGTATATTGGCTTTGTGTGTAGTCCTATTACTCTACAGATCCCCAAAATACTGCCCTGACATTAGTTTCCCCATTTGCAAATGGGACGAGAGTATTATGCAGTTAGTTGAACCCAATGGCAATAATCTTTTTAATTATTATTTTTTTTCATTTGTTGTTGTTTATTGCTGATTTTTGCTGATTTTGCAATTGTTGTTGCTTCTGTCTGACGATTTCGATTTTGTGTCTTTTGATGGGACCATAAATCCAGCCGACGGCAATTCACAGAGCGAACTCTTCACATCATATTCCAGTATAAATAAATACGAAATCCGAGCAGCTGGCAAATGGCAAATTGTAGTTCCACAATTTTAATGGAACTGCGAACATGAAGAAAATAAATCTTGCACTTTTAACAACTTTTAACAAAATATGGCAAATAAATAAAAATCAAATTCAAAATGAAAATGGAAATATATTTGAATTTGCAGGCATTTGCGGCACAAATACGAATATGAATATAAATGTGAATATGAATGTGAATATGAAAGTGAATATGAATATATATCAGCAGCAGTTCAATGAGTTAATGGATTTGTGATTTATAGTTTTAGGCTAATGTTTTAAATGAAGCTGCAATGAGTGAGTGAAATCGCAATGACATAAAAGTAGCTAAAAAAAAAAAAAAATTTAAACAAAACAAAAAAAATGAATAAATAAAAAATTAAAAAAGAAATTTTACATTTTTTTTTAAATTAAAAAAAAAAACTGAATTAAAAATAATGCCAAAAAATTAAAAAAAAAAAAAAAAAAAAAAAAACATTGCTTATAATATTAAAATATTTTGCTAAAAATTAAATGATATAGAATAATAAAAATAATCAAAGTAACAAAATAAATAAAATAAAAATTAATCAATTATTTTGTACTAAATAAATGCGCTTATAAATAATTATTCAAAAGTATTTATAGTATATAAATAATGCTCATACAATATAATAAAGCAAAATTAATAATAAATTTTATTGATTGCTTCGCATGCAGCGCAGTAAATTCACGTGTGATATCAAAGGCTTTTCCAATTGAGTAGATTTTCCATTTCACATATGCTAGCTGTGATAAGGGTAGAGATTTTCATTTTGGCTTTTCATTTGATTAGATGCTTAAGAGATGCCAAACTCCAAGAAGAATACATATGAACAAGCAGAAGAGGAAGCAGCTGAAAAACAAGCCGAAGACGATAAATGTATTTTGTAAAGAAAATTATTTGGTTTAGCGAAGTGAAGTGAAAAACTTGAAAAGACTTTGAAGAAGTCTTTAGTTATCAAGGTGTATAAATATAGAGAGGAGGGGAGAGAAAAATAGAGACAGACAGATATATGAGAAAATTATGATTTTTTCTCATTATACAAATATTTTCAGTAAAATTTCTATAATAAATATTATTATATATATCTAATCTTAGTCTTAAGTAAACTTAACATTTTCCATGGTTCCACACGGAGGAACTCTAATATAATACAGATTTCATATATATAGAATGCATCTCCTGATTCCTCCTGATTCATTCTCTCAAATTGATTCGATTACAGTAAAGACTTTTCTTTTTGCTGCACTTTAATAATTTTATATATATATTTTTTTTAGTACATAATTCACATGTTCTCTTCCTCTTTGTTCACAAGCTGTTTGCTTATGCCGTTTAAAGCTGTTGCCATCATCCATATCCCATCCACAAATTTGATTGATTATAATATTTTGCTCCGGCTACGGCTCATGAGTGGAAGGCGTTGCCGTAGCCCCGCAAAAATTAGCTCAAATTTCGCACAGCTGTTGGAGAGTATTTTGTACAGATATTATTATTATTATATACACATATATATATACACGTATTTTTTTTTTCTGCTGCTTCTTCTCGTGGCTCTTCCTTTGCGCCGTTGCCACATTTCAGCGAAGGTCTCCCGTTGAAAATCAAAGACGGTTTTTTTTTTTTCTTGTTGCTGCCTTTTGCCGTCAGTTTTGTCCTGATGCGCAAATCCTCAGCGGCGCGAACATCATTATCGGCATTAACTTGATTATCAAGCGCCGCAAATGTGGCGCACAGCTGTTGGCTGTTGAACAACAGCAGCGTAAAGCAGCAAAAGATATTGTATCTGTATCTGTATCTGTATCTGATGGATGCAAGCGGCCAAGCAAAGGCATCTTCAGTTACCTGTTACCTGAATGCTAGAGCGCAGCCAGCTCTATTGTATGTATCTTTAGCTGCATCTGCAAATGTATCTGTATCTGTGCCGCTTTGTATCCTGTGCTGCAAGTGCTGCAAATTAGTGCAACAGAAATGTCAAAGTGACTGCCGCTTGGTAGCAAGGTGTTGGCAGCGTTGACTGACAGCTCTCTCTCTCTCTCTCTCTCTCTCTCTCAGCATCTCTCTCGCTCTGAGTGTGTATCCGTAAGATACACTTGCAAATTGTTATAGTTATAGATACAAAACCAAAATAGCTAGCGCAGGCAGACAGCAGCCGCATCAGCCACTTGAGATGATTTATGATGCCAGGCAGTACACACACACACACACACACACACACACTTCATTGGTGCAGACAGGCAGCATCAGCGTCTAAAATAACAAGCCGAAAGAGCAGTTAGAGCTATAGGGCTAAGCCGCAGATACTAATACACTTTGCGCGAAGACAAACCTGAAAGCTTTTTATGCTTGGGCAGAGTTAAGTCCAGTTTCGATTAGTAATAAATTTAATTTAAATCAAAGCACTGAATGGGCTAAGCTGTTGATTTTTATCAGATCCTATGCATCCAGTTTGAAGTTATTCAAAAATCACTTAAACTAACAAAAGCAGAATTTGCGGATTTTAATCAGGGTATTTTGAAACAAATTTCTCAGGTTTATATTCATATTCATATAAATTTCATCAGTGTGGAAAGCCTTTCATTGACTGAGAGACTTGTGAATCACATTTAAACTCATATTTATAGTTATATGTGAACTCTTTTTACAAAATACTCATAATAATATTCACATTCAAATTTGTATGTATAAATGCATTCATATTCGTATTCACACTGGTATTTATATTCATTCACAATACATTTTGTATGTACATGTATATATTTAGTCATATTCATACTCATATTTACATCCACATTCACATTCTTATTCATATTCATATTCATATTCATATTGATATTCATATTCATATTCATATTCATATTCATATTCATATTCATATTCATATTCATATTCATATTCATATTCATATTCATATTCATATTCATATTCATATTCATATCAAATTTGATCTGAACTAAAATCAACATTTTAAAGCTACTCTCTGTTTGCTTTGTCATTTGTAGTGAGTGCTTACCGTATTTACATGAGATTACAGCATCTCTCTCAAAACCTAAAGACTTTTTGCATTAGAGCATTCGACTCTGTAAAAGGCAAAGGAAAAGGCTCAGCCATTGATAGCAGCAGTCAGCGCGATTTGAGTGTCTTACAGCCCATTTTTCTCGCTCTCTCACTCTCTATTTATGTCTCCCTCTCTACCTATCTAGCTCGTTCTCCGTGTCTCTCTCTCTCTCTCTCTTTCTCGCTCTCGAA
Source organism: Drosophila aldrichi (assembly GCA_035045965.1). NCBI lineage: Eukaryota > Metazoa > Arthropoda > Insecta > Diptera > Drosophilidae > Drosophila > Drosophila aldrichi. The sequence continues at coordinate 6,073,557 of JAWNOM010000484.1, forward strand.
TGATTGTGCAAAAGAGGCAAAGCTCTGAGCCTGAGACATGGAATGTGCGCGCCTTTACAGAGGTGTGAAGACAGGTAGGTGAGGCGAGGGGCGCGAAACCGCTTGGGCACAGGCAAAACCTTGAATTGAAAAATTCCAAAAACAAAACACGCAACAACAACAACTGCGCACAGGCAACAGCGACAATGATGCGGCTAAAACGAAAATTGAAGGTAAAAAGAAGCATTGCCAATGCGCCGTCCAGAGCTCAGAGCTGAGGCACTTGGCCGAAACACTTGGCCCACAGGTAACACACACACACACGGACATAGACACAGACTCCTGCTGCTGTAGCTCTGCTCTGCTCTGCTGCTGCTGCTGCCATGGGCTGCGTCATTACCGTCATGCCTTGTCATAGACAACATCGTTTATTTTCCAGCTTCAGCTACTCCGGCCGTCTCGTTCCGTTCGTCCGTCCGCCCTCTCGCCTTGTCGCTCACTTGGCCAGTTTTTCCATTTGGCACCTCTTCGCTCTGTGTCTGTGAATCAGCACAACTGTTACACACACACACACACACACACACACACACACACACACACACACACACACACACACACACACACACACACACACACACATACAGAGAGACAGAGCTAGGAAAACACTTGACTGATTTTTCGCTGTTTCGTTATTGTTGTTGATTTTGCGCCTCGGCTGAACTGAAGCTGGCCAACATTTTGCACGGAATCTTTATGCTCTCTCACTCTTACTCCTTCTCCTACTCCTCTTCTTCTTCTTCCCTTCAATATGTAGCTGTTTCGTTTAGTTTTTAAGCATAATACACAGAAAAAAAATAAAATAAGCTACATTTCTATAGCTAAAATCAAATTTTAATTACATTTATTATGCATTTTATCTTCGTCTTCAGATTTGCAATTTCTGAACGTTTTTGTTGTCTTTTTATTTATCTTTGGTTTTCATTCATTTAATTAAATATAAACTTCTTCGGCTTTTTGCATTTGTATCATAAATATTGATGGAAAGACAAATTGCTTGAGCTATTGACAAAAAAAGAGAAAAAAAACTGGAACGTAAAATGCATTTAATCAACACTTTTGTAATTTGAATCAAAAATGCTGGAAAAACATGAAAATTTTAGACATTTTGCCACAAAGGAAATTGAAAATTGAAGACAATTTCCCAGTTAAGAAATTATCAAATGTGAATCGTGATTGCAGGCAGCATGCCGCATGCCAATTGACAAAATTCGATTGCCATACATACAAATGAGACAACACACACACACACACACACACACACACACACACTCGTGGATAAGCAGAAATCTAAAATATGCTAAAGATTTTTGGGTATTTTCTTGTTTGGTTGACAAATGTAAATAGAAGCAAAAACAAAAGTATAGAAATTTAAATAGAAAATCAATTGCGTGTTGCACCATAAAATGAATTAGAGCAAACAGAATAAAACAGATAGAAAGAGAGAGAGAGAGAGAGATAGAGAGAGTGGGCTAGAAAGAGAGACAGCGAGCGGAAGAGACGATACATAAATATTTTTAATGTTGACGGCTTAAGGGAAAAACATCATGGAAAACCCATTTGAATTTCATGCGAAAAGTAATTGAAGAAACTATTAACAGATATGGGAGATTGAACGCAAAAGATATCAAAGAAAATGTAATAAAGAGAAGAGGATGTGAGGTGAGAGAGGCAAAGATATGTATACATGCATAGGTAGAGATAAATAGACACAGTGATATGCATGATTATAGAGTGAGAAAGGGAGTGAGAGGGAAAGAGAGAAATTATATATAAGAACGAAAATGAAAAGGAAGAAGAAAAGAGACAGAACGAAAATGAAAGACAGAGAGAAAGTGAGAGAGATAGAACTAAGAGAAAGAGAAACGAGAATAGAGTAGAGACTTCGTCTAGAAAGATATATGTACAGATAAATATGTTTCATATAAGATTGAATAATCAAGTAGAACTCATATTATGAGCTATATATATATATGATATCCTATATCTTAAGTAAATCATATGCATATATCTCATAATAAAATTCACTCTTATATAAAGCATATAGATTTCTCGCTTATTATTTTAGCCATATTTCCGGCTATGAATGTGAAAGATTCTTTGGAAACGAAATCATTTTGGTTACGTCAAATCGCAAATCGTTTGCTCGCCGTACAAAAACAAAAAATCTTTAAAGCAATCAATTTAAGAGCAAGAACGCAAGAGGCCGTAGATGAAGAGGACGATGAAGTGTAGAAAGAAGAAACCAAGTGTTGCCCAAACTTGTTGAGAATTTGAAGGCGGCAAAAGAGCAGCAGCAGTGGCAGCAGCAGCAGCAGTAGCAGTGGCAGTAAAAGCAGCAAAGCAAATGAAAATGAAATGGAAAATGTTAAGAAAAACCACGCAGAAAATCACAAAAACGTAAAATTGAGGCTAATTTGCGGGCGGGCCAGAGGGTGGGGCATTAAGCATTTAAAACACACACATACACACACACACAGGTGCAGTGGGGCGGCCCAGGTGGGGCGTGGTGCATGACAGCTGCACAGGTGGCAAGCTGCTGCTGTTGCTGTTGCTGTTGCTGCTGCCAAAGGATGCCAAGAGAGAAAAGAAAGTGCCGCACTCCAGGAGTCAAGTGGCTGTGGTTGCAAAAATATTTGCCACACACACACACACACACGCACACGCACACTCGTTTAGTGAGTGCATGTGCCTGGCCCTGCACGCCCTCCCTCTCTTTCACTCTCTCTCGCTCTCTCCCTCTCCCTGTCTGTGCGCATCTGTGCAGCTTAAGACGTCGCCTTGCAACTGCAGCTAAAAGCAGCTTAATTAAATTTTACGTCGAGGCAACCTGCAGTCATGCCACGCCCTCACCTCTTTCACTCTGTTGCACGCCCCTGGCGCCAGCAAAGCAAAAAAAAAATAACAAAAACAAAAACGAAATGGAAACTGGAGCAGACTGCAACAGCAGCAGCAACAGCAGCAGATTTAAAGGCTGACAGCTACTGCAAACCAAAACTCATTTAATGCCAGGCCACGAATTGTTTTCAGTTGCAACAACAGCAACATTAACAACAACAACACAATTTGGTTGCTGCATCCACAGCAGCTTTAAGGCATGGCATCTATTTGCAGTGCTTTTGCCTGGCTCTCAACGTTAAGTGTCAGCCAATGCGCGTGTGCTGCTAATGAGTGTGTGTTTCAACTACACACACATACACACACACACGCACACACACACTCTGACACTACTTATCTAATCTGTGACAAAGTTGCGCACACGAAATGCATTTAACAACATTTTTTAAAGTTTTTTTTTCCTCTTTCTTTTTTCTGTAGCTCATCCGTGTTCAGCTCTTGCCATCTTTAGATAATTAACCATAGGTTGACTTGAGTTGAATTTTGGTGTCATTTGCTTAACTGCTTGCTGTAGCTGCAACATGTTGAGCTAGCTGAACTGGCCCACTCCATTTGTCTAGCCGGGCATCTCTAATAACTCTGAATAGCTTTGAATATTTGCTTTAGATTTTGAATTCTTCTACAAGTGAAGTTTTTCATATAACTAAAGGCATTTGCATTGCATGTGAGAAGAGGACAGGAAGAGAGAGAGAGTGAGAGAGGGAGACGGCATGTTAGTAACAGAAAAGAGAGAGGTAGAGAGAGGCAGTATGTTAGTGACAGAAGAGAGAGAGGGCGACAGCATTTTAGTGACTGAAAAGAGAGAGGGAGAAAGAGAGACAGCAAGTTAGATCAGTTCCCCACTCATATAGATATATTGTATCATATCATATGATATATATATGTTTTTAAATATTTATGTCAACTTCTATATACTCATTCTTTATGATATATCTTATACAATATTATAAGTATGCCCTATGAGCTTTCACTTCCATTATAAACATCAATCTAAGCATTACCATACCATACCTTGGAAATCCATTTATTCTGCCCTTCGTTCAGTCTTTATTTCCAATTTTATTTATATTATACATATTTTATATCTTCTATTTTCACTTGTTTTATAGACTTTTCATTCTTAGTCTAGCTTTACTCTCAGTCAAGTCTAGCTCAATCATCATTTGATTGTTATCTTTCTTTAGAAACTCTAACTCAAGTCTAGCCCAACTCGTCTTTTTCTAACTCTAGCTCAAATCTACTTTAACTCTAAGTTAAGTCTAGCTTTACTTTAGCCCAAAAATCACTTTATCTTTCCTTAACTCGAACTCTATTCAAACTTAAGTCTAGCTCATTGATCTCTTTATCTTCCCTGATCAACTCTAGCTCAAGTTCAAGTCTCCTGTATCATATAACATATTACAATTTACTCTCTTAGTTTAGCTCTTGAGTATTTCAATCTTTAACATTTCAGCTCTATTCTCCTATCTGACTCTCTTTTCTGCCTTTCGTCCTTTCTGCTTCAGCTTAACTTTACCATCAAAAGCTTTGCAGTTCGATATTTTATGCAGTTCGATATTTAGTTTACGGTTTGGTGAGCTCGTTAAAAGTTGATATGATTGCGCTTATGGAGAACTCTGTCGCATGTGGCAATTAGAGCTAGTCAAAGCTATGCATACACCTGTCTCGGCTTACCTTCTTTCTGTTCTTTTTCTATTTCAAGAGTTTTGCCATTTAATTGCTTTGGTTGTCAATTGAGCAAGGGTCGCGCTTGAAATATATGGAGAGAACTTGCCGTAAATCACATAGAACTCGCACTGGCATTATAAAACGTTGCAATTATAATGTTAAACTTTTTGCCCAAATACGTATAATTCATGTGTCGAGGTCGAGGTCGAGAGAGATGGAGAGGGAGAGGAGGGAGGAGTCATGCCTTGGCCTCGCCTGGCCATTGTCTTAAATCATTTTCATTTTGTAACTGCGTGTTTTATGGGCCGTCGGTTTATTGTTTCTTAAAATGTATAAAAATAAATGAGCTAAATTGTTGCTGCCAGGCGCTGAAGTGATTTGCCGCTGCCGCTGCCGCCGCAAAAAAAAAAAAATGAAGAAGAAATTGAAGAAAATTCTCTCTCTTATTTTATGACCCAGACGAATGGGCAGCAGGAGAAACGGAGAGACAAGGGTCGACAAAGCGTGAGCATGACTTTGCTTTGCGGATACCCTGTAAATGTGCGTGACAAGTTGGTTAGGGTGGGAATTGATATGCAGATTGGTACAGATTGACATAGATATTGATGAAGATTGATATATATATATGTATATATACATATACATATATATATATTGATGCAGATTGATGTAGAGTGATATAAAACCTTATTTAGATTGTTGCAGATTGATACAGATTGATGTAGATTGATACATATTTTTGTAGACTACTGCAGATTGATGTAGATTGATGCAGACTCGCAGATGCAGATGTAAGACTTACACAGATTGATGATAATTGATGCAGATTGATATAAAACTTGATTTAGATTGATGCAGATTGATATAGATTGATGTAGATTGATATAAGTTGACACCGATTGACACATATTCTTGTAGACTAATGCAGATTGATGCAGACTTACAGATGCAGATGTAAGACTTACACAGATTGATAATGATTGATACAGATTGTTAGAGATTGCTGCAGATTGATGAACAATTGTTGCTTTAATGTGCAGATTGACTCAACGATTGATGCAGATTGAATCAAATTGATGAAGCTTGATCAAAAATGGTTGCAACTTGATACTGATTGATAAAGACTGATATCTGATATCTGATGTAGATAGTTCGAACCGAAATTTTTGTTATACCTTAAATGATATACATATTTTTAATAAAACATTTTGCTTCATTTGAATAATCATAGAACCTTAATTAAAATTTTCATAATACTTACAGGGTATTCTTTGGTCTAAGCTTCTTTGCTTTGACATCGCACTTTGTTTATCATTTGAACTGTAATTTTTTGCATTAAAAGCCAAACTTGGAAACCGAGACCCAGTCAAAGGCCTTTACACACACACACACACACACACACACACACATTTATGGTGAAAATATATTATGCGTATAATTGTTGTTGCCCCCGAAGTATATATAAATTTTTTATTTTTTGTTTGTTTTTTTTTTTTCGCTTTTTTTTCGTTTTGCTTGGCGTCGCCAAGTTTTCGCTTTGTTTCTTGGCACCTTTGCGCCGTTTGTTGAATCAATTACATACATTTTGCCTCCCAGTCAAATTGCAAGTGTGTGGCGCCCGAAAAAAAAAGAAAACTGAAAGAAGTGAAGCCAAAAGGAAAACCTCTTGGAAAGCAGCAAAGGAAAAGCAAGAAAAGCGCGCAGACTGCCAGGCAAAAATGGCAAATTATGGCACCCCAGAGATGTGCGATAAAAGCCCATTTACTTAAACTGAATATTTATTATTCCTGTCGGTGCCGCCGAAACAGCGAACCCAACCAGAGCGAGCCCACCTACTCTCCGCCTCCTGCTGCCCCCCGCCCACTCACTGACTCCTCCTCCTCAGCTTTGTCCCTCTCGTGCGCATTTTCTATGCAAAGCGTTTGCTTTTTTTGCTTTTTTTTTTTGGTCTATAGTACGTGGCGCCTGCGTCTTGCTCTGCTACTTCTGCTGCCCCTACTCCTGCTTCTGCTTCTTCATATGCCGCACGTTTTTCATTTCCTTACTTCACTTCTTACTTTTTTTTCCGCTCTCGCCGAGTTTGCCTTATGAGTGTGTCGTAAAGTTTTTCCTGCCAAGTTTGATTGAATTGAAAACGAGACAGCAACAGAGTAAAAGAGCGAGAGAGGGAGGGAGGCAGGGAGGCAGGCAAAAGTTGGCCCTAGAAAAGTCACATTTAATAGATTGGCCAGGGCGAGCGCCGTCGAAAGCACTTGATGAAATGTTTTCTTAAATCGAATCGAGCCATGCCCATCACCTGACCGCAATTGCCAGCCAAAAAGCCAAAGCGAATCAATTAATTTCACCCTGCTCTCTACTTGGGCAGAAGTCGAGTACGGTATAATGGTGTCAAATTGCCAAGACGCAGTAAGCCTGGCCAAGCATTTGATATATTTCTTTTGCTATTCTATTGTTTCGCAGCGTAACCCGAGCGCACATCATACGAAAATGCAGATGCCAATGCTCAATTGAGGGCTTGAGTGTGTAAAGTGAGAAGCAAAGTAAGTGCTGGGGTAGAAAGGGTGCTATAGACCAGCTGAGACTCGGTTGTGTGTGTGAGAGAGAGAGAGAGAGCGAGAGAGAGATCTTCAGTCACTTCAAGCTCTGTAGCTTTAGCCATGTCCCAAACAAATAGAGATATACAACTTCGAAATAGATCCTTAACCCCATTTATTTTAAGTACTTTCCTAGTTCGCCCATCTATCGTATCCACAATCTACATAAAAAACAATATATACCATTTTCCTTCAGCTTCAATCTTGAAACAAAAAACTCAAATATAAAAAATATTTAGCATAATCAAAGAACATTAATAGAGTGCTATCGTAACAAATTTCAAGAACCAATATACTCCTTTGCACATCCCCACAAAATGGGGGTATGATAAAGGTGTTTGAAATGTTCCAGCTAGACGACACAAAATAAATACAAAATAATTTAATGAAGTCAATGAGCGAAAGTGTTTCATAATTTTTATGCTCGACGCTGATAAGACTGATACACACACACACACACACATACAGCCAGCCACCCATTCAGCCCAGCCGCCCCCTATCGAGCGAGCAACCGCCCGAAAAAAAAAGCCATATAAAATATATTTCTATGCCATTGTTGTCGTTGTCTTGGTTAAATAATTTATGTTTTATGTGCGCAGGAAACGTTTTTCTTTGCTACAGACAGTTAGATAGAGAGAGAGAGAGAGAGAGAGAGTGTGTGTGAGGGAGACAGCAACAGAGTCAACTGAATGAGGGTGTTTTGTATGGAGGAGCGAGGGTACATTTGGAACGACTCAAGTGATTTAGGAAGTGTTTGTCTGCGTTACGCTTGGTTAGTTGATAAAAATCAGTCGGCGCTTGTTTTTTTCTTGTTCCTTCTTTTTTTTGTGGGCGTGGCCAAAAGCTATATACAGAGAGCGAACAGCAAAAAAAGCACAAGAACTAAAATGTTGTTTTTACTGCCTAGGCAGACAAACTCTTTTCACTGTCCAGCATTTATATATATTCTATCTCTCTCTCTCTAGCTGTCTCCCTCTCTTAATTGCATTGACTAAATTGCATTTTAAGCGCTCTACACCTTTTTTTTAGGCCCCTTTTTTCTGTGCTTCGTTTTCGTTTTCATTTTGATTTTGATTTATGCGACACGCCCCACACACTGACTCATAAATGCCAAGATTCCTGCGAATGCAGCCTATGCCATGTCGACGGCAAACAAATTTAAGACAATTCACAGCATTCACAATGGCTGCTTAGTCAGCAGAGTTTTGAATGGGTTGATTCATCGCGCGGCTCGAAGGTCAAATGTAAAGAAGCGTCGAGCTGGAGCTATAGAGAGATATGGGTCTATATAGATAGGAATCGAAAATAGTTTGGCTAAAGTGAATATTCGATCAAGATAAGTTAGCGATATCCTGGAACTGTATGTGTGAAAAGTTCGATAAGCCGTTCGTTAGACTGAAATATTGTTATATTGATATATTGATCTAGTTGAGATTTCTGTTCTTTTAAACCTTTGCGAATGCTGCAAGAACTTGAAGACTTGGAAAAGCTTAAGAGCTGCTATGAGTCAAGAAGGGATGTAGCTATAGGGATATATATATATCATATGAACTTTCAGGTACATCTATATATATAGGGTATTCCAATGATTCGCAGTTGCTCGCTTATTATTTGCTGTAAAAAAAAAAAGAACAAAGTCGACCAAATTGCATTGTTGCGTGCCAAATATTAATCAAAGCCAAAGACAAACCGAAAATAAAATCAAAATGAAAACAGAAAATAGAGAGAATAAAAAAACTTAGATAGTAGCTGTGAGATACATGGCAGCCGCTTCCTGTGCGAAGTCGAGTTTAAAGTGCTATTAACCCACAATTGAAAAAAAAGAAGAAGCAAACCCAGAGAGCGAAGAAAAACCCATAAAGTACGTGGGTATCTGTCTATAGAGCTCTTCTCTTTTTTTTTCTGTGTGTGTTATTGTTACTGTTTCTATAGTTGTGGCCGTGGCTGTGGCATGTGCAGCACTCATCAGTGTCTGGATCATCTGGGCCAGCTAATTGCAAGTTTTACTCATTCACTGCTGCTGCTGCGTGTCAAAATATAATTTTGATTTGGCAGCCAGTGAAACAAATAGCAAAAACACTCACAGCGCCCAGTGGATAGATAGATAGATGGATAGATAGATACATGACTACGGTCTTTGGTCTGGTCATTAATCGTTATTGTTGCCCATTTTGGCTGTCATTTTGCGGTGCAAATCTGTGGCAAATGTGAACAACAGCGAGAGCTACCTGAGAGTGCGAGAGAGAGAGAGAGAAAGAGAGGGAGAGCATGATATAGAGTAAGAGTTCATTCTGTTTCTTTACTACATCTATCTCTATATCTATCTCCGTCTCTATCTCTATCTCTAGCTCAGCCGGGTGGTTGTTTCCTGTGGCCATGTGACCAGCTGCCTCGCCCGAAGGGTCTCGTCCCGTCGTCTGTCACAGGATATGCGCGCTGCTCTCTCCCTCTCCCCTCTCCCTTCTAGCTGTGCGATAAATTTGAAATAATTTGATGCGTCTTGTTTTATTTGACAGGCAAACAAATTCGTCGCCCATAGGCAACAAATCGTTGCCCAAGTTCTACCTGGCCCCTCACTATCTATCGCTCCCTTTTGGCCAGGGCGCAATGTAAACACAAGTCGTCGTCAGTCAGCCTGTGCGGCAATTAAAAGAAATGTTCGGCTTTTATGTAGGGAATTTCAATTTATAGATTAAAGTTTATCCCTGCACTCTCCCTCTTCCTCTCTTCCTCTCTCTCTGTGTGTGTTACTTTCTCTATTTGTTTGCTGGCTCTACCTTTGCTTGCATTGTGGACACGTGTGTTTGTCCTGCCTGGCGCTGTTGTCATTTATCAATTGTGCCCAGGCCATTAAAACTTCAATTAAAAAGAGTCCATAAGAACACTATAAATAATATGTGGCATAGCTTAAGAACAATGTAAGACATGTAATTGTTACACAAATATCAAAAAACTTTGCTTCACCTCACAATTAAAGGTGTCTGAAGGGTTCGAAGGGTGACCAGCTTTCATTATTTGTTGTTTGCTTAGACGGTGGTCGAAGATAAATAGAATAAAAGAGCTGAGATTTTGATAGAATTTTAGTTTAAAGTGTAAGCTGTGTGTCGGAGCAAAGCGAGCGAGAGAGAGAGAGAGAGAGAGAGAGAGAGAGACGGCTGAGTCAAGAGCTGAAGTAAGGAGAGAGAGATAGGAGAAGACATAGGTAGTGAAAGGGAGAATAATAGGTGGAGGAAGAGAATGAGATTGTAATGAAGATATGTGTAGAGTATATAAAAAGGGAAAGAGAGAGAGAGAGAGAGAGAGAGAGAGAGAGAGAGAAAGAGATAGAGATAGAGATAGAGATAGATGGCGAGTAGAGAGAGAGGGAGAAAGAGAAATAGATAGAGAGAGAGACAGAGAGAAAGAGAGACAGAGATAGATATACACAGATAGAGTAAGAGAGAGAGAGAAAGCGAGATAGAGATAGATAGATAGAGAGAGAGCTCTCTCTCAAAGACTAGAGAGTCTTTATGCAAACCCTAATCAAAATCGATAGTTTTGCTATCGATTTTTTATCGGACTGAAGAAATTCCTAGTTTATCTGGTATCTATACAATATTATATTGAAGAATCTGCAGTAGGAAGACTTTTATAGAAAAACAAATGAACTCAGATCGAGAGTAGAAGAACCCTAATGCACCAGCCACGCCTTCCTTTGCTTCTATTTACTAAACTAACCTTATCTCTCCTCAAATTTCATCTCAACTTGAGGAAAACTTCTATTGGATTGTGTATTATTCTTCAGCTTCATATAATATGAACGACATCAAGTTTTGTATTCGCATAAGAGACTTGAGCTTATCATAAATAGAAAGCAGTTGCTGTATATTCTATGGAATTGCATTAAGGAATGCGAATATATGAGAGAATATGAGAGGATTGTTTGCTTTGTGTGGCAATTGAATGCGTTAGATTACGTTAGATTATGTGACAATGTTGCATGCAGCGCGCTGTTGTCTGACAGCTCAGCTCAGCTCAATTCAATGGCCAATGATGGCAAATATTTTCGTTTTATTGCCCGTTAAGTTTAGCTCAACGTTCTTCGATGTTGTTGTTGTTCGCACTTGCAACTAATATGCAACTATTGCCAAAGCGCTGTCCGTCCGTCCGTCCGTTCGCCCGTCCGCCTACGATTGCACTTAACTTTCTTACACTTTGGCAGCTTAACTTTTGCCGCGTCCCTTTAGCCATTTTAATATTTGCATTATAAGCACTTTAAACCATTTAAACTTGCCCCCAATGGCGGCCAGGATAATGCGCTTTCGCAGCGAGCAAAATAATAATAATAAAAAAAAAAAAAACGATCGAAAAAGAAAAGCCAAACTGAAAAAAAAACTGGCAAATGCAAATAACAAAAACAAAAACAGATAGGAAAAAGTTCACAACAGGCAAAAAAACTGAAACTTGAATTGCTTGGGCGAAATAAAATAGAAAAAAAATGCAATTTCCGTACAGACGCACACATTTTCCGGCCAACAAATGCATATAGAAAGGAAAATAATATTTATAATATACATATATACCATATATATATAATACAATGAGTTAACTATATATATATAACTTTATAGATATATATGGAGAGTTAAGAGTTCACAATTTGCCAACTAGCAAATAAACAAATATAAATGTGGGGCATTACCGACTACAGAACACCCATTCAGCGTGGATGTATCGAGTAAATCTCGACACTTGACCAGTTGAGGCTAAGCCCGATTAAATATTCCCTATTTCAGGACTCTAGCTTTAATAGTGTCGAACTCGTTTGCATTAAAAACCAATATACTTGCTTGCTTTTAGCTAACAAGGTATATAAAAAAAAATAAAAAAAAAATTATTCGTAAACTTTACATTATTTCTTCACTTTAATTTGAGCTCAAATTTTTGATTAAGTTGTTATTTAAATTTAAGGAAATTTAAAAAAAAAATTAATAACTAAAAATAAAATAAATTTTGTTCAAATTACTGCATTATTATTATTGATATTAGTAAAAGAGAATGGCGAAATTTGTGTAAAACTTTCATTTTTCTGTCAAGCCAATCAAAATGTGGCCTACCTACAAATAGCTAAAGAGCAGGAGAGATAGAGAGAGAGAGAGAGAGACCATAAGATAGTTCTATGCAAAGCTGCAAACATCTCTTTTATAATATATATGTATGAATGAATGTATGCATGTGTGTGTGTGTGTGTGTGATATTTGAAAATCAAAGCGAAAGTTGTGCTCGGCTTTTGTGTCCTGCTGCACATCCTTTGGCATCCTTGGCTCGACGCAAACTTTTGTCATGAATTGAGGCTTGGGAAATGTGCGAGAAAAACACATCAAAGCAATCAAAAAGTGACGCCAGAGCAATTGAAAACTTTTCGCATGAACAAAACCAAATAAAAAAAAATTGAAAATCTGAAAAGAACAGAAAAAACATTATTATAGAAAATGCAAACGCATCAATGCATGCTGAGGGCGTGGCAACGCCCACTTTTCTTACTTGAAAGAAGGAAAAAAATCAGCGCCAAATGCCAATTGCCAAATGACATCCTAGCTCGAACTCAAACTTTTCAACTCTTTCGCCTACACACACACACACACACACACATTCGCTCTCTCTCTTTCACACACTGTGTGTGCTCTGTCCTTGTCGCTGATGCATTGTCGCTTGCTTATGTTAATGGCTTTGTTTGGCATTGATGGCCGTTGGCCAAGAAACTATGCAAAATGCTCATTCAAATAATGACTGCTATATATATGTATGTGCATATGTATGTGTGTGTGTGTGTGTGTGTATATGTATCTTTTTCTCTTAATGTTCCTATTTTGCCAAAAACTTGCGCACAAACTTAAATAATTTGCACATAAAATATAATTTAATGTTTGGCCCCGTTCCATGCATACTTTGTGGCTGCTGTCAGGGGGCGTGGTCGATTTTGGACTTGCATCAAAATTGGGGTCAACTGCATAGAATGTGAAATGTTTTTGGCAATGGCCAAATCGGAATCGTCTAACCCAAATAAAATGCCAACTCAAGTGAAGAGAGAAGAATCAACATTTGGCTCAAGGGTCAGCAAAACAGTGTTGCAAAACAGTTGAAGATACATACATAATTAATCTGCATATATATGAATGTATGTTTATAATATATGTATATAACTTAACTGAATGAAATTGCTTGAATAAATTGAATTTTATTCTTCTCTTGCTGACAATTCTGGCAACAGAGTTAACTATCGATACTTGACTAGACTGTTATCGATCTTATCATATGCGATCGATGTCTTGAAGAGAAGAAGAAGAGAATGCCATTGGACAGCAGTCTCTCCTCTCTCTCTCTCTCTCTCTCTGTTACACAGTCTATCTGCCCTTCTCTCTCTCATTCAACTCTTCGCTACATAGGCAAGGGTAACTGCTAGTCAGGCAGTCTCTCGACTGGCGCACTCATGCCTTCTCAGACACACTCATTCTGAGCATTTGCAACACTGGCACAAGTGCCTGGCAATGCACAACACCTACAGCCAGATCAGCCCTAAAGGGCGCTCGCATTTCTCTCACTTCCTCTCGTTAGGCTGAAGTGTGTAGGGGAGATAAAAACAAAAACAAAAAACAAAGAGCTCTACGCTTGTTATTGTTGTGATTGTTGAGCACGTTGCACTCTTATGTGGGTGCCCCACGCTGCCTCCCTCACCCTCCCTCACTCTCCCTCACTCTCCCTCTCTCCCTCACTCGCTGGCTCTGCTCTTTTGTCTTGATTGCATTTTTGGGCAATTGCAATTTGAATTTTTTAATGCTTTTAAGTTAAGCTTGACTGCATTTGTATCCGTATCTACATATATCTGTATCTACAGCCGTATCTGTATCTGTATCTGTATCTGTGCATTGGACTGCCGTCCCGTATTTAAATAGCAAATGATTAGCTTCAATTGGCTTCAATTGCGTAGAGCAAGCAGCTCGTGCATACCCCAAATTGATATAGTAGTTTTTTTTTCTGTTTTTTTTTGAAGAAGAAGAAAATATGTGTGTAACCCAGACGAGCCAAGTCAAGTCAGTGGTTCCCCTTGAACACCAGCCCCCCTCCCATCAGCAATCATCCAATCTGTTGCTGCGGGCCACGCACATTCATTTTGCATTCGATTTGACTTTGTTTTCATACATCTCTCTCGCTCTCTCTCACTCTCTCTCTCTCTCTCTCTCTCTTTATGAGAGAGCTGCTTAAGTGTTGGGCAAGTTAAATCATTTTGAAATTGTTGAGCTGGAGCTCTTCCGCTTGGCCTCCTTATGCCAAATAGTAGCTAGAAGTGTCTACACACACACACACACACACACACACACACACACAAACACACACGCTTGAATATGAAGTGCCATTCGTCTGATATTCTTCAACTGAATGCAAATTCTTCAATCGAATTGCTCGCCAAGACAACGGCTGGCCCAGTTCTTGAGAGTGATCTGCCTTTACTCTACTCTATCACACACTCCCCCCAGCTACCTCCCCCCCCCCATTTCTTTGCATGATAAACTTGAAGGCAAAAGATACTGTGAAGCTGCTCACAGACAGCGCTCTTAATCTCTAACAAGCTTTCAGTTTACGATAAGCACAAGCACTTCAAGGGGCCATAGACCCAAGAAAAAGAAGAAAACTAATAAATATTTTGTAAAAAATAATAAAATATATATAAAACTATAAAACAGCACTCAAGCCATGGGCAATAAAACATGAAAATAATTATAATTAATCTATTAATGGGAATTGAAGAAGTGCTGAAGATAAGCATTGAAGTAAATCATGCATTAACTAATTGATTAGACTTGGAAATTATAGAAACATTTAGAAATTATTCAACTCGAATCGAGTAGAGATAGTGAAAGAGATAGATAGATAGAGCTGCGGCTTCTCTTTCGTCTGAAACTGAAACGGAAAGACTTCTCAAAATTTGTTATCTAACTAAATGAAAACTCCAAGATTTCTACATTTCAGATCAGACTCTCTATTGCTCTCTCTCTCTCTCTATCGCTCTCTCTCTCTTTCTCTCTCTCTATCTCTCTCTCTCTCTCTATGTCTCTCTCTCTATCTCTCTCTCTCTCTCTCTCTATCTCTCTCTCTCTACACCTCTCAGGCAACTGTAAAAGTTTTGTCATTTAGTGCGCTTAATTGAACACAATTCTCTGCATTATTTTTGAGTTTTTCGTTGTTTGTTGTTGTTGTTGCTTCTTTTTTTTTTAGATCCGTGGGCGCAACAACAACAACTTCTGGCAGACAAACTGGCGACGCGCCCAGAAAAACAGCTCCTGCTGCTTCCTGTTTCATAATTAAATCAAATCGTTAGCAACGGGTATGATGCACTTGAGCATCAAAGAGTCTTGTGAAATAATGAATAATGCAAATTACTTTTTTACTATTAGTTAATATATATAAATGATATATATTAACTAATATATATAAATTAAAAAAAAAATAAAATTTTATAATATATAATATAATCATATAATATACCATATAATGATATTTTTCCCATATCTATCCATCTGTCTATGCCTTCTAGGGTATATTAAGTTCAAACTATGTTTGCTGTTCTTTGTCAATATTGAGTTCTTCTTCTTCTGCTTCTTGTTCTTCTTCTGCTTGTTCTTCTTCGTGTTCTTCTTCTTCTCTATATATATATTTTGCACGTAACTGCGAAATGTTTCTTAATGATTTTAAGCATTAAATTTGTGCAACGTCGCATGTCCATGACCTTTGTGTGCGGTGTGCGGTGGTGTAAGGCACCCACAATGCAGCATAAGACACGCACACACATACACACACACATACACACAGATACAGTGGAGCTGTGCAGCTGCAAATTAAAAGTTAAACGTTGCGTGCTGCGCCTGTTTATCTTACGGATGCGCCCTGGGATGCATCACTCACTCAACTCGAGCGTAGCATTTAACTCATTCGTATAAAAGATACACACACACACACATACACATACTCAGTGCAAACAAACAAAACTGACGGCGGCTTCTGCCATTCATGATGTTGCACTCGATTAAAAATGTGCTCGTATCTTTAGCTGCCTTTGCCTGCTCGCTCGCTCACTCACTCCCTCTCTCCCTCTCTCTCTCTCTTGCTGGCTTGCTCTGTGGATGCTGCGGCGGCTGTTTCTGGTTGTTGTTGTTGTTGTCGCTTTTGTTGCAGGAAGTGCTCATCTTCATTTACTTTGTTGCCTCTCGACGTCGCCAGGGACTGCAGTGCGCTGCCTTTCAGATTATTGCCAATTTACATTGCCATCTCCCTCTCTCGCCATCTCTCTCTCTCTCTCTCTCTATCTGTCTATCACACTCTGTTTGCTAATTAAATATCTATGAATGGCGGCTTCCCAGTTGACAAATTCGTGCATTTCTTCTTCTTGTTGATTTTGCGTACAGCTCTCTCCTTCTCTCTCTCTCTGTCTCTCTCTCTCTCTCTCTCTGTCGCTGTCATTTTATTTTCATTTAGTTTCTTCTTTTTAAAATTGGCACAGGAAATTGCTTTAATTTTCATTGAGTGTTCTTCAGCTACAAACCGAATTGCCAATTGCTTTGCTGTTGCTGTTGCTGTTGTTGTTGCTTGTTGTCTGCTGATATTTATGCGCGCGTGCCGCATGCGGCATGCCTCACACACACACACACACACACAGACACACACTTTGCGTTTCTCTAGACTACAGGCAACAGCCGCTACA
This sequence comes from Drosophila aldrichi, assembly GCA_035045965.1. Lineage (NCBI taxonomy): Eukaryota > Metazoa > Arthropoda > Insecta > Diptera > Drosophilidae > Drosophila > Drosophila aldrichi. Next base: position 6,090,489 of record JAWNOM010000484.1, read on the forward strand.
CCCACTCCACTGAGACACTTAAACGATTTTCATTAATATGCGTGGAACAGCAACAACAACAACAACAACAACAACAACAACAATCAAGCTACAAGCAACTGACAACAACCGCAAAGACATTACAAGAAATTTGCGTACAGTTTTTGGCATTGCGGCTTCTGCTGTGTGTGTGTTTGTGTGTGTGTGTGTGTGTGCGTGTGACTGGCATACGATTTGTCACTTGCAGCAATTGATTTTGGCAATTTAATAATTTCATTTTCTCATTAAAATGCTTCTGCAATTAATATTTAATGGCCAAAGTAAAATGCACTTAATTATATTCATTTATGAAACACGAATTTCAAGCACAATGAAATGAAAATAATGTGGAAAACGTAGGTGTGAAATATTATATATGGAATTTAGCTAGATAAATATGTGTAGATAAAGTCTATATATAAGAAATTGGTGATTAATTTCAAATTTGATTTAATATTGAATAATTGAGAAAATATTACTATTAAATAAAAATAAAAATATGAAATAATTGAGAAGAAATTATCAGTCTAGTTTTCGTGTAGCCTCTAGTTAAAGAATTTGACCTACCTTGGTATAAATCTATTTAGTATATAGAAATATATATACTTCTTTACAACTCCATTGAGATCTCTCCATAGAACCAATATGCTCTTATTATTTTGTGAATGAGTATAGAATGAATAGTAATCTCAACTTACACAATTGATGCTTAGATAGAGAATCAATAAAAGAAATGTTTTCAGCAACACATTCCATTCAAAACTCTCATTCTGAGAGGAAGTCGTAAAACCAATATACTCCATTGCGTCTCCTGAGGGAGGGAGTATACAAATTAAAATGTTAATAGACAAATGCAATTGAATCTCTCACTTATTTTAAAGACTTGCAGCTAGTTAAAACTTTGACATCAATCAGTGAGCAATCAATCCACGGCCAATTAGGGATCACTCAGCAGCAGCAAAGTTGTTTATACAGTAAATGCTAGAAATGTTGAACATCCATTATAAGTATATATATAGAGAGAGAGGGAGAGCGAGAGAAATGTCTAAAAATCATAAATAGCCAAAGATTTAAATATTCGTATTATAAAACACAAAAGTTGAGTTTCATTTGTGTAAAACATTTTTATTGGCCATGTTTTTTGGGGTCGGAAAATGAAGGCGAGTGGTGTTAGGTTATGGCATTATGGATCGACCTCAACTGGAGCAACACTTGATGCGTCGTCTCCAATGAAACCGTGGCGCGAGCATTAAAATCCAATGAAAACTGTCTGAAGCAAAGAGGGCGAAGGGGTGGGGACGGGTAAAAGTATTATAGTTCAGACAGTCGTCACCTCTGGGCACCCACTCGAGTATCAAAAGAAATGAGACAGGCACGCACACCCTAACACACACACACACACACACACACACATACACACATACTTGAGCGCATTTCTCAAGCGCTTTGCATTCGCAACGCTTTGATCTATGCGCATGAAAGAAGCAGAGAGAGAGAAAAAAGAACAAGCAAACAAACTAGAGGCGTTGTGGGCGGGGCGGGTGTCTTGTATTTGGGGGAAGGCCATTGTGCTTAAGAATACATTGTTGTTGTTGTTGTTGCTTTTAGCGGCTATCGAATCGATTGATTGGCAACTGGTCAGCGGCGCGTTTCATTCATTGGCCAAAATCGCAAAAGCCGCAAAAGCCGCTAAATTCAAACGCAACAAAAACAAACGTGCGAAGCCAAAAAAGCAGCCAAACGGAAAGCACGCAAATAGCCCAAACAGCAAAAAAAAAACAACAGAAGAGGAGCTAGGGCGTGGCGGGGTGGAGGCGTAACCGGCCAGGGCCTGCAGCGGCGGCCATTTTAGCTATTTTTATTTAATTTTTTGGCCATTAGCTCAAGCCAGCCAACACACACACACATACACAAATGCAGATACAGATACATTCTCACACAGATAGATTTTTATTGCGTCGCCTGCAAATTGGTCCCCAGGGCGCAGGGGGCGTTCCATTGGCTACACTTCGATTTGCTAGATTTGAGATGCCAGCCGAATGTATTTAAGTATCTGCAGCTATACTCTGCTAGTATCTGTGTATGTGTGTGTGTGTGTGTGCGTGTATCTATGTTTGCTGAATTTGAATTGTATCTTTGACTAATGACGAACGCTTGCAAGTGTGACCCAACTTTTGGCCCATTTGCAAGATACGTTTCTTTGGGCCGCAGCAATTTATTAGAAATCATATATCAAAGGTCCCCCACCCCCCCCAGTCCACCGTCTGCCACCACCCTACGCTCAGCGTCAAACGCTTTCAAAACTTTTCCTTTTTGTTGGCATATTTGTCAGTGTGGCATTACTAATTGGTGATTACGAGCGGAAGTCGACAAAATATTTCACTTCATTTGCTTTTATTTACATATATATATTTTGGTAAACAGAAGATATGAGAGAGAGATAGAGACAGAGTGAGAGCGAGAGAGAGAGAGCAAAGCAAATAAAATTAAAGAAAATAAAAATTCAAAAAGTAGAAAAGTTGCGGCGGAAATTCATGTAGCTAAATTTAAAACGCAACCGAATGAGTTGCGTTGCTGGATCTCAATCTCTGTATCTGTATCTCTGTATCTCTGTATCTGTATCTAGCTATAGCTATAGCTGCATGTGTATCTCTCGGCTGCTTTTCATCAATGGAACTGAATAGCTGGCGCTATGCCAATTATTGTTGCAGTTGTCACGTTGGCAACGTCGCACTGCCAGCCAGTTTGTCATTTTGGCCTGTCAGCTTGGAGTTCCTTATGCTCGGCCTCAACCTCTTCTATCTGCCGTCTCCTCTCTCACTCTGTCTCTTTCGCGCCAGCCAATTTGCATGTGTGTACAAATTTTCATTCATTGCTAGGCAAAATGCAAATAAAATGCTTAAGCACAAGCTCAAATAGAAATTGCAATAGATTTAGCTCTCACTCACACACACTCTCTCTTCCTCTCTCTCTCTCTCTTTCTGTGTGTGCGCGCCTCACATATTGACATAAGCATCTGCTGGCATTTGCCTCTGCACCATTCACAGCTTTGTTGACTGAGATTCAGGCTCGGAAGTTCAATAACTTGACAAAATGTTTCATTTGCCGTTCAAATTACATGCAAAAAAAATACCAAAAGCGAAAAATACCAATGAAAAAGAGGAAGCTTTCTTATAGTTGATGTATTTGAAGCATTTATTGGTATTTATTCCGCTTTTATCTTAATACTATCTATAATGGAAGTGAGTGTATACAAAAAATACCAATAAATATGCTAAAAAAATACTAGACTATTAAAAATACCAATATATAAGAGTATATATGACATTAAATTTTTATATTTTTATCTTAATAATAAATTTGTGCTTGGTATTTTTTTAGTATTTTTTTTGATGGGTATTATTTATTAATAATACCGAAAATACTTAAATATTATATATTTTTATAACGAATTAAACTAGAATGCAGTAAAATTTGATAGTTCATATTAGAGTATTTTTTTTTTGGTATTTTTGGTATATTCGTAGTATTTTAAATATTCATAATAAATAATAAAATAATTTAAAAATAATTGAATAATAAAAATGAAAAAAATACCAGCTTGAAAAACTTTAATTCTAAATTAAATTCAAAAGTATTTTATAGTTTTGTGCATATTTAATTGACAGTATTTTTTCTTCCAATGCTTTTCGGTTGATTTTGTATGTAATATCTTGATAAAAAATTGTATGCTGGTTCAAGTTGCTGGCCTAGTTAGTTGAGCTCTTGACGAAACATAAGAAGCACTTGCAGAAAATGAATAATGATAATAGTAATACGAAGAAGAAGAAGAAGTAGCAGCAGTGGCAGTGTAGAGGCTGGCCGAGCTGGTGCCACACTTATTAGAATGCATTTGCTAATGAAGAAGCAACGTCTGTCTGTGGCTGCGGCTGCTGCTCTTTTGTCGACCCATCAAATTTTCAACAGCAATCCGAGAAATGGATATGAAGAGTATATCTACAAGAGTGTGAGAGAGAGGGAGAGTGGGGGCTGTGGACCCTAGACAAGTGCAATGGCCGCCTAATTGCGCTGGCAAGTGCCACACGAGAGTCAGCCGAACATGCCAATCAACACCCGTGCCAGCTGTTTGTGCGGGGTGCAAGGCGGTGAAAGGGAGCGCATATATATATATACTTATATATACATATATAAATATGTGTGTTTGCCAGAGGGTTGCGCGGCATTGTGCGCGGACTGCCCTCGACATGAACCAAAGCACTTTGTTTGTAATAGTTTTTCCTCTTTTCTGCTCTTGTCTTTTTTTTTTCCTTTCTCTCCCATTCGAAAAGTTGTTTTATTTGCCATGCCGCACATTTTATGAGCAAGTTTTCGGCTCTGTGTTTTTAATAATTCTCTACGCTTGCCCCCCTCACCCGCCCACCCCATGGCATTCATTCGGAATGGCTCTGTTACTCTTGGTCTGCTGCTGTGGTACGAGTCATATGCGTCTGATAATTATTATGGCACTCTTGACGCCTTTATGATGTGTAAAACGTTTTGCAGCCAGCGTCCTGCTGATGGATGTGCCAATAAACTTTGACTATATAGTAGAGCATAAATCGAGCAGCTGCTGAGATTCAATGAGAGATATTTTGCAGTCAAAGTTGAGATTGCTGCAGTGGAAGTTATGAAAAAGATGGAATGCAATAATCATGAAGTTATAGCTGAGGGAAAGGAAGCAATCCAGGTCTTTAGTAGATATAATAACTAGTGCTGCCCTCGCCAAAGATCTAGAGATCATATTAGAGACTGAACTGAAGTATTTGAAGGAAATCCAAAGTTCTAAAGATCATTTTATAGCTGAGAGTGTAGAGGAAACTTTCCAAACTTTTTCTCATACCTCAGCTAAACGACTTTGCTCTGGTTACGTTTCCTTAACAGTTCGAGCAAGGTTTTTAGCATTTTAATTTTTTTTTATTAGCTTCAATTAGGAATTTGCTGTTAGATATTTTATTTCTCTAGATAGTCTGTCTAAATGATTACTAACTAGTTTCAGATCGGCTTCGTTTTAGCCACTCGTTTGGCATGCAAATGTGTGGCATCAAAGTTTATCGTTTCGTCTTATCTCGCTGGCTTTGGGGCATGCCCCATGTAGCTGATCTGTTGGCTCATTTGAAATGCAAAACCTTGAACAATCTCTTCAGCTGATAAGCTGATCAAAGCAGCAACAGCAACAGCAACGGCAACAGCAGCAGCAACAGTTTTATTTCAACTATGTTTGGGTTTTTAACACCTCTCGAAACTCGGGCAGAGACGACGTTAACGAGCCACTCGCGACACACGATACCCCGAAAAAAAAAAGCTGAAGAGGAAAAAAAAAAAAACAAGAAATGAGCGACCCGATCCCAGATTCCCAGATACTTGCCAGCTTAAGCAGCGCGTTGTGTGTGGCTCGACTGGAGAGTTTTATTTCCCTACCAGGCGGTCTACGGTTGATCTTTGCCAGGGTAACAGGGGCTTAGCTAAGCAGTTCGGGCAAATGGCTTGTTACAGCGACCGCTGAAGCGCAACGTACGTAACGTTACTTTCTTTGCCTGCGCAGTTCGTACGGTTCCCCCCGCAGTTTCCTTTGGCTATAGCTCGATTTGGTGACTGCTGAAGCGACAAATGTGTCTGCGATTTGTGTGGGGGCGAATTCTCTTGTCATTGTGATTGTTGAATTGAAAAAAGGTTTTTCTTTCGTTTTTACATCTTTTGTGCATGACACGATCAAATTTGGTGTGGGCCGAGCAGATGCAACCATGTTTTAAAGTTTCTTCCTCATTGTATGTTGTTCTGTTGCTCTCCCTCAATTTCTTGTTATAGTTTAACAAGCTGTCGAGCCATTTGATGGGCTAGCTCTTGAATCGACGAGTCGAGGCAATCAAAGCAATCAACTCATCAAATGGCCTATCGATTTCATGACTTACTGCACAGCCAACTAAGCATCGAACATAAATAGACGATAAAACGACAATGAAATTAAGCAAAATTTAGGATGTGCCTCATGTGCAGCTAAAAACTACAATTTCTATGCAAATACAATGGGAATGGGAATGAGAATGGGAGTGGGAATGGGAGTGGGAATGGGAATGGGTCAAGCATGTAACTTTGAATAACATTTATGGAAACATTTGCCTATAAAAAACAGAGAGAAAATAACGGCAATATCAGATAGTAGTATGTTTCTTGATAGGCTAGTGGAATATTTTAGGAATTGCTGAAATTCCTTGGACTGTATCTGATTGAGTCTATTTAACAAAGACATCAATTGGTATAAAGCCGATCTATCGTTATCGATAGTACATTAAAAACACTCTTAGCTTACACCAAATCATTCGAGATCAAGTACTTTAAAATACACTAAGATGTATATAATTGAATACCTAATATATATAATATAAAGTGAATAAAGTATCGATAATGATATCGATAACATCTAAACCAACTTATATTATTATGAATAGCTAATCATTCATGATGTATATGATTGTATACCTAATATATATCATATAGAGTGAATAGAGTATCGATAATGATATCGATAACATGTGTAGAAACTTATGCTATCATCATCATTCATCATAAACAACTTCTCATTCAGGATATAATTTCTATAAATCCGTTAATCTATTAATCAATAATATATAAAGCAAGCACTATCGATAATGATATCGATAACATTTTAGGAGTGTAAATTCTACTGAATATCATATTATTTTATAGATTGGCTACATACCTGACACATGCTAGCGTCCATTCAATGTGTATCGGGTATCGATAATGATATCGATAGCACACAAAGTACTTCAGAGTAATCCATACCACATTCAATTCGAAATATTCTCTATACATCAATCTTATCTTGAGAGTAAAAGTAAACTTTTGATAAGTTCAGTCATCATTTATGACTCATTGAAACTCGAAGCAGCTCCATTTGTCGCTCCGTACCGCTGCCCAAGGAAACTTCATTGGATTATCCCAATCTATTTCCATTAAAACGAAGCTCAACTTTTTCATTTTTTGTTTTGTTTTGTAGCTTTTAAAAAGTTGTACAAATGTGTTTCGTACTTCTTAAATTTGCCTTAAATTCCTCGATTAGGGCTTTCCACGACCCCCTCACCGCAAAAAAAAAGTCGCAAGCATTTGCGGTATCTGCTTTTCTCAGGATTACGGCGCGCCATAACGTGTCCTGCCGCCGTCCTACCCAGGAAAAATAACACACACACACACACACACGAAAAAAAAACACACCAAAAATTGTTCGAATGTTTTGACAAAACAACTTTTTTCACTTAGCGCTGCTTAAACAACAATAAGAGAAATGTGGACAGCAAATGGGCATGGGCTGCTGTTGGGTGGTGGTGCTGTGCTGGGTGGTGCGCGTCGGCTGCTGTTGCTTTATTAGCTCAACTTTTTGTTCGCTTAATGTCAAAGATACAAATACATTTTGGGCGCTATGCTCATGCTTGCCTTGGCTTTTACGAGCCGTGTGTTGTTTGTTGTTGTAGTTCATGCTGTTGTTGTTGTTGTTGATAGCAATCAAAGGCACGAAAATCCCAGACAGTCGCTGCTTAGGCTTTGCCCTGGACCTTAAGTAATATGTGGCCTGCAATCTCTTCTCGTACACAGAAGTCAAAGCAGTTTCTCTTCTAGACACAACAGCAAGACATATGCATATGTGTGTGCGAGTGTGTGTGCGTGTGTATGCATTGGCCATTTGCATGCGCTGTGTATTAATGGTTTTCATCTCGCATCCACGCTTTGCTCTCTTCACTTGATGTATCTTTGCATCTGGCAGTTACTTCTTCGACTCACTGTGTGTATCTTTGCTTTTCTTTTTTCCTGCAGCATTGTCGACTTATTTCATTTTCAGTTTCATTAAATAACAAATTGCTCTTTTATCATATATGTGTGTATGTGTGCGTATTTGTGTGTGTGTGTTTGTGTGCGTAAGCTTAACTTTTTATTATGCTGCGCGTACTTTATTCACTTTCTTTCTTATTTGCTACGCCTGCGTTGGGTATTATAATTCTGTCACGGCAGATGAGAGATTACAGATGCATGTGTGTATGTATACATTGTATATTTATAGAAATATATGTATATATATTCATGAGCCTAAGCCTGATGTGATAGATGGGGAAACACAGTCCACAATCCATAGACCATAGACCATAGATCATAGACCATAGACCATAGACCATAGACCATAGACCATAGACCATAGACCATAGACCATAGACCATAGACCATAGACCATAGACCATAGACCATAGACCATAGACCATAGACCATAGACCATAGACCATAGACCATAGACCATAGACCATAGACCATAGACCATAGACCATAGACCATAGACCATAGACCATAGACCATAGACCATAGACCATAGACCATAGACCATAGACCATAGACCATAGACCATAGACCATAGACCATAGACCATAGACCATGGACCATAGACCATAGACCATAGACCATAGATCATAGACCATAGACCATAAACCATACACCATAGACCATAGAATGTAGGGTATTCGGTATTCGACTACATCATTTCTCTAGCTTTGCTTCTTTTGTTAATCTTGTGCACTCTTTTGTTGTAATAAAAACACAAGAAGAAGAGGAAGAAGAAGCTTGTTTGCTCCATATACAAACCTTCCACTCCCACCCTCTCCTTCTCTCCCTCTCTTGTTCTCTTTTTCTTGCTCTCTTAAGCAATTTGAAGTTTTGATGCTTTCAATAAATATTAACATTTTTAGCAACATCATCCCACCCTTATACACACACACACACACATACACACACATACGACGAACTTGAGCTGGCCCCCCTTTGCTGGCTGTTATCAAGCTTTATTGTTGCAGCTATTTTTGTTGTTGTTGTTGTTGTTGTTGTTCTTTTTAGTTAGTAGTCACCATTTTTCATATTTATGAAATGCCTTCAAAGATTTTAATCTTATAGCCGAGCAGCAGACACGAGTCGTTTACCCAAACCCTTGAGCCCAAAATCCAAAAAAAAAAAAAAACACAAAAAATCTCATAACTGCGGGCGGCCCTTTGTAAGAACCGTTAAATTCTTTTTCGCATGCCGCTTACGATGTGTGTGTGTGTGCGTGTGTGTGTGTGCAAGGGTGTGTGCCTAGCTCTGATAAGTTATCGTTGCGCTTCAACCTGTTTAAGGCCGTCTGCAAATGTGAACTTTGACTCTTGACAAGATGTTTTCTTTTCCCTTGAAATGGATTTATTTTTGAGAGCTCTTCTTCTTCTTCTTCTTCTGCTCTTTTTTATTTTATCTATTTACATTTGATTTCCCAGGGAATTATATGCATATGCCATTTAAGCTGACCCCGTGGGATTTGTCGAATGAAATGTTTGTGGTTTTTATTATTAATTGACTTTAATCTCTCTTTGCGCGGAAAAAACAAATTTCCTGTGAATTCCCAAAAGTCATGGCATTAAATTTAGTTAAACGTAAGATGAGCTAATGACTGAAACGAGATGAAATATTTTATATTCTCTCTTACAGAGTTGTTTAGTTATAGACTCGAGGAAAATACGTTTTCCGACCTAAGGCCATATAGAAATTGCATATAATTCAATAATAATTCTAGAGAAATTTACCTATTTTCCATTTTTGAACTTTTGAGAATCATAAAACCTCTATAGATTTTGCTCAAATCTTAGATATGGTTGGCTGGCAGACCCCTCGCTAGCTTTCCCAAACAAACAAAGACAAAGACTTTGGAAACATTTTCAAGCACTGTAAAATCTTCTATTCGATTCGTAGCTAATATCCATTGATGGCCAAAGGTGTTAACTAATGCATTAAATTATCAAGGGACCCTAACCTAACCGAATCGTACCATCAGTCAATCAACAGTTGAGCCCGCTTGGCCACATGTGTCGGGCGACTAGGAACTGGCTTCATAATTTCGGAGGTGTGAACACTTTTTCAGTGACATGTGCGAGGAGCAGCCCCTCTTGGCTGTTGCTGCTGCTGCTGTTGGTGATCATCATCATGATCATTATTACGTTAATCTTCATTAGGAATTGGTCTGCGCTGGTCGGGAACATGCGACAAGAACTCATAAATTTAAAAGCAATAAAACTTTCAAGACAAATAAATGCCACGCAGTAGATGAGGCATTCGAGAGCAGCGAGAGGAGTGAGAATTACATACATACAATACATACATACACATGTTTGTACATACATTTATGTAGTTGAGATATAAGAAGAACAACGACAACAAGCAAAGATCGCATAAATCTCAAGGCACGCAAAATATTTAAACAAAAAGTGAATGCAACTTGGGATCCCGCGAACTGCTCGAGCCCAGCCACAGCTACAGTCAAGCGGCAAACTCAGATTCCCATTCTCATTCCGATGCGAAACGCGTGCGTGCGGCAGCCTGCGGTTATACTTAAGACCCTAGCTGCCTTGTTGCTTCGCTGCACCGCCTCCCCTGCAGCTACCTTATGCAATGGGGGGCCTGGTGCTGGCCCCTACCCTGGACCGAAACCCCCTTTCTCAGGTTGTTTGTCTTTCAGACTGTGGCAAGACCTTGAAATGCGCCTGCATATGACAGGGGCGTTAATTTATGTGCAGTTCCACAGAGTAAACAGCAGAGAGAGCGAAAGAGAGAGAGAGAGAGAGAGAGTGGCACAGAGATCATGTAATGAACGCATATACATATATGGTAGAGCATGATCGAGGGTCTTGCTGCATTCCGTACTACCGGCCATGCATTCAGCCAACTGATTGTTATCTCAAGCTAATCAATTCAATCTTACAACAACTTTTGTTTCCGAAAACATTCCGGAAAACTCAATGCTCATAGCTTAATTCTCCATAAAGTTTTTATTTTGGTTTACAGTTTATGATCTTTTGTGATATTTGGATATGATTGGATATGTTTATATTTTATTTGGGGATCTTCATTCAGCTGAAAATTTGCTATGCATTACTCAGTCATGATCTATATGGCATATCTATGATCTATCTTTGATCATTGATCCACATAGATCAATATTGAATATATTATTCATGTAGGTCTATAGAATCCATCTGCTGTTCAGAGTTCTTTCAGTTACAATCTGCTGATCTATTTCAAATGGATTCGTATCCAAGAATCTTCAATATGATCTGACAATTTTCTAGGAAACTCATTTCATAGCGAACAGGTTTTCATGATCTTATTCTTGTTTGTCGTCGTCTTCATCATCTTCTTGATATTCAAATCACATTTTTCTCAGCATTTTTCTCAACTTCTTCTGGCCAATTAGCCTGGCCTCAAATCAATGCAGCTGCTTGTTGTGCCCCACGCTCCATCCCCCTCCCACCACTCTCTCTCTCTCTCTCTCACTATGCCATGTGTGTGTTTGCTCTCCTCTGGCGCTGCCCCTGCCACATGCCACAGAATGAACTTCGACGACACTTTCGTTGGAACAGTTCACAGTTTGTTTGTGTTGCGCTGGGCCGTTAGGCAGCGGCAGCAGCGACTGCTGCTGGTTTAATTGCTGTTGTTGTTGTAAATGTTGTTGCTGTTGTTGTTTATCAGGCATAACATAAAACAGAAAATGAAAAACCAAATAAACGCTAATTGGAAAAACATATTTTATATGAACTGAACGAAGCGCTGGCAAGGCAAGGCAAGGCAAGGCGTGACGGGCGGGCGGTGGGCGGGGAGCATGGCACCCCAAGATCTTGCAGCTTCGGCTGCAGCTTGCCGAGCGCCGCGGCACGCACTTCCCACTCATAAAAACTGAAAAACATTTTTTCCGAAAAATGTTTAGCCGACGGCCCAGCCCCCCCGCCCCTCTCCGTCGTTCATCGTTCATCGTTCGTCGCTCTCCAAAAGCAATAACAAGCAGACGGCTCAAGAAATAAAATCCACACATAAAAATGTTTTGGGTAACCCTTTGGTTTGTCTCTGCTGGGCGTGCCGGGGGGAGGGCTGGAGGTGTGGGGGGATCGCCAGCAAAGCAGCTGAGAAGTGGGGCGTTTATGTTGTGCATGGCAGCTGGATGCTTGGGGGTTCAGTTGGGTAGGTTGGGGGCCCGCGTCTGATGTCAAATGAAATGCCGTGTTGCTCATGATGATTATTTTTGACATTTGTGGCAAATGTGCGGCAAGAAAATGTGTTGCATGCCCCACACACAAACACACACACACACATACATACAGAGACTAAGTCGCCCCATTCATTAAACAGCAATTTATTTATAAACAATCAGCATTTGAACGTAATTTAATTGTTTTATTTTCGTCGATGTTCATAAATATTATAAGAATCGAATTTTAATTGCAATTGCAACAGAGCGAGTCAAGATTAGTTGCTGAATGGGTGTGGAGAGGGAGGAGGGGGAGGATCAGGTAGTTGAAGGGATACGCAGGGAGTCGCCGCGAGCTGGCCATGGAAACCTGTTTCAAACGACAGCCTAAAACTGGCTTGGCCAAAATCTAAGAAGAAGAAGCAACTAGCTTGAAAGAGCTGGCCACAGGAGATACCCTGTGATAGGTCTTAAAAAAATAAAATAAAATAAATAAATAAATAAATAAAAAATAAATAAATGAAAAGTAATAATAAAATCAATAAAAAATAATTTTTAAAAATAAATAATAAAAAATAAATTATTAATAATAAATTAATTAATTTAAATAAATAAATATATATATTCATAAAAATAATAATAACAATACAAAAATTAAAAAAAAATACTATACAAAAATAAATAAAATATAATAAAAAAAGCAATAAAAAAATATTACTTAAAAATTAATAATAAAAAATAAATTAATTAAAATAAATAAGTTGATAAAAAAATAAAAAATAATAATAATAATAAAAAAAATGAATAAAAAATATTATTTAAAAAAAAAAATAATAATAATAAATAAATTAATTGAAATAAATAAGTAGATAAATAAATAAAAAATAATAATACCAATAAAAAAATGAATAAAAAATATTATTTAAAAAAAATAATAATAAATAAATTAAAATAAATAAATAAAATAAAATAATAACAACAAATTTAATAAAAAAATATTATTTAAAACTAAATCAAAATTTTTAAATCATATTTTTTTTATTAATAATATTGATATAATAATACAAAAATAATATTATATAATAATAATAATAATAATATAATAATTTTTTCTTAAATAAAATAATTATAAAAATACCTTTAAAAATATATTTAAAAATAATAATTTAAATCACTTGCTGCTAATCACATTCAACATTCAACGCTATGCCAAACACATGTTCGGCCATTCCTCGCCTGCCCCACTTGCCTACAGGGTATAAGACAAACATAAACCTGCTTCGAACCCGTTTGGTAGCATTTGGCAACATATTTTCTGCTTCTACTAGCTGTTGTGGTTTCTTGTTGTTGTTTTCGTTTTGGTTTTGCTTTGGAGGCGGGGGGCGTGAACATGATTTGCACTACAAAACAAAATTTAAGGAGCAGCAGCAGCAGCTCCTCAGCTCAACAACAAACGATGCAGCATCAACTGCAGGCCCGCTCTGCTGCTTCTTCTTCTTCTCAGCTCAGCCCGACTATCATCAGCCGGACTGGAAGCATGCCTTCTTTTCGCGCTGCATTTTTTGCGTAGGTTGCTGTTTGGCTGGAGTGCAGCGAACTGGTAGCAGCAGCGCAGGCAGAGATTAATGACAGCCTTGCGAGCAGAGGCGGGCATGGGACTGGAAATGGGAATGGGCATGGCCATGACTAGCTTAGGTGGAGTTAGCCAAGTGAAGACACAGTCCAAGTACAGCGAAGCGCTTCGTGCTTGTGGCCACTAAATCTTTAGATATGCCTGGGCCCAAAAACCGCGACACGACAGAAGAGATGCCAGCTGCAGTAGTGGGGCAGGAATGTGGGCCAAGACGGTGCCAAAGCCAAAGTCAAATGGCTAGCCAAGAAGAGCTGCACTGGTCTATGATATATAGATAAAATCAGAAAAGGAAAAGTGAGATATAAATGATGGGAGCGTTCAGATAAGCCATATAGATGAATGAGTGAGATAAAAGTGAGACAAAAAGAAGCCACAATGGCAGCCAAGTTAGTCAAGTTAGCCAAGTTAGTTGTTACCAATTAGATAACCAACTCTGGCACATTCGAGTCTGTTAAAGACGCAACGCATCAATTATATCTCATCGGCCGCTCGAGTTATGGGAAAACACTTTTAACAATTTCGATTGCTGACAATCGTCAAAATTTCAATTAACGTAATTCCTTTTAGCACTTGTCAATTGAATTCATAACAATTTTTGGCTGCTGCCAGTCGAAGATGTTGTGGCTGTGGCAATTATGTGATTACCATGACAGAAATATTTCGCGTTGCTGTTGTTGACGCGTGTTGAAATATTTCCAGGCAATCGAAATCGATGATGAGAGATTCCATATACATACATATGTATATATTTTTATGTATGTACATTTTTTTGTGTTGTCTTTAATGAACGTGAAATTATTTTCATTTGTTATGTTGATGATGATTAAGCGTACAGAGCAAAAGATACAAATGTATCCGAAAGATACAAATGTATCTTGTGGCTCTGTTAGTTAGCCAACAGCTGTGGCAGCAAGTGACGCGATGCGAATATATGCAAGCTCATGGTGTGCGTTTGTGTGTGTGTGTGTGTGTGTGTGTGTTTGTCTATAGTGTGTGTTAATTAATGTGGCACGCCCACATTGGCCGCCCCCTGTGTGCGTTTGATTAATGGAAAATTAGTTGCATAGCTGCGTTCGATATACACTTGCGACTGCGCGCGTATGTATGTGTGTCCATGTGTGTGTGTTTGTGTGTGTGTGTATCTAGCGGATGTATTTGTATCGTGTATCTTGTATCCATAACTTGCGGTTCATTTGAGGTGTCGCTGGAGCTACTTGGTTTTCGGTCGGCTCTGGCCTCACGCCACGTTTTGTAATTCAATTTTTCTGCCATCTCATAAATTTAATTTGAAATGAAAATCCTCTAGATGTGCGCCACGCCACACACACACACACACACACACTAGCTTTTTTCGACCACAATAACGGATTAGATTTGAAATTGTTTGGCAATGGCTTTCGTTACGTCTGGCCACAAAAACTGCCAGCCCCATGCGCCTCATCCTGCTGGCTGCCATTGGCTAGTGTTCCCTCTATCCCCCTCTCTGTCTTCTATTTTGTTTTTCTTCTTCTTTTTTTTTTCAATATTACACGATGACTTTGAATATTGGTGTTGCTGTTGTTGTACATCATCATGGGTGGGATTTTGTGATTAGAGAGATACAAGCGTCAGATACACAGAACATCAACAGCTCGCAGGCCAAGCCGAATGCCAGCAGCAGCAGCAGCAGCAACGGCAGCGGCAGCAAGTGTAACAAATATGTTGGGCAAACGGCTAGAAGCGAGATGCTAACTTGGCATATAGATACAGGCAGCAACAACAACAACAACAACGGCAATAGCTACGGCTATAGATACATTTACAGATGCCGATACAAATACGGCTCAGATACAGATACAAATACGGGTGCACACACTTATTGTGATTGTTTGTGCAGTGCAGAAGGCGCAGGTGGGCGTGGCAGACACACATACAAACACACATACATACGAAAATTGTATGCGTCCATTTGCTGCGGATTTACTTTATGCTTTCGGGCAAGCAAAACGATGATTTCGACTCGAGCTGCGTTTGAGAACGAAAAATTAAAATCGATACTCGAAATTATTTCACATTGCTGCACTCCGCAAAATAGCCGGAAATAAGTGTGTGTGTGTGTGTGTGTGTGGCTATGTCCTCCTCTAATCTAACCTCTCTATCTCACTAGCTCTCTCTCTCTCTCTCTCTGTTTGTGCTTTGTGGCAGCATTTGGACAAGTGGCAGATAATCCCATTTTGGGCATCTTTACTGGCGCATAAGGTATTTGCCATTCTTTTGGCATTTGCAGTTGAACAAGCTGCATTAATTGATGCATTTGCTAACGCAGCGCCAGCTATTGAGATTTATTGATTTTTAGATTGCTCGACCAGAAATAGAAAAGAGTTTTGTTTGTAGCTGTGAGTCGGTTACGAATTGATAGACTCTAATAAATGAATAAATGTACATATCTATATATTCTTATATATATATAAATCGAATGAAATCAAATAATGTCGAATAAAAATCTATACAGCTTTTATGGGAGTTAAATTTGGTATGATATGACAGGCAAATAAATTGCTATTTTAGGCAAAAAGACGTTTGTAAAAACAAAGTGAGGTTATGTTGGGCTTAAGTGAGGTTAAGTCGTACATTGTTTGGAATGCTAGAGCTGTGATTCAAGCTGAGTTGACAGCTCAGAGTGCTGGGCGTTGTTCGACCTTCGTGAAATCAACCAAAAAGTACCAGCAAATCAACAAGGTGTTCATCTCTGAACTAGTTCCGGTTTAGAATGTGATCTTCACTCAAAAGAAAGAAGCGCAGTTTTGTTATCAAGCATTTTATGCAATCTGCAGTCAATGTATTATCCATTATCAGTTCATTTTTGAACTAGTTCCGGCTACAAATTTTATTTGTGATCATAAATAGAATGCAAAAGATGTAATTGGAAATATAAATACATAAATAAAATTGATGAAAATGAACTGAGTTCCTTAATGAGCTAGTTCTATTTAAAAATGATATTCTTCCAAAAATTTATTCGAGAACTGGTTCCAGTTACAAATTTCAAATGACTATGCCAACTGTGATAAATTTTCGCTTAACAAATACTACAATTTACTGAACTGGAACTAGTTCATTTTGCTGAATGCCATTTACCTGGAAGACCTCCATGCAATGCAAGAACTTTTGTGTGGCTGGCTGGCTTGGTTGAAAAGCCATCAATAAATTTGTCGCAAATGTGTTAAAGCGGGCGTGAAACGAATCGGAATTGAAACGTGAAGTGCAAATGGAATCTGGTCGCAAAGTTGCCAACTGTTTGACAGCTCTATTTAATGTACCCAATCTATATGTATTTGTATTTTCCTCTAATCCTTTTCCGCAGGCCAATATCGAAAGTAGCAGCGAGGTAAACACATTGTGGCAGCACGCAGTTGCTGTTGTTCGCGGCTTTGTCAGTGTTGTTGTTGCAAGTGCCCAATAAAATATGTGAAGGCCATAAACAAAGCGTGAGCGAGCGTTTGTGTGCGTGCGTCTGTGTGCGTGCGAGCGTGCTTGCGTATGCGAGTGACAGAGACAGCGTGCATTGCAGGTAAATGAATATTTGCATTCAATTAAAAGCCCCATCGGCGGCTGCGATGCCAGAGCCCCGCCACCGCCGCCCAAGGGCCAACATTTCGAACAACCCTCGCCCCCAGGCCAGCATTCGAGCCGTGCAGCAGTTCGGGGGCGCGCTCTAAACGTAGAGCGAGACAGAGCACTCTGTTAACGCATAACGCATAACAACAACAACAGCAACAGAGAAATTTCTTGCTAAACGAACTGCTAAAGTGGCGAATATTAATTACGGTAATCATAAAATCGCACTCAAGTGAAATTATCATAAATTACTTAAATCAAAATATAACGAAAGCGAAAACAAAACAAAACAAAACAAACTAGCAGAAAAGTGTTACGAACGAACTACGAATCAAGTGCTGTACAACTGTGAACGTACTCGATACCAAAATGACTATGAAATCGATGAAGTACTCCGATTGTGATACAATTATGGATGGCTATAATCCAGTGCCGCCGCCATTGCCGCGACGCGTGCCACCAGTGCGTAATATCTATGCCGAGCCCTTTGCGCATGAGCCGAACCATTCCAGCAGGTAAATATCAAAAATATATGCATCGATAAATTATCGATAATTTAATGAGTTACCAAAAACGTCTACAAACTATTTTACTTGAAAGCCCCTTTCCGTAGTGCGATAATTTGTTCTATGTATATGACTTATAGTTATAAAATATGTGTATTAAATATATCGATAAACTTATCGATTATGAAATCTTAACAAATTTCCATTATTATAATTATTACATATATAATTGTATCTTTATTGACTACATTAATTAATGCTATGGATATGTATTTTATATATCGATAAATATATCGATAACAATAACTAAGTTAAATACATTTCATATATTTCTTATATTTTTCTTTAAATTAGGCTTAAGCTCTACTAAATATGAAATATACTCATTTTTGTAATTTATCGATAATTATCGAATGGCTTTTTTATCTGCCAACGAGTTAGATTTAGCCGCGTCTTTAGTAAAACATCATTGATCATTGAATTGAAACTAATCGAACAGCTTACATATACTTATCGATAACAGAGCAACAAGTTGGCTCTAAGAGTGAGCTAAGCTAGCAGAGTTCGTAGCCTAGTTAACAGCTAATATGAATACATCCACTTAACTTAATGCCCATTCTTAAGCATACAACATAAAAGGCTGACCTGGTATAAGTGGCACACAGCAGCCACCCACTGCCCCAGCAAGCCATCGTCGAGTTGCCTAGTTGCATATCATGAGAGAAAGGGAGAGAGAGTGAGAGAGAGAGAGATAGAAGAATGTTTCATATAATGCGCGCGAGTATCTTGTCGAGTGTACAATATGCATTTTGATATGATAAGGCTAGGGTAGTGGGCGGGGTGAGGACGCTCGGATTTGGTTGAGTGGGTTAACTGCATATAAATGTGGGTGTGGGTGTGTGTGTGTGGGTGGTGCGCGTGTGTCGCATATGGATATTGTGTATATTCCTTTTCATAAAACAAGCTTCAACAATGCCAAATAGCCCCAGTCCGCAGCTATGAGCTGCTGGCGCGGCGCGGATGGGCGGTGAGGTGGTTGAGGGGCAGGTAGGTGGTGGGGTAGGTGCTTGATAGGAACAGCGCTCAGGCTCATATCTCGCATATCAAAAACGAAATGTGCACAGCGAAAAGGAAGGAGCAGGAGAGGTAGGCAATGGCCAAATGGTAACCAACAGTCAGTCAGATAGTCTGTAAAAGGGGTTGAAGTGGGGAATGGTGCTGGAGTCCAGCTCCCCTACCCTCCCCTCCCCTATCGTTAGACTGCTGTTGTTGTATGGTAAAAATGCGGCGCAATATGTTTGGCTGTCAGTTTCATGCATTTCATATCGAAAACCATTCGTACTTTTACTTGAGTGAGTTTTATGAGCAGCTGAGCAGAAAGAGAGCGAAAGAGATAGAAAGAGAGAGAGAGACCGAGAGAGCGTGCGAGCTTGGGAGTTGGTAGTCGGGTGTTGGCAACAATATAACAACGACTGAGTGGATGCATCTATGATGATGCTCTAGTGAATACATTGTGCACAGCACACTCAGCAACAGCCCGAGTGAAAAGGGAGCAGACAGAGAGCGAGGGCGAGAAAGGGAGAACTGCTCTAGTAGCTAGACACGGAGATATGTATGTTGTTTTTTGGGCCAAACTGGGTTAGCATTTTTCGTGGTGCTCTGTCTGAGCGTAGTTCCCTATTTTGTTAGCAACGCAATGGTTTCCAGGCTGTATTAAATGCAAACTCCAATTAATTTTTATTGGACAATTCCAATACCAGAGCCGGCTCATATGCTCTCAGAGAAAGAAAATAAAGCAGGTCCAAAGAGTTATTTTACCTGACAAGTGCAGGTTGAGGGAAATGCCCTGCGTGAGGGCAGTTCTAAGAGAGATTCTCGATACATATAATATTATATATAAAAGCTATGAAATATGTATTTTCAGTTAAAAGATTCTAATGACAACTGGAATAGGGAAATAAAGACTATAATATAATTATATATATTTCTTAATATTAAGTATACTGATAAATATTATTTTTGGGATAATTACATAATTTTATATAGACCTATTCATAATATTATATGATTATAAACTCATTAATCCATCCAAATCTCATCTCATCTATTCAAATCATATATGCATAAGATATGATCTTTAGATGCTTGAAATTTCCTCACTTAATCAACAGCTCTTTAAGTATTTAAGTTTTAAAGCCGAGTAATTATCTTGCCTTAACTTCAATTACTTCAATTACTTTTGTCCAACTAATTGCTAATAAGAATTCTTTCTCCTTTTCACAGGTAAGTTGACTTCGATTCAAGTTTTGGCCCATGATTGGTAAGATATGAGTACAATTGAGTTGAAATTCGGTTACAATTGCTGCAGGTCAGCCATTGAGCAAGTGCACTCGACTAGAAGTTATCCTATAAATGTGAAGTCATTGAATAACCGTAGTTATATTCGCGCTCTACATGGAAAAGAGAGAGGGAGAGAGTGTAGAAAATGCAAATATACCCAACATTACTGCCGGTTTACAGGGTATTCTGGCAAACTGAATTTAAGAGTCCGTGGAGAGTTTTTGATTCTCGACGTCTCTATTTTTTTTTTGTATTTTTTTTTTTTTTCGGTCAAAGTTTTCAGCATTTCAACGTCGCTGCAACTGGCAGGACCTGGGAAATGTTCTCTATGAACAAACATTTAATAATTCAAGTAGCCCGGCGGGCGGACAGCTAGAACGCCCCTAATGACCTACTTCACGACCTGCCCACTCTCTGCCCCCGACTCCCCTCGAGCAGCAACAATAATATACATAAGTAATTTCTGTGGGCGTTGTTGGTTTAGGCCCGGCCTCTGTCGCCCCAGCCCCAGCCCCAGCGCCGTTGGCTCCTTTGGGGACAGGTGCTGCAGGCAAAAGTTGTTTGCTTCACTCGGCTACTGCTACGGCTACGGCTCCAGCTCCAGTTGCAGCTCTGGTTCGGTTTGAGTTTAGTTTAGTTTAGTTTACTTGCAAGAAGTTCCGCGCTCTGTTTGGGTTCGGCTACGGCTTCCGGCTTCCTGCTGCAGCAGGAGCAACAACAACAGCAACAACGACAGAACTTCAAGTGCATTTGAGAGAGAGAGAAAAAAAAAAGGAACAAGAAAAAAATATATATGTATATGGCAAAATATGCGAAATATGGCAGCCTGTGCTGTTGACGAAGGAGGCGGCCGGCCGCGCTGACTGGAGCTGAGGCTGGGGCTGGGGCTGGAGCTGTTGCAACAAAGTTTTGTGCACTGAAATTTGCATGGCACATGAAGGAATGCCAAAAGCCAGCCCATGCCGCCCACTCGAGTGCGCATTTCTACTGACAAATTTGCCAAGCGGCCCCTTCACTACATGTGGCCTGACCTCTTGACCTAGTCGCCCAAGCCTGAAGTAGCGAACCAGCAACAAAAATGCAGGCAGGAAAGAAAAAAATACAAAAAAAAAAAGCAACTACAAGGAGTTGTAGAAGCGGGCCACAGGCTACCAATCAATATGCCCAGCACATGCCCCGCATAAAGAAGAAGATGAAGAATATATACATATAAAAATATATGTATGTATGTGTGTATGTATGTATATGTAGCTGAATGTCCAGCCAGCATCCACACAGAGCTGACTGAGCTCATCAGCAGCAGCATTATGATTGAAATGCTGAGCTTCATATGATTGCGTCTATATATAGAATAATGTATATTTGTTATTTATATATAAATATATGTATAAATATGCCTAAATACACATTGGTCAGAGTGAGAGAGAGAGAGCGTGAGAGTGGGCCGAACGATTTGTGTGCAACATTTGTTTCGGACAGTTGGCAACTAATTTGTTTTGGAAATAGACGGCAGAAGGAGTGGCAGTAGTTGAAGCCAAGCTAAACAGGGCTAAGTACAAAGGTTAACAAATAGAATAAAATTACGAGTAAAGTGCACAGAAGTGCAGAGAGAGAGAGAGAGAAAAACAGAGGTGGTGTGAAGGGGAGAAAGAGAAAGAAGGAAGTAGAATAAAAGAAGCAGAAGAAGATGGATAAAGCTGGATAAGAAGAGATGGAGATAAAGAAAACGGAGTAGAAGAAGAAAACGAAGAACATGAAGATGATGACGAAGAAGAAAAAAATAAAATTAAGAAAAAGAAGTGGGAGGAGGAGGAGGAGAATCAAAAGAGAGACATAAAGAACGAAGAAAAAGGAAAATAAGAAAGATAAGGAAAAGGAGAAAGGAGAAAGAAAGATAGACTGAGATAGCGAAAGAGAGGGAAACCTAGACTTAAAGAAATATAGAGACTGAAATGAGAAACATAAGATAAGCCAAAATATATATCGATGTCGATAATTCTGAACTATGATTGCTATGACTACAGCTTATGGAAGGAAAGACATTGTTCGTTTTTCTTTTCGTTCCTCAATTTTATAGTTTGATATGCGTTTTGAAATAACTTTTTGGCTAGTGTTGAACTCGAAGTACTAAAATTTTGTTGATGAACTTTAGTTTGAAGTGGGCCCAGTACGTAGTATATGATTTATACTCAGCACTTGTTTCCAGGTCTCATAATGTTGCTCGATGCGCTCAATCAGCTCTGGGGCTGGACTTATCGCTTGAAGATGCTTGAGTGCTTGTTTGGGCAACGGATGTGCTCGGCATTTCCAGAAAGGTGTCCACGTCCATTGAGGTAACAGGCGGATGCCAGACAGAAGTCGATTCGATGGTCTGCAGCTGTGGCATAGCTGAGCTGGAATCAACCATCTCGACGACTGCTTCGCCCACGTGGGCGCGTGACTCCTGCTCAGCGAACCTCAATGGCACGGACACGGACACCAGCGAATCATCAACTTTATTATGCTCCAATATGGTAACGCCATGGCTCGGTCCCGCCGCATCGCCTGTTGCAATTGAAGCAGCTAAATAGAAATTGAATGTGGCTACAGTGCGATATTCTGTACTCACGTGGTGAAGTCTTGGCGGACTTGGATAGAATGGATTTCCTAATTGCGCTAGAGGTCGTCGGTGTCGAGTCTGAGCGGGAAGGTGGCTCAAGGGACTGGCTGCGCAAGCGGCGATTCTCCTGATGAAGCATTTCGCGCAAATTCCTCATCTCTTCGGTCAGCTTAACGCGGCGCATCTCCAAGCCCTGTAGCTTCTGATGTTCCGCCTCGAGTGTGGCAAACAGTTGCTTGAACACGCTCGTATTCTCATTCGGCGCCACTGCGCTACCGTTGACCGAGACCCCGGATCTATTATCGCTATTATTGGGTGTCGTATGAACGAAAATGCCATCATCGTTGCTCATGATGTTGATGTTGACGTCCTCGAGATCACTGCTCGCACCCGAACTGTAGTCCATCAGATTGTCCAACTCCTGTTGGTTTGCTGCCTGCTGATCGTGGTTCCTGTTGTTGAACATCTTGCTGTTTGGCTGATAGACTTCGCTCGGATAAGATGCGACTTCCTTTCTTCTTTCCAAGTTAGCCAAAAAGAAAATATAAGTATAATTTATTTTCGAATTTCGTGTATATATTTTATGTTTTAGTAATTGTATGTGATTTCTGAGCTATTCAGATATCTGTATTGCCAAACGCTTGCTTCGACTGTTGAATGAATTGTGCTGGGAAATGTGTTAGCTCCTGCCGACTAACATCGATTGTCAAATCGAATGAGGCAAGGCTAACTAGATCAGCATTTGGTGCGCTTGCTTTTGATCTCTGTTTCGTTAGTCTTTTAATTCTTGTCGATTGTCTCCTGGGGTATATCACATAAATATCTCTCACACCTGCTCGAGCATCCTTTAGCTGTCTTAACGCCCTCGCGTTCCTTTTTGAATTGCATTTCGTATCCTTTTTCATTTAGTTTGAGGCTCTGCGTTTATTGGCTCAACTACGCCCGGTCCATTATGTCTGGGGTTTCATGTTGCTCGAATCTTGTTCTCGCCTTCTCGTGCCTTGGCCCTGATCCTTTTTTTTTTTTTTTTTTTGTCCGGGGTTAGGTTCCAAAATGTTCGCTCATATTTTGCCAGACAAACTTCAAACTATTGTTGTGGCAAGTCAATGAACTGGCAAAAGTGCCTAATATTTCCACACACACACCCACTCACTTTACACCCCAATCTCATATATACATATATAATAGAAGACCATGTATTGTGCTCCAGTGCTAGGCTCCGGGTATATTAAAAGTCTATTTCTTTGGCAAGACAATAAAGCTGGGATAGCACCAGCAGCAAAAGGGTTGCGAGCATCTGCCTCTCTCACTCTCGTTGGCTCTCTCAAAAAAAGTAACTGCAGCAGATGAAGTATAGTGCGGAGTTCGCGTTTAGTTGTAACAAAAGAGCACACCAAGATGAAGCTCAAGCCGAAGAAGGATGAATGGACCAGCAGGCAGGCAGGCAGTCCTACAAGCCGGTCCAGACCAGAGCAGGCCCGGCTAGTCGGGCTATTGTTCTACATCGCGAAATAGCGCACATAAAATGCCAAAGAATGGGAATAAATGATAAAAAACAAAAGCGAGGCAAAAGGCAAGAACGCAAGGAGCGAGGCGAGTAGAAGAAAACGAGAAGCGAGCAAAACTGACAGCCAACTGGCAGCCGCAGGGCCTGGCCTGGCCTGCCGTGGCCGTGGCTGTGGCTGTGGCGGGCGGGTGGAGAATGTCGAATGAAATGCCATGCCAAAGTATCTGGCTGCCCCACTCAAGTCACACCATCCACTCCCCACTCCCAGCACCACTTCATCTGGGCTAGCGTCAGCCTCGCCCCAACAATGTGCGACTGTCAATTTCAGCGACATCCTCGACGTTGCCAACGAAAAGGGTTAAAATGTTTCATTGCGCTCGCCTCTTGGCGCGCTCCGAAGACAACATATGCCAATAATTTACGCAATTTAGTCAAAAACAAAACAACAACAGCAACAACAACAAATATATATATATAAAAATAAAAATAAAATAAGACGAGTTGAGATGAGAAAAGCAAACAAGAAAAGTGGAAAATGCTGCAGACATAGACAGAGCGAAAGAGCAAGGAGAGAGAGAGAGAGAGAGAGAGAGAGAGAGAGAGAGAGAGAGAGAGAGATGGAGAGAGATGGAGTGTGAGAGTGAGCAAGAGTCAGAGAGAGTGTTCAAAGATTCATTCAGTTATCCGACCAATAAAAGAACACAGCAACATGTGTAGGCGCAGCCGAAGGCGATGAGCGGAGCTGGTCTACAATTTCATGCTCTTTCTTTCTGCAAATACCCTGTAAAATATGGTAAGCTATATGCTAGAAAGCTGTAATTTGCTGTAGTTGATAGAACAGAAAAATAATGTTACTGTATAACAGTATAACAGTTTTGTTGTATAACAGTATAACAGTATTGTTGTATAACAGTATTGTAGTATAGTTGTATAACAGTTTTGCAGTATTGTTGTATAACAGTTCTGCAGTATTGTTGTATAACAGTAATGCAGTATTGTTATACAAACAGTTTTGCTGTATTGTTGTATAACAGTATTGCAATATAGTTGTGCTCAATAATGAAATTTGCAGCACCTGTATAACAGCATTAAAGAGAGCAAAACTAAAACTGTATAACAGCTGTATTACAGCTACCTGCATAGACTGGTGTATAGCAACTGTATGACAACGGAATTATTACAGCTGCAAAGAGGATAAGAACTTCTAAAGTCCAGGATAATAGGTTTTCCCTGAATATAAATGGATACATCTGTATCTCCTCCAGCGCAGTTCTTGCAATAAAATCTTGATGTTGCCCACACATATCAAGTATGCTTGCTCGCCTACAGCCCTGACAATTTCATTTGAATCGCAATTTAATACAGAGTATCCCCGGGGCCAAAGCTACCATTTTTGTAGCTGTTTTCCTTGGGTGTTGTTGTTTTTTTCGTTTTCTGGTATCTGGTTTAACAACCACTTGGTTGCCCATTTCTTGGGCCGAATTGATGCTCAATTTTATATTTTAAATGTTATTCAAATTGTGTCACATTTCTCAGTGTAATGGCCCGGAATTGTGTGTAGAGGAATGCGTTGTTTGGGTCTATGGATCTGCCATATAATATGTTTGTTCTTGTGGCATGTTTCGTAGACAGCAATTCCAGCAATCTAACCGTTCTATCCTTTCTAGTCCCCCCTGCTCTCCGCACCCACTTTTTATTTCGCTCCATGGTAGGTATGTTTCTGTGTGTGTGTGTGTATTTTATTTATTGTCTGCCATTTTGGCAAAGCCCATACCCCAGCTCCAGAGGAAGGGAGAGAGTTGGGTAACTGAAGGCGGGCAATTCGCATCGATGCCATAGAAATGTGCGAGTCGTGTAGTTCAATAAGCAAACAGTTTAACTGCGCTAAGCTAATTAGCCAGTCAGTAGAGGAAGTTGTAGTATATATACTTATATATATGTATATACGATATATGTATGTGCTGTGCATTGGGCAACATTCTCTGACCCCAAAGGTCGACAACGGTGGTCGCTGCACGGAAATTGCGTCATTAACAGGCGCTTAACGAGCCTCCAGTCGGTTCTCGAATGTGTGATGTGCGTGTGTGTGTGTGTGTGCGGGGTTAAGCTTTGCGGTTATTGGGCTTGAATGATAGCTAAAAGCTTTGCTGAAAAGCTCGTAAATATATAGCGTATAGGTCAGAAGCATTGATTGAGCCACTAGGTGAGATTGATGACGGTTGTTGTTGGTCTAGCAAGCCCAGCAAATGCTGTAGAGGAGACGCTCAATGATCGAATGCTCCAATACAATGCTAAGCCACTGTGGATTAAGTCAAGTTAATGATTGAGAGCCAAGGCTTGATTGAGCTAAGCTAGAGTCTAGCTAAATTTGGGTCTAGGAGAGCTGAAAATGTGAGATTGATTGAAGGCAGGAATTGAGAGGTCGATTGGAGGCTGGACTATATACAAAAACAAATTAGTTTAATTGAATGATTGAAGCTTGACTGATAGAGCCTACAATTAGTGTTAGTTCTCTGATTAGAGACAGACCCAAGTACACACACTTCAATAGAGAACTGCTTCCAGCGGAAATATGTACAAAATTAAGGTTATATTGTGTTTAATGTTCTTCTCATCCAATTTAAGGAGCTGTAAGTCCATGTAATTGAACCTAATGCCCGGGGGCAGTGATTATTATGAGGTCAGCCTTTTGATGTAACCTAATGAGTCCACTTTCGACCAAAAACATACACTTTTCAGCTACTTCTTGGTAGTCGAGCAGTCGAGTAGGCCGCGGGGCAGCCACTAACATGACATTTGAAGTACTACTACGACATGGCACACAGAAAATGAGGCAGCATTGCGCTGTGCCTTGTCGGTTAATTGGACAACATGTTAGCAGCGCAGTGAAAGTGAAACAGCCGAAACCAAATGCCGAATAACCGAAAAACCGAGAAACCGAGAAACTAAGCAACCGAAAGATACCCAGAAATCCAAGAGCCAAGAAAAAAATAAGAAACACATAAAAGATGAGCGCAACATGAGAAACATAGCACACACACACACACACACGCACACTCCTGGCTAATCAGGCACACGCCAGAGCTAATGCTCAGGACCGAAAGGGACAAGCCAAGGATGGTAGAGGAGTCGGCTTTAGAGTGGAAATCACAGACAGCGACAGACAGACCCAAGTCAAAGGGCAAGTCGTAAGGCACACATCAATGCGGCTACAGTTATTTCTTTGGAGCTTCGAGCTTCTGTTTCTGCCAGCTCTGTGCTCTTAACATATTTTTGGGCTCAGTTTCCTTTTCATTTTGTTGTTGTTGTGTCCAATCCCTTACCCCCGGCGCAACTCCTGCAACGCGGCATGTTTCATTCTCAGTGGCTGCTCAAAACTTCGGGAGCACTTTTTATTTTTCAAACATCTTTTTAGAACTTTTTTTCTTCAGTCTTTTCGTTTTCTACTCCAACTCCACACACACATATATGTGTGTGTGTGCCATGATGCTGCACAAAAAACTTCCGACAACAATTCTGCAAACGCAAGCAGGAAAACATAAATCTGGCTAAAGCTAAAACGCAAACTTTTAGTTAAAAAAAAAAGACGAATAAGAAGAAGACGAAGTAGAAAGACGAGTAGTAGGGAAAAAAAAGAATGAATTTTGTGTGAATGCGTGCAAGTGATAGAGCAGGAATAACCCAATGCCATGAGAGATTGGGGCCAACTACACCCAGTCAACTACTAGCTGGACCGCAGGCAAAGCCAGCAGCTGACAACAATCAAGTGAGCTGACTTTTACATACATATATAAGTAGCTACAGCTCTAGCTGAAGTCGAGTGTGTTAGAGAAAGAGAGAACAGTAGAGAGACAGTCAGCTTAATAGAGATAGACACATATCACAATATTATTAGCTATGGAACAAGTATATAGTATACAGCTGTCATGGTTAATTAGATCAGTTTTGGTATATATACATATGTATGTATATCGAGAGATCCTTCAGGTGTACTTAGGGATTCTTTGGACTCTTCCTTCTACTGAGAATTTACAAAAGTTGCTTGGAGTTTTTAAAGCTAAGGCAGAGAACGATTCCATCTACCCGTTACTTGTATTTCTGATTTATTTTCCCTATTTCCTTCTTTTTCTAGGCGCATATCACAATATTATTAGCTCATCTGTCATGGTTAATTAGATCAGTTTTGGTATATATACATATATATATCTGAAATTTTCGATAGATTCTTCATATGTACTTGGGGATTCTTTGGACTCTTTCATCTACAAAGAATTTCAAAATCTTGCTTGAAGTTCTTAAAGCTAAAGAGACAGACAAAGATTCTATCCTCCCTTTACTTGTATTTCTCTTTATTTATTTGAGAGATTATTTGGACTTGTTTATCTACTGCGAATTTCCAAATCTTGCTTGGGGATTTTAAAGCTGATGAGGCAGAGAAAGATTCTTTCTTTCATTTTCTTGTATTTTTTCTATTTGATTTTCCCTATTTCCCTTTCTCTCAGTGAACAAAAGACGCATAGATTCTTACTTTATTCATCTCTCTACCTCTCCATCTCTCTCTCTCTCTCTCTCTCTCTCTCTTTCTCCCTCTCTCGCTCTCTCTGTCTTTTACTCACTCTCCTGCACTTTCTCGCAATCCAATTGAGTTTATCCAACAGTTGCAATCTTCACCAGTTCATAATACTATGAAGGAATTGATAGTTTAAACTTTTCTGACTTTTTCGTAACTATCAAATGATAAGTTTTCTTTTTCTCTCTGTGTTTAAATCTCTATTTCTCTCTCTCACTCTCTCTTTCTCTTCCCCTTTTTAGCATTGTTTAGTGCGAACCCTTTTTTTTTTTGCTTTTGCTTATTTTATGTTTGTGCCTTGGCTCTGTGCTGGAGCATTTCTGGTTTTGGGCAGCGCGACTGGTTTTGATGTGGCCAGCATGCCGCGCACTGCTCCGTCTCAGCGCCCAGCTTGAAAGCCCCGTAGCGCCTTCTCTTTGGCCTTTTGTTTTGTTTTATATTTCCTTTTCTTCTGTTTCATTTTTTTTTTTTCTTATTTTTTTTTAAGCAAATGTCCACATTTTGACCATTTGAAATCCAAACAGGCAACTTTTATGCCACTGACGTGCGTTGCCAGTGTCTGCACGTATGTTGCGAGCAGCGTGTGTGTGTGTGTGTGTGAGTGTGTGTGTGTGTGTATGGTTGGCCATGGGCAACTGACTCTGACTGCCATTTGGAGCTTGAGCTTGAAATTTTTGCAACATGCCTTCGACATCTCATGGGTATTTTTACGACTATCACTGTTTGGCCCCAAACTTGGCCCTGCCGCCCGTTGTCTCCTCCACCTCCTGTCGTCCCGCAGCGCATCCTTTCGTTACTGTCGCACCAGACCAACTCTCCAGCTCCACATCCCCCCTTACATCCATCTGCTTTCGAACTGCCTGTCCATCTGTTTCTTTTGCTGTTTGTCCACTGACCGCAGACGCTGTTAACTGGAGCCTGCACAGCCTGCCTCCTCCTCCTCCTCCTCCTGCTGCTGTTGTTGTTGTTGTGTCTGCTTAAAATGGATTTGGCTAGCAATTGCAACTGAAACAGAAACTGAAATAGAAACAGCAACCGGCAACAGAAAGATAAACGCAGCAGCTAAGTAACAAGATGATGGCCGCACGTGATGCGCTTTCTTGCGGCTCCATGGGCGTGGCATGGAATGTTATCTGAATGCTGCACTTGACGCGGGCGACCTTATGAGAGGCTGTGGAGATGAAGCTGGCGTTGGAGATGAAGTTGAGGCTGGAGCACTTTCCTCCTTCTACTCTGCCTGTTTCTGTAGGCAGCTTTACTGCCTGATTGACCGCCAATTAGCAGCTAAGTGGATTTGTTTACGAAAATGCCATTTTCTACCAGCTTTTTTCCCAAAACAGTTATCCCAGCTATGTATATGACCGCCCCACGCCCCCCGTCCGTTTGCTGTTTGCATTTGCATTTGGTATTTTTGGCTGTCTGGCAGCACGTTACGTGACAAGTCAAAATGCGAGACCCAAAGTTGCCAATATTTATATCGATAAACAAAATGGCTCTAAATACGAGATGGAATGGGAGTGTGAGAGTGAGAGAGATAGAGAGTGAACAAAACAAATAACAATACTTACATAAAGCCTGAGATTTGCACGACTTGCAGATGCCCTTTCTTTGGGCTCTTTTCCATGCATCTAGATTCTATTTGTATCTCTTGAAAGGCTTTGTCTTGTCTCTCTCTCTCTCGCTCTCTCTCTCTCTCTCTCTCGATCCATCTTTCTCGCACACCATCTCTTGTATACCCGCATTCATGCACTTTTCTAGGGTATCTCTGGCATAACCGAACGGAATAGAACTGGGAAACAAGTGGACTAGTGCTTTATCTGCCTGGCATCCAGTCGAGGCTTACGGGCCTAATCTACGTGGCATGCGTGTACGTGCTAGGCGTGGGCGTGACATTCTAGCCCAGGGCGGGGGGGAGGTCAGCACTGTTCTACGTGGCCCCTGGGCGAACGAGACAAGTTAAATCGTTGCGTTATTGATGGCAAACGTACGTGATAGGCTCACAGCGTGCGCTGCCAATGATCATCAGCATCAGCATCAGCATCATCATCATCAGTATCGGCATCGGCATCGCCATCGCCATCGCCATCGCCATTGTTATCATCATCCGATGGAATGGCCAGAGATGGCTCATCGCTCGTTCCATTTGCTGTTGATTTTGGGCGTAATGCTAATAACGCTGAACCTGCGACGACAACAGCTTTCAACAACAATCGAGCCCACCTGTGCGACTAAGAAAGAAATTTAAGCGCATTACAAAACTTTTTCCCAGCTACAGTCTCCTCCTGCTCCAGCTCCGGCTCCTGCTCGAGCTCCTGCTGCCAGCTCTTCGGCTCGCTGCCATTGTTTGTAAAAAGTTTAGCCTGGGCTTTGGCTAAAGCGAAATGCTTCCAAGTTGTCAAACAATTGCCAAGCGCTGGCTGAGCGCCTGTCAATGATCTCTCTCTTCCTCTCACTCTCTCGCTCTCTCTCTCTAACTCTCCTTCTTTACGTTTTTCTATATATAGATTTGTATATATGTAGAAATTCCTATATATGTATATATAGTTTAGCTGTGTACTAAGCTTAAAGCCAAAAGCAGCGCGTAAACAGTTTAAGACAGCGACTGAGAGAGAGAGGGAGAGAGAGACAGCACTATACAGATTAAGTCGCTTAGAAAGAGAGCGTAGTTGTGACAGCTGCTTCTTTTATTTTGAAGGAAATGTGCTGGCTTTTTATAAGGCACGACCCGCGCTGACAGCCTGAAGCACTGAAATGGGATAGAACATAATTTAATATGAAATAAATAATTTCAATTTAGATGAATATCATTTGCAACTTCTTAGGGATAGTGAAAATCTCTTGGAGTGGGCAGCTTTCAGTTGAAGAGAATAAGCTGTACACCACCCTTTTCCTTTACTCTCTGTCTCTCTTCTAATTCTTCTTAGTAATCCTTAGGTTTTCTTTCTCTCCCTCTCTGAGCTCTCACTATTTCAGAGTCCTTTCACTATGCGGCTCTCGCTCCTTCTGTCTATCTCTCCTTCCTTACCTCTCTCTCTATTGCACTCCATACTTCTCGCTCTCTCTCTCTCTCTCTCTCTCTCTCTTTATATCTCCCCATCTCTCAGCAAATATCTGGCATCTCTTTCGCGCTGTCGTTGAGCAAATTTAATTGGGTTTTACTTTGCTGCTCATATATCACTCGATACGCTCTGCCACAAGCATCGCCCCAGTTTCTCAATAGAAAAATAATTTCACAATTTTAATTGTGTATTTTTTTTTTTTTTTTAATATATATTTTTTTACATTTTCTTTTTTTTTTTGGTTCTTCCAACCCCCCCCCCCCCCCCCCCCCCCTATAGAGAGCAAATAATCATAAAATGCCAAATAGCGTAAAAACAAAGTTCAACTTGGGCAATATTCGCAAGTGAAGTGGCACTTGAAAATGGGAGGGAATCGGCACACATTGGCCACAGCAGTGGTGAAGGGGCGCAGGGGTTTGAAGGAGGCGTAGAAGCGAAGCGCAAAACAAAACGCGGCTGCAACTGACAATTAAACATTTAATTAAAAATCAATTAAAAAATCGTATTTTTGCACTTTGCTGCGAATCAAATACAGAAAAACGCCAGCAACACTTGCCATGCCACAATATACATACATACATATATATATATATATATGTATATACAATATATATCGTATATAGATATATAGTACAAGGCAATTAAATTGAATTTTTCAATTATATTCCTTGACACGGAATACCCTGTTTGAGCAGAAGCCTCTGTTTTTTTTAGGTACTATACTCGCCACTTACAGGGTATTGCAGAGGCGAGCATTGCCAGGAATGTTAGGATTTTTAAATATTTTATTGGATAAAGAATAATTTAATTAACGTTTCGTGCTTTTCAATACAACCATAAATGGCATAGATGGATGAATGGCTTGACTAGATGACTGAATTGCTGAATGAATGAATGATTGATCAAATGATTGAATGGCGCCGTCTGGTCTGCCATCGTCTGCAAATGAACTACAATCAAATATGCAACGACTGTCAATGAGTTATGATGGGTAATGCATATGCTTGTGCTTAAATATGATTATTATGTTGGGCAATTTAATTGCACTCTCTCTCTCCCCCTCTCTCTCTCTCTCTCTCTCTCTCTCTCGCTTGCTGTCTGTCTGTGTTGAGTGTGTGAATCAAATTGAATGAAAGTGACGAGCGCATTTATTGATTTTCCGCACATGCAACTAAACCCAACTCAACTTTAACTTAACCCTTCGAACTATGGGGCGCATGTGGGTTGGCTAGGGTTGGTTAGGGTTGGGCGCCTCGCGGTTCGTAGTTCGCGAGCTCGCGCCATCGTTTATCATTAAAATGCAATTAAAATTGACATGACATTTGATTTACAATGCAAACGTACATATGTATGTGCCCAGTGCACGCTGCTACTTGGGACAGTCGGAATTCCCGCTAGACGGCGGCCCACAGCACCGATTCAAATCGACCCAAGAGACTTGCCTTAACTTGCATTCTGTCACTTGCTGCCTGTGCGTCCCTTGATTAGCCCCTGGTGTGGGTGAGGTCAATAAACTGTTCAGAAGTCAGTTCGCGTGATAGCCAAATAGCCGGTAGCTATTACCTGGCCATGAGCAGTGCGTTGAACAGTGTCGATTCCATCGTTCCATTCAAAGTACACGAATTTACTAGTTACACGTGTTCATTTAGCATTCAAACCAATTTGATTAATATTACAAACTAAATCTTTTGGTTTTGTACTGTCGATATGTACCAATTTCATCGTTTCAGTTAACTAATAAAGCTTTCAAATCAAATATTCCTCTTCACTTAGTATTTGTCTCTTCAAATTTAACTCACAAACATTTCTTTGTTTCATTTTAAGTTCCAATTCCAATTCGTTCCTCTTAGTTTTTTGCAATTTTATTCATTTAGATTATAATGTCTGACTTGCTTAACTGTCCATATTTGTTTTCCTCTATTTCAAATGCTGTAAAGTATTCTATCCTGATTTCTCATTGATTCCACTGTTCCAATTAGAACATATGAGAAAAAGGGCTTCATTTCAATAGAATCGCCCACTCTGGCAACTCACAACACATTAAACAACTTGCTCACACAACATATCCAACTATATTGTTGCCCAATACCGATTCCATTGTTCCACCATTGATTGGTCTACCACCAGTTATGCATTCCAACTGACTAACCAGCAAATGGGTTAATGACGGACCAGCTCCAAGGTGTTTATCAGCACAAATGGATGCACCGCAGGCAGCCAGGTGAGCCACTGCAGCAGGTGCCACAATTCTCTATCCCTCCATCGCGCTCCTTCTCTCTCTCTCTCTCTCTCTTTCTCTCTGTTTGTGTGGGCATGTAGCACGCCCATTAATTTCAGTATTTTACGGTTATAAACAAAAAATTAAAGCGCCGTCCATTTACATAGATTTTAATATTCATTTTTCTTCGACGAATTAACATGAATTGGTTTCAGATGTGGGCACAAATAATGTAAGCATATAACGAAGACCTTATACCCTAATAGGTCACTTGAGATTGAGAAAACTTTAATACTTTGCTATATGCATGATTGAGTGTTTCGGTAAATATATCGTGACTGAAAGTAAGCGATATAGTTGATATATATGATATTAGTAGTTTTAATACCATTTTTTTTTTACCATTTAGACGATTTGTTATGCTCCAAATGCATTCCACAATTATCTACACTAAGCATCATATCAATTCCATCATTCCTCTTTTAAGAACCCACAGTTTCTCAAGAGTGAAGCGTTTCAATTCCTTCATTTCGCTTTCATTATTCACTCAAAATTGTATGTCTTAGAGACAGATAATATCAATTCTACTTGTTCCACTTGTGGAACACCTGTTCCTTGATAAAATCTTAGCTGTTTACTTACATGATTCCAAGTCGCGAATGCTACAACTATAATAATGATAGGTAATTCTAATTCCATCATTCCACTTGTTCCACCTTTGACTCTGTCTCTCTCTCACTCTGTGTGAAATCGTAGATGTTGTTTGCTGACAACTTGTCAAGCTCGGAATGCATTTTACGGTTAATAAAAGGTGTTCGGCATATAAAAACCGTTTACGATGTGTCATATGCGGGCCGAACTGAACTTTTGTTTGCTGTTCAAGTTATTCATGTTGTCGTTGGTGTTGTTGTCATTTGAATGAACTGTTAAAAAATGCATAAGCCGCAACAAAGACGCGTCAATAAAACGCAGCGTGCGGCAAGCGACTGAGAGAGAGAGAGAGAGGGCGAGAGAGAGAGACTTCTCGGTCTGCTTGCCCGCCTGCCGTTGAGGTCTGCTATCAAATGGTTTCTTATTAATTCATATGCCAAGCGGAAAATGCACAAAAGGCCAGAGAATTGCCAGAGGAAGCGCGGCATTTAATAAGGATGTGAAAAATGTGCAGCATGCTAATTGAGCGAACGTTTAAGTACAGCAATGTGGCCCCCGCCCCTGGCCCACGCTTATCAGTTATTCCTTTGCCCATTTTATATATTTTCTTTAATTACTTTTGCGAAGAGGCAATATTTAAGAGTTGATGAATTAAAAGGGCGAGCAGCAAGCGCTCAGCTCTCTCGCCAGCATTTATCGAATACAAAAGCACCGCAAAAACGCATCAAATGAGCGTGCGCATGTGTGTGTGTGTGTGTGTCTGGATTTTTTTGCATAAAAAAAAAAGTAAAAGAACAGAAATGAATACAAGAAAACCATAAAACTCTTCGCTCATACTAGCTGCTGCAGCGCCTTTTGGCTCCCCGCTTTTGCCATTTGACTTGTGCAATTGGCATTGAAATTTAACACTGGCCTCTGCTTTCATTTGCTGTGCACGTTTCAGCTAAGGCCCCCTCTCAGCATATGCATATACCCCACACCATACGTATGCGGCTGCCGCTCCCCTTCCTCCCTCTGTTCGTTGGCTCGTCGGTTCGTGTGGCTATCTGGCTGGCTCCTTTGGGCGATGTGTGTGGCTCCACCGACACAGACCGACCGGACACTCACAGCACAAATTTATGGCCGCAATCAAGTGTGCACATTTCATTTGACTGGGGGCCTATTAAATGAGCTGATATTGCAGTCGACGATCGTGCCTGAATGAATGCAAAATCGAGAAATCCGAGCTGGAATATGCCATAGAGCACGCCAACTCAACTGAACAGATATCATTGTGCATTTTTATTATCAGATTAGCATACTTAATGGGCCTCATGCGGCTACAATTGATAGAGTCTTTCTCATACCTGTCATAAGCTGACACATATTCTATATATCGGATGTTATGTAAGGCAGATCTTATCGATAAGATCAAACTCCTGAATTAGGAGTATCCTTATTGTCATTATTATTATTCTTAGTGGTAACATTTCTAGCCTTCCCATATTAAATACTACAGGGAGAGTTTATTTACAGCTACTTTTAAGTAAGTCAGCTTAAGAATTCTGCATTCAAGTCAAGATATAACAGCGCCTAATTCGTGTTACCCTGATGGGCGGCGCACATCAAGACAGAGAGGCAAACTCGGCTCGGTTCAATGTGCCCTAAATGTGTTAAGTCAGCTACGTCTACCCCTACGTATCCTATGCCCCTCGGCAGCCTCTCCCCCGCCCCCCTTTTCATGCCTAATAAATAACAACATTCAACTCTCGCGTCTCTTTAAACATTTTTCGTTTAAAGTTGTTTTTTTCGGTTCTACTTTTGTTTTTGGCATTTATTTTGGTTCTTTTTTTTCTGGTAGGGGGTTGTCAAAAGTTTTTGGCAGCTGCAGCGGCAAAGTAGATTAAAATCTAAATACTCGCACACACACACACACACAGTCGCGCACTCTGACACACACAGACATACTCTCTCATACATAAATTTTGCACAAATAAACCGAATTAAAAGTGCAAAACAAGGCGGCCAACAATAAAAAATACAAAGAGCGACAATAAGAAGAGAAAGAGGGAGGGGGAGAGGGAGAGAGAACACAGAAGGACTATCCAAGTCATGCAGAATATTGAATGCTCTCTCTAGAGAGGGAGAGATACAGATACAGATACAGATACAGATACATATACAGATACAGATACAGATACAGATACAGATACAGATACAGATACAGATACAGATACAGATACAGATACAGATACAGATACAGATACAGATACAGATACAGATACAGATACAGATACAGATACAGATACAGATACAGATACAGATACAGATACAGATACAGATACAGATACAGATACAGATACAGATACAGATACAGATACAGATACAGATACAGATACAGATACAGATACAGATACAGATACAGATACAGATACAGATACAGATACAGATACAGATACAGATACAGATACAGATACAGATACAGATACAGATACAGATACAGATACAGATACAGATACAGATACAGATACAGATACAGATACAGATACAGATACAGATACAGATACAGATACAGATACAGATACAGATACAGATACAGATACAGATACAGATACAGATACAGATACAGATACAGATACAGATACAGATACAGATACAGATACAGATACAGATACAGATACAGATACAGATACAGATACAGATACAGATACAGATACAGATACAGATACAGATACAGATACAGATACAGATACAGATACAGATACAGATACAGATACAGATACAGATACAGATACAGATACAGATACAGATACAGATACAGATACAGATACAGATACAGATACAGATACAGATACAGATACAGATACAGATACAGATACAGATACAGATACAGATACAGATACAGATACAGATACAGATACAGATACAGATACAGATACTTTGATCAAATCGAAGTACTCTATGTCAGGGTATCTTAACGAAGTCAGAGGGTAAACATTTGTGTGTGTTTTTTTTTTTTAACAGTTAAGTGTAAAGGCGCGTCATGTTAGACACGCCGCAAGCCCCGCCGCATGTGCTCCGCAGAGTCTCCACTTGGTTGACTGGACTAACTTTTGACAAAATGTCGACAACAGAGTGTGAGTGAGAGAGAGAGAGAGGGCAGACGTAGTCGTGGCCCGAGTCAAATGGCGACTAGGCTGAGTCTAAACTCAGGGCAGGGTAGGATCTGGGCTGAGGAACTTGGATGTGGCTGAGGTAGGGGCTAGGGCAGGGCAGGGCAGGGCACACAGGCACAGAGACAGAAGCCGCCGCCGCCGCCACACACGGAAGCCATAAAAACTTATGGCGAAATATAAAAATTCACCCTTTTTATTGTGGCAAACAACGAAAACGAGAAATAAAATAAAATGCAAAGCGTTTACCAAACGACCAAAGCAACCAGCGAGCGCAGCAACCCTTTTTGGCCAACTAAACTTAAATGCTGAGTGTGGCAAAAACATAAAAAAAAAAAAAACAAAATAAGAGAGAAAGAAAGAAAAAATATATTAAAGGACAACAACAACAAGAACAACAAGTACAGGTCGCCATGCAATTGTTGTAAAACAAAAGGCAATGAATACAAATGGAACAACAACAGCTGCATAAAAGTAATCATATAAAAGTCCTATATATGAGCATATATGCTACCTATATATGTACATATATCGAGAGTTTTACCCACATATATGGGTATAAATAACGGTGCTGCATATACATACATATGTAGCATGCAGAAGAGGAACAGTACTTAGAGGGCAAAGG
This sequence comes from Drosophila aldrichi, assembly GCA_035045965.1. Classification (NCBI taxonomy): domain Eukaryota; kingdom Metazoa; phylum Arthropoda; class Insecta; order Diptera; family Drosophilidae; genus Drosophila; species Drosophila aldrichi. The sequence goes on from JAWNOM010000484.1 coordinate 6,129,046, forward strand.
CAATCCAGCCACAGATTTAAGCATAGAACTTATAACTTCAATCTAATCAGCATAACACTTTGGATATATAATCTGAAGACGATGATCTAATAAAAAAAGCAAATTGCACTACCTTAGCTGCAGTAACTTTCGAGCTTCAGTTAAACAATTGGAAGACTTAAAAGATAGATATATCTGCGCATATTATTATCCAATTAGATTGTTGCCATACCATAGTAAGCTCTTTGCCAGAAGACAATCTATGCCAGCTGCTGTTGCCCATTTCAGCTATATCTACTATAATCCTTCCCCGGCTGGATGTAGTGCACTTGGCAACAGGCTGTCAACAGGCAGCCAAGCCGAGCAATGTCTCCGCATTTTGTTGCATTGTGCCAGGTGGCTCTGGCTCCCACTCTCCTGTCACACATATCCTGACATCTTACAAAATTTACTTATCTCCTTTTGGACCATAGCTCCTCCATTCCCCATCCAACCCCGGGACAACAATAGCAACTAAAGGAAAAGCTCAAAATTGAAATAAAATTTGTGCTGTTGTTGGCAAAAAGTCGTTTATCCAGGGCTACGACGGCTGCCGTCTGTCGTCAGCTGTTGTTATTGGTATATTGGGTTCATTCGTATATTGGTTCTTATGGGGAATTACGTGTATCGTTATTTTGTTGTTGTTTGCTGTTGTTGCTGTTTGCCCCCTGTTAACCGTATTTACCTGCCTTTACGATTCGAGGCCTCTTACTGTTACCGTATTTCTGTTCCGGCTTCTGCTTCTGTTCTTTAGCCTGGCTGGCTGTCTGTCTGGGTCTCCGCAACAGGAGCCAAAATACATGCACCGCTATGCGGCAAATAAATATCAGCAACAACGGAACAAACAAAAACCAACTGTTCCCAGCGCAGGGGAGCACGAGCCAAAAAAACAAAATTGTTGCTACTGACAGCATGATGGACTCTAAGATACTCTTCATAGTAAGCATAGTTGATTAGCTTGTTTGGATATGTATATGGTAGCACATGCTATCTGAATATGATCGTTAGCTTGTACCAATATGTAAAACACGTAATTGGTATGTTATCGATAACCCGATAGCAGGCTCGTTATGGCTATTAGCTATTCAGTATATTGTATATTGCTCTATATGTTAGAGATAAGTTAGTGAATGCCGATACTGAAGTTGAGTAATCGATAACGTAACAATTTAGTAATCGATAACATAAATAATCTGTTATCGATTACTAAATAACTGACTACAAGCTTAGCGACAAGCTCTATTCTATTTAATATATGTACATATCATCAATTATAATATCGATAACTTATCGATTGCATTAGAGTTCAGTTCGAAATACTTCAATGATTGTCAGAGGTTGGTTGGATTAGCCTGTGATGAGCATACGGATAGCAGATATTCAAAATATATAGATACATACGTATATATCCACACACACACACATACAGGCACACACATGTCCACATCTTTGGCGATAACAGTGAAATGCAATTTTCTTCTTATGGTACAGCGTTGATTTTTGCACGCGTCGTGACTCGACAAAATCCTATGCAATTCTACTGTGACCCTGCCTATTCCTGCTGCATCCCCCACTCTACCAAACTCCCACCCTCCCACTCTATCCCTGCATGCAGTAAAACACGCCCTTGCACTGTCTGCATATAGCATATATACCCCGTAATATTCTTGCTGCTTCCATCTGCTGCAAGCCGAATTAAATATTCATTTTGTATTGCATTTTCTTGTGGAATAAACAGCGAACATGCGGGTTGAAGGGCCTCTCTCTTGCTCTGTGTCTATCCCTCTCTCTCTCTCTCTCTCCCTCTTTTTTTTTGTACGTTAGCCAAGGGCTGAGCTGACGGGGTTTGCGCTTACGGCATAAGGGCGAGTGAGAATTTGGCTGCATTTAGCTCGAGAGATTTCGCACGTGTGCATTTAACTAAGTGGCACATTTTGTTGTTGTTGTTGTTGTCGTTTGGTTTTTGTTGTAGTAATGCAGCTGGCTGAGCCATAAGGCAAGGATAACGAGCCTGCCAGCCGAGTACAAGCAGCCAAATTGGAAAACAAATTAGCACAAGCCTTGCACAATCCTTGAGGCAAGCTAACTTCCCATATCAAAGCGGCGTCTGTGACAGTGGTGCAAAAGCCATTTGCATGCGCCACCCATTGAGCTTTCCATTTGTGTCAATTTTTAGCTGCAAAGCAAAGCCTAGGAGTAGGTATTTGATGATGATGATGTAAGTTATCAAGGGGCTTGTCTGCACTCGAAGCTGTTTGTATTGATAAATGATTTATGAAATATAAATATCTTCACGTTTTACAAATATTTAATTTATAACTATAGTAGATCTCGTAACTGAGATGCGAATTTTGAGAACTATGATATATGCATAGATTGTTTTCTTTTTTCTAATCTCTCGTCTAGACCCTCTCTCAGTAGCTCCGCCCATTACCTACTCTCTTGTCAGCTTCATTGAATCCTTTCTTTGTTCACCTATTTTGTCCCATTCTTTTGCTAACCTTACTTTAGTTTACCCCAAGCATTTCCTCTTCATTTTCTCTCTGACCTTCAATTGTAACTGCATACAAATCGCAATCAGTGCCCAAAACGCAACTGAAAGCCAAACATCCCTCGCAGCTGATCCCTGCGACACTATTCACAATGGCTCAAGCCCCGTTCGATATTCACGCTCACTTTGACAGCGAACCGAACAAGCCACACACCACCCTCGGCTTAGGCGCGTTCTATTGTTCCGCGCTACCCTACACTACCCTACCCCCAACGATAAGGGTGTAGCGCCCCTCACCCACAGTCTGTATCGACATCATTGGCGCACAGGCAATAAATTTATAAGTTCTGCTAATGTGCGTTAATGGCTTGTAGTTTCGCTTTTCAAAACTTCTATTTTGTGCGCCTTCTAAGCTGGGCTAACCCTCTCTCGTACGCCGAACCAAACCGAACCGAACCGAACCGGAACCCGTATCCCAACGAGGTCTGCTTAATATTCGAGTTAGTTTTTTTTTCGTTCCTTTGTCCGTCGTCATTCTTGTTGTTATTTAATTTTTCGTTTGTATTATTAGAGGTTATTATGCTAATTTGTTGCCTTTGCTGGCTAACGCCAAATGTTCTAGCTCTCCCTCACTCTCTCTCTCTCTCGTTGTCCTTAAGCGTTTGCCGTCGTAGTGCTTGTAAATTCGGACATTATGCCGTAATTAGCAATACCGTTATGTGTCGGGAGCGCCACAGCGCTCGATGCTTAATTTATGCAAAAATAGACGAGAACAACAACAACAAAAACCCCCCCATCCAATTCCAACCCTGAACGGCTTTCTCTCTGTACCGCTTCGGCTTTCTTTCCTATTTCTTTTATATTTTTTTGGTTTTTCGTTTGCCTGGGTTTGGCTATTTACATTTGTAGCCTCTAGTTGTTGTTTTGAGGTTATGTTCAGTCCGGATCTGGACAATGTGTTAAATGAGTTGAATATTTGCCGGAGAGCAGCAGAGACAAGGCGACTCGTGACTCACTCACAAAGTTCCACTTAGGAAATTAGCAATGAGTGAACGCCCCTCCCCCCGCCTGAGCTAGGGGCTAGAGGGTAGCTTTACTAATGACACTTGTAATGGTAACGAGCGACCTGTTTTTCTCTCTCTCTTTCTCTTCGGGTTTTTGTGTTCCCTAATGGAATTGACGAAATGTGCGTAAAACATGGACGAAATTCCATTGGGTAACGACAGGCTATTGATGGAATTGACTGTGGTAGGGGCAAGCATTGGTGTATGAGGGACCAAGCGATTCTCTTTTTGAGAGATCTTCTCTACTTTGTAAATCAAATTGGAATTGCCTTAGAGGCCAAAGCTAACATTTCAACTCTCTAACAGTCATGTGCCAACTTTAAGTTAAATCTAAAAACTATTTTCCATTGACTAATTTTCTAATTTAACACAAACATTTATCTCTCTCTCTCTCTCTTTCTGTCTCTTTGCAGGTATGTAACGATTGCGCGCAACTCGAATGGGCAGAACGTAGCTCAACTTTAGCAGCTAACGACTGCAATGCGTGGTCAGCACTGTCCAATTTAAGTACAAACCACATATCTCATAGACACACACACACAGAAAGAGAGGGAGAGAGAGAGAGTTTGTGGTATGTGCATCATCACAAAAAAGTTTCATTGCCCAAAAGTCAACTTGAAATCAACGCGCGAGTTAACTGAAAAAGTATTATGCAGCCAAAAAAAAAAAAAAAGAGAGAGAGCGAGATAGAGAGAAAGGGAGACAGAAAGGAGTGAGAGCCATAGTCCGTTGTCCATTCCGAGCCGTATCCGGACCGAGCTTAGCGCCAACTTTAAATACAGCCACATAATTTTTTGGTCATGACTTCAAACTCGAACCAAACACACACACACACACTGAAACGCCCTGTGTGCTATGCAAAAGTTTTTGGACTAGCTTCATAAATGTATGGCGCACCGGCACGCCCACCCAGCCTCCTGCTTTTGTGCCGTAGAGATATTTTTGTGCTGAGTTTACATTATCAATGAACGGCTTTTTTGCGCTTTTGTGCGGTGGTCGCCTAAGTAGCCGCCCCAAATGCGAGGCGGGTTGGTAGAGGCTCTACCTCGGCGCAGAGGTAGAGCACGCGAGCGGCTGGCCTGGGGCGTGGGCTTAGGGTGGCTGCTGCGGCTGCGGCTGCGGGGCGTGACGGCAGCTATGAAATAACGGCACTAACGACTAACGCTCCAGAAGTAAGTAATCTACACAGAGAGGGAGAGGGAGAGAAAGAGAGAGAGAGAGTTACACACACACGCTGCAGTTGAGATATATGCATAGATATGTGCTCATATGGCGGGCCTCTCCCAATGTATGTGTATGTGTGTGTTGTTTGTGGCCCGCCAACAGAAATTTGTTGGGCAATTTCCAAGCCAACAAATCTCTGCAAAGCTGCCGCACTGCAACACTGGGCCAACACCCAGCCCCACCCACGCACTCACACAGCCTTTGGGCCGAACCCCTGCTTAAGCCAAGGCCTTTCGCAATAAAAACAACAACAACAACAAAGTAGACAAAAAAAAAAAAAATAGAAACTGTAAAGCCTAAAGTCTAGAACCGGCTAGCAACAGACGAGCAGACGAGCGCTACTGTTGGCCCAAAGGGCTTTAAAGCTGAGTTGGCTTAACTTGTTCGAAAAGTAGCATAAAATGCTTTCGGACAATATATTAATAGATGCCTGAGTCGATTTAGAGATCAATAAATTATGGCCAAAGACCACTTAAACTAAGCTTTTGTTATGGACAGCAAAGGGAACTAAAGTCGATTGGATTATATTAGAGATTAATTGCAATATCTATCGATAAATTACTATTGATTATGGTTTATGATAATTTGATCGATTGCCAAGGCAACTAAGGTCTATTTTATACATTGTTATCAATGTGTGTGTAATGCCCTATCGATATATAATGCCAAGGGAACTGAGGGACTTACAATTTATCGATACATTTTCATCAGCCAAAGCTAAAAACAGTCCTAAGCAAAAATGACAATTCTTGCACAGTCTGGCAACGCCTTATATAAACATAATTTCATCTCATATATGCAAGTGCTTTTCTGACAAAAAACTGATGCCAAATAATCTTTGACTCAGATAGCCCCTCTAATGTCAGGTGGCAACTCTAGTCTGCAACTGTCTGGCAACGCTTAAGTCTATAAACTTCCTTTCTCTATTCACAGTCAAATCATCTATGTATGCTTTTTACAGAAGATATTAGACAAAGCCTCGCAGACCTCTACGTACATCAGGTGGCAGCACTGTGAGATAACTAGCTGGCAACGCTGCTTCAGCTTTTTCTGCTGAGTTGGCAATGGCGTGCGTGGCAAGTGCCAGCCTGCTGCTACTTTAGGGCTGCCTCCACACTGGGCGTGGGCGTGGGCGTGGCTAGGCGGCTGCAGCAGCAGCAGCAGCAGGTTGGATTACAGCTGAGGCCGGGGACTCGGGGTGCTTGGGCTAACACACATGCAGCTTGTAACTTGCGCATGCAGCCAGCTGGTGCTCTAATGCCTAACAAGGTCCAACGACTGTGAGGGTGTGTGTGTGTGGGGGGGGGGGGGGGGGGGGGGGGGGGGGGGCTGGGCCTGGACTGCCTGGCATACACAAACTGTCGCCAAAAACAATTTCGTTGAGATTTAAGTTCTGTTCAACAATTTCCGCTCTGGCGTGCTCCAGCAGCCACAATGTAGCTCCCCTCTCCACTCCCCTTTAGCAAGGCGCCATTGCCTGCCTACACCGCTCCTCTCTACCTCACCCTCTCTCCACACTCTTGCTCACTCTGTCTTTATCTCTATCTCTCTTGCTTTTTGTTGCGCCAACTGACGTTGCGAAAAAAAAAAAAAAACATACCGTCGGCGGCAGCGTTACGCCCACACACACACACAAACACACACACACACACACATACAACAAAAACCACATTCATAGATAATGTGCAGCTTGGGCTTGCGGTTATTTTGTATGCTTGGCCGGTCTGGCAGCACCGCCAGTTGCCAGTTGCCAGGACACCATTGCGCTATGTGGCATGTCCCACTCTCCCTCTCCCTGTCTCTGCCCATCGGCCTCCCTCTCTTTCGCTCTGATTTGGATTCAGTTAGTGGCAGTTGCGGTTTATCCCAGCAGCCGTAGTGCTCATCCAATTTTCTGTTGTCGCTTGTCGTTGAGCATTTTTGTTGCGCTTTACAAAAATTGCATTGCAGCCGCCTGCACCACCCACATAGTACAACATAGCATAGCATAGAAAAAAACAACCTTACCCACCCGTTTGACAATATCGCGCAACGTCGTCGCTTTTCTATTGTTCGGCCAGCCCAAAAATGAGCAGAGCAAAAACCAAAAAGCAAAAAAAAAAAAAAAAATAATAATCAAATCAAAAAAAGTAAAAACAAGTTGAAGCGACATGCTGCCCCAGCCCCCACAGCTACAACCCCAACCCCTAGCTAAAGCCTCTGCCTCCACCTCTGCCTCTCTAATGCCCACTCGGCTCGCACCACACAATTCCCATCAAGGCAGTCAGTCGTCATAGCTCTGGGTCCGCGGCATTGGCCACAAAGTTTTGGGCACGATTTTTGGTTAACGAAACATTTTTTGCATGGGTTGCGCGAAAAGTTTTTCAGACAGCGCCGCGCCCCCACCCAACACCCCCAGTCAGTCACAGTACTAATTTCAAAATGTGCTGAGCACAAACCATCCATGAATATCCAACATCGAGCCAACCACCCAACCACCCAACCACCGCCCCGTCGTTTCATTTTGCTGGCAATGCAAAGTTGACATAATCCAAGAAGTTGTTCCCATTCAGCGGGAATGCGACTCGATTTCTCCGCTCATTATCAGACCTGGCCCAAAACGAAATGCCATGTGCCAGGCAAAAAAAAATGCGCTGACAGCAAACAGAGTTGCCAACGTTACTTTCATAATACTCCCTTCGTACTTTACATTTTTGTCCATGCACTTTTGTTTATGATGAAATATCTTGATAGCATTTTCAGTTAAGACACGCAAGACTTGGCTAACAGCCACAACCAAATCTAAATGCACATTTTCGCCTTTGAATTTTTAAAATGTTAGGACGGCTCTAAAAGGCTTGAAATCTTGCTCAAACTTGATCTACAAAACTTCTCAAACTTTATCTAAATAAAGAAATTTTTAAAAATATGTATTTATATATTTTTTAACAATAAAAATTCAATTTTCTTTAAATTTGTTTAACAGAAAGAGTTTAAGTTTAAATAGATGCTCACATACATATATATGTTTGAAATATTTATTAAAAATAAAGTAAAAGCTTAAAATATTTCTACAAATTTATGCAATCATTTTAATATAAAATAAAATAAATAAAAATATAAAATTTTTTCCTCTTTTTTTATTTTTTACTCATTTTTTTATGATTATGATTTTAATATATATATTTTGTTCAAAATTTATTGTATTCTTTCATTTACTTATTTTTTTTAATTTATTAATTTTTTATTTTTTATTTTTTTTTTTAGTTTAGAAAAATTTTCATTTTTTTTAAATTATAGTATTCAGTTATTTATTTTATATATATTTTTTAATTAATTAGATTATGATTTAATTTTAACTCTAAAAACTTCAGACAATTTTTATTGAAGTTTAAATATTTTTAAAATTCATATAAAATTTCATTCAATTATATGTACATATATATTTTTTTTCAATATTTTTTTATCGACTTTAGGCTCCATTGAAAATTAAATAATTGTGACCTTATGAAGAATATCTTTCTATAATTCTTGCAATATTCATGAATAGTTTTTGGGGCTCGCTCAACTCTTTGAGTTCAATTGGTTTATAGATTCAATATGTTTGGCAGTCACTCTCGCGTGCTTTATTCAATTTTGGCTCGAGATGTCGTGGCATGATGTGGCAGCTGGCAAATGTGATTGCACATGATTGCAATGCAATTCATAGGCCAATTTGGGACACACTTTGGATGCACTCGGCCCGTTGGGTGTGTGCAGAGAATCGAAGTAAATTAGAAGAGAAGCTCGCAATGGAGTCGATGGAGACTAAAACCAAGAAGAGCAAAAAAAAGTAAAACATGCTTCAAGTGCAATTCTCATTCGCATTGATTGCGCACTTGATTACGATAAATGAAACGTCAACAAGCGGACGACTTGACGAGCCAGGGGCGTAGCAAGGAGAGGGCGTAGCACTAGGCTCAAATGCCCTTTGGGCGCCTTGTCTCCTTGTTGCTGTTGCAGATCTTCACGTTGTTGTTGTTGCTGTTGTTGTTGTTGCCTCTCGTGATTTCTTTTGTCTACTTTTCATCAAGCTGGCTTTGTGCCTAGCTACTGCTGCTGCTTCTGCTGCTGGTCAGTTACATTCAGCTCGTTTCGCATTTGCTCTCTCTCTTGTGTCTTGTGTCTTGTTGTTGGCCGACAAATCACAGAGTGTGCTTCATGCCGGAAAATCAGTTGTCCTGCCAAGTGTCCTGCGGCAGCTGCGTCTCAAGGCGCCGGCCATGGGACGTGTGTGTGTGTGTGTGAGGAGGCGTGCTGGCCGGTAGGCGTGGCAGCGCTACATGTTGACATGCCTCGCCATGGCCAAGACCCAACAGCGTTACATTGGCCCCCAAACTAGGCGCGAGCATGGACTTTAGTGTGTTACACAACACTCTCTCGCACACACACACACACAAACACACACGTACTTGAGCTCCATCTGTTTGCCATTTGGACGCTAAGGCACTTAAGGCAAAAGGCTGGCAAAGGACATTCTCATAGAGGCAGCAACCGGAACCACCGCCCAGCCCCCAGCCCCCAGCCCCAAACTCGTTTACTATCTCATGCTTGCCGCCCTCTCTCTCTCTCACTCGCTGTCTCTCTCTCTCTTTATGTGTGTGTGTGTCTGTTTTCAGCCTCTAGAGAATTCATTCATGTTGAATTGCGCAAATTTGTTATCAACGCTTTATGCCATTATGCTTATGCTGCCCAGCTCAGAGATTTCCTAGCATCCCATTACACATACTCAGCTACAGCTCCGATTCCACTAGACCCAAGCCAGATTTCAGATTTCATCGTTTTGCTTGTCTTAGCTTTCATCTTTGTCTCCTCCTTCATTTGTTTTTACTTGAATTTATGGCTTTAATAATATGACAGCCAACCCCCGAAAATACAAGCAGAGTGTGTGTGAGAGAGAGGGAGCGCCTCAGTCCCCACTCTCTCAGCAGCCACACCCACTTTATCCAACGGCCGCCTTCCAAATTCAAGCATAACCGGAAGGCAGACGCACATCCGTTGCGTCCATTGTCTGTCAGCCATTTTGTTGACCCAACTATAAAACGAAGCATGTATGTAGATGTGTATGTATGTGTGTGTGTGTGTGTGTGTGTGTGTGTGCGTGTGTGTGCTTTGTTTGTTCTGTAGCCGCCTCATTAGATTTCAATAAACTGGTTCAATGCCTGGCCAAGAGCGTGCTCACATTAAGAGACCTTGACAAGAGTCAAAAAAGGGTGACAGAGAGAGATAGAGAGAGAGGGGCAGAGAGAGTGGGTGTGGGAGAGAGAGGCAATATGTGGCTTAAGAATTTTGAGTGGCTTTTCACGTGGCATTAGTTAAAAACGTTTCGAGTGCAATAATTATGAAAATTCTAACAGCAAAGCACAGTATCGATATTTATCGATTGTTTTTTGAGTGATTTTAGCCCGCCAGGCGATTCACTTGAAATTGGTTTGACATAAGCTCAGTTAACTATCTGTTGCCATCTCTCTCTCTCTCTCCCTCTCTCTCTCTCTCCCTCTCTCTCTCTCTCTCTCTCTCTCTCTCTCTCTCACACACACACACTCATTATCTGCTTAACTATCTCATCTAAATGAGTCGCTCTACCGCATTGCCTTGATGCTCTGCCCCCTTCCACTGAATGCATATAAATGTTTAAGTATCATTTTATGTAAATAATTTGCTATTACTACAGACACACACACACACCCACACACACATACACACACTCAGAATTGCTTTATGTGCGTGTGGTAAAATATTTTAGTAACTGTATGAAATGGCAAAGTTTTGCCCCGAAACATTTTATTGAATATGCAAAGTTCTGGCCTGGCAAAAGCTGCGCCATGGCCGCAGTGTATTATAAATTAATAAGCGCACTAAACGCACACACACACACACACGCACACACATGGCAGAAATTTCTGCATAAATAATAAAGTTAAATACGCTTACAAGACGCATTTTGCGGTCTCAGTTTACATTTTCAACTCTCTCGCAACTCGACGAAACTAACCAAAAACTCGAGCCAACATTTTGCACGAGTTCCACATTGTTGTGTGTGTGTGTGCGAGTGTGTGTGTGTGTGTGACTACTGAGCGCCTTGGGTAACATTTTGGGTAATTTGCGTCCAAGTGAAGCATCTGCAAATGGCAACAGAAAAGCGCGAAAGTTCAAACGAAACTTTAACCCCACAAAACTAACGGGGCCAAGGCAAATAAAATACCAAAAAAAAAAAAACAAGTAGATGCCCCAAAAATATATATATATTTACATTTGAGCAAACGCAATGCGTTCAAATATGCATAAGAATTAATACGAGCCCAGCAAAAGTTGAGAAGCTTATAAATATATTATGAGCAACTATTTAATGCGGGCAATGGGAGCCAAGTAGAGACAGATATAAAGATGTTTGGGATAGTTAATCAAGGAGTATTAGGGAGCGAAATTAGAGGCTCATATATGAGGTATAGACGAGTTAGATATGAGAGAAAGATAGAGAGTGAACTAGAGAAAGATATTATATGTAAAAATATGATATCTTAAAAATATAAATATTTATTTTTAAGAAATCTATGTCAAGATGTAAAGCTAAATATTGGAGAATAAATATATTTAATAATAATTTATAGTAATATATTCCCAGAAAAAATGAGAAAATTCTTTAAGAACTTGAAGCTAAATATTGGAGAATAATTATAACAATAATAGTAATAAATTTCCAGAAAAAAATTAGAAAATTCTGTAGGAACTTGAAGACTCAGCAATGTTAATTTAAATAAATATATAAGTAAATATATAATAATATAATAATATATCATATAAATACCAAGCAAATCCTTTTTTTTATTATTTTTATTATTACACATTTATTATTAAAAATATTATTCAATAGATCAAAGAAGCTGTTCAGGCAATTTAGATACTTAAATTTGTTTGTGCCTCGTTAGAGGTAACTTAGATGCTGTTTAGGAGTGCTTAATGACATGAACTAAATATATAAATACAAGTATGAGGGGATCAGTTTGTGTGTTTGTTTGTTTCCCTGGTAACGTTGATTGAATTTGAAGACCTATTCTGACAATAGACTAAAGTTATATTAAAATTGTACACTCTAGCTCAACCTCTCTCTCACTCTCCCTCTCTCTCTCGCTCTCTTGCATCTGCTGCGTAGTTGCCATTGGCCGCATTCTCCCACATCAGTTACCCATTCCTATAACCATTTTGGAATTGCTTGACAACTCCGCACTTATAAGATACAATATAAGATACAAAACACTCATCGCTCATTATTCAGCGCTGCTATGTATGTGTGTGTGTGTTTGTGTGTGTGTTGAGTTTCCGACTGGCTTAACTTGCGCTCAGTTTGTCGCACTGTCGTTCCGCAAGTCGTATCAAAATTCCAAGAATTGCCATTGTCAGGCCTCGCCGCATTCTTGGGAAATTTTGGGTAAGGGATTTTGATTTAGTGTCGCATGCGAATCAATATATCAGCCCGATTGCACGCGACCCAAAGCATTAACACCGTCACTTAACCTCAGTGGCACCCGTGTGGGCCCCCGTGTGGGCCGAGCGCTATCAAATGTATCTGTGAATTACATTTCGCGCAATTTGATTTATTTGTGCAGCAAGCGACAGCAACAGCAACAGCAACAGAAACTTTAATATGAATCACTTGAATCATTTGAATCATTTTCAACTTGGCATCAGCATTGTTCCGTCTCACTGTTTTGATTTATCACATACAAATTTCCGTTGCATTTGTCGTTGACCCCAGCGAACACGTAGCCCAAGCGACTTCATTAAAATTGAAGAACAAGAAAAATGGAAAGAAAAAAAAAACAAAAAACACAAAAACAAACGATGCGACGAAATGCAGTTGAAAGCAAAGGCGACAAAAATTAGTAACAAAATTTATTGCATGTCTTATCAACAGTCGTTCGAGCTGTCTTCCCCCTCTCAATGTGTGTGTGTGTGTGTGTGTGAGTGTCTGCATTCGAAATGAAATTCATTCACAGACTTCACTAACTAAAAAGTTGTCAATGCAAAATCAATTTTCAAACGCATTTATTGGCCATCAACTGCTGCAAAAATCTGAAATTAATAAAAAAGAAAAAAAAAAAAGAAAGAAAGATGGAAATTGGCTAGACGAATAGTGTAATGCTCTATGTATAATATGAATATTATATATGTATATATTTATGTAGATTTCGAAATAAATATATATATAATCCAGTAAAATATATATATAAACTAAAAAAATAAAAATAAATAAATTAAAAAATTAAAATAAAATAAATGTATTCAAATTTCAATAAATTTAAATTAAATAAAAATAAACAGAAAGAAAACAATATTATAAATAAATTAAAAAATATTTATATAAACACAATAACAAAGTTAAATAAATAAATTAAGAAAAAATATTAATGTATAAAAACAATAAACTGAAAAAATATCAATGAAAATATATATAAATAAAAAAAAGTAATATACTAAAAAATTTATGTTAAAAATAAAAATAAAATAATATAATGCGTAAGAAATGTGAATAAAAGAAATTATTAAAAAGTAAATAAACAAATTAGTGATAAAAACAATTTTTTAAAATATATATAAATAAATAAATAAAAAAAAAAATATCAATAAAATAAAACTTCAAAACTAATTTGAATTTGAAATGAAAGTAAGAAAAAAATAAACAAATAAAGAGAACATATTAATAATAAAATAAAATAAATAACTAAAATACAAAAATGCTTCAAAGTGAATTTTAATTTGAAATGAAAGTTCAAATGAATATTAAATGAATGTTCATTTCGCTTTTGGCTAATTCAATTGAAGTTGCAATCAAAGTTTTTAATTAATTGAACTGTGTAACTGCACAAAAAAAAAAAGAAGGTAGTTCATATAGTTTATACAAATGTCACATTTCAGTTATTTAAATGCCAGTTTTATGCCAATTGCCATGCCCAGGGCAAAGTAAAGTCAGTGGATGACAGTTGCAGGTTTTTTTTTTTTCCCCCATTGCCTTTGCCTTTGCCTTTGCGGTTACCAACTGGCTGCTAGATTTGATATGCTCCGCGTGGCAGCGACGGCGATGGCGATGGCGCTGTAGTGTTTCGAGTGCCGCTTCATTGGCGACAGCTTTGACAATGACAAGCTGCACAAAATTTGCATACAGTAAACAGGCAACAACAACAACAACAACAACAATGACGGGTCGTCGTTGTCGCATGGCAAAAAAAAAAAAAAAAAGAGGAAAAAAATTGACTGTCAATGGGGAAAGTTAATGCAACTAATGACAAAAAGCGGCGTCATTCTGAACCTCATCCGTTGTCGTCACCTTTAGTAGCCTCACCTCCATGAGCTGCCTTCCTCTCTCTCTCTCTCTCTCCTTCCCTTCTGCTGCCTCTCGCTCTGATCTGTTCTGTTGGGTCTCGCTTCAGTCGGCGACACTCACTCAATTTCTTGCTGATAAACAAATTGAATGTGGATTTCGCTACTGCAGAGAGAGAGAGAGAGAGGGAGAGAGAGAGAGAGAGGGAGGTAGAGAGGTAGAGATAGATGGAAGTAATTCCCTCGGGCACACACACCCACACACACACTCATACACACACAATGCGAAATGGAATAAAAGTTGAAAGCAAATAAATAAAGGCAAAAGCGCATTGATTTATTTCAGCCAGTTTGTTGTTAACATTTTAACGATTTTGTCCTTGCGTTTTAGTCGTTATTCTACTACGACTACTACTTCTTCTTCGTCAGCGTCTTTGTGCACCCTACTCCCCCATTAAACATACCCCAAATCCCAATCCAAAATCCCAAGCTCTCGGCTTCTGCTTTCCCTCATCTGGCTTTTGTTGTTGTCTCCGGTGTCTGTCGCTTAGCCAAATTGCTGAACATTAGTCACCGATTGACAAGGCTGGCACAGCGGCAGCCATCGTAGCATTCGTTATTCGAGACCTGGACGACGCGACCCCGCCCCCCCCTTCCAGCCACCGGCCTACGTTAAGCGAAACCTCTCCCACTCTCTCTCTCTCTGTCTTGCTGGCACTGTGCTTCGTTTGGTTCTACCTGGATGCGCCCGTGTCTTGGCCATATACAAATCAACTAATTTCAAACTTGTCGATACTTTAATGAAAGAAAAAAGCAAGATGAGCAGTGGGGAACGCTCGCAGATACCCTGTAATATAGAGATACTAGAGGGAGGGAACGAAATGGAAAAGAAATAGGAGATGATGATGAAGAATTGGAATGGGAGAATCGAGGCGGATGAGAGAAGAAAAAGATAAAGAGCAAAAGTCTACTTTTCCATTTTCTTCTAATCCTTCTTTCTACTCATCTTCATCTTCCTGACAGAGGCATTGAGAAAGAGCAAGAGATGGAGAAGAGGAAGTAGTATGTAGAGGAAAAGTTTAATGAGAATAGAGCTACCTCTACGATTCATACGGATGAAGTCAAAAATCTATAAAAAATCTAGAAATAGCTAAAAATTTGAAGCAATACAAGCCCATCTGCTGATCACATTAACCCTCTTCAATTCATGTACAGGGTATAAGCAGAAGGCTTTCCACGAGACAGTAGACAAGAATTATTTGACTGCTACCGTGCTTCTCTCTCTCTCGCTCTTCCTCCTTCCCCCTCTCAGAGGGGCATTTGTCATTGGGCTACAGCACTCTGACTAATGAAACGTCATCTACTTCGTAGGCTAAGACCCCGAGGCCATAGGCCATAAAAAACATTAGACCGTTGGCTACCTGAATGTCTTGGCTGCCGCCGGTCTTTTATTTCACCTGCGCCCGGTGCTTGATTAGCGCGTCCAGATGATTCAGGCGTGGGCACAGCATATCAACTGAATTTGCATCACAAGTGTAGAGCAAACTGAAAGGTAGATAAAGAGAGAGAGAGAGAGATAGAGAGAGAGAGAGAGAGAGAGAGAAGATTTGAGAGTGGCTATAGATAGACTATGTCTCGATTACAACTAAATGTCAATGGGGCATTTATTTGTCTAGCGCCAGCTTCTTGGCCATTAGGAACAGAGACAATGCCGCGCTATGGATGATAAAGTCATTTAGGTATAGGAAACGGGCAAAGCAATACCGAAAAATCGTATTAAAGTGGAGCAAGTGGCAACGCTGTCAGCAGTAGCAGCTTCCAATGGAAACGAAATGGCTTAATCTCAGTAAAAGCAGAAGGAAATGTAGATGGATTGTAAATATTTCTAAAAGTCTAATGGAATCCTGTCATTCATTAAGTGGCAACGCTGCTAGCAGTGGCAACTCCGAACAAGCGAAGCATATTTGTTAATGAAACCAGAAGCGGAAGTTCATTTTGTGCCTTCTTTAAGAAACTTAGCTTGAGATATAATTAAGTCCTTAACTTAGGTGGCAACGCTGCCAGCAGTGGCAGCTCTAGATGAGGTCTTGATCTAATGAAACGGATTAGGCTAGCTTGAAATATGAGTAAACGCAATAGCACACTTAAAAGGCATTGTTATTTGCATTAAGTGGCAACGCTGCCAGCAGTGGCAACATCAGCTGCGATGTTCTAGATCTGCAACTCTATTCAACTGCGGCAAATGCCTCCAATGGCAACTCGATAGACACTTAGCAAGTGTGGCAACGCTGCGCGCTATTTGCACCGTGTGGCAACGCTGCTGACCATGTTGACAACTCTGTTTGAGCGTTGCTTTAACGAATTAGTCAGCATATTGAAAACTTTGTTTGCTTTACGCTGCTGCTGGACGAGCAATCGCATGGACACACACACACACACTCGTACACACCCACACACACACCTACTCAATTGCTTCGCTCTGTTTTTCGCTGGAAATTGGCAATTGGGAATGGGTTTTTGTTGGCGCTTTGCGACACTTACTGCCAGCCAGCCTGTTTGCATTCCACAATGGCCAAAACAAGCAAAAGATATCTTTAGCACACACACACAGAGAGAGGGGGGTGGGTGAAGGGGGCCTCTGGCAGCGCCCACACCTGTTTTCAATGGGGGCTCAAGCGAAATGTCTGGCGAAAAATTTCAAACACGTTTCAATAAAATTCAATTTGTAGCACATTTCAACGCTTTCCGCTAGCGCCAGCGCCTGCGCCTCTTCAACCTAAAAAAAAAAGGAACGAAGCAGAAGGCGACGCACAGCCCTCCCCCCTCCCCCCTCCCCACAAACTAAAGCCGCCTGCCTGCCATGTATTATACAAACGAAAACCCGCTCAAACCGAACCCCTCCCGCACGCCTCAAGCTCTACGCTCACATATGCATGAATTTCCTTTTGCACTTTTGAGCGCCTCTTTTTTGGGGGTCCCATTCCATGGCGTCTCTGGGTATCCATTTATGCTCCAGGGGAACATCCCACCACCAGCACCACTCGCCTTCTCTCTCTCTCTGTGTGCTGGGATATTGTGCGTGTCAGTGCCTCCCCCCTACCTCTCCCCTCTGCGAACGCCTTGTGCTTACCCCCCACACACAAAACATTTTAGCAAAGCGCGCAATATTTTCGATTTCGCGTTGCTTTGGCTCAAGGATATTTTTCATATGTGTCGCACGCACGCACAAAACAGCAACGCCCACTGCAGCAACCCCAAAACACAGCCACCCCCTCTCTACCTCCCTCTCTCCCTCACGCTCGCAGTCGCCCGTTTGTCGCGCTGCCTACAAAATGCAAATGCAAACAGCATACGAATTAGTAAAACGGAAACAGGCGTTTGTGTTTTGTAATATTTGCCCCAAAACAACTCCACGACACACACACACACACACACACACACGCACACACACACGCACGATACACTCACTCTTTATATGCAAAAAAAAAAAACAAGTAAAAATTCTCTAGTCGAGACTGCTCGACTAGGAAATACCCTGAACCCTTCGGAGAGCTGATATTTCAATAATTCTTCGCGTCTTTTTGCTTACAAAAGAAACACACACACGCACACACACACACACACACACACACACACACACACACACACACACACACACACACACACACACACACACACACACACACACACACACACACACACACACACACACACACACACACACACACACACACACACACACACACACGCACACGCACACACACGCACGAAAGCACACATACACAGACACATACGCACGCAAGCACACATACATAGGCACGGGCTCAGCATTTGAGAGAGACACAGCACTTGAGTAAAAGTAAGAGCAAGAAGAGAAAAAGTGCAGAAGAAGATCATTAAAGTTGTCTATGTGTATGTAGCAGCTTTCATTTGGTATTTGTATTTAGGTAAAGCCAAGCTAGAATGCTCACAGCAGCAGAGAGCGTTCCCATTGCCCACTTGAAGCTCGACTGCTACGAGCTCTCCTTGCTGTCGGGCTCAGCCTTTGAGAGAGACAGTGCTTGAGTAAAAGTGGCCCTATATAAAGGGCAGGCAGCTGCAGCAGTTCTTCAGTCTTCCAGGCAGCCAAGTGAAGCAAAGTGTGTGATCGATCAGCTAAGCATTAAAGACGTAGAGGAATTACGTAGAGGAACTACGTAGTGGAATTACGTAGTGGAATTACGTAAAGGAAATAAGTAGAGAATATACGTAGAGGGAATACTTAGAAGAAATAGACAGACACATAAAGCTAAATGGAATCAGCTCATCAACCTGATCGAGAATATACATACATATATACTACATACATATATATATATTTCAACAAAACTATTATACCCTGATTTGCCATTTTCAATGAGTATAAAAAAACAGGAAGTAAAATTTCGTGTTGTGTGACAACGCCAGCCGCTGCGCTCACATGTGTCTGTGTGTGTGTGTGTTTGGCTGCAACTTGTTATTGTTGTTCTAGTCCCCACCCCCCTCCCCCGTATGCTGCGCCTACTACTTGTCTAAAGGTATCGTTTTTCCTGACTACCTTGCTCCGTTTTCTTTTGGGTTTTCTTTTTTTTTGCGCGCTCGCTTCGCTTTTTCCTGCTCATTTTCATGGCATAAAATTTGGACTTGAATTACCTCAAAGGCACGTAGCAGCGCTCGCTCAAAGGCGCCATGCCCCCCACGCTGGCACATTCTGTGGCCCATTTTCATTTAAGCAAGGCGCCCCCCTCGCCACCCCCCCTCGATCTACGCCTCTGTTTAATAAGCAGCGCGTGATTTTCATTACCAAAATGTATTTTGCGTCTGTTTAGATTTTGCAATATATACGAAGTGCCAAATGCGAAATGAGTGTGCCACACACACACACATGCACACATGCACACGCATGCATACACCCTCTAGCACATGTGTAGCTGGATTTTTTCTTTCTTTTTTTCAATTCATTCACATCCCCCCATAATAAATATAGTACAAGCAGCAAAATCAAGTGAAATCAATTTAATACACTTTTCATCTGCTTGGCGCGGAAAATGTGAAAATTGTATGAAAGGCTCCATGATCCACCCCTCCCTCGCATCCCTCGCACTTCCGTTGGGCAACGCACATCTCTCATCTCTCATCTCTCATCTTGTGCTTCCGCTTCAGCTTCTTTTCTCTGCCCTAATTTATTACATTTTAATGACTTTTTCATGCAACAGCTTTGACTACGCCTCTGCCTTTGATGCTCCATTCTGGAGAGGGGATGGTGAATGGGGGGTGGGCGCATAAATCGCGTCTTGATTTCGTATTTATATGCACGCCTGTGTGGCTGGCTAGAGACATAATTAGGTGCCAGGACATGCTCCTATCTATGCGATAGGATCATGACAAATATGTGCGCCCAACAGATAATGTCAGAGCAGCGCCTCAGCCTCAGTCTCAGCCTCGACTTCAGTTTATAAAAGAAAAAAAAAAAAACAAACAACTTGAGCTGACATCTTTTGATTAGAAAAGAGAGCAAACAAGATATGGTTTCTGCTTAAGGAAGTTTCATTTGGCAAGTAGAAAGTAAATAGAAATTTGTTTATAATTGAACTTGGCTTAAATCAAGTTTTATTTCTATTTTTCTGGATCAAATTTGAGAGACTTAAATGGAATAATGTAACAGATTGAAGATGTTATTGTAAATATATTGAAAACTGGATTCGAATTGAAAAGCTGAAATTGGCTTGCCAAAGACATTACGAAATGTTTATAGGAAAATTAATTTTTTAAATAATTAAGTAAATTGTGCTGATGATACCCAATGAAAATGCGAAATTTTTTAAATTATTTTTTAAATTATTTTATTTATTTTTTTTTTATTCTTCTATTTTCTCTTATAGTCTAGAATAAATTTTTTTTTTTAATATATTTGATAAAATTTTTAATAATTGTAATTATTTATTTTATTTATTTATTTTTATTATTTTATGTATTCCTATATTTTCTCTTATTGTCTAAAATTTTTAAATTAAAAAAAAAAATGTTCAAATATATTTTATAAAATTTTTAATTTATTTAATTTTTTATTTATTTATTTATTATATATATATATGTTTATAAATTTTTATTTTTTCTTATAGTCTAGAGTTTCTAGTATTTCTGCTTAACTAAGTCAACTGGCGTGCAAGGGTATTTGTTAGTCGTTCACTTACGTCTATTATGTCACAATTCGATGTTCATTACGAACAAGATAAAGAAGAAGAAGAGGAAGAAGATGTAATTACATTATGTGACTAAAAATGCAGGCATTAGCTGTTAATGCAGCGACGTCTATGACAATTTGGTAATTTTTGCGCAATTTGGCAACATGTGGCAACGCTGTGTGTGTGTGGCAAGCGAAATGATGCTCTTCCTGCCAGGTGGCAAGCAGCAGGAAGGAGAGAGAGAGAGAGAGAGAGAGAGGAAGAGAGGGGGAGAGAGGGAGATAGATACTAATTACAAATGCCAGTCACAGACGGAGCTCACAAGTCGGAACTGTTGTCTTCTTTGTTGTTGTTGTTGTTGCTTCTTGTTTTTTCATTTTTTTAGCTTCACCTTTTTGTCATAAATATCACAGTTTTATTGCAAAACATTTTGAATGTGACTGTGAATGATCGGAAAGGCAGTTAGGCATTTCCCGGCATGCGGCATGCGGCATGTGGCATGCACAAAACACATACGTAACCCATAATTAGAGAGCTGCCAACACGGTTTTTGGTTACAGATTCTAAATTCTCGAGTTCTTGTTGTTGTTGTTGTTTCTGTTTCTGTTTTTGTTTGGCTTCGAATTTCGTTTTCGTGTTTGGTTTGGGCTTAATTACAGGGCGAATGTAGCAGCAACATGAAGAGCGCTAACAGCAGCAGCAGCGGCAGCGGCAGCATCAACAACAATGCCTCATATCAGTTGGCAGCTGTGCGTATCAGCCACGCCCACTCACATCGCCCATTCTCATAGACAAAAGACAAAGCACACAATCTAAGCCAAAATCTGATATAAATACAGCTCAAACTGAAGACTAGCAACATGAGCCTGCCTCTCGCTCTCCCCTCTCCCCCCCATTTCTCTCTCTCTAATCTTATTATGCGTCTTACGAGCACTTCAAACGGATGCCAGTTGAACAATCAAAGGAGTGAGCGCTGAAGAGCGAGGGGGGGTAATTCGAGTGCGTCATTTCAACGGGGCTATCAGTAGACCTATCATTATCATGTACACTGATTGACTGATTGACTGACAGCTGCGCCGTGGCATGTGCGGGGTTGCCCAGCGTGCGACTTGAGACCCCAGCCATTTGACCAGAACCAACGCCAGAACTCAAACAGAACAAAGGCCAAGCTGAAAGTCAATCGCGTTGATGACTATTGAAACAATTTGATTAAGATACTCCAAGGCGCACATAGTCGAGACGAATGTAAACGCTCAGCATTTCGCCTGTAAGTCGTGAGAATTTGGACATTGTCGAGTGTTAAGGTGTTTAAATCTAGTTGAAGTGCTTGGTTAAGGCTTTGTATGATTCGGTATTCCCTTGAAGCGACTCCTGAGATTTCTGGGGTGTTCAAGATATAAGGAAATTATGATCTAAAGCAGAGATTGAGGCTATAGAGATACAGCAAAAACCAGTTTGAATATCTAGCGTTTGATTGTAGGTGAAATTCGATTAAACTATATTTTATATTTATGATACGATAAGAGTCTATATGACATATATTGGGAGAACAGCAGGGAGAGGAGTCTTAGAGGCTCAGGGGTTATTTGAAAAATGAGAAGAAGAAGCATAAAGATGTGTTCTTAGAACAGTGTATTCACTAGTCGTATATTCCCAACTGAAACAGTTTACAACGCTTAGTTTTGCCTGGCATATGCTGGGAAAGCTAATCAATATTTCCTAGTATTAGGTATACAAGGTATAACTGCTAGTCTTATATGCCCCATGTAATAACTATGCTATGCTTGGTAAACAGAGAAATTTAAAAATGCCCCAGAGTTTATAGAGATGTGAACAGCCCATAGAATAACTCAGTATTTCTTTGAGGAATACCTAATCTATATTCCCAAGTGCATAGAAAAGTCCTACAGGGCAGCTCCGAAGTTACTTGAAGCAGCATCTGCCAGTCGTGCACTCCCCACTGAACCACTTGGGCAGCTAACAGCTGCTGAGCCTATGCACGCATCTGGCTGAGCTCAAGCGCAATGCGCCCAATCCAAATCCTTAACCCTTGACACGCCAGCCACTGTTGGCTGCAGCAACCTTTAACCCCAATGTGGCCCAGTTTTTCATGCGCGGCATCGTTATCTATTGTCTGCCTTTAATTGCAACAGTTAACGACTTTGTTGCATGCCGAAGAATTTGCATCGACTTGCAGCTAAACACATACATACATACATATATAGATGTGCTATTTGCATATATTCTTAAAGATATGCATAGCTCTCTCTGTGTATGTGTGTGTGTATGCTTGTTTCTTTGTATAACAGTTCAATAGCATTGCCAAAAAAGAAGAAGAAGAAGAAGAAGCAGCAGCAGCAGAACGAAGCAAAAAGTGGTTCAACAAGGCGCCAGCAACGTCCTCATCGACTGCTGCAATGCTTCAAAATTCAAATTCCAAATTCAATGACTCGGCTGCTGCTGCTGCTTCTTCTTCCACCCTCTTCTGTCTGGCTGCCTGGCTGCCTGCCACTCAGCTTGCCAGGATAAACATGTTAATTTCGAAAAATGCAAAATTCTATAATCCGATTTAATGTTTTATTCATTTTGGCACAAAAGGCGAGAAGGAGCAGGCGAGTGCGAGTGCGAGCGCGCATTGAACAGAGGGCTATATGATGCTCTTACTACCTGCCCTGAGCACTACACGCCCACACACACACACACACACACACACACACATTGACACACTCTCTGGCTGGCAATTAGAATTTTAAATTTCCTTTTCGTTTTTCGCCCGCTCGCCATTTGTTTTTGTCTCACACACACACAGATTTAGAACGAGCCAGAGTGAGAGAGAGAGAGAGAGAGACGCATACACTTGCAGCTGTTTTTGTATGCAAATACATACATATACCTTTATAGATAGATATATGTATATATATATCGCGCATATCTGCATAAGTTACTATTTTCTATCGACATTGTTGCCACGCACATTAACCTACTTACGCTGGCCGCCATTTTGTTGGCCCTTATTCTTGTTAGCTATTCAAATTGTTGTTTGAGCGTGGGCGAGAGAGAGAGAGACATGACACACACTCTCTCTCTCTCACACTCTCTTGTTGCAAGTGCATTGATTAAGCGTAAATTATTCGAAAGATTCTTTGGGCATAAACAACTTTGACACTTTTGTCGCCTGACCAGCACTAGGCTTTGCTCATTTTGTTCATGTAAAGTGATATATATATACATATATCCATATCTATATACATATATATGTATATATCTATGCCTTTGCGGTCTGCGCCTTTTTCTCATCTCCGGCTGCTGCGCATCTTTTGGCGCTCTTTTATTTACTTTTAATTTACTTTTAATTATAAATTCATGCTTCTCCACATTGGGGGATTAAGCTTTAAATAACTGTAAACATAGCACCAGGCAGGCTCTGTACCGTTTTTATTCAGTTTGCTTTGCCAGAGAGAGAAAGAGAGAGACAGATAGAAGATATTTGGCCTTGTCTAACGTTCATATGATTGAGTCCCAAGCCTACTAGCTACCCGCTGCGGCAGGGGTGGAGGGGGGGTGTGGAGCGAGATACCTTCGCTCACTGGGGAGCAGCTCGCCAACGGAATTAATTTCGCTTTCGATTGCCCGACGTTGTTTTCTGCGGTTTGGGCCTTTCGGTTATTGAAACTGTTTTTGAGACGTGTTTTCTTTGCCTTTCCCTATTTATATAATTTTTTTATATATTTCTTGTTGGCCAACTAATTTGGCTGATTGCATTTTTGTAAGCCGCACCCAAAGAGCCGATCCTCGTTCTCCCTCAACTCCCCTAAGTGACGCTGGGCTTGCTAAGAGTTTTTATACCTCTTTTCGCTTAGGTATATGGTATAGGTATGATATCTTTCATACTGCACATTATTCACCTTGTCGAAACTTCTTTAAGGTTGTTCTTGTTATCAATCATTTAGTATTTATATAATACATCAAGACAAGTACTGTGAAGGCTCTCATTTTAAGTATTTTTATTTTTCGTATCATTCTCTAGTTTTCTCCTCAAATTCATTGCAGTATTTTTTTTTTTTTTTTTTTTTTTTTTGTATTTAAAATACCATTATAAACAAACACTTTGTGATCCCATTTAATTTTGTCATATTTTTTATTTTAGTATTTTTTTAGTATTTTTTTGGTATTTTAATAATTTGTATAAATTAGCTATTAAAACTTGTTGAACTCATTTTATATACCCTTTTTTTGGTATTTACTTCCGTCAACATAATTGCAACCCCGCAACTAAATTCAGTATATTTTTAGTATTTAAAATATATGTACATTTATAAATTCATAAACTTATAGAATAATATGAAGTCTTTTTGCCAACCCCGCTAGTTGTCGCATAGCTAAATGCAAATATGGTTTTCAAATATGTTTAGTATTTATGTAAAGTATTTTGCTTGCTTTCATTTTCTGGTATATTTTCGGTGTGAAGTGTTTGGCAACGCAAATATTTGCTTGTACTTATTTATTTTATGTCAACTAACTAACTGTATATTTGATGTGTCTGCGCGCTGTTTGCTGGGCATATTTTGCCTTTTAGTATTTTTTTTGGTGAAATATTTTTTAGTATATTAGTTGTTTTATTTATGTTTATTTGACGCTGCTGTATTTTTCCGTCCTATTTTTATATGCCACGTGTGCACCGCGTTCGCTCTATCAACAGCTCGTCCTTCGTCCTGTTTCGGTTTTCCCTTTTGGCATTTCTTTCTTTTTTTTTTTTGCATTTTATTTTGTTTTGCTTTGGCTGGCTCATCCTTAGGCTCTCATCGTCATCCCCATTTATACGCGCAAATATTTGCGCTTTACTGCGTATTTTTTTCCTTTTTTTGTTTCGTTGTTTTGTTTTGCCTACCGATTGCCTCTCTCTCTTTCGCTCTGTCTTCATCTCCCTCTCTCTCTCTCTCGCTCATGCTTTTCCGCTGCCATAGAGTTTTCCCATTCAATGCGAATGCCGCGCAACGAGCCGAAATGAAAATGTTTAAATGAAAGATTGATTGGATTTTGATGAATTTCGGCTACACACATACACACACACGCACGCACAACAAACGGTTTTTTTTTCGTCGGCCCTTTTATACCACATCACATTCGCTTCAGTTTGAAAAGCGCCTCCTGCACCCGGTCCCGCCCACCGCCTCCTTTTTGGCAAAATGATTTTCAGCTTAAAGTCAAGTAAATCAAAGCAAATCAACTTTTGCGCTCAACAAATTTTCATGCGAAAAATGATGCGAGCTTTTCCCTTTGTACGCATTGACTTTTCCTTTCACAGCCCCCACCCACCCATCCCTCCAGCTCACCTGTCGCGTCGACAATTGCTTTCGGTTCGGCTGCATTGTTGCAGGCCAAAGTATCAAGCGGGCTAGAGCTCATATTCGCATTGAGCCCGCAACCGAATAAGCTTAACGAATATAAGTAGTCGTAAGCCAAAATGGCGCTCAAATTGAATGGACCCCAAGTGGGGTTAGCTGGCAGTGAGCAGTGAGTGGAGTCGGAGCCCGGGTTGAGTTAAGTCGAGTGGCGAGTCCATCATAAATAATGCTCGATAGAGTCCGCATGGAGGTGGCCACAGCTTAGCTCAACGATTGCAACTGTTCCCAGCAGTAAATCGTATTTGCTTCTTCTTCCTTTTTTTTGAAGCTGAATTATCCATTTGAAATTTGTGATTAGCCAGCGATTGTACTCTCTGAATGGGAATGAAAATGAAGCGAGGAATATGTCGAAATGTAAGGTAATATAGAAATGAATCAGAGTGCAAAAATGGATAAGGGAAAGAAATGGGAGTGAAAAAATATGAATGAGCGAGGCAATTTACAAAAATAAGTGAACTAATTGGAAAATAACTAAATAAATAATCGCAGTAAAAATGAATGACTGCAAACGCGTAGATATGAATCGGTGAATGAATGATTGAAACAATAATAAATGCATGAGTGACTGAATAAATCATTGCAACTACAAATGAACTAAACGGCAATTAAAAAAATAGAAAATAGAATAGAAAAGAATTGATTGAATGCATAAATTATTGATTAGTTATGTGAAGATAAAATAGTTAAAGTTAATAAATCAAACAAAATATGAAATGAATCAATGAATGAATCATTTAATAAAGTTATTAGTAAAAGGCGGAGCAAAGCAGTGAATAAATATGAGAATGAAATGAATAAATGAAAGAAAATAAAAGTAAATATGAAGAAGAAGAACATATGAATCAAATGAATGAATGAATGCTTTTGGACTCATGTCTAGCATTCATTTTCGTCTGCTTTGCACATTAAACTTAAAGCGAGATAGAAGCTGGCTTAGCAGGATGCGACATTCGAACTGGGGATTGGGGATGGGTAGTTGGGTCAGCATCATTAGGATCATATGTCATCCACTGGCTATGGCCATGGCCCTGGCAACGTCGTCGCGCCGTACACGGAACTAATGAATTTTTCATAAATGGCAACCAGCGTGGCCAAGGCTTGAGGGTTGGCTGCTGCTCCTGGTGGTGGTGGTGGTGGTGGTGCGTTGGCCGTTGGTGGTGCGACGGTTGCCTGCAGTTGACACAAAAACCAGATTAAAAGATTATGTTGCAAATTAACTCGGGGGCGGCGGACAGCGTCGCGACCTTTTTTGCCAGCAAAACCAAAAAAAAAAAACAAAAAGAAAATAATAATAATAATAATCATGTGAAGAGCGCCAGAGCAGTGCAAATGCCACGCCTCCCTGTTAGAGGCATGAAGCGTGCGCCATTATTAGACGAGATTTTTGTTCCGAGTGCTGCTCGGTGGTTGCACTTGCAGCTGCGTCTACCTCCTGCCGCCTGCCGCCTGCCGCCTCTAATTCAATTTGGTGCAAATGGAAAATGCCATTTCATATTTTCTTTACCCCCCCAAAAGTGAAAGCGGGCGATACACGTGGCCAAGGCTGATGACCCGCTGCGTATTTGACTCAACTATTTCTATTAACTGGCAATATTTTTAC
Organism: Drosophila aldrichi; assembly: GCA_035045965.1. NCBI lineage: Eukaryota > Metazoa > Arthropoda > Insecta > Diptera > Drosophilidae > Drosophila > Drosophila aldrichi. The sequence continues at coordinate 6,156,387 of JAWNOM010000484.1, forward strand.
TTTTCAGCTGCTTCTTCTTCTGCTGAAGGAAATTGCTTTGCGTCCAGATTCTTTTTTTATTTCTCTAGACACGCCTATCCGCCCACTAGTCTGGCAACACACTCTGCGCAATTTCCGTTATTAGCTCGATTGCTTTTATTGCATAGGGCAAGCCAGGGCGACGTGGGACGGTGTCGAGTGGAAAATATGGGCATATTTCATTTATGGAAAATCTCGACTAGCTCTTTACCTCACTCTACCTCTCTCTCTCTCTCTTTTTGTGCCTCTTTTTCTATACATGCATAGATATATAAGTATCACAGCAGGTGGCGCCAGAGCTGGCATTGAATTTTCGCTCTCGCCTTTGTCAAGCGGCGCTGCGTTTGCCTAATCCTCAGGCAAACACCTCGCCGTTTGCCGTCTGCCACTTGCCACTTACCACTTGCAACTTGGCACTCGCCACTCGACAAACAATTAATAAGCGCTCGAGAAAATGTTTGCAGCGCTTATCGCAACGGCTTCACGCTTCACCCAAAAAGCAAGCGCAGCCAGCTGCAAAGACGGCTTAGGCCAGGGCTAAACTGAGCCTAGCTATTGGATATAGTCGACGCGCGTATATCCTATATAACTGATTAAATATGAACTGAAACTAAACGAGCCGAGATATCTAGATACCTGAAATCGTCTTGAGAAGTTGTTCGAAATTCTTTGCGTGCTTGAATATAGAAAAATGTTCTTGCTTTAACATTTCAACATTTCAAATACCAAATTGCATTTGGTACTATCCGAAAGTAAAACCTGATAACAAGCTCTATTGTAAATGTCTTAGATATTCTTAATTGAGCTATATGTTTAATTAATCTGATGATAGTTTATATGAGTATATGCTGTAAATATGATATAATGTGAGATTTTATAATCATATAATCTCTTGAGAATGGAATATCTAATTTGAAATATGAAATTAGGGAATATATATATATGGATAGATTGTTAAGAATGTATATCGAGTTTCTAAAATAAAAGATATACCATCATATAGAATTTTTTGTATACATATATTACATATATTAGTATATAATGTCTTGAGAATGGAATATCTAATTTGAAATATGAAATTAGAGAATAAAGTATATGTATGGATACATATTTAAGAATGTTTATCGAGTTTTTAAAATAAAAGATATAAGATCTTATAGAATTACATATATAGCTTATCCAAGTTTTCTTGTTGAACTACCGAAATTTCTGGTCAGTTTGCTTCAGTCTTCAACCTAGGCTGCCCTGCTTTCGCTATATAGTAGTTACTGTATCGTATATTATATACATATATATACATATATATAAAAAAAAAAAACCAATTCATATGAAATCTTTCGTAAAGTGAATGAAAGCGAAAATAAAATTATCTAAGACTCTTTACAATTATGACTCACAATTTATTAAGCTATTTTGAAATATATAAATATGAAATACAAATAAATATATGTATGTATATAATATAATAGCTGCTTAGCTTTATCTTCAGCTCTGCCAATCTTAAGCTCTTTGAACGACATTTACTCCGGGAGTACTTGAAGCTAGAATCAAATAACTTCCCACTTGAGATGAGTGAAAATCTTTCAACTGCTGTGGAAAGCACGGTCTTAGCTATTGATAGGCTTTATTTGCTTAACTGCTCAGCGTTGATGATAGTCCACGAAAATGAGACTGTGCAGGGTATTAGGCGGAACGTGAATGTTCAAATGGTTTTTCTTAATCTCAGCTGTTGTCATTGTTGTTGTTGTTGTCGTTGTTGTTGTTGTGTAAATAATTAATTTGCAAGTGACAACAATTAAAGCCGCTGCTCAAAGTTCCAAGCTGAAGCTGTAAATATTTAATAAGAGCCATAAACGTGAAAATGCAACCAAAAAGGCGCTGTCAGCCAAGGGGTTTGAGAGCTTAAAGAGGCGGCATGGGATGTGGGCGTGGAACGTGGCGTCGCGTCGCATGTCAAACAAAGACGCCAGCTCATAATCACGTTGCTGTTGTTGTTGTTGTTGTTGTTGTTGTTGTTGTTGTGTGCTGGTGGCGTCGCTAAATTATCAACTCAACAGACAGCGTAAAAAAGTAAACGAACGAACGAACAGTAAAAAAAAAAGGGCTCAGGACGAGGCTGCAAATCGGCCCTTAATAATATTAATTCCGCCGTCATAACAAAATTTAGCATGGCAAACGCTGATGTGAGGGTGAGCCAAGGGCGAGGGGGGATGTAGGGGAGGGGGGACAGTGTATTTCTCCCAGCGAAAGCACTGAAAAATGCTTTGATCATTGGCAGCCCGCCGCTGCAGCGAATAAGAGAAAGGGAGAGAGAGAATGAGTGAGTGGGATGGGGGTAACGCCCCCTCAGCGGTTAGAAGGCAACGGCGACAGCCTCAGATTCAGTCAGGCTCATCGCTGGGTCCCTCGGGGTGTTATTAGTCACATGACGGCGTCGACGTCGGCAGCGGCAGCGACGTCAACATCGAGTGCAGGAAAAGCTAAAGAACGGGGCAAGTCTGGGGTTGCCATTGCGCTTGGCTTGCTACGCTTTCGTTTATATATATACATTTTTTTTTTTGCAAAATCATCTGCCATGAGAGCGCGTAACTGATAGCAGAGTCGGAGACAGAGACAGTCAACCCCCAACCCAGAGAATTCGAACCCCCCCTCCCCACAAACAGCTGAAGCGAGGCTGTTGCTTTTACCCGTTTTCTGTTTTCTTTTTCCTCATCTTAGCTTAGATCATTAACGTTTGGGCTCAACAATTGAATGCAGTTAACAAAGCTGGCGTGTAAAATGATATACGATATTTATGTAGCACAAGTCAAGCTGTAGAGCTAAGCAAGATGTGAAAGGCGTAGTGCTAGACAGCCAGTTGCTTTACAGGTTAATTGTGAAAAGTGTGAAATAAATTATGAATAGCTGAAACAAATAAGAGATGAGCATGAACGACTAGAAGATACTCTGCTTACTTTGTACAACCAATATTCTAATCAATTTATACTGCTTATATATACATACATACATACATATATCATGATCTTTCGTAATCAAAACTTGTAGAATATGATAATATTTAATATTTGTGTATATATCATATATAGATACTCTATGCATCTACAATTTAACATTCATTTAACATGCATTTAACATTGTATAAATGATTTTCTGTAAGGATTGTCATCGATAACAGTACAACGAGAACTGTTATGGATCTCGATCTTCGCGTGCTAGATCTTCGTTTATTGTTATATAAATTCCAATATATTTTTTACCAATTATTATGTATAGCACTTTATTGCATTTTGCATTGATTTTTTTTTTAATATATTTTTTTTTTAATATATTTTTTTTATTAATATTAAATTTTTTTCTACAAATTTCTTGCTCTGAGATTTCCTACATAATTTATTATTGAATTCGGTTTCCTGCTGCTTTTCACATATAACTAAATATATTTCTTTTTTGTACAATTTATGTGCAATTTTGCATTATATTTATGTGCGTGTGTGTGTGTTACTCTGCCAGCACTAAGCTACTTTTCTTTTGCTTTCTTCAGTGTGGCGTGCATTGAAGCATGAGCAAAGTGCAAATCGTGGCCCAAAAAGAAAAATGTGCAAAAAAAAAAAAAAAAATTATATGTATCTACACATACACATACACATACACATATAATGTATCTACATGCATGCCACACGCATAAAAAATCAACGCACAGAAAAAAAAAACGTAGAAGAAGAAGTGAAAAAAATGAAAATAAATCGAGTATAAAAAATTGTTTCAAGGGGTTGCAATTCGTTTGACAGCGCTGCGTAAATTCTTCTCAGCTTTAGGTTCTGTTCGCTTGTTGCTTTTACGCTCGATAAAAATTGCTCATGTGTGTGCATGTGTGTGTGTGTGTGTGTGTGTGCCATATACCTCCTAGTATCTGGCACACCCCTCTGTTTGATGCAGGCGTGATTACCTGCCTGCCCTTTGCTTTAGCCCTTAGCCTCGGGCCGGGTTTTCCAACTTCACATCTCCCCGCACTCCCCCGTCCTTCACCCACTCATAGTTACACTGCCCAGTCGCGTGAAACACCACCCCCCCCTCCCCCCTGAAGCAGGCGCAAAGATGGAAGAAGAGCGAGAGACAGAGACAGTGAGTGTGAGATAGAGAAAAAAAAAATACCAGAAAATTTAATAAAAGCGCAAATTAATTTTGCGTCCAACCCTCGTGGATGCTTTTTCTTTCCCTCAGTTGCTGTTGCTGCTTCTTGGTCTTCATCGTCTGCTGCTTCTGCTTCTGCTGCTGCTTCTTCTTCTTTTTCAGTTGTCCTGTAGTTAGTTACAAGTTTGTTGTTCTCTTTGTTGTTGTTGTTGTTGTTTTGGCAAAGTTTTGGCTCTTCTTCTGTCTGCGTTTGAGTTTGGACGCTGTTTCGCTTAATTTATGGTCTCTGGGGCGCTGTCTACAGATTTATGCATAATTTGTAAATGAAAGTCAGAAACTAATTAAATTGATTTGCCTGCCTGCGTTTCGGCTCCCCGACCGACCTCCTCCTCACCCACAATGTTTTCCCTGATTTTCTTCTTCTCTTTTCATTCTTTTTCTTATGTTGTTCTCATGTCTGTCTGTCTCCTGTCTATGTCTCTCACACTTTCTCTTTTTTTGTGGGCGGAGGGAGCTTGCATAGGGAGGAGCTGCAGGGCAGAGGATCCAGGGTAGCGATAGTCTGAGTCACAGCCAAAGTCAAAGTCAGAGTCAGAGTCAGAGTCAGAGTCAGATTCTGATTCTGATTCTGAGTCGGAAATATTAGAATCATAATCAGAGATATATAGGTATGGATCTCTCTTGGCTCTCTCAGCTCATGCACTCAATCCTGATTGTATTCAGTAACTGAGTCCACAATTATGCATATCTATTTCCGAATGGCTGTGAAGCTGTAATCGCCTTTAAATTGCTCTTGCAGAGCTAACACTCTAGAATTTACAGTTACATAATACGGACAGCTTAATGGCAATCAACAACATGGCTACTTTAGTCAAATTTCAATGCAGCAGCAGGAACCGGAGCAGGAGTAGGAGCAGCAGCAGGAGATGTGCTGATGAATTTCCATTGCCATATTAAGTATAAACAAGGGATAGACAGCGAGAGGGAGAAAGAGAGAGGTAGGGAGGAGAAGGGAGGGAGGAAATGAAGGGCTTATAGCTTGGCCCCTTTGCACTTGCCACTGGCTGTTGTTAAAGTTGTGAATGGGGCAGCAAGTGAAATACAGTCACACACACACAGACACACACACACACACACACTGACAACAAGTGGAACAAACTATAAGTTAGTTTTTGAAATTCTGCGTCCATTGTTCGAGCTGCTCATTCGGTTGGGTCAAGTCGTGCCCGCAGAGCGCTAAACTAACAACGCCCAAAACGTGATTTTCGCAAAATTTTCACACACACACTTAGCGAGAGCGAGAGAGAGAGAGAGAGAGAGAGAGAGAGTGAGTGAGTGAGTGAGTGAGAGGCTCCCACAGGTCGGTTTCGGTCTCGCGGTCCCGCACACACCGCACAGTGAACACCCTTTGTCCCTTTTGCCGCTTCCTAGAACAAGTTTCTTCTATTTTTTTTTTTTTTTTTTTTTTGTTCCTCATGCTGGCATTCGGGGTTCGGGTTGTGTGCCGCAGATAAAGCCAAACAAAATTACACGCTGTGCGGAAACGTGCTAGAAAAATGAAGCGCAAAATCAATAATAATCCACACACACACACAGAGAGAGAGGGATAGAGAGAGAGAGAGGGAAGGAGAGCGCAAAGGAGTTGGGTGGAAATTACAAGCGAAATTGGCGCACAAAAGACAACAAACTACAAAAATGCTACGTGGCTGCAGCGACTAATGCAACAACAACAACAACAACAACATTTACTGCATTTTGTCAAACAAATCAGCGCAACTAATTGATTAGACCCAGAGTCCTCTCAGTGAACCGGCTTCAATGCGAAACCTGCCAACTGACAACGGCCAACTGGCAATTGCCAATTGCCAATTGCAAATGAAGCCAAATACAGTGATTCGACTTAACGACAGCATTTAATGACAACAACACACACACACACAGGTAGAGAATGTGTGTGAAAAGAGAGATGAGTCGAGGGTATGAGATGAAATCAGTATTTGCAAAGCGATAAACAGCAAACGAACAGATTCTGAGAAAGACTGAAAAGTAGAAGTAGATTAGATAGAAGGTATATAAATCAAGATATAGTAGAGTATGTGGATAAACAATAGATAGAAAATGCAATTAATAAGCTATAAAGTGAGAGCTTGGTTCCATTAGAAGATTTTAGATGCAGTTACTAAGTGCAACATTTAGTAAATATAATAAAAGTCATGCAACACAAGATAAGATATAAAAGATGAAAGACAAGAGACAGAAACATGATAGCAAAATCTATCGAATATGGACAGCACCTTATTACTACTGCCTATAGATCAAGGATAAGTCCATTTACGTTATACAACAGATAATATATGCAGAGACTCCATCTATAAGTACAGTTAGGCTAAAAGAAAAATAGTTTTATTATAGGACTTTATAGCTAGAGATAATGCATTCGATTCCATAGATACTTTTGTATCTCTTTTGGTATCTCCTTTGGTCCTTCTCGACACGATTCGATTTCATAGATACTTTTGTATCTCTTTTGGTATCTCCTTTGGTCCTTCTCGACTCGGAAATAGTTTGAATTCTGTTTCAAGTTGCCAACATGCAACAATGAGTATGCAACATGCAATTAGGTAAAATTGTTGCACTTTAAGTGGACAATTTTATATAAATTTTGTTGTTGTTGTTGTTGTTTTTAATGTGTGTCACTGGCAGCAATAATTTCTAGTTGTTGCAACATTCACTTTATTTCACTCGACTGCAGCGAGTGTTGCGAAAAAAATAATTCAATTCGTTTTGTTTTTATGCGTTGCATTTAAATAAAAATTAAATTAAATGCACACTTAAAACAACAATTGAAAGAACAATTTGCAAGCAGGCACGAAACAACAACAACAGCAACAACAACAACAACAACAAAATACCATTTTGAAGTTGCAAAATGCGTTGCACTCCACTCAAAAGTGTGCAACATATATTTTACTGTTTGTTTTTTTTTTTCTTTCCTTTTTTTTATATATTGTTGCCACCCCCCGTCGAGTGGGGGCGCTTGAATTTGAGGTCAAACTGTGTTGCTTGGGGCTGGTCAACAGGAACAGCAACAACAACAACAGCAGCGAGTAATAATGCCAACACACACACACACACACACACACACACACACACACACACACACACACACACACACATACGCACGCATAGTGGCAGCCACACTGCTGCCACATTTATGCACAGGAAGCATTTGTAATCCGCCTCCTGCTCTCGCTCTAGACTGCACATGAAGTGCCACACCCTCCGCCCTCCCCTGTGCTCCATTGTGCTGCCCAGCCATTAGCTACCTCCTGGCCATAAACATTTAGTGTGCGGATCCATCGTCGCCTGCTGCTCCTCCTGCTCCTGCTCCTGCTGCTGCTGGTCAAGTGTAGCGAAAATGCATTCAAGCCGCACTTCAAATGCTCTTCAATTAGCTGTGGCCTACTGCTGCAGAACCAAATAGCCTCTATAGATATTTAAGTAAACTTCATGATTAGCTTAAAGTTTTGCTTAGTTCAGGTTGAGTTTGGTTGAGCTGGGTTAAGCTGTAGGCGGTTGAGGGGTAATTGAAAATTCATATAGTTTGAATAAAAGAAAATAATAATTATTGATTTAATTAAATAAATAATAAATTTAATAATAGTCTTTGAGATATTTCAATCTATTGTAGATCTCCTGTTGTCCTATCTCATCTTCTCTATCATATGAAATTTCAAACTTAAAATACTTTCAGCTATTTTCTATAATATTCCATCTCTTCTCTCTCTCTCTCTCTCTCTCTCTCTCTCTCTCTCTCTCTCTCTCTCTCTCTCTCTCTCTCTCTCTCTCTCAAGTAAATCTATATACCTTAGCTTTATGACTCTTTGTCATTGAAATCTTTAGTTGTTGTTGTTAATAAAAATTCCTAAAATTGCACAAACAGAGCTCAGCAATGGGCTTAGTTCGTTAAGGTCAAATCCCTCGCTAAAAAAAAAAAAAAAAAAGTAGAATTAAAATGCTGTAAAGTCAGAAGCTAAGTTTATCTATTTGGTTCATACGCTGCAAAACATAAAAGAAAAATGTGTTTTTATTTATGTTTTCCATATGTGTTTGTTGCACTCTTTTACTATCGTTTGTTGTTGTTGTTGTGGCACGCCCCGTTGCGTGCGTTTTGCACCACTGTGCGGTGGCTGCTTTGGCAGACTGTTTATGGTTTTCGGCTACAACTTAATTTAAATTGTTTAATTCTATTATTGTTGCTAATAAATCACAGGCACAGCTTGTGCACAGCGTTGGCTGGCTTAGCGTTTGCTAAGCTGCCCTACCAACACACACACAGGCACATTTATCTTCCACACACACACATAGAGAGAGAGAGAGAGAGAGAGGCCGCCTGCTGTTGTCGTTCATTTTGTTCTAAGCGGCTTTCGTACTCATTTTAGAGCTCTGCAGCTCACTGTCTCTCTCTTACTATCCCTCCCTCTCCCTCTCCCCCTCCCTCTCCCTCCCTCTGTTTATATACATATATAAATTGCGCTGATCTAACCGACTTAGTCGCTTGGCAAGTTTCTCGTAAATTTGCAGCTAGATTTTTGGCTTGATTTGCAAATTTCGATTTGTTGCTGTAGCCTGAAACCAGCATGGCGGGGGCCCTGAGTGGGGCATTGTGTTATATTATGGTAGAGTTTTTCGGTAGCCCCAATTGACATTTTTGCCGGGCTTAACAATTGTAAAAAAAAAAATCGAAATAGAAAAAGTTTGTTTTTTTTTTTTTTGGCCCGCATGCAACCGCATGTCAAATGCAGGCCACGCTCGGGGCCATGAGCGTTAGCTCAAGGGGGGCTGCTCTTGACCAGCTGGCGACCGCTTGACATGGCCATAAATAACAAAGCCAAAATGGCGTCCAAAGCACACAAAAATTTGACAAGAGTCGAGTCGAGGCGAGCGGGCCAAAATGTGATATGTCAAATGCACTCGCCAGCCACGAGTCACAGCCAGCAACAGAGCAAGAGAGAGAGAGCAAGAGAGAGATAGAGAGAGAGAGAGAGAGTGAAAGCAGAACCATTAAAGTTGAAAATGAAATAAATATAAGGATTGCATCCATAAAACTGTCTGAGCTGGCGTCACAAATTCTATAAAAATTGCACTTTGCTGACTAATTTGCACAGAAAGAGTACAACTGAGAGAGAGAGAGAGAGAGAGAGAGGGAGAATGGGAATTGGGAATGTCAGCTTATAAATATGGCTGGCACAAAGGCAATGGCAAAGTTAAATTATCTGTGTAAGCGAAACAACCATATAAATCCATTCAATGAACTGCCGATGCACAAACATCGTGTCATTCGTGACAATAAATAGAGAGAGAGAGAGAGAGAGATAGAGTCAAAGTTTCGATATAAAGTTCGTGGAAAAAACTTTGTAAAACTCATTTCATTTCATGCTGAATGCTGTAATGAATTTGGTTTATAGTTTCGCATTTTGGAGCTAAACAGATTTACGACATTCACAATCGCATCTAATTGTAAATGAAAATTTCAAATTGTGCACAAGTTTGCATTAATCGAATTAATCGAATTAAAGCTACAAATATCGATTGTCAAGCGCAAAGCCTGAGAAATTGCAATTTATCGGAATTACAAACAGATTTTCTCCGAATATTTCTATATGAATATTGATATATATACATCTATCCTTATATAAGATTTATATCTTCATATAGCTAGAAAAACTTGAAGTATTTAAGTGAGAGGGAAAGAGTGGGAGAGAGAGAGAGAGAGAGAGAGAGAGAGAGGGAGTGAGAGTTCAAGCCATTTATCAAATTATTATTATTTTTATTTTTTATATTTTTTTATTTTTTATTTTTTTTTTGTTTAGTTTTGTAATTTATCCCATTTGAAATATTTTATAATATTTTAATATTTTTACAATTTTTTTTATTATATAGAAAAATTTACTTTTATCATATTTGATATGCTTCATTTAATTATAATTAAAAATTCGTTTGCTTATATGATAATTTGCTTTATGTTGCTTTCCATTAGAAAGTTTAATTAGAAATGGAAAAACTGAAATTCGATCGAGCTGTGTTTGCTTTATGTGTCGTTGTATGTACACATGTATGGGTGTGTGTGTGTGTGTGTGTGTGTGTGCCGTGTGGCCGACTGCCTGAATGCCTGTTTGCTTGTTAAAGCTCTTGAAATCTGAACAATGTCGGACAAAAAAACAAAAATCGAAGTTAATTGCATATTTTTTGTGTGTGCGTACTTTTCAAGTGTTTGCTCAGCGCTCTCGCTCTCACTCTCTCTCTCTCTCTCACACTGCTATAGAGCACTTTCTCTCTCTCTCTCTCTCACTCTCTTTCTCTGTGCAGTGCAAACATGTAACCAACTATATAGACACTATATAGCATATAGGTACTCAACTTGTGTGTGTGTGTGTAGCTCTTTCTCTCCCTCTCTCTCTCTCTCTCTCCTACTCTCTCTCGCTCTGTGTGGTAATTCGAATCCTTTGTCTTGTGAAACGCCGCGCAGGCAACAAAAAAGCGTTGCATACTTGCGGGCGGCAGCTGCAAAAACTGTGTTGCATATTTACGGCTGTGTGGAGGGAGGTCGACAATTGCAGTCGCAGTCGCAGTCGACGCCAGCTGCAGCGTCAGTGTCGCTGCATTTCCGCTTAATGTTGAGCGATAATAAAATGCAAACAGCAACAACTACTACAACAACAACAACGACAACAACGGCCTGCGCTGCGCTGCGCTGCAATGATAATGAAACAAAGGACACGCACACACACGCACACACACACAGACACACACGCACACATTTGCATTGATTTATGTTTTTTAATTTAAAATTTCCGCATCACTTAACCGTTAAAAATAATAATAACAATAACAGCAACAAGCCCGAAAAAAACAATAGCAATGCGCCACGCCCACACACACACACTCACACATGGTATATATGTGTGTATATTTATATATATATATATATTTATTATATTGGTACAATATGTATGGCAGAGATTTAAATATTGCATTGTGAAGCGAAAAACTTTGAACATGTTTTAATTTCCGCATTACAAGCAGAGCGCTGCTGCTCTATCTGTCTCGCTCACTCACTCACTGTATGATTCTTTATACTCATTCAACGTTCTCCCTTTTTGCTTCTGTTTGCTTTACAGATTGGGCGGCCACCCACAACAGATGCCACAAAGTATGTCAACTGGCAGCAACACAATCGGCCATGGCGGCATCGATCGCGGCGGCGTCGGCGTCGGCGTCGGCATGCCAATGGGCGCCGGCACCATGCCGGTGGGCGTTGGCGGTCAGGTGGGCGGGCCGCAGGTATCGGTCGGACCGCCTGGCAGCGGAGTCGCCGGACCGCATTGCCAGATAAGCGGCTCACAGCCGCTGGTCATGCCTGGATTCCCGTTGCGTAATTCGCATTCAGCCCATGCGCCACACTATTCGCCATATTCGCCATCCAGGTAAGCGGACACGCTGCAGTGGGTCACACTCGGTGGGTCAACAACAGCAATGGCACAGCCACGCGCACTCTTCACACTCCATGGGGCACAGAGCGGCAGCTGTTGTTGATGCATTCGCTCTCTGTCTATATATATCTCTATCTCTCTCTCTCTCACACTCTCTCTCTCTTTTTGTTGAAAAGTGTGATTCATTATCTAGGGTCTTTTGATAGAAGTCTGGTCTCTACAAGCATCTTTGAGTCATTTTTGATATAAGCCGTGCCATTGCCCAAAGATTTCTTAGCTTTTGTACTAGAACTTGGGGATATTACTTAGATGTCAGCATCCATAAGACTTACTAACCCAAATCTTGGCATATAAGCTATAAAATATCCCCTTGAGCTTTGCCTGTAATAATCACGCCCCAGCAGTCAGTCTTCCCTTAATAATATCTAAGTATATTACTTCAAAATATAAGTTAAGCGCTCCCACACTAGGGTACTGGTGATTGGGAATGCTGTGTTGGGGTCTTGTGGAATATAAATAACTTTGTGTTCAATGAAATAATATATTTTAGTAAGAATAGGTCTAAACCCTTTCAAGTTCGCATATGAACTGAGCCAAATCAGTTCTACTGTTCGGGTTCTTCCCTTTGAATGACTGACTGGACTCTCCAACCTCCTTAGATTGTCGATAGTCTTAATTCATTTCCACTTAGATTAAGTTGCTTATAAATCAAGTCAAAGACCATTCTGTAAATACAGTCGACTCCAACTATTTCAAACCTGCGATATTTCGCACCTCTCATTAATTCAAAGTACTCACGAGTCTCCCACAAAATCTATTTATATTTCATACCATTTAATATATCGAACATTCGATAATTCGTAGTATCTTGAGTCTCATGAATTTCGAATTTCAAGAAATAGAAAGAAATGTCAAAGAATCCTTTAAGATTTTCCTCATTCACACATATATTTATTTGAATAGCTCATTCAAGGCAATCCAGCTTCAAATTTGTTTCAGTTGAACTAAGTTTTAGTTGCTTATTAGTTCACGCTTAGATAAAGTAGATGTTGTAGCTGTTCTTGGCATCTGCAGCTGTAGCTTTACAGATTTCCACTAGCTGAAAGAGGGCTCATTAGGATTGTTAATTAAACACGAACAGCTTGGGCAGGAACTCATCAGTACATCGGGATATGGTCTCATGTCTTTTGCAGTCTATGCAAACAGAATCTTTGCTACAAGTTTTATGCAATTAACTGGAGGCAGCTGTTGTAGCACGAAGGCCAGTGTCGACTGCAAGTTGTATATCATTTTGCGTTGCTTTATTAAAAAAGTTGACAGTTGACAAACCCATCGACGCATACGTGTGTGTGTGTGCAGTGTGTACACAGTGTGAGTGTGTGTTTCGTTGGTTTTTGCGGTCCATGTAGCCTGTCAAACGAATATACAAACTTTTTGCTCGACATGCGTTTGTTCAGCAAATACATATACATATACATATACATATATATAAAGAGCTGCGTATACCTTTGAAATGAGCGTTATTAAATAAGCTGCAGCATATCAAAAGTTGTTTCATATCTGCCAAAGGTTCGAGAGCAGCGAATCGAAAATCGCACATGACTGATTGAGGGTAGAGTTTTGATTAAGGTCGCACATAGGGAAGTGAGCTGCAACAGAATTGAAATATACTTAAAGTAATAATATGATTGATTGATTATGATCATGAGTATCGATTAGCATGAGTATCGATTGAATAGGCTGAGGTAGTATCTGAGTCTCTTAAAGTAGCGAGATGTTTGAAGAAGAATCAAGTAATGTGAAAGCACTCAGAGTATGAGAGTAGCGAGTTAAAGTAACGAGTGATGGGTAGCAGCAATTTACAATAATTCAGAGAGATGTATTTGGTGTATTCTAAAGACATTGAAAAGCATGAGATTCTTCAAGTAAGTACTGTTGTTCTTTAAAAGACACTTATGTAGAGAAGTTCGAGTCTGAAAGTAGCGAGTGCTTTGGACGAGACGATTATGGGAGCGAGCTGCATAGACCAGTTTACAAACCAGAATAAAGTCGCCATGAAGGTAACGAGTGCTCGCCTTGAAATTAAAGAGTGGATGAAAGTAACGAGTAACGACTAACGAGTGACTAGAAGCAACGAGTAAATTCTTGTGTAGACCGAGAATGTGTCGAGTGAATTGAAGTAACGAATGCCTTAGAGTATTTACCATGAAGTCAACGATTAATTGAATGCAACGAGTGCATTCAAGCGAGTAAAAGAATCTATTTAATCTAATATAACGAGCGGCGAGCAGTTCCAGGCAATTAGAGGAGAAGGAAAACAATTTGCATGGCCGACCACTCGGCCCACTTGTTACACGCAGTACAAAGTCCTTTGTCGTTCCATTGGCGCTCTGCCTCTACCTCTGGGTCTGCCTCTACCTCAGCCTCTACCCCAGTCTTGTTTGCCTTTATTTGGTGTCTGTTCGCTGTTTGCCCGTTGTTAATTACAAATGCATTGCACAGTTTGTTTAATGTCTACCAGTCCGCCTGCCCCCCCCTCTCTCACACTCTCTCTCTATTTCTCCATCATGCTGTGTCTCTCCTTCTTGCTGGCTTTCTCAATACTCATTACATTTTGCTTTGTTTCCTTTGCAGGTTTCACATAGATAAACGCTGTCAACACCGATGTTCCTGGAAATGCTTGAGCATCGCCTTAATATTCATATCCGTCGTCCTAACCGCCATGTTGGCATACTTTGCAGGTAAGCTGAAGGCCGGGGTAGTTGCTAAAAGTTACGGACAAGACAGGACATATCCGCCATGTTTGGGGATGATGTCCAACGTTTATACGAATGTTGTGTGTGTGTGTGTGTGTGGGCAACGCGGCGTTGTCATAATGCCAAACACTCTTGATGAAAAATACACACACAAATGCAAATAGACTGACTGAAGCACACATACACACATACACACACACACATGCTCTAATCATATACATATTTTATACACACACGCACACGCACATACACTGACACAGCATAGCAAATACATCAAAATGTTTGCTTTACATTAGCGTTAAATGGTGTTACTTTACAAACACACACACACACACACACACACACACACACTCATACACACGCACACATAGATACACGCAGTCAAGCTAAGAAACTTTGCGCCTGGCTCGTTGGCAAACACAATAATATACCACACACACACATACACTTACACCCTTCTCTCTCTCTCTGGCTGTCTCTCTCTCACTCTCCCTCTCTCTCTCTCGCTCGCTAATAGCCGTTGGTTTGTTGATTATGTGAAAAGTTGCATGTGGCAGCTGTTGGTCACCAGCTGCACAATTGACAAGCAATTAGAAACCACAACAACTGACACGCCTGCCACGCCCACAAATTATATGCATGCCCCAATTGCGCATAGCTCACGAATGGCTCAAACATTTCAATCTAAGTTTGCAACACGAAGGAAATATAAGAGAAATATAAACAATTAACATGATATATAGGATTGTTATAGAAGCTATAATATAGATAATATATAGATGTGCCTATATAGAGGCCAAGGCAGTCGATATTTGACCTATTTAAGAGTTCAGTACCTCGACCTGAATTCAGATTGATTGTAGTTCAATTCAGTTTGACTTAAGTTTACCTATCATAAACTGTATATACATAGATGTATCTACATCATGCTCTTCTAAGGTACAATGACTTTTCTTTAGCCAAAAATCATATTGAATGCAAATTTTGGAAAATTTATTTTCATCCTCGCTGATTAATTTACGAATGTATCAAAATTTAGTTGAAATCAGACTTTTCGTTCAAAAGATATAGCTGTTACAAACTATCTAAATCGTCTAATCTCCCCCAAAAGTTTCTTCAGCAATTTTCTCAACTATTTTGCCACAGTTTTTGGCTTAAGCTCTAGCTAAGAGTTCAACGCGTCCTCACCTGCTGCCAGAGCTAATGACATTATTCCATTTCATTATAGCATTTAACTTGAGTCGCTCTACCCCAGCGCATGGCTAACGCTAATATTAAATAGATTTTGTGCCTCGGCTTTGTTTATCTTTCAAGTTACTTTCTGCCTACACAGAGCTTTTATTTATTTTATTCTATTTTTTTTTTCTTTATACTGCGTAGGCTAGGAATTGGATTAAGGACTTGTCGGCAGGCCACTGCTACTACCGCTCACTATCTCACTCGCACTCTCTGTCTCTTTTCCACCCGCTTTCGCTTTGACTGGCACTTAAAGCTCTCGCTCATTAGCTGACAATGGCAAATTAACAAAATTTTGAAATGCCAACGCTTCGAGGCATGCAATACACACACCTTCACACGCACACGCACACACACACACACACACCAACACGTGCACAGCAAACAAAATGGCGACGTAGCACAAAATGTTGCCTCAACCAAATTGAATGCGGCAGCTGCAAACGCGTTTTTGTTGTTGTTGTTGTTAACAACTTGATAATTAAACACGTTTCGTGTTGTCATTGTTGTTGTTGCTGTTGTTGTTGCTGTTGTTGTTGCTGTTGTTGTTGCTGTTGTTGTTGCTGCTGTTTTTGCTGCCACCTTTTAAATTATATTTACAGGTCAATTTGATTTTTTACTGCCAACCTTTTGGCAAACGGAGCAACTTTTCGCTCGCTGCCCCTCGCCCCTGCCACTCCCACTCCCTTGCGCTGTGCTGCTGCCTTGCTCCTAAGTCTGGCCAAATTGTTGTTGTTGTTGTTACTGTTGTTGTTGTTGCTGCTGCTGGGCAACGCTCCACAAAACTTTGCACATTAAAATATGTAAATTTTAATTTGAAACAAAAGGGTTGACGTGTCGCTACCCTACCTCAAGACCAGCTCCAGCTCCAGCTCCAGCTCCAACTCCATCTTCATCTCCATCTACGTCCGCCCGCCCCCCGCTTGCACGCGACGCCTTTGTGCCTTGGCGTTTTATCTAGTGTTGCAAAACTTTTTGTTTCTTTTCTTTGCGCTTCGCTTTTATTTATTTCTATCTTCCTTCTTAAATATATAAGTGTATACATACATACATATATATATATTTATATACATTATTTATATTTATATTTTTTACTTTTTTTCGCCGCTGCCAACTCGCTTGATAAATTTTCCAGCCGCACACGCATTTAATTTATGCGCACCGAAATATTTCTCTCCCTCTCACTCTCTCGCTCTCTCTCTCTCTCTCGTCTGCTTAAAATGAGCCAGCCAGCTGGCAAATGGGCGTGGCACGCTTTATTTTGTGATGCCACAGCAAAAGGCATTTGACTTGAATGCCAAAAGATTTGAATATCTATTCGAAAATTCAGTGCAATGTATTTATAATATTTATACATTTCTTTAAAACTCAAAACTATCGGTTGTAACTATCGCAACGATGATGACACTCTCGCTTTGCTCAAGTTTTAGCTCAGAACAAATTCAATCAAGCCAAACATATATTGCCTTATATAACGAATCGAATCTTATTGAATTGCCCAACAGCAGGCAGCAGACTGCCTATGCCACCTGCCCATTCAGCTTTGAGCATGGGCGTGGCAGCTATTTGACTTGAAGCGTGCTGCGTTTAATTTATTATCAACGCTTTTAGCCGCCGCAGCAGTAGCTAAAAGCAGCAGCTGCTGGTTCAGAGAGTCACAGGCTCTGATTTACAACAACAACAACAATGTTGCGGCTGGCTGGTGGCTCACAAAGCCCTCACCTCACTCCCTCCCCTTGCCCCCTGTTGCTGCGGTGTCACAACGTTGCAAGTGAACGAAAACAAATTTACAACAAACCACGAGAAAAATGTGTGATGCCACTTGCCTGGCTGGGTGGCTGGCTGGGTGGCTCGGTGGCTCAGTGGCTCGACATGGCTGCAAAAGCAACCCCAGTGATATCCCCTACCTGCTCTGGTCTTATGGGCAGGCACTTTACTTTGGCGCACAAAATGAATTTAAGTTGAAAAGTTGTGAACATTTTGTGGGTAGACGTTGGCGCAGGCGGCATCACATGGCAATAGCAGCATGGTAAGAGACTTGGCCCAAAAGCTGCGTGTGGATTTCACTGATTTAATTGTTTGCCAGCCCAGGGAGTGCCTGGGACGAGGGGGGGTCAGAGCCAGCCAGCGAGTGAGTAGATCTGCTTGAAATTTATCTTTTAAAAATAATGTATTAATTTGTGTGGCTACCCTCGCATGGCATGGCATGGCTAGGTATGTGTATGTGTGTGTGCGTGTGTGTGTGTGTGTGTGTGCTTGGGAGTTAGGCGGGACTATCCATAAACTCATTTGTGTAAAAAGCTTTTTGTGTTTGTGTGTTTGGCTGTCGGCTTCGCTGTGCTGCGGTAAATGAATTTACGCTTCGCCGAAATCTATGTGAGTGTGTGTATGGGTGTGTGTGTGTGTGTGTGTGGGTCGTTTTATGGTTGAATAGTTTTAAAGCTGCGGGGTTAAGATGAAGGCAACAGCAGCAGCAGGTGATGAAAACAGCCCGACTGCGCTTTAGCTTTTAATAGTGGCTAATATTTTTGCAGCTGCTGTTGTGCCCACACTCCTGTGTGTGTGTGTATGTGTGTGTGTGTGCGACGTCTGTTTGCGCAATCATTTTCTATTAATTAAGCGCAAGAGGGTTTAATAAAATTAGCAAACACTTGCGGGCGGACCAGCTGCGACGTTGCCTCTATGTGTGTGTGTGTGTGTGTGTGTGTGCGTGAGTTAGCAGACATTTAAAAATATGCAAACAGATACGCACTAACACACACACACACACGCACTCACACACGCACATCATTGTCAGTTAATTAACAAGCGCAAACATACTAACTGAGCCGAGGCTTCGCTTTGTTTGTTTGCTTCCTGTGTGTGTGTGTGTGTGCGTGTGTGTGGAGGGTAGGCCATGCCTTTAATTTGATTTGCAATTTGTTAACCAACCTCCACAGCAACAACCAACAACCATACGCTTTCACATAAGCGCCAAGCTTTTGCTCAAAAGTGTTGCCTACTTTTATGGGCAATGCGCGCAGCACCAAAAATGTTGCCTACTTTTCAGCGCAGTTTTCTAATGAGCCGTGTGCAAGGCAGGCATGTCTAGCACACACACGCACACGCATACAGGCAGCTATGGGCAACTGCCAAAAAGTGTTGCCTACTTTTCAGGGCACATATGCAGCACAGAAAACTGTGTAAGCCTGTGCTCTGGTCAACAAGCCAGAGGCGCAGATCAGAGAGCACACTGAGTGATGCACACACACACACACACACGCACACACACACACACAGCTGCAAATCTATTAGCTGGCAAAAATTGTGCTGTCAACATTTGCACATTAGCTTTGAATGGAAAAAATGTTCGAACAAGTTTCAATGTTTCTTTCTATTTTGTTGTATAAAAGTATCGCTGTATGCGCATACTTCTCTTAGGCACTATTCAAACTAATTTGAATGCAGCAGCTTGGTAAATGGCAATTTTCGATACTTTTCATGTTTGACACTGGACACTGGCACCCGCCCCCCTCCCCCTCTCTCCCTCTGTGTGTGCAAATGACTGTCATAATTTGCTAGCCAATATATATATATGCGATATATCTGTCATATCTATACGATAATCGACCGCAACGTCAACAAGACAACAACGTGACATGTGGAACAGCCGCAACAACAACAAATAGCAGCAAGCATGAAGTTGTTGTTGTGTGCACAAAATGTTTGAGCAGGCCACGGCTCGCATTACCACTGATGCGCCAGTTTCTATCATAACAGCAGCAACGGCAGCAACGGCAGCCGCAGCAGCGATAAGTGCAACAACTGCAACAGCTGCGACAGCAACAACAATGATACTGGCTGACAGGCTGGGCAGGAACAAGCGGCAATCAGGACATTTAACATGTTTGACTGGCAGTTAAAAGGGGTAACAGGATGCCGTTGTGGATGCGGATGCGGATGCGCATTGCAGTAGTTATCGGAAATAGGTTAATCGATTTTTAAGCGCATAAACTATCGGAAACTCATTCGATATGCACTGTTTCACACAAATTGTGCGCAAAGCCTTGCCCCACATTGTTGCAATATCCTTGGACCTCGAGCTAACCCCCCTTGCCCCATTACCCCCTTCCCCCTACCCATTCGGTTGTCTCGCCTGTCATTTGCAGCTGAGCTTAGCCATTCATTGAACATTTTTACGGATGCGGTTAGCCCGGTTGTGCAACATTCTAATTTGTTGGCAAATACTTGCAAGCATTTAGTTCACTGGCATTCACAATGGCCATTCGCTTTGAGCTGCTCTGCGGCTAGACGGCAACTTGGGCACCGTCTGTCAATTCGGTTTGACAGGAAGACACGCCGAAACTCAAATGCAAAACTGAATTGTGTTTGGTTTTGTTTTGTGTGTTTGCTTGCTCTCTTATTTTTTTGCTCTCTCTCTCTCTCTAAAGAGCTCTTAATTCAATTGCAGCCTCGGCTAGTTGCCCTTTGCCTTTTGCCACAAATATGGCATTCATTGTGATTTTCCCGAAATATTTTCTCTTGAGTTTCGCCTTAAGCTCTGTTACGAAGGGCTTCACTGTACTCAATTAGCCACTCGATTTGGTTTGTTCACTTTTTTTTCTCGTACTCCCCCACTCTCTCTCTCTCTCTTTCTCTCTCAGTTGGCCTTACCGCTACTGCCTTTCTCTGGGGCACTCTGTGGTTTTTGCTGGCATCTCTCAGCAATGCCCGGCACAAGTCTTATGCATGCATGCAGTCAATTGACTGGCATTGCCTTTACCTAACCGCAACAAAGAACATAAATTAGTCAAGCACAAACTTGAGAAGTGACGAGCCAAGAGCTGCAAATGAAATCCATCTGTTAACCATTTGCAATAAATTAGAATTGCTTCAAAGAGAGTAGAGGGGGCAGAGGGGACAGTGGACAGTTGAGAGTAGATAGAGTGTAGAGTGGAAGTGTATAGGGGATAGGGCATGAAGGATATGGTAGAGTGGAAGGTAGAGAGTACAGAGAGAAGAGTGGAGAGTAACGGGTGGATAGCTGTCATTGGATAGAGAGGAGGTTAGGATTGGATAAGAACGGATAATGCATAATGGCTTATGCATCGTGGATAGTGGATAGTGGATAGTGGAAAGTGGTTAGTGGATAAGGGATACTGGATAGTGGATAGTGGCTAATAGATAGTGAATACTGGATAAGGGATAGTGGCCAATAGATAGTGGATAATGGATAAGGGATACTGGATAAGGGATACTGGATAAGGGATAGTGGATACTTGAGAAGGGATTCTGGATAAGGGATACTGGATAAGGGATAATGGCCAATAGATAGTGGATAATGGATAAGGGTTAACGAGTAAGGGATAGTGGCCAATAGATAGTGGATAATTGATAAAGGATACTAGATAAGGTTTGATGGGTAAGGGATAGTGGATACATAGTGGATAGATAGTCGATCTAATGGATAGTGTGCATAGTGAAACGAGGGAAGAGAGGATAGAGTAGAGATCGTGAAAAATCTAAGCAATATTTAAATTTCCAATTAAATTTCAAGTTTAAAGTGAAGACCGAGTTTCTTAAATCGTTTCATTGTCTGCTGCTCCATGAACGATACAGCTAACAGAGTTTCAGCTAAGAAATGGCCGCACTTCAAGTGCATGTCGTTCTGTTGGCAAACCGTTTGCACCATTAAAACTTGTGCCAATTGCCAAAAGAGAAAAAGAATTTTCCGAAGAAAATTTCAATTAAAATGACGCAACACGACATTTGCCACTGACAGCCAGCACCAGCACCAGCACGGGCAGCAGCAACTATTTTACAGGGCGTGACCTCTAACCCGCTGGCGCCCTCTCTCTCTCTGACCGCCGGCACTCAGTCGAGCATGTCCAGCTGGCGCCTTAACGTGTCGCTGGGAGGAGGTAAAGGTGTGCGCTTGTCGTTTAAATAAATTATTTTTCTTCAAGGAAGTGCAATTAAGAAAATGCTTCATAAATTTTTGTAACTTTGTCCAGGACATGGCCAACTTTTGCAACCCTTTTCCCAACCGTTGCCCCGCCCCCCGCTCTCCACCAGCCTTTCTCGCCAACTATTCAAGTTTCAACTCCCCATTCGCTGCCTCGCTCTCATTAGCTTGAAGAGCCACTTGCTGCTGGCATTGGAGCACGTAGATTCAATTAGTTGATCTTAACGGCTCGCATTTCCGGTTCCGCTTATTGCGTGTGGCCAAAATGCTGGAAAGAGGGCTGGCTGGCTGGCAGCAAAGACTAAAATAAAAAATTAACTAATCGAATACACACACCCTTTCTGTGTGGGCTTAGCTGATGGCTAAATATAAATAACGGTTTTCAAAAGGAGTGTCCTGTCCGGCTCTGTTCCGTTCCGTTATGTTCTATCCTGAGTCCTGTGTCCAGTATCTATTCTCAGTCCTGCCAAATTGAGTCGTTGTGAATTTAACCTAAACCACCCATCCACCTACACACACACACACATAAATTTATCGACTTTTTCTAGAACCCCCCATAGCCCCCGCTCGCCGCTCACTAAGTAAATATCCTTGGGCGCACAGCTTGATAGGGTTGCTTATTTCATTGTATGTGATGTGCTTCCTATGGCTTCGCCACAAATTGTAATCAAATTTAATTGGTCCTGTGTCACAACTTCCACCCGCTCCCATTCTCTACCCCCTCTAGCAACTTGTGTGGCGCGGAAAAACTGTGCCAAGCTGTTTTTCTTTTGGCCCATCCAGCCCGAACGAACGAACGAGCTTCAAGCATTTGTTTGTCTCTTGTGCTGCGCGTGTCCTTTGGCAGCAGGCTCCAGTTCCAGTTTTAGTTATCGTTCCCGCTGCTCACCCCCCGCCCCCCCCCTCCCCCTCGTTCCAGTTGGTTGACCAGTTGCGAGCCACTTAAATGAAATGCTTGTTAACTTAATAGAACTACATCCTGCCTCAAATTCGTACCCCTCCCTCTCCATTACGAGCTCTTTATTTATTAATGATGGGCTTTACTTTAGACACATATACTATATATACATGTATATATATGCATGTGTCTCTCTCTTTCTGTCTGTGTTTGTTCTCCCTGCTCATTATGTTATATTTGAGGGGTTGGCACATGGAATCAAATATTCAAGAACTTAAATACTTAACGTTAAATATTTCTATCTGCACTTGGTTTCTTTTCTTTTCCAACAGAAGTCTAAGAAGTTTTTAATGAATTGCTTGGCCTATCCATTACACTTCATCAATTGAGTTGGCATGGTTTCCATACTTATTAATAATAATAAAAAACAACATAAGGAATCATTAGCAAAGTTTCGTATGCTTCAAATTAATGTTAACAATCGATAAGAATTCTTATCAAGTTTCATGTTTATTTTTGGCTATAGCACTCTTAATATCCTTCGACCTTATGCCATTTACAATTCACTTGCATCAACCTTGACTTTGCACTGAATTTTCGTTTGCTCTTTGCTGATTGAAGCACATCGAAGGCGTCTCAAGCATTAGCTGAACTAATCTATTAAGTGCTGCACAGGACTCTGATTCAGATTGTGTGCCCGAAACGTTTTAAATAATGAAGGAGGCGAAAACAGGCTGGCTAAATCTACTCATCAATCAATCAATCAATCAAGCAATCAGCTTTGATAATTAAAATGTCTTTCAGTTGGTGTTTTCTGTTTGCTCAGTGTAGGCTTCTAATAAATATTTATAGAACATGTGTCTCTGACTGCCTATGTGTGTGTGTGCGAGTGTGTGTGCGTGTGTGTGTGCGAGTGTGCGTGTGCTTCGCTTAAATTAAAAGCTCAACAGCCAAATTGAAGCACGTTCGTTGACGTTAATTTGTCGTGCCTCACATGAGTAATTGCGTAGGTATATGCATGTGTGCCTATATGAGTGTATAAGTATGCATGTGTGTGTGTGTGTGTAGGTCCTTTTGTCTGCAGCACGGTGCCAAGACATCGGCCATAGACAACGTCAACGTCAACGGCAACGACAGCGACATCATTAGGTCGCATTAGTTTACATGTCGAGCAGTCGACATTACCATGCTCCATTTCCCATTTCCCGTTTTCCATCTGCTTTATTCCCACTCCCTCTCTCTCTCTCGCTCTCTCTCAATCTCTCTCTCTCTCTCTTTGTCTGTCGCTCTACAATGTTTAATTGCATTGCTGAGCGAGCAAAGCGATGATATATATTTTTTTTTTCTCTTTGTTCTGATTGATTGGTTTATAATTGTTTGACTGATCGACCTGCTGTTGCTAACTGATTCTAAGTGCTTTTAATGCTGTCCAAAGTCAATGCCAACAAATTGCAACAGGCTTATGCTAATGGCATTGACTAGACGCGTTGATTGATGAGAGCAAATTGAAGTAAAATGTGATTTTGTCTGTATGATTGAGCATGATTGACTGTGTGCTTGATGCAAGTGTATTTGCTATGAATTCTGGATCCTAATTCTAAGGTTTTCTATTCCAGATCTGAGAGCACAGATCCTATATTTTAGATTGTTATGCACATGGATTGAGCTTGATTGATGAAATATGAAATATTTAAAATATGTTACTTTTTGATTATGTTCATGAATGGAGCACATAAGGCCGATAAATTTATTTAAGATGAGCGCGAAAAATTTGTCAAAGTACATCACCGATTGAAGTGGGTACAAAATGCGCTTCAATCATGATGTAAGGTTAGTGGTAAAGAGCTTGCGGCAAACATTTATGGCTTGCATTATGCAACATGGCCCAGATAAATGCGTGCCGCACATCTGGCGCCGCAGCCAAAGAACATAAATTTCATGTGTTATCGATAAACGATAGCCGTCATCCATTGGCCATCGGCCATCGGCCATCGATGGCTGGCAAAATGCAAACGTGTTAACAACGCGCATTTTACTGTTCGCACGAAAGAGTTAGCTACTGTGCATGTGTGTGTGTGTGTGCATGTGTGTGTGTGCGAGCGAGATGGCAACAGAATTGATTTATGACCGAGTGCATATTAATATGGCGTTAAAATATGATGCCAAAAATTTATGTGTGTGTGAAAAGGAACAAAAAAAAAAAAAAAGAAGAGAATGAAACGAAAATGGCAGCGCCTGCAGCATACAGCAGCTGCTGGAACCACTGAGCCACAAGGACAGCACCACACTAAACATTATTGCCAGCAGCGGCTGCTGGTGCTGCTGGAGCTGCTGCGGCAACTGCTGCTCGCCCAAAGGAGCATCAGATTTATGGCGTTAAATTTAGCAGTCATGCGATTTATGGGGCCGGGTCGCACATTTGCGTTTGCAGCTAGCAAATCGCAGCCAAAAACCACAAAACGACTAACCACTCACTCACTCACTCTCTCTTTCTTTCTCATTCTCTTTCTCTTTCTCGATGCTTGATGTTGCCCGCGTCTCGCAGCAGTCAGTTCGATGAAACCGAACATGGACAGCTCGAATTGTATCCTAGTCCAAGATGTCAAATCGCAGCCGCACGATCTGCGCGGCGGCTCTGGCGGCAAAGGTGGCGACAACAAGGCGCAGGCGGGTGGTGGCGGTGCCACCGCCTATCCCACGGAGGAATCGATACAGACCAGCACCTCGGATCATGCAGGCAACAATGGCGGCGCAGCGGCAGGAGCTGGCGGTGCTACGGGCATACAGCAGCAACTGTTGCTCCAACAGCAGCAGCCGCACGCCATCAATCAGCCGTTGACGCCGTTGGACGCGACCAATACACAGCTGCAGGATCAGTTGACTTATGGCGGTGCAGCCGGCGGACTGGGCCAGCAGCAGCATAATCTGCTGCTGCAGCAGGCGGGCCATCATCATCCGGCACTGCAGCAGCAGCAGGGCGTCGGCTTGAGCGGCGGACAGTGGCCCCAGGTCGTTGAGCTGAAGGACTTCAATGAGCTATACCATGCCAACATACCGGCCTATCAGTTCTGGACACTCGAGTTTCGCAACAAGCATCCGGCCTTCATTCGCTTCAACTTCACGCTGCCCTGGGGCGCCCACTTCGCCGTCTACTCGCGCCGGAATGTGGCGCCGTCGGTGACACAGCACGACTTTGTGGAGTTCATCAAGGGCGGACGACTCGATAGCCATTTGCGACATCGCCGCGATGCCGGCAACGTGACCCACAATGCCAAGGATCTGGGACTAATTGCAGTTTATGAGAAGGAGCAGGAGAAGGAGAAACAGCAATTGCAATTGCGACGTCGTCGACGCAGCAACAGCTCCGAGGAGGATTTGGACCAGGAACAGGAACAGGACCAGGATCAGGATCAGGATCGTGCCGAGGAGGACCTAAACGATAGCAGCGATGAGTCACCCGCTGGCCTAGACTCGGCCGAATACTTTGAGGGCAAGACGGTCACAGTGGCGCATGCACTGAACAAACGTTCCGCAGCCGATGGTGGTGCTGGTGGTTTGCCCGCTCTCGATATGGATGCCATGACCGTGAATGTATCGCTGTTGCAGTATCTGGACACGGGCCTGTGGTTCATATCCGTTTACAATGATGAGCTCGTCGCCCATTCCGTATCGCTGCTCGCCGAGGAGGCCGAGGGCGTTAGCACCACCTGTCCGAATGATTGTTCGGGGCGTGGCAGCTGTTATCTGGGCAAGTGCGATTGCATCGATGGCTACCAGGGCGTGGACTGCTCCAAAAGTAAGTACAACTGCCCATCTAACTAATGCCAACATCCCCCCTCCCACGTAACGCCCTCCCGCCCATGACCCATGTCCACTCTACAGCTGCAATTTAAATTAAAAACTTACGCCAAAGTTGAGCTGTCAACATCACCTGCTTCTGTTTGTTTTGGCACCCCAGGCAGACCCAGCCAAAGCTGAAACCCAAATCCACTCGCAATGCGACCCTCTCAGCTCTACCACTCTCTATGACTCACATAGCTGTCCGTTTGCTTAGCACGCACAGTGGTGCGTAGTGTCAGGTATAAACATGAAAATAACCTATCGATACATGTTTCGATAATACCTATATCGATTAATTTGTATAGCCAAACTAGCCAACAATGATTAAAGATCAGTGCATATCGATAATAAATCATAAATAAAGAACATTTGTTAACGATTGTAAAAATGAGTTGATATCGATAACATGTTATGAGTCAAGCACTGTTCATGTCTATGGCATAAGCAATTCAGGAGAAGAGGAAGCTAATGTTTCAAACTCCAATGCAAGCTTGCGATAAATATATCGATAACATATATGATCGATAGCACTAATAGGTACCTTGAGTATAGCATAGAAAATGTCGTTATAATGACTTATACATTTTCAATAACAGCTATCAGTAAACCTACAAATTGAATTTAGTATCAATTGATGTTATCGATAACATTTTTCATATATCATATTGAACAAAAACAGCTATTATTAGCTGGCACTCACAGCTTTGCAATTTTAGAATGAAAAACAATATATAAAGTCATATGTGCTTGCTTTGTTATCGATAAACGATAGTTTTCATTAGAATGCTCGTTTGAGTATATTGCTTTGGTTTATATGCCATAATTTTGTTTCATTTATACAAATAACAATATCTCTTGTAATTCGATAAATCGATATACGATTCAAACGTGCCTCAGTAGTCAAATTCATTTCAATTTATTGCCGTTGTGCCTTTGCCTTTTTAATATCAAATTAAAATTTCAATTGAATTTTGTTGGCTTTTTCCTGCCTGTTTTGTTTTCATTTTCATTTTCATTTTCCTTTTTTTTTATTGTTTTTGCACCACTGTGCCGTAAAGTATTTTTATTATTTATTTACAGTGCGCACTGCTTCCTTCCATCTCCCTCTCTCTCTCTCCCTCTCCCTTTCTCTTTATTTATTTTGTTTTATTTTTTTTTTTCGTTTTGGCTTTGTCTGACACTTTTCAATACCAATTTTCGCTCTCTCTCTCTCTATCTCTCTTTCCATCTATCTCTGTCTCTTTTTAATATTTGCCCATTTTGACTCTTTGCAGGCGTCTGTCCGGTTCTCTGCTCGGCACATGGCCACTATGGCGGCGGCGTCTGCCACTGCGAGGACGGCTGGAAGGGCGCCGAGTGCGACATACCCGTGGGCGAGTGCGAGGTGCCCAATTGCTCCAGCCACGGCCGCTGCATCGAGGGCGAGTGCCACTGTGAGCGCGGCTGGAAGGGACCCTACTGCGATCAACGTAAGTGTCAGGCCAAAAACAAAAACCAGCCACTCTCTATCTCTGTGTGTGTGTGTGTGTTAGAATGTCTATGTGTGTCTATGTGTGCTGCTGCTGACTTGGCATAAAAATGCTAAAATTATTTATTTGCCTTGTTTGCAATTTTCGGGAACTGTTTTCGGTCCCAGGCCCAAATGTTGACTTTGGGCTCCGATAAGGCAGCAGTTGCCACTATTTTTGCGAATGGGCGGGCCAACAGCAGCAGTAGCAGCAGCAGCAGTAGGGGCGTGTCCTGGTGACGCCAAAATATTTCAGTTATTATGCCGCCCCAACGTTTAGTTTAGTTCGTGTGTTTCTATTTTATTTATTTCTTGTTTCTGGTGGTCTTTCAATGCCGACAAGGGCGACGTTGCATACTTTTTGGGGCGCATATAGAATGAGGGGGGGATGGGGGCAGGGGCAGGGTCAAGGGCCTCTGGCTGCGTCAATTAAAGCACTTGACTCTCACTTGGCTGTTTAACGCTCAGCTTCAGCAGCTGCTGCTGTTGCTGCTGTCCCAAACAAACTGACAAAGTAACAAAAAAGAAAACCTCGAACAAAAAATTGGAAGTGCATAAAATATGCAGCACACACACACACACACACATAGAGAGGCGCAACAAACATGTGTATATACTCCTGGCTGGCTGAATGCTTCTACATGTGATTGCTTGTTGCCCGCTCCATGTGTGTGTGTGTCTGCGTGTGTGTGTGTGGACTGGACCCTTGGCATACAAAACAAGCGAACAACAAACAGAATAAACAACAACAACAACAACAACAACAACAACGACGACGACGACTACAAAGCAAACATAAAACGTATAGAATCGAATTTATATGTCGAAAGCATATTTCACATACAAAACGCTCAACAAGCCAAGACCTAGAAGTTAAAGAAGAACAACAAGAAGAAGAAGAAGAAGAAAAAAAGTAACAACAACAACAAAAAAGAGTGTGCAGAAAAAGCAGAAGCAGCCGAGGCAGGCAACAGAAGTGGGACAAAGCAAGAAGATAGAAAGAGAGAAGGTATTAGCAAAATTATAGAGTATCTGTCGATGAGTTCATTAGCTATAGAGAGAGAGAGAAGTTGAAGAACTGGTAGGACTTTTAGGGGATAAAAGCGAAATTAGAGAGCTATAATGGATAGAACTTGAAACTCTAGGAAATGTCAATAGAAAATAAATGAGAATACAAAATATAGAAAATATTTGTATACATATGTATAATAATAATAAGTAAAACTGCAAAAGATACTAAATTGATCAAAACTAAGAATGAAAAAAATTGATAACTTCCAAGAGAAAGCTTAGATCTTCTAATAGAGAAACCTTTATTTGTTTTGATTTATTAAAGCCATACGGGGTAGTCTAGTAACCCCTTAAGAAAAACTTTATTTTTTATAGTAAATCGAATTCGCAGAGATCTTCCTATAGAAATACATGTATATGTACATTCATTTATATGAATATATCATAGAACCTTTTTAGACTTTTCATAATCAGTCAAAAAATCAAGTCAAAAATTGATATATCAATATCACAGCTCATTCAAGTTCAGCTAATCTAGAGCAAAGATTCAAAATATGCCCAAGTTTATACACATACCCATATAAGAAAGAATCCCTATATATATACCGAATTATAGATATCCATTGACTGATGCCACAAGAAAACTAAAGAACTTTGAGTTAGAGCATTTCCAAGCTTGAGGCAGGCAAAGAAAAACATGGAAGACGAAACGAAAGGCAGAAAGAGAAGGAGCGGGCGGGAGTGTGTGGGAGAGAGAGAGTGAGAGGTAGAGGGAGAGAGCAAAACAAAATTGCAACAACTGCGCAAAATTACCAAGTTGAACTAAACTGGAATTTCATTTTAATGACCACTTTCGTACGTGTCCAACATACTAATCATGTCATGTGTGCCATTGTGTGTGTGTGTGTATGTGTGTCTGTGTGTGTGACCTGACCCCGAAATTGGTGTGTGCCAAGTGTATGTGTGTGTGTGTGCGGGCGGCTAACGGGCTAGCGGCATGTATTGCCAGCGGTTCGTGACGGGCTTTTGTTTTGCCAAGACTGTTACGAGGTAAACCCACCCACACACACACACACACACATGGTACTATGAGCCATTGGATGTATCTGTGCACATATTGTATGTTACTTTCATATATATATATATATATGTATTTGTATTTATGTATGCTTTTATGTATTTGTATATGCTTTGCGACTAACAAAAACCCATTTTGTATTCTTCTCTCTTTCGCATCCGTACGTCCCAACCAACAACAACAAACTGAAACTCATCCCGGCGGCATGGCATGCATTTTGGAATCGTGCAGATGATTGCCTTGATCCATTGTGCTCCGGCCATGGCACCTGCGTGGCCGGCCAGTGCTATTGCAAGGCCGGCTGGCAGGGCGAGGACTGCGGCACCATTGATCAGCAGGTGTATCAATGCCTGCCCGGCTGCTCGGAGCATGGCACCTATGACCTGGAGACGGGACAATGCGTCTGCGAGCGCCACTGGACGGGACCAGATTGTTCGCAAGGTGAGTGCAACATATCGAGGAGTACCTGGTAATCTCCCCCCTACACCCACACACACACACGCATGCACACCTCATACAAATAACCGGAATAACAATTGCACTCTGTGTTTCTCTATGTGCATATGTGTGTGTGTGTGTGTGTGTGTGTTATTTGTATATTGTTTGCGGGTGTTACGTGTGTGTGCCATTTGTTGTTTTTCCTCCTCTTCCTCCTCCTCTTCTTCTTCTACCTTATTTTTCTGCGCTTTTGTTTTGTTTCGGTTGTTGTGTTCCGGTGTCGTTCCGAACAACAAGCTGCTTACAAATGATTCTTCAGTTCGAGCATTGAATTCAAATGAGACGAGCTGAGAAGTGTTTGAAGCGCTCGCATTTAACATGTGTGTGTGTGTACAAGCGAGGGGGCGGGGCAGGAGTTTTTTTTTTGGGTAAACTTGGCCAAGATTTCACTTGAATTTTCATAGTTTATATAAAAAGGGGAAATGGGAAAGGTAAGCGATGATAAAAAGAAAATTTAAAAATTGATTTCAAGTCGAAATATCTTTGTGGAAAGCTAAACTAGCGAAGCTTAAGGTATTAAAGGACTTGGCATTAAAATTAATGTAAATATGTTAGTTTTTTAAGCTTAAGTTTCAGCAGAAACTCAATTGGGGTATATTCTGCTAGCTAATACTCGTTCAGAGCTTATGTACAGTCGCATATCTTGAGTAGAGAATCGGGTACTTTAAGCAACTCCTATGAACAGCTGCAGCTGGGGATTTCTTTGATTTACATATACTATCATATATCAATCATAAATTATTTCAATAATTGAAAAACAGCATTACTTTATGATGAGAGACTGAAATGGAACAGAAATTCAAAAGGTCATAGCAAGGACAAATGCATATGGGGATCGTCCAGTGTTGTAAAATGCCTGTGACAGCAAGAGGAAGCGCAACGGGCTGTGCTGCAAGCCTAATTAAATAATAAAAAAATAATAATAATAAAACAAAATGAAATGGAGTCTTAGTCTGGGTCCCCCCCACTGGGAACTCCACCCACCCCACATGCCTTTGTCACTCATTTCGAATCTATGTCATATCATCTAGTACTAAAAGTCCATGAGGAGGCATACCTTTGAGCTGGCAGCTCAATCAAATGAGCTGCCTGGCTGTAAAACAAGTTGGAGGCGAGGCGAGGCGAACAATGGGGGGCATAAAAGCAGATGGCAACTAATGCAGTTATTATCAGAGGACGAGATGGGGCTGAAGCCAGATGAAGCATTGCGTATGCTTACACATAATGATGGTTTATCGCATGGACCGAATCCAAATTAGATGATGGCCATAAAGCCGAGCCTTCAATTAGGGGCAGTCAAAAAAAACAGTGAGAGAGAGAGCGGGAGGGAGGGAGAAATAAAGCCAAGAGGCCAAAAAGTCAGCCAGCAACAACAAATTTGCCGATTACCAAAACAACAGCAGCAGCAGGAGGAGGAGCAGGAGGAGGAGCTGGAGGAGCAGGAGGAGCTAAGTGCTGAATGCCTCGGGTCCATAATCATTTCGAAGGATGGCGGCCCAATAAAACATGCAGCTTACGATGTAACCACTCGCAAACTGAACTTGGACACGGCGACAAAGACCAGTGGGCGTGGTAAAGGAGGCGGCTGGCAGCCAGCCACAGTCGGAGTCTGCACTGTGAGGCAGAAAGGGCAAAAGGACTCGCGTCTGTGGGCACGCACGCCTAATTTGCTTAACTTTTTAGCACCGACAGGCGGCAAATACACACACACACACACACACACAGCCACAGCCCCATCAGGTGGGTGGGTGGTGGGTCGAGGCGTAATGAAGCAGAGCTTCATAAAAATTCATTATTTATTTAATACGCAGGTTCGCCGGGGCAAATAAAATAAATTTACGCCTGCGACGCAGCCAAAGAACAAAAGTCAACGTCGCATAGTGGGCAGAGGGGCAGGGGGGTGGGGCAGAGGGGACATTGTGTGGTGGTTCGGTGGGTTCTCAGCCACGTAAATGTTACATTTATAATGTTGTTTTTATGGTTCACTCGCTGGGGCCACATTTTACAGCCATAAGCCACGGCCAGCGAGTGCCAAGTGCGAAATGTAACGAGTACAAATATCTCGTTGTTATGTGTGTATGTGTGTGTGTGGGTGTGTGTGTGTGGAGGAGGGGTCACACTGCGCAGCACTTTAATGAATTTAAATGCACATATGTACAAATATAATAAGCAGACTACGACTTGAACGTGGAATCTGAATTTATCTAACATCTCCCTCTCTCTCTCTCTCTCTCTCTCCCACTCTCTCTTTCTATAGCTGTCTGCAGCTTGGACTGTGGCCGCAATGGCGTCTGCGAATCGGGCAAATGCCGCTGTAATACCGGCTGGACGGGCAACCTCTGCGATCAGCTACCCTGCGATGCCCGCTGCTCGGAGCATGGCCAATGCAAGAATGGAACCTGCGTCTGCTCCCAGGGCTGGAACGGAAGACACTGCACGCTGCGTAAGTACCCCCCCAAAAAAAAGAAGAAAATCCAGCTAAATGTGCTTCAGATTTACCCGAGAAAAACAAGAAACAGCAGGCTGGCAATTAACTATTTATACGAGGTTTGTTTGGGCCGCTCGCTGGCCATGTCCTCAGTGCTCCATTGCGGTCGACCGTTAGACAGTTGACCAACGACTCTGCTTGACCTCAACGACAATTGCAGTTGCAGCTGTTGAGCATTTACAACGGATGCTCAATCGATTAGTGATGCGCCAATCTGAAATGGCAGCAAGTAAGACAGTTGCAGTCGGGTGCTAACGACTGTGAAATACTCATTCGCGGGTCAGACTATTGAAAGATTTGAATTCTCTATATGGAATATACAGTTCATAATGGCACATTTTTCTGTTGTAGTAGTAGTAGTACAGTCGGTCGTAGAGTCGGACGGACAGTCGTACTGACAGTCGGACGGACAGTCATATTGACAGTCGGACGGACAGTCGTACTGACAGTCGGTCGAACAGTCGGACGGACAGTTGGTCGTACAGTCGGACGGACAGTCATATTGACAGTCAGTCGAACAGTTGGACGGACAATCATATTGACAGTCGGACGGAGAGTCCTACTGACCGTCGGTCGAATAGTTGGACGGACAGTCGGACGGATAGTCAGATGGAGGAAAGTGCGAGCGGACAGTTCTACTGACAGCCGGACGGACTGGCGTATTGATAGTCGAACGGACAGTCGACGAATAGACGGACGGAAAGTCAGACAAGCAGTCAGACGGACAGGCAGACAGCCAGTCAAACAGGCAATCGGACAAAGAGACGAACGAACTGAAAGACAGACGGACGGACAGACAAACAGCAAGACAAGCAGTACACAAATCTAATATACTCATTTCACTATCATGAATGAGTATAAAAAGCGTAGCAACCGCAGCTGACATTCCACATTTCACATTGAGTTCGCAACAGCAACAGCAACAACAGCAGCAACAATTTTGTCGCGTTGTGTCAAGCCAACCAAAAACATTGCGACATTACAGTTGCGCTATCTCCGTGCGACAAGTGCTGCTCTCTGTCTCTCTCTCTCACTCTCTCCCTCATTCTCTCTCCTTTGTTGCTGATATTGCCTGCAAGTCAAAGCAGTTGGCTGTTGTTGTTGTTGTTGTTCGTGCTTTTTATCAGTATTTTTTGCACTTGCACCAAAGTATTTTGTACATGTTTACGCCATTTGGCCAAGCGAACTGCAAAAGTGTCCCAGCACAGGGGAGGACACCCAAAACTAGGGGCGTGCCAGCTGCCTTAACGCTCTGCACTTGACAGTTTTGCCCGTCCTGATTTAACCAAGCAGCCGAACAACTTTTCGCCTTGCTCTTCCTCGTCTTCTTGGTGTTTTTACTTTTGCTTTTGCTTCTGCTTCTTTTCGTTTTGGGTTTATTTTGGCAACTGTCAATTAAAGTGGCCAAGAGTCCCGCATTGGGTGGCCCAGTGGTTGGCTGCCTGGCAGTTGCAGTGCAGCATGATAAGTAGCTATCGATTGACAGTGATTAAAACTTTAAAAACAAACAGTCATGTTACAAAAACATTTGCCAAGCTCTATGTGCATGTGTGTGTGCGTGTGTGTGTGTGGGAGCCCCTGGCGACGCGGTTCAGGCATGCATGTAATGGCATTACACATAGTTCTGCCTCAAAGGGGGCCATGTCTACGTATGTTGCCTGTCTACAGTTATCTCACTCGCACTATTACGCTCACTCACTCACTCTCTCTCTCTCTCTCTCTCTCTCTCTCTCTCTCTCTCTGTTTGTATGTGTGTGTGTATTACATTTCGTTGACGTGTGCAAAACCAATAAAACTTCCGACGTCATTTCTCTCAGGCCCAAGCAAAAGACACTTATCCCAGCCCCAGACACCGCCTCCACCAGACCTCCCGGTTTTTCGTCCATATATAGAGTAGTGCTTGGAAGCCGCCATGTCGAACGCCATTCCCAATGGGAACTTCCTCTGACAACATACGGCCAAAAACGTTTTGAATCGATTCAAGTGTTGCAGCAGCGCCTCGCAGGGCGGCTGCGGTGTCAAAGGGGGGCGAGCGGCCGGGCTTTTGGGGCTTTCTGTTTTTTTTTTTTTCAGTGGAGTGGTAGCTTAGACGTGCGAGTCACGCTTGCACAAGCACAAAGTGCCACCCAATATCCTGGCACACACACATACGAGCACGTTAACAAATACATGCATGTATGCTTGTATTTTTAGAAAGTACTTAACGACTTTGCAGTCTGTCTCGCTCTGGCGCACTCTATCTGTCTTGCTCCAGCACTTCACACACACACACACACAGAATGCGGTAAAGTTTATTGAATTTGAGCAGAGATTTGTAACAAATTACACGACTGCAATCCCGAAATCTAGATACATTTTTATGTCTCTCAATCTCGAGGCCCCACAGCAGCCCACTCCATGCCCCCCCTTCGCCATCAGTAGGTGACATCTAATGTGGGCAAAGTTTCCCAAAATAGTCGTCGACATTTTATGCCGCACTTACGTTAAGTTATGTCGCATTTTCTCGCTTTCTTCTTTTTTTTTTCTTTATTTTCTCTTCTTCCTTTTTTATTAAAAGTCGGCGCCGAGATTTTACTATCAGCCATGGAAAATGGTAAAAAATTTCATATATATATTTTGCTCAGATATATGCCATGCGATTAGAACTATAAAACTATGGTTATAAAGAGAGGCATGGTTTTATTAGCTGATTAGAAGAGTTAAGATTGCATTTGCTTAAGTGCTATGGTAGCTGCTCTAGAGACAAGCATTTAATGGCTAAACTATAGTTGAGTTCAGCAGCCAAACTTTAGTTAGTATCAGAACTAAACTTGTTAGTTAACAAGGAATCATCACACCAAGTTTCAAGTAAAACACATGTCAAACATCTGAGTTACTTGGGTCTGTTTACGTTTGCCGTATTGGAAATTTCCAAAACTATATCAAACTACGCTCTGCTAACGTAATAACTGGTGTATGCCCAATTACAGCCCAAGAACTGCTAGAACAGTCGAGTTACTTGGGGTTAGACCAGCTTTGGTATCTGAAAAATTGAGAAGTTCTTCAGATTCCTCGACGTTTGCCTAGTTACAACTAAAGAGCTGCTGGAACAGTCGAGTTACTTGGGTTAAGTTGAGATTGACTAGCTGCAAATCCCAGAAGTTCCTTCGATTCCACGTATTTATTGACAGCTATCGAGCAGCTCGTGGCTAATCTAAGTTTTCGTAATGGCATTTGCTTTGGCATTGCAGTGGATTTTCGTGTTTCGTGCTGGCTGAAGCTATGCAACTTTTTGACAGATTTCTGCATGTGGTAAACTTAGCATAATGCCAATGCACACGCACACAGAGAAAGAGAGAGAGAGAGAGAGACACACACACGTGCACATGCTTGCCTGGGAGAGGTCTCATGTAAATTGTTTGTGCAAAGGCAGCACCGTCAGCAGACATCGTTCAAATATTGGCAGCAACACTTGACGTTATTGCCAATATGTGTAGTGTACAAACACACACACACACACACACGCATGCAGACGCGCGCAGGCAGCGGTGTATGTGTGTGCGAGTCGTAAACAGGAAGGCAGTTACGACAAGGAAGTCATTTTATGCGCCGCAAACTTTTTAACATACCGGAAGTTGAGTTAGCGTCGAGGTTACCCATTTTGCAAATGACACATGTCAAGTGACATTAACTTTGCGTCAAATGCTCAAATGCTGCCATGTCATTGTTGTTGTTGTTGTTGTTGTTGTTGCTGTCGTGGAACAAACAAATAAACCCCAAAACCCCCAGCTCCCACAATCCAAGCCCCAATCCTCCATCCAGGCCCAACCAAACGAAGGCCCATCAACGGTGGCATCTATCGTTACGTTTCGTTTGCTTTTTATGTTTACTGTTTTGTAGATTTCTCCACATTTCGTTTATGATGTTGTGTATGTGCGTGCGAAGGGCACTTTTGCCCTGGTCCTGTCCCTGGCCCCTACTCCAATCCCCCATCAGCCGTGCTCAAGTCTCAGCCCCAAAAATCTCAAGCGCCATGCCCGAATGATATCCTTCACCCGCTCTCCACTCACGACGCACTTGAGCGCGCCTGGCAGAGTCGTCAAACATTAACATTATTTTTATATTAATGCTCTTCACTCGCAGCACGTATGAAATAAAAAATAATCAACAACAACAACAACTGCAGCTCACAAACTACTCGCGTTGTTACTTTAAGCTGATCATTAAATTTTAATCGCCTCGATTCGCTGGAATTCACAAACGATTTTAGCATTTCGATTGCTTCACTCTTAGCTGTTTACTCTCGCTGGATTGCGAATCTTCTCGGTAATCGTTGACATTTGTTTATCTTTCGCATTGGCCGATGGAATGGAATGGGCTGCCTTCAGATGAGCTGAAGTCTTTTGCTTAAATCGAATTCTTTTGTATGCTTTAATAGGCTTTTCTTTCTCTCTCTCACTCTGTTACTACTTGAGAAAGATCTCTACTCTCTCTGCCAAACGTATTGTTAGGTTGCTTTTTCTTTAATATATATTCTCTTTCTTCTCTGGTACATTCGATGTTAGCCTTTTCTCTCTGTTTCTCTCTCACCTCTTTAGAGAGTACATTTCCTCTCTGTGTCACTTCTTCATTTTACTTATATATTCTTCTTATATATTCTTCTCATATTTTACTTATCTCTTTGCCGCAGAGAGACCTTCAATCTTTGCTTTGTCTATTTCTCTCTGCTTTCTCTGCCAGATCTTTCTCTCTCTCTCTCTCTCTCTCTCTCTCTCTCTCTCTCTCTCTCTCTCTCTCTCTCTCTCTCTCTCTCTCTGTCTTTCTCTCTGCAATTCCTTAAACAACACTCCTCTTCTGCTTCTCCCATTTACAAATTTCCCATCAAACACCTACTCACTCATTCACTCACTCATTCTCTCTCTCTCTCTCTCTCTTATTCCCATAGCTGGTTGCGAGAATGGCTGCTCACGGCATGGTCAGTGCACTCTGGAGAATGGAGAGTATCGTTGCGATTGTATTGAAGGCTGGGCGGGCAGCGATTGCTCCATAGCCTTGGAAATGAACTGCAAGGACAACATTGATAACGATGGCGGTAAGTGAACTCAATCGAAATGAAATCTCTTTTTGGCAGAGCTGCGAAACGAACGTGTACGACTAACTCTATTCATGCGCAGATGGTATGACCGATTGTTCAGATAGCGAATGCTGTTCGCATCCAGCCTGCTCCGAGCACATTATGTGTCTCTCCTCCAATGATCCAGTCGAAGTGCTGCTGCGCAAGCAGCCGCCCTCGGTGACGGCGTCGTTCTATCAGCGCGTCAA
The DNA here is from genome assembly GCA_035045965.1 of Drosophila aldrichi. Classification (NCBI taxonomy): domain Eukaryota; kingdom Metazoa; phylum Arthropoda; class Insecta; order Diptera; family Drosophilidae; genus Drosophila; species Drosophila aldrichi. Next base: position 6,194,586 of record JAWNOM010000484.1, read on the forward strand.
GTTTCTGATCGAGGAGAATTCGGTACAGTCGTACGCCCACATGGACGAGTACAGCGAGAAGTAAGTACAATGCCAAAATCTATATTAGCTGTTATATTCGGGGCCCGTTTATGTATCCATATATATGCTGTATTAATTCCTAGTGCGCAGTTTAGGTCAACAATATATCGAATGGATGAGGCTTATATATTGAGCAATTGTTTAATCATTTTTCATTTATCGATTATCGACTTATCGATTTATCGAGTTACTGATTACCTTCAGTTAAGATTCAAGAGTTTCAGTTTAGTTTTAGTTTTGTTATTATCGATTAGCAATTGTTGTTCCGCGACATTGGAATAAGAACATTAAAATGATGATAATGATGATGATAATGATAATGATGATGAAGTCGGATATATTCTAAGCGTATATACTCTATGCTTGTATACATAAATGTACTTGTAAATCATTCTATATATATATATAAACATCTATAACGTATATATCTATACATATATATAAAGACCTGCATATCTCTAACATATATAATAACTGTACATTCATGTATGCACCACAGAGACGAGTCTCAGATCGTCAGATCTGTTGCCGATTTTCATTTAGCCATTATATATCGCTGCCTAATCTTACGTTTTGTGGTACTGCATCAACGAAGAGAAAAAGCTCAAATTTTCTATAATATTTTATGATTGCTTTTATCGTTTTATTCACTTTTCATTTTACAAAAAAACCTTATATTTACATTGTGTATATACATATGTGTGTATATATATATCGGTTGATATGTATATATGCACATATATCTATATATAATAATTATATAACTCTAGATATATATTTGATTTTTCCTTATGCTTTCACAAAAGTTGTTTAATCCTCTACAAAAGAAAATTGTTATTGAAACTTGTTTACATATGTTTTCAAACTTTCAACTAAACACATTCAAAAGTAGTCTCAACAAATCAAAAAAATAAATAAAAAGAAAAAAATTTGAAAAAAATACCAAAAAAAATGCAAAAAAAAATCAAAATACCCGCAATCACATTCCCACAATCCCTTACGCCTCTCTCCCCTCAATGAGTCTATCATTTATGCGTTGGACGTGCTACAAACTGACCTGAAAAAAAAGAAGAAGAAATGAAAAATATATTTGATTAATTTCCAAAGAGAAAACAGAAAGAAACAAAGTGTTGAATTAACGTTTACGTTTTTTCGTCTCATTCGACTTGTGCTTGAGTTCTATTATTTCCACTTTATCAGTTCCCTAAGTTTCTCTGGTCTTACAAAAATACCGAAAAAATACTGATTTGGAAAAGAAAAATACTAAATGTCGCCAAGAGCGCCCAAATTATCTCCTAGTTTGAGCTTTTTCTTTTCTTGCCTGCCTCAAAAGTAGAAGGAACTTAAAAAATAAAAAAAATTAAAGCTTTAAAGGAGCAAAAAGAAAATAATTTCAGTAATTTTTTAAATTTAGTATTTCTTTAAACAGCTTTTAAGTTTACAATTTGTTTTACTTTCTCCTTGATTTTACGAAACTACGTTTTGTCTAATGAAATATGAATAGTCCATCCAAAAAAATTGTTTTTCAAGAAATCCAAAGCGAAAATAATGATAGCACTTCATTGAGTATGTGTGTTGTCTAGTGTTTTACCTCCTTGTGTTTGTCTAACCCCCAAAAAAAAAAACTATATATGATGACAATGAAATACTAAAAATACAAACGTTCGCGTTAAACAGTGCAAGAATAATCATAATAATAAATATAATGAATACAATGATATCTTGCCATATATATATACTACATAAGAATACATATATATGTACATACATATAGGTATTTGATTTTCTAGGATATATTTAGGTGTTTTAACCGATATAGAGATAGAGCTGAACTAAACTTGGTCATAAAATATTACCTATATATATACACTATATATATATATGCTATATATTTACCAGTTTACATTGAGTTCTTTCTTTGGATCTCATTTGCACTTGGTTCGCCAGAGGTTTCGCCTCATTATGAACTAGTAGTTCTTTTGTTTCGTTCGTTTATTAAGAGTTGAGCGAACGTCTGCTCGCCGAGATGTGAGTGAGAATTTATGTTTGATTTGCTTGGGTTCGGTTCGTATCGTATTTCTTTGCTCTTTGTTTCCAATACAGTTTGATTTGTTTTCATTTTTGTTGATATTTCTGGAACTATATTCGATAAATGTATGCGAAATGCGAGAACCAAACAATTAACCACGGTCAAATAGTCGAAAGTGTACTTTTTTGTTGTTGTTTTTTATTTTTACAATATCGTGATTGTGATTCAAAAGATAACAGAAGAAGAAAACTGATGAAAAATTGACAATCAGATGGAAAATTATTATATATATTCAGATATATATATAAATCCATTTTGACTGTGTGTGTATCGATTATTTTCGTTTTTCATTTTGGATTAAGAAGTATTTCTCATTTCTCGTAACTGTGTGTGTCTAAAGCGAATTGATTTTGTTTGACAGTATTCTTTATGATTTGTAAGTAATATTAACATACGATATCCTAAGTTCAACATTTAACCAACTAACCATATACTACTAAAAATGAATATCGAAACGTAAATCGCTGATATCAAACAATCAAAACCCCTCGCCCCCCACCAAAAAGAAGTCCAAAGATGCCCAAACGCTATCTCAAGTCTAGAAAGAAAAAAAAAACAAAAAATGCCAGATGTTAAATACCAACAAAAAATTAAGTGTGTTTCGTCAAATGTGTTTTTTGCTTTCATTTTTAACGTGTAACGTTTAATGTATTTATTATTTTAATTAAACAATTGCTTTAGTTTCAAGCTAAGCTAAAGTCATCTAGGTATGCCTCATACACATATATCGCCAAGCGATACCAAAAAAAAAGAGTATATATTAAAAAAAAAAAAAAAAAAATATCTCAACTATGATTCAATTCGTTAACGAAAAGCATTTTTGTCTTTTAATTTCTTTTTTATTGTCCTGTCAATTAATTGTGTACTGTCCTACTCTGTTGCTGTGGCTCGATACCTTCATGTTGTGTGCTAAAAAAACAAAACAAAAAAATCCAAATCAATCAAATTTCAACACAAAAACTTATTGCATTTGCCTTGCAATCAACCTAACTGAAAAAAAAAAAAAAATTGATTTAAAAAAAACAAAAAAAATACTACGTTTCAACCTCGTGAACTTGTAGTCTCTTCTGGAGCTCGTTCACACCTTGGTAAGTCGAAAAAAATACAACAAAAAAAAAAAAATTAACTTGCAAGGACATACAGGCGTAAGAAAATACCAAACAAAAATAAAAATACTTTTTGTCATTTCTTTTGGCCTGAGCCTCGTAGACGCCAACAATTTTTGGTTTGATTTTCCATTTTCAGTTCAGTACATTCAAAGTCATCTAACTGCATCGAGTTTTTCAGTTTTCTTACTCCACATAAGCATCATGCATCTCAAAAACTTTCCAATATACAAAAGTTTCTTTCATAACATATTCAATCTAATTTTTTTCGACTATTTTTTTATCCAATCAAAAAGTCTCGCTCAACATTCATTATTATATACTTCATTATTAAATAGAAAAGAAACAAACAAATTTTTTTTTTTACTTTTGTTACAAGTTACAGCAGAAAAAAATACTGCAAAAAATGCGAAATTCTAAGAAATACTTTTATAGTATTTTCTTATCGAAATGTATGTCATTGGGAATGCTATAAAAATCCTATATGAACTCATAAAAATACATAAAATCTTTGTAGTATTTTCTGCTGTAGTTTATAACTCGAGACGCTCCGTTCCACATCCAACTGTTCTCAGTCCAATGCATACACATACCTGAAATTTGTTGTTCGTTAATACTCTCTCATTTCTCACTTGATTATTATCAATTAAACCATTCAAAGTGCTCCAAAAGTTTACAATTCATTGATGTAAATAAAAAAAATCCCAAGCCCCAAATTAAATATGTCAGCAAAATGTAATTAAAGCTAAAATACAGGGAAAACATATCAGAAATACTATATATTTTTTAATATATACATATAAATAATTATTATTATTATTTTTTTATTTTTTTTTTTTTTTTTTTTATTGCTCTCACGCATTTTTTCCTTGTAAAAGGAATTCCATTAAAAGGCATATTTTCATATAGATTTTTTATTTATATTTAAACAGGGCCATAAACAAAAAGTAAAAAAAAAAAAAATGAAAAAAAATTAATAAATAAACGCAAGTGCAAGAGAAAAATTATATTATGGATATAATCCAACTATATATTTGTATTTGTATTTGTATTGTATTTGTATTTGTATTCGTATTTGTATTTGTATTCGTATTTGTATTTGTATGTGTTATGTGTACGTGTCTATGTGTATTTAGTTGGTTACTCACTTTTGTTACGCCCACCGCCCCCAGCCCAGCCCAGCCCCCTGCGCCCTCTTTCACAACACCCTCTCTATCGCTGTCTCTCTCGCTCGTTCGCTCATTTTACGATTAACAACTATTAACACGCATACTAACAGCCACAAACAAAAACAACAATAACAACAACAACAACAGCTACAACAGATTCCACAGATACCTCACAAGAAATGTCATTCGATTATGGTTTCGATTATTTTGTTATCGATATTTTTTGGCATGAGCATACATACGATCGTGTATTTGTTGAATTTATGTTTTACGAATCAGTCACTCGCTCGCAACACCAAAATACTCTCCAACTTTCTTTCCATCTCTCTCAAGCTCTGTCTCTCTCTCTCACTCTCTCTCTCTCTCTCTCTCTCTCTCTTTCTCGTGTCACTCGTTACCACAACAACAAAAAAGTTCACCATTAAACAAAGCAAATTTCTTTGTCATTCCACCAAATCCAATTGTTTTTCCAGTTTGGTTCTTCATTTGGTTATCGACTCATCAAATTTCTCATTTCGTTTCGTTTTTTTTTTCTTTGTCTCAAATCTTGCGCCAATCCATCCAATCCAAATCACTTCAACCACTCTATATACCACGCTCTATATTGATCTTCTTCTTTTCTTCTTCTCTCATTTATGTGTTTTTCGGTTTGGATCAAAGCTTTTTACTCGAATATTTTCAAAAATATATATATATATATATATAAATAAAACAAACTCATCTAAAATATATATATATATTATGAATTTTTTTGTTTTCTACTATATTTAGAGAGAGTAACGAAACATGTTTTGTTTGTCGCTTTTAAAAATATTTTCATTTCTCATATCAAATATAATGAAAGTATTATATAACTGAAATTAGTCAGCAAGTCGAGACTTGCAACAACAACAACTACAACAACAATAACTACAACAACAAAAAATAGGTCTTCAAGCAGCTACTTGAATATATATATATATAGCTTTATCTCTACATGTAACTGAACTGAAGAACAAAACCAAAAATCAATTATAATATAAAGCAAATGAAATTAAAAAGAAATACTATATATATCCTTATATGTTCCCAAAAAAAAAAAAAAAAGAAAAAAAAATATATATATCAAATGAAATAAAAAATATTAAAACAAAAAAAAATAACCCCAAAATCTCCTTCCCAACGTTATCCCAAGTGTCCTATTTGTCTGCGTCTAAGCCATTTGTTTATATGTTTTCCAAATACAACAAACAAAATATCACACACACACAAACACCTACACACACACACACACATACGCTCACACCCACACATTCACCTATCCATATACAGATAACGCTCAATTAAAGCACATCCCAAAAGGATGTTTAAAAAAAAAAAAGAAAAAAAAATGAAAAAAAAATCTAGATCAAGAACATTTTTTACAACAATTCAGAATGCAATTTTTATCCACGAACTATATTTTTTTTATTTTTCTTTTTTTTCTCTCTGTCTCTCTTCTGTTCACTCAGATTTCTCTAATTAAATATATATATATAAATACATTTTTTAATTTAATATGTTTTTATGCATTTCGGTTTAATTACGTACAAAAATGTGATATTTTCCACGGCTTTAAGGTAATTGATTGTCTGAAATGGGTTCAAAAATAGGTCAAAAGGCTTTTTGCTCGCTTATAAATAGCTCACTAATTGAGTTAAGTAATTAACTAATTGGCTAAAAAAAAGAACAAAATAACGAGAGAGAAGGCCAAATTTAATTAGATAACTACTCTTGTTAAGGTTCGGCACAGTCGAAATCTGAAATATTCCAGCAGTTGCATATTGATATTTACTTGGCGTATTAGTCGTAATTTGGTATGATGGGATACATATATGGAGTAGGATAAATATTAAGTGAATATATTGAATACATATAAACAGTCGGGCATTCAAGAAGTTTTCAATGAACAGACCAATCGAACATTGCTCTTTAAAAGTAAACCTTATAATCCCAATTGAATTATATTCTCAATCTGAGTTATCCGTACGAGTTATCCTAATGGGATCTTAATCTTAAGATCATCTTATTCTAGTCTGAGATTTCAAGCAAATATCTTGAGATTTACCTATATAACGAAAAAAAAATATATATATATTTATAGTAAATTTACCATATTTAGAAAAGGAACTATTAATAGACCACATATATATATATATATCAGTCTGAATTTTATTCAAAGAAAACTAAGTAAAATATGCCACTGCTCGGATTCCTATTACAGTTACTATTTAAACATACTAAACCTAGACTAATATGCATACTATATTAGTTTATAACATAAGTTCTGATGCCATATTTATTTATTACAGCACGAGCTAATGTGACCCCTGTGTGGGGTGGTGCTTGAAATCCCTTTGTAGTGCTTATAGCCCTTTATATATGCATATATACTTATCTATCTTTAGCGCTTAAGTTGGGTTTGGGTTTGGGTTTGGGTTTGGGCTTGGCTGAGAGCTGCTGTCTGACAGCATATAACCATAATCGCTGGCGACTCCTGCTAACTACTGGCTGTCAGCTCCTGCTCCTGCTCCAGCATCAGCGACCCAGCATAACTCGACCGAACAGCAGCAGACACCGCAACGCAATTATAAGGTAGTCCGAGGAGTATTTGGAGTGTCAGACGTGGTGAATGCCATGGAAACTGGGTGACATTGTTATTGCGATTGTTGTTGCTGTTGCTCCGATGATAAAACGAAAGCCAAGCAAATGCGATACGGGCTGCTCTGTCTTGGCTAGAACTGTGACTGGGCCAACAGGCAGCAGCAGCGAGGGGGTGGAGCTGCTGCTGGTGCTGCTGCTGGGATTGGGATTGGGGCCGGGCTAGATGCCCCACGAGTGTCGCCTTGTCAACGTCTTTGGTGCGCGGGCTTTTGGCTTTTGTCTGCCTTTTTACCTCGTTGCCTTTATGCCGCTCAAGTGCCAGCGCTTTTGCTCAAATAAAAAAGAGAGAGAGAGAGAGGGAGAGAGAGAGAAAAAAGCAAAAACAAAACGAGGAGGGGGACTGAGTATCAGCGAACAATGGCCATGGCGGCACATTGAAAAGTTTTTGCTACTTGCAACGGGGCAAATGCAAAAATTGTTAACAATAGAAAATAATACAACGAAGCAGCAGGCAAAGCAGCAGACGCAAAAAAAAAAAGTGAGCACAAGCAGAGGCGGATTGCCATACAACAATAACAACAACAAGGAGAGCAGCAACAACAACAACAACAATATGAAGCTGACTAAAAATTAAACAATAAACAATGGCGGGGCGACTATAGATTACTTCCTGTTTTGGCTTCCATTTTGGGTTGACTTCAACTTCTGCTTCTTCCTGACAACGAATGGGGCTGCCAGGGCAGCACAGAGAGATAGAGAGAGATAGAGCGAGAGCGAGAGAGGATAGGAAGTGGGTGACTGTCATGAATGTGGCGTCTGCCTTGGCCCTTTGTTGGATTTGCTGTTGAAAGTTGCTGAAGAAAGCCATAAGGAAGCGCCGGCAGCAGCAACTCTCTAGTCCTGGCAAACGGCGCCCCATTTCCTTGAGACTACTACAGCACCGTCTCTCCCTCTACACACACACACACACATACACATAGATGTAGAGAGTCCCTGTGGCACCCGTTTTGCATTAGGTGTGGTTAGTTTACCCGCTAAGTGGTTTTTGCCAACCAGCTAATGCAAGTCTTTCTCTGATTCTCATATTTGTCTACTGTTGCACTCCCTCTCTCTTTTCTCCCTCTCTCTTCGCTCTCGCAATCGCGCGGGCCGTGTCCTTGGCAGTCGGGATTTGCAGCGCTGAGCTGTCCTTTGTCTTAGACTTAAACTGATTAACCGGCGTCCGTCTCATCATCAGCAAGTGGCCAGACCCTGAGGCCAAAATGATGACAGTTGCTGCGGCTGAGCGCAAAGAAAGCCAACGAGAAAATGCAGTCAACAGCAGACATCTGACAACGGTTTTTCGTGCTCTGCATAAGCTTCAACTTCACAGATAAACTCTTGAGAGCTTAAGAACTGCTTGAAATTCGCTAAAAACCTTGAATAGCCAGATGAGAGCCATTGAATACTGTTTATATATACATATATACATATAGTTGAGGTAACTGGAATGAGAGAATTGAAAAAGATGCACTGAGGTAGAGTGAGAGAGTATTTAAAATCTAAGTAATTGGTCGTAAGACCTGGTAGAGTAGAAGAGATACTAGACTGATAATATAAGAATAATACGAGTGAGTTCAACGGGGCTAGAAAGGGAAACGATGATGAAGCCCGTAATGAGACAGTTTTTGACAGTATTTCTCTGCCTCTCTCTCATTTGTTGTAGGTGCACTATAATCACAGAGAGAGGAAGATAGCCATTTCTATGCTTGGAGAAAGCAAGAAAGTGAGAAGAATCAAGTTCTTCTTATATTCTAATATCCTAATATCCTAATATCCATTCTTGGTATCTTTTAAGTCTTTCTATTGATCTCCCTCACTTCGTTTTTAATATGCTCATGTTTTCTCTCTCTCTGTCTAACTCACAGTTGCCTTTGCTCTCTCTCTCTCTCTATAATCACTCATGTTCTATCTTGCTCTCTCGTTCGCAGCCACTGATTCTCTCTCTCTCTCGTTCTTTTATTCATACTCTTAAGAAAGCATTCTCTCTATATCTCGTGTTCTCTCCCTTTTGCTCTCTCTTGCTCTCTCATTCTCCTTGGCTCTCTTCCCTTATCTCTCTTTTTCTCTTACTATCGCTATCTTTCCCATTCTCGCTCACTTCCCTAACTGTTCCTCTATAGCATAAATTTTTTCTCGCTCGCCGCTTTACTGCTCTCTCTCTCTCTCGCTCTCTCTCTCTCTCTCTCTCTCTCTCTCTTTGTCTGCCATTCTTCCATGTTTATTGTACCACGACGTTCCCTTACGAGCTTACTTCATTCAAATTAACGTAGTCATTCAATACATTTTGCTCTCTCTCTCTCTCTTTCTCTCTCTGTCTCCATATGCATATGTATGCAACATGTCTGATATATGCATTTCCAAATATATTCATATACATACATACATACATACATACATATATAGATGTATTCGGTTGCACGTATTGCAAATAAATTAAAAACTTGCCATTCCGAATGTTTTCATAGTCGTTGTCGCGTTTCCATTGTTGTTATCAATGTGGCCACATTCCCAGCAAATTTCCTCTCTGCTACACCTTCTCACTCTCTCTCTCTCTCTCTCTCTCTCTTTCTGTCTCTCTCTCTCTCGCTCATCTTGCTCTTTGCTGTTGTTAATGTCAGGAATCGCCGTTGCCAGTGTGAAGAAAAAAGCACAAAAATTACAGCGTACAAGTTGCACATAAACCAAAATTAATACCCGTATAACTTACACACACACACACACATACACAGAGACAGTCTGCAGACAGTTGCCTGTAAAAACTCAAAAGTTGAGGTTAGGGCGAACGAACGAGCTCCGGGCCTTAAATAGCCAGCCGCCGGCTAGGCCAGGGGCACAGCGGGACACATTGGCGCCCAATAGAAATGGTAAAAATGAAAACAGAGACGGAGACAGAGAGAAAGGGAGAGATTGAGAGAGAGGGAGAGAGAGAGGCACAAAAAATAGCGATAAACTGAATGAAAAACTAACCAGCTGCAAAAGCCGACATCTAGATACCCTTGCTGAAGTTTGATGCCCAGGAGATATGTAAGTGCCTAGAAGCATAAGGAAATGGACAGATAATACAGCTATATAGTATGTATAGACCTTATATATAGATCTCTGTCTGCAGTTGAGTTTGAACAGAACTGCGATCAGCTTGATCTGCAGCCAGGGAATGAGAGAAAGAGAAGAAAAACATTAAATAAATTAGCTAGCTATATCAGCGGCAAGCCACAACGCCCTTCTATGCAATTCTCAGCCAGTAGGGTCATTCGCATAGAGTATCGCAAAGAAATGGAAGGCAAAGCCAAAGTGAAATTCGCGGAATTTTGTGTGTTGCAGTCGCAGCAGTAAAAAGGCGAAAAAGTAGAGGAAAAAAAAACTGAACCGAAAAGCAGTCAGCGAAAAAATGTCGACGGGCCAAAAGGGAAATACATTGGCCAGGCAGGGCTGGGCAGGGCAGGGCAGGAGTCGAGGGGCAGCGTGTAGGAGATTGCAGCAGGAAACGGGTTACGGCTAAAGCAGCTCGGGCAGCGCTGCTTGCAGGCGAGAACTATAGCCAGTTGCTGTTTGGCCACAGTTATGGGCTGTGTGGTCGTGTGTGTGTGTGTGTGGTCGTGTGTGTGTGTGTGTGTGTGTGTGTGCACTCAATATAATTTAATATTTTTCGATAGCAACAGCAGCTGAAAGTAATTACTTTTATGTGAGCTTAGATATATTTATGTGTGCAAGGCTTATGGCCAAAATGTATAAGCCCTATAGAAGCTACACACACACACACACACACATAGTTAGCCACGTAACAGGCGCTAATTCGACATCAGCAAAAATTTTAAATGCCATTTTTTGTTGTTGCTGCTGTGGTTCAAGGTGGGGCTAGTTGGGTTAACTATGGGAATGGATCGCTCCATGTGGCCAGAACAATACGTTTTAGTTGGCATTTTAACGGCACTCTTGTTGTTGTTGCTATTGCTGTTTGTATATTTTGTATTCCTTTGGCGGTTGCGCGTCGCATTTAAGTGAAGTGCAAACTGCGCAAAAACCCAACAAAATAATAGCAAAAGAAATAAAGAGAAAAAAAGTTAGAATAAAAGAAAATAGACGAAAATGCAGGCCATTGTCAGGCTATTGTAGAGTAACTGTTTGGCATTGTGGATTACGGAGCGTGGCAGGTGGGGGGAAATGGAGTGTGCAAAGACTTCATGCTGGCATTAAATATATATACATACATACATATATATATAGACTGTTGTGAGCCATTGTTTTGTCCTGCAGCTGTGCTGCGGTCACAGCTGATGGGAATCAGTTCAACTAGCGTAAAACTAAGCTGAGATTGCCAATGTCATAACATATTGGGAGAGAAAGAGAGAGAGAAGGAGAGAGAGTGAGAGAGTAAGACTCTGAAATGCATCAGTTGAGCGGATCCAATAAACTAGTTGGGAATTTTAATTGAAACTGAAAAGCTTTTAGCAAAATTCACGATCAAAACTGGAAGAAGAATTTTGAGCTTTAAAATCAGCTTTGACAGTCATAAGAAATGGAATGCAAGAGCTTTAGCAAAAGCTCAGGGAAGTAAAGAATTTGAGCTTTTTAGAGCTTTATCTCAAGGATCAACTTAGGCTTGCAATGTAAATCAAATAGGATTCGCTTTTAGTGGTACGATTATAAAATGCGTATTTCGCTGTGAAAGCTAATCCAAACTAATAAAGCGCTTTTTTTTGCAAAAATCCTAGCTATTAGAGATATTTTCAGATCAGATCTAAATTGATTTTAACTGGAGATACAACTTTGTCCCTTAGACTTTCAATTTGAGCTTCAATTTGGGCTTTATAAACTCTGCTTCTGTGGAGTAGGCTAAGACTTGGAATTAAGCTGATGAGAAGTTTTGATTTACCATTAAAATGTTCACTCTAAAAGCTCGTCTTTTAAAGCTCACAGTCTCTCTCTCTCTCTCTTTCTCTCTCTCTCTCTCTCTCTCACTCTCTCTCTCTCTTCCTCTCTCTCTTTCTCTCTCTCTCTCTGTTAAGCTTTAGATTAAGCTACAAATCGTTTGATATCGAAAGACTCTCTCAGCTGTCGGTCTCTTGTTTCTCTTGTTTCTTGTCTATTTTTACTAGAGATAATACTAAGCTAGAGTGAAAAGAGCTAGAGAAAGAGAGAGAGAGAGAGAGAGTACGTTAAAGCTACAGCTAGAGGTAAAGATAGAATTAATTAGAGTTACAGTGTTTCTCTCCCTTCTCCTGCTCTCTCTCCTGCATTAGTTACTTTAGTTCCTTTGCCTTACCTCCATTCATGCCTAAGCTTCTTCTCTAGCTTTTTGCTCTCGCTTAAGCTTATTTCCATTCCAGCGCTTTTCTGATTTCATCTGGCATTGATCATTGAAAATCCTGTCGCATTGCTTATCTCCTGCGCCCGCATCCTCACAGTCTCCCAGCCTCACAGTTTCGCATCCTTGCATCGTCCAGCACTTGCAGTAAGCTGCAGCTTGTGAGCTTTGCATTTCACACTTCTCGTTCATCTCGCCGCGCTCCAATCGAAACGCTTTATAACATGTGTAATCTTCTTATTGGCAAACAAAATGACATCTTTGTTGGCAATTGTGAAGCTGTCGCAACATCTCCTCCACTCGCATCCGAAATTTGTTTTGTGTGCATCAAATTGGACAGCCAAATTGTGGCTGGGCCAGGTAGCTGCTGCTGCTGCTGCTGCTCTGTCTCTGCTTGCCTCCTAATCTGGACGGGATTTCAAGCATAATATAGGGTCTGCCCATCCCATCCCAAACCCACCCAGCCTGCCCCCAGTTAGACCAGCCCGCTGCTTACTTAGTGCTTGGCTAAAGTGACGACACATGGTGTGGCATTTACATATCTCGTCTCGTATCTTGGACTTATGCCAGTCTCCTCCAATCTAAATGTTTTACGTCCCAGCCCCAGCCCCATCGTTAGGATGTAGAGTCTCCACCAGCCCCTTTCCCTTCTCCGACTCGCTTTCTGTCTGTGCAGCTTTTATGCAAATTTACAAAGTGCAAATTACACGCTACTAAAGCTTTTTCTCTGCTCTCCTATCGGACGATAGGTGTGTGAGTGTGTGTGTGTGTGTGAATGCATCGCTGTGTATGTGTGTGAGTGTTGGTAAATGGCAAACTTAAAAATTCTATTTAAACTTTTCTATAGGAAGTACATGAAGCAGCAGCTTCAGCTTTAGCTATAGCTATAGCCATAGCCGTCTCGCCCCTCGCACCCTCTCAATCCCAGCTGCTATTTATTTATTATGTGTGGTTTTTTTCTTTAATATACCCCATCGTACTCGCACAATGGGCCACAAGAATCACAGTCTCTGGCCCCGAGGGAAATGACTTTATTCGCCATCAATGGGCGACACACCGACCGACGTCTGCGCCGCCTTATCGACTGCGAAGTCAGTTGAATGCATTTACCAACGAAACATTTCCCTGGCTCATTCATAGCTATCGATACATTAATATTTGAATATTTACACGAACAATGCGGCTACCCTTGCGCAACAACTACTATTTTTGTCAACTATGTCTTTAATTTTCAACTGTGAACGTTGAGTGAACAATAATAGTTCTTGACTTGATTTATAGTAGTTCAGTACGACTAAAATTGAACCAGTTCATATCATCTAAAATGCAAATAGGTGGAGCTCATTTACTTTTATTGCATGTAAATTGAATGTAAATTACATTTCGGAACTAGTTCACTATATGAACAGTTCACTAAAAAGCAAGTCATTTGACAAATGAGCTACTCTGGACAGATGAACTGAAAAATAAAATGTCAAATGAACTGGTTCACTCATATATATATTAGTTCATATGTAATAGGTGTCATATGAACTAGTCAGGTCATGGGATCATCAGTTCATTAGAACAATTCATATGCATATGCAACAAATAATTGTGCACTAGTTCACTAGATGAACAGCTCATCTATTCTGGTTTGTTCACATGAACTAGTTCGCTTTGCTTGCAGTTTCAATGAGCACAATAAATCATAAAAGATTGATGTGGCTATATTTCTGCATATCACTTGAAATTTCTACCGATAAAAAACTTGACTTGTGCCACTGTGCCTGGGCTGGAAGAGTCCTTCCATTTTTTTGGTCTCCTTCTCTTTAATATTTTCATACACATTTCTCTCTCTCTCGCCTTTTTTTAGCATTTTCTCTTTTCATATCAGCGTTTTTATACCCTGAACCCATTGAAAATGGGAAATCAGGGTATAATGGTTTTGTTAAAAGTATGTAACAGGGAGAAGGAGGCGTGGCAGACCCCATAAAGTATATATATTCTTGATCAGGGCGACAAACTGAATCGATTTAGCCATGTCCGTCTGTCCGTCTGTCCGTCTGTCCGTCTGTCCGTCTGTCCGTCTGTCCGTCTGTCCGTATGTATGAACGCGTCGATTTCCGAAACTACAATAGCTAGAGACCTCAACTTTTTTTTAAAATGTCCGTATATAGCGCGCGCATATCAAGTTTATCACAGAAGATCGATAATTCGTCCGATTATTTTTTTATCGATGAAAAACCTTATCGAAAGCCAGTTATAAAATTATATCTCCTACATCTTTTGAGCTAGAGTCTCCAAATTTTAAATGTAGACTCATATGCATTTTATAGAATTTCGGTTTTTGTTATAATTCACCCCCCGCCCCTATATCCACCCCCTCACCCTCACTTTTGTAAAAGGCGTATTTCAAATACTAGAGACTTGAGCTTCGGCATATACACGCATAGTAATGATATAATCACAATCTAAAAGTTTCATGAAGAACGTACGTCCACAAAAAAAGTTATTAAACAATTAAGTTTCCATGAGAAGCCCACACTGCAGCCCATGCGTGCGTGCCTATATGTGCCTATGTATGTGTGTGTGTGTTTCTTTTGTAAACAAAAAGACGCGGAGAATTATTGAAATATCAGTTCTCCGAAGAGTTCAGGGGATTTCCTAGTCGGGCAGTCTCGACTAGAGCTTTCTTACTTGTTTTTATTTGGCTCGTTGCTTTTTATGAAAAAGACCAAAAAAACAAAAAAAAAAAGAAATGCAAAAATGGGCGAAAGTGCAGGAAGCATTTCATCAGGCGCAAGGCGTGGCGGGGCGTGGCAGGTCTCAAGCCTCAAACACCAGCTATATGCAGCGAGTAGCTGCCCTTTTACACCTATATACACCCGCCCCTCCCCCCCCAGGCCGCACACGCCTCCTTCGCCGCCTCCGCCTCCGCCTCCTGTCGGCCGTAAAGACTCGACGTGGAGCGTTGCATTCGCTACATAAAGCACATTTATCGTGGTTACAAAAGCGTAAAAGAAAAGTGTGGCGCACCGTTTTCTCCGTTGAAAAATGTTTCAAAAACTGTTTCAGGCTAAATGAACATAAAGCGTTAGCTACCCGCACCCCACCACAGCTCGCTTATGGCCCGCAGCTTGGCTTTGTTTTCTAGTGTAGCCAAAGAAGTGAAGCTGTGTGCGGGTGGGGGGGGGGGGTGTGGAGGGGAGCGGTGTTGTTAGTGCTCTGACTGCATCTTTCAGCTGCTCATCGCAGCGTTCTGAAAATAAAGCCAAATTAAAATTATATACCCCTACTTATATTTGCTGCTTCTTTCTTGTTTGTTGTGGCTATGTGTGTGTGTGGGTGTGTGTGTGGGTTGAAGCTGCTTGTGTCTGAGGTGCGGGCCATGCAAAAGTCAACTAAGTCGTGCTCAATTTTTATGATGAGACGTTGACGTTGCAGCTGCCACTTTGTGCAACAGAATTTGCAGCAGAAAACCCGACTGCATGATGCCCTGCTTACAATTGAAGTGAAGTCTGAACTTGATTCCTTATGGACTTTTTGCTGCTGCTAGTTTTCACTTAGAACAGGTCCACCCTAATGCCAGCTGCTGCTGAATTTATACAACTTGAAGCTCAACTCCAGCTCAATTCAGTCTCTGCATGAACTCTACGCTTTTTGCTCCATCTTTTACTGTCCATGCTAGAGCCAATATACTCCACTTTGTGTAAGGTGTGTAGGGCATGAGTAAAAACAACGCAGCGAGGCAGGCAGACGGCAGAGTCTCGAGCCCTTGCCTCTTGGTTTCCCTGACGCTTTATGAATGGCTGCGCCTGTAGCAGCTCCACCTCAGCGCCTGCCACACCCCACAGCCCCACAGCCCCACAGCCCCAGCCGTCGCAGTCCCAGCTCGGAGCGAAAGTTGGCAAAGAAAAGAAATTAAATGCACTTCCTTTTATGCGAGCTTCTCATATTTTGCAAGGCGCCAACCACCCCCCCGTTTCGGCCACACAATGCGCTAATAATGGAAGTGCACTTTTGACACAAAAGGTGGCTGTGGCGACAATGCCAACCGCCAACCGCCAGCCGCCCCCAAAGCCCGCCCACCTCTTGACTGGTTTATTGCTCATTCGCTGCAACGGCGATTAGTCCGAGTGCGGGCAAAGTGTGGCCGACTGCTCTGCTCTGACCTCGTAGGAGATTAGAAATTTTTGTGGCATTGCTTTCACTTCATTGTGCGTTGCCTCCGCTAGATGGCGCCACCAAGGCCAATGGCAATCAATGGACGGCATTCGCTACGCGCTGATCCATCGAGATTACTTTTGAGCTTCAACTGATTCTGTTGCTGCTGCTCCTGCTGCTACTTCTACTTCTTCTTCTTCTTTGCCAACTACTTTATGACGTCACAGTTACGAGTGCCGCTCATTGAGCAGCTCGCAAGCTGATTGAATTGCTCTCCACGATTGCCGCGCGCGCCGTTTCCCAAAGGTAAAAGAACAATGGAAGCTTAAAGCGAATGCAGTGCGCAAAGTACAAAAGCTCATTTTGTTTGTGTGTGTGTGTTAGTGTGTGTGTGTGTGTGTGTGTGTGTGTCTTTTATCTGCCAAGGCAGCTTCAGTCTGAAAGATATTTAAATAGGTCTCTGCGCTCCATCAATGCTTGCTCTAGCCAAAAGCCGACTTATATATATAAATGCTATATATATGCATGATAAATCATGGGAATAATATTTAGTATATATAATTGATATATGTATTGGCAAAGTAGGCATGATAGATAAGGCTTGATCAATAGAAATATTTATGTCTTGTTATTCGAGAGATTCGTCTATTTCAGATGTTAGGATATACATATAAAAGGAATTTCTCACATATAGAAAAATAAGAGATTTATATGATATAATTCCATATGAAACAAATGAACTCTCTCTGTGTCTCCCTCTCTCTCTTTCTCTCTCTCTCTCAGTATGCCTGAGCAGCTCTTTAACTCTTAACTATCTTTAGCGCACTCCTCTCTCTCTCTCTCTCTCTCTCTCTCTCTCTCTCTCTCTCTCTCTCTCTCTCTCTCTCTCTCCCTCACTCCATCCATTCACTTGTCATAAAATCAAAGTCGAACTATAGCCAACTGCATGGGGCAGACGTGGCGTATGAGTAATTTACTAGCAGACGGCAAAGGCAAAGGGCAACACAATAAGGTTGCTTAAGCCACGCCCCCGTCGCAGCGGTCGTGTGGGCGTGGCGTGTGGCAGCTTTTGGCAGAAGCGCGCTCGCTTCGTCTGCTGAGCCGCGCCGTAAAAATAAATCAAATAAATAATAAATGAAACGAAACGAATCAAATGCGAAATAAAAATCAATGGCACTCAGCACTTCAATGAATTGGAATACACACACAGACACACACACACACATACATACACACACACACACTAGCATACACGCTCACACATGCAGTTTGCTTTACGGTTTGATTTCAAATAAAATTGTGCTTCATTGAATCGAATTGAAGCAGCAAAAATGAACGAGATGAGACGGAGACAGGAGAGGGAGAGGGAGAGTGGGAGAGACTGAGACAGAGATACATACGCACGGCAACAATAACAACAAATCGACCTGAACTTGCTGCACTTGCCTGGACATTTGGTCAATTGCAATTAGACGTCGCTGAAGTAGTGCACTACCGCACCGCCAGCCAAGTGGTGCTGCACCACTCAATAAAAATTCAACTTGGCAAGCATTGCAGCACACACACACACACACACACAGAGAGAACATATCTGACCCAAATATTGTACATAATGTGTTTATGTGCGCTGAGCGGTTGTGCGGTGCTGCTGCTGCTGTGGTGCGTGGTGCTGTGGTGCGGAGGTTGGCCAAGAAATTGCAACACTTGAAAACTTGAAAATGTTTTGCCAACTTTGGCTCTGGCAAAAGTTTGTGAAGCGGCGCAGCGACAGCTAACTGCAGCCACTACCCATACCTTTGGTCAGCCACGCCCCCCACCCTTTCGGCTGGCATCTGCTCAGCCGACAACGACGACGTCGATGACTGTTCCCAGTCCAGCAATAATTAGTGCAAACAATTGCGCCATTTGAAAAGTCTCCTTGGCCGCCACACTGCGGCATTTTGTTTCAAGGTTTCTTTGCCAAGTTGAAAACAACCCCCGCTCGTGCATCTAACCCCGCCCCTGCGCCTGCAACGCCCCCAAACAGCAAAAAAAAAGCAAAGCAGTAGAAAAGTTGGCAAAAACTTTGCGTCCAGGCAGTCAGCATATTTTTTCAAGAAAATTGGCTGAGCTGCCAGCCGGATATCGGTTCGTTCGGTTCGGGTTCGATGGGATGCCGTCAGGGTTGCCATGGCAGCACAATTGCCAGGTAACAGCTCATTAAATGGAATTCCAGCTCTTATTATTGCCTCGCTTATTCATTTCCATCTATTTTGATGTGCCTGCTCGTGCTTAGGCTTGGGTTTCCATAGGTCACAGTTGACGTCCCATGCACAATCGATGCCAATTTGTTGCTTTTGACTTGGGAAACTCTACTCAGATGTCGGAGTGGAGTACCCCTACCAATTGTGAACAACTAGAGAAACTGAGAGCAACTCTTAACTCTCTCTGCTCAGCTTAGTAACTTTATCGGTATCTATCGATAAATATACAGCACATCAATCGATATTCAATCACTTTTGCCTTACAGCTATGGAAAATATCACATATTCTATATCTATGGGTAACCTGAATAATTATGTATATATTTTTTATTTCGATTTCCGATTCTTTTTTTTCTTATGCCATATATATTTCTTTCTATACAAATATACTATCAATTATATAGATATGCGTTAAACGAAATGCTCGCAATTGAACAACTTGTATACATATTATAAACATTTGCGATAGAGTTGCTCACGATTGTTAAGCAAACAACCAAACAACGACAACAACAACAACAACAAAATCAATTTCTTTGCATAATCTTATCATACTTAAAGTCTTAAGTATTTTTTTTGTATTTTTCTACTCCTTACTCATAGTTGTTCTATTTTGCATGCGTTTTGACTACACTCCCAGCATTTCGTGGCTATCGATTGTCGAGCGTTGCGGCCTATTTAACGACTATCGATAACAGTCGAATTCAAGTTATCGTTATCGATACAAATCGTTAGCAATAAACAAGTTTATTTGACTAGTTTTTGCAATGCATTCTTATCGATAACATGCTGTTTATCGATTGATTTTTTACAATCTGATTTTCATTTCCCTTATTCGTGTGTTTCGTGTATGATTTGTTATCAACTGTGACTGTTATCGATAGCACCGCAATCGTCATCGCTCAGCTCGACAATCGATAAACGCCTTTCTACTCGTTTTACATATCATAAATATGTATATGTATATTTTATCTGTAGTTGCAATTGGTCGCAGCTTCCATGGCACAGTCTATCGATTGGCCGCTCTATTCAGAAGTATATACATGTATATACTCACATATATAAGTATATATATATGTATATATATCTAAAGTCCTTGAAGCTAATTCACTGCTTCGAGATTGAAATTGTCTACAAGCCATGCCAAAGCTGCGTGCCAAATACGTTTTGCACCTGTACAACAACAACAACAACAGAAATAAGAATAAGAAAAATAAAAGTTAAATACTTCAATATTTACCTTCAATTTTGTAGTTACACACACACACACACATGCACACGGACACACACAATAGCTGAGGCTGTAAAAATAGATTGATTCTATGTACATTTATTTGCCAAGCTGTTTTCAATAATTGAATTATCCAAGCAAAAACACATTTTCAAACTGTCTTCGTGTGCGTGTGTGTGTGTGTGTGTGTACACAACAAATTAAATACTCCACAGCACACCCACACACACACACACACACACACAGACACACAGACAAACATAACCTAGGGACATATTTTTCACATCCATCATCCATTTCACTCACTCTTATATATACATACATATGCATATGATAATATTTATGAATATTTTCTCAATTTATTTCGTTTACTCTTAAATAGAGCAACAACAAAAACAAAGTAAAAACAAACAAAAAAAATAAACAAAATTTATTTTTTATCTTATCTTATATCGATATTAGTTCAAGTTAAATTACTCGATATTCTTCGTACATCTCCATATACATATATATGTGTATATATGAATTTCTTTACATATATACACATATATATATTTATATATACATACAACATAAATATATATATATTTAAAATACATACTACATAGTTACAACTCGATGTTTTTACACTTTGTTTTCTTATAATTTCAATGAAACAAGCTGAAAGCAAAACATGAAACAAATCAACAGTAAAACATAAACAAAACACATTCTGAAAGCACACAACTAACAAAATGTATTTCTCTTTTGCAAACACACCTCAATTTTTGCTCCATTGCAACTCAACTCAACTCGGATCAACTCGAATCAACTCGAATCAACTTGGATCAACTTGGATCAACTCGGATCATTTCCTAACTGCAGTCGCGTTTCGGTGATGCGCGGCCAGGTGATAACGCCCCAGGGCCTGGGCATTGTGGGCATACGCGTTTCCGTGGATCGTGACTCACGCTTCGGCTTCACACTCACGCGCCAAGGCGGCTGGTAAGTAGAGCATACAAATTTTTGATAACTTACAAACTTATTTTATGTGAAGATAGATATATAGATATCTCTATGCTGTAATGCTAAATAGATTATAGATATCTCTATACTTAACATTAAATTTGTAATTAAGTTTGGCTTTGAGACTAGGCAATATGAAGCAATTCCCATTAGGATTGAATATTTATAATAAATTTCCACTTGAGCTGATCCAGTTCAATTATCTAATCCAAGTCTGGTAGATGTGGAAGAGTTCTTTGAATTTTTCCTTGTATTTATATTATAATTTCTTCTATGAAGTCGAGTTTCATTTTAACATCCAATTTTATGCCTCAAATATGCCCAGCTGCAATAATCATCTGCTGAATCTAATGTTCGGACTAAGCGTTTTCATTAATTTTTATACAAGAGGCTTGCTCTCTCTCTCTCTCTCTCGCTTGCTCTCTGTCACTTTAATCTTTTGGCCCTCGAAATGCAAATTACTTACGTATGGGTAATTTTTCATAATTTGCCAAATGGCGTCGCGTCTTGGCCAACTTTTTGGCGTCGACGGCTCGCACTCTTGGCCAGCTTTTGATTACATTTTGTTAATAGAATTTCGTTGGGCACAGGCCAAGTGTGCAGGCAGATAAAGCAAGTTATCACTTTTTAATTAAATCTCTTGCTTTGATGTGACCTCCCCAGCCGACCCCCGGTCCTACCCCCCCTACCGGCTAGGGGCTGGCCTAGATGGAGCAAAGGCATCTGCGGTTTGTGTCCTTCGGCTCCTTCTAAGCAGCAGCTAAAACTTATTTAAGCACGCTTTGTCAACTTGTGGGATACGTGACGCCAACTCAACCCAAAAGACAAACGAAAAAGTCTTTATTAACAGCTGACCAAGTCACATTTTCAAACAAACTTAAAACAGCATAAAATAAATTCGAGAAATCAAAATCAAAATAAATTTGTGCTGACTAATGGGATGGAAGTGCAGGAAAATTTGAAGATGAGGAATGGGAGGAGGAAGATTGGAGTTACAAGATTAGAGATACAAGATACAAGATACAAGATACAAGATACAAGATACAAGATACAAGATACAAGATACAAGATACAAGATACAAGATACAAGATACAAGATACAAGATACAAGATACAAGATACAAGATACAAGATACAAGATACAAGATACAGGAAAAGAAGCTAGACATGATAGTAGATAGAATATATTGTAAATATAGAAAAAGAAGATCGATAAATATCGATATCGTTATCAATGTCAATAGTTATCCATAGCAACTAAAGTAAACTCACTTTTAATTCATATTTTAGCTTAATCGAATCAACTCTACTTATATACAGTTGCCACCTTAAACTAGAGAGGAGAATAACTCATCGATAGGTAGCTCAGTGAATTGACTCTTTGACTCATGGGCGGCTTACGGCATCGATATCATCTAAACGATATCCAGAGTTCACTTCAACTTCGGACTTTTATTGCTATTGCAATCGAAAAACTAAGAACTAATGCGAAGCATTTAAAAATCATAAAGACATGGAAATATTTGCAGTTTTTGCTTATGGCATTCCAATCAGCGTGCCAGACACGAAGCCAGACAAGAATTTATCTAGAATATATATATGTATATGTATGTATGTATGTATATATATTTATATGTATGTATATCTCTATGTATATAAGTTTTGTCAGCAGCATTTGAGCGTCATTCGCATTTGGCATTTGCTTGAATGAAATTTAAATCAAAGCACACACACACACACGCACACACATAGAGAGAGACACCAAAAAGGGAAAATGAAAATATAAAATGAAAATAGAAATAGAAAATGGAAAATGGAAAAGCTGCGCCAGAGATGAGGCTTGGGGCTAGAGATATACAGTAGAGATAGAATAGCACGAGAGAGAGAGAGAGCGTGGCTGTGTGGGTGGAGGGGGGGGCGGCGGATGTAGAGGGACTTTCGCCAATCCAATATATCTAATATAAATATTTTTGCAGTTGTTTTTGGTAAAAAGGATTTCCGCTGTTGCCAGCACAACAAAATCAACCCAAATGTTATTGTTGTTGTGTTGACATTTTCTTTTGCCTAGCATGCATGCATGTGTGTGTGTGTGTACATGTGTGTGTGTGTGTGTGTGTGTGTGTGTGTGTGTGGGTGTGGGTGTCTTTGCTGGCCAATTTAAATAAACATTTCGCACCCGCTTTGCCTGACGTTGCGCTGCTGATTTTATTATGTCCAGCAACAACAAGAAAATGTTGAAATTGATTAGAATGATAGACTAGGCGATGCCCTGTAAGCTAGCTTATAAGAGATTTGAAGGGGAACGCAAAGAAGAAGAGAAACTGAGATATGGCAGCTAAAAGAAGCTCTGTGATTTTCTCTTCTGTTCTCTGCTCTTAACTAGGCAGAGTTGAGAACCTAAGAAAAGACTTGAAAATGAGAGAATAACTGGGAATTTCTGAGGAATACATAGTATAGCAAGATATATCTGTGTGAAGAGTTAAAGTAATACAAGGAGAATGAAGGAGAAAATCAGAGCAGAGAGAAAACGAAAGCAATTCTGCGCTCAAGTCAAATGAATAGATAGAGAATTACTCAAAAAATTATTAGAGGATGAGAAATTGGGCAGAAAGCACAAAGAAAATGAAAGCTTGGATGAGTTTCAACAGAGAATTTCAAATAAAAGAGTAGACAACATAGAAAGAGATATAAAGAGTATATATAGACTCATATAGTCGAATTCTCCCTGAATCATTTTCCCCACACACATGTCACATGCATATGTCTCCCTTGAGTATACCCCTTACCTAACAGCTGGCCTAACTACAGGGTATGTCACACAAATAAAATCTGTGCAACAGCCAGATAGACAGAGGAGCCAAACTAACTGTCTGATGATTATTTGTGTTTACTTCTACACACGCACACGCACACACAGAGAAAGAGAGAGAGAGTGGGAGAAAGACAGAGACTGTCAGCAGTTGTTGTCGACATTGTTCGACTGGCAAAAGTGTTGCATACTTATGTGACTGGCTGTGTTGGTGTGTGCGAGCGTGCGATTACATTTTTACCTACTGTGCCATGATTTCTCATTAGCCCAGTGGCCGTTAAATGCCGCTGGCGTTGACCATTTTTCACATTTGCCTGGCCACCTACCCAGCTGCCGTTGTTGTCCCATTTTGCAATCAGCAAAAGGCAACAACAACAACAGCAAAAGGCAACAACAACAACGTAAACAATTATAAAGCAAGCGCCCAACTGTGAAGCCAGCAGAACAAAAAAAAAGTTTATTATATACATATACTTATATATAAACATATATACACATATACTTATACATATGTATATAGCGAATACACACGGAAAATCACAAACATGCTCTGATTTCTGTTGTCCCGTGTTCCGTGTTGCGAGTCCTGTGTGCTCCGCGCTGTGTCCTTCCGTTGTCAGCTTCTTAGAGCTCTGATTTGGTGGAGGACATAAATTCTTCAGTTTTTATTTATTTTTATTATGGCTACTTTGTTGTTGTTTATCTATCTTGTTCAGTGCCCTCTCGCTCTCTCTCTCCCTTCGTCTTCTTCTTCTTCTGCGTGTTTTTGGGCTGCCTTTGAAGGATTTTAAAGTTGCTGGGGCTCCTGCTCCTGGGCACCGTCTTCTTGTTGCTACATTCTTATTTTTAGCTGGCAATAATTCCTGTTTATGTTCACATTATTTTTAGCTCTATATAGTCCGCATATGATGGCCATGCACACACACACACACACACATACAGTGCTCTATAAAATTAAATGTGCCGGCCTTCAAAGCAGCTGCCGGCAGCAGGAGTCGGCAGCAGCACACAGTGTGCTATGAAAATATTGCACACTTGCATGCAATAAACTAAATGTTTCCCATTTGGATTCCCATTGAGTCCGAGTTTTAGTTACTCGTTGCAATCATCTCAAAGTACAGCACAGGGTGTGCGCACAGGGTGACCATGTTAAATACTATTTAGTGTACGTGCAAGCAGTTGACCTCATTTGCTGCTGGCCCGAAAGCAAAGCAAAGCAAAGCCAAGAAAGCAGAGAGAGAAGCGAAGAATATAAAAGGATTGCATGATAGATTGAAGAAAATGTAACACAAAGCCAGATAAGCAATGAAAAACAAACTAAAGAATGCTAGAGATGAGCAACCATTCAATTGAAGTAAAACATGTGCAAAGAGAGAAGCTTAGACCTATTGGACAGACTTTGCTTAACTTATCTCATGAAGAAAGAAACGGAAATGCAAGAAATGGAGGCGAGAGAAACTTGCAGAAACTTATCTACCTATGAGTCCTTCTTATAAGCTGCTCAGCATTATAACTGAGTTAGATAAGTTCAAAACAAATATGAAGAACGAAAGGTATTTCTAGAATAAGTCAGCTAATGAAACAAAAGAAAGAAACTTAAATATATTAAACTAAAATATGAAAAGGAGCAAGAAACTTATAGGAATCGAGGTGTAAAATGAATATATTTACATAGATGATATGAAGTATAAAGTGATTCCTAGAATTAACTCAAATAAGTATAAGGAATCGAGAGATAATATATTTTTCAATGAAATGAGAAACGATTCCTAGAATATACTACATTTTAGAAAAGAGAGAGAGACTTATAGGAATCGAGATATAATATATGAAATGAGAAATGATTCCTAGAATATGCTATGTATTGGAAAAGAGAGAGAGAGAGAATTATAGGAATCGAAATATAAAATATTCCTAGACTATATTTGGAAAAGAGAGAAAATTGAATCGAAATGTAATACATATAATATAAATATATATATATATATATACTACAGTTTGGAATACATTTAGGAATCGAGATACATATATATTCCCAAAATTAACTATAGTATAGAAAAGAGAGAGAATTTTTCAGGAATCCAGATATACCATTGTCCCATTAGCTCTACCAGTGCACACATATACCCGCTCTCAGCTCTCAGCGCAAAGGAATTTTAGTATTTTCTTCAGAATATCTTTCAATTTGTCGTGCAGCTTATTAGTATGAATTATGCGTATAGTTTTGTTGCTCACTGTGTGCGCATACAAACATACATACCTAACTTCTCCTGCTAGCTCTACTTCGAGCCATGTTTTGCAGTTTTTCTGCTTCTCTTCTTCTTTGGCTTAGCAACTTAACGAGCAACACTCACACACACACACACACACACACACACACATATGTGCATTACCTACTTACATATGTAACACATACTTTTCGGCGCCACTGTTGCTTGTTGTTAATGCTCGTTCGCTGTTGTTGTTGTTGTTGTTGTTGTTGTTGTTGTAGCTGTTACTCTTAATGTTCGCGCGAGTTTGCTTTTATGGCTTTGTATTTATAATGTTTATTTCAATTTTATGCTCTTATTAAGCTTGCCAAACGCACACACACACACACACACACACACACACACTCGCACAGTCCACACAACATGCTGTGCTCCATTTTTATACCCCGAATCTGAACTTTGAGCATGGGTATATGCAGGGCATATGCGCTTAAGGAAAATGTATGTAAGTGGCTGTAGAAGGCGTGGCAGAGCCCAGAAAGCTACAATGAGCTAAGCTGATATCGATAACTCATTCCATTGCCTTATCGATAATGATGAGGGGGGAGGGGGTCTTTGTGGTATCTGCTAGTCGGGCACTCCCCACGAGAGCAGGCTGTAAGTTTTTATGCTCTATGTCCAGCAGAGTGAGTGTGAGAGAGTGAGATAATGAGAGAGATAATGAGCGAGAGAGAGAGAGAGAGAGAGAGAGATAATGAGAGATACATATATGGGTAGCAAAACTACATCAAACAAAGCTCTGCTGCATTTAGAGATCAACAATAGAAGATCTCTGTGCGAGATATGCAAAATATTACAGATGACACAACTAATATGCCCGTTTCAGACATGTTAAACAGGCATAAATACCTCAGCCATAGAGCTACTCTGGAATATATATCATTATTGACTTTCTCTTATGATTCCCTAGCTAATTTCTAATTGAGCGTGTATTCAGCTGTCGATTACGCCCGATTGTTATATTCAAAAGTGAGCTGTTCCCTTTTTTTTTTTTTTGTCGACTTTTATTTTTATTTTTTTGTAGCTTTGCTTCATTTGCTGTTGTCCTGTTGCTGGTTTGCCATTGTTGCTGTCGTCCTTTGACATGCATTGTTGATTGTTGTTGTTATTGTTATTGTCGTTGCTGTTGTTGTTGTTGTCAGCCCGAGTAGTAATAAAGGTAATAAAAGTCATTATATTGTGCTGCTGGGGATTATTGTTGGCATTTTTAGCCACATATTATAAAAGTTGTAAATTGCATTTGTGTGCGTTTGCGAGTATGAATGCCCGAACACCACCACCACCAGCAACAGCAACAACAACAACAGCAACAACAACAAAGACAACAGCAACAATTGTCATAACAATAACGGCAATTGTAACTCTTTTTAAGCGTGACAACAATTAAATTAAATTAGCAAAAATTGTAACAAATATTTAATGCCATACCCTTTAGCAACAACTGCTGGCCAAAAAGTGGGGCATATTGATTAATAGTTAAATTTACATGCATTAATATATTTATTTTGATATATATAGAAATATATATAGAGCTTTTTAAATATTTTTTAGATAATATAATATATTTATTTAATTTACAAAAATATGTAACTTGTTTTTTTTTTTTAATATTTACTAATTATTTACAATTTTATAAATTTATTAACTGATCAGAACTGAGCTGGAATCTGCTTCACAAGTTTCCCAATTCATTCCAATTATATAGCCATTTCGCTCACTCATTTCGTTTCTAGGCGCAGCAGCCTAATTGGAAGCAGCCTAATTGGAATGATGTAGTGTGCTGCTGAGCGCTTGTCAAGTTGGAGCTGCGAAATTCTTATACGATTCAGTTTGCATGCCTCTCATTGTCATTCCAATAGAGTGCGAAAGAGCGAGACAAATAGAGCTGTTAGTAAATATAGTCGTTGCTGTTGCGGAACGAGAGAGCGAGATAGCTGCTAATGACTCTGCGAACATGCTTGCCCATTGGACGCAGAGGCTGCGCCTAGAAACGAAATGAGTGAGCGAAATGGCTATATATGCCAATCGTTAGGCTGGCCAGTAGACGAATAGAATGTGAGCAGAAGACAGCGTTGCTCAGTAGACTGTAATGCAAAATGGCCGCTAGTGCAAGGTTGACAAATTAGAAGAGAGTTCGATCGAAATGGCAGCATCGCGATGTAAATTAAATGTATATCAATTGAATAGATCATTTAATTTTGCCTATGCTCACAGGGTATCGTTGAGTCGTATATCGCGTTCTCTTCATGGTTTATTTCATTTGTTTTTATGCTTATTTATCGAATTGTTTTCGAATGTGGCTTTTGCCTTTGTTTATTGTGAAATTTAATGTAATTATTCTCGATTTTTTTTTGTTTTTTGTTAGTTGCCATTTAATTTTAATTATTTTTTTCTGTTTTCGTATAACATATGCTATTGTTAAAGTGGGCGCGGCTGTAATGGATATAGCCTAGATTTTGCCACAAATCTGTTCGTGTCTCTCTTTCTCTCTCTCCTTGTTACTCTGATTTGCTGTCTCTTTCAGCAGCTGCTGCTTCATACAAACACAATTAAAAATCACATTAATTAAATATTTCCAAAGCAAAAGTTTTGCCATTTCTTAAGCTTTCTGCGCCACTGGCCACGCCTTGTTGTTGCTGTTGCTGCTGCTGCTGCTGCTGGCCTTTGTTTTCCAACACTGCTGCTACCGCTGCTTCTTCTTCTTCTTCTTCCTCTCTTAGCTATTGCCTGGTCGAAGTTTTTGCAACTTTTCGTACGCCAATGCGAAAAATACTCGCAATAATGAGAAGGCGGCCCGAACGCAATCGCCATCATTATATTTAATGCGGCTAAAAGCGGGCGTCTCTACGAGTGGGCTGGCTGTGTGGGCATGGCTTAAGGGTTGGGCCACAGCTGACTGAGGTCTTAACTTATGCTCTAGCAATTGTTGTCGCTGCCATCTGCTGTTGTTGTTGTTGTTGCTGTTGTTGTTGTTGCCCCAACAAAAATCCTAAAGTTTTTCAATTTCGACAAACAATTGAGGTATTATCTGCTCAGCGGGGCGCTGCTCAGAGTTTGTGGGCGGGCTGTGGGGGGTGTGGGGGGTTTAGGCCCTGAATATTGTGGGCTTTCAGTCTACTCGTGCGTCAAACGCATCCCAAAACTTTATTAAATTATTAATTTGCATGTTTTGTGACGTGAAATTTGATGTTGCACATGTTTTATTCTTCCTCTCACACTCTCTCTCTCTCTCTCTCTCTCCCTTGCAGGTTTGACGTTTTGGTTAATGGCGGCGGCGCTGTCACCTTACAGTTCCAACGTTCGCCATTCCGTCCACTGACACGCACCGTCTTCGTGCCCTGGAACCGCATCGTGGTGCTGCCCCCAGTCCAGATGCAGCTGAGCGACGACGATGAGACGACGAGCCGCAATATCAAGTAAGTGACCAGGAGCGATAGCTTCCTATGGCCTATGGACTTTATATGAATGCCAATTCGATTGCTTTGCTCCTCACAGAGTGGCTCCACTGAATCCGGCGCTGACATTCCTCAACTCCATACACTATCACACGGCGGACGAGGCGAACGATGCGAGCAAAGTTTGCATGGATCACGATCACGAGAAGCTGAAGCCGCAGCTGATTAGCACTTGGATGCCAAACGGCGTGGGCGCGATGCCCGGCAAGCGCGTCATCTTTGCCGAGACTCAGGTGAGCTGAATAGTCCCTAAGCCCCCTAGCCCCAGCCTCTGGGTTGGTTGGGCTCATCCTCTCTAATGCCACTCCTAATTAGCGGGCCGTGCAGCGGGCAACAGCTGGACGCTGCGCAGTTTTAATTAATTTAAAGTTCGCCTTAATGACATTATAACTTTGCAACGAACCAACCAGAGAGGCAGAGAGAGCGCGAGAGAGAGAGAGAGAGAAAGTGACTGAGCGAGCTGAGCATTACGTTTAATTGCTGCATTATGCCTTGTGCTCCAGCTGCGCTCCACGCAGCGAGCCGGCGAGCCAGCGACCTGACCGCAAGGCTAATAACTAACTCACTTAGAGGCAGCGACAATTATAGTGCTCTCAAAAGGACCAAACACCCGCCCGCCCCGGCCCTGATTGCCTACATTTTCCTTTCGCTTTGACCTACCTCCTCGCCTTTCGTTCTTTCCACTCTGACAATAATTCTTGATTGCCTGCATTTTGCAGTCAATTTTACAAGCTGCCTGCAGCTTAACGCATTGCTCAACACTGCACTTTAGTCTCTCTCTCTCTCTCTCTCTCTCTCTCTCTTTCTCTCTCTCTATCTATATATCTATGTCTTTCTCATTTACACCTTTCACTCATTTTCAAACTCAATCAGTTTTGTTCACTTTCCAACACTAGCGCAATAGGATTATCCATCTTTGTAATGCTCTTGTCTCACATTTCTACATTCCATTTATTCACATCTCCTCTTTCTACTTAGACCTCGCTATATCTAATATCTTATCCTCTCATAGGCAATTCAGCTTTGCTCACTTTACAACACTAACCCATCATGATTTTTTTCACTTTGCCCTTCACAGATTGTCCAGGAATCGATTCAAATACCCGGCTCCGATCTGCATCTCACCTACCAATCATCACAGGCCTCTGGCTATTTGAGCATTGTGCGCATGCGCCTGACCTCGGAGGTCATACCCAAGACGCTGACCCATGTGCATGTGGGCGTGGAGATCGAGGGCGCACTGCACGTGAAGACCTACGAGGCGGATCCGAACTTGATTCACACGTTTGCCTGGAACAAGCGCAACGTCTACCGGCAGAAGGTCTACGGCGTGACCATCGCCCGCATCTCTGTGGGCTATCAGCACAGCACGTGCCTGACTCCGGTTTGGATAACGCAGACCGCGAAGCTGCAGGGCTACGATGTGGACATCTCGGATATCGGCGGCTGGGGCCTGGACATACACCATCATTACAATTTCCATGAGGGCATACTGCAGAAGGGCGACGGCTCCACGCTCCACATGAAGGAGTATCCGCGCACCGTCAAGGTCGTAATGGGCACGGGTCTGCAGCGACCGCTCAACTGTCCGGACTATTGCAACGGCGTGGCCAAGGATGCCAAGCTCCTGACACCGATCGCCCTGGCCACGGGACCCGACGGCAGTCTCTACGTCGGCGACTTCAATCTGGTGCGTCGCATCACGCCCGACGGCAAGGTCTTCACCATACTCCAGCTGAGCGCTACCCAGGTCTCGTATCAGTACTATCTGGCCGTATCGCCGGCCGACGGACACCTGTACATTTCGGATCCGGAACGGCATCAGATACTGCGCCTGCTGCGGCTCGAGAAGGTCAAGGATCCCAGCATTAACAGTGAGCCCGTTGTGGGCAGCGGCCAGCGCTGCATTCCCGGCGACGAGGGCAACTGCGGCGACGGCGGCCCCGCCCTGCAGGCCCGCCTCTCCCATCCCAAGGGCCTGGCCATTGCCGCCGATCGCACCATGTACATTGCCGACGGCACCAACATACGCGCCGTCGATCCCAAGGGCGTCATTCACACGCTCATCGGGCATCATGGCCATCACAACCACTGGAGTCCGGCGCCCTGCTCGGGCACCCTGATGGCCAACCAGGCGCAGCTGCAATGGCCCACAGGCCTGGCACTCAGTCCGCTCGACGGCTCGCTTCACTTCATCGACGATCGGCTCGTGCTGCGTCTCACGTCGGACATGAAGATACGCGTCGTAGCTGGCACTCCGTTGCACTGCAGCAACAACGGGCCAGACAATCGCGTCAACAAGACGGCCACCGACAACGTGCTCGGCACCGTCCTGGCCATGGCCTTTTCACCCTTCGGCGATCTCTACATAGCGGACAGCGATTCGAGGCGCATCAATTCGATACGCGTCGTCGACACCGCCGGCAATATGCGTTACTTTGCTGGCAAACAGGAGGGCACCGGGTAAGTCATCAATGCAGGCTGAACCAACACCGACAGCACCGTCCCGTACGCCCGTACGCTCGACAGAGCCCCACCAACTCCACGGGGACTCGCAACTTGTTTATGCGCATATTTGACCCAATTATCTGACGGTTCGAACGCTTTTTGGCCATTTGCATTTTGCCGAAAAAGCGATATCTCTAGAGGGACATAAATAAAAACAGACAGGCTGGGCGCGTAGACGATACGACTGCCGGGATGCCCTGTAGAGTGAAAGATGCAATCGATATGGGGGGTAGACACAGACTCTAATTCGACTGGGTATATATAACATCGATATATATCGATAAATTGAGAGAGAAACTCTTTGCCTTAAAGACTTAAACCAAACCAAAATTCTTATACAGAAAATTCCATGATGGCATTGAGTTTCTGTTTAAACCTTCTGCTCTCAGCAGCTCAATAAATCTATTGGCCATTGCGAATACACCACATGGTCGCACATGCCCACTAGCCAGTTGGATGATAAACAGGGTATAGATATTTTTCAGCTGCACTTGCATAAAATTTTGCTGCAAGTGCAACCGAAAACTCGGCCAATAAATGTCAATGCAGCTAGGCTAGTGCTACAGTTTATATGCACAACACACACATACATACACATACAAATATGCATGTGTGTGTGTGTGTGTGTGCTCATTCGAGGCCAATCGATAGATGGCGCTGCACAGTTTACTTTATTTGACTTGATTAAATCTTCTTTAAAGCATCAAAAACAGTGACCAAAAAATTAATTGGAATTTTGGCATTTGGGAATTGCTGTGTGTGTGTGTGTGAGTGTGTTAGTGTGCCAGTGTGTCACATGGCCAACGAGGATATTTGCATTTTGTGCCACATTCAGTGCTGGCCAACGCATTGAATTGAATTTTGAATGGAATGGCATTGAGTTGAATTGAGTTGGCAAGCGGAAAGCAGCAGAGAAAAGATTCCCAATTGAACAGTGTTGCAAAGTGCTTGAAAATTAATGAGCAAGCAGCGAAACCAATAAAGTGACAGCAATTTAGAGAAAGCAGTGCTGTAAAACGCTCAGAAATCAGAGACAATGAGATGATTTTATAACAGACAAAGAAAAATATTTTCAAGTGTTGCATAACGTGTGCAGGTTGATAAAGAAACATTTGCAAAATGTTGCATAGTACTTGAAAAAGCTTATAAAGAAATGCCTAATGTGTCATTGAGTGTATGCGAATAAAACAGTGTTGGTTAACAATTCATAATGCAATTGAAATTAACTTTACTTGCACTGATAATAAGACGATAGTTGTATTATGGAAGAAGAAAGCTGTAAAAAAGAGACAATGTTGCATGAGAGAAAAAACAGTGTTGAAAAACGAACGAAACTGAAATTGACAGCAAAAGGAGCAACCATTGCACAGTATGAAAAATTTAGCTCAAGAATGTGAGAATTTAATGTCTATTAAAGTACAGTAAACACTCAATTGAACTGAGGATCTATAAGAGAGATATAGAAGTAGAGTATGTAGGAGAAGAGCGAGAGAGAGAGAGAGGGTGAGATAGAGAGAGGGAGAGAGGAAACGAAAATAAAATGATAGAGATGCGAAATCCCAGCTGAAATCTGCTCAAGAGTGAATTTCAACTGAAATACAGCATATGCTCTCCACTGAGAGTTTCTTCTTACTCTTTCTCTCTCTCTTTCTTTCCCTCTCTCTCTCTCTCGCTCAGCACCGCACAACATTGAACAAAGTAAACTAATTAATTTGTTTCGCTGATTAGTTTGCGGCTGCCCAGCCAGAGCCACGGACTAGGTGCACCGAAGTTTGAGTGTCTGCCATAAATATGGCATATTTCACACACACCCGCACACACACACACACACACACACTCAGAAGTGTGTGCAACTTTATGCAGCTGACAGTTTATTTAATCTAATAGAATTCCATTCGGACGCTTGCTTTGATGGACAGACAGAGCGATCGAGGGACTGAGCGCGTCTGCATGGCATTAAAGGGTTCAGCTGCTGCTGTTGCTGCTGCTGCTCCATTCTAATTGAAATGTGGGCGTGGCTGGGGCAGACGTGGCAAAAGTAATTAGCAGACACCGCAAACGGCGGCCGGAGCCAACGACAGAAACTATAAATCAACCTTTTTATTTAGTAGCGAGGCAGCCAACATTTCAAGTGGGCGTGGCCGGAGCGCGATAAGCGAGCACGACAGCAGCTCAAGGGAGTAAAGAGGGGGGAATGGGAAAAGAATGGGTCAAAATGGAGCGAGACATTGGGTCAGGTTTGCGTTGTCTGCACTTTACTTTAAAATGTTTATCGAACAAACAATGTCATCATAAATACGCGTCGGGTTACAGAGCGCCAGCAGCAGCACCACCCTGAGCCGCACCACACGCTGTGTGTGTCCCACTGTCTGTGTTCCGGCAATGTGGGGGCGTGGCAGCGACATGTAAACGATGCCTGCGCCACAGATAACGGCGGTTGGGTGAATGGACGACGGTTTTAAGTGGGTGGTGTGGGTGGCGTGGGTGGTTTGGGTGGTTTGGGTGGCTGGCTTAAGGGTCTAAGCATTTCCTGTTATATTACTAACGCTCTTGCAATGCTCTTCCTCTTTGGTTTTTGCCACAGCACTCAGACCTGCGACTGTGCAATTGGAAATGGCAGCAATGGCTCGACGGCCGCCGGACTGGGCGTGGGCGTGGCCAGTGGAGGCGCCTACTCAACGACCGTGAATCCGACACGCAATAATGGCGGCACGACGCCAACGACACCAGCTGGCGGAAACGGAAATAATGGCAGCTCTGCCGCTGGCAGCGCCGGCAGCAGCAGCAGCGGCAGCGGCGCTGGCGTCCTGAACAGCAGCGGCGTTTGCGTCTGCCCCGGCGGCAGCATCTCCGGCAGCAACTCGGGCACACTTGCCGGCATTGTGGCCGGCGGCAGCCTAATGTCCACCGGCCCCACCACAACCACAACAGTGCTGCTGGGCGCCAAGACAACAGCTGGCGGCGCCGGCTCCAATCTGGGCCTGGGCGCCACCCTAAACGACGACGGCACCCTGAGCAACGCCGAGACGCTGCTCTCCTCGAACGCCCGCTTCCAGGCCATCTCGGCCATCGCGGTGGCCCAGGACGGTGTCATCAATGTGGCCGATCAAGGTGAGTACAGCAACTGAATTACAGCTAAATAGAGTTAAATGAAAACCGAAGCCAGATGAGGGAGTTAAGCGTGAAAAGAAGGAACCAGATGGACTAAATCGTTCAGCTAGCCATTGATGAGAGAAGCATAGCTAGAGAAGAAGTCAGGAAGAGCATAGAAGAAATATAAGTTGGAAGTAGAGCTTAGAGTTGAATGTATTAGCAGGAAGAAGCTAAGCCATAAGAGAGTATGGAGAGCTCGCTTAGATAAAGAGAGAAGCACCAATTTTAAAGAAGAGAGAAGCATTTTGAAAAGCGTATAATGAGATTACTTAAATCAGTGACTGAAGAGAGAAGAAAAGTATGAAGTTAAAGGAAGCAAGATCCCAGATGAGTAAGTTGAAATAGAGAGTAATAAGAAGAAGAAGCAGAAGATAAGTTGAAATAGAAACGAGAGGCATATTGCTTCATAAAATTTAGGAATTTAAGATTGTTATGCATATAGAAATGAACGAAAACTAAATAATAAGAGAAGCAAAAAATAAACATAGAAGAAGAAGTGAGAAACAAGTGAGAAGCGAGCAGCATTGTGATAAGTTGGAATATAAGCAATAAGAGAATCTATAAGCTATAAACTGAACAGAAGCGAGAAGCTTGAAGCTAGGCAAAGGATTGAGAAGCAAACAGTAATGTGATAAGTTGGAATATAAACAGAGAGATAAACTATAGATTGTATGAACTGAAAAGAAGCCTTATTGGCAGTGAAACAACAATGAAGAAAGTGAGAAGCGAGCAGATAAGTTGAAATATAAGCAGAGACCAGTAAAGAAGTGAGAAGCATTGTGATAAGTGCTTTAGACCACTAATAGATTTTTATGATTTAACATAACGCTAAATTCAGGCAACTTATTGAGCTTCTCTGATGGCTACTCGCTGCAGTGGAAATTGGAAAAACTATATGGAATAAATTAAAAATAGAAAAATAGAAAAAAACAGTGAAATGTTTTTTCTTCTATATTTCCGATTGACTTTCAAGCGGAATCAGCCAATTGACCGCAAACGAAATGTTGATGTAATCAGTTAGCGTGCTGAATAATCGCGGCTAATAAACCCAAATGCGCATTCATTTGCTAGCTGTCAATTCCAAATGAATACATTCAATTATTCGTATGAATATTCATGCAGCACTTTAAGTGGGGCGACAGAGATGCGAGTGATAGAGCTGGGTAGGTGTGGGTGTGGGCGTGGCCATCTGCCATGTGCTCTAAATAGAAATTTGTCAACTGCAAATAATACACACACACTCACACACACACACACACACACACACACACACACACACACACACACTCGCGCACATTTTGTTACATTTCCTTTTTGGCACAAATTTAGATCGTATTTTATTTTCTTTCATTTGCTTTTGCTTTTGCTTCTGATTTTTCATGTTATCAATATGAAAAGCAAAAGAAATTGAAGAAGGCGTGAGAGAGAGAGAGAGTGAGAGTGAGAGTGAGACAGGTAGCATTTGTTAAAAGCGGAAGTGAAATTTGCGACATATTGCAAAACACAAAACGCAACAACAGCAAGAACACAGGCCGTACGACAATGACAACAACAATAATAATAATAATAATAATAATAATAATAGGGACAACAACAACAACAACAACTGGAAACAGTTGTCACAGCTGTGGTTGTTGTTGTCGCTGTAATTGGCCATTATGGCAAAAGCATTGAGCGGGAAATGAAATGTAGAAGTGTACAATGCAGGAGAGAGAGAGAGAGAGAGAGAGAGAGAAAGAGAGGGAAGCTAGCGGGGGCAAGAGTCAAGCGCAAGAAGAAATAAAAAACGAAACCAATTTCCGTCACAATTCGAACGAGGACAAATTAGGACGAAATACGCACACACACACACACACACACCTGCACAGCAGGTAGCACAGTTAGGCGAAGAGGAAGCTTAAACAAAATGGCCGCCAATAAATAAGATGAAGCCCAAAGTGCTGGCAGAGCCGAAAAGCAAAAGCTCAAAAAACAACAAGAAAAGCAAAAGAGAGAGAGATGGAGGGAGAGAGAGAGAGAGAGAGAGAGAGAGAGAGCAGAGGGTAGCTGGGGGCTGGGCCTGGCAAAGGTATAAATTTGAGTGCATTAACAAAACGTAATTTGATAAGACCAAAAATGTAATTAATAAATTTCGACAATGGGCCAAGACGAAGAGCTAAAGCGACGCGAGGCGACGCTAACGATGTGCACTGCACACGGCAAAAAAGAGAAGAGAGAGAGAGAGAATGAAGAAAAAAAAATGGGCAAAAGGGGTGGCACGCGAGGGGGTTGCGGACGCTTGACAACGCAAAACAAATTAATGAAGGGCAGGACGTAGGAGCAGCAGCAGCAGCAGCAGCAAAAGTAAAAGTAGAAATAAATAGAAGAAGAAGAAGAAGAAGAAGCAGAGGCAGCAGCAGGAGTAGCAGCAGGAGTAGCAGCAGTGCCAGCCGTGGAAAGCAAATCAATGACTATAATTAATCAAGTTTTAGTCGCGCCGGAAATGGAAAGACAGGGTCTACACGTGTGAGTGATGGCCAAGAGGAGGGGGTGGGGGGAGGGGAGGACAGCAGGGAGGCAGGCAGCGGGGCTCCAGTCTGGTTTTGGCCAAAAGCGAAAAAGTGAAAATCAATCTTATTACCTACGCGGCGAATTGGCGCTTGTAATGCGAGGCGAAAGCAAAACCTCGAGCCGTGCCCCAAAACCCCCATCCACAGTCAGCTGAAAGCTATGAGCATGCATTAATCAAAAGCGCAATGTGTGTGTGTGTGTGTGTGTGGAAGACAGTCGGTAGTAAAACCATGTTAAGGGGGCAAGCGTTGGAGGTTTTTGTTAGAGCGAGCTAAACGTAAATAAGCTTCATTAAAAGCTTATAGCTTAAGTGCCAATGCAAGCAGCTACACTGAGCGAAAAAGTAAAGTAGATAAAGTGATACATATAGATATTAAATACATATATACATCTATATATACATGTATGTATATTTCATTTAGCTACAATTGTTACTCTCACAAGCTAGTCGACTATTTTGTGCAGTGTAGTCGAGTGTGTGTGAAAAATTGTTGCGTTCAATGCGTAGCATAGGAAGAGCACTACGGCACGGCTTAGACACACCGCCAATTGGAGCAAATGACAACGCAAAAGCTGATCAATGAGCGAGCTGGCAACGCTGAACGGCTATGGGGTAACTGGGCATAATCAGAAAAGTTGTAACCCCAACTCATTAATCGCCGACGAGCGAGTGTGAGAGGAATGTGTGAGCAGGAGTAGTCGATACTTGGCCCTTAATTAAAAAGAAAAACTCATTAAAATTGCGCTTCATAAGCTATAAAAAGTTGAAATGAAAAAGGTGGCAGCCCTGAATTGTATTACGTTCAGCTAACAATCTATGTGGGATGTTGGAAAACCAAATAGTTGAGAAGTTTTCACAGCGCAGTCATCCCCTCTCTCTCTCACTCTCTCCTTATCTCTCTCAATATTGAATAGTTTCTCTGTATGCAACATTCGTCAATATTTACAGTTAGAGATTGCCACTCTCCTCTCCATCCACTTTTCTTTTGCTTTTGCGCACTTTTCATTGTCTCCTCTTTGTGCTGCATTCGTAAACGTTTTGCCATTCAGCCTGCATTCACCTTTGAATGGCCCTAACTAACTGTAACTAAGCAACAAGAACTTATTCTTAACAAACTCAAAGAATAGTAGAAGAAGAAGAACGTAGATAGATAGATGGATGTGTCAGGGCCCGGCGGGGGGGGCGTAGCGCAAATGCATTTAAATTCCATTTGAATGAATATTGGCAACACTTGTGCGCTGTCACATATGCCAGCTAGAAAAACAGCTTAAAATCAGTGAAGCTGAACGAGTGAGCGACTGAACGACAAACCGATAGACCAATAGACCCACAAAAACCGATACATGCTGAGCATGTGGGCGTGAGCACAAAAACCCCTTTTTTGCAGAGCCAGAGAGAGCGAAAGAGAGAGAGAGAGAGAGAGATGGGGGCAGAGCGAGGCGACTGACTGGCAGCCAGCCCTTTGGCACTGCGACGAGCACAAACAAGTTGTTCACTTTATGGGGTCATTACCATTACATTACATTACATTATACACACACACACACACACACATACGTGTGGGGGGGTGGGGCACGCCCTCGCAACCTCCATTGGAGCGAATTGCATTGCATTGAAATTCGCTCAATCGTTGACGCCACACAGCACAGCATTTGGCGCTCTTCCAATGTCCTGCGTCCTGCGAAAATCCCAGCTACCTCAGCTGAGTTCTTCCTACGCTACCCCTGTAACACCCTCCTCCCCACCCACTTGCTCCTGTTTTTGTGCTTTGCCCGCAAACATGGAAAACTTGTCCCAAATTGTGACCCCAAAAAATGGATACTCAGCCAACAGCGGGCGCAGCTCAGCTCAGCTAGCTCAAACTATTTGGCTCTTCTTCTAGCGCGCCGGGTAAATGAACTGTAACGCAATCAAATCAACACCGACAACAACAACAACAACAACAACAGCAATGAGAACAACAATGGAAACGAACAGCCAAACAACGTCTTAAATATTTTATTGTCATATGCGAGCGATTATCATTTTAATGTGAATGCGAATGGGAATGGGAATAGGAATCGGGAATGGGAATGAGTGAGAGCAAGGAAAAACAAAATTCTAATACACTTAAACAAGCAAGAAAACTCTAGCCAGATATGACCGACTGGATGGTACCCTGAAAAGATTTGCGAGTGCTTAGCTCTTATAGATATAGAGATTGATGTTTTTATATATATGAATAAACGGATGGACAGGCGGAGTGGTGGATAGATAGACTATGGGGGAGATGAATAGACGGATATCCGAGTGGACGGACGAGTCTATAGACGGACGGATAAGCAAGCGGATAAGGCTAAATCGTCTTAGCTCTATACTCTGCTCAAAACTATATCTACTTTATAGAGTCTGCCACGCCTTTAAGAAAACCTGATTCTTTGTATGCCCTGATTTCTCATTTTCAATGGCTTTAGGGTTCTGCATGTACCTCTTATACTTCCTGTAATGAATATGGGAAACCGTTTTAGTAGAAGAAATAAATCATTTTATTATAATATGAGATATGATTTATTTCTTCTATTCAAACTCCTAAGCATCTTCCCAGATTTACCTCCTTCTGATTGCATGGCTCAATCAAAGTTTCAGTTTAGGGAAACTCCGTTTTTCTTTCACTTTTCAAATAAATTAAACTCGTAGTGCTCATTGGTAATGAGGCAACGGAAAAATGAAATGGAATATGCGCATTATTTGCCAGAAAGAAGATTTGACCAATATGCAGACAATATTTCAGTCGGATATCTCATTACACTTCAAACTGTTTCTATTCAATGAAAATATATATGTGTGCATATATGCGAGTGTGTGTGTGTGTGTGTGTATAGGTGCGAGTTATGAAAGTAGACTACAGTGGCTGTCAGCAGTAATGGAACTGCAACTGCAGCCAGAGCTACTTATTGCCAACATTTCGTCTGTGTGTCTCAGTCTGTCAGTGTTGTCAACTGTTGTCGTCGCTGTGTTTGTCATGCAAAGCTGGCAAAAACAAGCAAATTTATGCAAATCCAAAGCGATTTACCAACACTAACTTAAAATGTAACGCAACACAGGCAACAGCAACAGCAACAACTGTGGAACAACAGCCAGCAAATTGCACAAAAATACTTAAGGCAGGCAGACACTTTTCTGCCTCCCTCTCTCTCTCACTCTCTGTCCCTCTCTTTTTTATTTTTGGTGCAGAGATTTTAAAACTTGCAACGTTTTATGGGCAGTCGTTGTGCTGGAGGGGGAGCTCTGTAAAAGCAAACAGCTGCAAGAAGTTGACGTTTAGCTTAAGCAAATGCAGTCAAAAGAAAGAAAGAGAGAGAGAGAGTGAGTGAGACGGCCTACAATAGCAAGACACATTTAATGACCATTTTGAAAGGTATTTTATATTGCACAAATACTGAAGCACAACAGCACTGAGATGCCGTAAAGCTAAAGGATTGCACCAATAGAGTTTTATTGTTGAGCCCAGGCAGCTGTGAGCTCACAATAGCTATCATATTTCGTCCACAATGCCATATAAATACAGTGTGAAAAGAACTGAGAATGACTGCAGAAAACTAGAGAAACTTTCGCAACAGAAAATTAAAATATGAAAACTGAGCGTGCCAGGGTTCCAGGGTATCTTAACCTATTATTAAATTTAAATAAAATATATTCAAAAACTTTACGAATATATATTTCTAATATATAATAATAATAATATATAATCACAATTCAGCTTATTTTCATTTGCATTTCCCACTAGATCTAGCTTTTTATTCTACCGAAAAGGTGGCAACACTGAATAGCGCAATGATTAAGTATCGATAGAATTATAACTATCGATAGTTAAGCTTAACACCAACGATTCAAAACAAAACAGGAATGATATTAGCAGAAGAGAAAGAGTGTGAGCAAAAAATAGAAAATTAAGAGAAAGAGTATTTAGATAATGCCACCTGCCACCTTCCCCCTTCTTCCGCAAATAACGAAATAACTTTCTTATCGCCCTTTGCAGGTTCGCTGCATGTGCTCGCCTTGGAGCACTATTTGCCGTCGCATGATGAGAATGGTGAGTTCCATATACCGTTCCCGCCTTCGAGCGAGATCTATGTGTTCAATCGATATGGCCAGCATGTGGCCACCAAGGATCTGACGTCGGGCAAGACACGCTACAGTTTCCTCTACTCGAAGAACACGAGCTTTGGCCGGCTGTCGACGGTGACGGATGCCTCCGGCAATAAGATTCAGTTCTTGCGTGACTACAGCAACGTGGTGAGCTCCATTGAGAATACCCAGGATCACAAGTCGGAGATACAGATCAATGGCATCGGCATTATGACCAAGCTGAGCGAGAAGGGGCGCCAGGAGATCGAGCTGGACTACGACAGCAATACGGGTCTGTTGAACTCACGTTCGTCGGGCGGCGAGACGTACATCTATCAGTACGATGAATTTGGCCGTGTCACGGGCATGATACTGCCCAGTGGCGAGATCGTGCGCATCACCTCACAGCTGGCGGACAACAAGGGACTCACGATCTATGTGCACGCCTCTGTCGAGTCGCTCTTCTCACGGGAACGCATGTCCGGCGCAGGCAACTCCGGCGATAGCAATGCCAACGAGCTGCTGGTTCTGGGTGGCGTACGCTCGACGTTCCTGAAACGCGGACGCGCCCACGCCGATGCCGAACTGAAGGCCAACAATACGCTGGTCATACACGGCGCCAATGGCGTCGTCGTCGAGGCTTCGGCCGTGGCTCGTCATCCTCTGCTGGAGGCGGCGCTGCCCGTCGAGGCTGAAATGCTGGCCATGTGGTCGCACCAGAGCGTCACCATGGGCGACGGCCTAACCAACTCGATGTACTCCGTCTACAATCTGGTCGGCGATGTGCGCAATCCGCAGCAGACGCTGAATCGCGAGATTTGGGTGAATCAATCGCGTGTCATTGGCGTCGAGTTCGATCAGTTCACCAATCGGGAGACGTTCTACGATGCGAATCGCACGCCCATACTGATTGTGGCCTACGATCAGTCCGGTCTGCCCAAGTCGTACTATCCGACGAATGGATATCCCGTGAACATCACCTACGATCGCTTCAACCGTGTCGAGGGCTGGGCCTGGGGTCCGGCTGAGCTGAAGTACAGCTACGATCGTCACGGCCTGCTCTCGGAGATCACCTCGCAGCAGGATGGCATCATCAGCTTCGTGTACAACGACTGGAACCTCGTCTCGGAGATCGGCCTGGCCAGCCAGCGCAAGTTTGTGCTGCAGTACGACGATGCCGGCGGCTTGAGGCACGTCGTCCTGCCATCGGGCACACGGCACAGCTTCAGCATGCAGACCTCCATCGGCTTCATTCGCTGCACCTACACGCCGCCGGGCAGCACGCGCGCCTATCTGCAGCACTACAGCCATGCGGGTGCCCTGCTGCAAACCATTTTGCCGGGAGACGGTGCTCGCATCGTCTATCGCTACAATGCAGCCGGCCAGCTGACGGAGGTGGTGCACGGCGACGGACGCAGCGAGTTCCAGTACAACGACGCCACTGGCATGCCCAGCACCGTCTCGCATGCCGAGCGGGAGCTGGAGTACCGCTGGGACTTTGAGTACGCCGCGGGACTGTTGACCGAGGAGCGCATCGACTACGTGGCCAAGACGGGGCTGAGCAATGCCAAGTTTAGCTACGAATATGACAGCCAGCTGCGCGTGGTGGCACTCCAGGGCCGCATCGGTGGCCAGAGCTTGCCCAGCCAGGCGTACGCCTACGACAGACGCACCGGACAGCCCAGCCTGATTGGCCAGTTCAAGTTCACGCGCCCAGCGCTGAA
Organism: Drosophila aldrichi; assembly: GCA_035045965.1. NCBI lineage: Eukaryota > Metazoa > Arthropoda > Insecta > Diptera > Drosophilidae > Drosophila > Drosophila aldrichi. Next base: position 6,238,181 of record JAWNOM010000484.1, read on the forward strand.
TCAGACCCAGCTGCACGACGGCACCGCTGGCTTTACGCGCACCGTCGACGGTCGCTTCCAGACGCAGTGCATGGCCCTGTCCATACACCGGCTGGAGGTGTTCCGCATGGAGTTCACGTACGGCGTCCACGGACGCATCTCACAGACGCGCACCTACACCCGCAACATGGCCGTCAACAGCTACACGAACGTGAAGAACTATACGTGGGACTGCGATGGGCAGCTGGTGGGCGTCGAGGCGCAAGAGCCGTGGGGCTTCCGGTACGACGACAACGGCAATCTGCTCTCCCTGACGTACCGCGGCAACACCATACCCATGGAGTACAATGCCCAGGACCGTATCGTCAAGTTCGGCGAGGGCCAGTACAAGTACGACGCGAGGGGCCTGGTGGCGCAGAATGCACGCGAGGAGCGCTTCCACTACAACACACAGGGTCTGCTGGTGCGTGCCTCGAAGCGAGGCCGGTTCGATGTCAGATACTACTACGATCATCTGAAGCGCCTGACCACGCGCAAGGATAACTTCGGCAATGTCACCCAGTTCTTCTACACGAACCAGCAGCGCCCCTATGAGGTGTCGCAGATCTATTCGCCGCGCGATGGCAAGCTGATGTCGCTGACCTACGACGATGTGGGCCACCTGATCTACGCGCAGGTGTACAGGCACAAGTACTACGTGGCCACGGACCAGAGCGGCACCCCGCTGATGCTCTTCAATCAGTACGGCGAGGGCATTCGGGAGATAATGCGTTCGCCCTTCGGTCACATCGTGTACGATTCGAATCCGTATCTGTATTTGCCCATCGACTTCTGTGGCGGCATTTTGGACCAGGTGACGACGCTTGTGCACATGGGCGACGGACGGGTCTATGATCCGTTGATTGGCCAGTGGATGTCGCCCGACTGGCAGCGAGTCGCCGAACGCATCATAACGCCCACTCGGCTCCATTTGTACCGCTTCAATGGCAACGACCCCATCAATGTGGGCCAGGAGCGTCACTATCCCGCCGACTTTGCCAGCTGGCTGCGCACCCTCGGCTACAACGTGGGCAACCTGATGCCGCAGCTGGCCAAGGACTTGTGGCAGCCCCCAGCGCTGTGGGGCCGCCCGCCGACCAATCCGATAGCGCTCAACATGCGCCGTCCCTTCGACAACATACCCACCATGGCCGTCGAGAGCGGCTTCCTGGCTCATCTCAACGTCCGTCGCATGTCCGACTTTGAGCAGCTCTCGGCGCCGCCGCGCTCCGCCCTCAAGTGCGATGTCATGGACCCGTCGCCGCGAATCATTGGCTCCGACACGGAACCGCCCTTCGGCAAGGGCATTGTGGTGTCGCGCACCGCCGACGGCCAGGCGATCGTGTCCAGCGTGCCGGCCGCGAATGCCATCTATCGGGATGTCTACACGAGCGTCTTCAACCGGTCCAAGCTGCTGCCGTTCACCTTTGTGGTGCACAATGCCCAGCAGGACTCGTTCTTCTTCGTCAAGGAGGATGCGTGGCGCGCCAGCGAGGATCGCCAGCAGCTGAAGCGTCTGCAGGGCCAGGTGAACACCACCTTCCATGAGATCACGCGCGAGTCGGCGGCAGCCGGTGGGGCGGGTGCGGCGGCCGGTGGTGCAGGCGCTGGCAGCTCATCTGGCGGCAACTACTTGGACGTCAAGATCCATGGCGCGCATGCGATCATCAATCTGCGATACGGCACCACCGTTGCCAAGGAGCAGCAGCGCCTGATGCACCACGCCAAGCTGACGGCGGTGCGCAAGGCTTGGCATCGCGAGAAGGAGGCCCTGCGCAGCGGCCTAACCACCGCGCTCGAGTGGACGCAGCAGGAGAGCGACGAGATACTCAAGCAGAGCTATGCCAACAACTACGAGGGTGAGTATATACACGATGTCGCGCTCTACCCGGAGCTGGCCGAGGATCCCTACAACATCAAGTTCGTGAAGAAGAAGGGCGCCACTGGCGGTGCGGCCGGCGTCTCCAATGCCCAGCGGCGGCGGCGCAGCCTCAGCTGGTCCACGGACGACCATGAAGCGGCGCCAGATGCGGAGCCCGTCGCCTGTTAGCTCCTAGGAAGCCCCTCTCCAGTACGAAATAACACAAGGAAAGCCCACTAAATATAATTAAATATTTATAATTATCATAAATACGAGTATTATAGCCACTGGGTTAGCAAAGGAACAGAGATAGAAACAGAGACAGAGAATCGCAAGAAACAGAGATAAAGAGAAGGCGCAACTGTACTAAATACTAAATAATAGGCCTACAGAATAAACTATAAATATATAAATATATACAGATATGTTAATCAATTCATTATTTTTTTTAAGTCCAAGCTAAACAAGAATTTTTTTTTTTTTTATTGATAATTATTAATCGTTAGAGATTAGAAATGCGACAGAGCAAATGCATAAAAAGTAAAGGATAAATATTATATATATATACATATATGATATGCCATTAGAGCTATAGCATATATACATGCATATATTGGTGTATGTATGTGTGTGCGTGTGTAGATGTATATGTGTGCGTGTGTATGTGGTCAATATACCAATACATATATATATATATACGGCATACCTTTAGATATATATGAACATGAAAGCGCCCGAAAAAAATAAAAAAATACATGGAAATACTAAATATATATATATATACACACACGTATATGAGTAAATATGTATATGTATATGCATATACACCAACACACAAACAATAAGAGAAACTTGACGCAGCCGCAGTCGCATCTTAGTATGATATAGTAGGGCATAGACCTATAAAATAATACGAGAAAAAAACACAAGAATAAAAAATGAAAATCGAACTTTTTTTTTTTTTTTTTTTGTTATATAATCGTGGTACTCGAGCTTTTTGAGACTGGCATAGTTTTAAACAAAATCAACCAAGACACTAACACATACACGCCCACACACACATATATACATATATACAGAGCAAAAGTTGAACGCGAAAGTCGAGGCAAAGAAAACAAAATGCTATATGTCCCATAAGAAAAAAAAAAAGGAAATACTAGATGTGTACACATACATATATAACTAGATACGTACATATATGTATATCCATCATAAGTGTATATAAAATATATTTAAAAACATGAAAACAAAACAAAATGAAATGCAAGCATAGTTTTAGGCGTCGTCACAGCTGTAGCTAATCTAAGCCAAGTTTAGACCAAACACACAGACGGCAACGTATAGAAGAAATAGAAGAGGAAGAAGCAGAAGAAGAAGAATAAAACAGAACACAAGCTCATGCTATATACATTGTAGCCTACTTCGTATGTATACAAAAGGAAAACAAAAGGATAAATAACTAAATAAGAAATAAGAAAGAATATTCAACTAAAAATTAAACATATATATATATATGCGCCATAACTATAACTGTAATTGTAACTGTAAAACGACGCCGCCAATAAAACAGGCCAAGCAAAATTGTTAAAAAGAAAATCCAATTTTAAACCTAAAAATTAAAAAACTCCAAATTTAGCTTTTACATACATGAACAAAAAAAAAAAAAATCATTTATTGCTTAAAATACTTTTTTAAAATTATTTTGTATGCCTACATTTAATTAATTTATTATTGCGAGGAGTATTAAAATATTTAAAATTAATCTTAATGCATAAACATTAATTATACATTTAAATCTTTTTTTTTTTTTTTTTGCATCCTAAACTAACTTTTAGCCTTAAATATATTACGATATGTAAAATGTTTTGTTATTATTTTTAAGTTTTGCGAGTAAAAACAGAAAAACACAAGTAAAAATAAATAAATAAATCTTTAAATAAAAAAAAATAAAAACAACACAGTATTAAACAATTAGGTAGTGGGAATACCCCTACAGAAGCAAGCAAAATTCAATCGAGATTCGATTTCCGATTACCGATATCCGTTTCACATCGCAGCTGGTTCATTTTTTCCGTCCAACCATAAAGCTCGAGCAAAACTTTTTGACGCGCGACATCAACACGAGTTTGAATTTTCATTTGGATTGAAGTTTTTGCTTTTGAAAGAATTTTTTCGTTTTTTGATGAATTGGTGCTTATCGAATTTATTGCAAAAAAAAAAACAAAAACAAAAAAAAAACTACTTAGAATAAAATATTGTAAAAATATATACGAAATAAAAATAAACAAAATTTTTTTTTTATCTTTTAGCGCTTAAGTAATGCAGAGAGAAGAGAAATAAAACAAATATAGTTTTGGCATAGGGAAAACTAAAGAGAAAAGAGAGAAACATTGCTGAATTAGTTGCAAAAGCGATAACCCAAAACAAGAAAATTTTTTAAAAATTTTGCAAACGTGGCCAAAAGTAAAAAAATAAATAAATAAATGAAACTAAGAAAATAAATATGAAAGGAAAGCAAGAAGCGGTAGAGGTGGGCGAAACAGAGAACTAATACTAACGATAGACCATAGACGATAAATGATAAACGATAGCCGATAGCTGTTAGTCAATAGACGTTAGTCGATAGCGATAACGATAACACGTTTAGTTTGTATTCATTAATGGAACTTGGCAAACACCGCACCCGACCTAAGCAACTGCTAGCTAGATACATAGACATATGCACATAAATATGTACGTATATGTATGTAGATTATGTGTATGTGTGTATGTGTGTGTGTCAGGGGTCGTGTGTGTGTGCCACGCATACATACATACATATTTAGCATACATAGCGTTATATCAAAAGCTTCAGCTATAACTGTAACTACGATAATTGTAGGTACCACACACAGTCACATCGCGATAGCCCTAATCAGCAAACAGATCTGTTGTTTTTTTTTTTTCGTGTGTGTAAGTGTAAATATTAAAAAAAAATACAGAAAAACAGAAAGCAAAACTAATTACCTAGTAAACTAGTGTTATATAACGCCTACGAGTATATACTAGCACCATGCATTGATCCATTTCTTTTCCAACTGTTTTTCTGTGGCTTTTCTTGTCGCTCGCGCCTAAAAAACGGAAATTTATATAAATGTAAATGTAAAAAAAAAAACACCATATATATATATAGAACTACATATATGTATATGTATCAACTAAGATATGAATACCATTTGGTATTTATGGTATTTAACTGGTATGTATTTTGTGTGTACTGTACTTTGATCACGTTTTAGATTTTTTCTTTCTCGATTCGGGTTTCTGTTGTTAATTGGCAAACCAAAAACAATTTGACAAACAAAATAAAGAGCAGGAGTCAGTTACCTATTAGAATTTGGCAAGCATTAAACAACAAAAACAAAACATGGCAAAAAGCTAAAAAAAAAAAAATTAAAAAAAAAAATTGCTTCAAAAGCAACAAAATACTAAGAATACTAAAGCGAAAAAAAAACACACACAAATAAAAAGCCAAAAAAGAACTAAGAGCCGAATTGCACACTAAAAAAAATAAATAAAAAACAAAAAACAAACCTTAGAGCAAAGCATAAAATGGCTTAAGTTAAAAAAAAAAAAATATTTATATGTACATAAAATGATATTTTAGTATATTTATGTTAGAGCGCCGTCAAATAAAGAATAAAGGCAAAGTCAAGCAAAAACACAAAAAGAAAATACATAAAAAATACTTAGCAAATAAAGAAACAGGGAAACAATTGAGATAAACAAAAAAAAAAAAAAAACAAAAAAACAAATTAACATTTAAACGTTTTGCACACAAAAACAAAGGATACGAAACACACACTGCCACACACACACACAGACACTTCCACAGTTACTCACACACACACACGAACTGCACTAAAGCGAACTGCAACTACAACAACAACAAAGATGAAGAAAATGAAAACAAAATTTAGCAACAACAAGAATTTATGAGATATAATAAAAAAACAAAAAACGATAAATAAACTAAATAAAAAAAAAAATAAAGTAAAGCAAAAAAAAAAAACAGTTCATATTATTATTACAGAAAAGGAACAAATTATATTTACTAGACAAAAAAAAAAAAAAAAAATACCACACTCACAAAAAAAAAAGAAAAAAATGAAAACTTAAAGTTTGTAGTATATCAACTATGTATTTCACAAAAAAGTAAGAAAAGAAAAATAGAAAATAATATAAAAAACAAAAAAATACTGTAGGACAAATTCTACTTAAAGTAAAGTAAAAAAAAAAAACAAATTTTTTTTTTTTTGTAAACCTAGTGAAAAAGTCCCATAAGATCCCGAAAAGAACGCTGAAATGAGCTAAGAAAACGACTAAAAACGCGCGAAGAAAAGAAGTCAAAGCAGACAATTTATAACTAAGCATATGATTATATATATGTATATGTGTATATATGAATATGAATATATATGTATATCATCATGTATGTATATACATATTCATATATAGATATATATATAGAAGAACAATTATATATGGCATTATATTACAGCAAGCGAATATGCATACAATATAATAATAATACTAATAATAATAATAATACAAATAATAATAATAATAATAATGATTATATATATGTATGTATATGTAATAATTAATAAATATATATATATATATATATATATATATTTTAAGCGTATTAAGTTGAATTATAAAATAAACCACACACACTTCTGAGGATATCAAGGGTCTAAGAATAAATAAAAACTAATGAATTAATTACAAATAAATAAATAAATGAATATAAAGCTAAATGTCAACCAACATTAAACTGTTTGTACTTACTCATTTAATCAGAGTCGGGCACGTTTCGCATGAATTTCAATTATAAATAAATATATTTATTTATGGATGGAGAGCAAGTCAATAGTTATGCAGGTGGGAAACTGATGCTGTGAGCTGGGCATTTTTATTTGATATGCCACGCCTTTAGAGGACTATAAAGAGTTTGACACTGTGTTTTGAAATATAACCAACGCGGGAGTTGCTCGAAGATCTTCCCAATTTAGAATGGTGTATATACATATGTATATATAACGTAGGCATCACAGCCGTTGTCGCCCATCGATTGAAGCCATGCCATGTGAAATGCCCCTTATATACCACTGCAGTCTATACCACAAGCATTGTGCCATTGGCCGTAGCGTAAGTCTTGGTGAGCACCGTCTTCACGATGAAATCTGGAGAGAATTTCGTATTTGCTCGAGCTCTGTACTGGCTCAGGCTATATCTGCTCACAGTCACTACCACTCGTGAATCATGCGGGCGAGATGCTCAAGATAGCGCTCGCTAGAGAGCTGGAATTATTAAAGATAGCGAAAGAGAGAGAGAGAGAGAAAGAGAGAGGGAGAGAAAGAGAAAGAGAAAGAGAAAGAGAGAACAATGCAACGACAGTATCAGACCACTCTTAGGCTTCTTCCGCTCCCAAGTTACATTATCATGCTGTAAGTCTTCAGATTCAGCTCAATAAAGGTAAATCATTAAGATTAGCTTTCATCCACAAATAAATGTTATCGATAGCTGCTCAAATAGAACTATCGATAACTGCAGTTCATTTTGCTTGGCTGGGCACTGTTACATGTTTTGAAATTTGTAAAGATTTTTTCTTTCAGTGTTGTTTAGCTGCACAGCAAGTCTCTCCCTCCCCTCTCGCTCACCCACTCACTCACCCACTCACTCTTCATCTGCCTCGCTGTATTTATCATCCTTTGTCTCTCTCACATTTTGCATTGCAATAATGTTGCTTTTATTGTTAAAATATTCAAATTTATACAAAGCATCTTCAGGTGCAGCACAGTTGCTGCTGCTGTTGCTGCTGCTGTTTGCCAACTACAAACTATGTGTCAACAAATGAGTGGTGCGGAGTGGTGTGCTGCAGCCAGGTGGCTAGCTTTCAGGTAAGTTCTGAGCCGACCGACAGCGACAGCTGAAGAAAACTGAAATAGCAAAAAAAGTAAACCCCATTGCTACAGCTGCATTATTTATCATGAAACGTTGAGCACTCGCCAAAAAGTGAAGGGTATGTGCCAACCGCCCAACCGCCCAACCACCCAACCACCCAACCATCCTCCATAAGTTGGTTGAAGATGCGCGACTGTGACTGCAGGTCGAGGCTGTTCGCTCGACTCTTTGCATTTGAATTAAAGAGCGCCCGGCATCATCATCCTCCTTAACATCCTCAACATTCATCTCATTCTGTCTCTGTCTCAGTCTCAGGCTCAGCCTCATGCGCAGTTTCATTCCCGCTTATGCTCATCATTATCATTATTCGCGAACATCATCATTATTTCGCAGTCGTCTCTCGTTTTTGTTTTAAGTGCCAGAAGCTGGCAACGTTTACATTTTTTGACAGCAACTGCAGAGGCGAAAACCACCAGGCCGAACCACCGCAGCCACCGCAAGCCACCCGATCCCAGCTCTGGCCACACAACATGCGTGCATATATGTATGTACATACATATGTTGAAAATGCAACCTGCCACATCTCAAGCCCCCATCCAATTTGTATACCCTGTCGCATGATGGAGCGACAGCTGCAGGAAGCCAACTGCGATCTTGGATCATCTAAGATGAAGTATGAAGTTAAAGCTAAAGAAAAAGGGAAGGCTAAGTCATACCAGAAGCACACATACCTACTATCGATATATATCGATAACAGCATATACACTCTGTTATAATTCTATGTGCAGTTTACAGCGTATTTAGCAGTCAGATGTTGGCTAAGATGAAGCATGAAGTCTAAGCTGAAGAAAAGCGAAGGCCATGTCATCCAGAAGCACACATATCTACTATCGATATACATATATCGATAGCAGCATATACACTTTAGATGAAGCATGAAGTCGAAGCTGAATAAAGAGCTATGAAAGTCTATGCCGGAGGTATACCAGAGACACCCATCCCTACTATCGATATATTTATATATTTTATAGAGTCCGCTTACAGTTTACAGCGTATCTAGCAGTCAGACATGCCCCGCCCCGTCTAACTTGTTTTGCAATTGCTTTGTCTTGTTGCCGTTGTTGTTGTTGTTGTTGTTGCACGTTATTCAAAGTATGCACATACACTTGACATTCCAAAGCTGTCATTGCGTTTGGGCGCCTGTGCAAATATTTATGAGCAGCACTGTTCAACGGGGGAGCTATGGTGAGAGAGGGGTGGGGGCAGCGAGTCGAAGGTAGAGGCCACACCTTATGCCCTGCTTCGTACTCCGCCTAATGAGCACCGGGCTGCATCACGAATGCGCTCCGCTCGACTTTTAAAGCTGCGCTACAAAAGCACGGACATGCCAAACCGGACGCCACACACACAGAGGGAGAGAGAGAGAGAGAGAGGGAGACACACGCATACAGTGAACGCTAATGGGCAGTGGACAGTGAGCAACGCTCGCGCGTAATCAGCTTACGTAAATGTGCGTGGATGCGGTCAAATGTAGTTGAGGATTTACGCAAAAAGGATTTCCATGCTATAAGCCAGCGAGCAGGCAGTCCAGCTGGCAGCCATGGAGCAGGAGCTGACAGGACAACGGCAAATGTTAAGTCCCTCCGCTGCTAAGTAACTTCAAGTCAAGTGACGAAACTGGCCAAAGTAGCGGCAGGGCGTGGCAGTTGCTGCTGCACTTTCAGCATCTTATGCCCAGCGTCGTGCGCCGTCGCCGTCGCCTTCGCCTTCACCTCAACAGGGCAAATCAAAAACTAAAGAGAAAGGAAACGAATCATCCGCCAAAAGCCAATCGATGCGCTCTCCAGTCCCAGTCCCGTTCCCTTCCATTAAAAGGAGAGACTCTAAGTGGCAGCGGCGACTCCTGCCGTAATCAAGGCGTTGCTTGAAAGGTCTTTGGCATAAGCAAGATCAGGCAGGCAGCTGGGCTCTAGCCATATACCTTGCCATACAGTCGAAAATGAAGGAGCTTGACTAGCTGGATGATATTCGGGATGATATGTTGAGCGAATAGAAGTTGATGATACTTGGAGACTTTACTCAATTTAGGGAGAAGCTGATCCGAGTAACAGCTGATGGATGGGCCAGGAAGCAAACTATTCTGGATGTCTTAAGACAACTGAAGGTCTTGCGAGCTATATTTGGAGCTGTTGAGCTAGTCGTGCTTGACATTCGAGGCTCGTGACACAACTATGCGGCAAATGTCTTTGATGCGGTAATGAAACATCAAAAAGATGCAAAAGTCAACATCACAAAGACACACCCACACACACACACACACACACACATACGTACATGTGGGAGTGTGCTGGCCACATTATTAACTAGTCGACAATTTGCTGCTGAATGAACTCGGCCAAGGCGCTTGCCGAAGTAGGCGGTGCGCCCTGGGATTAGGCAGCAGGAGACGAGGCTAGGGGGAATTTTGTGATGTGGTGCTGGCGGTGCTGAGGGCAAACTTTTGCATATTTGTTAAATACTTTAATTAATAATTTAGAAATATAGCTAAAGACCAGCAGCAGAGCCGAGCCGAGCCGAGCCGGCGACGGGCTCTGGGCTCTCTGGCCTCTGTCGCTGACAAACAAACAGCAGCCAGAAGTTGAGCAAACAACTAACAAAAGATCAAGGATTATGCGTGCCAACACAGATAGATAGAGTGTAGGCGTGTCTCGTTGTGTGTGTGTGTGTGTGGGTGTGCAGGATGTGCGGCACGTTGATATGGTCGCTGCTCCGCTCGAGGACAGGTCGCCGCTCTGCACTCGACTCGTTGCGCTCGGCTTTTGTGCTCAGCAGCAGCAGCAGCAGCAACAAATGAGAAGCAGAAGAAGAAGGAGAAAACAAAAAACGAAAGAAAAACAAAGAAGATTAGACTAAAACCAAGGAGGGCGAACGTAGGGCTAGGCCGGCAGGTTGTGGCTCTGTGGACTGCGTGAAATGCTCATAAGGCAACTTGATGAGTTTAATTATTTGAATGCTTCAGCTCACACAGGCACACACAGTCGAAAATACACACACACACACACACACACACACATACGCATTCATTGGGCGCCAAGGGCGCGCTAGTCAAACAAAAGGCAGCTGCTTTTGTCACATGCAGTACAGCAAGACCTCCACCCGCAGCCTCCCACCACCCACTGCTTGCCTAACCACCCACGCACAAAGGCCAACAGCATACAGAAGCTAGAGCAGGAGCAGCAGCAGCAGCAAGAGCAGCAGGAGCAGGAGCAGGAGACGGTGACAGTGGGGTTAGGCGCTCGCATGCCTATGTGCGTGCCAAGAAACAACGAGGCATAGGCATGTCCTTGCACTCCCCCTCCTACTCGCGCCTACAGCCAGACAACATGCAGGCAACTATGTGTATGTGTGTGTGTTTGTGTGTGTGTGTCTATATGTATATGACTATGTGTGTGTACTTAACAGTTCACAATCTTTTTTTGCCATCCGCAGCATTATCTTTGTGTCATACTATGCACGGAATGGTGCGGAATGTTTTTGAGCCAAGCTCACAATTTGCTTCAAATTTCAGAGGCGTTAAAGACGTATGGCGGCGTGGCAAGGGCGGTAAGGGCGAGAGGGGAGCAGAGTCCTGGTCACCAGCGAATGCTCTAGGCAGAAATGCCATTTAAGAAATGCGCGCATGCTGGGCAAATGCATTCGAGGCTCTTAACGAACTTGAGCACAAAAATACTTGAAAAATGGCATTCATCAAGCAGACCAAAAGGAATTTCATTCCATGGAGCTGGCCCTAAATGGAGATTACCGAGGGATAGCGGCGTGCGGGGAACAATTCCATTTAGAGTGCCAAGTGATGGAATGATGGACTTACCGCCCGATTGACTCAGAGCATGATTGATTGATTTATGGACTATGTAAGTGCCTAATTGACTGGCAGATTGAGTGATTAATAGACTGATTGAGGACAGGACTAGTTGATGATTGATTGACTGTTGATGATTGATGATTGCTTGACTTGATAAATGCCTAATTGACTGAGAGTTTGATTGTGCTACTGCCTGATTGACCCAGAGAATCATTGACTGATTAACGTTCTAGCTGATTGATTGACTGATTTAGTCGAGTAACTAACAGCAAGATTGAATGACTAAATGACTTAAATAGCGATTGAGCTACTGCCTGATTGAACGCCAGATCGAGTGGGTAAATGGTTGGCTTGACAATTAAAACTTGATCGATGATTGATTAACTGATGGACTTACATGCTTACATATACACAACATGTTGATTGACCAACTGATTGATAGCCCAACTGAGCCTCCAACTGACCAAATGATTTGATTTGCTTTGATTTGTCTATGCCTGAATCCATGCTCAGTAAATCTTTGAGTTGAATTATCAAAAATGCCACAGCTCAACAATGGTCAAATGAATTTCAAGTGCTGTTAACAACACTACAATTTACTATATACTTTTTACTGCTGAACGAGCACTTGGGATTCCTGCCTTTTGTTTGATTGAACAGCAGGCGACTGAAATATGGAAAGGCCTGAAGTCGATGTCAAGCGGCGACTGCAAAATGCAAAAGCATCTTGTCAAATTGGCCACAGAAATGACCTCTTGGTTGTCATTACCATACCACACACGCACACGCACACACACACACACACACACATACATAGTGTACACACAAGGGAATGAGCTTGCGGTGCGACTGATGAAATGCGATGTTGGCTGCAAATGGAAATGGAGCTGGAGCTGGCCCTGTTGCTGGAGCTGGAGCTAAAGTCGACGCAGAGACAGCGCCAGCAGGTGGCCTTGGGGGCGTCGTATTAGTGGGTTGGGCGTGCTGCGGCCTCGTGGAGCGCTGGCGAACTTCACTTAATGTCAACTTAATTGCATTGTTTCAGCCACAAATTACAAAACGAGTTTTGCACAAGGTAACAAAACGTTGTCAGCCCCACGGCCTTGCCTCCTGCTGCTCCTGCTGCTGCTGCTCCTCCTGTTGATTCAGGGTGCTGGCACCTGGCTTCTGGCCCCTAGCTAAAAAAACACTGAGAGAAATATATACATATATGAGAAACGTTGGCATTGAATTCGAATGCGGATAAATACAACCAAAGCAGCAATAATGACTGCTTTCTTGATCCACCTGATTCCATCTACGATTTAGTCCTGGGCGCACGTCCTAGTCCCGGCATCTGCTGGAAGTGGACAGAGTACATTGTCAGCTGAGTCTTCTACCTCATTTGGTTCAGCACTGATCAGCGGGCCAAACTGCTGCTCCAGTCGAGGCGCAAAAGCTTCGGCTCCTGGCTCTTACGCCGCACCCAAACCGTCTGCCTACTGACCTGGCACACAGCACCAATAGGCGAAGGCTCAAAAGGCTGCAAGACTGCGCTATAGAGTCATGGACAATGAGCTGCATTCAAGAATTCTTTAAGTAAAAATAATAATTATTATTAATCCCAAAATATTTGGCAAAAGCTGTCATGTTAGTGTTTTTAGTATTTTTTTGTTTTGTTTATACTGCCACACTGAAAATGGGAAATTAGTGTAAAATGATTTTGTGTCAGGCCGAAGTAGGCTTTGCATTTCCCATCAATTAAAGCCTATATATATAACGTCAGGCTGACGAGCAGCTTCAGTTGTTGTTCAGTGCTTCAGTGTGTGACGACTCTAAAACTTGTGAAAGTGAAAAAAATCTAAATTACTAAAATTTCATAAATGCATCTTGCAATAAAAACATTTTCTGCAAATTGAAGAGCATTAAAACGTGAGTATCCAAAGTGCAACTGCATAAATAAATAATTAGATATAATTAGATATATATGCAGTAGAATCCGGTTATAAAGACTCCGCTTATAGCGTCCGTTCGTTTGTTGCGTCGAAAATTCTAGTCCCCAGACAAAATTTTCTGAGCAAACTTATGAGGTTATAGCGACTTCCGGCTAAAACGTTGGTCCCTTGGCCGCATTCTACTGTATATGTAAATACTGGCTTGTAGACCTCACAAAAGTTAAGGTTAGTGTTGACTGCCCCATAGAGTCATAGACCATCAGCTGCATTAAGTAATTCTTCGACTAAAAAAATTATAATACAATTGCCAAAATATTTTTTTTGGATTAGCTTGACAAGAGCTGTCATTTTATTATTTTTAGTATTTTTTTTTTTTTATACTGCCTCACTGAAAATGGGAAATAATTTTATGTCAGGCAGCAGTAGGCTTTGCATTTCCCTTCAAGTATTGCCCTTACATATATTTGATGTCAGGCTGACGAGCAGCGTCAGTTGTAGTTCAGTGCTTCAGTGTGTGACAACTCTAAAACTTCTGGCAGTGAAAAAATGTAAATTACTCAAATTTCATAAATTCATCTGGCAATAAAAACATTTTCCTTTTAAACGTGAGTATCTAAAGTGTAAATCCAGCAAGTCATAGTTTACCCTAAGAAAAATAGTCGAGCTGCAGGTTTATTTCAGTGTAATTCTGCATGGCACAACAATAACAGCTTAATGTTGGAGTATGTGTTGTGTGTGTGTGTGTGTGTGAAAGAGTATACCCGTAAAAAGAATCAATTGTGTGTGACCAAATTAAGTTCACTGACTCGCACACACAGCGAGTCGTCCAGGGTGAGAGCGTACATGTGTGTATGTGTGTCTGTGCCTGTGTCTGTGTCTGTGTGTGTGTGTCGCCATTGTCAAGTGGTAGCCAAACAGGGATTCATTTGAATTGAGTGGTGCCAGCAATGGACCAAAGCACGAGCTCTGGCTGCGGCTGGCCGAAGTGAGCGAGTGAGCGAGTATAGACGGCGACGAGGTGAAACCTTTGTCCAGCTCCCAGTTGCTAGCTAAATACGACTCCATTTACCCCCCCCCCAACTCTCTCTCTACCTGGTTGGTAAATTGCAGGTGTTGGGTTCGCCTGCTGCTTCGTTGTGCACAACGAAATTGAAAACAGTGCAGAGCCATTGCATACGCTGAATGCGTCACTCGAGCAGCCAAATGAACGTTCACACACACACACACACACACACACACACACACTAATGTGCATGTCTGTGCGTGTGATTGGTAGTCACTTCATTCTCTCTCTCTCATTTCGTTACCCGCCCTCCACTATGGCCGCTCATAATTGAGCGAAAAGCTTCCAATGGCGTCTTCAAGCAAGTGCTGTAAAACGCATTGAGTGTTCTTATCCAACACTTTTTCGATAGGCCAGTAAAAGTATCGCAAGCCAAAAGTATTTATGCACTTAGCCAACACTGTTTCCTTAGCGAACTATCGAAAGGGGCCATAAAAATAAGCCAGTAATAGAAAAAGCACTAGATAATGACAAGTCGCTTAAGCCAGGTATGCAGCGTTTTTCAACACTAAGTAGGTTTTGCTTTTAGTGGCAACCCTAGCGTATGTATATGCCTGTCAATGTCAGTTGAGTTTGCTTTATTACCGACCGAGTTTTATTCACAGGAAAATCAACAGGATAGAGATTCGTTTTAAACAAATGCTGATAAAAAATGGCGGACAAATCAGAAGAAATGCTGGAAAGCTCATCGAGCGATTCCGATTGTGTGGTAAGCAGCGACTAATAGCGACCGATTTTTGATCCACATCCAATATTGTTTTTTTTTTTTTTTTCATATATTCAAGAATCGCTTCTATCTGAGTTGCACCGAGTGCTTCGAACCGTTCCCTCCAAGTGAGTTTGAAGTGCTCCCTCCAAGTGAGTTTGGGAGCCAGCTCAAGGAGTTCCGCATGTGCCGTAAGTGTATGGCTGCGAATCCGTGCATAAACCGGTACTTGCAGATGTACGTATATCACCCGCAAGACTTGGAAAAGGAATTGACTCCAATGCAGAAAATGGTGAAGAAGTGTGATCTGCAGATAGTCAAGCTGATGGTCTCCAAGCAACTTAACAAAAATGTCTTAACACCAGAGGCGCTGGCACGCAAGGATGAGGCCATAGACCACTTGGATAGACTGTGCGTGTTGTTTGAAGACTTCGAAAATTGCGAGTATCTAGTCCAGAATCATGTAAAAGTAGAACAGATCATGGACGAACGTAAACGGTTGATGGAGGAAAGAAAAAAAGAAAGGAGACTAAGCAAGGGAGACCGCATAGCAGAAAGAAGGACAAGGAAACTAGTAAGAGAAAAACGCAAACGGGATAAATATAAGGAAAGAGTACTTAATGAACTCAAAATGAGACAGAAGCCGGGAGGACGAAAACTACTAGCAAAGCGGAAGACTGAAGAACAAAAGAGGAGGAAAGCAGCACAACAGCGGAAGGAAGCAGAAGAACGGCGGATGGACAAAGAAGTAGAGGATCTGGCAAATCAAGTAAAACAACTAAAAGAACTACATCAAAATATAGAGAAACACGGCCTAGCACACCTAGCTGAAGAAATACGACAAGTAGAAAAAGAACTGTCGATTAAAGAATCGAAAAGAGACGAACTAAAATTAATAAACGAACAAATAGAAAAAGAACGAAGGTATGAACGATTATGGAAAGCAAATGTAGAACAACAACTAAAGGAGGAACAACGAGCCCTGAAGTTGGAAAATGAAAAGCTAGATCGAATGGAAAAAGAGCTGCAAGATGAAAAAGATGAATGGGTACAAATACAGCAGGAACTGCAGGAAGCTCTAAAAGAGTATAACCAAACATGGTCTGATGAAGTGCAATCAGTGGCAAGTCAAGAGGATCCCAAATGGCAAAAGGAGCTGGAGCCGTTGCGAGAGAAACTGGAAAAACAGAGAGAGCTAAATCATCAATGGCAAATACAGCAACAGCGCATGGTGCAACAAAAGCAACATGATCTACTAAAGGAGCAATGGGATAAATACAAGCAACAAATTCTAAATCAACAAGAAGCACTGAATAAGAAAGGAGTGAATCCACACTGGCTAGCACAACAACGGAAACGATGGGAACTATTTCAAAAAGAACAAGAGGCACTAAAGGAAAAACTATCGGACCCACAATTTCGTGCAGAACAGCAAAAAAAAATGGAGGAATACAGAAAGCAGCAAATGAAACAGTGGGAAGAAAAACTAGAAGAAGACGGGCTAAATCAACAAACACCACAAATGACACAACAACAATGGCAAAAGAAAGTATGGAAAGCATGTCAATGGCAAAAACATCAACAGCGTCTACTTAAACAACAACAGCCGAACATCGAACAACCACAACAACAACAACAGCCACAGCAACAACAACAAAGCGACCAGCAACAAGCACAACAGCAACAACAACAAAGCGACCAGCAACAAGCACAACAAGACATACCGCTATGGCACCTGCAACAATGGTTATGGTGGCAAAAATATCAGCTACACCAAGAAGACGGTGAGCAACAACCGCAGAAAGAGCAACAACCGCAGAAAGAGCAACAACCGCAGACAGAGCAACAGCCGCAGGAAGAACAACAACCGCAGGAAGAGCAACAACAACAACAACAACAGAAACAACAACAACAGAAAAAACAACAACAGAAAAAACAACAACAACAGGAAAGACAACAACAACAGACAAAACGACAACAAACCGTTATGCGAGTAAAGGAATGGCAAGCAAAAGAACGAGAAAGATATTTGCAACAAGTAAAAGAAATACAAGACAGGGAGCTACAAAAACAGGAAGATCAATTAGAGAGAGAAGATAAGATACAAGAACAAACACAACATCAAATAATTGAATGCGTACAAGAACAATACAAATGGCGAGTAGAACAATTGCGATTACAACAATGGCAACGCCATCAGCAAAACCTACCAAAGCAACAACAACAAAGCGAACAACAACAACAAGAAGACCAACAAGACCAACAAGACCAACAGAAACAACAACAAGCTGAACAACAACAAGCAGAACAACAACTAGCGAAATGCATAGCACAACAAAAACAATGGCGAGAACGTCAAGAGCAACTACAAAAATTGCAGAGAGAGCAATGGGAAAGACAGCAATATCGGCGATTTCAGGTTAACCTACTAAGGCAACAAGAACATCGGCTAATTCAACAACAACAACGAGAAGAATACGAACAACGTCAAAAAGAAATCGAAAAACAACAAGAAGACCAACAACAACAAGAACAAACCGAAGAACAACAACAACAACAATACGAAAGAGAACAACAAAAACAATACGAAAGAGAACAACAACAGCAAAGAATGAAAGAACGACAACAAAAAATCAAAGAACACCAACAAAAAATCAAAGAAAAACAAGAAAAAGAGCAACAGGAACAGGTAAAAGCACAAGAACAACTAATGAAATGCATAGAAGAACAATACAAATGTCGAGTAGAGCAATTGAAAGTAAAGGAGAAGCAACGGCAGCTGTGGCAACGATATCGGGAACACCTACTCAAACAACAGCAACAAGAACTAAAACAATGGAAGCAACAACACACCCAAAAAGAACAACAACAACAGCAACAGCAACAGCAACAACAACAAGCCCAACAACAACAACAACAACAACCAAAAGGAAACGGCGAACAACAACAAGAAACACAAAGCGAAAAACAACAAGAAAACCAACAACAACAACAACAAGAAAGCCTACAACAACAACAACACGACCAACAACAAGAAAACCAACAACAACAAGAAAACCTACAACAACAACAACAAGACCAACAACAAGAAAACCAACAACAACAACAACAACAACAAGAAAACCAACAACAACACGACCAACAACAAGAAAATCTACAACAACAACAACAACACGACCAACAACAAGAAAATCTACAACAACAACAACAACACGACCAACAACAAGAAAACCTACAGCAACAACAACAACACGACCAACAACATGAAAATCTACAACAACAACACGACCAACAACATGAAAATCTACAACAACAACAAGAAAACCTACAGCAACAACAACAACACGACCAACAACAAGAAAACCTACAGCAACAACAACAACACGACCAACAACAAGAAAACCAACAACAACCACAAGAAAACCAACAACAACAAGAAAACCCACAACAACAAGAAAACCAACAACAACAAGAAAACCAACAACAGCCACAAGAAAACCAACAACAACAAGAAAACCAACAACAACAACAAGAAAACCAACAACAACAAGAAAACCCACAACAACAAGAAAACCAACAACAACAACAAGAAAACCCACAACAACAAGAAAACCAACAACAACAAGAAAACCCACAACAACAAGAAAACCAACAACAACAAGAAAACCAACAACAACAAGAAAACCCACAACAACAAGAAAACCAACAACAACAAGAAAACCCACAACAACAAGAAAACCCACAACAACAAGAAAACCCAGAACAACAACAACAACAGAAAGGAACACAGGAACTAAAGAAACACATACAAGAACAACACCAATATCGATTATATCGAGCGGCAAGATATCAAGAGGAGGTTGAAGAGCTACAGCAACAGCAACAGCAAAGCGAACAGCAACAGCAAAGCGAACAACAACAAAAACAAAGCGAACAACAACAAAAACAAAGTGAACAACAACAACAACAAAGCGAAAAACAACAACAACAACAAAGCGAACAACAACAAAAACAAAGTGAACAACAACAACAACAAAGCGAAAAACAACAACAACAACAAAGCGAAAAACAACAAAAACTAACGCAACGACTACAACAACAATTGCTACACCAAAAAGCACAAGAAGAACTAGTGATATGCATACAAGGACAACGAGGATGGCTTCGAACTCAATTGGATATAGAAGAAAGGCAACGAAAACAGAAAAACAACGAACAACAACAGCAACAACAAAGCGAAGAAGAACAACAAAAGCAACAACAGCTAGAGCAAAAAGCACAAGAAGAAATAAAGGAAGCCATAGAACAACAAGAGCTATGGCGAAAACGTCAACTGCTAATAGAAGAATGGCTAGAAAAACAGCCAGACGAGCAAAGCGAACAAGAAGAACAACAAAGCGCAGAAGAAGAACAGCAACAAGAAAACCTACACCAAAAAGCAAAAGAAGAATTACTGAAATGCATAGAACGAGAACAACAATGGCGACAAATTCAATTGCGAATAGAAGAATGGCAACGACAACAGAAAAAATACGAACAACAACAACAACAACAACAAAGCGAAGAAGAACAACAAAAACAACAACAGCTACAGCAAAAAGCACAAGAACAACTAAAGGAAGCCATAGAACAACAAGAGCTATGCCGAAATCGTCAACTGCTAATAGAAGAATGGCAACAACAACAGCTAAAAATCGAGCAAAACGAACTAGAAAGACAACAAAAAGAACAGGAACAAACACAAGTACAACTACTGCAATGCATAGAACAACAATACAAATGGCAAGTATTTCAATTGCGAACACATAAATGGCGAACAGAACAATATCAACTATATCAGGAGAACGTACAAAAGTATCAAAAATGCGAAAATCTACAAACCCTACAAACATGCAATGAATACTACCGAATCATAGAGAAACTAGCAGAAAGGCAAGAAATCGTACAGCGAAGTGCACAAGGGAATCTATTGAAAAGCGTAGAAGAACAAGAAAAATGGCAAAAACGTCAAACGGAAATAGAGGAAAGGCAACGAAAACAGCAAGCCCTACTGAAAGCACATCTCTCCAAACGACGACAAGAAACCCTACAGCAACTAGCACAACAACAAGAATTCCTACAGCAAGAAGTACAGCAAGAACTCATAGCATGCATAGAAAAAGAACACCATTGGCAAATACATCAATTGCGCGTACAACAATCTCAAGTACAGCAATGGCAACGACTGCAATTTGAGCGATATGAGGATGACCTAAAAAAACAAGAACAGAATAGACCACGATTAAGCAAAGCACAACTAATCCATCAACTACGATTACATGCTTTCGAACAAAAACGACGGGAATGGGATGCTCATAGAGAAGTAAGGGTTGGCATACTAGACCAACAAGAATGGCAAATTGATCTGTTGGAAAGTCAATTCCCAAAAGTGAGACGAGAAAGAGCACCGAAACGAGGACGACAACCTCTGCCGAAACGAGGGGCAAAACGACGTCGAATGCAGGAAACAAAACAACCAAATCAGAAGCAATCGAAAGATCAATGAATTAAGCAATCGATCAACGATCTGTAGAGCAGCCTAGTAACAAAAATGTAACAAAATATTCATATTAGAAAACACTGAGAGAAATTATCGAGTCGCCTTTTAGTTTGTAGGTTTTCTAAATCGATCTATAGATCTATGTATTCATCATATATAAATATCTATATCTCATGTTAAATCTATCCGCCTATCTATGATTCCAAATATATATATATATATCCATACCTATATCTATTTGTTTATCTATATACATAATACAACATATCTCTGTCGTTATATAGCGACATCTTTATAGGGTTCCTTTAAAGAGGTTTTTAATATATGGCCATGCCCTTTTTGTTTTCGCTTTGCATTCGACGAAATTGAATTGCATTTGATGCCATTCAATACAACTTTTAAGCAACTCAATTATTGGCCATCCAATGCAGATGCAATGCAGCAGCCAAGCACATTCTCTCCCACACACACACACACGCACACAAATACGTAATGGCATTTAAACGTTGAATAGTTTTTATCTTGTATTGCGATACAAAAAAAATACAAAAGAAGCTGAAAAAAAAGTATTTCCGAAACAACAGAACAGGGTAAAACGCCCCAACTCAAGTGCAGAATTACGGAAATTAATTTTGAAGCATGTTCTCTTAACTTTAATGAGATTTACGTGTGCGTGGCTCTACATGTGTCTGTGTGCGTGTGTGAGTGTGTGGCTTTAGTGGGTTAAGCGGCTTATGATGTTGCTAAGTGACAAAAGAGCAAACTACCAAGTGCCAAAAAGCATAATTAGTTGCATGCAACAGCAGCCGCACACAGCCACGCCCCCCCGCCCCCTCCCCCTCCCCTTATAAGCCGAGTTGGTCACTTAGTTATATATTATTTCCCATCATCTTTTTTTTTTTTGCCCTGGCAATAAACTAAAACTATTCGAGCACTAAATTGAAAACAAAGCAGGTCAAAAAGCATAGAGTTCGTCTCTCTAGCTCACTCCCTCACACTGTCTGTCTGTCTGTCTGTCTCACTCTTTCAGCCTTTCACTGTGTGTGTGCGTGTGTGTGGCCAATTGTTTGAAAATAATAATTTAAAGCGATTAAAATAAAACATGAAAATACTGAAATTAATATATAATAAACGCATTTAAATAGTTTCTAAATAAATGATTACGCCAAATTAAACAATCAAATTGCGTAGAACTTTGTATGTATATGAAAAAGGGAAATTCGGAAAATAAATTTGTTGCAGCCGAGCTTTTAGAATTTATCCAGAGCTATGCGAATGGATGGGTGAGCAGCCAACGCAAAGCATTTGATTCATATTTCATGCGGTATGAATGTGATATAATAAATGTTCTATATGCCCGATGTTGATGTGGATGTTTATCTATACTTTTACATCATATCATATTCAACTTTTATTTAGGATTTGCGTTTGCAAATACTTTTCCAGTTTCCTAGAAGATCTGGAAACATATTTATTCGATGTAGCGAAGGCTACAGCAAATGAATGAGATTACCTGGTACATGCTCTATATGAATATTGTATATACTTACATACATGCATAGCTATTATATATTTTGGTTTTAATAGAGCAGGAGTAATTTTCTTGGTGTTGATCTTAATTGTATTGGCGATCTTACCTATGGTTTTTCTAGAGGGTTAGTCGTCGCTCGAGAGCAAGCCAATTATTATTATCGTAATATATAATAATACCAATACATATTCATAAAATTCACTGGTTTCCGAAAGAAAACCCCTTAGCATGTCTCTAGCTCGGGTATTCCTTGCCCGATTTTGGACTCGACTTGAATTTATCCTGATAACATAATAATACATACTATTATCTTCAGCTAAGCTTGACGCAAGCTCGTGTTTTCTTTGCCCGATTTGCGACTCAACTATATTTTTCACTTCATAACAAACACATTGCTCGATCGACATTCAAAACTTTTGCAATTATATTATTATAATGAATTTTTTTAATAGTATTAGTAAATGATGAAAAAAAAAAGAATATTAAAATTTCTATACATTTTTTATTGATTCAGCTATCGATATTGAGTTGAGTCTCTCCAATATTTTGAACTATTTCAATGCACATTTTATATAACAAATAATCAGATATGTTTTGCACACGATATACGCTTGGTTCTATGTCAAAGACACTCAAAAGCCTTTGCCAGATAAACTTTGGAATGCTAGAAAATTGAATTCGTAAGTCGGAGAGAGAGAGAGAGGGAGAGATAGAGAAAAAAGGAAAAGAGACAGAGTGAGAGTGAGAGGGCAAGCAATGGTGTGAAATGCAAAGAAAGAGAACGGAGAACAAAAAGTGAATTAGTGGGCAAACAACTGAAACTAAAAACTAAAACTAAAAACTCAGCAAGATTAATAGGAACACGTAAAATGTAATTATTTTCCTGTACTTGTGCTATTTGTTACTTCGCTACAAAAGGGCGCCAGAAGGGACAAGGATGAGGCGAGGACAGCTACGCACACACACACACACACACACACACAGCGACAGCCAGAGAGAGAGAGAGAGAGAGAGAGAGTGTGTGTGTGGGAAAGAGATGAAGACAGGCAGTCAGACGCGCTCGACTTGACAACTTGGAGCATTTTTCCCAGACACGTTGCTGAGACAGCAGTCAGGACTCGGCACACACACACACACACACACAGATCTAGAGTGAGAGATATGTACACACACACACACACACATGCAGCACATGTCGCTGCTGGCGTTTAGTGTGCACGTGTATGCGTGTCTCTATCTGTGTGTGTGTGTGTGTGTAAGTTGTTTCGCCCCAAGTAGTTTTCTTGTGTAATTATAATTGCATAATTTATTTATAATATGATTTTCATGCTGTTTTCCCTCGCACACACACACACACACACACTCAACTAGCTCTCCTGGAGCCACAGTTGAGGTTCGTGTTGGGACTAGATAGACGAAGTGGAGCACAGACAGCGAAGCTCGTGCGTTTTACATTGGTTTAGTTTATGTTTCAGCAAATGCATTGGCAATGCCAATTGCGAGCAAATGGCCACAGTGCCCCAGCCGAAGACCCAGGCCCAGGATGAGCCCAGAACGGGCCCCAAATACCTGCCAGAGCCGAGGCCAAAAAGACAGGCAGCCAAAGTGCATTTGGGCGCAAGTGAATTGTTTGCCTAAAGAGCGAGACGAAAAGTGTGTGAGAGTGAGAGAGAGAGAGAGAGAGAGATAGAGAGAGAGAGAGAGTGCATGTGTGTGTGTGGCTCACGTTGCAAGACAACGTGCAAATGCTTCAAGTTCATTAAATTTGGGCATATAAATTTCACTTGGGCCGCAAACCGAAATCGGAGTCAAATGGCTCTGGAGGCATTTGCCAACATATACATATGCACACCCCCA